>CM055117.1:947388060-948823895 GCA_029206835.1 Rana muscosa | reverse complement strand
GCTCGTTTAGAGAACCTTTTCATGATATGCTAATTTTTTGAGATAGGATTTTTGGGTTTTCATGAGCTGTATGCCAAAATCATCAATATTAAAACAAGAAAAGGCTTGAACTACTTCAGTTGTGTGTAATGAATCTAAAATATATGAAAGTCTAATGTTTATCAGTACATTAGAGAAAATAATGAACTTTATCACAATATGCTAATTTTTTGAGAAGGACCTGTATATTAATTTCAGTGACACCAAGTGACTGAGTGTGATCCGTGAAAAAAAATATTATATGTAAATAAATCAAAACGAAACAGTCCTCTATTGTGACCACACACAAATAACAGTCCAAAAGTGTAGAAAAAACTGCAAGGTTGAAATAAAGAGTCCCACATGGATATGACCCTCTCTGTGAAAGGATAGAGACACCACCACCGATATAAGGAGGAGGCTTACCAGATGGTATTGACTTGGTAAGGTGTATACCACCCAAGTCAAAACAGGCTTAAATAATCAGTCAGCAAGGTGTATCCAGCTGGTCCTGAATCCGCATATCAGTCGGCACCGTAAACACCAGGAAGTGTGAATACATATAGTCTTGTTGGAGCCAGAGATACGGTAACCACATAACATGCGTAATGGGGAAAAAAACTCACATAGTGTGATACCGTACAAGGAAGTATTTATTTAAAAAAAGATAAAAAAATGTACACTCACATTTGGAAGAACATCATAGGCATATCACAAAATGCAAGAGCGATGTGTGTGAATGAGTCCACCCGACGCGTTTCAACTAAAAATCGCTGATCGCCACCATTACTAATAAAAAAATAATAATAAAAATGCCATAAAACTATCCCCTATTTTGTAGACGCTAATACTTTTGCGCAAACCAATCAATATACGCCTATTGCGATTTTTTTTTTATACCAAAAATATGTAGAAGAAAACGTATCGGCCTAAACTGAGGAAAAAAATCGTTTTTTAATATATTTTTTGGGGATATTTATTATAGCAAATAGTAAAAAATATTGCTTTTTTTTCAAAATTGTCACTCTAGTTTTGTTTATAGCGCAAAAAATAAAAACCGCAGAGGTGATCAAATGCCACCAAAAGAAAGCTCTATTTGTGGGAAAAAAAGGACGTCAATTTTGTTTGGGAGCCACGTCGCACGACTGTGCAATTGTCAGTTAAATTGACGCAGTGCCGAATCGCAAAAAGTGGCCCGGTCATTTGGCAGCCAAATCCTCCGGGACTGAAGTGGTTAAAAATTACCTTTCCTTTTCAATCTGCAGCTCAGTAATTTTCTGTGAATGCAGTGCAATATGGCTACCTGGAAGTGTTCTGTACACAGAATGTGTACAGAACATCCCCCAGATATGTCATTTCCCGCTTGTGTGATTGGCTCACTGATTTTCCCAGAATTCTGCCTAAAATATAAGTCAGATTTCAGGCATCCCCTGCAACAAAAATGACATTTTTGGTGAAATACTTTCAATAGAAAATCACGGCTAAAGGGATGCAGGCCCAGCAGCTTTCCTCATTACAGGCTTGCAGGTGCACAGCTGATTGATAATTATGAAACCACTCCTATTAGACTCCGTGCGCAGGGGCACGGAGGAACACACATGGATTTCTTCAGAGTAACAAAAGGTCGGAATCTGCAACCAAGTTTGTTAAAATCCTTGTAATGTACATAGATCTCCCAGACGGGGAATGTTTTTTTCTCAACAAAAGTGGAGTTACGCTTTAAGCTTTGACAAAATAAACCTGGAAGCTGATTGGTTTCTACAGTGCATCCGGAAAGTAGTCACAGCGCTTCACTTTTTCCACATTTTGTTATGTTACAGCCTTGTTCCAAAATGGATTAGATTCATTATTTTCCTCAAAATTCTACAAACAATATCCCATAATGACAACGTGAAAAGTTTGTTTGAAATGTTTGCAACTTTATTAAAAATGAAAAAGGAAAAAATCCCATAAGTATTCACAGCCTTTGCCATGACACCCAAAAATGAGTTCAGGTACATCCTGTTTCCACTGATAATCCTTGAGCTGTTTCTACAACTTGATTGGAGTCCACCTGTGGTAAATTCAGTTGATTAGACATGATTTGGAAAGGCACACACACCTGTTTATATAAGGTCCAACAGTTAAAGAGGTTGTAAATCCGATAAAGAGAAAAAAAATCTCTAAGACAAAGGCATAATGAGCTAGTATGCAGTGTCTCTTCCGGGTTCGCGGGCTACAGCGCTGTGATTGGCCAGAGCAGCGATGACGTCACTCCCACGCATGCATGTGGGAGCCGCCGATCACGGCACAGGGCCCTGAAGAAACGACATAGGCGGTTGTTCCTACAGAGCGTATGCGCCCATGATGTAATGGGCGGCATATATAGTAATACGTTTAGGAGATATTTACAGTACCTGTAGGTACAATTAAACAAGAAGACTTTACTTTCTCTTTAACAGTGCATGTCAGAGCACAAACCAAGCCATAAAGTTCAAGGAATTATCTGTATACCTCCGAGACAGGATTGTATCGAGGCACAGATCTGGGAAAGGATACAGAAACATTTCTGCAGCATTGAAGGTCCCGATGAGCACAGTGGCCTCCATCACCTGTAAATTGAAGAAGTTTGGAAACACCAGGACTCTTCCTACAGTGGGCTGCCCGGCCTAACTGAGCGATCGGGGGTGAAGGGCCAATGGTTACTCTGACAGAGGATGATCTCTGCAGCACTCCACCAATCAGGCCTGTATGGTGGAGTGGTCAGACGGAAGCCACTACTCAGTAAAAGGCACATGACAGCCCGCCTGGAGTTTGCCAAAAGGCACCTGAAGGACTCTCAGACCATGAGAAACAAAATTCTCTGGTCTGAGGAAACAAAGATTGAACTCTATGACCTGAATGGCAAGCGTCATGTCCGGGGGAAACCAGGCACCGCTCATCGCCTGGCCAATACCATCCCTACAGTGAAACATGGTGGTGGCAGCATCATGCTGTTTGAATGTTTTTCAGCAGCAGGAACTGGGAGACTAGTCAGGATGGAGGGAAAGGTGAATGCAGCAATGTACAGAGACATCCTTGATGAAAACCTGCTCAAGAGCGCTCTAGACCTCAGGCTGGGGCGAAGGTTCATCTTCCAACAGGACAACGACCCTAGGCACACAGCTTAGATCAGTGGTTCTTAACCTCAGTCCTCACGTACCCCCCAAAACGCCATGTTTGCAGGTTTTCTTTCATCTTGCAAAGATGCTTTAAATCAGAGTCAATGGCTTGATATTTTGGACAGCTATTTTATCTAAGAGAAATTCACAAAACATGGCCTGTTGGGGGTACTGGAGGACTGAGGTTGAGAACCACTGCCCTAGAAAACAAAGGAGTGGCTACGGGACAACTCTGTGAATGTCCATGAGTGGCCCAGCCGGAGCCCAGACTTGAACCCGATTGGACATCTCTGGAGAGATCTGAAAATAGCTGTGCACTGACACTCCCCATCAAACCTGATGGAGCTTAAGAGGTCCAGGGAAGAAGAATGGGAGAAACTGCCCAAAAATAGGTGTGCCAAGCTTGTAGCATCATACTTAAAAAATACTTGAGGCTGTAATTGATGCCAAAGGTGCTTCAACAAAGTATTGAGCAAAGCCTGTCAATACTTATGTACATGTGATTTTTTATTTTTTCATTTTTAATAAATATTCAAAGATTTCAAACAATTTTCTTTCACGTTGTCATTATGGGGTATTGTTTGTAGAATTTTTAGGAAAATTATGAATTTAATCCATTTTGCAATAGGGCTGTAACATAACAAAATGTGGAAAAAGTGAAGCGCTGTGAATACTTTCCAGATGCACTGTATGCAGAGCTGCACCAAATTTTGCACTCTCCAGTTTTAGTAAATCATCCCCAATGGGTTCTCCCCTCCCTCAACAGCTAGGCTTTAACAGTAGCTATATTTTCAAATTTCATATACAGTACAACCTGCTGGTGAACTCTGGTGTTGTAACATACGGTAAGCGAATAAAGAAAAATTGGGGTTGATTTACTAAAACTGGAGAGTGCAAAACATGGTGCAGCTTTGCATGGTAGACAATCGGCTTCTTACTTCAACTTCTAACTTCAGCTTGTTCAATTAAGTTTTGAAAAAAAATTAAAACTGGAAGTTGATTGGTTTCTACGAGGAGCTGCTCCAGCTATTTCACTCTCCAGTTTTAGTAAATCAATCCAATTGTATTTTTAATGGTTGAGCATCAATCAAGGATGCACTGTGAACAACGGTGGTTATGGGAGACCTCTAAACATATTAAAATCAGATATGAATTTCTATTTTTAAAACCCCTTTAAAGTGGAGCTACACTGCATCTGAGCACCACAAACCAAAAACACAATTTCATTTAATAAATGTTTTTATTTTTTTAAAGCAAACTCACCCACCCATCCCTGTCTCCATGCTCCCAACACCCCCTAGCATTTCTGCCCATGGCCATCTTGAGTAAGGGCAGGTGAATCATGTAACATTTACTTCCTGGAATCCATCTGCCCTTACTGTAGCTCAGGCATGCAGACAGGAGGGTGCTGAGAAACCCCCCACCCTGAAGACTCCTGGGATGTATGACATCATTTGCCCAGGCCTGGAAACTAGGAAGTAACTGAAGAAATGTAAAAAAAAATAAAAGTTGAAATACTGTAAATATGATATGCTATCTATATACTAATGCTAGCAGCATAAGGATTAAAAATAATCACTGTTGATTGTGAGAGAAGTTCTGCTTTAAAAAATAAATATGAGTAAACTGTTGTAGCTATGTTTTAGTTATGTACTATGCTTTGGTCAGAGATGTGTGTATTTTATTATACTTTGCTTTTGCTCCTTGGAAGGGCTGATGACAATGTGAGTGATGATTAAGGACAGACATTGTGTGCTCTCTTTTTCCCCTGCCTGCTTCTTGGCTGCCCCTGGATGGACAGGTGGCAGTGGGAGACATTGTGAAAGTGACCAATGGCCAGCATATGCCAGCTGATATGATCATTTTATCTTCCAGGTCAGATGATTCTTTATTTGGGTGTCACTTTTCTTCGCTTTGCTAAGCTGATCCAAATTAAATTTTGCATTGTGTCTAGCTTTGCAGACTATGGTTTTATGGTAAAAATGTAAGATTCACTGCTAACTGAAGCATTATAAACATGCCACACAATTAAAGATAGAGTATAGTTAATATTGAACTGAGTAAGCAGAGTGTATTATTATTTTAATTCCTTTATATATTTCTTGTACAATGCTTTATTATGACCATTGTGGGTAGTGGAAATCATTCTAAAACCGCTAGTTGCCACGTTATACAGAAAGCAGCCAATCAGAATTCATCTTTCATTTTTCAGGAACAAGAATTTGAAATAGTTGCCAAGTGAAGTAACTACACTTTTGCTCCAGTTTTTCTAAATTAGTCCTACAGATGTCTGTGCCTGTGTGAACAGTTGTAGGCAGTGGTCTAGTGCAGCTAAAGTGCAGGAACCCAAAGCAGTCACTTAGCAGTCTTTCACTAATCATACAAATCACACTTGCTATTTGCATTGTATACCAAGGCGCACATAGACATGCAAAGGCATGACCTGACCACCCTCAGTCCCTGAGACCAGGCTTTATAGTCATAAAAACAGTTGTGCAGCAAAATGCTTGCATTTACATGAATAAGGAGGGGAGAGAAGCACTGCAAAGAGGTGCTGAAAGTGCCACTTTTTTATTGAGGGTAACAATAATTTAAAGTGCATCTAAGCCCAAGAACAAAAATCTAATCTTTTGCAGCTTACCAGTCCTTAGATGTGATGGCTGCATCTGTGTTTCCGGGCATTTTTACCTTCATTCTGCATTGGTGTGGTAACACATTTCTTGTCCTGGGGTGATTATGCTTACTCTCTATACCGGGGGTCAGCAACCTGTAGATCGGGATCTACCAGAAGATCGCAGACAGGTGACTGGTAGATCACGGTCTGGGCTGGCTGACCAGCCATCCCAGAGCATCAGACAGAGTGCATTGCAGAGGGACTACCTGTAATGTTGGAGCTGTAGTTGCAGATGCCCCCTCTAGTTCTGGCTCCTGTCCCATGTGGAGTGATACCAACTGCACTCCAACTCTTATCCAGGCTAGCAATCTCCAGATGGGTGCCAGCAGCAGGAATGAGGAGAGCTTCAGGTCAGTGTGAAGCAATACACTGAGCATAATAGTATAGGGCTGCTTTCACACTGATGTACTGTGGTGTACCGACACCACGGGTGCAGTGCAGTGTACCTGTAGCTTTCCTGGGGGTCTGCTGCACTCCATTATATCCTGCTGTTTTACCACCCCCCCAACTTTACGTGTGAACAACTGAGGGCTCATTCACAAGTGCAGCAGGCACTGCTGTTCCTCTGAAAAGCGATTCGAGTGTGTGTTGACAGGTGGTGAGGATATGTTGCCTCCTCACCACCTGATTTAAACCCATGATTGCTGTGCAATGCACGCGATTGCGATACGGTAGTATGGCAACTCAAGGCTTAATTAAGGTGTGAGCGGGGGCGAGCCCGGTGACCTTTGACTTCTCCCATGTAGTTCAGGTAGATCTCCACCTCTTTAAAATGATTGTAAAGCTTTGAGTAAAACAAATTAAATAAAAATAACAAAACACACTTACCTCCACTGTGCAGTTTGTTTTGCACAGAGTGGCCCCGATCCTCGACTTCTGGGGTCCCACGGCGGCTCCTCCCCGCATCGTATAACCCCCTAGGAGAAGCGCTCTCCCGGGGGTTACCTCCCTCGTTCATGTCCATAGACGCCGAATGTAGAACTTGGCCCGATTGACAGCAGCGGAAGCCAATGGCTTCGTTGGTATCAATCTATCCAAACAAGACCCGAGAACCAAGGGCAGAGGGACAGCGTATCTCCGCCTTGGGAAATTCCAGGACTCAGGTAAGTAAAACAGGGGGGGGGGGCTGGGGGGCGTGGTCACTGCCAGGTGTTTTTTCAGCTTAATGCATGGGATGCATTAAGGTGAAAAAACACTAGGGTTTACAACCCCTTTAAGGTTGCCTACCCCTGCTCTATACTGTATCTATGGGGAAACCGCATTTTCACCTCCAGCCTTCTCTCCTCATCTCCATTACTTTTGGAAGAGGTGTCCTGTAGTTCAGAGGAGATAGCTGCGAAAGCAGATAAGATTGTCTGATCTTTCAGATCACAGGACATTACAAGGAAACAAGTTTTGTGACAAAAACAGGTACTTTCCATACTTACAAGAACTGTAGTTAGCCTAAAAAAATTAAAACTAAAGAGGTCGCCATTGCTAAGGACTGGTAAGCAGCAATATATAACATTATTGTTCTTGGGTTTAGATATAATACCACTGTACGTGGAGCTGTTATGCTTTGCACCGTTTGCTTTCAGTGGTGGTAGTAATGCCTTAGAGATCTTTCACAGCTACTTCTGAACTTCTAGTCTAAGGTTTCTACCTCACATGCATGTACACATACTAGGACAAATTTAGAAAGAATACAATTGCCATTATGTCATTGGAGTGTGGGAGGAAATCAGAGTACCCAGAGGAAACGCGCACAGGCACAGAGAGAAAATGCAAACTCCATGCAGGTAGTGTCATGGTTGGGATTTAAACTTATGTCCCTAGCGCTAGGGCTACTCTTTATGGAAGAAAATATTACGCAATGGTAAAAATCTGCTTCCAAACATACAATAGAATTAGAATTAAGAATTGCATAATAATTTATGTATATTTCATGAATATTGAAATAGACACAATGCAAAATAATTTGTCAGTTTGTTTGATGTGGCTGTAACTGCTGTGATTGTTTTATTTGTGTACACTTCTGCTGTTCTTGTGTGTCAAAAGATGTTACTACAGGTTTACTATTTTTATACCGCATTACACCCTCAGCAGTACTACAAAACCACTGTACTTCCCTAGGGTACTTTTTCAAACACATTAACAGCCTTTACTTAGTACATGATGATACACTATGTTGTCAAAAGTATTGGGATGCCTGCCTTTACACGCATGTGAACTTTAATGTCATCCCAGTCTTAGTCCGTAGGGTTCAATATTGAGTTGGCCCACCCTTTGCAGCTATAACAGCTTCAACTCTTCTGGGAAGGCTGTCCACAAGGTTTAGGAGTGTGTCTATGGGAATGTTTGACCATTCTTCCAGAAGAGCATTTTGTGCACAAAGCAAGGTCCATAAAGACATGGATGAGTGAGTTTGGGGTGGAGGAACTTCACTGGCCTGCACAGAGTCCTGTCGTCAACCCGATAAAACACCTTTGGGATGAATTAGGACAGAGACTGCGAGCCAGGCCTTCTCGTCCAACTTCAGTGCCTGACCTCACAAATGTGCTTTTGGAAGAATGGTCAAACATTCCCATAGACACACTCCTAAACCACGTGGATAGCCTTCCCAGAAGAGTTGAAGTTGTTATAGTCAACTCAATATTGAACCCTACCGACTAAGACTGAAGTTAATTTGTGTGCAAAGGCAGGCGTCACAATACGTTTGACAATATAGTGTAGCACTGGGCTGAACAAATGAACAACAGTGTAATCTTCATAAATTGAGTTTGTGGAATCAGAGTGTATTCAGGTGCCTATGGACAGTTCAATATCATGTTGAACAATTAAACAGAGTCTACACTATTGTTTTCATCTTTAGGGCTGTGCTACGATATTACCTAAATCTGCACCAGTTCATGGTTGAGTTTGGAAATATCAGAACTACAAGTCAAAAGGGTCCTGTAATAATCTCAAACATTTGCTCCATTTATAGTCATTTATATGTTCTGTGCTGCTTTACAGAGAACACTGAACCATTCTCATCAGTACCTGTCCCAGGGGAGTGTGCTATCTAATATTCTTACTACACACAGTAGGCTAATATAGACAGAGTCTAAATAACTTACTAATATGTTTTGTATTGTGGGAGGAAACCAGAGTACCTGGAGGAAACACACCTAAACACAAGGAAACATGATGGCTCTAAACATAGAGTATCAAGGTGAGGATTCCACTTAAGACCCATGTTTCATCGTAAAGAAATCTAGTCACTTAGCCTTTGTGCTGCCTTTATGCACTGAAAAATTATTAAAAGAGAAGTATGGGATAACAAAAAAAAATTATACTCCCTTAGGTGTGTAGCGGGTACTTGAATTTAGGGGGAGCATCTGGGTGGTAGTGTAACCCAGGTGCTTTGATTGTTAGGAAATTCAAGGTTCCCTTTGTGAGTCTTGGAGGATTCTGGTGGTGTGAAGTTCTCGCCGGCCTAAAGGTGGCATTGTTGCCTTGGACCGGGGTTGGGCTCGCACCGCAAGACTGTGCCTTTTTGTCCTCCCCTGGAGCTGGTACAGCGGGGCGGGGAACCCACTGTGACGCAAAGGGAGAGGTCATAAAAGGGGCGGAAGCCCGGACCTTGGGTCAGAGTCGGAGGACGCGGCCGCACCCAGGCACCTTCAGCTTGGGTGCTGGCGTTCCGGTGTTCCAGGCCTAGGCGCCCTTGACCTAGGTGGAGAGGAGATGGAGTCCATCTCAGGCACCTTTAGCCTGGGGTGAGGTACTATGGCGGATGCCTGGAGCTCAGTACCTTCGACTGAGTTCCACGAGGGTGGAGGAATCCGAGGGGGCCCTAACTCCTTGGGTGCCCGTGTCTGAGTTCGTGAGGACTGGTGCGCAGTAACTTCTCCGGAGAGTCCGCGCAGCATCGCTGGTGATGGAGAGGCCTCCACTTCTCCCTTGGACGGATTTCTTCCCCTGACCGGGGCAAAGTGAGCGAAGGTAATTCACGTTCTATATTACCTAGTCAGTGGCAGTGACTATTCACCACTGGTGACAGCACAGTGGGCAGCAGCAAGAAGGGAAAGGATTGTGCCTCGATCTGTTCCCCATTTTCCAAAGAAAAGAGATTGTTTTATTGCTTGGCAAGAAGAATAAAACTGAGTTGTACCTATTCACTGTGTGGAACTTGGGTTACTAAAGCAAAGGAGTCAGGGACGAAGGACTGGACTTGACTCTAGGACACCTACACAAAAGCCCAATCTTCTGGCCTTCACCTCTTAGTTACGGAGGACATGGGCCGTGGTGTGTCTTATCCCTCTCTCCCAGGTACCCCTAGACAACAGCCATATAACCGATAAAGAGAGAGTGGGGTAAGGTTCCGCTACACGTGGGGGCATCGTATCCGGGATATGTGTATGGTGTCTGAAATTGAACTTTGCTGCCCGGAGGAGTTCCGAGTAGGTCGGCCATATTGGCCAACGTGCCACGAGGCAACCCACAACTGTGTAGTTCGTGGGCGGGGCAAGGGAAAAGCCTGCGAACAAGTGCAGAAGGTGGGAGGAGTCTGGCCACGTGGACGTACGCACGTGGAGATTCCGGCGCAGGTGGGTCAGTGCGCAATGGAGCAGCAAAGAGAGAGGATAGCTTCAAGTGCTCCGTGGATTTCAGTTCCTTCCTTCGCGGATATGTCTTCTCTGGCTGCTCCGATTATGGATACGGGGATAAGACTAAGGCCCGGGGGCGATTGGCTCTGTATACCTGCAGAGACATGGAGGCCCTCGGTGTGATCTGTCACGGCTGTTCGGGACTGGTGGTCCAGCTGAAGCCGTTCGGGCGCTGTGAGGTCTGCAAAGAATTCCTCTTCGAGGTGGAACCATCCACAGAAAAGCATTGTGCTTTCCACCTCAACTACCTCACAGGGACTGCCACTCCGGAGGGAGAGATCGATGCTGGTGCGTTCCCCGTGCGCGCTGATCCGGGCGAAGTGACTGCCCAAGCGGAAGTGAAAAGAGAGAAATCCGAGGATGCTGCCTCGGTCACCAGCAGCTCCCTGCTCCGGCCGCCGAAGAGGAAAGTCGGCCTAGTGATGGCCTCGTGTGGTCGTGGAAGAGCTTCGCCCCACTGCTTGCCTGACCTGGATGGATCCGGTAGACAACGTCCTGGACATCCCTGTTCGTTTAAAGGTCCAGGTGAGCCAGGGGTTGGGACTGTCTGTGTGGTAGAAAGTGGCGGTAGCCCACAGTCGGTAGAGGCCGTCAAGGGGGATAGTTCCGTGACTGGGAATTATCTGCCCACTGAGTGCTACGACACCTCTGACCTGGATTCATTGTCTGACAATGGCGATGATGGGGAGATAGACGAAATCTTCCAACAGAAGGGATGGGACAAGATGAAGCTACCCTTGGCCCGTGTCACAAGGGACCTGCCCATGTCTATTGGAGATAGTACACCCCGGGTAGAGGCCTCGGCGCCAAGGGAAGAAGCTGGTCCTCTGTCTGAAGTTCCCCTTCTGGATTCAACATCCATTTCACCTGCTCCTGTTGCGGGAGTGCAACGTCAATCACTGCGGGCTCCTAGGCCCAGGTCTACCGAGGTGGTGAACGCACCTCGCCACCCAGAAGCGATTGTTCCACCTGGAGAAGGAGACCGAGCTACTATGCCACCTTTGTCAAGGCTGCAGTGTCTCTTTGGCCAGAAGGTTGCTCAGGAATATGGGTGGGAATACCCGTATCTGCCTCGGGAACTGCTCTACGAGGTGGAGGTCTTTCGGCAAAGATGGTATGATACCTTTGTGTGGGACAAACTGAAAGTACAGCAAGCACGGCGGTACCTTTCCTGTTCACCAACGGTCACCAAGAAGTTTCAGGACTGTAAAGCTAAGTGGATGCTGGGAAGACACATTCATGCGGATAAAGTGGTGATCTGCTGCAAGGAAGGAAAAAGTGTTGAGTACCATGTGGAGGCTTTTGATGACCGTCTGAAGCCTGTGTCATTGCCTCATCCAAGGTTTTACCTGTAAACAAAAGGAGAGGGAAAGAGACTCCCGTGTGCTTTTCTTTTCTATTCCTGGATGAACTTACCGGAGTGCCTTTTCCAGAATACAGGGACTGTGCCCTCGTTTTTTTTTGTATTTGGGCAGTTTTACTCTTTGCAGATATGGAAGCTGTTGTTTTATTTTTGTTTGTTCTCCCTCCTTCTCCTGGCACTCAAAAGAAATCAGTGACTTTGGGTTTTAGTTAGTGTAGGGTCACAGAGAAATGATCAAGAGGAAAGTTCATCTGGAAGTGATGAGTGTCTTGACCGCGGCGCTGTCACCAGGTGGCAGTGTTGTGCAACAATTGTTTATTTTTTTTATATCATGCAGCACTTATTGGAGTGAATGGGTTTCTTCTAGGATAGACTCATTCATTCCAAGCAAACACACATGTTGGTAGGGTGTATGTTTCTTTTCTTTCCCTCTGCAGGAGACTCTTCTGTCAAGACTACTGAGAATGGGTGGTCCTTAGATAGTCAAAGGGGAGGAGGGAATGTACTGTGTGAAATGTAAAGTATTGTTGAAGGTTTTATGGTTATGATTGTTTGTTTTTTTCCCCAACAGGTCTTGGCACAATTTAGGGCTAAAATGTGTAGTTTGGCTTCTGGGATGAGCTTATGTTGCCACCCTTGTGGGGTGTGGGCTTGTACCAGACGCTGGGGACCAGCGTCAAATCACCAGGGGGAGTGTGTAGCGGGTACTTGAACTTAGGGGGAGCATCTGGGTGGTAGTGTAACCCAGGTGCTTTGATTGTTAGGAAATTCAAGGTTCCCTTTGTGAGTCTTGGAGGACTCTGGTGGTGTGAAGTTCTCGCCGGCCTAAAGGTGGCGTTGTTGCCTTGGACCGGGGTTGGGCTCGCACCGCAAGACTGTGCCTTTTTGTCCTCCCCTGGAGCTGGTACAGCGGGGCGGGGAACCCACTGTGACGCAAAGGGAGAGGTCATAAAAGGGGCGGAAGCCCGGACCTTGGGTCAGAGTCGGAGGACGCGGCCGCACCCAGGCACCTTCAGCTTGGGTGCTGGCGTTCCGGTGTTCCAGGCCTAGGCGCCCTTGGCCTAGGTGGAGCGGAGATGGAGTCCATCTCAGGCACCTTTAGCCTGGGGTGAGGTACTATGGCGGATGCCTGGAGCTCAGTACCTTCGACTGAGTTCCGCGAGGGTGGAGGAATCCGAGGAGGCCCTAACTCCTTGGGTGCCCGTGTCTGAGTTCGTGAGGACTGGTGCGCAGTAACTTCTCCGGAGAGTCCGGCGCAGCATCGCTGGTGATGGAGAGGCCTCCACTTCTCCCTTGGATGGATTTCTTCCCCTGACAGGGGCAAAGTGAGCAAAGGTAATTCACGTTCTATATTACCTAGTCAGTGGCAGTGACTATTCACCACTGGTGACAGCAGAGTGGGCAGCAGCAAGAAGCGAAAGGATTGTGCCTCGATCTGTTCCCCATTTTCCAAAGAAAAGAGATTGTTTTATTGCTTGGCAAAAAGAATAAAACTGAGTTGTACCTATTCACTGTGTGGAACTTGGGTTACTAAAGCAAAGGAGTCAGGGACGAAGGACTGGACTTGACTCTAGGACACCTACACAAAAGCCCAATCTTCTGGCCTTCACCTTAGTTACGGAGGACATGGGCCGTGGTGTGTCTTATCCCTCTCTCCCAGGTACCCCTAGACAACAGCCATATAACCGATAAAGAGAGAGTGGGGTAAGGTTCCGCTACAGGTGGATGCAGCATCGGTCTAATGCTGCATCTGTCCCCCATCGGCTCTAATGCCGTGTACACACGATCGATTTTTTCGACGGTGAAAACACCGTCGAGAAAATCGACGTGAAAAATGAGGAACAGCTTGTTCCCCTACACACGGCCGTTTTAAATGACATTTTTTTTCTTGGTCGAAAAAAACGACTGTGTGTAGGCTCCCCGGCAGTGTTTCCCTATGGGAAAACTGCCGCGGAAAAAAATGACGGGAATCACGACGAGAAAAATTAGAGCATGTTCTAATTTTTCTCGTCGTGATTAATGCCGTTTTTCCCGTCGGGAAAAATGACAAAAAGCCCACACACGGTAGTTTTTCTCGTCCAAAAGAAAAATGTAATTTTTCCCGACGGGAAAAATGATCGTGTGTACGCGGCATAAGACTGAGAGCTGAGTGATTAAAGACAGCTGATTGTTCAGTTCTCAGTGTTCCGTGAGCAGAGAGCTGATGACTGTCAATCACTGGTTCTCTGCTCTGCCCCTCCAATGTTTACTGTAGTGGTTGTGGAGGGGGTGGGACGCGGCTGGCTCAGGCTCTCAACGGCTCGCTGAGAGGCTAAGCCAGCTGCTGGTCTAGGCTTCTGGGTGAATCCCGACCATATGGTCAGGATCTTTTCAAAACCTGGACTGGCTCTCTGAAATCGGCTGACAGCAGGCTTTAGCACTCCTGTGATCCCCAGGAGAAGTATAGCCACAAGAGCTTTGGCTATACTTGTCCTTTAAAGCGAAATTCCAGGCAAACGGCTAAAGACGCAGGTGAAATAAACACATAGGAACTGTTTTATCTGCCAAACAATTTGTATGTCTATCCTTCTATTCCTGAGATATACACAACAATGCTAGACAGCATAGCTAGGTGGGTGACACCACTTAGTTAAGAAATGTAGTGGTGTCCTCTTTCCACTCTCAACCTTCTGACTGGACAGGGAAAGGAGTAGCAGTATGTTCCTTGTCAGAACATTTGCATGCAGCACACCTGATGGACTCCCAGTCATGCCTCTTCCTGGAGCTTTGCCTCTTCGATTGCAGCTAGTTGGCATGGTTAGGGTGCTTTCCACAATCTATTCTGGTAAAAGCTAGCTGCGGTGTGCTCTCCAGGTCCAGGCCTTGCCCTGTCCCTGAAGTCTTACTGAGTGAGTGGGTTGGTCACACTGAACACCTGGAGCCCATTCATTTGCATAAGTCACTGGGCACGTGAATTTCCTGATGCCTCTTACCTTAAACATATACGTTGCTTTTCTTCCACACAATTGCAATATGTCTAGTAATAGGCAGAGAGGTACAGTCCTCTTTTACTGGGTGCTTCTCAGCTTACTTTCTACTAATGGCTCTAGGACTGTTTGCAGCACACCTACTGACTTTTCCAATGTCTGCAGCTTGAAGTCATGTTACCCTCAACTTTTGAAGTCTATTCTATCCTTGGAGTCTTTCAACTGAGCTCTTTCCCACGGTCATGTAAGACTTGGCCGAAATCACCCAGTCATTTGCTGATTATGATCTCAGAGGTTACAAGAGTGCCCTCTGCTGCAAATTCTATATCTGATTTACCTGAAGTCTTGACGGCCTTTGAGTCATCAGCTGCAGGAACTGATGAGCCTACCCCTCAGGAGTCTACTGCTCCACAAAATTGCAGTACTGCAATCTACTGTTTTGACTTTTACTGAAGCAGTGTGCACCACTCTGAATCTAGAGGATCAGTCTGTTGCTTCTACCCCTGCTATCTCCAGATTTAGGTTGTTTAAAACTCCTAGGGCCACAAAGACTCCCTTTGCACCTGCCTTCCAACTGTTTATCTGTGGAGATTAAAAGCATTTTGATAAGGTACTGTATCTGCTTCTTCCAAGCACTTATAAGCCCTGTATCTGTTTGGAGAGGATTTGTACAGGATTTGTCCTTTTCCACTGTGGATCCAGCTGTATCTTGTCTTGATAATATACTTCTTATATTGATGCAGAATGCACTGTCTTCGAGAACCCTACTGATGAGCAGTTGGAAGTCCTTTCTAAAGATTTATTCTCTAGCAAGTCCTGCCCCCCTCCTGATCCTGACGTTGATTTTACTGTCAAACCATATCACTTCTGTGGTTCATCCCTTGCTTATGGAGCATGCAGAGCAGAAGGCTGTAGCATTAAAGTTCAGCTGTGATGGTTGGCTGGAAGCTAATCACTTTGTAGTGCTGTATTGTGAAGCCTTTATGCAAGAAGAGTTTGATCTGCATGGCCTTCAAGGCAGGGCCGATGCTAGACTATTTTGCACCCTAGGCAAGACCAGCTACTTGCGCCCAGTGTGTATTGTGTGACAATCTGTCACAGTGTTTTTTCTTATAATGGCACTTTTTAATTATTTCACTGTGTGCCATTATAAAAAAATATATTAGTGGCGGAAGTGGCGGAACACCAGGGCCCAGATTGCAAGTGCGACCTTTGCGGCCTGGTCGTTCGGCCTGGATTAGGAGCATCATAGGCTTGGTGCTGAGGATTTTGGTGGGCCCTGGATTATGAAGCCCCTTGCCCTGTATGCTACATTAAATTTTTCTCTACAGCCTTGCCTTTATTAACCACAACTTGTGCCTAGGCATTCTTTACATCACCACCCACTGCACCTGGGACCCCTTTCCTCATTATCTACTATGCCTGCAGCCTCCCTTGCCTTACAACCCACTGCACCTACAGCCCTATTCCCTCACCACCCATTATGCCTGGGCCCCCCATCCCTCACTATCCACCATGTCTAGGTACACCTTCCCTCACCACCTACTGTGCCTGTAGCCCCCTTTATTGCAGAAATACTACAGGAGATGGTCACAGACTGCAAAACATACTACAGGAGAGGGTCAGAGACTGCAGACATACTACAGGAGATGGTCAGAGACTGTAGACATGGTACAGGAGATGGTCAGAGACTGTAGACATGGTACAGGAGATGGTCAGAGACTGCAGACATGGTACAGGAGAGGGTCAGAGACTGCAGACAGGGTATAGGAGATGGTCAGAGACTGCAGACATGGTACAAGAGGCGGTCAGAGACTGCAGACATTGTACAGGAGATGGTCAGAGACTGCAGACATTGTACAAGTGTGTCCTAGCAGTGATCAGTGTGGAAAAACTTTGATCACTGCAAACAGGAGTTTACAAGATATAACTATAAGTGCCAAAAAAAAGTTTCTAACAGTCATTTCTCAAGCACAGGAGGACAGTAAATGGTTAACAGGTCTGTGAAGCTCCCAGCCTAACCATCTAATTCCTTCAAATATAACAATGAAAGTTAGATAAATTAGGGATAGCTGACACCAACTCAGGCACAAATGGTTATAGAAACAGCTTAAAGTGGAGCTCCACCCTAAATAGCAACTTTTGCTATTTGGATTCCTCCCCCCCTCCGGTGTCACAATTGACACCTTTCAGGGGGGAGGGGGGTGAAGATACCTGTCTAAGACAGGTATTTTCACCCACATCCGGGAGTCCTCTCTCCGGGAATCTGCGGGAGTTACGTCACTTCCCGCAGACTTCCCTTGGTGTTCTGGGAGACACTCGGCTCCCAGAACACAGGAGCACCAATCAGAACGGCGCAGCGCGACTCGCGCATGCGCCGTAGGGAACCGGGCATGAAGCCGCAGGGCTTCACTTCCTGGTTCCCTCAGCGAGGATGGTGGAGGGAGCAGCAGAGCGACAAGCGGTCGCTCGTTCTCTGCTGTGGACGTCGCTGGACTCCAGGACAGGTAAGTGTCCAAATATTGCTGTAGCTGTAGCTGCTGGCTTTTAATATATTTTTTTCCGGCGGAGCTCCGCTTTAAGTTTGAAGCCTCTTGCAGAAGTCTAATCATCAGTCACCTTGCTGTGTAAATAAAAACACAGATAAGAAGCAGTGTGAGAAGACAGAGGGGAAGTCATTCGATCATTGTCTAATCTACACACAGAACAGGAGAACACACTGATTATTAGACTTCTGCATTACCAGTGAGTGTGTGACATGATCATACCTTCTTCATTCTCAGGTATGTCGGATCCTCTGCATCCTGCCCTGCTCTGGTCACTACTCACTAGCATCTTCTGATCAAATGTGGCGGGCTGGGCAATCTGATTGGCTAAGGGGGTGGTGGGAGGCAGAGCAACTTAGCAGTCACGCCCTCCCACTCAGAAGAGCAGCGCTATTGGCTGCCTGTCACACTGGTCTTTCCCTTTCCCTCCAGCATGTGAAAGCCGTGGGAGGGAGAGGGGGAAAGCTGCACACCACTATGCAATTAATAACGCCTGCCGCACTGAGCACCTTGCTGTCAGGGCCCCTCTATCAGCGGCCCTGCGGGGAGCCTGGGGAGCGACAAGGAGGAGGAAGAGGTGAGGCAAGGGTCAGCAGCGCCCCTAGGTGGCAGTGCGCCCTAGGCAGCTGCCTAGTTCGCCTAGGAGAGCCGGCCCTGCTTCAGGGAACAAAGTCTCATAGGACCGGATCTTGATAATATTAACAAGGATGCTACTTGTTGCAAAAGTTCATATCTTCCTTGAATAAAGGAAACCGACTTTTGTGAATGACCGATTTCGTTTTTTCACTTCCACGACCTCCACATTGAGACCACCCAAACAAGGTTCCAAGTCCACCTGCAAGAGATAACACTCAAAGTCTGCCAAATCCTCAGACAAGCTTTCCAGCATGTAGGTGTGTCCCTACTTTCCAGAGTGAAATGATGTTTGTTACCCTTTGTGGATGCCTGGACAACTTGTATCTCGGAAACTTTGGTGCAGGAGGTGGTATTCCAAGGCTGCTTGTATGGTGTACCCTTCTTGGTTTTTTATCTCTAACATTCTTGTGTCACCACACAGATAAGCTGATCTCCATTGAGCCCTCTTGTGTCTCCTGGTTCAAGGTGCCATTGCCCCAGTTCCAGTGGCAGAAAGTCTTCAGGGTTTATACTTCAATCTGTTCAAAGTTCCCAAACTCAAAGGACACATCCACCCCATTTTGGATGTCAGAACACCTTCCCAGTGCATTAGGGATAGCTCTGATTTTATGTGGGGTCCTTGCACTATCAATTCTTGGCCTTGTCCTTGCCGCCTTTTTGTCTGCACCTTGGGTATTCATTAAGTGACCAGGTGCAGTATTAGCCCTCCTGCGCTCTTGTCACATCTCCATTGCAGATTACTTATACAACCTCTTGTGGGGACAGGGTTCACGGACAATGTATCTTTAACTGCCCAGACATTACAGCAGTTTAGATGGGTCCTTATAGCGTCTAGTTATAGTATCACAACTTACCAGTCTCTTGATAGATGTTTGCATTCGTTTTATTTTTTCCCACTTTTCTCCCTTTATTTACACCTGGTAATCCTGCCATTAACACACATCCTTTTCTCGAGTGACAACCATACTGAGCAATGTTGCTACCCTGGTAGATGGTATTTTGTATTCCACAGGAATAGCAGGGAACAGTGCTAACTGATAACTTCCTGCACTCTTTGCTTCAGATTTGTTATCACCTAACAAAATTTCTAGCTGGATGAACAGCTATTTTATGCACCTATCCAATAGATATAATAAATCACTTTAAATAGTACGTTGTGAATTTAAAAGACTAAAAGGGAGAAAATAAAAGAAATATAATGTTAGAGTTTACACTTTAATCTTCTAAAATTGGCACTGGATCTGACTAATCATTTAAAGTATCTGAGTCTAGTTCTAGATAACGCTTAGGCTAAAAGTTTCCATCCAATGTGAGACTCTATGGTCTCAGACTGAAACTCCCTAGTCCAAGAGTCATCGGAATCTCCTATTTTGAGAGTCTTAGGTCTAATGGTAGCCTCCTTTGGGCAGTTCAGTTTGCCCAGATTCACTCCAGACCTCTGCGATGCAACATTCTGTCCTTGTGGAACAAGTCTATCCTGTCTTTGGACAGACCAATTTATTTTGTCAACGAGGACCAGGTTGTCCCTGGCTTGGTGGCTCACGAATTTGATTCTGGAGTCAGAGGTTTTTCCTCCCTGCCTTTTGAGGATCCTCATGATAGATACCAGCCTTTGTGGCTGCAGAGGAGTCTTGGGCACGCTTAGTGCAGAGGACTTCGTCATCAATCTCGTCACCTGATTAATATCCTGGAACTTCGGCTGATTTGGCTTTGTGTGCAGCATTTAACCATTCTATTGTAGGGTCATATGTCTTGAATTTAATCAGGTGGCATACATCAATTATCACGATGGAACCAAAAGATAGATCAGATTCTGTCCTACACAGAACTTTAGCTTCCAGCCCTGTCAATCATTTACAGTCCAGGTGTGGAAATTTGGTAGGAAAATTTCCTTAGATCCCTGATCCTGGAACTGGAGAATCTTCCCTACACCTTAAAGTTTTTCAGCTCCCCTGTCGAAGGTAGGGAGACTGAATGTGGATATTCTGGAATCTAGGTTTAACAAACTAGGTTTATCTTCAGATAAAGTGATCCTCTAGCAGAAGCAGTGGATGCTCTGGTGGCTCTAAGGAATTGGACCACCCTGATCTATTCCTTTCCTCCACTGAAACTGAACTGCTTCACAGGATTCTGGTGCTCCAAACTGGCCCATGTGGAATGTGGTACGCTGAGGTGGCAAGACTTATGGCAGATGATTTGTGTACACTGTCAGATTGTCAGGATCTTCTATCCTAAGGACCAATTTGCCATCCGCCTTCATAATCTTTAGCTTTAACGGCATGTTGAATCCCCGGATCTGAAAGATAGGGGCATCTCTGAGTTTGTGTTTTCTACAATGCTAAAAACAAAGGTCTATCCTCGGACATGAAAGGCATATTCCATGTGGTGTCAGTCTCGTGGCTTCCACCCCAGGAGCTTTTCTGTGAGATAAATCCCCTTTCCTGTAGCTGCGTCTGAACCAGATCTAGCAAGGTTTGGTTTTGCATAGAGAAAAGATGGGGTAGAGGCCAAGACCTCCTTCTTGCCTAAGGTAGTTTCTGCTTTTCATCTCAACCAGGACGTTGCTCTTTAGTCACTTTGACTGGTTTACCAAAAGTAAATTTCCCTCCATTGTCTGTTTCTAAAATGCACAAAAAGGCAGCATGTCCTAATTTGAGGGTCCCTTCACACATCCCATAAAGCAAATGTTTAAGCGTTTTCCTTTAAGGCAGCCTATTTGTTTAAAATAGGCTGGTAGTGCACTGCAACACATGAAAAAACCTTGCAGGTGCGTTGGTATCTACTTTATATGTGTGTTTGGGATGCCATTCACAGTGAATAGCACTAAAACTTACCACACATATACACTGTTAACGCCTATTGTGGGTACATGCATTTTACTATATGTAACCACAACTCCTAGCAGTGAAGCCAGCCTTGAGATGAACCTGTACTCAAACTGTGCGCAATAATATATTTACATATTCTGAAGTCCTCACCTCGGTAGCTATAGGAATTGTGGAGCCTTCCAATATGAACATACAGCAGGTGTTTCTAAGCTGTTATAAACTGACTAAAGCACAACTTTACCGTTCAATCGTTTTTTATTTTTCAAATAAAGTTTAGATATTACATCAGCACAGCATGTCAAAGGACAGGATCTTATACATAAAATTAATGTGTAAAGACATATCATGGAGACATCAACAACTCCACCTACGGTGAATTAAGAGTGAAACAGCGAGGTGAGAAACTGAGGTTACGAATTAATACCTGGATAGTAGACGAAGGAAAGGCTTATAAATGAATCAGAGAGTCTGACAGATTGGGAAGTCCTACCCAACCCAGGCACCCCAAATGGGATCAACCTGTGCCCCGGTCAGGCCCCCCCTTTTAAATCTATTAGCAAGGTCATTAGACAGTCCAAAGCAGACTACAGTTAATCATTAAACCTGAAGCCTCGTACACACGAACGAGTTTCTCGGCAAGAAACGACAAGAAAACTGCCGAGATAGCTTTCTTGCCGAGAAAATCGTTCGTGTGTATGGTTTCTCATCGAGAAAACTGACCAGAATCTCGACAAAAAAAATAGAGAACCTGCTCTCTATTTTCTCGTCGAGATTCTCGTCGGCATGTTTCTCGATGAGAAAAGTGTGTGTGTGTACACTTACCTGTCGCCATGGAAACCCGCGCATGCTCGAATTGACTTTGACGCATGCGCGGTAGCTTCCTAGGCATAGGTAGGGTGTAGCAAGATGGCAGCGACGGCAAGGAATGTGACGAGCGCACGCTCGTCGTAGTCGATGACGTCACCGCGTTCGCTCCATTCAAAGAACCGCGGGTTCTTTGAATGGAGCGTGTGTACACTCGGCCGGGACAAGTTTCTTGTCCAAGAATCTCGTCAAGAAAAACGACGTGTTTTTTCCTGACGAGATTCTCGGCTGTGTGTACGAGGCCTGAATCACAGATCAAACTTAGCCTATAGAGTTGCTGAAATGACTACATAACGAATAATCATGCAATATCCCCATGTCATATCAATCCACCTAAAATAATATATGAGAAAATTAAATTAAAAAAAAACATCAAAATCGGAAAGAGAAAGAGAAAAAGGAAGAAGGAAGTAAAGAGAGGAAAAGAATCATGAGCCTAACTAGAGTTCGAGGATAAGAGGGACCCCGACCGTCAGGGAAATACCACAGTGAACAGCCCAAGGTTCCCACACAGATTCAAATTTAAGAGTAGTATTTGATAATATACTGGCCAACCTCTCTTGCTCCATAATCCAAGAGATCTTACTTTGTACTTTGTACTTACTGCTAAAACACAACTTTAAAGTCCATGTTGTGAGCTTTGAGGATCTTTAAGGATGAATTACTTCACAGTACTGGCAGCTAGAGAGGTCAGTGATGGCTTATTTTTATAGAACTGTTATTTTCTTTTACTAGTAAACAAATGTAAATATGTTACTGTGCAAAGTTTGGACACAGTTGCACTTTAAAGATGCACTAGACGGCAGTGCAGGGATTTGAACTGGACAAATAAAAATATATGAGATTTTTACTTGTAATGCATTCTCATGCTATAAAGTGCACATATTTACTCTATGACAGAAAAGTGTGAGGGGCCCTTATTGATATTGTGTATAGTCTCTCCTTAAGTTCATCATATTACAATAGAATAGTATTTTCTGCTGTGTTTTTTCTCGTGCATTGTGGTGACATTATCCTTCATTTTGCTTTCTCCCATTATATTGCATGACATGGGTTCATCTGTGTTTGTGTGAAAAGCCTGTGTGCCTTGGCCTGATTTATGATACCTGGAGGAATGGAAAAAAAGTGTTGTCTATATCATCCAATCAGTACTACTTTTTTGACCTGCCTAAAAAAAAAAAGAAATATGTAGCCTATTGATTGCACAAATGCACAATCTCCTTTAGTTTTAATAAATCAGCCCAAGGAAACTGAATCTTTCCTTTTTCACGTGTCTTGTAAAGTTCATATAATAAAGTAATTTACTTGGTCAACTTTGTAAATTATACTCATTACTCACATGTTTGCTCTTTGCCTGTAAAGTCTCTTGAAGTTCATTGTGTCTAGTGGAAAATGTTCACAATTTATTTTCACCTATGTGTAAATTTTATAAATGCTATAGTTTCAATGGAATATTCTTAGTAGGTTATGAATACTGCTACTAAATGAATCTGTGGCCAGACTATGGACCTACATATTCTTAAAGAGGAACTGCAGTCTGCTCACATAATTTGTAATAAAAACATATTTTCCATTCTGAAACTTCCCTCCAACCACTTTGCATATTATTTTATATGTGCTGTGATTCTATACTTGCCAATTATGCTGCAGAAATCTCCCTTCACTAAGTCTGGCTGCAACCATTTTAACTGTGGGCAGCTGAAGCTCCCGCCTGTTAACTTCCTGGATTTACACAGCTGTTCTGCAGCTCTCATTTGCCCTCTTATGACTCATCTCCCTTCCTATCCTGGCAAACTCTCACAAAAGTGAGTGAGGGGGCTGTCCATGATGTCATAAGCCTAGGCTAATGACCAAACAAGAAACAGGAAGTGGGCTGAATAAGGTATTTACTGGCAGAAAAAAAAATGTTTTAGTATCCAAAGTTAAAACAGGGGCAGAAGATTTAATAGATGGAAAGATGAAAACATGACTGAAGGTCCGCTTTAACTGCTTCTGGAAATTGGGCACAAATGAACTCTAACAATTTCAAAAGCACTCCTAGGGCATATCTCCTATGCCCTGCTCATTTTTTTTCCCACTGTTGCCACCCCCGGCTGCTATTGATGGCAAATCCTATTTCTCCTGTGTAAAATTACACTTACAGATTTTGGTAGATATTTATGTTACAAATTAGGGATACAGTTACTTGCAAGCCAGTCTGCCTCTCTTTTAGCAAAGTCTATGTGACAGGCTTACAGTGTATTTGCGAACCTTGCACCTTTAAAGGGGTTGTAAAGGTTCCTTTTTTTCACCTTAATGCATCCTATGCATTTAGGTGAAAAAATATCTGACGATTACCGCCCCCCCAGCCCCCGTTTTACATACCTGAGCCCTGGAAAGTCCCGCGTCGCGAACACGCTGGATCTTTGCCCAGGGTTCTCGGCTCTTCATTGGATACAGTGGCGGAATTTTCAGGGTCGCAACAGTCGCAGTTGCGACTGGGCCCTGTAATTCTGCCAAGTCCGGGGGGCCCCGCAACCTGTCCGTGTACTCCGACTCTGACTCTGTCACTCACTGACTGTGTGCGGGGCGCACTGCGTGCTGTTCGTTCAGCCGCGGGGCGTGCTTCCGCCGCTGACTCACGACAAACAATGCAGAGAGCAGGGCAGCTGAGGCAGCACTCACTCTGACTGAGATTGTGGAATTCCTTCACCCGCCTCCGCCTATCCAGAGACACAGAGGTGTAGGGAGGCGGGGCGGACTCTGAAAAATGAGAGAAGGGGAGGGGGGGGAGAAGCTTTCCCCTCTATTGCAGCGTCACCGTGGAGTACCTTCCCAGCATCTACCCAGGCAGCATGAGGCAAGGCAGAGTGGCGGAATTTTCATCCTGGTGGGAGAAGGCACACAGTGACCTAAAGAACGCAATTCCCGGGGAATCGATTGATTGACGGTAAGTCAATCAAGTGACAGAGTTCAGCTCAGCAATCGTGCCAACCTCCACCACCTGTGCCTCGTCTTACTGATCCCATCCCCCCACCACTGATCTCATCATCCCTATCCCCCCATTACTTCTACAACAGAGGGGATGGGGGGGGGGATAGGGATGAGATCAGTGGTGGGGGGATGGGATCAGTAAGAGGCACAGGTGGTGATGGGAGAGGATGGCACCACCACTGCCACCGCAGCCACCCCACTCCTCAAGTACCACCGCAGCCACCCCACTCCTCAAGTACCACCGCAGCCACCCCACTCCTCAAGTACCACCGCAGCCACCCCCCTCCTCAAGTACCACCGCAGCCACCTCCCCTCAAGTACCACCGCAGCCACCCCCCCTCAAGTACCACCGCAGCCACCCCCCCCTCAAGTACCACCGCAGCCACCCCACTCCTCAAGTACCACCGCAGCCACCCCACCCCTCAAGTACCACCGCAGCCACCCCCCTCAAGTACCACCGCAGCCACCCCACCCCTCAAGTACCACCGCAGCCACCCCCCCTCAAGTACCACTGCTGCCACACCCCCCCTCAAGTACCACCGCAGCCTCCCCACCCCTCAAGTACCACCGCAGCCACCCCCCCTCAAGTACCACCGCTGCCACCCCACTCCTCAAGTACCACCGCAGCCACCCCACTCCTCAAGCACCACCGCAGCCACCCCACCCCTCAAGTACCACCGCAGCCACCCCCCCTCAAGTACCACCTCTGCCACACCCCTCAATTACCACCGCTGGTACTTGAGGGGGGGGTGGTAGCGGTGGCACTTGAGGGGGGGTGGCTGCGGTGGTACTTGGGGGGTGGCTGCGATGGTACTTGGGGGAGGTGGCAGTGGTGGTGCCATCCTCTCCCACCACCTGTGCCTCCTTACTGATCCCACCCCCCCCACCACTGATCTCATCCCTATCCCCCCCATTACTTCTACAACAGAGTAGTGTGCGTCTCGAGTTCAGTCCGCGTTATTCTGCAACTGCTGCCTTCCTATCTACCCCCCTCCGCTCTGTGTGCTGCAGACGGGACACAGAGTCAGAGACTGAGCCTCCATGTTGCCGGAGACTCTCCTCTGGTTGCAGAAGGGATAAGGAGGTGGGGTTGAAGGCGGAGCTTCCCCATTCCCTGCTGCTCTGTTGGAAAGTGTGCAGAGATCACGCTGGGATTGGAGCTCAGCTTGTAAGGTAAGCTTTTGCCCCCCCCCATACACTACCATACAGTTCTGCCACCCCCCTCCCATACACCATCCATTCATTCAGTTTTCCCTCTCCTCCTCATACACACATTTATCATCCCCTCCATACACCATCCATATATATAGTTCTCCCCCCCCCATACACCATCCATATATACAGTCCCCCCCATATATACAATTCTCCCCCCCCCATACACCATCCATAGATACAGTCCTCCCCATATATACAATCCCCCCCATACACCATCCATATATACAGTCCCCCCCATACACCATCCATATATACAGTTCTCCCCCCCTATATATACAGTTCTCCCCCCATACACCATCCATATATACAGCCCCCTCATATATACAGTTCTCTCCCCCCCCATGCACCATCCATAAATACAGTTCTCCACCCCCCCCATATACCATCCATATATATCGTTCTCGACCCCCCTATACACCATCCATATATACAGTTCTCACCGGGTGACACCGTCCACTGCCCTACTGACACCGTCCTCTGCCCTACTGACACCGTCCTCTGCCCTACTGACACCATCCACTGCCCTACTGACACCGTCCACTGCCCTACTGACACCGTCCACTGCCCTACTGACACCGTCCACTGCCCTACTGACACCATCCACTGCCCTACTGACACCGTCCACTGCCCTACTGACACCGTTTACTGCCCTACTGACACCGTCCTCTGCCCTACTGACACCGTCCACTGCCCTACTGGCTGACAGTGTCCACTTTTAAGGTAGGCTAGTTTCATATTTTAATTGACATTTCTTTTATTAATTGAATCATATTTTATGGGTACACTAATGCTTTTTTTACTTACCGTATTTATCGGCGTATAACACGCACAGGAGTATAACACGCACCCTAACTTTAAGAGGGAAGTTTCAGTAAAAAAACTTCCCATAGCCCCCTGCGTATAACACGCAGGCACAGTTTACCCTCTATTTTCAGGGTAAAAAAGTGAGTGTTATACGCCAATAAATACAGTATTTAACCATGCCCCTTTAAGTACCCCCCCCCCCCCCACTGTTAATGCAATTTGGACACAGCCACTGTTCATTGTAGCACACCTCATTACTACTCTCTTTGGGTAACCCAAAAGGTGTCCCAGGTATTTTACAATCCTATAGCGCGTAGTACAAAAAAATTGCCGTGCACCGCGAAAGTGTTCGGGTTTGGCTTGAAGAAAAGGTGGCAACCCTAATCCAATCCCTCCTCCCCACCAGCACTGTTACTGATCCCATTCCCCAGGTCAGATTTAATTGCTTCATAGGGTCAGCAACTGATGTATTGCTTAATTTATGTCAAATCCCTGGTGATATGGCCAGTCCCCCTTTGTTGTACAGTGTAAAAAAATTAAGTATCAAAATCAGGCTTTTCGGTGGTGGGGGGGGGGGGGCCTTCATGATTTCTTGCACCGGGGGCCCTGAAGTCTCTAGTTACGCCACTGATTGGATAGATTGATATCAGCTCAGCCATTGGCTCGCGCTGCGGTCAATCAAATCCAATCAAATCCAATCACGTGGGGGGCGAGTTCTGCACGTTCTGAACGCCGAATGCAGGACTCGGGAGCGCACCCGCAAGGTAACCCCCTTGGGAGAGCACTTCTCAGAGGGGGTTATCTGAGGCGGGGAGGAGCCGAGAGAGCCACTGGGGGACTCCAGAAAATGGCGTTCGTGGCCACTCTGTGCAAAACGAGCTGCACAGTGGAGGTAAGTATGACATGTTTGTTATTTTAAAAAATATAGTATCACTTTAATCCTTGGCAGCCAACTGTGCACAGGTCTGCAATTTATTACTGAAGATGAGACAGATTTTCATTTTAAGCGGATGCAGAATTAAGAATTGGGTAGGGTCAGGTTTCATTAAGTTCGCTGTTCTACATTACAGCACCTAAGGGAGTCATTTATGACTCAGGCTATAACCTTGTATTAAATCTATTCCAAATCTTTCTCACTGATTCTGTTTAGCATTGCATTGTTGTGCAACATAATTGTTAAATGTCCCCCACTGTCTGCAAGTATTATTACAGTGTAACTAAAGGCAAAACTTTTCTTGTTTTCAGTTTGAATAGTATAAGGAAGAGTTATAGCCCGCTATAGTTTTTTTTTGCCATCTGTGTCCCATTGGAGAGATTTCGCTTCACTTCCTGTCCCATAGCCAAAACAGGAAGTCAGAGGAAATCCTTCCAAAGTGAGCACATCACATTGTTTCACTAGTGTCCCCATTGGAAGATTTCACCTCTATTAGTGTTCTGATGTCAACCCAAAATTTGGGATTTTACTTTCACTTTTGATGATAGCAGTAAACAGAATAAATAGAGAGGGTGAATATCTCTTATGCCCTGTACACACAAACGTTTTTTTCCGTAAAAAAATAGAACATGTTTTACATTTTTCCGATGGAAAAAAAAACGATAGGAAATTCCGATTGTCTGTGTGGAACTCCAACGGAGAAAAACCCACGCATTCTCAGAATCAAGTCGACGCATGCTCAGAAGCATTGAACTTAATTTTTCTCGGCTCGTCAGAGTGTTTTACGTCACCGTGTTTTGGACGGTCGGAAATTTGTCTGATGGTGTGTATGCAAGACTGATGGAAGTCAGCTTCATCAGAATTCCGACGGAAAATTCCATCGGATTTTATTCCATCGGAAATCCGATCATGTGTACAGGGCATAAGGCTCCTTTCACACTAGCCGACTTTAAATTTGCGTGATTTTTTGTGCAACTTTGGAGTCAAACTTTGATAAGACTTTTACACTTTTTGGCATTTAAGTCATTTCAAAGTTGAATCAAAGTAGTGCAGAAACATTTTCTGAAGTGGCAGCGACTTCAGTAGTGTCAATTGGAATGGCTCTCATAGAGATACATGGCATTTCACATGTCCTGTGACTTTGGGTCTCACAAGTTGGATCCTAAGGCTGGCCATACATACCAGGGGTTGCAGGAAATAAATTCTCTAGATTCCCCCATCAACACAGACAATGCTGATCCTGGAATCCCTCCTGACTAGCCATTGTCTTCTCCTGGCGAGGGATGCTGTCCCTGCCGAGAGAAGACATTGATTTTCGCTAGTGGCTTAAGCAGCTGCTTGCCATAATCGCAAGAGAATCCAGCAGGCTGGTTGTACCCAAGTTGGTCGATCGACCAACTTGGTACATTCAGCCTGCCCATTAATGGTTTGAAGCTCGGCCGGTTCCTGGTGAATCAGCTGAGATTCAAATCAGGTATGGCCAGCCTGAGTCACACAAGTGTGAAGGCCTAGTTCACATCTATGCAGGTTGCAGTTTGCATATTCCAGGTGCATTTTGCATTTTTCAATACACATTTTTGATCCATTGAAGTCTATGGATCCAAAAACCAGAAGAAAGTCCCTGGCCCTTTCCATAAAATGCACAGATGTGAACTACATCAATAGGAAACCATGTTAAATGGACTGTAGTGTGTTTCTGCAAAGCTAAAAACGCACAAAACAATGCATAGGTGTGAACCAGGCCTGATGGGGACACAGACAGCAATAAAAACTGACAGGTGTTCTAATCTCTCACCACTACCATCCAAACCTAAACAAATAGTTTTGCCTTTAGTTACATTACAACATTACAATGTAACAACTTTATTCCTATATTGTATGCTCTCTATTTCCTTCACATCTAGGTTCAAGGGAATAGATCTTCATGTGACATGCAACAAGTTATTAAAGCGGATGTATAGTTATTTTTTTAACTTTTACCTACAGGTAAGCCTATAATAAGGCTTACCTGTAGGTGAAAAAAATATCTCCTAAACCTTTACGGTTTAGGAGATATTCCTCTCTCAAACGTCCACTGAATGCAGCGGCGCATGCGCACAGGGGATTTTCGGCTGTAGGCCCGGCAGACGCCGGACCTTGCCGGAAAGAAGTCTCCCACGCGCATGCGCGGGAGTGACGACTTTGCGGTTCCAGACACTCAGAGCGCTGGAGCCGCGATACCCGGAAGACACGGCGAGGCAAGATGTCATCTCCCTCGGCGTGGACCAGGTAAGTTACTGATGCCTCGTTCTAAGGTAAGTATTTTATAATGAGCTACTATGCGGTTCATACTAGCTCATTATGCCTTTTGCTTTACAGGGTTAAAAAAAAAAAATGTTCAGCGGGTATACAACCGCTTTAAATAAACTTTTTCCCTATTTAACCCTTATTAACCTTTGGTAACCGCTACTCGTTCCAACTCTTCTCCCCATAGCTATTATTTTTCTGCTGATTATTTGTTCTTTCTATTTTTTTTCCATTAATATTAAAACCTTTTTTGTTTTGTTTGTTAATATTTTCAGATTTGGATGACATTAAAGCCCATTTTTTTTTATGAGATGCATTTAGTATGACTTACATCCTCTTGCTATTTTAGCTATTCTTCTCCTCACTTCTTGCTCTGCTAACTGTGCCTCAGCTACGGGGGCCCCATGTGCCTGTTACATGCCTGATGAAGAGGTCCTGCGTGGCTCCGAAACGTCGCTTTTATTTTTTGATACTACGTGATTAAAGTTTTTGGACCCAATTTTGGAGATCCTGGTGTGCTGGTGACACTTCCTTCCCATGTGCCTGTTGGGACCTTTGGAGTCTTGCCAGAGTCTCCAGTTTGTGCGCACACTCCTGTTTAGAACTACAACCTTATGTATAGCTGTTCCCAGCACCGCACACCCAGGTAGAGCAAGAAGGACACAGAGCCAAGCCATACCTTGCCTCCACCACCACAACAGTGACTGAAATTTGTTGACGTGGCTTTGGTTCTATTTATGTCCCTTTAAAAAAATGTGCAAAATAAAAAGGCACTTTTATTTAGATTGTAAATAGCTTTGCCATAATTTGTATCTCAAATCTAATTTTAGTGTCATGAACAAGGCAGGTATTAAAATAAAATGTGCATTTTTTTATCTACTGTCACTATTTAAAAAAAAAATACTGGTCAAAAAAAGCATTTTTTTTTTGTTACATGTTTTTATCTATGTATTTCATATAAATAATATTTAAAAAAATGCAAGACTGGACATGTAACAAGCAGTAAATAAGCTTTAAAGTGTAAGTAAACCCCCCTATCGTTTTCAGCCAAGGAAGATGCCAGCTTTGCCTCTGTTTAATCTACAACTGCCATGATGCTTCACATGTGATCAGTTATGACACCAGCCATTGGATGGTTTGACAGTTTGGTTGAGAGCACAACCAATGGGAGTGTTACATTTCTGGCACGTGCCGGAAATTAAACTGTTTTAAGGATGGATTTACTTCCGCTGTAAAATTGTCAAGCAATTTATTTTCAAAGTTTACAGCAGAAGCACTGAAGTTGTTCAAGGCCTTCTTTCAGCAGCACAGCTTCCCCTGCTCCCCCCTCCCAACTGTGATTCAAAAGGCTTCTATCCTTATAATCTCTAACTTAAACACAGGGCAGGAGCTCTGAAAGTGGTGAGCTGTGCTACCGGAGAGGACTTGAACATTTTAAATACTTCTGCTATGAAGAGGAATTGCTGAACAGTGCTTGCTACAGAAGTCAGTGGGAGCTTGCTTTAGATTTTATTACTGCTTATTAGGAAAAAGTAAGTAATTAAATGTCCATAGCCTAGCCACAGGATCACTTTATTGTAGCCTTAAATAACTCAAAGTTCCCTGAACATCAGGTCAGATTATCGATCAAGGGTGAAATTGGGACGCTTATTTCCACCCTTAGACTTTCTATAGACATCAGATGATGGTTGGAACTTCCGACTGCTGTGCACAGTAATGTTATAGAACCATTGTGGCATTGACTTACGTAATTGTATACATGATTGCCTCTTTTGCACTTAGCAATCTCCCTGCAGAGGATTTACTTTAGTATAATAATAGTAATTGCTTGGAAATTGAATTTCAGAGTAAGAAACAAATTCAATACTGACTCCAAAATTTGATAAATCACTAGATGAATATTCTGCATTGTATAGCTTTGAACAATCATGAATTGTATTTTTATTCTGTCTAAGTAAAATTAACTGCTTTGTGCAACATAAAGCAGTTAATTGAGTCTCTGTGATTATACAAGAAAAGTTGGGGGACTGGAGGCAGTAGTACACAAGAAGAACCATTTACATTTTCTTAGTAGCCAGTACCAGTGTTACAGTTCTACTGCTAAAAAATCTCCCAAACCTTTGCTTTGAAACCAAAGTTTGTAATTCTCTTGTGTGTCTATTTTTACATTTCTTGCTGACACTGTTTTGTTCTGCCTACAGTGAGCCACAAGCAATGTGTTACATTGAAACATCCAATCTCGATGGTGAAACTAATTTAAAAATACGTCAGGTACTATAAATATGTTTTCCTCAATTCTCTTTATTTTCCTTCTCTACTTCTCTGCTCTGCTCCAATCGTCTGGCCCCTTCATCCACCTCCCCTGTCTCCCTTTTAACTTATGCCTCGTTTCCAATGAGCGGATCGGTTCGGTACGGTACGCTATTTTGTGTGTTTCCATTATGAAAGCGTGCCATAAAACCGAACCATACCGCACCATTCTGGGTCCTGCTTCAGATGTGGGGCCATAGAAAATGGAACGGTTCGGTTAGGGCGGAGCTACAATACATTCCACTGATTGGCGGACACGCTAGGCATTTTTTCTAAACCCTGAATGGCCCCTGATGGTCCGACTTGCAGTGGAAACGCTCACGAGAATAGACCGGACCATTCAAACCGTTCCAAACTGTACCGACCCGAACCATTCCACTCAGTGGAAACGAGGCAATATATTCTTCTTATCTCTTTTCCCTCCTACATTACTCTTTACTTTCTTTGTTTCCTAAGCTTGTCATCGAGTGTATAACGGGGAGACTAAGGAACTACTGACAACTGGTCATAACATCTCATAAGCTCTTCCTCTGCCTCTGACCTTAACTATGAACAGGTCCTTCAAGCTCAGTAGTCAATAAGATGCTACCTTGACTTATCCATATATATATAGAACCACAAATGGTTTGTTGGGTGGCAGGGGCCTTAGTGGGCACAAAACCCAACACAATACTTACATAAAAATCTTACAAACTTTTATTAGAATAGGCAGATAAAGGACTAAATACAGGCCATCAAATATGGATTTAATGGCCTGGATTTAGGCCATCAAACAACATGTTGGACTAAATTCACTTTGTACACAGTAACGACAGTATTCCAATCCTCCCCAAAGGGAAGGCATACATTGTAACTACAACAGATGCCTGCTCAAATACCCAACGTGTTTCGAGACATGCACTTTCTCAGGGGCAACAAAATGGATACCATGTCTTAGTCCGCAATAATATAGCGAACAGCAACTAGCGTGAGTTGAGTTAAGTAGTTAAAGTGTTACTAAAGGTAAAAAAATGTTTTTATTAAAATAACAAGGATGCTATACTCATCTGGCCCTGAACCTCCTTTTCTGGGATCCCCCGCCTTCAATCTTGGCTCCTCCTCTTCTTGTAACCCCCGCAGGAAGCCGCTTGCTATGGGGGCACACCATGCTTGCTCACTCCCGAGCAGTGTGTGTCTTATGGAACCATGTTCCATAGATGCACACAGCAGGGCTTAGCCCTGACCCCTGACTCCTCCTCACTGAATTTGATTGACAGCAGCAGGAGCCAATGACTCCTGCCCGAGTCACTGTGTGAGGAGGAAGAGAGGGAAGAAGAGATGCAACCGTGCACAGTGCTGGATCTCTTCTCCCCTCTCTTCCCCTTCACACAGAGAGGACAGAAATCTATAAAACATTTTTTGCCTTAAATCGGTTCTAATGGCAGAAGGTTTTTTATCCTAATGCATTGTATGCATTAGGATAAAAAACCTTCTGTGTGCAGCTGCAGCAGCCCCCCCCCCCCCCATCCTCCCTAATACTTACCTGAGCCCCATCTCGAGCCAGCGATGTTGCATGAGAGTCTCTGCTTTTTTCCCTCCTGATTGGCTGCATGCTGTGGGGGCACTCGGCAGAAGAGAAGAGGAGAATATGGGCTGCTCTGTGCAAAACCATTACACAGAGCGGGTAAGTATGACATGTTTGTTATTTTTAAACAAAAAAAAAAGATACTTTAATATCACTTTTATGCAGGGAATGCAGGTAAAAAACGTTTTGGCTTTAGAACCACTTTAAAAGCATAGTGATATATGTGAGGAGATCTCCGGAGAGATGGGGGGAAACCAACCAGACTAAAGCAGAGATCCGCTCAGGAATGCTTCAACTTAAGTATATTTGGGTACATCGGGCAGCATGGCTAGCCACCACCTTCCAAACAGGGAGGCAGGCAGCTGCATATTGTTCATGTTGTTTGGGGTCGGGCACCAATGTAGTGCTTTTTCAATATACCTTGACTTATCCGCCTTAAAGCATACTAAAACATGGAAGGTTAATGGCTCATACTTTAAAGCATAAGCCGAAATTATATGACAAATGTGTGTGCTATATAATGCAAATTGTAATTTTACAAATTGTACTTTATGGAGTTGTCCTGTGCATTACTAGTACACAGAATTCCCCCAGAAATGTAATCTCCTGCTCATGTAATTGGCTTCCTCATTTTCCCAGCAATTTTTTGCTATTATTTTAACCCTGTATTGTGTGCTTTAGCCACAAAAAAACAGGCTACACAGATGTAAACTAGTGCCATTAAAAAACTGGTCCTTCAAAACTAGGCTTGCTGCCATACCCAAGAGTGGTTGTAAACGCAGGCTGTATGATTAGACCCGGTGCCTCTTTTCTGAAAAACAGACAATTCTGATGAATGTCACCTCTGGGGATATAAGATTTCAAATCCACCATGGTAACAAGTTGTTTACAAAACCAGCGCCTTCTTTCGATATAAATCATTTTGAAGCACCCTGCCAGGTTATTAAAGAATTATAACAATATGTATGTGCCTCCTTATAATCACACAATAAATTATCCAGAAGCAAACCCTCATTTGTTTTTCCCGCAGATTGAACAAGTGTGATTTGCCTGGGCTAAACATAAAAGTGTTTTATGCATAATCCAGTGGAAAGTTAAAAGTAATCACTACGTTTTTGTCATTTGTCATTTTTTAAACATTTTAAAGATGTAGATAAAATTAGTGTTACGGTGTGTTGTCATTTGTTCTTAATTGAACCCAATGTACATACACTGTGTGCACAGATGTGAATGTGCTGCGTGTTGTATTGCAAAGAAATATGCAAGAGCTGGTTTTAAATAATTTGGGGCACGTTGTGTGCCCTTTTATATTGAGCTGCCCAAACACAATGTGCTCAAGGCACACAAATGTGTGATTTAATGTGCACACATTATAGTATGACTGAGCCCTAACGGGCAAAGAGAGGATTGACTTTTTTAGCAAAAAAGTGCATGAGTTTTGCTATAGATAAACGGACAAGTGTAATTGAGCCCCAGGTTGGCTCCCCCTATCCATTTGCATAATTCTGTATTTAAAAATAAATAAATTGTGAGCACGTGCAATGACATGTGCTGCTATTTCCATTAAGAGGCTTTTTAATGCATGTCAATGTATCAAAAAACAATTATGAACATTTTCAGCTCAGACACATTACTGCACTACACATGTATGAACTAGTAGCAATAAAAAAATGGCAAACCTGTACTCATGAGTAAAGCTGGGTGCACACTAGAATTCATTTTCCCTTCCATCCCAGTGAGCTGAATAAAAAAGAAAAACGGAGAGATCGACGTACTAACACTGGCGATGTTAGTGCTGCAATCTCCCCTGCTGTGCTAATGTATTCTGACAGGGGAACTGCCCCCTGCCAGAGCATTCTGATCAGTCCTCACAGCCATTGCCAGTGCAGACTGGATGCCTGTTGGATGCTTGTATTCCAGCATGCCCATTCGGCAGAAGGTGGTCGTGAGACCGGCTTCTGTAGAACAGACAGCTGTACACATGGGCCGAAAGTCGGCCTGTGCCTGCTGAACTGACCAACTTCAGCTGATTTTCGGCCTGTGTGTCCAAGGCTTTAATTGTGTTTAACCGCTTGGCGACCAGCCACCGCAGTTATACTGTGGCAGATTGGCTCGGCTGTACAGATTGGCTTGGTCCCTTTTAATAGCTATAGCAGGCCTACAGAGAGCCAGAACGGGGATCTGTCAATGCAAGCAATCAGATCCCCGTTCTGACAGGGGGGTAGAGAGAGATCGTCTGTTCCTAGTGATCAAGAACAGCAATCTCTCTACTCCCAGTCAGTCCACTCCCCCCACAGTTAGAAACACCTCCCAGGGGAACACTTAACCCCTTGATTGCCCCCTAGTATTAACCCCTTCCCTGCCAGTGCCATTTATTCAATAATCAGTGGCTATGTCACTGGTCCCAAAAAAGTGTCCGATCTGTCTGCCATAATGTTGCAGTCCCACTAAAAATTGCTGATCGTTACTAGCAAAAAAAAAATAATTATAATAAAAATGCCATAAATGTATCCCCTATAACTTTTGTGCAAACCAATCAATATACGCTTATTGCAATTTTTTTTCAAAATTTATGTTTTTTTGTTGTTTATAGCGCAAAAAAATAAAAACCGCAGAGGTGATCAAATACCACCAAAAGAAAGCTCTATTTGTGGGGAAAAAAGAACCTTAATTTTGTTTGTGTACAGTGGCGCACGACCACGCGATTGTCAGTTAAAGCGACACAGTGCCGTTTTGCAAAAATGGCCTGGTCATTAAGAGGGTAAATCCTTCCGGGGCTGAAGTGGTTAAACATATTTTTAAGGTCTTATTCACACTAGATGCAGTGGGATGCATTTTTTACTGCTTTGCAACTGCACAGACCAATCCGAAATCCAGGTTATCCTATGTTGGCATAGTTGTGAACCAGCTGAATTCACAGGTATCAGATATACCGGTCCTTTAAAAACAGGTTTGCTCTCATCCCCAGCAGTGGTTATAACTGCAGACTACATGATTACTGTATAGCTGGCGATACTTTTCTGGATTTTAAAAAACAGAAGAAAAAAAACAGACAAATCTGATGAATGTCCCCTCTGGGGATATAAGATTTCAAATCCACCATGGCAACAAGTTGTTTACGAAACCAGCTCCATCTTTCGATATGATTAATCTTGAAGCACCCTGCCAGGTTATAACAGAATTATAACAATATGTATGTGCCTCCTTATAATCACACAATAAATTATCCAGAAGCAAACCCTCATTTGTCTTTCCTGCAGATTGGGGCTGAACAAGTGTGATTTTTGCCTGGGCTAAACATAAAAGTGTTTTATACACAACCCAGCAGAAAGCAGTCATAAGTAATCACTTTATGCATTTTAAGGATGTCAATACATTTAATGTTAATTTTTTATTTTTTTTTGAAAAGCCCATGGCGTGTGAAACACACCCAAAAACTCCACCCGGTGCCAAAAAAAGTGCACACACATAAAGAGTGAAACACAAAATGTGCAACGGTTGTAACACTTGTCCTCCACATGGAAGGACCTTACCCTGATCCCCCGGGGCGTTAGGCTCCTGACAGGGACGGAGGTACTTATGGTCTGACTGGCCGAAACCAGACAGACTCCATTCGTCGGTGAGTCTGCCGAAACAGACCCATCCAAGTACTAGGTGGGGCTCCCCCGAAGGGAGACCCCCATGAGAGCAGGCGAACCAGGCCAGAAGACCATGTCCACCTACTCCCAAGTCGTTCAGGGCAGGCCCGAGGACCTACACCCTACTAAACACAGTGACAAACGTGATACATCAAACAAAAAAATTACAAAAAAGTGACACACACAGGAGTAAATAAAAAGAAAGTGGGGAGAAGGAAGGTGGGAGAGTGAAAAGTGGTCATCGTGTAAGATTCCCCCCCAAGACGATACCAGACCCTTCGGTCTGGTATGGATCTTAAGGGGAACCCCCACACCAAACAAAATGGTGTGGAGGTCCCCCCAAGATCCATACCAGACCGTTATCCGAGCACGCAGCCTGGCAGGTCAGGAAAGGGGGGGCGAGTGAGTGCCCCCCTCCTGGGCCAAACCAGGCCACATGCCCTCAACATGGGGAGGTTGGTGCTTTGGGGCAGGGGGGGCCCTGCGCCCCCCACCCCAAAGCACCTTGTCCCCATCTTCATGAGGACAAGGGCCTCTTCCCGACAACCCTCATTCCCAAGTAAGTAAGTTTAAACTAAATTTTCCATATATTCTAACATCTTTAAAATAACACTTGGAGCGATACACACAGTGATAAATATTAGAGATACAAACGGGTGCAAACTGCATTTTTTTTTTTCCAAATCTTTGTTATGATTATTTACCTACCCACAGATTCTCAATTTAGGCTTCCTTCACACTTTCTGTTCTGGTGGCATGGTGGGATCCAGGAAGGTGCTGGGGCTGCGCCCCAACTCCCCCCCCCCCAGATTTTAGTTATCAGTGTATTTTGACAATGGTGGAGTCCCTACTGTCAGAATACAATAGCACAGCATGAAGGATTACTCCATCCATCTCACTTGAGTGGTTAATGGAAAATAACTGATCCATGTATGGCCAGTGTAAGACAGTTGTTTTTTTGCTTAAGCCTGCTCTCTTGCAAACACATTTAATCGTTTTTTTTATTCCACTCAGTTTTACCTTCCCATCACTTGCCAGCAACATGTGTAGCTGCGAGAATTTAGAATATAATCCTTGTATAATACAACTTGAGCTTCTCTGGCAGCAAAACAGTCAACGCGTTTGCTGATTCCAAATCCCCCGAACACGATTTTGAGCCAGTGTCTGAAAGTAGCGCCAATTCAGTAAACGCCAACAAGTATAACTCTGGCTCCCCTTAGATCTTAAGAGGTTTAGTAAAGGAAAAGTGACCGTGTTTCCTTTATCTGCTAAGACATGCTAGAGCACAAAAAGCAAACTGATATGATTTCACTGGGCTGTCCCAAACATGGCTCAATAAAAAGTATTATACTGTATTCTGGCATCTTCTACCACATTTGAATCTGTATGTATGGTTCTAGTGTCAAAAGCTATACAAAGCACTGTACAAATACTAAATTAGGGGCGTTCATTACCTTGCAGACATTAATACTGCATACAGAGATGTGGCCACTACTAGAGGAGGCTCATGAAACATAATATGGTGGTTGCCCATTCATCCCAGTGCTGAGCCCACCTCCTGAGAACACCTTTTACTAGCAGTTGAAAGTGGCTTACTCAACATCACATTAGGCTACACACACTGGTTGGTCTGATGTGTGCCAATGAAAAACTCTAAAAGACAAGTAATGCATCTGGTATACTATTTTATACCAACTGCATAGACTAGAGCAGGGGTCTCCAAACGTTCTAAGCAAGGAGCCAGTTTACTGCCCTTTAGACTTTAGGGGAGGGCCGGATTGAGGCCAGTGGTAGAAGAAAATGCCTCAGACTTGGTGGTCAGTGGGGGTAAAAGAATTTCTTAACGCCTGTGCGCAGATTGATTGATATTAGTGGAAAGAATAATCTCCATTGTTGGTGTCAGTGGGAGGAATAGTGTCCCATCGTTTGTATCAGTGGGCGGAATAATGCCCTATTGTTGGTATTAGTGGGAGGAACAGTGCCCCATCATTGGTATTAGTGTGAAGATTAGTGCCCCATCATTGGTATTAGTGGGAGGAATAGTACCCCATCATTGGTATTAGTGGGGCGAATAGTGCCCTATCATTGGTATTAGTTGGAGCATTAGTGATGCCCCAAGCATTGGTATTAGTAGGAGGAATAGTGCCCCATCATTGGTATTAGTTGGACAAATAGTGCCCCATCATTGGTATTAGTTGGATGAATAGTGCCCCATCATTGGTATTAGTAGGAGGAATAGTGCCCCATCATTGGTATTAGTTGGACGAATAGTGCCCCATCATTGGTATTAGTTGGACGAATAGTGCCCCATCATTGATATTAGTAGGAGGAATAGTGCCCCATCATTGGTATTAGTTGGACGAATAGTGCCCCATCATTGGTATTAGTTGGATGAATAGTGCCCCATCATTGGTATTAGTAGGAGGAATAGTGCCCCATAATTGGTATTAGTTGGACGAATAGTGCCCCATCATTGGTATTAGTTGGACGAATAGTGCCCCATCATTGGTATTAGTTGGACGAATAGTGCCTCATCATTGGTATTAGTAGGAGGAATAGTGCCCCATCATTGGTATTAGTGGGGTGAATAGTGCCCTATAATTGGTAGTAGTTGGAGGATTAGTGCCCTATCATTGGTATTAGTGGGAGGAATAGTGCCCCATCATTGGTATTAGTGGGGGGAACAGTGCCCCATCATTGGTATTAGTGGGAGAAACCATGCCCCATCATTGGTATTAGTGGGAGGAACAGTGCCCCATTATTGGTATTAGTGGGAGGATTAGTGCCCCATCATTGGTATTAGTGGGAGGATCATGGCCCCATCATTGATATTAGTGGGAGGAATAGTGCCCCATCATTGGTATTAGTGGGAGTAATAGTGCCCCATCATTGGTATTAGGGCACTATTCGTCCCACTATCATTGGTATTAGTAGAAGGAATAGTACAACATCATTGGTATTAGTGGGAGGAATAGTGCCCCATCATTGGTATTAGTGAGAGGAATAGTGCCCCATCACTGGTGTCAGTGGGAGAAATAGTGCCCCATCTATGGTGTCAGTGGAAGGTATAGTGCCCCATTGTTGGTGAGAGTGGGAGGAATAGTGCTTTGTATCAGTGGGAGGAATAGTGCCCTGAGGGCCAGATAAAGGCAAGCAAAGGGCCATACCCAGCCTGCGGGCCGCAGTTTGGAGACCACTGGACTAGAGCACATAAAACATCTGCAGTGTATGTAGTAGTGTACAAAAGCCCATAGCAGCCAATCATTTTCCTGAATTATAATTACTGACTGGTTACATTTCCGTACTTGTACTTTGCTTCTGAATAAGCCATAAAAAGTACTTAGCATAGTGACTTCTTTAATTATGTTGTATATTTTGTTCATTTGTTTTTAGGGTTTACCAGCCACAGCGGCTCTACAGTCCCTTGATGACCTGGTAAAGATCATGGGAAGGATTGAGTGCGAGGGGCCAAATCGCCATCTGTATGACTTTACTGGAAACCTACGACTTGAAAGCAGCAGGTCAGTTGAGGATTTTGTGAGTACAAATTATAGAGCTGACTAGGCAGAGTTGTTATCCTGTCACTTTCTTCAGAGTGAGCACAATCAGAAACAGCATCACAGCAGTTTGTTATAAGGCGATCAATATTGTTATTTTTATTGCTGGGAACGCATTCTGATCACTACTAATGGTCTTTCTTGTTTTAGCCCAGTTGCTGTTGGACCTGAACAGATCTTGTTAAGAGGGGCCCAGATCAGGAACACTCAGTGGGTTGTGGGGATTGTTGTGTACACAGGACATGACAGCAAGCTCATGCAGGTAACGCCACTGATAATTCTTCAATTTTTCAGCAAAAATATAAATAAATATGTATAAAATGTCCATAAGTATCAGACTATTGGTTGCAAGTGCACGCGTTGGTTCCTTCCACTGTCCGCTATGTCATTACCGCACACAAATATCTCTTCTATCATATGTTTTTTTCTCATGATTTTTTTTCAGGGTCCGTTCATGCATTACCATTATGGCATGTTGGGTTAACCACTTGACCTCTGGCAGATTTACCCCCCTTCATGACCAGGCCCTATTTTTCGATACGGCACTGCATTATTTTAACTAACAGTTTTGCGGCCATGCAACACTGTACCCAAATAAAACGTATGTCCTTTTTTTCACAAATAGAGCTTTCTTTTGGTGGTACTTGATTACCACTGCGTTTTTTATTGTTTGCGCTATAAACAAAAAAAGACTGACAAAGACTGACAATTTTGAAAATAAAAACCAATATTTTTTACTTTCTGCTATAAAACATATCCAATAAAAATCTAAAAAAATCTAATTTCTTCATAAATTTAGGCCAATATGTATTCTGCTACATGTTTTTGGTATAAAAAATCCCAATAAGTGTATATTGATTGGTTTATGTGACCGTTATAGCGTCTACAAACTATGTTACATATTTATGGATTTAGTTTTTTTTAATAATAGTAATGGCGGCAATCAGCAACTTATAGCAGGACTATGATCTTGTGGCAGACAATCTGACACTAATGCCCTGTACACACGATCGGATTTCCGATGGATTTTTCCATCAGAATTCCAATGAAGCTGACTTTCATCAGTCTTGCCTACACACCATCAGTCAAAAATCCGACCGTCCCAAGCGCCGTGACGTAAAACACTCTGAAGAGCCGAGAAAAATGAAGTTCAATGCTTCTGAGCATGCGTCGGCTTGATTCTGAGCACGCGTGGGTTTTTTCTCCGATGGAGTTCCCCACAGACGATCGGAATTTGCTATCGTTTTTTTTTCCATCGGTAAAATTTAAAACATGTTCTATTTTTTATCCCGATGGAAAAAAGACCGATGGGGCCCACACACGATCGGTTTGTCCGATGATAAAAGTCCATAAAAGTATGCACTGTCACTGTACTACTGATACTGGCTGGGAAGGGGTTAAACATCTAGGGCGATAAGAGGGTTAAGTGTGTGCCCAGCCAGTGTTTTTTGTGTATTGTGTGAGGTGCTTTTACTAGGGGAAGAGATGGATTTTATTCTCTGCTTTACAGGAACACAAAATCCATCCCTTCTCCCCCTGTCAGAATTAGAGATCTGCCTTGTTTACATAGGCAGATCTCAGTTCTGTGTGTTTTACCGACGATTGGCGGGTACTGTAGGATATCCAGTGCCTGGCACTCACAGATCGACTTCTGCTGTGATTATTCACACGCTCCCTGCAGGTGGAAGTGCAGAATCACATGTATATACAGTGGATATAAAAAGTCTACACACCCCTGTTAAAATGTCAGGTTTCTGTAATTAAAAAAATGAGACAAAAATCATTTCAGAACTTTTTCCACAGTTTCAGAACAAACTGAAATATTTTAATTTTCTTCTGGTGAAGCCATTCCTTTGTTGATTTGGATGTATGCTTTGGGTCATTGTCATGCTGAAAGATGAAGTTCCTCTTCATGTTCAGCTTTCTAGCAGAAGCCTGAAGGTTTTGTGCCAATATTGACTGGTATTTGGAATTGTCCATAATTCCCTCTACCTTTGCTAAGGCCCCTGTTCCAGCTAAAGAAAAACAGCCCCAAAGCATGATGCTGCCACCACCATGCTTCACAGTGGGTATGGTGTTCTTTTGATGATGTGCAGTGTTGTTTTTGCACCAAACATATCTTTTGGAATTATGGCTAAAAAGTTTGACCTTGGTTTCCATAACACATTTTCCTACATGCTTTTGGGGGACTTCAGTTGTGTTTTTTCTGATGAAGGAGGTGTGACCTTGCCTCCGAAATGCGTTCTGATTGGCCAGCACAGTGGTAGGCGGTACCAAGGTTTGACCGCTCTGGAACATCTCCACGCCGAGAGACCCCGCTGGTGTCTTCTCGAGTCTCCTCAAGGCTTCAGCTTCCGTTGACACATGGCGCTCCCTGCTGTCATCTTTACCTATTGAGCACCATGTGAGTGTTTTAAACCTTCTGCCCTTTGCTACAGCTTGCGGCTTCACGGCTGGGCGCGCACTGCGCATGCGCGAGTCACACTGCAAATGCGCTAGTCGCGCTGCGCTCTGCTAGTGGCCAGGCAATCTTCTAGGACCTGTGACGTGTCCCAGAAGATTGCAGAGATGGAGGGGCCACCGAGGGGGAGAGGAGACTAGGTGGCCAGGAGATGGAAGCAGGAAGTGGGACAGGAAATCCCTCTCAAAACAAGGTCCTCCACCAAAAAAATGACATGCCAAATGTGGCATGTAAGGGGGTGGGTGAGGATTGCTTAAAGCGGAATTTCCACTTTTGGGTGGAACTCTGCTTTAAGCAGGATATTCAAATGAATGGGCTGCCAAATAACCTGAACAGATTAAAAAATGGATGTGCAGCATTTTCTTCTAATGCAGCGCAGCACAGCGCACTACTATGCAGTGCATGTATGTCGGAGGAGGTTTGAGTTGTCATAAAAAAAAAATGGCATGGCAATGCATTATCATAGGTAACACACGTTGATGTGCATTTCGCTAAGGTGTGCATTAATTCATGTGTTACCACACTGTAAATGGGCTTCTTAAGGTAATTTTTTTTTTCTTTTTTATCAGAATTCCACCAAAGCACCTCTAAAGAGATCCAATGTAGAGAAAGTGACCAACATACAGATCTTGGTTTTGTTCTGCATCCTCCTGGTCATGGCGCTGGTCAGCTCTGTCGGGGCCTTGTTATGGAACAGGAAGTATGGAGAAACCAACTGGTATCTGGGGAGCAGCGGTGAGTCCATGTGTTGTGTATCATGTGCTTTCTTCCCAAATCATTGAAAAGGTGGTTTTAGCTCCAACATTCTGTGTATGGCACAGGCAAGTGTTGCATTTTTTTGGTGGTCATTAAATGATAGCCCCTAGCCCGGTACAGTCAGAGCAAGATCTGTACATCTTGCACATTATCTCTACTGCTCAGGCAGTGGGCATACAAAGCCTATTGTGTATGCATAAATGAAACAGGCAGCTTTGTTTGTTCCACCTTTGTTAGCATTCTATGTTATTGTCTAATTTTGTCATTGTGACACTATCGCTTGAAGCAACCTGGAAGCCTACTAGCATGTGTTAATTGTGATAGTTCACATGGTGTATCTGTTTTTTCTTAACTTGGTATTGATTTTGAATTCTACAAGCCAAGTATCAAAGTTTTAGATTATCACAAAACTCATTCTACAAACCTTCAGTCACATAAAACATTCCAAGGACAATAGCAGAATGTAGAGTATTGATAATGAAATGATAGTACTAATGTTGGCCATAAATGTAACAATAAGACTGTTGAATATAACCATCCTCATGATGAGCAAATTGTATCTTTCAGAAATCACTAGAGCTAGGGGGCGTATTCATGTTTTTTTTAAACCAAGATACACACACAGGACCACTGATAAGGCAGTACAGCTAGCCTTGCTGTACCAGGCCCGTGCCCACCAGTACAAAAGGGGTAGAATGTGCTACAGGTGGATCGGTTCTTGCATCAGCCCATCCCCCTGCTGTCCAGGCCCTCCTGTGTGCCCCTTTCCCCTGCAGCATTGCTGGCTTCCCTCCTTTCCTCTCACACCGCTTGTTTCAGGATGGAGAACAGGGGAAGGGGCAGGTAAATATTTTATATTTACCAGCCCTTTCCTTTCCTGAATGGACACAGTGAGCAATCAGTGCTTACTATGCTTCAGTTTGTGAATGAACAGGAGTGCTTCCTATTTATTCATATTGGCAGCTGAGGCTGCTGAGAAAAGGGACTGATGAATCTATGTCCTCACTCTCAAATGTGAGATATCAGAGGTCCGTTTCAACTTCGGATATTTCACCAAAGTTCCCCCAACAGGTCAGTTAAAAATTTTAAATAATAATTGTAGCGCCCATCCCAATTTATGGGACGCTATATGTGCAAATTTAGGGGTGGTCTGAGCTAATAGTTCGGCTCAGACCGGTTTATACATCAAATTGCTTCTGCTCTGGGTGCAGTGCTGCCTGGCAGTATAGTTCCCTGTTGTCTGAGGGTGGCGCTGTCATCTTCGGCTCAGGTTGAACCGCAGGGGGTATCGCAGCACCATTTGGTGTCCTCTCTCGGCAGCCGTACAGTGGGCGTGGTCTACTCGCTGTGCATGCTGGGAGAGGATACAAAAGGGGCAGACGCCATTAGGCATGAGGTGATTCCAGGGGGACCCCAAGGAGTTTGGGGGGACCTCTGGTCCAGTGAGTGTGTCTCGTGGCCCTCATGGCATGGGACGCGTGTGATTGGTCTCGGGCACCTTTAGCCCGAGGCTCTACTGCTGCATAGTAGGCCCACCTCTCCTATCGAGGGCCTACGTTTCAGAGAAGGATCCCAGGCTGCCCGGTTAAAGGGGGCCCATCTTTAGGGAAGGAGTTCCAGGGGAAGATCAGTCCTGGCGGAGATAGCGTCGGTACTGCTATCTCGGGGAGAGGCCTGAAGGCCTACCTAAAGGGGAATCTATCATCTCTGACATCCGTGCTCCACTCCGGCTGCTAGGACCACTGTCATAGGGACTATCCGGGTGAGCAATACCCTTTCAGGCTTGAGTGGCGACTAAAGTGTTCTCTAAGTGTTGCGTCCCTGAACCTTCCCCTACTGGTCGTTTCTACTCTCTCTCTCTTCCAAGTTTACTTCAAGAAAAGAATAAAACCTTGCTTCTTAGGTTTTACACCTGTGTGGACATTGGCTTTATTACCAAAAGGGATTTTCGCCTAGACAAAGGAGACCAGGGATCCACTCTGGAGAGGTAACTCGCCGCAAGGCCCAAAAATCTAACACTGCTCGCCTCTCCATATCTGGAGTTGGACAACGGGCAAGTAGCAGGTGTGTGCCTTAATGCAAAAACGGATGGAGCTGAAGGGTATGTGTGCTACATAATTATAAATAAATAAATTAATTAATTCTAAAAAAATGTAAAAATAAATAAAAAATACAATTCTTAAAAAAAAAATTAAAAAAATTAAGGACTCGTTCACATGTGCTTTGCTCTCTGAAGAGCAATCAACATTTGGATTGGTCTTCAAAGAGCATTTGACAGGTGGGGAGGAGGCATATTACATCCCTGCCGGCTATAGCTGGCAGCACTGATTATGCGTACATTTTCCAACATGCTGGTTGTATAGAAGTTGATCAGTAGATCGGCGTCTGTACAACCAGCCTTCCCATACATGGATTAGATGTCCCTTAATCTGCTAGTACATCTAATACTCCCCTTCCCCAGACTGACAATGCTGCTATAGAGACGTGTCTCTGTGCTCCTTCATCCAGAGTGGGGGTGCTCTAATGCAAAAAGTGTGTTACTGACCAGATCACCAAGTGAAAGAAGTAAGATAAAAATAAAAACAAACGCAAATGCAGTCACCACATCTAATGACTGGTAAGCTGCAATATATTACTGTAGCCCTCTTTTGGAGGGTTATGACAAATGTCTCTCCCCAAACAGGATATTGTAGGTAAATCTGTAAGTAAATAAGAGAACCAAAACCTTCGCTAAGTGGAAGAGTGACTTTGATAATAAAGTTGGCTGTGCCGCCACCCAGGACAGGACCTCCAGTTGCAGGGGCCCCTGAGGATGATCACGATGCAGCGTTTTGCTTTGGTGTTGGAAGAGATCTGAAGATAAGAACCGCAGTGAAGTTGAGACCCTCCAGACATTGTCCAACCGGCCTGGAATGCAGCTTTTCACCAACAGGAAATGTGGCATTGCACTGGAAACTCTGAGTCAGCCTATCTACTGTGCACTTAGTCCCTAGTAACGTCTAATCTGTCATGCAACTGGATCTCTAACTACAAGAAGTGGATGTCCGGTGCCCAACCTGGCTCTAGCCTATGCTGGTTATTGGGCCTTAAACATCCTATAGAATCCCAGACCATAAGAGACAGGGTTAACTATACTAACAGGAGCTACATATAATCTATTTTTATAATCTATTTATTTCCTCGGGGGGGGGGGCAATTGCCCTGTTGCCCCCCCCCCTGGATCCGCCCCTGCTGACCATATGTATGACGTGTCCTATGACGTCATGTCTCTGCAGTCACACACACACACGTGTTGTAGGACATCTCCTCCTCCCTCCATACCGCACACACAGCCCGGCTCTTCTTCCTTCTCACCTTCAGCAGGTCCAGCGGGTGTGTGCAGCAGGAGGCCAGGCCCCCGAGGTACTACCACCACCGACTCGAGACACCCTCCGCTCCGCCATCTCCCCCCGACTCTTTTTCTTCTTCTCTCCCCAGGCGCGCTGCACAGTCCAAGGGCCAGGGGTGGAGTTGGCCCGTGCCCGGGAGAACGAGAAGAGCCAGGGCCAATCGGGTTGCAGCGCGAGGCCCCGCCCAGCCAGCGCTGCTAAACCACGAGACGCGGCCGACTTAAAGCGGGGATGGGGAGGTGTGGTGGTGCCGGGGGAGGAGGAGGGAGTACATGTGCTGTGGTGCAGATCTGTGCGGGGCTGGAAGTGGGTGTATGGGCGGCAGAGGGCGTAGAACACTGCTAATTTGGCCAACACCTTCTCGATTCCAGGGGGGGGGCAAACGACCCCCCTTGCCCTATGGAGCAGACGCCTATGTCAGCAAGCATCCACTGCACGGTGAATGTACAGTAGTTTAAATGACCGATTCACCACTAGAGAAAACGTTTGGGAACTTTAAGACCTGGTTCACACCTATGCGTTTTTTGGTCCTTTTTGCACTACAGTCCATTTAACATGGTTTCCTATGGGACACGTTTACATCTATGCTTTTTCAGCTGCTGCATTTATGGAAAGGGTCAGGGACTTTTTTAAATGCAAATTACATTTTTTTTCTTCTTTTTTGGTCCAATAGACTTCAATGGAGAAGCTGCAGAAAAGCATGTAGTGCGTTTTTGCCACAATTTGTGTTTTTTTTAATCTGCCAAACAACAAATTGGCCAAATTAAAAAAACAAAAAACATAAAAAATTAAAAACCTTGCAAAATCGTGGTAAAATCGTGTGTGCAAAAGCACAAAGTAAACAGCAAAAAGCACTGCAGAGACGGATCGAAAGCAAACTGCATAGATGTGAACACTCACTTTCAAATTCACTGCTTTGTAATTAGACCTTTGGTCTTCTATCTGTTAGACAGGAAGTGAAGGGAAATCTCCTCATAGACAGGCCATATACAGCAAAAAAAAAAAGTTGAAAGGTGTTTTAACCCTTCTCCACTCTGTCCAAAATAAAAATTTAAAAGATGTTGGCATTAATTTACACTTTAAGGCCCTGTTCACACAGATGGTAAAAACCAGCAGTTCGGCTGTGTTGTTACCACCCACCAAAAACCTAAAAAGACACCCGTAGTGGGTGGTACACATGCCATGGCCATGAGCTTCATGGCTTCATTTACTTGGCTTGCTGAATTCACTTGTCAAACTCACCCATTGTAGTCAATAGGACTGTGCTGCAAGTGCAAGCTAATTGTTTAACTAAAACAGCCATTCAGCATCCATAAAGAATAGCTTTTCAGAGGGTAGTGGAAACTTCTGCTTACGTGAACCTTGCCTGTGGTTTTTATTGCTGATACTAACTTTTTGGGCTCCGTGTATGAAGTTGTTCTTGATGTAAAGGGACAAGAGAAGAATTATATAATGAATTGGGGTTTAATGCCGCATACACACGATCGGAAATTCCGACAACATAACCGTGGATTTTTTTCCAACGGAATGTTGGCTCAAACTTGTGTTGCATACACACGGTCACACAAATCTTGTCGGAAATTCCGAACGTCAAGAACGCGGTGACGTACAAGACGTACGACGAGCCGAGATCAATGAAGTTCAATAGGCAGTTTGGCTCTTCTGCTTGATTCTGAGCATGCATGTTTTTTTGTGTGTCGGAATTGCATACAGACGATCGGAATTTCCGACAAGAACTTTTCTGGTCGGAAAATTTGAGAATCAGCTCTCAAATTTTTGTGGTCGGAAATTCCGACAGCAAATGTCCGATGGGGCCTACACACGGTCGGAATTTCCAACAAAAAGCTCACATCGGACATTTGTTGTCGGAATTTCTGATCGTGTGTACGCGGCATAACAGTATGTTTTCATTACTATAAAATAGAGCTGGGGGTTCATGTGCTCCACTCCCAGCACCATCATAGGGGCAATGGCTACAACTAAGAGCCTTCAGGGCTCCAGTGCAAAAATTCTTTAACCACTTAACGACCGCTCACTGTATATATACGTCGGCAGAATGGCACCGACAGGCACAATCACGTAGAGTGTACGTGATTGCCTTTGTACAGTTGGGGGGTCCAATCGGACCCCCCTCCTATACAGTGAGCGGTGGCTAAGTGTCCGGGAGCGTTCCGGGATGAGGGGGCAGCCATTCGTTTCTGGCCACCCCCTCGCGATCGCTCCCGGCGAATGGAAATGCCCCCTCTGTCTGTGTCAGACAGAGGGAGCAGGAGGAAGTGATGTCATCTCTGGTGCGGCGCTCACATATACCGAGCGCCGTACAAGAGAAGATATCAGGTCAGTGCACACAACACTACACTGACACCAGGACACATAGGGACATAAATCGCCCCCCCAGGCCCCCCCAGACACCCCAGATCACCCCCCAGATCACCCCCCCAGCCCCCAGTCACAGTGTCACTGATTGCAGTGACCATTTATTTAGTGATCACTGCAATCAGTGACATTTGTGACTGTAAAAGTGTCACCAAAGTTTAGTCTTAGGTCCAGTGTAGCCCCCTAACCCCCCCTAATAAAGGTTTAACCCCCTGATCACCCCCCAGATAACCCTTTCACCCCCTATCACCACTGTCGCTTAGCGATCATTTTTCTGACCGCTGTCTTAGCGTCAGTGATGCCGATCGGCAGCCAGTAATTTTTTTTAGGTTCGCCGCAGGTTTTTATAGCGTCAGGTACCCCAATATATTATCTAATAAAGGTTTAACCCCCTTGATCGCCCCCCAGGTAACCCTTTCACCCCCTATCACCACTATCACTAAGCAATCGTTTTTCTAAACGCTGTCTTAGTGTCTGTGATGCAGATCGGTAGCCGGTAATTTTTTTTAGGTTCGCCGCAGGTTTTTATAGCGTCAGGTACCCCAATATATTATCTAATAAAGGTTTAACCCCCTTGATCGCCCCCCAGGTAACCCTTTCACCCCCTATCACCACTGTCGCTAAGCAATTGTTTTTCTAAACGCTGTCTTAGTGTCGGTGATGCAGATCGTAGCCAGTAATTTTTTTTAGGTTCGCCGCATGTTTTTATAGCGTCAGGTACCCCAATATATTATCTAATAAAGGTTTAACCCCCTTGATCGCCCCCCAGGTAACCCTTTCACCCCCTATCACCACTGTCACTAAGCGATCGTTTTTCTAAACGCTGTCTTAGCGTCGGTGATGCAGATCGGTAGCCGGTAATTTTTCTTAGGTTCGCCGCAGGTTTTTATAGCGTCAGGTACCCCAATATATTATCTAATAAAGGTTTAACCCCCTTGATCGCCCCCCAGGTAACCCTTTCACCCCCTATCACCACTGTCGCTAAGCAATTGTTTTTCTAAACGCTGTCTTAGTGTCGGTGATGCAGATCGTAGCCAGTATTTTTTTTTAGGTTCGCCGCAGGTTTTTATAGCGTCAGGTTCCCCCATAAATTATCTAATAAAGGTTTAACCCCCTTGATCGCCCCCCCAGGTAACCCTTTCACCCCCATCACCACTGTCGCTAAGCAATCGTTTTTCTAAACGCTGTCTTAGTGTCGGTGATGCAGATCGGTAGCTGGTAATTTTTTTTAGGTTCGCCGCAGGTTTTTATAGCGTCAGGTACCCCCATATATTATCTAATAAAGGTTTTAACCCCCTGATTGCCCCTAGTTAACCCTTTCACCAGTGATCACCATATAAGTGTTACGGGTGACGCTGGTTAGTTAGTTTGCTTTTTATAGTGTCAGGGCACCCGCCGTGTATATAACCCAATAAAGGTTTAACCCCCTGATCGCCCGGCGGGTGATATCAATTAGGTTTTAGCGTCAGAGAGGGTCTGAGTCACACCCCAGGCAGCGTCAGGTTAGTGCCAGTAACGCTAACACCCACGCGTGAAGCATACACCCCCCTTAGTGGTATAGTATCTGAACAGATCAATATCTGATCTGATCAGATCTATACTAGCGTCCCCAGCAGTTTAGGGTTCCCAAAAACGCAGTGTTAGCGGGATCAGCCCAGATACCTGCTGGCACCTGCATTTTGCCCCTCCGTCCAGCCCAGGCCACCCAAGTGCAGTATCGATCGATCACTGTCACTTACAAAACACAACACACATAACTGCAGCGTTCGCAGAGACAGGCCTGATCCCTGCGACTCCAGTGCTGTAGGAGGTGATTTCACCACCACAGTTAAAAAAAAAAAAGCAAATATGCCGAAGCATTGGGGCAGCAGGGGCGGAGGAGCAGAGGAGCGATTTTGCTCCTAATGCCGCGTACATACGGTCGAAATTCCGACGGAGGCTTGCCCGTGGAAAAGTCCGACCATGTGTGTGCGGCATAACTTTTTTGCGGGAGGATGCCCCCATGCTTCGGCATATATAAATGGTGCGTGTATGCCCATCATTGGAAGTGGGTGGATGAAGGGCGGTATTCTAATGGTGGGCATACCCACCGATCAATCTCTTTTTTCGTTCAGCCAACTGGCTGCATGAAATAAAAAGATTACAATACATGTCCAACAAGGACCAGCAACGTACTGGTATGTTGCTGGACTTTGAATGTTTATACCAGAATGATGCCTGCGGGTTTAGGTATCATCTTGGTATCATTCTTTTCAGCCTGCGGCCGGCTTTCATGTAAAAGCAATCCTAGCGGCTAATTAGCCTCTGGACTGCTTTTACAAGCAGTGGGAGGGAATGCCCCCCCCCGGATATAAAAAGCGCCATTGGGAAATTGGGAAAGCATTTTATCACACCGATCTTGGTGTGGTCAGATGCTTTGAGGGCAGAGGAAAAATCTAGGGTCTAGAAGACCCCAGTTTTTTCAAAAAAAGAGTACCTGTCACTACCTATTGCTATCATAGGGGATATTTACATTCCCTGAGATAACAATAAAAATGATAAAAAAAAAAAAATACTTGGAAGGAACAATTTAAAAATAAAATAAAAAAGCAAAATTAATAATAAAAAAAAAAAAAAAAAAAAAAGCACCCCTGTCCTGCCCTGCTCTTGCCCAATGGCGAACGCAAGCGTCGGTCTGGCGTCATATGTAAACAGCAATTGCACCATGCATGTGAGGTATCACCGCGAAGGTCAGATCGAGGGCAATCATTTTAGCAGTAGACCTCCTCTGTAAATCTACTGGGGTAACCTGTAAAGGCTTTTAAAGGCTTTTAAAAATGTATGTAGTTTGTCGCCAATGCGCGTTTGTGCGAAATTTTAAAGCATGTCGTGTTTGGTATCTATGTACTCGGCCTAAGATCATCTTTTTTATTTCATCAAACATTTGGGCAATATAGTGTGTTTTAGTGCATTCAAATTAAAAAAAGTGTATTTTTTAACCCAAAAAATGCGTTTGAAAAATCGCTGCGCAAATACTGTGTAGAAAAAAAAAATGCAACACCCACCATTTTAATCTGTAGGGCCTTTGCTTTAAAAATATATATATAATGTTTGGGGGTTGAACATAATTTTCTTGCAAAAAAAAAAATGTTTTCATGTAAACAAAAAGTGTCAAAAAGGGCTTTGTCTTCAAGTGGTTAGAAGAGTGGATGTAAGCTTCCTAATGTTGTGTATAAAATGCCAGAACAGTTCAAAACCCCCCCAAATGACCCCATTTTGGAAAGTAGACACCCCAAGCTATATACTGAGAGGCATGTCGAGTCCATGGAATATTTTATATGTTGACACAAGTTGCGGAAAAACTACAATTTTTTTTTTTTTTTTTTGCACAAAGTTGTCACTAAATGATATATTGCTCAAACATGCCATGGGCATATGTGGAATTACACCCCAAAATACATTCTGTTGCTTCTCCTGAGTACGGGGATACCACATGTGTGAGACTTTTTGGGAGCCTAGCCGCGTACGGGACCCCAAAAACCAAGCACCGCCTTCAGGCTTTCTAAGGGTGTAAATTTTTGATTTCACTTCTCACTGCCTATCACAGTTTCGGAGGCCATGGAATGCCCAGATGGCACAAAACCCCCCCAAATGACCCCATTTTGGAAAGTAGACACCCCAAGCTATTTGCTGAGAGGTATTGTGAGTATTTTGCAGATCTCGCTTTTTGTCACAAAGTTTTGAAAATTGAAAAAAAATAAATATATATATATATATATATTTTCTTTCTTCATTTTCAAAAACAAATGAGAGCTGTAAAATACTCGCCATTCCTCTCAGCAAATAGCTTGGGGTGTCTATATTCCAAAATGGGGTCATTTGGGGGGGTTTTGTGCGATTTTGGCATTTTATGGCCTTCGAAACTGTGATAGGTAGTGAGGAGTGAAATCAAAAATTTGTGCCTAGAAATCCTGAAGGCGGTGCTTGGTTTTCGGGGTCCCGTATGCGGCTAGGCTCCTAAAAAGTCCCACACATGTGGTATCCCCGTACTCAGGAGAAGCAGAAAAATGTATTTTGGGGTGTAATTCCACATATAACCATGGCATGTGTGAGCAATATATCATTTAGTGACAACTTTTTGTAATTTTTTTTTTTTTTTGTCATTATTCAATCACTTGGGACAAAAAAATTATATTCAATGGGCTCAACAGGCCTCTCAGCAATTTCCTTGGGGTGTCTACTTTCTAAAATGGGGTCATTTGGGGGGGTTTTGTGCTATTTTGGCATTTTATGGCCTTCGAAACTGTGATAGGTAGTGAGGAGTGAAATCAAAAATTTGCGCCCTTAGAAATCCTGAAGGCGGTGCTTGGTTTCCGGGGTCCCGTATGCGGCTAGGCTCCCAAAAAGTCCCACACATGTGGTATCCCCGTACTCAGGAGAAGCAGCAAAATGTATTTTGGGGTGAAATTCCACATATAACCATGGCATGTGTGAGCAATATATCATTTAGTGACAACTTTTTGTAATTTTTTTTTTTATTTTTTATTTTTAGGCATTATTCAATCACTTGGGACAAAAAATAAAAAATTCAATGGGCTCAACATGCCTCTCAGCAATTTCCTTGGGGTGTCTACTTTCCAAAATGGGGTCATTTGGGGGGGTTTTGTACTGCCCTGTCATTTTAGCACCTCAAGAAATGAGATAGGCAGTCATAAATTTAAAGCTGTGTAAATTTCAGAAAATGTACCCTAGTTTGTAAACTCTATAACTTTTGCGCAAACCAATAAATATACGCTTATTGACATTTTTTTTACTAAAAACATGTGGCTGAATACATTTTGGCCTAAATGTATGACTACAATTGAGTTTATTCGATTTTTCTTATAACAAAAAGTAGAAAATATCATTTTTTTTCAAAATTTTCGGTCTTTTTCCGTTTATATCGCAAAAAATAAAAATCGCAGAGGCAATCAAATACCATTAAGAGAAAGCTCTATTTATGGGAAGAAAAGGACGCAAATTTCGTTTGGGTACAACATTGCATGTCCGCACAATTTACAGTTAAAGCAGCGCAGTGCAAAATTCTGAATTCACCTCTGGTCCTCTAGCTACCAAATGGTCCGGGGCTTAAGTGGTTAAGGGCCCTCCGACCCCGGCTGGGGCCTTTCCCTCTGAGCCAGGGCCCCCTCCGACTGATACGGGCCCCTTACTCACCTTGGTGGGGCACTTTATTACAGTCCCGCAGCGAGACCCTGTCACGTGTTCTGCAGCGGACCCCTTTCCTACTGTCTTGGGCCCCTCCCACAGTGGTGGAATACCAGGGCCCTGTCGCAAATGCAACATTTGCAACCCCAGTGGTGTCGCCACTGGTATCAGTAGTTTATTTTTTTACCATTTTTTTTTTTACAGTTTTGTTAGGAGCCCTGTTAGGGGTCTTTAGTAAAATTTCAAGGGTCTGATGTTTCACCTTTGAGACCGAGAAAGGAGATTGAGGACACTGCCCCCAATATCCATATCTGCAACATCAGCTTCACAGAATGAATGGACAGGAATAGCTCTGTACAGAGCTTCCTGTTCATTCACGAACTGAAGCATAGTAAATACAGTTTTCTATGCTTCAGTTATGAATGGTCACAGGAGTGATCACGATCACTCTCTGTGTTCATTCAGAAAAGGAAAGGACGGGTAAGTGACATATTTACCGACCCCTTTCCTGCTCTCTATCCTGACACATCCCCTGCAGGAGCCATCAGGAGAGGGGAGGGGGAAGCCGACAGCACTGCAGGGGGAAGGGGGACCATGGGCCCAAGGAGCAGCAGGAGACAGGTATCCTGGATGGAAGAGGTGGTGGGGGCAGCATATAGAGGAACCAATACCCTCCCTTTTCCTCCTGCAGCTGCTGAATGCCTGCGGGAGAAGAAGAGAAACAGCCTTTCAGCGTGTGCAGGAACAAAATGGAGGGGATCGGTTCCTCTATATGCTGCGCCCGCCACCTCTCCCATCCAGGTGTACAGGGGAGCCATACGCCTACGACCCCTATAGTTACTTCCCTGGTAAGCATACTCTGCACTTTTTTGTGTACATTGAAAAGCATATTTCTTTGCACATTTCCACAATATTGCAATCATCTGTCGGTGTTTGTGTGAGCTGTTTAACATTACTGTTATATTTCAGAACACAATGCTAATTTTGTATTGATCTTTCTACAGAGGCTATATCTAACAATTTTGGATACAATCTCCTGACATTCATTATCCTGTACAATAACCTCATTCCCATTAGCCTGCTGGTTACCCTGGAGGTGGTGAAGTTCACTCAAGCTCTTTTCATCAATTGGGTGAGTCAGAGAAATGTTCCCTGGGACAACACGATAAGAGGCGTCAAATAAATATCATTCTCTGTTGTCTTGGACTGTAATGTGTGGCCAGCTCCGGACATCCATGAGAAAAACACTATTAGCTGTGGGAAACTATACTGCACACAATATGGATACCCCAAAATAAAACTTAAATCAAGCCTTATGATTTTTGACATTTTTAAAACTGGGCATACCCGTAAACGCATTCTTTTCTTTCTACCTTCAAGTGAAGTCTGCAGGGAAACCTACACTTCCATGAGTGTCACTTTCCTCGGTCACCTGCAGCTCTCAATGGTTCCTCCCTCTGGCCGCCACCGAATGGGGGACATAGTAGTGGCCATGAGGTCAGAAGGAGGAACCAATGAGAGGTGCAGGGGATCCAAGAGAGCAACACTCCTGGAAGTTTTGATTTCTCTGCAGATTTCAAATGATGATTTCTCAAGTCTTTTTAATTTTCTCAAGTTACAGTCTTCTTTTATAGGTACTGTATAGCTAAAGCTGGCCATAGACAGATCAAAATTTAGCCAGTTCAGTTGAGCATAAGAAAAACAACAAATGTACATTATTGCAATTTCTAGTGTTACAAGTCAAGTGCAGTTTATAATACAGTACATTTTGGAAAAAAAAATCTTTACCTGGTAGTCTACCTTATTGGTAAACCAAAATAGCAAGAATCTCGGTACGAGGGTATGCTTGAGTTTCTCTCCTAACATATAAGAACAGCAGTGCACAATCTGAGTAGTATATTAACAGATTTATTTTGGTGAAAAGACAAATGGCAACTCACATTGTGACAGTTAAAATCAGGCTCATCACATAGTAAGGGCTTCCGATGGACCGGGTCGCACCAAACTAAGTGCAACATTAAAGCGGAGTTATGCCGAAAAAATAAATAAAGTCAGCAGCTACAAATGCTGCAGCTGCTGACTTTTAAAATATGGACACTTACCTGTCCAGGGCGCCTGCGATGTCATCACCCGAAGCCGACCCATCCCTTGACTCCCGGGTGGAGGCTCCGGCATCTTCAGTAAGGGAAGCAGGAAGTGAAGCCTTGTGGCTTCACAGCCTGGTTCCCTACTGCGCATGTGCTAGTCGCGCTGCGCGTCCTGACTGGTCCCTGCTGTCTTCTGGGACCTGTGTGTCTCCCAGAAGACAGCGGGTTGGGGGGGCGGCAAAGGAGGGGCCGGACATGGTGTAGATCGCCCGTGAAGGGGAAAAGAGGGGAGAAGAGATCAGCGTTGTGCACGGCTGCATCTATTCTCCCCTCTTTTCCTCTTTACACAGCATTTGAGCAGCAGTAGAAGCCATTGGCTCTTGCTGCTGTCAATCAAATGCAGTGAGGAGGAAGTGGGGGGCGGGCCTAAGTCCCGCTGTTTAAGTCAATGGAGCGCGGCTCCGTAGACACACAGGTTGGGAGCGCGGGGACTAAGCTCTCCCCATAGTAAGCGGCTGGCTGTGGTAGTCCCAAGAAGAAGAGGAGTAGCCGAGATCACTGCCAGGGACCAGAGAAGAAGAGGATCGGGGCCACTCTGTGTAATACCACTGCACAGAGCAGGTAAGTATAACATGTTTGTTATTTAATTTTTTTTTTATTTATAAATTTGCCTTTAGTAACACTTTAATAATATTGAGAAATTAGTAACTCACATGGGAAGAAGAAATGTCACTTTTTGTATGTAATCTGTGAGCTGTCAGGTCATGCATCTGGGATAGGGAGCCTCTTCCTACAACTTGAAGCCTGGAAAGTCTGGACATCAGGCTGGATGATAGCTTAGATGAGGAAGTGGAAACCAACAAGATGGCAGAGAGCTTCATGTGGGATGCAGAGTAGTAGACTGGAAGTAATCTCTGCGGCTTGACCATAAAAAAAAATAATAATAATAATAATAATAATAATTTAAAAAAAAATATATATATATATATATTTATATTTTTTTTTTAATTATTATTGGTATTATTAATAGTATTTTTTAAATATATTTTTAGCCAATAGAAATTTAGTTAAAAGGGAAAAAGAATGTGTGATATAAATATTTTTACGTGCTTTTTTAGGCATATTCACATATCAATCAGGTGCTCTCATTGAAGTCTGTTGGGACCAAAAATGCTTGAAGCTTGTAGCGCAAAATAAACTTTTTCATGTACTTTTTCCAGTTAAGTTTTAAGAAACACTATGCTCAGATGTGAACAGACACAGTTGAAAACCATAGGGTATTGCATGCTTAGAGTTTTGGAGCTTCAAGCTACAAAATGCTCAGATGTGAATGGTGCCTCAGAGCCCACAAGTGTAATGTGTTTCTCCTTTTGACCTGCTTCAAGCTGTTTTTTACTTAAATAGGTGAGGAGAGAGGCAGTTCCAATGTGAACAAAAAGCCTTTATATAACAAAAACATTATATAACAGATTTGAAATTGCCCTTTTTTTTTAAATCTTTTTATTTTATTTCATAGTTTGACCTATTTATAAAGGCATGTTCAAAAATGTGTTTCACCTTTTTGCCACATTTATAAAGCTGTTGAAGATGTTGGGGAAACTATTTACAGGATTACCGTATATACTCGAGTATAAGCCGACCCGAATATAAGCCGAGGCACCTAATTTTACCACAAAAAATAGGAAAACTTATTGACTCGAGTATAAGCCTAGGGTGTCCATCTGCATGCCTCACTGTGCTACATCTGTGCCAAGTTCCGGGTCCAGGGGACCTACGACCGGCCGGTATCGGGTCCCCAAATTTACCAGAGAAATTACCGTTTAACATGGGAGTCTATGGAAGGGGTGCCCGTTTTTGAAAAACCGGTGCTCCCCGGCCGTAGGTCCCCTGGACAACAAACTTTGCACACTTGTAGAGGAAGAGTGGGGCTACATGTGTGCCAAGTTTGGGGTCCAGGTGACCTACGGCCGGCTGGTACCCCAAAATCCAGGAGATCAGGCGCAAAAAGGTGTCACGAGTATTGTAATACAAGCCTTTCCCGTACACGTTCACCAGACTTGTTTCAATACACTCGTTTTTTTCAAACATTTTCTTTTCAACCCTTGAAGTCAACTCGGTATTCTTTTAGTTTACTAGCCTATAGATCTCAGCTTGGGAAAAGAGGGGCAGGTTCAATCTGAAAACTGCAATCCAAGAAGCTGCAAACAAGATTCAGTCTGCTGGTTCTTTATAAATGGGACCCTTTGATAATACAGCACATTTGTAATGTATACTCAACTGTCACTCTGATCTGTAAATGTCACGGTTATCCCAGCATGAAATATTGATGGAAGTCTATTCTGTATTTCAGGACAGAGATATGTACTATGCAGAGACAGACACTCCCGCAATGGCCAGAACGTCCAATCTGAATGAAGAGCTGGGACAGGTGAGCACTTCTTTATTCCCATCTCATATCAGATGAATTGTATCGTGTTGTATTCCTCATATGCGGGATTATTAAAAAAAAAACAAACATGTGGGGTATTTGTTGTGTAAAGGGCAGAAACTTATAGCAACCATTCCAATTTCACATAGCTCAATTACAGGTTATATTGGTTTATTCTATTCAGGGCTTTTTTTCAGCAGGAACGCGGGGGAACGCAGTTCCGGCACCTCCAGCTCTGAATGTATGTAATGGCAAGGGGTGCTGGGGTGTGCTGGAGGGTCTATTGATGCTGGCTGCTGGGGAATCTATTGTCGCTGGAAGGGATTTTTTTTTTCAGTGGAAGGGTCTATTGTTGCTGGGGAGGTCAGTTGTCGCTGGAGGGGGATCTATTGTTGCTGGGGGCTCCTATGCTACTGTAAGACAATCATTGCTGGGAGACATCTACTGTGGAGGAAGGGTTGTATTGTAGCTAGCTGTTCAGTGTCTATTGTTGCTGGGGGTGCTCCATTGTTGCTGGCTACAGGGGATCTATTTTACTTCCTATCATTAACAAATTACATACAAATTACTTAGCACCACAAATTGATACTTGGCTCTGTATCCATTACTGAGAGGTGGGTAAGGGGTGAAACCAAGGAATGGTGCTCGGAGGTGGGTAGGGGGTGGACACAAGAGGTGACCGGAAGGAGGGAGTTCCTGCACCTATTCTCTTAGAAAAAAAGCCCTGATTCTATTTACATGTGGATATAGTGATTGCAGCTTTCACTTTGTTTTGACACTGCGCAATCACCTTTGATTTACTGAACATTGTTCTTTGTCTTATTGAATAAGGCTGATTTTGTCATGTTGCTGTAATTACATTAAAAAAAAAGACACGTGCATTGAGTTTAAGGCCTCATTCACACTGGACCATATAAAAAAGCCAATAACGTTAGCTGTAGAAAGCTGTTGCTGTAGTATGATACGTTTTTCAGCCTTTTCTTTGCGTTTTTTTAGCTTTTTTTTTATAGCAATACTATACTCCCATAAATGCTTATGGCTCAAAAACGCTGATAAACGCAGAATAGCCACGCTTTTGGCATTTTTAAGCTGCTTTTTTTTTTGCCGCCAATAAACTTCCCGTCATGTTATCCTATGTGTCCATGCACACATAGGCTGTTAACAGTAGTTTTTGGCAGGGGCGTTTTCTGGTTGGAACCCCCCCCCCCCCCCCCCCCAAAACTAGTGGGTTTTGAGAGGAGTTTTTCAGCTGTAAAACTGCTCTAACTCTGATAAAAGCTGATAAAATGTGGCTATGCAGCGTTTATCAGTGTTTTTGAGCCATAAGCTTTTGTGGGAGTATAATTTTGTTAAAAAAAGCTAAAAAATGCCACAGCTAAAAAATGATAAAAAAATGCTGAAAAACTACAGCTACAGCTTTCTACAGCTAACGCTACTGCCTTTTTTTTATAACATCCAGTGTGCATGAGGCCTTAAAAGACAATTATTATTTTTTTTGTCTTTTTAACCACCTGCCTACCGGGCACGAAAACCCCCTTCCTGCCCAAGCCATTTTTCAGCTTTCAGCGCTGTCACACTTTGAATGATAATTGCGCGGTCGTGTCATGTGACTCCCAAACGAAATTTGCGTCCTTTTTTCCCCACAAATAGATCTTTCTTTTGGTGGTATTTGATCACCTCTGCGGTTTTTATTTTTTGCGCTATAAACAAAAGAAGAGTGTCAAGCTTGAAAAAAAAACACAATATTTTTAACTTTTTGCTATAATAAATATTAAAAAAAATTACATTTTTTTTTTACATTTTCCTCAGTTTAGGCCGATACGTTTTCTTCTACATATTTTTGGTAAAAAAAATCGTATATTGATTGGTTTGCGCAAAAGTTATAGCGCGCGCCCCCTAGCTGCTTTTAAAGGCAGGACGTCATATGACGTCCTGTCAGAACAAGAGAGTCTTCCGCCCGCCGTCATTTGAGTCTTCTGCCCGCCGTCACACAGGTGCAGCTCACTGTACAAATTCGGCAATGCCAAATCTGACTGAAATCCCGCGCATGCGCAGGAGTGACGTCATCCCGCCTGGCCAGTGACAGTGGCCGGCGATCGAGACCCGTAAGCGGGGTGGGGAGCTTGAGGACGCTGCATCGCTGGAGCTGAGGTGATTATTGCTCCTCTTTAAAGTGGTTGTAAACCTCAAGCCTCGTACACACGGCCGAGATTCTCGTCAGGAAAAACCCGTCGTTTTTCCTGACGAGAATCTTGACAAGAAACTTGTCCCGGCCGAGTGTACACACGTACGATTCAAAAGAACCGCCGTTCTTTTGAATGGCACGCACGCGGTGACGTCATCGACTATGATGAGCATGCACTCGTCACATTCGATGCCGTCGCCGCCATCTTGCTACACCCTATGCCTATGCCTAGGAAGCTACCGCACATACGTCAAAGTCATTTCGAGCATGCGCGGGTTTCCACGGCGACAGGTAAGTGTACACACGCTCGGGTTTCTCGTCGAGAAACAGGCCGACGAGATTCTCGACGAGAAAATAGACCGCAGGTCGTCTTTTTTCTCGTCGGGGAATCTGGGCAGTTTTCTCGACGAGAAAACTGAAACCCACGTACACACAGCCGGTTTTCTCGGCAAGAAAACTCTCCCGGCAGTTTTCTTGTAGTTTTTTGCCGAGAAAAACGGTCGTGTGTACGCGGCCTCGGACATGAAATCTGAACAAAGCACATATTTATATAGTGTTTACTTGCTTCTCTCCAAAGCACGATGTGTCATTTCTCACTGCTGTCTCGCTCCTCTGTTATCAGCATGAGTCACTTGTGTACAATATATGCATAAAGCACTGCATTAATTGTCAGTGCTATATAAATACCAATAATAAATAAATAAAATAAGTTTGTGATATGGACTTTATTAGCAAACCCTGTACAGAGAAGCTGTATGAACTAAAATCAGCTGATTCCACCTTCCAAGCTCTGGCTGTATAATAATACAAGCAGGTTTCAGGGCTTTGGGTGCACAATTCGTTTTGTGCATTTAAGGTGTGCAGCAGACACCTTTTATGCGACTAAATGAAACCCCCGGTATTGTAGTTGCTTTTAGTTCTGTAGAGGCAGATTTTATAATAGCTACTGTATGTAATGTTGCAGTAACTGATTGATAACAGAGGAAAGATTTTACTTAGTAGGCATTACAATTTCTTGAAAATATATTTTATATGTATTCTACAAATGCTACTTAACTCTACTTTTACAATGTGAATCATTATATGTATCACTATCCTATAAAATCCTGACCCCTACACATCCTATTTAGAGTTTACAGTGTTATCATATTCACTGTCTTATCAGGTGGAAACAGGTAAAGTTTACATACAGAACCTCAAAGAAAATGATTGTTTCAAGCTGTAATATACTCTGAATAATCTTCCTCTTTACAGTGCTGGCAATATAGCATGTGACCGTGCTGCCCTCCTCTGGCGCAATTGCTTTATTGCAGGAATTTTATAATGATGTGTTTTTTTTCCACATAGGATTTGGTGGTGGCAGTGGTTTTAATTATAATCTGTTTTAAATCTCTGTTCTATTAAAATTAAATGTGCTAAAGATTTTTATTTTCCTAACTACTTATCGGTTGCCATAATGAATGGTTGCATATAATAACAGATGTTCTTAAAGCAGCAGTTCCCATTAAAGCCATTCTAATTAGACAAAAACTGGGTTAAAGGTTTAAATGTTGGTTCAATCTAGGGGGAGATGAGAAGGATGTAACCCTTACTTTACCCAGCCAGATCCAAGAGCTCTTCTCTTCTCCCTCTTGCTCCGGTCTATGGGTGGTCCCTAATTGTCATCACGTACAATGCAGGGCTATTAACCCTGTATTGTACATGGAGGAGGTAGGAGTGCAACTCTGACTGAAGCGCCTTAGAGAAGAGGGACCAGTCACATCCTTAGAGGGTACTTGCTGAAACAAGGAATAAGATAGGTGTTACACATTATTATTATTGCACCCCTAGATTAAACAAACAGTTACCCCTGCAGTGTGTTTGTGTGTGGTTGGGGGGCACTCCAAGGGTAGATTTCATCAAATTCCTTGAGTTGGGCTTTAGAACTGATATTTTAGTTTTTAGTAAGCCCATGTGACAGTTTCTTATCTCTCTGAAACACTATATTGGTGAGATCTCTATGCTTGATGTCCTTTGTCTGTGCTATATGTGCAATTGGGACTTGATTTACCAAATTGTGATGTGTGAAGGACAGCCACACTATGTACACTTTAATGGAGAAGTATGGTTAAAGCTTTTTTTGGCTATACTTCTCTTGTGGGTCACAGAAGTACATTTACTTTTGTATTCCCTTTGACCCAAAGTCAGCTTATAGCAGGCTATTTCCTGCTACCAGCTGATGGGACAGAGCCGTGCCGAGAAAATGTCCCAACAATATTGTCATGCTGTGCTAATTGACAGTTGGCTTTACCTGACAGTCACTGCTCTCAACTTGGAGCTGAACAAGAACTGAACAATCAGCGGTAGGTGATCACTCAATTCTCGGTGTAAAGAGTCAGCATGGGACAGCTGCAGCTTCACACATATGCTGCAGCATGGAGGTGAGTATGGATGTTTGTTAGTTTTTTTCAAAATTTTTACTCCCCCTTTAAATATTAAGCCATGTAAATCGGAATGTCTGTTGTTTTCAACTATCCAATTCACAAAGCACATGGTATGTGTTTTTTTTTTCCCCCCCGAGGGTGTCACTATACAAATAGTTACCAGCAACATCTGTGGAAATCCTCAATAAAGCAAAGCTTTAGAAAACACATAACACATTTAAAAACACATAACAAATGAGTTACAGATCGTTGTCCTTAATCATAGGGAGTAACACATGTTAAAAAAATGATATAGTAGGCAATATTTGCGAGATTCCTCCTCTAAACCTTGTGATCAAAAATGTTGACTTTGCCGTATCCAGTCTTTGCACTGTGTTGTGCTAATTTACAGTATATCTAATGCCTTGTAATGCTCTTTATTGCATTTTCCAGCTCAGTTGCATAGACAGGAGAAAATCCATTGTTTTCAACAGAACCTTTTCACACTGTTGCATTGGAAAAAAAGCCATGCATATGTGGTATTTTAGTTTTGTTCTGCAGTTCGCCATTCACATCAAAAAAGTATATATAATAAAAGAGCACAACATGTCTAAAACACGCCAATGCACTTCATTGAGTACACATAAACGTATGCGTTCTGGTGTGAGTGAGGCTTTAGGGACTATTTGTATAGAAGATTGATGATGGTATCTGTTTGTCTCTCTAGGTGAAGTATTTGTTTTCGGACAAAACTGGAACCTTAACCTGCAATGTCATGCACTTCAAGAAATGCAGCATTGGCGGTATTACATACGGGTAAGTATATCCACACTGTGCAAACCAGGCATGTACAAGGAGGATATGATTAAACTGTTTTTATTTAGGGCAGTATAGATTGACATGTAATGGAAGGATCACAGCAATAATTGGTGGATAGCTTAGTTAGAACATGCAGAAAGAAATATTTGCTGTTATCTTTTACCACTTGGGTGGGGCTGGCATCCAGTTCCAAGGAATACTATTCACATCTGAAATGATCAGATTGTTTTGTGGACAGTTGACCATAGAATTCATAATTTGCCAGATATCACTAAATAATTGGCCAACGACTTGCCCACCTTGTGATCCTCTTTTGACAAATAGAAAGACACATTCTGCAACAATAGGATTCATTTTTTTAAAGATAATTTGACACTTTAAAATACGAGGGAAAGTTTGTTGTCAATGACCAAGATGCCTTCAACCCTAGCTTGGCTATTAGAGCCAGGGCTCCTGTAGGCAGAACTTCCTGGCTCTTTTCTATAGAGTGTAGGTCCCATACATACTTAGAAAGCATCCGCTATTGGTGAGGCTGTAATGAAGTGGCTTCTCTCTGAATTTTCCATATAAATATAAGCAAACCATAAAGGCCAACTCACAGTAGATTTCCTGATAGGACCTGAGGACATTAGTAGGTCTTCACTCTGGGATCATGGACAGTAGTAAACACCTGGTGGCCTTCAAACCTGCACCCATGCACTGTAATCCAGGGGTTTTCAACCAGGGTTCCATGGAACCCTGGGGTTCCTGCAGAGGTTGTGAGGGGTTCCTTGAGCAATGAACAGTTTCTACAGTAAGTTCCCACTGACACTATTGATCTTTTTTAGTTATTTATAAGGGGGTAATTAATCCCTCTGTCCACAAGTGTAAGGATCAATCTTCCCACTGACCATCACACTAATATATCATGAGTTATAGATATAGTACATTTTAGCAGGGGCTCCCTGACACTGGAAAGTATTTTCATTCTGTCTGAAATTCTATATTCTGCACATTTTCTGTTCTCTTGCTATGAGATCTTGATCTACTTTGCGCAGTAGATCATCAGTTTAATAAGAGTATCCTGTATAAAGGTACATGTGTTAAGAGAGATAATGGGTTAATTACATTTATTTATTTATTTTTAAATTCTTTATTTATTTATTTCCATCAACAGGTTTTATACATATATACATATATCTTTAGACTTTGTGGGATAATCAAAAAGAAATTTAGAACTATGCTTTTTTCATATTATAACTATTAAACTTATAATTCAAAACACATTTTCTTTACATTCTTTCCTTCAAAACTTAGGTCTATAAATTGTCCATAATATATTGTTTTAACATATATGTAACTCCCGCAAGACCTCATTTAATCCTACATAAGGTCTTGCCCTAATCTCATATCTAGTTATCTCCACATTCTACTCTTCCCCTGTTATCTTCCCCCTTATCCCAAACCCTCCCCAGTCCCCCTATACCCATTTCCCCCGCTCTCCATAGTCCTCTAAAAAAAAAAAAAAATTAAATTTATTACATTACTGAAACACCATCACACGACTATGGCAGGTATTATTTAGAGATGAATTAGCAGAGAACGTTTCTCCATTTATTGTGTTTGATTATTGTTTATATTGTAGTAAAATAATAGGATTCAGTCCCAAAAAACACATTGGAGTGGACTTACTAAGGGCAAATAGACTGTGCATTGTGGAGGTGCAGTTGCCCTCTGCAATTGCAGTTGCTCCAGAGCTTAGTAAATGAAGGGAAGCTCTGCTAACTTCCATTGTCCAATCATGTACAAGCAGAGATGCTGTTTTACTTATTTTCCTTGCATGTGATTGGTTCTTTGCAAAGTGAAGCTTCACCTCATTTACTAAGCTCTGGAGCAACTGCACTTGCAAAGTGTACAGTCTATTTGCCTTTAGTAAATCCACCCCAGTGAATAAAAACATATTGTGAGACATTCATTTTGAAGTAAAGACTGCTTATGCATATCACCTACTGTACTGTAAGTTAACATGTTTGAAAATCCTGTAAAGCCTAGGTTTTAGGAACTTTTCTATCAATGTGATGTGCTGCTGGCTCCTGCTTTAGTTGAAGTCTTCATTCTCTAGTGCCATAAGGGTTGATAAGTCCTGTCATATGCACTCAAGAGTGACAACTATGCCGGTCCTTTCATTCATAGAAGCTGTAGAAACACCCCCATAACAGGATATCACCACCTCCACGCTTTACTGTAGGAATGGGGTTATTTGAATGGGGAGCTGTATTGAATTTCCACCAGACATATTGTTTGGTGTTGAGGCCAAATAATTAAATTTTAGTCTCATCTGACCACCTTAAACGCACTTTGAAGATTCTGAGGCCACATGGAAAAAAGGTGTTATGGTCAGATGAGACTAAAATTGAATTATTTGTCCTCAACACCATATGTCTGGTGGAAATCCAATACAGTTCACCATAGTAAAGCATGGAGGTGGTAATATCCTGTTATGGGAGTGTTTTTCTGCAGCAGGGACTGGAGCACTTGTCAGGATAGAAGAAAAATGGATGGGGCAAAATACTGTCAAATTCTTGAGAAAAATCTGCTGCCCTCTGCCAGAAAGTTGTCAATGGAGTGTCGTTGATCAGACACTCAGACTGCAGAGAGCAACGTACAGCAATGTCTGTGAGATGTGCAGCATAGGGACATGTTATCTGATGAGATGAGCACGGAAGGATCTTGAGACCCGGAGCTTCAACCCTATAGATATTCAACTTGGTGTTCTCTTCCCCTGGAGGTGAAAGGCCGCGGCTGGGCTATAGCCGATTGCTAAATTGAGCTTTCCCTCTGGTAAGCGGCCATTACATTCAGTGGTGGGATCTTCACTTATTATGGACTGCTTATGGAGTCACTGTGGTGTTGTTTAATCAATACTCTAATAACCAGGATACGTTTATAGACTGTTGTTTGGTGTCCCTAACCTGGAACAAACCCACCACACTCGGTTTCCTGTGTTTGAGAACTTTTGAACCTTAATGTTTGGCGCAGCTTAAATTTTTTCTAATGATTGAGAGCGGGTTCTCAATTTTTCCGACAACAAAAGTTCTTGTCGGAAATTCCGACCGTGTGTATCCAATTCCGACGCACAAAAATCCTACGCATGCTCGGAATCAATTCGACGCAAGCTCGGAATCATTGTACTTCATTTTTCTCGGCTCGTTATAGTGTTGTACGTCACCACGTTCTTGACGATCGGAATTTCCAAGCAACATTTGTGTGATCGTGTGTATGCAAGACAAGTTTGAGCGAAAATCTGTCGGAAAAAAATCCACGGTTTTGTTGTCGGAATGTCCAATCGTGTGTACGCAGCATAACACCCGTGCCAACCTTGGCATACTCTGAACATCCACCAAAACATAGCATGTTGCCATGAAAAAACAAAAACTGCATAACACAAGAAGACTGTCATTACTCGTGTGTGTCCCATTAAACCAATTAGCAGATGCAATCAAGATAAATTATTGTTCTCCAGGCTGGGGCTAGGCCTCACCAAACACCCCCAACTCCTAACCAACAAATAGACACCTAAAACATTAACACTCAACTGAAAGGCCCTTTACATATGGGCAGTAGAGTCATCTTCAAGCCACTTGGACCAGACTTTATAAAACGGTTTAGGGAAACCCCTATGACAGGAAGGGTACAGAAGTGCTGGTTTACAGAACAAATATATCCTCAAATTATAAAGCCATTTATTCTAAACTGCATACAGCTAGAGTAGGTTGGGCATGGGAAGGAACGAGAAAGTATAACCAAACACAGCCCTCCACTAAATAAGTGCAAAACATAACCAGTGCTAATCTTGGCAGAAAATTTCAATTTAGTTTTAGTCTTATACCGCGTACACACGACTGTAATTCATGTCATGGTAAAAAACAACGTTTTTCTCGACGTGATTTTTCGTGTTTCCTCTCAAGCCTGCCTTGCATACACGCGTTCATGAAAAAAAACACTTGAGCAAAGCACGTGACGTACAACACGTACGACGGCACTATAAAGGGGAAGTTCCATTTGAATGGCGCCACCCTTTAGGACGCTTTTGCTGATCCTCGTGTTGATAAAAGTTTGGTGAAAGACGATTCGCGCTTTTCAGTCTTCGTGCTTTTCAGTCCGTTACAGCGTGACGAATGTGCTATCTCCATTACGAACGCTAATTTTACCAGAACGAGCGCTCCTGTCTCATACTTGATTCTGAGCATGCCCGTTTTTTTTCCCCTCGTAAAAGCATACACACAACCGTTTTTCACGACGTTAAAAAGAACGACGTGAAAAACGACGAGAAAAAATAGAGCAGGTTCTAATTTTTTTGAGGCCATTTTTCACGTCATTAAAAATGCTCTGGAGCCTACACACAATCGTTTTTAAATGACCAATTTAAAAAATGGCATTTTTCTCGTCATGAAAATCGGTCGTGTGTACGCGGCATAAGTCTTAGGACTAAAATGGCATTTTAGTTTTAGTCCCATTTTAGTCTTCTGCAATTGTTTTAGTTTTAGTTGTATTTAGTCTACTAAATCTCCAGTACATTTTAGTCAACTAAAACTAATTTTAGTCTCCTAAAATCTAATGGGTGTAATTAAATTATAATGCATTAGTTAACATGTCTCTACAATTTCCAAACCCATTATATACTGCTGGAGTGAAAAATCAAATACAGGGAAACCTTGGATTACGAGCATAATCCATTCCAGGAGAATGCTCGTAATCCAAAGTACTCGCATATCAAAGCGAGTTTCCCCATTGAAGTCAATGGAAACGAAAATAATTTGTTCCGCATTGACTTCAATGGCATGCAATACCGCATGCGGCCAGAGGCGGGGGGCGCCGGAGAGCCTCAGAAACGTCCGGAAAGGGCCGTTCACGAGCCTTTTCGAGGTTTGCTGAGGTCAGCCGAACTGTCCTTGGGCCTTTCCGTGCATTTCCGTACGGCGACGATCGTCGCCGTTCGGCTCCGGCACCCCCCCACCTCAGGCCAAAAGCGGTACCGCACACTGCTTTGGGCTGAATCCTGCTCGTTTTGCGAGACAATACTTTTTAAACCGAGTTAGGATTTTTAGAAATACAGTGCTTGTATTGCGAAAAGCTTGTTAACCACGTTACTCGCATACCGATGTTCCACTGTATGTTATTATTTATGGTATTGAGGTATGAACATGCACTAAAGACCACTGTTAATTTTGAAGTCAAATTCCAATTTAGTTTTAGTCTTTTGACTAAAATGGCATTTTAGTTTTAGTCGTATTTTAGTCATCTCAATTGTTTTAGTCGACTAAAATAGTATTCATTTAGTCGACTAACATGTTTTAGTTGTTTTAGTCGATGAAATTAACACTGAACATAACATAAGAGTAGTCTGTAAGACAGAAGCCTTGAGGTTAGAACTGAAACCATGCCTTCCCTACACATCTCCCCTACAGCAGCTGTAATTTTGTATTTTTTGCACACTGCCTAACATTGTATATGTGAGTTATCAATAATTCATGCTCTATATATATTTCCATATATTTCACCTTGTTTCTTATTTTCACATACCTGGAAGACACTTTCCAGAATTTGAGAGAGAACGCTCCTCTGAAGATTTCAGGTAAATATACCTTTTTTTATTGTCTCATTTTAGGACATTTCCATGCTAGCTTTCCAATAAAAAGTCCTACATTATTTGTTCTGTGTTAAGACTGTATTAATTATTGTTCTGTATTAATTGTATGGAAATTGTAAAAGTGGACATGTACCAATTGGTTGTAATATAAAGCCACTACCTTGCTTGGGTGGATGTGAAGTGAAATCTGATTTGTTGAAATTAACAAAATGCTCCCTCCAGTTTTGATAAATCATCTTAAGGTGAACCTATGGCCAGATTATGGACATGAAACAATGTGCATATTCTTAACATGCAGTAAAATAGATTTAAAACAAGCTGTCACTCACCTCTCTAGCTGATTTTAATGTAAAGTTATTCATTCTCAAATATCTCTAAAGATCCCAACAAAGACTCTAAAGTTGTTTTTACCAACTTAGAAACATCTGCTAGTGCTGGTTGTTCACATTATAGGGCTGGCAGGCTGCTAAGATCTGCTAACATAGTAAAAGCATAAAAAGGATTTTATTGCCTGTGTTGTGAACTTTAAAAAATAATTTCTCCACAATGCTTATAGATTCAGAAATGAATGGAGACTTGATCAGAATATGTACACTTAAAAATTTACTACAAAGCAGACACTTGAATTTTATTGTCTACTAAAATTATACTAGAAATGCATGTACTTGTATAACATTATTATTATTATTATTATTATTATTATTATTATAATACAGGATTTATATAGCGCCAACAGTTTGTACAGCATTTTGATCCAGGAGATAAGATTCAATTCAGTTTGAGTGCAAGCTGATAATCTTTGCTGTATCTGGAAGTGTATAGTCCTGTAACAATTGTTTTATGATAGGCAACACAAAAAGGGGGTATGTTTTTGTTGTATATGATCTGTTTTATTGTTTACTTATTGTAAAACACAAAATAAATCATGTTTAGTAATATATATATATACAATTTAATTTACTTATAAAATCTTCTTTAGCTTATTATATCACTGAAACAGTGATTGATTAAAGTGGAAAATGTTTGATTAGATCTGAGCAGATTGTATGACCTCATGCACACTTTCCTCCTGGCAAATACTTTTGTAAATGCGTTTAGGTGCCTTTAGGCTCATCAAGCACTTGGACTATAACTCATTTCATTGGCCAGTATAATCATTTATTCTGGCCATTGAAATTATTTAACACTCAATCACTAAATACACTCGTTTACACACATCAAGCGTTTTTCAGCCAAAATGCTGCTGCTCCTGGACACGCTGGCTGTGAATTTTTATTTTCTCCCTCTAAACGCTCCTGCTTCTAAACTTCTCTAATCACTGATGTGTGCATGGACACATAGGCTAACGTGCAGGGGTGTTTAGAGCCAAAAACAAAAAACTGCCAGATGCTCCTTAGAGCCACATTAAAAACATCCAGTGTGCCTGGGGTCTGAAGCTGACCACAGATCAAACAGATGGGTTGAATGTTCAGGTTTTCTAGTACAAAGTCATGTACAGGAGCATATTACTAATAATTGGAATTAATTACATGGAAACAATATAATTTGTAGGTGGGCTCTGTAGTCCTTAGGCCCCTTTCACACTAGCGAACCGGTTGGGTCCGTCTGTCAGTTTTTCAGGCGGACCCGATCGGACCCTCCAGTCTCCTCAATGGAGTGGCAAGTGTCAACAAACATGTGTCGATTGACACCCACCAACATCCAATACAATCCTATCTGCTAAAAACACATGGATGGGGATCCCCATCTGTTTGGCAGATTAGATCAGATGGCAGCAATCTGCCTGCTCAGTGGGGATCAGCAGACAAATGCCCCACTGAGCAGGCGATCTCCAACGGAGCCTCCCCTATGCAGAAGGGGCCTTTGCAGTGGCGGTGCGTCTGTAAGGGCGCACGGGCGCCGTCACCTCTCTCCTGCCACCCCCTCTATCACCAATAGATAGATTAATGCCTTGCCACCCCATATTCAGGCGCCCGGCGCTCGCAGTTCACCAAGTTGTGTTAGAAAAGCAAATGAATGTTCACTTTCCTAACACTGAACCGCCTCTCCGCTAATCAGGTGCTCGGGTCTGTTACCTGTCACCTAATTGGGTGAAACGACAGGCACTGTGATTGGACGCATATCAGGTGTCCAATCATAGCAGAGAACGGGAAGAGAGGACAGGAGAAGACATTGAGGAGCATGGACCAACGAGACAGGATAAGTGCTGGGCAGACAGTGGGGGGGGGGGGGAGGGGGTGGGGGCACACTGGCAGCATTTGATGGGCACAGTGGCAGCATTTGGTGGGGCACAGTGCCAGCATTTGGTGGGGCACAGTGCCAGCATTTGGTGGGGCACAGTGGCAGCATTTGATATGGCACAGTGGCAGCATTTGATGGCACAGTGGGAGCATTTGATGGGACACAGAGGGAGCATTTGATATGGCATAGTGGCTGCATTTGGGCACAGTGGCGCCAATTGATGGGCACAGTGGCAGCGTTTGGGCAGAGTTTGGGCACAGTGGCTGTGTTTGATGGGCACAGTGGCGGCGCTTGATGGGCACAGTGGCGGCGCTTGATGGGCACAGTGGCTGCGTTTTATGGGCACAGTGATGGCAATTGATAGGCACAGTGGCTGCGTTTGATGGGCACAGTGGCTGCATTTGATGGGCACAGTGGCTGCATTTGATGGCACAGTAAGGCTTCAATTGATGGGTTTTTTTTCAGAATTTTTCAGTTTGTTTACTCTCCCCCAAAAATGTATAGCACCAGCCGTCACTGGGCCTTAGAGCAGCATGGATGTTACACTGGCTGAAAGTGAATGAATTAATGTGATTAAGTTGTCATTTTATAATAGAAACTATAAACTGCCTGAACATACATTCAGTTTAAATTGATATCAACACTTGAAGGAATTCTCCACAATTGCTGAAAAATATAATATTACAACACATGCCATTTTGCTATTTATGGGTATATTTATTAATAATTCACTGGGCGGTTCACCAGTGAATAATTGGTAAGTAGAATTCAGTGTATTTTGCACAAAATTTCACAGTCACAATCACTGCAATTACGATATGATGAATATGCATTAATAAATGCAGCTGTTAGTTAATAACCATCAATTCTCACAGTAACAATTTGGATAGCCTGCAGGTGAATCTGCAGTTTCAGCACCACGGAGAGCTGCAGAATGTCCTTTTTCTTAAAAAAAAGCGAAATTAAAACCAGAAGCACACATTTAATTATATTGCAGCTTAACAATTCTTAGATGTGATGGCTGCAATAGTGTTTTTTAGGTTTTCTTTCTTTTATTTTAAATTGGTGATCTGGCCAGTAACTGCTGTTTTTCAACAGAACACACTCTCTGTATTAGTTTAAAGTGTTGATACAAACCATTTACCACTGACTGAGGTGCTTACAATGGTCAGCTTTTATTTATGTAAAACTTTTATCCCAAAAGAAAAAAATACCTGTTAATGTAACTGCTGTGTGAGCTAGAGTTTGGCTTCAATTTGTTAGAGTATCTAAATCTGCTTGTACATTCGATACTCCCCTCCCTCCTGATTAACAATGTTGCTGTCCAAAGGTGAAAGACAAAAATCTCCTGCGCTCTCGGTGTATCGTCAAAACACGGGTAGTGTGGTTCCGTCTAAAGGCAAAGTCTAAAGTCTTGCAGCCCTCCTCAGAACAATGGGTGTTCATGTGGCTAGAAAAAAGAAAGAAAAAAGGAGGGCGCACCGACCTAGTGTATTACCACTTAGACGTTTTATTTAAAATATAAAAAAGCAGTAATCTTACTCACAAACGGAGCTTAAATAAAAGCTTATCGGACAAATCAGCTGGAAATTCTTTGGCACTTGCCGACTGGACTCGATGACAGAGAGGGTCGGACAGTACTTCAGACAACTGGATAGCTGACGCGTTTCTGGGGCGCACCCCTTTCCTCAGAGCCTAGATGGTCCATGATAGCTCTCCCCCACAGAACCCTCCGTTATATGTGTGTGCACATGTGCAGAGGCCTCAGCTCAGGTGACCACCAATTAGCAAACCCCGCCTCCCACTCCTAACTGACCCCACCCATGTGGGTGGGCCTTCCACTAGCCCCCCTCCCACACAAATAGAAGGCACCCTAGTGGCTGTTCAAAAATAACTAGGGTGGGGGGGGTTTTTGAGGAGAATGGGAGAAAAGAGTGGGTACCATATCACTACCCTCTAGAAATGCTGGCTATTAATGGACCATTAAGTCCTCTAGTGATGCAGACCACCAGTGCAGCAATGTATGTCCTCCATAGGCATGGCCTATTAAGATGTAGTCACCCCATATACGGGGGGTGTGTGTAAGGAGGGGTATTGGCATAGGCAGATATCAGCATACATAGTAAAGGGCGGTGGGAACCGAAGGGTCTTACCCCAAAGCAGAAGCAAAGGCAGTTCGTCCTGACGCGGCATGAGCGGTAGCTGTATTTATCACAGCAAACGTCCCTGCAAATCCGTTGGGACGCACACTGTCTAGCAACCAGGAAGTGCGGGTGCCTCCTGCGTTCCAACCCGCACTTCCGGTTGTGTCGAGACGTCAGTTCCGCTTACCCTATGCCCAACACACCTCTAACCAAGGTACCAGGAAGTGCGGGTATGTTTGCATTCCACCCGCCACTTCCGGTCCGTCTAGGAGCCTCCCACCGCTACTCTTTGAGCCTATAGCCAATCCAGTGGTGCGACAAGCTAAACGGCGTCACTCCCTCTAGTGGCCAAGAACGAAAATGGCACGAACCTCTATACTGGAGCTAACTGCAAAAAAAAAAAAAAAAAGGGGGGGGGGGGCACAAACCAGAGCTGTCTGATTGGCATCTCCATCATTTAAGCTCCGTTTGTGAGTAAGATTACTGCTTTTTTATATTTTAAATAAAACGTCTAAGTGGTAATACACTAGGTCGGTGCGCCCTCCTTTTTTCTTTCTTTTTTCTAGCCACATGAACACCCATTGTTCTGAGGAGGGCTGCAAGACTTTAGACTTTGCCCTTAGACGGAACCACACTACCCGTGTTTTGACGATACACCGAGAGCGCAGGAGATTTTTGTCTTTCTTTATCAAAGATTGATGAATATGCATTAATAAATGCAGCTGTTAGTTAATAACCATCAATTCTCACAGTAACAATTTGGATAGCCTGCAGGTGAATCTGCAGTTTCAGCACCACGGAGAGCTGCAGAATGTCCTTTTTCTTAAAAAAAAGCGAAATTAAAACCAGAAGCACACATTTAATTATATTGCAGCTTAACAATTCTTAGATGTGATGGCTGCAATAGTGTTTTTTAGGTTTTCTTTCTTTTATTTTAAATTGGTGATCTGGCCAGTAACTGCTGTTTTTCAACAGAACACACTCTCTGTATTAGTTTAAAGTGTTGATACAAACCATTTACCACTGACTGAGGTGCTTACAATGGTCAGCTTTTATTTATGTAAAACTTTTATCCCAAAAGAAAAAAATACCTGTTAATGTAACTGCTGTGTGAGCTAGAGTTTGGCTTCAATTTGTTAGAGTATCTAAATCTGCTTGTACATTCGATACTCCCCTCCCTCCTGATTAACAATGTTGCTGTCCAAAGGTGCCCCTATGCTCCTTCATCCAGAGTGGGGAAAGTATAATACAGGAGGTGTGTTACTGGCCAGATCGCCAGGTAAAAACAGAAGGAAAAATGCCTAAAAAAAAAATAAAACGAATGCAGCCACTACATCTAAAGATTGGTAAGCTGCACAATGTTACATTTGTGGTTTTAGGTTTAATACCCCTTTCAGCAGTTCAAACCAGGTGAATTGAGTTGAAAGCTGACAGAATGTCAATTAATTTGTATGGAGGGTAAAATTCACATTTTTGTTAAATAGGGTGCATTTTACAGTAAAGATATTTTCCTATTGAAGAACAGATGTTACTCTTTCGTTCATGGACCGACACAGCTTCCTATTGACATAGTGGGTATTATCCGTTATTTAGGAGTGACTAGGCAGAAAAACTTGTAAAAAGTGTTACATCACACCTTCTACAGCACCGCCCAGGGGTCGAACCCTCTGGGTATAATCCCTCTCTCTGCACCTCGCAGATCATTTTTTTTCTGTCTAGCAAGGAGAAGGACATGGCTCCCTTCGGGTCCATTGGTCCGGGGGAATTTTTTTTTTCTACATTTTGTTTTTTGTTTCCTGCGATCTTCGATCAACTGCCGACTGGGTGACAGGCTGGATCCTCGATCCTGGTAGTCCCCCCAGTTTCGGCCATCGAGCGTGTGCCGACCCTAGCTACGCGCTGGGTTTTCCACGACATGCCTGACGCTCTACAGGTGGCCGGTGAGCCTACGCTCCAGGGCTTGCATCGGACTGCTCAGCTTCGGCTGACCTTATGGCCGAGTCGCAGTAGCCTGTCTGGTGAGCTTATGCTCCAGGGCTTGCATCGGACGGCTCAGCTTCGGCTGACCTTACGGCCAAGTCGCAGTAGCCTGTCCGGTGAGCTTGCGCTCCAGGGCATGCATACGATCGTTCCCTTCAATCACAGCATGCCTGGCCGACAGTCACCTCCATGCGCGGATGATGATCTGTCCGGAATGTCTTCCAGCATGATCCACGCAGGAAAGGTAAGTAGCTCCCTTGCTTCGGCAGGGTGACTTGGCTGGACATTCCTGGAGAGATCAAGTAAGTGGTTGTGGCCCCTTTCTTTCCTCTCTCCCTACCTTCCCTCCTCCTTGGGCTCTGAGCTAAGGTTGCTGGGTGCTGGGGGTCACCTGGGTGGCTCCATCTAGAGCAGGGCTGCGCTGTAGCTGTCGTTTAAAAAATGTCATTTTGCTTACCTGTGTGTGCCTTTCTCCCTCCATGCTGTCGGCGGCCATTTTGGGGTGGTCCATGCTTGTTGGCCTCTAGTGACTGTCCGGCGGCTATTTTCTTGTGGTTCGCGCCCGCTTTGGCCTCTATTGACTGCTCGGCGGCCATGTTTCTTAGGATTCATGCCTGTATGTATATACCGCCATCTTTTTGTGGTCCGCGGCCGCTTTTGCCTCTACTGACGGCTCGGCAGCCATTTTCTTGGAGCCCACATTGTTCAATACAGCCGCTTGGCGGCCATTTTGCGGTATTCTCCAGCTTCTAGGGTGCATTTCTCTGGTGAAAATTCACACAGGGAACGCTGATGAGAATCAGACTGACACAGGCAGCGGTGGGATAGCATCACAGGTGGAGCACACAGCAGCATAGCGGTACCGTTCCAAGGGTGGTGAGTCCTCTGGGAGACCCTGCATCTCTGAAGCAGCTAGGAGGGTGGCCTATTGATACCTTGCCTGGAGCCCTGTGGATGTCAGCGCGTGGGTCAGCATGGCGTCTGAAGCAGACTTTTTTTCCCCTGAAACACCTGGCTTGGTAGCTGGTGCCCCTGGTGTATCTGTGGATGCTATGTCTGTTGCCAGGGTGGAAGCGGCACACGGGAACACGGGGGGTAGTAAACGCCCCCATCCCCTGCAATCTTCCGGAGATAATTCTGATGCAGAACCAGGCCCAGCATCAGAAACTGCAGACCGTGACCGATCGGACAGTGAGAATGCTCCAAGTCCAGGCCAGCACCTTTTTACTGCAGTGTGGAATACGCTAAGAATAGAGAATGCTGCAGAAGCAGCATAAACACCGGTCCCCTCTTGGGTTCCATAAGCCGGCCCGCACTGCTAAGGTGTTTCCTTGTGTGTCTTATTTTGATAAGCTCTTGTACAAGGAGTGGGAAAACCCATTGAGGTTTTTTTTTTTTTTTGCAGCCCCAATGGAATTTTTTTTTTTTTTTTTGGGCAGTCCGGTACCCCTTGAGGAGAGTTCCTGAAAAGATGGACCTCTCCCCCGATTGTGGACTCCCCTGTGTCCAGACTTAACAAGTTACCATGATTCCAGTGGAAGGGGCTCCTGTCTTCAGGGACACTCGCTACCTATACACAGTGGGGGGCTCAGCGGTACATCCAGCATTGGCTGGGGTTTTTTCTGATGCCTCAGACACTTACTGAGTAGGCAAATATGCTACCCCAGGGGTTAAAAGCACGGGAGGCTCCTCCGTACGAGGTAGCTCTGGCCGACCAGTTGGTACAGGGCCTTGAGTCTGTCTGCGACGTCTTGGACCTCAGGTTATGCGGTGGCGCTACGCCACCTGATCTGGCTAAGGTACTGGTCTGCGGACCAATCTTCCAAGAAGGCCCTGTTGGATATGCCCTTTTAGAGCGACAGACTTTTTTGGGGCCTCGCCGGATGACATCATTTAAGATGCCACAGGAGGTAAGAGCACATTGCTTCTGCAATCCAAAAAAGGTAAGGAGCCGCGCCATAGGCTAGGGCCCTCCTTCACCGCGCACAAGCAGTTCTTTCGTCCACCTAGTGCGGCAAGTAAACGACCCCAGGCCGATAAAGCGCCTGCTGAGGGACAGAAGCGTCCCTGGGTTTGCAAGCCCAACCTTGCTTGCCTACCGAACAGATTTTTTCGCTCTTAACCACCAGCTTCAGCCGACTTGTCGGGAAGCCCTACATGGGGCGGTCCAAGACCTGCGGATACGCAGGGTAGGCCTTCCTGTCTTAGTACAGGAACGGGTTCAGGAGTTCTACTCAAATCTGTTCGTAGTGCTGAAGGAGGGGGTTCGTCCTATCTTGGATATCAGGACCCTCAACTGCTTTGTGACGTACAAAGATCCCGGAAAGGAGTTGGCTCGCTCTCTTGTCACTGCCCTCCATCCAGGGGATTTCCGGCATCCTTGATCATCAAGGACGCATGCTTGCATGTCCCCATATGCACCAGGCATCAGTGATGTCTGCGTTGGCGGCCGGGGAAGACCACTACCAATGGTGGCTCTCCCCTTTCGCCTGGCATCGGCACCAAGGGTGTTCACCAAGGTGCCTGCCCCGATTCTGGCCCTACTAAGACAGCGTGGCATCGCTATCATGGGCAACTTGGACAATCTTCTTCTGAGGGTCACTTCAATCTTAAATTTAGAAGTGAGTGTGTCTATAACCTGTCAGACCCTCCGATACTTGGTTGGGTGCTGAACACTCAGAAGTCGGTATTGGAACCGTCCCAACTCCTATTGTGTCTAGGGTTGATTCTGGACTCCTCAGAGGCGTAAGTTTTTTTTTTCTCCCTAGGGGAAAGTTGCAGACCCTTTGGGCTGTGGTGCGGCAGTTGACATCCCAAAGATGGGTTGTCACGCCACTTTTGCAGGCGAGTCCTGTGCCTCATGGTAGCCTCCTTTGAGGCGGTACCATAGGTGCTATTTCACACACGAGTGTTACAGAGGGTAACTCTGTCCTGAAGGGTCAAGTGCCCTTCATCCCTGGATTATCAAAATCCAGGTGAGCCACCTAATCAGGACCTCCCTAGTTGGTGGCCGACTTCACCGGCATTCTGTCTGGGAAATTGTTCCTTCCTTTTACTGAATAGTGGTCACGGCAGACGCCTGTCTTCCCGGTTGCAGAGGAGTCTGAAGAGCTCAGTCAACCTGGGTCGCTGGATTTCGGAGGAATCCCATTGCAGATCACGGCCTGAAATCCGGGCGATCTGGCTTTGCCTCTCCACAGAGGCTACAAGGGCGTCTAGTCAGAATCCAGTCGAACAAACACCACAGTGGTGGCGTATGTCAATCTTCAAAGAGGAACAAGCAGCTCTGCTGCAGCATCGGAGGTTGCTCACCTCCAAAGGGGACTCCCTTACCAGAGGGGAAGCACGCCAGTTGTATATCTCCTGGCTTCTCGATTCAATCGGGAGGTATTGAGGTTTGTGGCCAGGTCAAGAGACCCATGGGCAAACACGACAGATGCGTTGATGGCACTGTGGAGTCAGTACCGACTAATCTATGCCTTCCTCCTCGGAAGCTCCTTCCTCGTCTGCTTCGCAGACTGGAGGTAGAGAGGAATACAAGGGTCCCAATTGCTCTGAATTGGCCTCGACGTCCTTGGTACGCCGATCTAGTGCGTCTGGTAGCAGACGCCTTTTGACATCTACCGCTAAGGAAGGACCTGCTGTCACAAGGTCCCATATGCCATCCTGTTTTACAATCACTGGCTTAACGGCATTGCTCGAGAGCCAGGTGCTTAGAGACCGGGGCCGGTCAGACTCAGTGATCTCTACAGGAAGACCTGCATATCCTATTGTGAGGAAATGAGGTGGCATCCGCGTACTTATTTGGTTCCAGAGTCCTGCTGTTCTTCAGCAGGGAATGGGCCAAAAATTCTACTTTAAGTACAATTAGGGGGCAGGTATCTGCCCTGGCTGTCTTTTCAACGACCCCTGGTGGCTCACTCTCTAGTGAGAACGTTTGTACAGTGGATTCGGCAGGTGGCCCCTCCGGACCACCCTCCACTACCTCCGTGGGGCTTGTGTAGCAGACGTTCTTTTGGCATCTACCACTACGAGAGGACCTGCTGTCGCAGGGTCCCATATGCCATCCTGCTTGCAGACGATGGCTTCAACGGCAAGGCCTCTAAGTGTCTCAGAAACCACCGTTTGAGAACATCAGGGAGATCCCTTGTTGACACTTTCTTAGAAAGTGGTCCTTTTGGTGGCTGTTATGCCAGTTAAGACAGGTTTCTGAGCGGGCAGCCTTGTCATACAAGCCTCCCTATCTGATCTTCCACAAGGATAAGGTGGTGCTGCGTCCACAGCCTTCTTTTCTTCCCAAGGTCGTGTTCGACCTTCCATCTCAAGGAAGACATTGTACTGCCATCCTTGTGTCCTCATCCGTCGAATCTTAAGGAGACAACGTTGCATTCCTTGGACGTTGTCCAAACTCTGAGAGAATGCTTGTCTGGTACTGCTACTTTTCAGAGTCCAGGCTCACTGTTTTTTTCAGTGGCTGGTCCCTAATAGGGCCCAGCGGTTTCGTCGGCCACCATCTCTAGGTGGATCCGACAGATTGTGATGAGGCTTATGCCATGAAGGGTCAGGCGCCTCCCTTTCTTGGCGCATTCGACCAGGGCAAGAGATGCCTCTTGGTTTACATCAGTTAGACGGTTTTTCTTGAGCTGGCAGCCTTGTCATGCAAGGCTCCTTATCTGATCTTCCACAAGGATAGATGGTGCTGCGTCTGCAGCCTTCTTTTCTTCCTAGGGTCTTTCGACCTTCCATCAAGGAAGACCTTGTACTGCCATCCTTGTGTCCTCATACGTCGAATCCTAAGGAAACTATGTTGTAATTTTTGGACGCTGTCTGAGCTCTGAGAGCATCAAGCGTCTGTTTCACCAGGTGTGTAAGGCGGTGACATGCTTTACAAGTTGATGTGTGTGCATCTTCGGATGCTTCTTTCAGACGCAGGCTATTGCGGCTGTTTAGAGTTGCAACTCCTCTGTTGAGGAGCTCTGTTTTGTTTGGGGTGAAGTTTTTAATGCTGTTTCCATCCCTCGTTTTTTTGACACTGCTTTGGGACGTCCCACTATGTCAATAGGAAGCTGTGTCGGTCCATGAACGAAAGAGTAAATAGGATTTTTTACTCACCGTAAAATCCTTTTCTCTAAATTCATGGACCGACACAGCACCCACCCCTCGTTTTAAGTTTGTACTGCTTTTTGACGAACTGAACAAAATGTAGAAAAAAAAAATTCCCCCAGACGAATGGGCCCGAATGGAGCAATGTCCTTCTCCTTGCTAGACAGAAAAAAACTGATCTGCGAGGTGCAGAGAGAGGGATTATACCCAGGGGGTTCGCCCCCTGGGCGGTGCTGTAGAAGGTGTGATGTAACACTTTTTACACGTTTTTCTGCCTAGTCACTCCTAAATAACGGATAATACCCACTATGTCAATAGGAAGCTGTGTCGGTCCATGAACTCAGAGAAAAGGATTTTACGGTGAGTAAAAAATCCTATTTTTCTAATGTCAGGGGATTTAATTTTCACTGGATCAATCTTGGCCAAAATCCCCACTAATTTGGCTTGATGCATGGGGTTTGATTTACTAAAACTGGAGAGTAAAAATCTGGTGCAGCTCTGCATGGAAACCAATCAGCTTCCAGGTCAAAGCTTAATAGAACAAGCTGAATTTAGAAGCTGATTGGCTACCGTGCAGAGCTGCATCAATTATTGCACTCCCCAGTTTAAGTAAATCTAAAACCCCAGAGAGTCAATATTCACCCTTGTATTTTGGGCCTACCTTGAGCAAAAATATTGATAAAATACACCCCTTAATATTAGTAAAGTGAATTTTCCATTTCAGGCTCCATGCACCCTAACGTTTTGTTATGCTCCTAGAAGCTGTTATTAGCATTTTATGTCTGCTCCTAGAAGCTAAATAGTGTTATCCTGTGTGTCCATGCACACTACTTTAGGCTCGATTCACACCTATCCATGTTGCTTTTGAGCGTTTCTGCAGTGCTTTTTGCGGTGATTGCCGCGTTTTTTGACACTCGTTTTTACAGTAATTTTACCGTGATTTTGCCACGATTTGCGTTTCGCATTTTTTTTTTACACTGTATATAGCTGGTTGCTAAGGAGGGGGCCGGGAAGCCGTCCGCCGCATCCTTAACAACCGATGAGTCATCAGTTGTCAGCGTGCTTCCCGTTTATTGTAAAAAAAAAAGAATTGCCGGCTAAAAAAAAAAATCGAGGAAAAAAAACACAGTCGTGTAGTATCAGTGTGAACCCAGCGTCAAGGTGACAAATTGCAAGTTGTTGTTCTCTATGAATCTCCTCTGAAGAGTGGCAACTTGGGGGCCTCAAAACAACTCTCAAATGACCTGAAAACAAAAAGATTGTTCTACATTATGGTTTAGGGGAAGGCTACAAAAAGTTATCGCAGAGATATAAGCTGTCAGTGTCCCCTGTGAGGAACATAGTGAGGAAGTGGAAGACCACAGGCACAGTTCTTATTAAGGCCAGAAGTGGTAGGCCACATAAAATATTGGAGAGGCAAAGGTGAAGGATGGTGAGAACGGTCAAAAACAGCCCACGGACCATCTCCAAAGACCTACAACATCAACTTGCTGCAGATGGTGTCACTGTGCATCCTTCAACAATTCAGTGCACTTTGCAAAGGGTGGAGCTGTATGGGAGAGTGATGCGAAATAAGCCTTTTCTGCACACACGCCACAAACGGAGTCGCTTGAGGTATGCAAACGCACATTTGTACAAGCCAGCTTCATTTTGGAAAAAGGTGCTGTGGACTGATGAAACGAAGATTGAGTTATTTGGTCATAACAAGGGGCGTTATGCATGGCGGCAAAAGAACACCGCATTCCAAGAAAAACACTTGCTACCCACAGTAAAATTTGGTGGAGGTTCCATCATGCTGTGGAGCTGTGTGGCCAGTGCCGGTACTGGGAATCTGGTTAAAGTTGAGAGTCGCATGGATTCCACTCAATATCAGCAGATTCTTGAGAATAATGTTGAGGAATCAGTCACAAAGTTGAAGTTACGCCAGGGCTGGATATTTCAACAAGACAACGACCCAAAACACTGCTCAAAATCTACTCTGCATTTATGCAGAGGAACAAGTACAATGTTCTGGAATGGCCGTAAAGAAAAAGGAAAAAAATAGGGATATGGACCCTACTCTGACTTTCAGCGGCACAGTAAACAATAGAGATGTATAAAAAATATATAAATGTTTAATAGAAAAAGAGAACCACATAAATGAAATTGAATACAAGGACAATATAAGAATTAAAAATCATACATATGAGTACATATAAATGATGAGAACCCGAATGCATCAACGCGTTTCGCCTAGGGGCTTCTTCAGGACACAAATTCAGGAAAACAGTAGTTGTAGAAGCAAGACAGGGATCTCACTCTTGTAACTACGATTCTTGGTTAACGTGTAGCCAACACCGACATCCAATAGAGGAAAGAAACGAGCCACGCAAAGAATGTGCAATGCTGGCGAAGCAAAAACGGGGAAACCAGCTGTAATTTCCGAATAAACGGTACATATGACTTCAAAAGTCACATATAGAGAAATTGGATATAAGAAGAAAGTCTTCCTTTTCAGCCGACAAATCCAAATAGAGGAAGTCACAGTGGTAATTCAAAGTATCAGTAGGCTGGAATCCTTAACTCAAGAGGGATATATACTACAGATCCCCCGAGTAGTAACTCTTATTAGACTGGATAGGTTCAAAGTAATCCCCAGGGGAGAGCACAAAGAAAGGGCCATCCCAGTCCCCAGACCTGAATATCATTGAACATCTGTGGGGTGAATTGAAGCCGGCTGTCCATGCTCGGCAACCATCAAACCTAGCTGAACTGGAGATGTTTTGTAAGGAAGAATGGTCCAAAATACATTCATCCAGAATCCAGACACCCATTACAGGCTGTAGGAAACGTCTAGAGGCTGTTATTTCTGCTAAAGGAGGCTCTACTAAATATTGATGTGATTTCTGTTGGGGTGCCCAAATTTATGCACCTGTCTAATTTCGTTTTGATGCATATTGCACATTTTCTGTTAATCCAATAAACCTCATTTCACTACTGAAATATTACTGTGTCCTTCAGTTATTTGATAGATCAAAATTAAATTGCTGATCCAAACACCCAAATATTTATAAATGACAATCATGGAAATTGTCAGGGGTTCCTAAACTTTTGCATACAACTGTATGTATACCTGATTTTTATTTTATTAAAAAAAAATAAAAATTTTTAGTATTATTACTAATCTCAGTGCAGTGCGGGCATTACATAGTAAGTTAATTGAGTGCATTATTATATTGTGGGATGTGTGGGGGGGTCTCCTGGGGAAGACTGACAGAAATTTCCTCATAAACGTTTACTATACAAAATAAGGTCCGTCTTCATGGACCATAGAGTGAGTACATGGATTGAAAACTGGCTACATGGGTGAGTTCAGAGGGTGGTAATAAATGGGGAGTACTCTGAATGGTCAGGGGTGGGAAGTGGGGTCCCCCAGGGTTCTGTACTGGGACCAATCCTATTTCATTTGTTCATAAACGACCTGGAGAATGGGGTAAGCAGTGCAATCTCTGTATTTGCGGACGATACTAAGCTAAGCAGGGCAATAACTTCTCCGCAGGATGTGGAAACCTTGCAAGAAGATCCGAAAAAATGAATGGGGTGGTCAACTACATGGAAAATGAGGTTTTATGTAGAAAAATGTAAAATTTGGGTGGCAAAAATATGAATGCAATTTACTCACTAGGGGGTGAACCTCTGGGGAAATCTAGGATGGAAAAGGACCTGGGGGTCCTAGTAGATGACAGGTTCAGCAATGGCATGCAATGCCAAGCTGCTGCTAACAAGGAAAACAGAATATTGGCATGCATTAAAGGAGTTGTAAAGGTACATTTTTTATTTTCTAAATAGGTTCCTTTAAGCTAGTGCATTGTTGCTTCACTTACCTTTTCCTTTGATTTACCTTCTAAAGGTTTGTTTTCTTTGTCAGAATTTCTCACTTCCTGTTTCTCCTCACTGAACTCCACACCATCATCCGAGTGGTGTGGAGTCATCCAGAACAGCTTACTGAACAGCTTACTGAGGATAAACAGGAAGTGAGAAATTCAGACAAAGAAAACAAAGAAAAAAAATATTTAGAAGGGAAATCTAAGGAAAAGGTAAGTGAAGCAACAATGCACTAGCTTAAAGGAACCTATTTAGAAAATAAAAAATGTACCTTTACAACTCCTTTAAAAGACTGGCCCAGCCGCACCTAGAGTATGCTGTCCAGTTCTGGGCACCAGTCCTCAGGAAGGATGTGCTGGAAATGGAGCGACGCGAGTACAAAGAAGGGCAACAAAGCTAATAGAGGGTCTGGTGGATATTAGTTATGAAGAAAGGTTGTGAGCACTGAACGTATTCTCTCTGGAGAAGAGACGCTTGAGAGGGGATATGATTTAAATTTTCAAATACTATACTGGTGACCCCACAATAGGGATAAAACAGTTTTCGCCGGAAGGGAGTTTAATAAGACACGTGGCCACTCATTAAAATTAGAAGAAAAGAGGTTTAACCTTAAACTGCATAGAGGGTTCTCCGGAGGTCCCCAGGGCCCGGATGGTAACCCCCCTTTTTTATGTATTTTTTATTAAAAAAAAATATTATTTTCTTTATTTATTTTTTTATTTTTTATTTTTTGTAAGGGGCCCAGAGGTCCCAAGAGGCCCAGAGGTCCCCAGGGCCCCGGATGGCAACCCCCCCTTTTTTTTTTTTATAAAAATATATATTTTTTAGTTTTATTTTTTTATAAAATATAAAATATTTTGGTAACCCCCTTTTTTATGTATTTTTTTTAATTTATTTTTTGTAAGGGACCCAGAGGTCCCCCCCCCCAGGGCCCCGGATGGCAACCCCCCTTTTTTTTTGTTCTTTCTTTGTTGGTCAGCACCCAAAGACCACCCCACCGCTTCTCAATTCGTGGCACCCCCCGCTTCTCAATCTCAATTCGCGGCTTCCCCCCCCCCCTCCCGCTTCTCAATTTGCGGCGGCCCTGACCTCACCTACTATGTAACTATGTAACTAAATGGGGACTGGTTAATTAATTTGTGGGAAATGGTATTTACAAGAAGTGACCTTAAAATCTTCTGTAAAAGAGTGGTTTGTACTTTGACTTGAGTGGCACAAAGTATTTTTCGTGGAATAAGGCAAGCAACAGTATAAAACTTATTAAAAGGCTGTAGAGGCAGAACTTAGAGGTTGATGTTCTGCCTCCACAGTCTTATATGAAGTCTTATACTATTCCTTGCCTTTTTCCATGAAAAATACGTTACACCTAGCTCACCGTCCTTTGATTTGTTCTGATTTCACCAGTTTATGACCTTTTCCAAGCCACACTCTGGGCTATTGGCTGCTGTTTTTTTACCCAGCTGCTCTTTGCACCATTTTCAGTCTACAAGTAATTTTTTTGTATTTGGTGCCAGTGTACATACACTTCTTGTTTTATATATCCCACCTAGGTGACTTCCTGTACCAGTGAGTGTGCTTGATTCACTAACATAGGAGAACGTCATGCCCTTCCACTGAAAACCCTTAAGGCAAATGCACTCTTTTGTTATAACTCCATTTATATGAGCTGTAACTGTCTTATTCCTGACTGAAAAGCCCCAGCGTTAGACAACCTTGTTTCTTCTATTTCCAAAGTCACTCTGTGAAACACTTAAAGGCCCGTCTATTTGCTATGTTTGTATAACAAAACTGCTTTAATCTTCCTATTTATTCTTTGCACACAATTATTTTATTCCTTAATCCAATGCCAGGCGAGGTCTAACCAGCATAACAGAGGGGAGTTTTGTGGGTCTCCTTGGCAGAGGACAAGCGAAACCTGCTTTCTGCCTCTCTCTGTTTATATTACATACAAGCATATGCATTGAACAGAACTAGTCTGAATGTAAACAGTCCTAAAGAGAGAAAAAAGCCTTTGTGTTTAAATACATTTTCATTCTTTTTGTTAGGTGAATTGGGTTAATGTGCCAAAACAGGTCCTCATTAGTTATTAAATTGTATCTACTACTATGGAAATATGTGATCATTGCTATTAGGATTCCTATAGACTATTGCCTCAGTCTTCTTAATATGACCTGTATCATTTAAGGGCCAGTAAACCTAAAATGCTAGTTAGCATTACTTAAAATTGAATGCAGACCAACAGCTAAATACATAATTGAAATACAACTAAGAAATCTACAGTGCCTTGAAAGAGTATTCATACCCCTTGAGATTTTCCACATTTTGTCATGTTACAACCTAAAACATAAACTTATTGGATCAACACAAAGTGGCACATAATTGTGACGTGGAAGGAAAATGATAAATGGTTTTCAACATTTTTTACAAATAAATAGGGATGAGCTTCAGGTTCGAGTCTAACCCATGTTCGACTCGAACATTGTCTGTTCGGCTGTTTGCCGAATTGCAAACATTATGGGCCGTTCGCACCAAATTCGAGTGGCGCCTCACAGCCCATAATTCACTGCGGCATCGCAGTGCATTGCTGGCTGATGATTGGCCAAGCATGCACTATGACCCGCATGCAGGGCCGATCCGCCCTATACGCTTGCTACGCAAGCTGCGTAGGGCCCCAAGTAATTACTAGGGGCCCCCGAATCTTCGCCACCGCCGCCGCCTCTAGAGGTCCGCGGGCCGGGCGGAGACAATGTCTCCGCCGGCCGCCATTTTCTTGTAGACCAAGAGGAGGGTCAGGGTGGCTGCCAATAGGAATTGAGCTGCGGCACCGCCCACCTCCCGCCCCGCTGATGTCTGTCTGTGTGTGTGTGAGTGAAATGTGGGAAGGGGCGGGGGTGGGCGGTGGCACCGCAGCTTAATTCCTATTGCCAGCCACCCGGCCGGCTCCTCCACTGTCCCCTCTGCGTAATGGCGGCAGAGAGAGTCTCTGCTGCAGGGGCATCACACCTGTGTAAGGGGGGCCTCCACTGGGAATGCCTGGTGTAAGGGGGGCCTCCACTGGGAATGCCTGGTGTAAGGGGGGCCTCCGCTGAGGAGGCCTGGTGTAAGGGGGGCCTCCTCTGGGAATGCCTGGTGTAAGGGGGGCCTCCACTGGGAATGCCTGGTGTAAGGGGCGCCTCCACTGGGAATGCCTGGTGTAAGGGGGGCCTCCGCTGGGAATGCCTGGTGTAAGGGGGGCCTCCGCTGGGAATGCCTGGTGTAAGGGGGGCCTCCACTGGGAATGCCTGGTGTAAGGGGGGCCTCCGCTGAGGAGGCCTGGTGTAAGGGGGGCCTCCGCTGGGAATGTCTGGTGTAAGGGGGGCCTCCGCTGGGAATGCCTGGTGTAAAGGGGGCCTCCGCTGGGGAGGCCTGGTGTAAGGAGGGACTCTACTGGGAATGCCTGATATAAGGAGGAACTCTACTGGGAATGCCTGGTGTAAGGGGGACTCCGCTGGGAATGCCTGGTGTAAGGGGGCCTCCGCTGGGGAGGCCTGGTGTAAGGGGGGCCTCCGCTGGGGAGGCCTGGTGTAAGGGGGGCCTCCGCTGGGAATGCCTGGTGTAAAGGGGGTCTCCGCTGGGGAGGCCTGGTGTAAGGGGGGCCTCCGCTGGGAAGGCCTGGTGTAAGGGGGGCCTCCGCTGGGGAGGCCTGGTGTAAAGGGGGCCTCCGCTGGGGAGGCCTGGTGTAAGGGGGGCCTCCACTGGGAATGCCTGGTGTAAGGGGGGCCTCCACTGGGAATGCCTGGTGTAAGGGGGGCCTCCACTGGGAATGCCTGGTGTAAGGGGGGCCTCCGCTGGGAATGCCTGTGTAAGGGGGGCCTCCGCTGGGAATGCCTGGTGTAAGGGGGGCCTCCGCTGAGGAGGCCTGGTGTAAGGGGGGCCTCCGCTGGGAATGCCTGGTGTAAGGGGGGCCTCCGCTGGGAATGCCTGGTGTAAGGGGGGCCTCCGCTGGGAATGCCTGGTGTAGGGGGGCCTCCGCTGGGGAGGCCTGGTGTAAGGGGGGCCTCCGCTGGGAATGCCTGGTGTAAAGGGGGCCTCCGCTGGGGAGGCCTGTTGTAAGGGGGGCCTCCGCTGGGAAGGCCTGGTGTAAGGGGGGCCTCCGCTGGGAAGGCCTGGTGTAAGGGGGGCCTCCGCTGGGGAGGCCTGGTGTAAGGGGGGCCTCCGCTGGGAATGCCTGGTGTAAGGGGGGCCTCCGCTGGGAATGCCTGGTGTAAGGGGGGCCTCCGCTGGGGAGGCCTGGTGTAAGGGGGGCCTCCACTGGGAAGGCCTGGTGTAAGGGGGGCCTCCGCTGGGGAGGCCTGGTGTAAGGGGGCCTCCGCTGGGAATGCCTGGTGTAAGGGGGCCTCCGCTGGGAATGCCTGGTGTAAGGGGGGCCTCCGCTGGGAATGCCTGGTGTAAGGGGGGCCTCTGCTGGGAAGGCCTGGTGTAAGGGGGGACTCTACTGGGAATGCCTGGTGTAAGGAGGGACTCCGCTGGGAAGGCCTGGTGTAAGGGGGACCTCCGCTGGGAAGGCCTGGTGTAAAAGGGGCCTCCGCTGGGAAGGCCTGGTGTAAGGGGGGCCTCCGCTGGGAAGGCCTGGTGTAAGGGGGGCCTCCGCTGGGAAGGCCTGGTGTAAGGGGGGCCTCCGCTGGGAAGGCCTGGTGTAAGGGGGGCCTCTACTGGGAATGCCTGGTGTAAGGAGGGACTCTACTGGGAATGCCTGATATAAGGAGGAACTCTACTGGGAATGCCTGGTGTAAGGGGGACTCCGCTGGGAATGCCTGGTGTAAGGGGGGCCTCCGCTGGGAAGGCCTGGTGTAAGGGGGGCCTCCGCTGGGAAGGCCTGGTGTAAGGGGGACTCCGCTGGGAATGCCTGGTGTAAGGAGGGACTCGGGGCTTCCACTGATTCTGCATTATGGTGAGTTGAATAATTTCATTCTATATTACAATGTAATAATAGAAATAATGCGCTTCAGTCATCCTGACACCATAACAACCATGGTGCCGGGATGATTGAAGCGCTAACACCAGGTGTTTGGAGTATCTTTATCTGCTGATTTGTTAAACTTTCTGGAATACACATATTTCTATTGTGGTGTAGGATCTGGGCCTGCTGTCCCTCCACCCCTCTTTCTTTCTTTCTCTCCCTCTCTCTTTCTTTCTCTCTTTCTCCCTCCATCCCTCATTCATCTCCGACTCTAACCACACCCCTCAGAGCCACGCCCACGTAAGCCACGCCCACTATTCCACGTAAACCACACCCATTTTTGCCACCGTAAAGCGCCCCTTAGCAGAATTTTGCTTAGGGCCCCAGGGAGGTCAGGATCGGCACTGCCCGCATGCTTTGGCCAATCACAGCGCGCAAAAAACGGAGAGCCATAATTGGCCAAAGCCAGGGTGGCTTTGGCCAATTATGGCTCAGGGGGTTTAGTACACGCCCCACACTATATAAGACCACCGGCTTGGCGGCCTTGTGTAGTGTGTTGGAGTTGTTTAAAGTAAAGAGACAGAGAGAGAGAGACAGTGTAATTTGATTTGAGTTAGATAGAGCAGGCAGGCGAGTCAGTTAGCTGCAGTTAGTGTGTAGAGGATATATATGCATCCTAGGTGTTGTATATATATTTATACACTGTATTCAGTTTAGCTAGATCTGTTCCTGTTATTCTCTATACTGTGACAGGCAGGCAGGTGATTGTGATAGCTGCAGTGTTTCTCTTAGTGTACTGTGTGCTTTGCATAGCGTTCACCTAAAGCTTACCTGAATACAATTAGTGGTGTTCTCATAATAAAACCTCAGACAGGGAGCTGCATTAATTTCATTTAGTGTACTGCAGTACTTCTGTCCTTTGCACAGCGTTCACTTAAAGGAACCTGAATACAATTAGTGGTGTTCTCATAGTAAAACCACAGGCAGAGAGCTGCAAGTATTTTCAGTTAGTGTACTGTGTCCTCTGCACAGTGTTCACCTAAAACTAACTGAAGACAATTGCTGCTTTTCTCATACTAATACCACAGCAGGCAGTTGATTCTGATAGCTGCATTATAATCAGTACAGATATATATATATATATTGTGACAGCAAGAAGGTAAAGTCACCTGGTTGCATCCAGGGGGGTAGGTATATTTCTCCCAGATTCAGGCTTTATGCCGACTTATACAACTAGGGAGAGAGTTGATGAAGCCCAGCTGAGGCTAGTGGGCTCATGGATGATTCATACCTCTAGGGAGAGTGCTGGGCGTCGTGCAGGCAGGGAGTTGATGAGACCAGCTGAAGCTTGTCAGCTCGTTTAAGGCCTCTATAAAAACTCCCAGCTTCATTAGGTGTTTGCTCATGCCTGGACCCAGACCTGTGTGGACTGTCTAGGGAGAGTGAACCCCTGTGCGGTGAGACAAAGCCTGTGTGGCTATTTGTTTGGACATTTACTAAACCAGGGACTTAGGGACTAGGACAGCACCAGGCTGATCCCAGTTGTTAGTTAGGGAAACCTGCATGTTTAGTCAGAGGTCAAGCTGACCAGGATTTATTTTGTTTATGTTTCTTTTTGCTTTGCTGTGTTTTTGTCACTGTAAATAGAGAAATAAACCGCACCTTTTGATCTTGAAAACCACAACCTCCGTCTGCTGGGCCTGTTTTTGTGTGGGGAGCCCATCCAGGGGGTCACACACACCCGCTACCGAGCTAACCCCCTCACAGTTGGTGGAGAACCAGTGGCAATTTTTTTTTTAAGCCAGCATGGAGGAGATACTGAAACAGCTGGCTCTAGCAAATGCCAATCAACAGCAGACAAATGCAGGTTTGCAAAAGAGCTTCGCAGCCCAGCAACAAGCCCAGCAGCAATCTGAGGCCCGCTTCATAGACCTGTTGCAGAAGCAAGAGCAGAGACTACAACAACAGATGGAAGCAGTAATGCAGCAACGTCCGCAGACCAGTGAGGAAAGCCGTCCCACTAATACCGCGTCCTTTGGGGTGAGTCGTTTATTGACAAAAATGACTGGAGAGGATGATCCAGAGGTATTTTTGACCACATTTGAAAGGACTGCTGAAAGAGAAAAGTGGCCTGAGGAGCAGTGGGCTGGACTGGTGGCTCCTCTGTTAACTGGTGAATCGCAGAAAGCTTACTATGACCTAGAGCCTGACCAAGCAAAAGACTATGTGATGCTAAAAGCTGAAATATTGGCAAGGCTGGGTGTCACCCTGGCTGTCCGGGCTCAGCGTGTGCATAACTGGACTTTCCAGCTTGGAAAACCCCCCAGGTCTCAAATGTATGATCTCATTCACCTGAGCAGGAAGTGGCTACAGCCAGAGACTTTGTCCGCACCGGAGATTGTGGAACGTGTTGTGATGGATCGTTTCTTGAGAGCTCTTCCTACCGCCATTCAAAAGTGGGTAAGCCATGGAGACCCAGAAACGGCCGGTAAACTTGTGGATCGTGTAGAGAGATACTTGGCTGCAGAGAACCTGACGGCCTCTTCCAGAGACTCTCGGACTTTCCACCCTAAGACCAGACCATCCCCAGGGGCGGATAAGATGATTCCAAGGGGTGAGGGTGGAGAGAGTGAGAGGGTGGGAGCTCTGCCCAGGGTATGGCGAGAACAGCCTGGGAAGTCGGGGGCTCAAGAGGCAGCCAAAAGGATTGTTTGCTACCGCTGCCGGCAAACGGGACATATTGCAGCAAATTGCCCGGTTGTGGAGGAACCCATGCAATGTGACTTTCTGACGGACAGACGTCAGTCGCTGTGTGCGACAGTCGCATGCACTGCCATTCGGGGAACTGAGAAACATTTATGCAAAATGTGTATTAATGGTAGAAATGTTGTGGTATTACTGGATTCAGGTAGCCTTGTGACCCTGATAAAGGCTGAATTAGTTAAAACAGAGGTCTCTGGGAATAGCAAGGTAGCTGTTATTTGTGTGCATGGGGACACCCGAGAGTATCCAGTGACTACAGTGTGTTTCAAGACCCCCAAAGGTACCCTCTCTCATCCAGTGGGGTTAGTATCTCAATTACCGCATGATGCCATTGTGGGAAGGGATTTTCCGAAGTTCTGGGAACTGTGGGATGATCCTGAGCCCCCCACTGGTGCCCCTATGTACCAGGAAGGTGATAGCCAGAACTCCTCTGAGAGTGGTGAGGACTCTCCAGAATTTCCCTTGTCAGTATTGGCAGGCGAGACTCAAGAAACTGGAGAGGAGCCCACCTCCTCAGACGAAAACCTACCGTCTGTGGAGTTTTCTGATCTTGAGGTTCACAGGGAAAATTTTGCCACAGAACAGTTAAAAGACCCCGCCCTAATAAAGGCACGGGAAAACGTAGTGGAAATAGATGGCGAGTTAGTGAACCCAGATAATACCTGCACTTACCCATACTTCAGCGTAGAGAAGGACCTACTGTATCGGGTGGCAAAAAGGGCAGAAGAAACCATTGAGCAGCTTGTGGTGCCCAAACCTTACAGGAAGTTGGTGTTGGAGTTGGCCCATGGGCACATTCTTGGAGGTCATCTGGGGACAGAGAAAACCCGAGAGAGGGTATTACAGAGATTCTATTGGCCTGGGGTGATGAAGGACATAGAAAATTATTGTTCCTCCTGCCCTGTGTGTCAGAGGTCGGCCCCGATGCCACATTTCCGTAGCCCGCTGGTCCCTCTACCCATCATTGAGGTCCCGTTTGAGAGGATCGCAATGGATTTGGTAGGTCCTATAATCAAGTCCGCTAGGGGGCACCAGTACATATTAGTTATAATGGACTATGCCACCCGTTATCCAGAAGCGATCCCTCTCCGAAATACCTCGGCCAAAACCATAGCCAAAGAGCATCTCTTGTTTTTAGCCGGGTGGGTATTTGTAAAGAACTGCTTACGGACCAAGGTACACCCTTTATGTCCCGGGTTATGAAAGAGCTGTGTAAATTGTTCAAAGTGACGCAATTGCGTACGTCTGTGTATCACCCCCAAACCGATGGGCTGGTTGAAAGATTCAACAAAACCCTAAAACAAATGTTGAAGAAAGTGGTGGATAGAGATGGAAAGGATTGGGACTGTCTACTTCCTTATTTGATGTTTGCTATTAGGGAGGTGCCCCAATCCTCTACGGGATTCTCCCCCTTTGAGTTACTGTATGGGAGACACCCAAGAGGGCTGTTGGATATTGCCAAGGAAACTTGGGAAAGTGAGAGTTCTCCCCACAGGAGTGTGATTGAGCATGTCGCCCTGATGCAAGATCGAATTGCACAGGTAATGCCCATCGTGAAGGAACATTTGGCCCAAGCGCAGTTGGCACAGCAGAGAGTGTACAACCGTGGAGCCAAGACCCGTACCTTTTCCCCGGGGGATAGGATATTGGTACTTGTCCCTACGGTTGAAAGTAAATTCCTTGCCAAATGGCAAGGCCCCTACGAGATAATGGAAAAAGTGAGCGAAGTGAATTACAAGGTCAGACAACCAGGAAGGCGAAAGCCCGAACAGATCTATCACGTTAATCTGTTGAAAGCCTGGAGGGATAGAGAGTCCCTAGTCGCAGAAACTTGGTCACCAGCTCAAACTGGTTGCGTGATTCCGGAGGTTGGAATAGCAGCCACCTTGTCACAACCCCAACAACAGGAGGTTAAGGAGTTTGTGCTTCGCAACAAGGAGGTGTTCTCTGAGCTGCCGGGACAAACATCTGGGGTAGAGCATGATATTATTACCCTGCCCGGTGAAAGGGTGAAGTTAAAACCCTATCGGATCCCAGAGGCCCGACGGGAGGCAATACGGGAGGAAGTACAGAAAATGCTGAACTTAGGGGTGATAGAGGAGTCCCAAAGTGATTGGTCTAGTCCCATTGTGTTGGTGCCTAAACCGGATGGGAGCTGGCGATTTTGTAACGATTTTCGTCAGTTGAACAAAGTTACAAAATTTGACACCTACCCCATGCCACGTATAGATGAGTTGATCGACCGGCTGGGAACAGCCCGATACATGACGACTCTTGACCTCACAAAAGGGTATTGGCAAATTCCCCTGGCCAAGTCGGCCAAAGAGAAAACCGCATTTGTAACCCCAGACGGGGCGTTCCAATATAAGAGAATGCCGTTCGGGTTACAGAATGCGCCGGCCACATTCCAGCGGAAAATGGACCAGATACTGAGGCCCCATCGGAAGTATGCTGCGGCTTACCTGGATGACGTAATTGTCCATAGCACAGATTGGGCCTCACATCTGCCAAAAGTGCAAGCAGTCCTAGACTCTATCCGGGAAGCGGGGTTTACGGCTAACCCCAAGAAGTGTACCATTGGGCAGGAGGAGGCCAAATATCTTGGGTACACCATTGGCAGGGGAGTAATAAAACCCCAACTCAACAAAGTCGAGGCCATCCAGAGTTGGCCACGTCCCAACAGCAAGAAGCAGGTACGAGCCTTTCTGGGAATCGCGGGTTATTATCGGCGCTTCATTCCCCACTTTGCTTCTAAGGCTGTGCCCCTAACCAACCTGACGAAAGGGAAAGGGTCGGTCATGATTAAATGGACCCCCGAGGCTGAGGCAGCATTCCAATTCTTGAAACAAGCCTTATGTAGCCAGCCAGTGTTGTACTCGCCCGACTTCTCTAAAGACTTTGTCGTACAAAGTGATGCGTCAGATGTGGGGTTAGGAGCAGTATTGTCCCAGGTCTGGAACGGGGAAGAGCACCCAGTCATTTACCTCAGCAGGAAGTTGAAGTCCCATGAGGTAAATTACGCCACGGTTGAAAAGGAGTGTTTAGCGGTGAAGTGGGCTCTAGATTCCCTTCGGTACTATCTGCTAGGTAGGCACTTTGACATGGTTACGGATCACGCTCCGTTAAAGTGGATGGCTCAAAACAAGGAGACAAATAAAAGAGTAAATAGGTGGTTCCTGGCCCTCCAGGAATTCAACTTCACAGTAAAGCATCGCCCTGGCGTTCAAATGGGGAATGTGGATGCTTTGTCTCGAGTACATGAATGCCTGATTGCTGGTGTTCCAACCCCAAGGTTAAAACAAGAGGGGGGGGTATGTGACAGCAGGAAGGTAAAGTCACCTGGTTGCATCCAGGGGGGTAGGTATATTTCTCCCAGATTCAGGCTTTATGCCGACTTATACAACTAGGGAGAGAGTTGATGAAGCCCAGCTGAGGCTAGTGGGCTCATGGATGATTCATACCTCTAGGGAGAGTGCTGGGCGTCGTGCAGGCAGGGAGTTGATGAGACCAGCTGAAGCTTGTCAGCTCGTTTAAGGCCTCTATAAAAACTCCCAGCTTCATTAGGTGTTTGCTCATGCCTGGACCCAGACCTGTGTGGACTGTCTAGGGAGAGTGAACCCCTGTGCGGTGAGACAAAGCCTGTGTGGCTATTTGTTTGGACATTTACTAAACCAGGGACTTAGGGACTAGGACAGCACCAGGCTGATCCCAGTTGTTAGTTAGGGAAACCTGCATGTTTAGTCAGAGGTCAAGCTGACCAGGATTTATTTTGTTTATGTTTCTTTTTGCTTTGCTGTGTTTTTGTCACTGTAAATAGAGAAATAAACCGCACCTTTTGATCTTGAAAACCACAACCTCCGTCTGCTGGGCCTGTTTTTGTGTGGGGAGCCCATCCAGGGGGTCACACACACCCGCTACCGAGCTAACCCCCTCACAATATACATATATATATATATATATATGTAGCGGGAATCTCCTTTAAGGATCCAGGACTACGATACCCAAAACCCCGTTCAGCACCCAAGGTGCATTGCCAACCGCAGAGACTCATGGGGTGGGCTATAAAGTTGAAGGGGAGGCGGAGCTCGGCCTCTTTGGATGCCGCCCTTCTAGCAAGAGGATCCCCTGTGCGGACTTGCTGCTGGTGTGAGGCCTGAAGCCTGGGCCTTGCGCACTTCCAAAGAGCCTTCCACTCCACTGAGGAGCCTGTGTGGCACCTGATCTCCATTCGTTTCTCACTGACATCAGGAGGACCGAAGACCCGGCTATCGCAGACCGTGTGTTCGGATACACAGCGGTGGAAGTTACGGACGGGGACTAAGTCCGGTGTGGTGAGAGAGCACTTGCTCAAAGTTATAGCCAAGTACTTTGTTTAGGCCTATTGACTGCCTTGGCCCTTAGTGCTATATCAACTATCCTAGCAGGAGACTATTTCCAGAACTGAGTTTGATAGTCTCCTGGGAGTTGTTACTTTGCTGAGACACTGTCCCGTTGGATTACAATTATTGTTCCTGATGTGCACCACCGTTTTCCTTGCATGCGAAGATTCTTCACCCTAAGACTATACCTTACTTTAAGTCAGGCCTGACTGGGTAGCGTAGAACATTATTGGCCGCCATATTGCTCACGGGGAGGATAGCTGCAGCGTGGTGTGCTAATATATTTTATACAGTGTTGCTAAGTGTCACTAATATTGCAGGGCTCTGCATGTGTCATTATGTACTGTACTTCTACCTAACTTTTATACAAAAGTAAAGTTGCTATAGTTAAGTACTCCGGTATCAGTGTCAATTACTATACTTTATCACTGTTTGCTTTATTGTGGGACTGTATCATAGACAATCGCAGAGACATTACCAGTCTATCATTCCCTAGCCTAACTGTGCCAGGGGAGGGTCGAGTAGATTGCCGGGGGTTGGCAGTGCTGTGTACAGGGCCCGAAACAATATCAGCGGCTCTCTTAAGTTGGGGGTATCGCTACAATAAACTGAACTCTGTGTGTAGAAGTTCTCAGTTTAACAATTTAAAGACTAAATCTTTTCTGACACTTGTAGCTTACAAGTACAAATCCTGTATTTTCTGCTAGAAAATCACTTGGAACCCCCAAACATTATATATTTTTTTTTAGCAGAGACCCTAGGGAATAAAATGGCGGTTGTTGCAATATTTTATGTCACGCGGTATTTGCGCAGCGGTCTTTCAAACGCAATTTTTTGGGAAAAAATACACTTTAATGAATTTTAAATAAAACTAAACATTAAAGTTAGCGTTTTTTTTTTCCGTCAAAGTTTTGATTACCTGTTTTTGTGCCTTCCTGATTCCCTTACCGAAGATGGTGGCGGCAGCACCCGAGAGCCGAGGGAGAGATCGGCTTCGGGTGCCGACATCGCGGGCGAACAGGACAAGTAAGTGTCCATATATTAAAAGTCAGCAGCTGCAGTATTTGTAGCTGCTGACTTTTATTTTATTTTTTTCGGCGGAACTCCGCTGCTTTCACACTGCAGCGGGCAGGCGTTGACGGTAAAACGCCGCTAGTTTTAGCGGCGCTTTACCATCATTTTAGCGGCGCTATTCGGCTGCTAGCGGGGCGCTTATAACCCAGCTAGTGGCCGATGAAGAGGTTAAATGCGCCCGTGTAGCACCTCTGCAGAAGCGCTTTGCAGGCACTTCAGCAGCAGTGCCCATTCATTTCATCATCCTCATCCTCCTCATCCTCTCTCACCCAGGCTCAGGGTACTTTGTCTGGCAAAGCAGCTGCCAAAGCGGCCTCTTCCCTTGGCTCACTGGCATCAGTCACTCCTTCCCTAGCCCCACCATGTCCTCCTGAGGAGTCCCCCGAACTGTTTGACCACAGTGTTGGGTACATGCTCCAGGAGGATGCCCAGCGTTTTGAAGGCTCCAATGATGGAACCCAGCTAGAGGAAGGCAGTAACGTGAGCCCAGAGAGAGGGGGTAGTAACATGAGCCCAGAGAGGGGGTGCCCAACAAGGACAGCTATCTGGCAGTCATGTTCCACCAGCTGCAGCATACTGCCAGATTTGCTCTAGTGATGAGGAGGGAGGGGATGATGAGGTCACTGACTCCACGTGGGTTCCTGATAGGAGAGAGGAGGAGGAGGCGCATCTCCAACGAGGCAGGATGCCCTCCAGGGGCCAGCTTAAGGGCAGCACACTGACTGCATCTCACCGCAGAGCTCCGCATGTGCAGGGCGCGGCTGTCTCTGCGCGTTATTCCAAAAGTTCTTTGGTGTGGGCCTTTTTTCAGACGTGTGCAGCAGATCGCACAAATTGCCATTTGCAACATATTTCTGAAGCATATCTCGCATGGCCAAAACATCAGCCGCTTGGGCACCACGTGCTTGACCAGACATATGTCGACCTGCCATGCAGTCCGTTGGCAAGCGTACATAAAAGACCCACACCAAAGAACAAAGCGGACCTCTCCCTTGCTCCTCATCAGCTGGGATCTCCAACCCCACTATACCTTCAGTCCTCTCAGAAACCTGCACTGAGAGGAATGAAAGTGTAGAATTAGGTGTGTCACAGCCAAGTACTTGCGGGCAATCTGCTATCGGTACACTGACTTCCGATTGTACCAGGCAAATTTCCCTGCCCCAGCTGCTGCACCGCCGAAAGAAGTTCGCTCCCAGCCATCCACATGCCCAGCGGTTGAATGCTTGCTTGGCTAAATTGCTAGCACTTCAACTGCTGCCTTTTCAGTTGGTAGACTCTGCCCCCTTCTGTAAGTTTGTGGAATGTGCGGTTCCTCAGTGGCAGGTTCCCAAACGCCACTTTTTCTCACGGAAGGCGATTCCGGCTCTCTACCGGCATGTGGAAGGCAATGTCTTGGCCTCGCTGGACAGGGCGGTCAGCGGTAAGGTGCATATTACCGCTGACTCATGGCCCAGCAGGCTTGGACAGGGACGTTACCTATCTTTAACGGCACATTGGGTGACTGCTGGCAGCTGGGAAGGATGCAGGACAAGGTGCAGTAGTGTTGGAGGTTGTTCCGCCACCACACCTCCAAAATGTTACTACTGGTGATTCTGACACACCTTTCTCCTCCACCCCCTCCTCTTCTTCTTCCTCCATGGCCTCTACCTGTGCTTTGTCCTTGGAATCAGCGGTGCTCCGTAGGCGTTCAAGGGGCTATGCAAGTACGTAGGCGAAAAGATGCCATGTGGTGCTTGAGCTGGTGTGCTTGGGGGACAGGAGCCACACTGGGGCAAATATTCTGTCAGCTCTGCAGGGGCAGGCTCAGAGGTGGTTGATGCCACGCCAGCTTAAGTCAGGAAAGGTGGTTTGCGACAATGGCACCAATCTCCTCTCCGACCTCCGACAACTGACCCATGTGCCCGGTTTGGCTCACATCCTTAACTTGGTGGTGCAGCGGTTCTTGGGCAGGTACCCGGGCTTACAGGAGGTCCTAAAGCAGGCCAGGAAACTCTGTGGGCATTTCTGCCGGTCATATAGTACCAGAGCTCGGCTGGCTGACCTGCAAAAGGATTACAACCTGCCCAAGAACTGCCTAATCTGTGACATGCCCACCAGGTGGAACTCTACGTTGGCCATGCTGCAGCGGCAGCACACGCAGCAGAGGGCCATCAATGAGTATCTGTTGCAATATGGCACCAGGACAGGGTCAGGGGAGCTTGGATTTTTTTCCCCACGCCAGTGGGCCATGATCAGGGATGCATGCACTGTCCTGGCACCATTTGAGGAGGCCACGAGGATGGTGAGCAGTGACAGTGCACGCATCAGTAACACTGTCCCTCTTGTCCACCTGTTGGAGCACACACTGCGTGGAATAATGGACAGGGCACTTGAGGCAGAACAGAGGCATGAAGAGGAGGACTTCCTTACCTCTCAAGGCCCCCTTTATCCAGACAGTGTTCCTGCTGGACCGCCTATCACACAGGAAGAGGAGGAGGAGGAGGATTGTGTCAGCATGGAGGTGGAGACTAGCACTCAGCATCAGCAGCAGTCTTCATGGGATTAATTACAGTCCCAAGACACCCATGAACTTGTACGTGGCTGGGAGGAGGTGGCTGCGAATCATGTCGTCCTCAGTGACCAAGAGGACTCCGCACCGAATGCCTCAGCAAACCTATGCTGCATGGCCTCCCTGATCATGCGAAGCCAGCGGAAGGATCCTCGTATTCGTGCGATCAAGGAGAGGGATCATTACTGGCTGGCAACCCTCCTTGATCCACATTACAAGGGTAAGGTTGCGGACCTTATCTTGCCGTCACAGAGGATGAAGCATCTTCGGGAGGCCTTGCAGAAAGGTCTGTGCAACGCATTCCCAGAGTCTGGGAGATTACAATTTCCTGGTCCTGGACAACATGTTGCTGAGGCTTCGGTCAGTCAAAGAAGGAGCGGTTTAGAAGGTGGCCGTCTGACCGATGCGTTCAGACAATTTTTTAGTACGCAGCGTCTGGCTTACATGGTGCAGGAATACCTAGGGGTAAGATCAGACTTGGACACCTTTCCCACCGAAAATCCTCTGGGTTTCTGGGTCTTGAGGATGGATCACTGGCCAGAGCTTGCACAGTATGCAATTGAGCTACTGGCCTGTCCTGCATCCAGCGTTCTTTCAGAACGCACATTCAGTGCTGCTGGAGGCTGTCCACCGACTCGTTCAATCGACTGACCTTCATAAAAATGAATCAGTCTTGGATCACCACCAGCTACCAAGCACCTGATGCTGATGTAACCGAATAATTTTTTTTGAAATGTCAGATCCCTTCAAGACTGCCTATGCTGATGCTGAGTGACTATCCTGTTATGCTGAGTGACTATCCTCTTCCTCCTCAATAATCATGCTGATAGCTTGTAAGAACATTTTTGGTTCTGGGCACCGCCACCAGTGGCTAAGGCCCAATTTTCCAGCCCCTATTTAACAGGGGTGTGTAATTACAATTGTTGATGCAATACTTTGCAGCAGGGCTTATTGCTGCGCTCCAAGTACAGTATCTGTGAGGGGTTGCAGTGTTGTGGCACCAGTGCCTAAGGCCCAATTTTTATGCCCCTGTTCAACAGGGGCATGTAATTACAATTCTTGATCTAATAATTCACAGCTGGGCTCATTCCTGCGCCCACCAAGAGTAACTGTGAGATCTTACAGTGTTGTGGCACCAGCACCACCACCAAAGGCCCTATTTTTCTACCACTGTTCAACAATGGCATGTAATTACAATTCTTGATATAATAGTTCACAGCAGGGCGTTCCAGCGCCCACCAAGAGTATCTGTGAGGGCTTACAGTGTTGTGGCAACACCAACACCTAAGGCCCACATATCTGCAGAGTACATAGGGCAGGCCCCTACTTTCAAACATCCAACTTACAAACGACTCCTACTTGCAAATGGAAGGAGACAACAGGAAGTGAGAGGAAATCTACCCCTAGGAAGAGAAATTCTCTCCTGTAAGAGTTAATATGGGAAAAAGGTGTCTCCTCTCCACTGATGCTTTATCACCAATCCTTGTTTCACTAAAAACCCCAAATTTTCAAAAAAACATTTGTCATTGGGACGGAAAGTGAGGTGAAATGTTCTGAACAGGTGCACAGACAGCAAAACAAATGTTACAGGGGTGATAACCCTTCCCTATGTTTTCCAAAAAGCTTAAAAATAGATTTTTGGGCTGGAGCTACACTTAAAAAATGTACCTGTTCCAAATTACAAACAGATTCTACTTAAGAACAAACCTACAGTCCCTGTCTTGTTTGCATCGCCTGTATACTGCTGTTCAGAGTATATAGGGCCTTTTTTAAATTTGGGTGCGGGGTTCCCCTTAATATCCATACAAGACCCAAAGGGGCTGGTAGTGGGCTGGGTGGGGTGGGGGGGTACCCATGCCATTTTCTCAATGATTTTCATCCATATTGCCGGGACCAGACATTACATTAAAGCTACAAGCAGTTTTAAATTACTTTTTTTCCTTTAGAAATTTCATTTTGTGCAGGGACAGTTCTAAACACGGGAAACACGTGCCACTTCACAGGCATACTTTAGACACCCCCAGGTATGATATTTAAAGGAATGTTTCACTTTTTTCTTTTCACTTTAAGCATCATTAAAATCACTGCTCCCGAAAAAACTGCAGTTTTTAAAACTTTTTTTTGCAATAATACATGTCCCCTGGGGCAGGACCCGGGTCCCCAAACCCTTTTTAGGACAATAACTTGCATATTAGCCTTTATAATTAGCACTTTTGATTTTGAACATTCAAGTCCATTGTATTTAATAGGGTTCTAAAGTTTGAGCAAACTTTCGGTCCGTTCGCAGGTTCTGGTGCGAACCGAACCGGGGGGGGGTGTGTTTTATCTCAATTTATCGAGAGGTAGGCTAGCTTGCATGGCGCGTGTGTCTAGTATGATTCCCAGGAAGGTGGTGAGCTGTGCCGGGCCTTCTTCTTTTTTCTCAGCTATGGGCACGTTTTAGGTTGTTAAAGACCTCTCTTAGAGTATTTAGGTCTTCTGGGGGTTTACTAGGTGTCTCGATGAGTAAAAAATCGTCTAGGTAATGGATTACCTTCTGACAACGTGCGTGGTGTGACAGAATCCAGGAAAGAGATTGGGCAAATGTGTCAAACAACCATGGGCTACTTTTGGAGCCGAAGGTCAGCTTGGTCGCAAAGTAGTATAAGCCTTTCCACTTGATTCCGTGCCACCGCCATAGGTACGGTTCAATGGGTAGCAATTTGAAGGCGTCTGAGATGTCGACTTTAGATAGCCAGGCACCTACCCCTATGTTAATGATGGCTTGGATGGCCAAGTCAACTGAGGAGTATTTTAGTGAGAACTCCTCTGAGGGTATGAGGGAGTTTAAACTGGGTATGTTACAACAATGAGGCGCGGACAAGTCATAGACTAATCAAAGTTTATTAGAAAACTTGCCCTTGACAAGCCCAATAGGGCTGACTCTCCATACTGTGAAGGGTGACTGTGAAAAGGGGCCAATCATATACCCCCGGTCCAATTCGGTTTGCAACAAGTTGCTGATGGCTTCTTCGTCAGAGGCTGATGAGAGCAGGTTCTTACACTCGTGGGTAGTGTCAGGTAGTGTGATGAGTCCGGTGTGGAACCCTGTAATGAACCCCTGCACAAGGAAGGCTACTAGAGAGGGAGTTGGGTGTGAGGAGAGGTAGAAGCTGAGCCACCCGACTTGCACGTGGCCTAGTCAAGATGGACTCTGCTGCTTGATGCTGCAGGTACTTCTAGGGTGAGCCTTCTGGCACAGGAGGCAAATGTGCAGGAGTTTGCAGTGAGGGTAATTGCAACCCTTGAATTTAAAGTTGTTGCAGATGGCTGCGCCCCCCAGTGCTCGAATTGGACATCCTAGCCTGTCTGACTGGGACGACTGTGTGGCTGCTGATAAATTGTGAGCTGCGTTGGAGGTGGAAGGGAATCTGGGGGGGCGTCTGCCACTCAGCTGGGAGCACCAATTAGCCGTCTGGGTGGTAGATTGACAGATTGTGCAGAGTGGGGAGCGAAGGCCGGCAAAGTGGCAGCAGAACAGTTCTGTGTCTACAGTGCTCCAGTTGGTGTTAAGCTGGAACTGTGACAGTCTGGCTGCTGCTTTTGCTGAATAGGACCAGTGGTAATCATAGAATGAGCACCCACCGTACTTGTGGCCAGATCCACTACTGTGTGGAGGTACAGATCCAGTTCTTCCCTCCTGGTGGGGTTGGCTGTGCATATTACGTCTCTAAGCATCCCAAAGGCTATCACGAACTCTGTAACAGAGTTTGCGAGTGAGCCTGGGGTCCTTGGCCTTTAGGATTACTGAGACGGCCCCAGGGAATATGACTTGTTCTCTGTCATGTCCTGTACTGAAATGAGTAAGGATGCTAGGTTCACATCCTTGCCGTCCAGGATGTCCTTCCTGATGCCCGCTGGGACAAGGTGTGAAGGAAAGATAGTGGTGCAGACGTTGGGCGTACCTGTAAGTGAGGGTACGGTAACGACAGTGGAGACTGGAGCTGGTGGGGGCGCAGCTGGTCGTGTTTCCAGGGCTTCTACTCTAGCCTGGACATCGGTGACTGAAGTTGACAATGTGGTCACCAAGGCGTGCAGCTGGGTAATTGCAGAGGATATCGACTGCAGTGAAGCTTGAGTGTCTGGTAGAGCTGCCGCTGGTGGTGGAAACAGCAGCCTAAACAGCTCAGCTTTCCTGGCTGTGGCAGGGTAGGGAATACCCCTACGTCGCACATTAAGTGGTTAATGATAATGGTAAACAAGAAAAATAGAGAGGGTGAATCTCCTTAAGGGGAGCACAGACAGCAAAAAAATGGACGTGTTCTAATCTCTCTCCACTCTATCCAAAACAACAAAAAAGTTTTGCCTGTAGTTATACTTTAACTTTGCAAAATTTACTTATTCTACACACCATTAGTATATCAGCCCCATTTACTGCAGATGAATTTTGTAGATCTTAGGAGCCCTTGTTATACTTTTCTGAACACACACTTAGGCCCCTTTCACACTGGGGCGTTTTTCAGGCGTTTTGGCGCTAAAAATAGCGCCTGAAAAACGCCTGAAAAAATCCTGCCCTGCAGTCTTCAATGTGAAAGCCCGAAGGCTTTCACACTGAAGTGGTGCGCTAGCAGGACCGCTCCAAAAGTCCTGCTAGCCACATCTTTGGAGCGGTGAAGGAGCGGTGTGTTTACTGCTCCTTTACCGCTGCTGCCCATTGAAATCAATGGGACAGCGTGGCTATACCGCCCGCAATGCGCTGCTTCAGCAGCGCATTGCGGCCGTTTTTTAACCCTTTCTCGGCCGCTAGCGGGGGTTAAAACCGAACCGCTAGCGGCCGAATATCGTGGCAAAAAGACGGTATAGCGGCGCTAAAAATAGCGCCGCTATACCGCCAGCGCACCTCCCGCACCCAGTGTGAAAGGGGCCTTAGTGCTGCTTTACTAAAGGAGTTGAGAATCTTCACACAATCTGTTCTGTAAATATCCACTTCAGTCATCCAGTCATGTACAGATTAAATGAAAAAACAGTGAAGATTCTCAATTTGGCAGTAAATCAAGCTCAGTATTTGACACAGTGATGGCCGTGTCGTTACAGCACTGCTTGTAGTATATTGGCATGTATTCAGTATGGACCTTTGATTGCTTCCGTGTGGTTGTATAAGTGCCTGTGTGCAGAAGATTACCATTGGCTGCTATCAAGACAGATTTGGGTACTTTAACTACCTATATGTTAAAATAAATGTAATATTTTTTATGAATGAGTCCATAACTCCGTTACACGGAGGTTTTTGATATCCACCAGGAGTTCAACCTTGACATAGGCAGCTGATTGGCTGCAGCTGTTGATCAACAATAGTTTTTCAGTAAACCACAGTGTATTATCCTGTGTGTTCCTAAAAGTGATAAGTGCTATGGGATGACAGCAAACCAAATTATTGTGTTCCCACAACTAATAATCAAATAATCAGTGAATGTGTTGGCTGCGCCTTTCTTAAACAAACAATAATTGTCTGTGTGTGTGTGTGTGTGTATATATATATATATATATATATATTGTGAGGGGGTTAGCTCGGCAGCGGGTGTGTGTGACCCCCGGGATGGGCTCCCCACACAAAACAGGCCCAGCAAACGGAGGTTGTGGTTTTCAAAATCAAAAAAAAGGTGCGGTTTATTTTCTATTTACAGTGACAAAACACAGCAAAGCAAAAGAAACATAACCAAAATAAATCCTGGTCAAGTTGACCTCTGACTAAACATACAGGTTTCCTAACTAACAACTGGGATCAGCCTAGTGCTGTCCTAGTCCCTAAGTCCCTGGTTTTAAATGTCCAAGCAAATAGCCACACAGGCTTTGTCTCACCGCACAGGGGTTCACTCTCCCTAGACAGTCCACACAGGTCTGGTTCCAGGCATGAGCTAACATCTAATGAAGCTGGGAGTTCTTATAGAGGCCTAAATGAGCTGACAAGCTTCAGCTGGCCTCATCAACTCCCTGTCTGTACGACGCCCAGCCCTCTCCCTAGAGGTATGAGTAATCCATGAGCCCACTAGCCTTATACAACTCTCCACCTAGTTGTATAAGTCGGCGTAAAGCCTGAATCTGGGCGAAATATATCTACCCCCCTGGATGCAACCAGGTGACTTTACCTTCCTGCTGTCACATACCCCCCCCTCTTGTTTTAACCTCGGGGTTGGAACACCAGCAATCAGGCATTCATGTACTCGAGACAAAGCATCCACATTCCCCATTTGAACGCCAGGGCGATGCTTTACTGTGAAGTTGAATTCCTGGAGGGCCAGGAACCACCTATTCACTCTTCTATTTGTTTCCTTGTTTTGAGCCATCCACTTTAACGGAGCGTGATCCGTAACCATGTCAAAGTGCCTACCTAGCAGGTAGTACCGAAGGGAATCTAGAGCCCACTTCACCGCTAAACACTCCTTTTCAACGGTGGCGTAATTTACCTCATGGGACTTCAACTTCCTGCTGAGGTAAATGACTGGGTGCTCTTCCCCGTTCCAGACCTGGGACAATACTGCTCCTAACCCCACATCTGACGCATCACTTTGTACGACAAAGTCTTTAGAGAAGTCGGGTGAGTACAACACTGGCTGGCTACATAAGGCTTGTTTCAAGAATTGGAATGCTGCCTCAGCCTCGGGGGTCCATTTAATCATGACCGACCCTTTCCCCTTCGTCAGGTTGGTTAGGGGCACAGCCTTAGAAGCAAAGTGGGGAATGAATCGCCGATAATACCCGGCGATTCCCAGAAAGGCTCGTACCTGCTTCTTGCTGTTGGGACGTGGCCAACTCTGGATGGCCTCGACTTTGTTGAGTTGGGGTTTTATTACTCCCCTCCCAATGGTGTACCCAAGATATTTGGCCTCCTCCTGCCCAATGGTACACTTCTTGGGGTTAGCCGTAAACCCCGCTTCCCGAACAGAGTCCAGGACTGCTTGCACTTTTGGCAGATGTGAGGCCCAATCTGTGCTATGGACAATTACGTCATCCAGGTAAGCCGCAGCATACTTCCGATGGGGCCTCAGCATCTGGTCCATTTTCCGCTGGAATGTGGCCGGCGCATTCTGTAACCCGAACGGCATTCTTTTATATTGGAACGCCCCGTCTGGGGTTACAAATGCGGTTTTCTCTTTGGCCGACTTGGCCAGGGGGATTTGCCAATACCCTTTTGTGAGGTCAAGAGTCGTCATGTATCGGGCTGTTCCCAGCCGGTCGATCAACTCATCTATACGTGGCATGGGGTAGGTGTCAAATTTTGTAACTTTGTTCAACTGACGAAAAACGTTACAAAATCGCCAGCTCCCATCCGGTTTAGGCACCAACACGATGGGACTAGACCAATCACTTTGGGACTCCTCTATCACCCCTAAGTTCAGCATTTTCTGTACTTCCTCCCGTATTGCCTCCCGTCGAGCCTCTGGGATCCGATAGGGTTTTAACTTCACCCTTTCACCGGGCGGGGTAATGATGTCATGCTCTACCCCAGATGTTTGTCCCGGCAGCTCAGAGAATACCTCCTTGTTGCGAAGCACAAACTCCTTAACCTCCTGTTGTTGGGGTTGTGACAAGGTGGCTGCTATTCCAACCTCAGGAATCACGCAACCAGTTTGAGCTGGTGACCAAGTGTCTGCGACTAGGGACTCTCTATCCCTCCAGGCTTTCAACAGATTAACGTGATAGATCTGTTCGGGCTTTCGCCTTCCTGGTTGTCTGACCTTGTAATTCACTTCGCTCACTTTTTCCATTATCTCGTAGGGGCCTTGCCATTTGGCAAGGAATTTACTTTCAACCGTAGGGACAAGTACCAATATCCTATCCCCCGGGGAAAAGGTACGGGTCTTGGCTCCACGGTTGTACACTCTCTGCTGTGCCAACTGCGCTTGGGCCAAATGTTCCTTCACGATGGGCATTACCTGTGCAATTCGATCTTGCATCAGGGCGACATGCTCAATCACACTCCTGTGGGGAGAACTCTCACTTTCCCAAGTTTCCTTGGCAATATCCAACAGCCCTCTTGGGTGTCTCCCATACAGTAACTCAAAGGGGGAGAATCCCGTAGAGGATTGGGGCACCTCCCTAATAGCAAACATCAAATAAGGAAGTAAACAGTCCCAATCCTTTCCATCTCTATCCACCACTTTCTTCAACATTTGTTTTAGGGTTTTGTTGAATCTTTCAACCAGCCCATCGGTTTGGGGGTGATACACAGACGTACGCAATTGCGTCACTTTGAACAATTTACACAGCTCTTTCATAACCCGGGACATAAAGGGTGTACCTTGGTCCGTAAGCAGTTCTTTACAAATACCCACCCGGCTAAAAACAAGAGATAGCTCTTTGGCTATGGTTTTGGCCGAGGTATTTCGGAGAGGGATCGCTTCTGGATAACGGGTGGCATAGTCCATTATAACTAATATGTACTGGTGCCCCCTAGCGGACTTGATTATAGGACCTACCAAATCCATGGCGATCCTCTCAAACGGGACCTCAATGATGGGTAGAGGGACCAGCGGGCTACGGAAATGTGGCATCGGGGCCAACCTCTGACACACAGGGCAGGAGGAACAATAATTTTCTACGTCCTTCATCACCCCCGGCCAATAGAATCTCTGTAATACCCTCTCTCGGGTTTTCTCTGTCCCCAGATGACCTCCAAGAATGTGCCCATGGGCCAACTCCAACACCAACTTCCTGTAAGGTTTGGGCACCACAAGCTGCTCAACGGTTTCTTCTGCCCTTTTTGCCACCCGATACAGTAGGTCCTTCTCTACGCTGAAGTATGGGTAAGTGCAGGTATTATCTGGGTTCACTAACTCACCATCTATTTTCACTACGTTTTCCCGTGCCTTTATTAGGGCGGGGTCTTTCAACTGTTCTGTGGCAAAGTTTTCCCTGTGAACCTCAAGATCAGAAAACTCCACAGACGGTAGGTTTTCGTCTGAGGAGGTGGGCTCCTCTCCAGTTTCTTGAGTCTCCCCTGCCAATACTGATAAGGGAAATTCCGGAGAGTCCTCACCACTCTCAGGGGAGTTCTGGCTATCACATTCCTGGTACATAGGGGCACCAGTGAGGGGCTCAGGATCATCCCACAGTTCCCAGAACTTCGGAAAATCCCTTCCCACAATGGCGTCATGCGGTAACTGAGATACTAAGCCCACTGGATGAGAGAGGGTACCTTTGGGGGTCTCGAAACACACTGTAGTCACTGGATACTCTCGGGTGTCCCCATGCACACAAATAACAGCTACCTTGCTATTCCCAGAGACCTCTGTTTTAACTAACTCAGCCTTTATCAGGGTCACAAGGCTACCTGAATCCAGCAATACCACAACATTTCTACCATTAACACACATTTTGCATAAATGTTTCTCAGTTCCTCGAATGGCAGTGCATGCGACTGTCGCACACAGCGACTGACGTCTGCCCGTCAGAAAGTCACACTGCATGGGTTCCTCCACAACCGGGCAATTGGCTGCAATATGTCCCGCTTGCCGGCAGCGGTAGCAAACGATCCTTCTTGCCGCCTCTTGAGCCGCTGATTTCCCAGGCTGTTCTCGCCAAACTTGGGGTAGAGCTCCCACCCTCTCACTCTCTCCACCCTCACCCCTTGGAATCCTCTTATCCGCCCCTGGGGATGGTCTGGTCTTAGGGTGGAAAGTCCGAGTGTCTCTGGAAGAGGCCGTCAGGTTCTCTGTAGCCAAGTATTTCTCCACACGATCCACAAGACCATCGGCCGTCTCTGGGTCTCCATGGCTTACCCACTTTTGGATGGCAGTAGGAAGAGCTCTCAAAAACCGATCCATTACAACACGTTCCACAATCTTTGGTGCGGACAAAGTCTCTGGCTGTAGCCACTTTCTGCTCAGGTGAATGAGATCATACATTTGAGACCTGGGGGGTTTTCCAAGCTGGAAAGTCCAGTTATGCACACGCTGAGCCCGGACAGCCTGGGTGACACCCAGCCTTGCCAATATTTCAGCTTTTAGCATCACATAGTCTTTTGCTTGGTTAGGCTCTAGGTCATAGTAAGCTTTCTGCGATTCACCAGTTAACAGAGGAGCCACCAGTCCAGCCCACTGCTCCTCAGGCCACTTTTCTCTTTCAGCGGTCCTTTCAAATGTGGTCAAAAATACCTCTGGATCATCCTCTCCAGTCATTTTTGTCAATAAACGACTCACCCCAAAGGACGCGGTATTAGTGGGACGGCTTTCCTCACTGGTCTGCGGACGTTGCTGCATTACTGCTTCCATCTGTTGTTGTAGTCTCTGCTCTTGCTTCTGCAACAGGTCTATGAAGCGGGCCTCAGATTGCTGCTGGGCTCGTTGCTGAGCCTCCAGACTCTGTTGCAAAGTTGCGTTTGTCTGCTGCTGGGCTGCAAGGCTCCTTTGCAAACCTGCATTTGTCTGCTGTTGATTGGCATTTGCTAGAGCCAGCTGCTTCAGTATCTCCTCCATGCTGGCTTAAAAAAAACTGCCACTGGTTCTCCACCAAACTGTGAGGGGGTTAGCTCGGCAGCGGGTGTGTGTGACCCCCGGGATGGGCTCCCCACACAAAACAGGCCCAGCAAACGGAGGTTGTGGTTTTCAAAATCAAAAAAAAGGTGCGGTTTATTTTCTATTTACAGTGACAAAACACAGCAAAGCAAAAGAAACATAACCAAAATAAATCCTGGTCAAGTTGACCTCTGACTAAACATACAGGTTTCCTAACTAACAACTGGGATCAGCCTAGTGCTGTCCTAGTCCCTAAGTCCCTGGTTTTAAATGTCCAAGCAAATAGCCACACAGGCTTTGTCTCACCGCACAGGGGTTCACTCTCCCTAGACAGTCCACACAGGTCTGGTTCCAGGCATGAGCTAACATCTAATGAAGCTGGGAGTTCTTATAGAGGCCTAAATGAGCTGACAAGCTTCAGCTGGCCTCATCAACTCCCTGTCTGTACGACGCCCAGCCCTCTCCCTAGAGGTATGAGTAATCCATGAGCCCACTAGCCTTATACAACTCTCCACCTAGTTGTATAAGTCGGCGTAAAGCCTGAATCTGGGCGAAATATATCTACCCCCCTGGATGCAACCAGGTGACTTTACCTTCCTGCTGTCACAATATATATATATATATATATATATATATATATATATATATAATTGTGACTCCCACCACCTTTCACCACTGCACTCACCTCCAATGAAGACCTGTTTCCAGGTCTGTAAATGCCTTCAGGGTATATATCCAGGCTCCTCAGAGCTGTTTAACCTTCTTCTTTTCATCTCTTGTCTCACTAGGTATGTCTTTATCTGGATATCCCTCTTATGGCATTTCAGTGCTCTTTCTTCCAGCGTTTTACCTTAGTTAAAGCAAATACGCTTCCATGGTGTAGTAATTTAAAAATTCCACATTTTTTTAAATATTGTACACTTACATTTAAAACAGAGACAATGCGTAGCAAATTAGGATTACAATGGGACCGGAGCTCCCGTCTGACTCACGATCCTCAGTGTTTGCATCACCTGACTCTGCCCAATGTGTATTGTCAGTAGGGGTGCAACGGATCAAAAAACTCACGGTTCGGATCATTCCTCGGATCAGAGTCACGAATCGGATCATTTTTCAGATCAGCAAAAAAAATTTTTATATTACAGTGGGGGAGATGTGGATTTTACAGTGGGGGGAGATGTGGATATTACAGTGGGGAGATGTGGATTTTACAGTGGGGGAGATGTGGATATTACTAATATCCACATCTCCCCACTGTAATATTCACATCTCCCCACTGTAATATCCACATCTCCCCCACTGTAATGTCCACATCTCCCCCACTGTAATGTCCACATCTCCCCCACTGTAATGTCCATATCTCCCCCACTGTAATATCCACATCTCCCCACTGACTAATATCCACATCTACCCCACTGTATATAGGAATATTGTCTGCTTGCTTAGTCTTACCAGAATAGAACGACACAAGCAGGCAGACCCGTCCGTCTGGATCCACGAGCAGTTGAGGCGGGTGATGATGACGTCAGCGCGCCACTCTAGGGGAGCTCACCTAGGCCGCCGCCGGGTGTACCAAGATGGCAGCCGCTTCGGAGCTAGGCCGAAGCCGTTGCCTTTCCAATGGCCGAGGCAACGGAGCTCCGCGGATCACATGGTGTGCCGAACCGAACAAGTTGACCCGTTCGGATCACGGATCAATGACGATCCGTTGCACCACTAATCGTCAGTCACGTGACTTCCTCAGGACTTCCCTGAGGAAGTCACGTGACTGTGACGATAAGCGTTGGGCGGAGTCGGGTGACACAAACACTTGATCGTGAGTCAGACGGGAGCTACAGCCCTGCTGTAATCTTCACTTGCCATGCATTTTCTCTGTTTTAAATGTAAGTGTATAATATTACAAGAAATGTGGAAGTTTTAAATTACTACACGAGGGATATCCAGCTAAGACATATCTAGTGAGACAAGAGAAGGAAAAAGGTCTTCATTGGAGGTGAGCACAATGATGAAAGGTGATGGGAGTCACAATTTATTGCTACCATAGAGGATACACAAGGGTGAAGGCTGAAAGGGGATTAATATAAGGTACACATCCGGAAGAATGTGATGATTTCAGCAGAAAGTGTCACATATGAACTGTATATGCACAAATTAACCTTACTTTATTTTTGTTTTTTTTCGCGTAAAAAGGATTATGTCATAATTATGTATTTTGATTGATTAGGATTGTTTATAGATATATACACGCAATTATTGTTTGTTTAAGAAAGGCGCGGCCAACACATTCACTGATTAATAGTTTTTCAGTGTTTCTATTTAACAGAAGGGGATCGAAGAACTGAATTCTGTTAAACAAGTAGGGCCATACACAAATCGAAATTTGGTTGGTCCCTGTTGTACTGGCCAGATTTTGATCTGTCTATTCTCAGCTTGTGGTTTTATTATGTTTTAAAAAAATATATATTTTACATATCTGTCTGTAAATGTTACTTTTTAAGCCACATTGTAGACTTAGTGACCCTTTACAGTGAGCCATGGAGCACTCCTGGCATGACTTCCTCACACTGAACATTGGCATACTGTCATTAGTGGTCAGTTGGCCCATATTTAGCACAAATCTGGCTGAAAAAATTCCATTTAGCGGTGTCCAAAACTTTCCCCGTGCAAAGCTGAAAGGTTTATACTGTGCAGAATTTCTTAGCAGGCTCTTAATCCACTGGAGACTTTACTGAGCGAGGAGATGTCCGTGTTTGCCTGGCTTTCTCCTCATCCACATATGTATGCGCTGTTCCATATGTATATATGACCACGTGCATTACTTTAAATACACAGAAAAAGTAATCTGGTGAAACCCATATGACATGCAGTGATTATGTGTTTTTCTTTTTTTAAGTTTACTTAAAGGCTTATGCATAGTAATTAGTTTCAGTCAAATTCCTATCCGACAATTTAATATTTTGGCTGAAGGCTTCAGCGCTTATATCCTGTCTGCCATTAGAAGCTGTTTTATGATGCAGTGCAGATTCTTTCAAAGACCCCTCCAAAATCTGTAGATTAAAGCATAGTCAATGTGAGTATATAAGATTTCCACCGGTTTTGAAACTGCAATGACCATGTGTTTTTTTTTCTTTGACTATAGAGAATTACATACTCCTTAACATTATGGAGGGATTTCTAGAAGAAAGCAGTAAGATCCACAGTGGAGGAGACTAGCCAGTGTATTGAACTGAGTTGTGTTTCTAGCAGACGTTTAGCGCATTTATTTAATGTGTGTAGCTTGTGTTTGTGCAGTTTATTGGAGTGATGTTTTATGTCTAATTTTGCTGCTTAATATTCTTTAAGATTGGAAAATTAAAAGGTAGGAATACTAATTGTTTATGACAGAAATAGGCTTCACGTACATGAGTATCCTTTTCCTGTGTTTGAAACGCACCTCAAACACAGCAAATTGCCATTGGTTCTAATGGAGCAGTACACATGGCAGTTTAGAGGCTTTATTTGATCTGTTTTGTGTTGCGCTACTTTTTTTGGACACAACATGTCCTATTGAGGTGCATTTAAACTGCAAGGAAGGCAGGCCAACTACAGACATTACTTGTCAGATACTGCTTTGTCCATTAGAAGGCATTCAGCTGTGTTGGCCGAAAATGCCTGTTGACATGAGCCCTTATAGCTTCAACTTTAAAATCAAAACTTTAGGATATCAGCAGCCTAAGAGGGAACACAGAGGGATTGCTTCTTGAACATGTTTCTAAAGCCTCGTACACACACGATCGGATTTTCTGACGGGAATTGTATGATGACAGGCTGTTGGTGGGAAAATCCGACTGTTTGTATGCTCCATCGGACAATTGTTATCGGATTTTGCGTGGACAAATGTTGGATGGCAGGCTTTAAATTTTTCCTCCAACAACGGACTGTTGTCGGATTTTCCGAGCACGCGAACACAAGTCCGTCGGACAAAAGTCCAAAGTACAAACACGCATGCTCTGAATCAATGCTCACCAAACACAACATTAGCAGAAGGTGCCCAAAGGGTGGCGCTAAAGAGCTGAAAAAACACGTAGTTTCGTGTTTGTTGGCCGACAATTGTGTGCCGTTTGTATGCAAGACGAGTTCCTGGCCAACGCCCTTCGGACAAAAGTCCTATGCTTTGTCCGTTGAAAATCTGATCATGTGTACCAAGCTTTATTTGCAAAAAAGCACACAGGAGGGCGCACATGCTTAGTTCATTACCAAAGATTTATTGTATAAAGCAAAACATACAGCCAAATGGATACTCACAAAAATGGATGTATACAGGCATTGTATGAATCTCCATCTCAATCCAGGGATAAACTTTAGCTCTGAAGAAGGAGGTGCATCCCCTGAAACGCATCAGATTGCCAGCGCAGCATTACAATGTATTTGGCCACCCTATTCCTTCACTGGATTGAGATTTAGTGTCATACAACGCCTGCATACATCCATTTTTGTGAGTATCCATTTGGCTTAATGTTTTGTTTTGCATACAATAAACCTTTGGTAATGCACTAGGCATGTGCGCCCTCCTGTGTGATCTTTTACAGTTGTCTATTAGATTCCCCAATCTGAGGAGGGCTGCATCCACGAAGAATACCAGAAGAATGTTATTCTACTGCTTTTGATGATCCATTGCACAAGTAAACTCTAAGGCAGAATTCTATGCGCTGGAGATGTTTGTGTTTTATGCATCCTGTTTCTTATTTGTTAAAGAGCTGTGGTGAGACTACTATATTTGAAGGTGCTAAATAACCTACCCATTTCACTGTAGTAGACCAGCAAACCAGTGGTGAAAGTTGTGTGGCTGCCAGGTTGAGTTATTGGATTCAATACTTTAAGTCACTGACTTTGCTCTGACTTTATTTGTGCTATATTTGCTTCTGGTCAGGGAATCGGAATGTATTGAAACCAGAGACATATGGGCAACTTGGATTTTCAGAAGGATGTCAGTAGTGGCAGATTATTTTTCTCAGTTCAAGTTTTCTTGAGACTGGGTTCACATATATGCGAATTGGATGCAGTTAAAAATGCATCCAATTCGCATAACGTGAATGAGACCAGCTTTCAATAAAGCCGGTTCACACATGTACAGAGCGTCCGTGGTGCGGTTTTGAAAAGGGTTCTGTGCGTTTTTAGGTCCGGTTCAGGTGCAAATTCAGGGAAAATGCACACATGAAGCGCACCTGAACCGTTGAACAGAAATGCACAGGACTTCGGACTGCAAACCACAGCCGCATATATGTGAACCCAACCTTAAGCTACCTCTTTAGTGCTCTTCTCTTACCAAATATTACAAAAACTGCCATCAATTGTTGGTTTCTGCTGGGAACTATTGACAAGTTTACATCTGAAGATGATATTACAATATATTCTATGCTAATGTTTAACATTTAAAAAAACTAAATGATGACATTGTTTTTTATTTTTCTTTAGCCAGTTACCTTCTACAAGTGAATCATGTGACTTTGATGACCCTAAACTGTTTCAGAACATTGAAGGTGAAAGTGTAAGTACTATAGAGTTTGTTTTTAGATTTTCAATGTTAAGGAAGAACTGTGAAAAGCCTTATTTTTATTAAAACCCTTAAGAAACACCCACTTAGTTTTCAGAAAAGCAACAACCCTCATGAGATGATAACACATACAGCTTCTCAGGTCCCCATGGTTATAAGTCACTGATATACAGTATAATACAGCATTCCTGTGTTGCTAGGCCTTCTCCTCTGCACATTACTGACGGGTCTAAGTCATACCAACATATGAGGTGTGTCTAAAAAATTTGGTGAATGGTATCAAAGAAAACAGAAGATACAAACAAATTACATTTATTGGCCTTCAAAATAATCGCCATCCTTCACAACACACTTTTGGCATTGTTCATAAAGCTTCTGGAAAGGCCTCTTTAGGAAATGATTGCAGAATCGTTGTCACACATTTTGGATTGCCGCCATGTCCAAACAACGTGTGCCTTTCATGATGCTCTTCAGGCGGGGAAACAGAAAGAAGTACGCAGGCGCCAGATTAGGGGAGTACAGTGGATGACCGAAAACAGGTATGCCTCGGTGAGCCAGGAATTGGTCTCATCCCCTGTGATGATGGTTCCCAGAAAGGATGGATCCTGGTCACACATGGTAATGAAATCTCCAGAGGTTTCCATCCATTTTTCTTTCTATTTGTCTGTCAGCTTGTGCGGTACAAACTGGGAACAGATCTTCCACTTGCCCAAATCTTTGCGGATGATGGTGTGCACCATGTCCTTGCTAATGCCCAATTCCTCCACCATCAATCGTCGCTGATCTCGTGCCAACATTTGTCTCACTCGCATTTGGCTCACCCTCAGTCGTTTCCTTCCCATCATGAAAGCGTTTGAACCAGTCATAAACACATTTTCTGCTCATGGCTTCCGTCCTATACACTTGCACCAACATTTCATGCATCTGTGTTGCCGTTTTCCCCAATTTGTAGCAGAACTTGATGTTCGCTTGTTGCTCCATTGCACTCTGACCCTACCTCTCACACTGACTACATTTGACTGGTCGCAGTGGGTTTACCCTGATGGTCCTGTGTACTCCACGCTAGGTGGCGCTTCTCAACGTGCCTCTGGATAGCCATGTGCATGCGCGCACCTGTTCCTTATTGCTGTTGTGATGCCAGACCATTCACCAATCTTTTTAGACACATCTCATATTTATAACACAGGCATCCTTTGCCATCCTTCTAGCCTGGGTTGTGCCTCTCTTCAGTAGCCACTAGACTAGAGGGTACTGTGTTAAAAGGAAGTACAGTATATGATCAGCAGCACCAATAAAGAAGAACCCTATAACGCAAACACAAGGAATGCAGCAATAAACTGCCCTACACTCCCTGGGGAAATGCACTGACTCATATGACAAGAACAAATTGTTGTGGTTGTCAGTTCTGGAAGTAGAAATTATTTGCATGTTTAGGACTTTGAAAGATCTCAGAAGGTACAGAAAAATGTTCCTAAAGTTCTGAAAAACTAAATTTTATTCCCTGTGATATATAGCACATTTGTTTAAAAAATGTACACCTGAAGCAGTAAATAATTTCAGCTCTGAAAAAGTTTTAGCGCAATTAGATGACAACACAAAAGATGACGAGAAACAATTAAAAAAATCTTAGCTTCCTTAACTGATCACTATTTTATACCTCCTAATGAGCTAACACCAGGAAAATCTAGCGCTGCTCTCTCTCTATCATCAGCCTAGATGTTGGAACTTGTATGATTGCAGCTGTTCTTTTACATAAAATATGGCTGGATTGTGCCCGATTATAGATCTGCAATTTGCTTTGTGTAGTTTGTAATCATCAGCTTCCAGCAGAGAAAGGGAATGAAGACCTTGATGTTTTGCAGAACCAATAATTTGGCATATTATAATACTGTAAGCTCTAAAACTTTCACCAAATGACATTTGTGTTATTTTAATGGTATTTTTGCTACTACTATTGCCATTTAAGTATTTACTGCCGTTAGAAATAGTGTATTTGATGCAGTGATAGTATACATCTCCCCTTAGATTAGTATTGGGGGTTGGGTTACTGTTAAACATTCAGTTTAGATGTATATTTGCGCGGGCTGGTGGGCGCATTGATCCCCCCTCAGGCTCTTAGGACCCTTGTCCTTCTGGGTGTTTTTTTATGCCCCTAAGGCCATTACCTTAAAGTGGAAGTCTAAGGAGACCCCAAGCTTACAATTTTGGAAAATCCAGGTAAATAAGGTAATATCCCTTTAAAACAACTTAAGAATCTCGTGGGTGTTCTCGAAAGTTCAACAAGGTGTTGGACTAATGGCTAGATTCTCCATCCACAGCCACATAGTATCCGATATTATAGTTATTGGGTGATTGCATCCTCTATGATTTCCAAACAAAGGTGATCTGACAAATCACAGTGGTTATCTGGGGGAAAAAATGTGATTTATTCAATAATGTTTCTAATGTGCTGCAACATGGGTATTGGGGATAATGCAGAGGCCCTTCCATTTTTCTTTCAAACCGTAATCTTTTTTTTTATCCAGAAAAAAAGCCTAAAACAACAATGCCAAACAGTTCACTTCACCTTTTGTACATAAAACAGTCACTATTAGTAAATGCAATTTCTACATAGTAAGCACCATTGAAATCATCAACAATACATACACCATTTTGCCATAAGCGACATCACCTAACATTAAGCCTCAGCAACCTATCCATGATCAGGTCCACTAGCCCAGGGACTTCAAACCAAGGAGCCCATAACTTTTCATATTTGTGCGGGCAACCTCTGTGTTGATATATAACTTAATCCAACATTAGTTATCCATTCCCCAACTGTAGGAAGGTCCTCTGACTTCCAGTGTATCATTATCAACTTACGAGCTAAGAATAGGACTATGACTATGGCCTCTCTAGTGTGGTTTTCCCACTCAAATTCGTCCAACAGACTGAGCAAGCACTGTTTTGGGTCAAGAGGGAGAGATACCTGGAATACTCTGTTCAAGGTATCAACCACACATGTACAGGTATAATTTTGGGCATCTCCATAGCATATGGATCAAACTGTCGTGATCCCGTTTACACACATAGCATGCAACCTATGAGGGGTATAATATACCCTCAGAAGAATATATAGCTGAGTTAGTCTCTGTGTTACATTTAATGAGCAGGACGTCATGGACTGAGGAGCTTCCTCCCACCGATCTCCTATGAGTTGGCCCACGTCCCCTTCCCATTTTTCCAGCACCCTTAGGGGGTGTTTAGTAAGGAAAGACTTGAGCAACATAGCATAGCATTGCGATATGAATCCTCAAAACTTAATTTTAACTGTGTACTCCTACCTGAGCTGAGTGGAGATAATTGGAGATGTTTGTTTTGTTGTTTACCTCGAGTCGGGGAATGCCCAGAGGCTCTGTTTTGTACCACAATTTTTTTTTTTAAATCAATAAAAATAATAATAAAAAATAAAAAAACATTTGGTTCAGGGGTTACATTGAGGATAAGCATTTTTAAATGCCAATTTTCAGAAACTGAAAACCTCTATTTCTCTTTCGTCCATGGACGGACACAGCTCCTTTAGTCTTGACAAGTGGGTTATGTTCCGTCTATTAGGAGAGGACTAGGCAGACATGTTAGATATACAAAAACATGTAATTATACCAAAGCTGAACAGCCCCGCCCAGGGGGCGGTCCCTCTGGTCATAACCCCTCACCCTGCACTCAGCAGCTCAGTTTTTTTTTCTGCCTAGTGTAGGAGAAGGACCTGGCTCCCTAGGGGCCCATTGGTCCTGGAGAACTTTTTTATTTTTTATTTTTTTATTTTCAATTTTGGATCCTGAGATCTACTATCAACTGCCAGCTGGGTGACAGGCTGGATAATATAAATCCTTGTAGTCTCCCCAGTCCGGCCATCAAGCGTCAGCAGGCCTTTAGCTACGCACTGGGTTGGCCACGACATACCCCGTTTGCTCCAGGGGTGGCCGGTGAGCTATATGCTCTGGCGCCCACATATGACCGGGCTACTGCTGTCCAGTCACAGTGGGCCGTGGCCGACAGCCGGTGATGGGTCTGTCAGGAATGCGTCCAGCAGTCTTCGCAGGGACTGGTAAGTAAGGTTCCTCCTGTCTTGGCAGGATGGAACAGCTGGGCATTCCTGGGGTGGTCGATTAGGGGGTCTCTAGTCCTCCCTATCCTCTCTCCGCATCCATCCCTCCTCCCCATGCTTTGCTGGGCCTGCTGTGTACCTCACCGGGGGGTCCCTGAGGGGGGCTCCGGGTCCTGGCTGGGGGCTGCGCGGTGTGTTCGGGTCCGCTCTAGTCTGGGTGGTCTGCCTTGTGGGGGCCTCTGCTCAGAGGCCCAGTGTTTTTGCGGCCTTTTATTTTATTTTTTCCTCAGAAAGCCACGCTGTTCCTAATGCTAATACAGCTGGCGGCCATTTTCTTGTAGCCGCGCTGTTTCTATAGCTAATACAGCGGTCAGCCATTTTCTTGTAGCTCGCGCTCTTTTTTCCTGAGGTAATTGGAGGCCATCTTTGTGGGGATTTTTACTATGGCTGGACCTCTAGCGCTGGTTTGTCATTCTGAACGGCGCGAACGGCAGATCACCTCAGAGACACCTCAGGCACACACTGTGCAGGAGTTTAGAGCGGACGGCAGCGCTGAAGCAGTGCCTGGGTCAGGGCGGTGAGTCCTCTGGGAATACCCCTCGGTCTGGGCAGCTAGGAGGGTGGGCCTTTTCTTGTACCTTGACTTGTTCCCTGAGTGGCTGTCAAGTGTGTGGGTCAGCATGGCGTCAGAAGCTGGCGTTTTCTTCCCCAGACATTCCGGTGGTAGCAACCGGTGCCCCTGCACCTGCGGTACCTGTGGACGCTTTGTCGGCGGTCCTGGAATCATTTGTTGCCAGGGTGGAAGCGGTGTGCGGGTGCAAGGGGGGGCATTACGGCCAGTTTTGGTTGCAGCTCTGGTGTCACAGACACTTACAGAATGGGCTAAAATTTTGCACCAGGAGTTGGAAAGACAACATGTTTCCCCAGTCTGCGTAGAAATGGCTGACCAGTTGATGCAAATATGTCTGCGATGCAGCCCTGGACACAGCTCCCCTGCTTTCTAGAGCCTAAGTATCTGCTGTGGTACTGCGTCGCCTGATTTGGCTAAAATGCTGGTCCGCAGACCAGACTTCCAAGAAGGCTCTGTCTGATTTGCCTTTCCGGGGTGGAAGGCTATTTGGAGCCTCGCTGGATGACATTATTAAGGATGTCACTGGGGGTAAGAGCACACTGCTCCCACAATCCAGAAAAGGTAAGGAGCCACGCCGCAGGCCTGGGCCCTCCTTTTCTGCTCAAAAGCGTTTTTTTCGTCAGTCCGGGCCCGCAGTTATTTGTTCCCAGGCCAACAAGGGGCCAGCTGAGGGACAAAGGCGTCCCTGGGTTCGCAAGCCAAACAAGCCCGCGAACAAATCTGCTACTGCATGAAAGTTTGTCCCCGCCCGACTCCCGGGTGGGGGTCGCCTTCGCGAGTTTGCAGCTCGGTGGACCTCCCTGCTTTCCGACCAGTGGGTTTGTGAAGTGGTTTCATCAGGGTACAAGATAGAATTTTTTCTTGTCCACCAAACAATTTTTTTCCCTCAAACCTTCATTTTCCTCCAGCTCGTCGGAACGCCCTGTTTGGGGCAGTGCAGGACCTGCTGAAGCGCAGGGTGATAGTACCTGTGCCGCTGCCAGAAATGTTTCAGGGATTTTACTCCAATCTGTTTGTAGTCCCAAAGAAGGACGGGGTCCGTCCAATCCTGGATCTCAAGGCCCTCAACACCTTTGTAAAGGTGCGAAGGTTCAGGATGGAATCAGTTTGCTCTGTGGTCGCTGCACTCCATCTGGGGGATTTTCTAGCGTCCTTGGACATCAAGGACGCATACTTGCATGTCCCCATATGCATCAGGCATCAGAGACTTCTGCGTTTTGCAGTCGGGGACGATCACTACCAATTTGTAGCTCTCCCTTTTGGCCTGGCACCGGCACCAAGGGTTTTCACCAAGGTGCTCACCCCGATTCTGGCCTTGCTGAGACAGCGAGGTATCGCTATCGTGGGCTACCTGGACGACCTCCTTCTGAGAGCTGCTTCAGACTCAGAATTAGAGGAGGATGTAGCGATTGCCAGTCAGACCCTTCAAGAATTTGGTTGGGTACTGAACCTCCAGAAGTTGGTGTTGGTGCTGACTCAGCGCCTGGAATACCTGGGCTTGATCCTGGACTCCTCAGAGGTGAAGGTTTTTCTCCCTTTAGAAAAATTGCAGGCTCTTCAGGTGGCGGTGAAGCTGTTGGCATCCCACAAGTGGTTGTCGCTGCGCTTTTGCATGCGAGTCCTGGGTCTCATGGTGGCCTCCTTCGAGGCGGTATCGTATGCTCAATTCCACACTCGAGTCTTGCAGAAGGAGATCCTGTCCAAGTGGGACAAGTCTCTGTTGTCCCTGGATTGTCAAATCCGGGTGAGCCAACTAGTGTGGACTTCCCTGGTCTGGTGGTTGACATCTCTGGCCCTTCAGTCCGGAAAGTCATTCCTTCCCTTTCACTGGACGGTGATCACGACGGACGCCAGCCTGCCCGGTTGGGGGGGTGTTTGGGGGGTCCAGTCGACACAAGGTCGCTGGACACAGGAAGAATCCCGCCTGCCGATCAATGTACTGGAACTTCGGGCGATCAGGCAGTGCCTCTCCACATGGTCACAGAGGCGTCCAGTCAGGATCCAGTCGGACAATGCCACGGCGGTGACGTATGTCAACCATCAAGGAGGAACAAGGAGCTTGGCTGCAGCATCGGAGGTCGCTCACATCCTGCAGTGGGCAGAAAGGAGCGTGTCGGCTCTATCGGCCATATACATTCCGGGCGTAGAAAACTGGCAGGCGGACTACCTAAGTCGCCAGATGCTGGACCAATTAGAATGGTCGCTACACCCGGATGTGTTTCAACTCCTTTGCCTAAAATGGGGCACGCTAGACCTGGATCTCCTGGCTTCTCGACTCAATTGGAAGGTATTGAGGTTTGTGGCCAGGTCAAAAGATCCCTGGGCGGATGCAACGGACGCGTTGGTGGCCCTGTGGGGACAGTATCGGCTGATCTATGCTTTTCCCCCACTGAAACGTCTTCCTCGTCTGCTCGACAGAGTGGAGACCGAGGGGATTCCGGTAATCCTAATTGCCCCAGATTGGCCTTGGCGTCCCTGGTACGCCGACCTGGTGCTCCTGGTGGTGGATGCCCCTTGGCGACTGCCGATGCGGGAGGACCTTCTGTCGCAAGGTCCCATACTTCATCCTGCTTTACAGTCGCTGGCTTTAACGGCATGGCTATTGAAAGCAAGTTACTAAGGGGCCGAGGCCTGTCGGATTCAGTAATTTCCACTATGCCGAGGGTACGGAAGTCATCTTCTCGGAAGATCTACCATCGCAAGTGGAAGGCATACATCTCTATGTGTGAGGAGATGGAGTGGCATCCACGGGCATATTCGGTTTCCAGGATCCTGCTGTTTCTACAGCGTGGAGTGGATCAGAAACTTGCCTTAAGCACCATTAAGGGGCAGATTTCAGCCTTGGCTGTTTTCTTTCAACGACCCCTGGCAGCTCATTCACTGGTGAATACGTTTGTGCAAGGGGTCCGACATGTGGCTCCTCCGGTTCGACCACCACTACCTCCATGGGATTTGAATCTGGTGCTCTCGGTACTTCAGAAACCTCCCTTTGAGAACATCAGAGAGATTCCTCTTTTGACACTCTCTCAGAAAGTTGCCTTTCTGGTGGCCATTACATGTGTCAGGAGGGTTTCTGAGTTGGCGGCCTTGTCTTGCAAGTTCCCCTACTTGATCCTCCATGAGGATAATGCGGTGCTACGCCCGCAGCCTTAGTTTCTTCCGAAGGTGGTTTCAGCTTTTCATCTGAATGAGGACATTGTACTTCCATCCTTGTGTCCTCGGCTGTCGCATCCCAAAGAGGTTGCGTTACATTCTTGGTACATGCTCTGCGGGTTTATCTATCTGCTACGGCTCTGTTTCGGAGGTCAGACTCACTGTTTGTGTCGGTGACTGGTCCAAAGAATGGCCTGACGGTCTCGTCGGCCACCATTTCTCGGTGGATCAGACAGATTGTGATTCAGGCTTATGCCCTTAAAGGGCGTGCGCCTCCCTTTCCTGTCACGGTGCATTCGACCAGGGCGATTGGTGCCTCCTGGGCTTTTCGACATCAAGCGTCTGTCTCACAGGTGTGTAAGGCGGCGACCTGGTCGTCAATTTACACCTTCACTAAATTTTACAAGGTTGACGTGCATGCATCTGCGGATGCTTGCTTCAGCCGCAAGGTTTTGCAGGCGGCTGTTTAAGGTTGCAACTCCTCCGTTGAGAAGCTCTGTTTGTTTGGGGTGAAGTGTGTTTGCTTGCTGTTCCCACCCCTCGTTTTTTTGACACTGCTTGGGGACGTCCCACTTGTCAAGACTAAAGGAGCTGTGTCGTCCATGGACGAAAGAGAGAATAGGATTTTTGCACTCACCGTAAAATCCTTTTCTCTGAAGTCCATGGACGGACACAGCACCCACCCCTCCTGTTTGAGTTAGTACTGCTTTTTGACGAATTAAACTGCTGAGTGCAGGGTGAGGGGTTATGACCAGAGGGACCGCCCCCTGGGCGGGGCTGTTCGGCTTTGGTATAATTTCATGTTTTTGTATATCTAACATGTCTGCCTAGTCCTCTCCTAATAGACGGAACATAACCCACTTGTCAAGACTAAAGGAGCTGTGTCCGTCCATGGACTTTAGAGAAAAGGATTTTACGGTGAGTACAAAAATCCTATTTTTAGTCTCCATGATTTCCCAATTTTCTGTCGGGATGCCTTATTTTCATAGATAAGCATGGCTGGGATGCACGTGAAAAGTCCAAGTGGTTTACATCATACTGTATATAGCAGCAGACTTGGCAGATAAGTTGTCCATTGACTAGACTCCTGCAGACCAGTATATAGAGAAGACTTCTACAGGAGACAAAGGGCAGAACAATGTTATCATTAAAATCCACTTTATTGGGGATAAAAAAGCATCTGCTTACATGTTAAAAACAGCAGCATCGAGCTTGATAAGGGAGCATGATCACCGGGACAAGGATAAACTGGGATAAATAGGCAACGCGTTTCCAAGCAAATTTCCCCCTTCTACAGGATAAAGCAAATTTATCTCTTCTATGCCACTTCAGGATAGAGTGTAGCTAGGTCACACTATGGAATCACTTATGGTATGCATATATAAGTGATATATCTGCTAAATATAAATTTGCAATAAATAAAGTACAATTGAATTATAAACTGTCAGGTTTTAACTTGCATTACAAAAATGACAACTGGAGTTTGTTTCTTATAATATTTGGTTGGATATAAGCATACAAGGACAGAAAAATATATGGTCCCTGAATCCAGTTTTCCTTCTGAAGGACATTCACATTATTTGTTTTTTCAGCTCCATGTTCCTTATTCACTGCCCAAACAGGAATGCTGTGTTACATGAACTGTATATTATCATTATGGGACACTGGGGCTATTGTTTAACACCAGCTTTAAATTAATATATTGTCCCTGCATATAGGAACAAGTCCGACTTCAGTTGTCATTCTTTCCACAACACTGAAACAAAGATTTTGACTCCTGACTGTAGAAAATTAGTGTATCTGTCCCTTCTTATTTACCTTTCACCCCATGTATCTGCAATGAATGGATCCTTTAAACAACCCATTTAGATATAGATATCTCAGAGGAAAAGAAATTAAACATTACGTGTGGTTGTATAATGACTCAGAACAGAGACCGGAGGGTGATTTACGATAGATCTAATTAAATGGCTGCTGTTATCTGAGTAACACTTATACTAAATGGTATTTAAGGTATTCCTTGTGTGACGCCACTCACAAGACATGTAATTTTATACTAAATGAGTACATACTGGAGGTAAAGCTGCCTTCTCTGGCGCTGCAAAGTGTCTGGTATCTGTGAATCCTATTTGTCAGGAATGTGATACTAGAGGTGGCTGTTCTCACAGCTCCAGGACTATCAAAGCATGTGCAACTATCCCATTACTCTTAAAGGTCCACTGTACATAAAACATACAGTTTTCAGGCCCTGGCTTATGTAGAGCAGGTTTTTTAAAGAATTATATAAAATATGTTAACAGACAGGGTGAGTACAGTCTCAGCTTCAACCTGCACAGATATTTTTCCAGCTCACAGTTCACCAATCTAAGCACCAACAGACTGAGAGTGATCATCGATGGGGCAAGTTAATTGAGCAGTTAACCCTTTATACACACACAGTAGCCGCCACAACATGTTTTAATGGAAACATGCACTGGTTACAGTATTGGCTGTTGCAATACTGACTTGTCTATAACACTCGCTGCTGTGTCCACACAGGAATGTAGCAGAGTTTACACTAGGGTAGCTCCTTCAAAGAGGCAAATTCTTAATGCCACCAATAATCTATGAATATAACTACATTTCAATCTGGTCAGGTTTCACAGTTTGACAAAGGGCATATGATTTATTTAGCAGAATGAAAATACAATTTATCAGACACCAAATATGATATACGGTAGATGATCTTATGCATATTTCTCATTGGAGGTTCAGTATGCCTTATTAGCCTTCTGGACTGTGTAAAACTGGTATTTTTGGTATCTATTTAATTGGTATCTTCTCATACATTAGTATAATTTTTTTTTTTTTACCGTAACTGAATTACAGTAAGAATTATGGAAAATGAATGAAATCTAACTGTACAATACAGTTGTAGGTCAATATATATATATAAAAAAAAACCACTGCAGTTGTTTCCTGCTCACCAGTTTACAATAGGGCCATTTACAACATACCCTATTAGAAGTATTTTTAAAAGACCTTCTGGTGCAGGTTTGTGACATCTCTACATTCTTCCTTAGCTGGGTTGTATTATATCAAATGTGTTACCTTCCCCTGCTGTCTAGAGCAGACATTAAATTTAAATCTGACTGTTTTTGTGACCAACTTGCCATTTCTGGGAAATTAAGGGTTGCACTGTGTTCAATATGATTATAATATTGGGGTTCATCAGACCTCACAAGACTTAAACAGTATTCCTTGAGAAAATGCTGCTCCAGGCTCCCTCTTGTGCTGCTCATTATAAAAGCCCTAGGCATTTTGTCACATGATTAGTGCTGAAGAGGAGCATTAGAGTTCAGATTGGTTAACCCTCCTTTTGAAAACATGTGACCAATGCTTAGGCATTTATTATTTACTACGCCAGGAATACTAGCACCAAATAGAAAGCACTGTGCAATACTAATCTGTAAAGATATAGTTGTTTTGACTTTTGCTTTTCATGATGAGAACTAGAAAAAAAGAAAAAATTTAGAAAGGTAGGACCACAAAAAAATTAAAATTTGAAACATCACAGAAAATCTTACTCTTATGTATTTGCTTGTTTGTAAACAAATCAATAATAATTAGGTTTAAGGTACACTTATACTATATAATAGTCATACAACCCCATCAAAATAGTATGCAATATTACTATCATGGCTATTATTATTTTTATTATTGCAATCCGTTTGTTTATATTTGCTTTATATGAGGCCACTTTGATTAGCAACGTTTAAAGTGGTTGTAAAAGTTCAATTTTTTTTTTAACCACTTCAATACAGGGCACTTTCACCCCCTTCCTGCCCAAGCCATTTTTCAGCTTTCAGCGCTATCACACTTTGAATGACAATTGCGCAATCATGCAACACTGTACCCAAATGAAATTTTTATAATTTTTTCCCACAAATAGGGCTTTCTTTTGGTGGTGTTTGATCACCTCTGCGGTTTTTATTTCTTGCGCTATAAACAAAAAAAGAGGGACAAGTTTGAAAAAAACACAATATTTTTTACTTTTTGCTATAATAAATATCCATTTTTTTTAAACAAATTTTTTCCTCAGTTTAGGCCGATATGTATTCTTCTACATATTTTTGGTTAAAAAAATTGCAATAAGCGTATATTGATTGGTTTGCGCAAAAGTTATAGCGTCTACAAAATAGGGGATAGATTTATAGCATTTTTATTATTTTTATTATTTTTACTAGTAATGGCGGCGATCAGTGATTTTTATCGTGACTGCGATATTGCGACAGACACATCGGACACTTTTGACACATTTTTGGGACCATTCACATTTATACAGCGAACCCTGCTATAAAAATGCATTGATTACTGTATAAATATGACTGGCCGGGAAGGGGTTAACACTAGGGGGCGATCAAGGGGTTAAATGTGTTCCCTAGGGAGTGATTCTTACTGTGGGGGGAGGTGACTGACTGGGGGAGGTGACCGATCTGTGTCCCTATGTACAAGGGACACACCATCAGTCTCCTCTCCCTGACAGGACCGCGGTCCTGCTCAGTTACTGTTAAACAAGTAAATATGCGCATGCGTCCAAATCGCTGGTATCACTTGAGTATGGGGTAAAAGTAGTGTATGTACAGTATATGTACAAATGAACATGGAGTCCAGGCTTTGGGAATATAGAAAATGTAATAATATAATAATAAAATGGGGGGGGGGAGTTATGGGGGGAAAAAGAGGGGTCCGGATGGGGAATAGTTAAAACGGTCACATATACAGTCTCAGGGCTGCCATCAATGGGAAACAGAAACCGTGTTCCAAAGGTATTGTGAAGAAAAGCAAGGGGAGAGGCGCCTCTGAGTGCAGATGTTTAAAACAATTTAATAAGAGATTGCAATACAAGCAACTCACATTTTAGAGGATTAAAACAGGCATTGTACGATATCCAAGTGCGGAAGAGGGTGTCATCAGGTCAGTCATCAGTCTCCTTATCCTGCTGGGGCGCTGTGTTGCTGGTTCTTCTTTCCTCTGCACCGCTTTAGATGTATAGAATAGCCGGCGGCGGTGGAGATGCTGCAGAACACGGCCTGGATGTTGTTTTTTCCGGCAGGCGAGGGCTGATGACGTCACTGGCATGCGACGCGTTTCCTGAGCCGGCGTGCTGCGTGTGACGTGGCAGTCGCGCTCCTTTGTCAAGCTAGTGAAGGGTCTGGAGGAGCTACTTTTTGATGGACGTGGAGGGGGCGGAGAGAGGACGGAGGGGCGGGGCTAGAGTACGGAGGCAAAAACTGTGTGTGTCAGCAGAGAGAGCTATCAGTCATGGCGTGTTGTTAAAGCCAGACTGAGACATATAAATGGTGATTGAAGCAGAATACTGAGCACTATATATAAGGGAATATACTAAAATCTAACATCTAACAATATATGTGATAAGCGTAAGGATGAGGATAATTGTAAGGGGCTGGAGGAGCTGGTTTTAAATGGACATGGAGGGGGCGGAAAAAGGAAAAAAAGGGGGGCGGGACTAGAGTATAGAGATGAGAGATATGTGTCAGCAGAGAGAGCTATCAGTCATGGCAAGCCAGACTGGAGCATGTATATGGTGGATGGAACTTAATACTGAACAATGCTGAGCACTATACTGGGCACTATATCTAAGGGGATATAATAAATATATGTGGTAAACGTGTGAATGAAAATGATTATAAGTAAAAGGGCAATAGATTAAAGAGGGATAGATAATTTGTATATACATAAGAATCCATATGCATACATACAAGAGGGAGGGGGGAAGGGGGGGGATGGGGAGGGAAGAATATACGTGTATGCATATGTGAAAATGCACGTGAAGACACATATGACTGTGCATATGGAAAATAGGGGAAAAGACATAGATATTTGTACACAAATTTATGCGCACATGAGGATAGATCAAAATGGTCATACGAGGTGGGTGGGGGGAGGGAAGGGAAAAGAACTATATCTACATGCTCCCCTTGCTTTTCTGCTCAGTTACTGGGCAATCGCAGGTGCCCGGCGGCCATCGCGGCCGCTGGGCACACACATCGGGTCCCCTATGACGCGGCGGCCGCGCCCCCTAGTGGCTCGGGAAGGCTCGACGTCATATGACGTTTGCCCAGAACGAGAGGGTCTTCGTCCCGCCGTCATTTGACGGCGGGCGATAGACAAGTGGTTAAATAACAAACATGCCTATATTTACCTGATCACTACAATGGTTTTGCACAGAGCAGCCCTGATTCTCTTCTTCTGGGTTCCCCCGCCAGCATTCCTCTTCATCAGGTGCCCCCACAGAAAGCCGTGCTGGCTCCCTCCTGAGTCCCGTTAACACAGACAGCAGGACTGGGCCCCTCCCCCGCTCCTGTGTCACAGCTGCTATTTAATCTGTCCAGTGAGGAGACCGACAGCAGCTGGAGCCCCTGCGCTTGTGCTCATCGCTGGATCGGATCGGCCGAGGTAAGAAAAAGGGGAGTCTGGGGGGGAGATGCAGCACAAAAGGTTTTTCATCTTAATGCATGAATGCATTAAGGTGAAAAACCTTAAGGCTTTACAACCACTTTTTTTACAGGTGTAGTTACATCTACTGCAAATTATTTGAGGGATCTTTGGAAGCATTCACATACAGTAGTGCACATATTTAATATTTTTATGGTTCTAGGTATAGTAGTCCTCTAAGTTTTATAACTTAACCTTTGAACATATAGTACTATGACCTTTCACAGGCTAGAAATTTATCACGAGTGTCATTTAGCTTGAGCACATTTGATGCTCAAGGTTCATTTGAGGTTCCAAAGCTGCACATAACAATAGCAAAGGGATCACTGGTGTGTAGTAATATTTACTTATATTTACATTTAGCTAAACATATGTTGTATATGTTACATTACAATACAATTGTGCAGACACTTGTGCTTTGTATAAAGATATGACATTAGATGCAAACTCCATTTACTTTAAACGCCAGTTCACCTGACAACCTCTTATAGAAAGAAGGGCAGTTTAAGTCATCATCACAAGATCTCTACATCTTGTTTGAAGTTGAAACATAGCTATAAAACACCTGTCAATTTTTCAAAACTCTTAAAGGACCCATAGACATTAGGGTTGATTTACTAAAACTGGAGAGTGCAAAATCTGGTGCGGCTGTGCATGGTCAGCTTCTAACTTCAGCTTGTTCTATTAAGCTTTGACGAAAAACAAAACAAAAAAAAAGCTGGAAGCTGATTGGTTTCTATGCACAGCTGCACCAGATTTTGCAATCTTGAGTTTTAGTAAAACAATCCCATTGAGTAAGTTTGCCCAATCTGTTTGTTTATGGTCAGATTGGTTAACATTCATGTGTGTGGGCCATCCCCAGCATTTCCTAGCTGAGTCTTCACTGATGAGGAGTTGATTGGCTGGGGGGGGGATTTTTTTCTGGACTAGCTCTGTTGAAAAACTGGACCCTCTCTATAGGATCTAAGATTACATGTTCTTGCAATGTAATGCACCTTCAAGTTGCCCACATATACAGGTGAAACTCGAAAAATTAGAATATCATGCAAAAGTTCATTTATTTCACTAATTCTACCTAAAAGGTGAAACTAATATATGAGATAGACTCATTACATGCAAAGCAAGATAGTTCAAGCCCTGATTTGTCATAATTGTGATGATTATGGCTTACAGCTCATGAAAACCCCAAATCCCCAATCTCAGAAAATTAGAATATTGTGAAAAGGTGCAATATTCTAGGCTCAAAGTGTCGCACTCTAATCGGCTAATTAAGCCATAACACCTGCAAAGGGTTCCTGAGCCTTTAAATGGTCTCTGTCTGGTTCAGTAGGAATCACAATCATGGGAAAGACTGCTGACTTGACAGTTGGGCAGAAAGCAATCATTGACACACTCCATAAGGAGGGAAAGCCTTAAAAGGTAATTGCAAAAGAAGTTGGATGTTCCCAAAGTGCTGTATCAAAGCACATTAAGAGAAAGTTATGTGGAAGGGAAAAGTGTGGAAGAAAAAGGTGCACAAGCAGCAGTGATGACCGCTGCCTGGAGAGGATTGTCAGGAAAAGGAAAAGGCCATTCAAAATTGTTAAGGACTTTCACAAGGAGTGGACTGAGGCTGGAGTCGCAAATTTTGCATCTCATACCCAGAGTATGGAGGAAGAATGGAGAGGCACACACTGCAAGATGCTTGAAGTCCAGTGTGAAGTTTCCACAGTCTGTGTTGATTTGGGGAGCCATGTCATCTGCTGGTGTTGGTCCACTGTGCTTCATTAAGTCCAGGGTCAACGCAGCCGTCTACCAGGAGATTTCGGAGAACTTCATGCTTCCTTCCGCAGACGAGCTCTATGGGGATGCTGACTTCATTTTCCAGCAGGACTTGGCACCTGCCCACACTGCCAAAAGCACCAAAACCTGGTTCAAGGACCATGGAATTACTGTGCTTGATTGGCCAGCAAACTCGCCTGACCTGAACCCCATAGAGAATCTATGGGGCATTGCCAAGAGAAAGATGAGAGACATGAGACCGAACAATGCAGAAGAGCTGAAGGCCGCTATTGAAGCATCCTGGTCTTCCATAACACCTCAGCAGTGCCACAGGCTGATAGCTTCCATGCCACGCCGCATTGAGGCAGTAATTGCTGCAAAGGGGGCCCAAACCAAGTACTGAGTACATATGCATGGTTATACTTTTCAGAGGTCCGATATTGTTCTATGTACAATCCTTGTTTTATTGATTGCATGTAATATTCACATTTTCTGAGATTGTGGATTTGGGGTTTTCATGAACTGTAAGCCATAATCATCACATTTATGACAAATCACGGCTTGAACTATCTTGCTTTGCATGTAATGCGTCTATCTCATATATTAGTTTCACCTTTTAAGTTGCATTAGTGAAATAAATAAACTTTTGCACGATATTCACATTTTTCGAGTTTCACCTGTATAAGGTGACTTTTGCTTAAGGTATTTTAGGTGTATTTTGTTTGTTTCGCTTATCTAGTCGATTTTAATTCACTACATCTTGTCAATATCAGCCCACAGCCCTGGTGATCAAGGAATTCTTAACTCTGCTTGCTGTATGTCACACGGTTGTTCCTGAAAAAGATGGAGACACAATCATCTACCAGGCCTCATCCCCAGGTTAGTTATTTCTCTAAGAGTAAGATCAAATATATGGCTAAATAGGCAACCTAATGTCCTCGTATGCAAAGCACTAAGAATGTATATTGGCGTAGTTCCCCTGAGCAACCACTCAGGTTCCAGCTGTCATTTACTATTGTTCAACATAAGATGAAAGCAAGCATCTGATAAGTTACTCTGGACAACACAATGGGGTTGTTTTACTAAAACTGAAGAATGCAAAATCTGGTGCAGCTGTGCATGGTAGCCAATCAGCTTCTAACTTCAGCTTGTTCAGTTAACTTTTGACAAAAAACCTGGAAGCTGATTGTTTTCTATGCAGTGCTGCAGCAGATTTTGCACTCTCCAGTTTTAGTAAATAAACCCCATAGACTTACTTTAAAAAAAAATTTTTTAGGCTCATAACAATAATGACAATCACATTTGTATCTTAGGAATGCTATTCTGCAGTAGCCTGAAGCATACTTTTATACAAGTGTCTGAATAAGCCCTTGATACCAGTATCTGTGATCATTCTACCACATGAATGGCACCTGGATACCAATATGTGGTATCTTTATACCAATGCCTGAATAATGCCATGCTGTAAGAACATTAATAATACTAGGTTTTAAAGGTGTGGTAAAGCCTGCGCCCCTCTCTTCTTCCTGCAGGAAGGACTGCTGTGCGATTTACACACTCCCATCGGGTATGTCTTCGGTATGACACTGTAAGGTTGATTTACTAAAACTGGAGAGTGCAAAATCCGGTAAAGCCGTGCATGGTAGCCAATCAGCTTCTAACTTCAGCTTGCTCAATTAAGCTTTGACAATAAGGCCGGGTTCACACTGGTATGACACGACAGTCGTACGACTGTGGATCCGACTTTGCCCTGCAACTTGAAGTCTGACATCCGTCTGACTTCAATGAATGGGAAACCGACTTTGATCCAGACAATGCCAGGCACTTTGTGTCTGGTATGAATCTTAAGGGGGAACTCAACACCAAATAAAATAAAAAAATGGCATGCCCCCTCCCCCCAAAATTCATACCAGACCTTTATCCGAGCACGCAGCCCGGCAGGTCAGGAAAAGGGAGGGGACATCACATGGTGACAACGCATGGAGGCCCCGCCCCTTGTGACATCACTGCCCAGGGCAGGATGGGGCGGTGACGTCACAAGAGGGCAGGTCCTCCATGTGACGTCACTGGATGGCCCTGCCCCATGCCAATATAAGTAGTGGCACACCTAGCATTAGAGCGGGAGAGAGCGTTGATTCATCGGAGAAAGAACAGAGGGAGAAGACAGCAAAGAGAGGAGGCCCGGCAGAGGCAGAAGACAGCGGACAGAGGGAGAACTTTGAGAGGGCTAGAAGACATCAGCGGAGAGCGGAGAAGAACCAAAGAGGGGAGAAGAACCGGTAGAGGCAGAAGACATCAGGGGAGGAGGGAGAAGAAATCAGAAGAGACGCTGGTGCTGCCTTAATAAATTACTTTAAAAACCTGTGTACTGCGTTTTATTTTTGACCCTTTTTTTTTTTAGGTGAATGAGTAGGGCACAATGTACCCCATACTCATTCACATAGGGTCCGATCCCGACAACCAACGACCAGGGTTGTCGGGAAGAGGCCCTTGTCCCCATCAACATGGAGCACCCACCCTCCCACATGTTGGGGGCATGTGGCCTGGTATGGTCCAGGAAGGGGGGGGGACGCTCGCTCGTCCCCTCCCTTTTCCTGACCTGCCGGGCTGCATGCTCGAATAAGGATCTAGTATGGATTTTAGGGGGGACCCCAACGTTGTTTTTTTGGCATAGGGGTTCCCCTTAAAATCGATACCAGACCAAAGGGCCTGGTATGCTCTTGGAGGGGGAACCCCAATGCCGTTTTTCTTTTCAATTTGGCGTGAAGTTCCCCCTAAAGATTCATACCAGACACAAAGATCCTGGCATTGTCCGGATCAAAGTCAGATCCCTGTTTTTTTAATTTGGTGTGTGGTTTCACTTTAAAGATCTTCAGAGCACAAGTCGCATGCCAAAAGTCGGATCAGTTAAGACGGCGATCCAACTTTGATCCGACTTCAGTGATATTCAATTGGCTGAAGTAGGACCAAAGTCGGACCCAAGTAGTGTAGGGAGCATTTTCAAAGTCGGACCGACTTGTGTCGGAACAGTTAAGACGGCTCTTATAGGGAAACATTGTCGGAGCGTTTGTCATACCAGTGTGAACCCAGCCTCAAACCTGGAAGCTGATTGATTTCTAGGCAGAGCTGCACCAGATTTTGCACTCTCTAGTTTTAGTAAATCAACCCCTGTGTTTGGCCATTCATTACTTATTAGGTAGTGGTACAGCTGTTATTGTTGAAGGACAGAGAGGAACGAGATGCAAGAACCTGAATTTGGCACTTGCCAGCTCTATGTCATAGTCTGAAGGTACAAAAGAGCAAGATAGATCTGACAACTAGACAGCCTATCTGATTCAAAACCATTTAAACAGCAGGTCTCAAACTTCAACACAGCTGGTTGATTCACTAAAGGCAGTTTTTCTTGAATGCGGTGCAATTAAATTTTTAAGTAATATCCAATCACATGCCAGGAGAAACAATAATAGCTTTTTTGGTTGCATGTGATTGGATGATAATAGTCAGCAGAGCTTCACCACATTCATTAAGGCTTCTAAAGTATATCTAAGGCCAACATTTCATTTTTAGATTTTGTATCTATAACCACTGTCACATATTTTTCTGTGGCTCAGGGAGAATTCCTTTCACTTCCTGTACTGTAGACTCAACAGAAAGTTGCAGGATATGTTTCCTTTTTTAGACCCCCTGTTCCTGTTATTTAACCTCTGTTCCTGTTATGGTGGCAAATCAACATTTTGGATTTACCCTCTCTTACATTCTTTGTGACATTGTTGATCAGGACAGTAAGGCCTGGTTCACACCTATGCGTTTTTTGGTGCTTTTTGCAGAAACGCACTACAGTTAATTTGACATAGTTTCCTATGGAACACGCTCACATCTATGCTTTTTTCAGCCACTGCGTTTTTGGAAAGGGTCAGGAACTTTTTAACCACTTCAATACCAGGCACTTACACCCCCTTCCTGCCCAAGCCAATTTTCACCTTTCAGTGCTGTTGCTGTTTAAATGACAATTGCGCAGTCATGCTACACTGTACCCAAATAGAATTTTTATCATTTTGTTCCCACAAATAGAGCTTTCTTTTGGTGGTATTTGATCACCTCTGCGGTTTTTATTTTTTGCTAAACAAATAAAAAAAGACTGGATATTTTGAAAAAAAATAAAGAAATTCTTTTGTTTCTGTTATAAAATTTTGTAAATAAGTAAGTTTTCTCCTTCACTGATGGGCACTGATAAGGCGGCACTGACGGGCACTGATAAGGTGGCACCGATGAGATGGCACCAATGAGGTGTCACTGATATGCAGCACTGATGGGCATTGATAGGTGGCACTGATGGGCACTGATAGGCGACACTGGGCACTGAAAGGCTGCACTGATGGGTACTTATGAGTGGCACTGATAGGCGGCACTGCTGGGCACTGATAGGCGGCACTACTGTGCACCGATACAAGGCACTGATGGGCACTGATATGCGGCACTGATGCATGGCACTGATAGGCATCACTGGTGGCACTGGCACTGGCAGGCATTGTGGATGGTGGTCTAGGGTGGCATACCTCTACTTGCGTCTGTGAGACATGAGTGAGGAAAAGCCGATCAACGGCTCTTCCTGTTTACATTGTGATCAGCCGTGATTGGACACGGCTGATCACGTGGTAAAGAGCCTCCGTCAGAGGCTCTTTACCAAGATCGGTGTAGCGGTGTGTCAGACTGACACGCCTCACTACCGATTGCCGTGATGCTCACCTCCACGAGCGCGCGGTGGCTGTTATCCTGCTGGACATCATATGACGCCCAGTCAGGATAACTGAACCACCGCCCAGCCGCCATTCTGCTATAGGGCGGGTGGGAAGTGGTTAAAATGCAAAACGGTGCTTTTTTTTGCTTTTATGGCTCAATGGACTTCAGCGGAGAAGCTGCAGAAAAGCATGTAGCGAGTTTTTGCCACAATTTTGCAGCGAAATACATTTTTTAATTTGCCCAACAACAAATTGGCCATAAAAGATGCAAAACGCAAATTGGGGCAAAATCACGGTAAAATCACGTGTGCAAAAAAATAAAAACTGCAAAAAGCTGTGCAGAAACGATCACAAGAAAACTGCATAGGTGTGAACCGAGCCTAAGGCCTGGTTCACACCTATGTGTTTTTTGGTGCTTTTTGCAGAAACGCACTACAGTCCATTTAACATTCACATTTATGCTTTTTTCAGCCACTTACCTTTTTGGAAAGGGTCAATTACTTTTCTAAATGCAAAACGGTGCTTTTTTTGCTTTTTTGGTTCAATAGACTTCAATAGAGAAACGGTTGAAAACCATGTAGTGCGTTTTTGCCGCAATTTGTGGTTTTTAATCTGCCCAACAACAAATTGGCCTAAAAAAAAAAAAAAAAAGCATAAAAGATGCAAAATGCAAATTGCGGACAAATCGCTGTAAAATCACGTGTGCAAAAAACGCACAGTAAAAACCACTGCAGAAATTATCAAACGCAAACTGCACAGGTGTGAACTGAGCCTGAGGCCTGTTTCCCACCTATGCATTTTTTGGTGCTTTCTGTAGAAATACACTACAGTCCATTTAACATGGTTTCTATGGGACACGTTCACATCTATGCTTTTTTCAGCCACTTGAGTTTTTGGAAAGGGTCAGGGACTTTTTAAATGCAGAACGGTGCATTTTTGGTTCCATAAGCTTCAATAGAGATACTACAGAAAAGCAAGTTGTGCGTTTTTGACGCATTTGTGATGCGGTTTTGACACGTTTTGCGTTTTTTTTAATCTGCCCAAAAATCATAAAAATTGGAAAATGCATCAAAAAACGCGTATGAAAAACGCACAGCAAAAAGCACTGCAGAAACGTATCAAAAACAAACTACGAGTAACAATTCCCCCTTGTTTTTGTAGATGAAGGAGCTCTAGTGAAAGGAGCAAAGAAACTGGGCTATGCATTTACTGGAAGGACGCCAGATTCCGTCATTATAGATGCTGTAAGTATTGCCTGGAAAAAAAAGATGTATGTAGTGTTTAAATTTTGCTATGATATGGGTCCAGATGAGCATCTTTAACCGCTTCAATACAGGGCATTTTCATCCCCTTCCTGCCCAGACCAATTTTTAGTTTTCAGCGCTGTCGCACTTTGAATGACAATTGCGCGGTCATGCAACACTGTACCCAAATGAAATCTTTGGGTTTTTTTCCCCACAAATAGAGCTTTTGTTTGGTGGTATTTGATCACCTCTGCGGTTTTTATTTTTTGCGCCATAAACAAAAGAAAAGCGACAATTTTGAAAAAAACACAATATTTTTTACTTTTTGATTTAATAAATATCACAGTTTTTTTTCTCCTCAGTTTAGACTGATACGTATTCTTCTACATATTTTTGGTAAAAAAAAATCGCAATAAGCGTTTATTGATTGGTTTGCGCAAAAGTTATAGCATCTACAAAATAGGGGATGGATTTATGGCATTTTTATTTTTTTTCTAGTAATGGCGGCGATCTGCGATTTTTATTGTGACCGTGACATTGTGACGGACAGATCGGACACTTTTGATACGTTTTTGGGACCGACACATTTATACAGCGATTAGTGCTATAAAACTGCACTGATTACTGTGTAAATGTGACTGGCAGGGAGGGGGTTAACACTAGGGGGTGTTCAAGGTGTTAAATATGTTCCCTAGTGATTCTAACTGTAGGGGGAGGGGACTCACAAGGGGAGGAGACTGATGTGTGTTTCTCTGTACTGGGAACACACATTGGTCTCCCCTCCTCTGACAGCACATGGATCTGTGTGTTTACACACACAGATCCATGGTCCTGCCGTGTTTGCGGGCAATCGCGGGTGCCCGGCGGACATCACGGCCGCCGGGCACGCGCACCGGATCCCTAGCGGCCCGATAAGCTCAGGACGTCATATGACGTCCACCCGGAGGGAGGGAGGCTTCCTGACGTCATATTACTATGACTCGATAAGGAAGTGGTTAAATCACAGGCGGTTTCTTTAAATATAAATTTGATTGCTTCGGAGTTCGAATATTTGTCAGGTTAGCACTGTTATCTGGGTCTCACCTGGGGAAATTTTCCTTAATTTCCTATAGGTTAGTGGAAATCCCAGCATTGACAGTTGTCCCCAAAACAGTAGAGGGCGACAACTCTCAGGCCTCGTACACACAACCGATTTTCTCGGCAAGAACCAGCAAGAAACTTGCTGGCAGAGAGGTCTTGCCGAGTAAATCGGTCGTGTGTACGCTGCTAGCGGATTTCTCGTCGAGAAAACCGACAAGAAACCTCGACGAGAAAATAGAGAACCTGCTCTCTATTTTCTCGTCGAGATTCTCCTCGGCATGTTTCTCGACGAGAAAAGTGAGTGTGTGTACACTTACCTGTCCGCCCGGAAGCCCGCGCATGTTCGAAATGAATTTGACGCATGCGCGGTAGCTTCCTAGGCATACGTAGGGTATACCAAGATGGCGGCGACGGCATCGAATGTGACGAGCGCATGCTCGACGTAGTCGATGACGTCACCGCGTACACTCCTTTCAAAGAACCGCGGGTTCTTTGAAACGAGCGTGTGTACACTCGGCCGGGACAAGTTTCTTGTCCAAGAATCTCGTCGAAAAAAACGACATGTTTTTTTCAACGAGAATCTCGGCCGTGTGTACGAGGCCTCAAAGTAGGATTTGTCCTGATTCTGGAATATTTCTTCTAAATTTTACTGGGGCAGAAAGTGAGTGAAAATCTTCCCAACTGGGACGCAAACATTAATAAAAACTAGACAGAGGTTAGTTCTTTACAAAACAAAAACCTACAATTTGGAGTTACACTTTAAGAGAACATGGTACTATATGGAAAATCATGTACTCCTCAGGAACATTAGAAACTGATAGATGTCTGTTCATTTACAATTACATTTCCTGTATGCTGAAACCTTTCTGCTGTCGGAGTGGGAACTCATTAAGTAAAATAGCTCTCTGCTGAAAAACAGGAACAGTCATTTATGGGCCGCTTGTTACACTGGAAAAAACAAACAAAGCTGCAACAGACTGGACCAGTATGCCTGCTTGGTGGCCACTTGTAGAAAGACTAACAAAAAAGTATTTTTTGGTTATCGGCAGAAGATCTATTCACATATTGCCATCGTATTGCTTGCTATCAAAAAACAGGTGTTGATAATAATAGTACAGCAATTGCTATAATAAATAGGACATTCAGTATATGACTTGTATAAAAATACTTTAAAAAAATAAAGCTGAATTCCAGGCACACACAAAATACATATACGGGAAATGTTTTACTTTCCAAAGGAATTGGATTTCTTTCTATTGATTCCTGATATTTACACAGCTCTGCCAGGCAGCACAGCCAGGTAGGTAAAGTAGTATTAAAACCTCTGTGTTTTTAGTTTAAAGTGGTTGTAAACTCTTACAAACCACTTTTCACTACAGGTAAGCCTATATTAGGGCTTACGTGTAGCTACCCCGGATATCTCCCAAACCTGCACGGTTTAGGAGATATCCCCTGTATCAGCATGTGCCAATGTCATCCGCACATGTGCACTGGCACAACGGCTCGTTTGTGCCGTTGCTTCAGCTGATGTGCCGTTACCAGAATGCGCAGGATTGACATCGCTGTGATTGGCCGGAGCCGCGATACCCAGAAATAACTCCGGGAGACATGTCGCCGGGCAGAGCAGTGTGCCGGGATCGCTGCGGGGGCTTCGATCTAATGTGAATATTTCATAATGAGCTAGTATGCTATGCATTACTAGCTCATTATGCCTTAGTCTTGCAGTTTACAGCCACTTTAAAGGCTAAGTTCACCTTTCAAAAAATAATGATGATAATAATTATAATAATAATAATAAATATAATAAATGCACATCTTTTTTGCAGAAAAAAATGTACATTTATTATTATAATTTTTTTGACAGAAGCCTGCAAGAGCATTGCACTTGTGATCAGTGGATCGCAAATGGAATGTCAGGCTCTTGCACACACTGCCTACAGCTCTCTGCCCATACCTCTGTATAAGCAGATAGTTCCTGGGCAGTAGGCAGTGTGAATGAACAACGAGAGTGCTGATTAACTTGCTCGCAGTTCATTGATACTACAAGTCCATCTACTGTGGTGGCAGACGGTAATTGTAAATGAATGATGTGGCTGTATTGGCGTAGCCCTGCACAACCACACTATTTTTAAATTGAGACAGCGGGTGCGGGGAGAGGACCCCCCGCCCGGTGTCACAGTGGAGGTGAGGAGGATGAGCAGGGGTGCAACATTAGTAACATTTCAAAAAGATAAAGGGTGGCCTGATGAATAAATATGCTATTTAAACTGGCCTTTTGTGGGAAATACTAATCAACCAGTGGCGGTGTGTCCATAGAGGGCGCAGGAGCGCCGCCCCCTCTCTCCTGCACCACTCTATCATCAATAGATAGATTCATGCATTGCAGCAGGGTTTTTTTTTTTGAAAGAGCCTGATTAGAGCCGTCGGCTCTAATAGGCGTCCTGATTAGAGCCGTGGGCTCTAATAGGCTTCCAAAATGGTAAACAGCAGGCGTAATGCTGTGCATTCGCTGTTTACACAGTGTTGTGTTAGAGAAGCGAATAAATTGCTTCCCTAACACTGACCCGCCTCTCAGCCAATCAGGTGCTCGGGTCTGGTTACCCTGTCACCTGATTGGCTGAAGCAACGGGCGCTGTGATTGGACGCCTATCAGGCATCCAATCATAGCAGAGATGACGGGAAGAGGATGAGAGAAGACATGGAGGGCTAGGAGCGTGGAGGACAGCGCCAAGACAGGTAAGTGCCAGGCGGGGGGGGGGGGGGCCACACTGGCAGCATTTGATGGGGCACAGTAGCGGCAATTGATGGGGCACACTGGCGGCGATTGATGGGGCACACTGGCAGCACTTGATGGGCACAGTGGTGGCAATTGAGGGACACAGTGGTGGCAATTGATGGACACACTGGCAGCAATTGATGGGTACAGTAGCTGCGTTTGATGGCACAGTGGCTGCGCTTGATGGGCACAGGGGCTGCGCTTGATGTTTTTTTTTTTTCAGTTTGTTTGCACCCCCCCAAAAATTTTGAGCACCAGTTGCCACTGTAATCAACAAACAAACAACAGGGATGCACAGATCCACGCATCAAACCCACCATCGCCTAAAACATAACTTTTAATGAGTATCTAGAAAACACATGGTATAAGGATTATAGAGAAGTCAAACAGAACCAACCGCCAGAAGTGTCACCTCACATATAGGGCAATATGGGACTAGTGCAGGGGCATAATATTATGATCCTGGAGGTTATATACAAATGCCTCCATCCAAAGGTAGATAACATGACATAGCAGGAAAATTCCTGTTGTCTGAACAGAGTACTGTGTACGGGAAGGACAGTATATTGACATGTCCCCACTACGTACAGGTTTGGACTAGTACTAATGGTCACTGTGGCTACTGAAAAGCTTGACTGCCTACCTAAAACCCAACATACTACAGTGCTCATTCCAGCCTGGTAGAAATTCTGCTCTAATTCACCACTAACCCTGCCAGTATATAAGAGTCCCCCTTATGACTCTTGGCTTACCCCACTGAGAAAAGTGCTCATACAAAGTGAAAACCAAAATAAAAAATAAAAAACAAAAAGAATCTTTCAACCCAACATGTTTTGCCTCTTAACAAGGCTTCATCAGGGGTTCAATGTGAATTGTAGTCTATTTATCATGTGGGGTAAGGGGAATGGTTATGTCGCGGCACGTCCGTGTGTAATGCCGTATGTCACGTGTGTGCGTCATGTCATTGTTTGCATCATGCATCACAACGTAACATGTGTCCCAACGTAAATATTTGTCCTGACATCAGAACACACCTGTGTACTAAACAATTGTTACATTTTTTAACCAGATACAACCTCTGTATGGGCAAAGCTCCCTCTAGTAGCAGAAAAAAGATATTGCTACCTTGAATCACTCCTAATGTCTATAGAAGCATTGTTCACCAATGACACGATTTCCTGTCATATGTAATAATATAGTCAACTCTCTATGCCATAATTATCTATATAGGGGCGCCCGTAGAAGTGATGTCATATTTAAAATTGATGTTTCAGCCACATGTCTAGCTATTGGTCTGTCTTTCTTCAGGAAAAGATCATTGATATGCATTAGTAACATATTACATGCCACACCGTAAATACGGGTGTAACATGTTACTAAAGGTGAACCTATCCTTTAACACATTGAGTACAACAAAATAAACATTCCCCAGTAAACTTTTTATTAAAATTCTCATTCAGCACTTACAGTTTACAACTTTCAATGCTGCTGGCTCTTGCTGTCCCAGTGAAGCTTCCCTGACCTTCCAGTCTCCACAAAAAAAAGAGCTAACAGTGGACAGTGCAGTCTCCAGCCAGTCTGTTAGTTTGGTGAATTGAGGGGAGAAGGATTCCCTGCCATCCTAGGGTATGGGACTGTGTGTTTCTTTTGATGCGCAGAGCGTAGGGAGACACAACTCAAGTCCTTGCATGAAAGGGTGGCTCCATAGCATGCTGCAAGAGAAAGGAGCCACCCTTAAACAGAAAACCTAGGGCAGCGGTCATGGCACCAGCATAAACTGGAACACATGCAAGCGTTAAAAGATAAAGAAGCTGCATACTCAGTAAATGGTTAAATTAACTTCTGAAAGTGCTTAAAAAAACTGTGACTTTAATATCACTTTAAGCAATACAGGTAGGTGTTATCCTTGTCCTCAGCCTGTGATTGGATGTTGAAGCTATAGACCAGGGTTGCCAACTTTCAGTAAATATACAAACAGTTTGTAAAATCCATAATTGTTGCATCTGTCCATGAATGTCAGTTACGGACATGCAGCCTACATGTCTGTAATGGACATTCAAGGACAGATGCAAAAAGTACGGATTTTACAAACTGTTTGTATATTTACTGAAAGTTGGCAACCCTGGTATAGACTGATGAGCTCATCCCTGTGCAACCCTGCTCTCTCCTGTTCTGCTGTAGAGAGAATTTTAAGAGGCTGGTACCAGGTCAGATTCAGGTACTTTTATTCGTTTGTTTTATTGATTTTGTAGTGAAAACATTTATTAGTGTTTTTTTTTTTTTGTTTTATTACTTTGTGAGACCAACAATGGCAAAATGCAGATGCAGAATTATCAGCTTGCTTGAATGTCATTGTGTGTGTGTATTCATTAAACAATGCTAACTTACTTTTTAATAGTGGGTAAAATTATATAAAAATAACACTTACTTTGTATATACCTCCCGGGGTCTGGGTGCCATTTTTGATTTCCTGTGCAGCTCTCTGGGAGCTCCAAAAATTGGGACACTCTTTTATGTAAGTATTGACTAACTTTCTAGCTTTGGCCTACAACTTCTATATTTTGGGAGGGGGGTGCCACAGTGACTTGGTTTTTAGCACTCCTCCTTAAAATGCCTCCTCTAAATATTAGACTTTTGATATTTTTTACACTCATGGGTTTCTGTTAACCACTTAACGACCGCTCACTGTATATATATGTCGGCAGAATGGCACCGACAGGCACAATCACGTACAGTGTACGTGACTGCCTTTGTATAGTTGGGGGGTCCAATCGGACCCCCCTTCTATACAGTGAGCGGTCGTTATCCATTGGGGAGCGATCCGGGATGAGGGGACGGCCTTTCAATTCCGGCCACCCCCTTGCGATCGCTCCCGGCGAATGAGAAAGCTTCCTCTGATGTGTAATGTTTACACAGGCAGAGGAAGTGATGTCATCTCTCATGCGGCGCTCACATATACCGAGTGCCGTACAAGAGAAGACACACAGGTTAGTGCACAAACAGTACACTGACACCAGGACACATAGGAACATAAATCGCCCCCCCAGATCACCCCCCCAGCCCCCAGTCACAGTGTCACTGATTGCAGTGACCATTTATTTACTGATCACTGCAATCAGTGACATTTGTGACTGTAAAAGTGTCACTACAGTTAGTTTAAGTCCAGTGTAGCCCCCTAACCCCCCCTAATAAAGGTTTAACCCCCTGATCACCCCCCAGATAACCCTTTCACCCCCTAGCACCGCCGTCACTAAGCGATAGTTTTTCTGATCGCTGTTTTAGTGTCGGTGATGCAGATCGGTAGCCAGTTATTTTTTTTAGGTTCGCCGCAGGTTTTTATAGCGTTGGGTACCCCCATATATTACCTAATAAAGGTTTAACCCCCTTGATCGCCCCCCAGGTAATCCTTTCACCCCCTATCACCACTGTCGCTAAGCGATCATTTTTCTAATCGCTGTCTTATTGTTGGTGATGCCGATAGGTAGCCAGTTATTTTTTTTAGGTTCGCCGCAGGTTTTTATAGTGTCAGGTACCCCCATATATTACCTAATAAAGGTTTAACCCCCTTGATCGCCCCCCAGGTAACCCTTTCACCCCCTATCACCACTGTCGCTAAGCGATCGTTTTTCTGATCGCTGTCTTATTGTCGGTGATGCCGATAGGTAGCCAGTTATTTTTTTTAGGTTCGCCGCAGGTTTTTATAGCATCAGCTACCCCCATATATTACCTAATAAAGGTTTAACCCCCTTGATCGCCCCCCAGGTAACCCTTTCACCCCCTATCACCACTGTCGCTAAGCGATCGTTTTTCTGATCGCTGTCTTATTGTCGGTGATGCCGATAGGTAGCCAGTTATTTTTTTTAGGTTCGCCCCAGGTTTTTATAGCGTCAGCTACCCCCATATATTACCTAATAAAGGTTTAACCCCCTTGATCGCCCCCCAGGTAACCCTTTCACCCCCTATCACCACTGTTGCTAAGCAATCGTTTTTCTGATCGCTGTCTTATTGTCGGTGATGCCGATAGGTAGCCAGTTATTTTTTTTAGGTTCGCCGCAGGTTTTTATAGCGTCAGGTACCCCCATATATTACCTAATAAAGGTTTAACCCCTTGATCGCCCCCCTGGTAACCCTTTCACCCCCTTTTGCCAGTGTCACTAAGCGATCGTTTTTCTGATCGCTGTATTACTTATGCTGGTGCCGATAGATAGCCAGTTATAATTTTTAGGTTCGTCGCAGGTTTTTATAGCGTCAGGTACCCCCAAATATTATCTAATAAAGGTTTTAACCCCCTAATTGCCCCTAGTTAACCCTGCGTCACACCCCAGGCAGCGTCAGGTTAGTGCCAGTAACGCTAACACCCACGCGTGAAGCATACACCTCCCTTAGTGGTATAGTATCTGAACAGATCAATATCTGATCTGATCAGATCTATACTAGTGTCCCCAGCAGTTTAGGGTTCCCAAAAACGCAGTGTTAGCGGGATCAGCCCAGATACCTGCTAGCACCTGCATTTTGCCCCTCCGTCCAGCCCAGGCCACCCAAGTGCAGTATCGATCGATCACTGTCCCTTACAAAACACAACACACATAACTGCAGCGTTTGCAGAGACAGGCCTGATCCCAGCGACTCCAGTGCTGTAGGAGGTGATTTCACCACCACAGTTAGTAAAAAAAAAAAGCATATATGCCGAAGCATTGGGGCAGCAGGGGCAGAGGAGCGATTTTGCTCCTAATGCCGCATACATACAGTCGAAATTCCGACGGAGGCTTGCCCGTGGAAAAGTCCGACCATGTGTGTGCGGCATAATTTTTGCGGGAGGATGCCCCAACGCTTCGGCATATATAAATGGTGCATGTATGCCCATCATTAGAAGTGGGTGAATGAATGGCGGTATTCTAATGGTGGGCATACCCACCGATCAATCTCTTTTTTTTTTGTTCAGCCAACAGGCTGCATGAAAAAAAAGATTACAATACATGTCCAACAAGGACCAGCAACGTACTGGTATGTTGCTGGACTTTGAATGGTTATACCAGATTGATGCCTGCGGGTTTAGGTATCATCTTGGTATCATTCTTTTCAGCCAGCTAATTAGCCTCTGGACTGCTTTTACAAGCAGTGGGAGGGAATGTCCCCCCCCCCCCGGATATAAAAAGCGCCATTGGGAAATTGGGAAAGCATTTTATCACACCGATCTTGGTGTGGTCAGATGCTTTGAGGGCAGAGGAAAGATCTAGGGTCTAATAGACCCCAGTTTTTTCAAAAAAAGAGTACCTGTCACTACCTATTGCTATCATAGGGGATATTTACATTCCCTGAGATAACAATAAAAATGATAAAAAAAAAAATGTATGTAGTTTGTCGCCAATGCGCGTTTGTGCGAAATTTTAAAGCATGTCGTGTTTGGTATCTATGTACTCGGCCTAAGATCATCTTTTTTATTTCATCAAACATTTGGGCAATATAGTGTGTTTTAGTGCATTAAAAACCCCATTTTGGAAAGTAGACACCCCAAGCTATATACTGAGAGGCATGTCGAGTCCATGGAATATTTTATATGTTGACACAAGTTGCGGAAAAAATACAATTTTTTTTTTTTTTTTTTTGCACAAAGTTGTTACTAAATGATATATTGCTCAAACATGCTATGGGCATATGTGGAATTACACCCCAAAATACATTCTGTTGCTTCTCCTGAGTACGGGGATACCACATGTGTGAGACTTTTTGGGAGCCTAGCCGCGTACGGGACCCCAAAAACCAATCACCGCCTTCAGGCTTTCTAAGGGTGTAAATTTTTGATTTCACTTCTCACTGCTTATCACAGTTTCGGAGGGCATGGAATGCCCAGATGGCACAAAACCCCCCCAAATGACCCCATTTTGTAAAGTAGACACCCCAAGCTATTTTCTGAGAGGTATGGTGAGTATGTTGCAGATCTCGCTTTTTGTCACAAAGTTTTGAAAATTGAAAAAAAAAAAAGAATTTTTTTTTTTCTTCATTTTCAAAAACAAATGAGAGCTGTAAAATACTCAACAGGCCTCTCAGCAAATAGCTTGCGGTGTCTACTTTCCAAAATGGGGTCATTTGGGGGGGTTTTGTGCTTTTTTGGCATTTTATGGCCTTCGAAACTGTGATAGGTAGTGAGGAGTGAAATCAAAAATTTGCGCCCTTAGAAATCCTGAAGGCGGTGCTTGGTTTTCGGGGGCCCCGTACGCGGCTAGGCTCTCAAAAAGTCCCACACATGTGGTATCCCCGTACTCAGGAGAAGCAGCAAAATTTATTTTGGGGTGCAATTCCACATATAACCATGGCATGTGTGAGCAATATATCATTTAGTGACAACTTTTTGTAATTTTTTTTTTTTTTTGTCATTATTCAATCACTTGAGACAAAAAAATAAATAAAAATTCAATGGGCTCAACATGCCTCTCAGCAATTTCCTTGGGATGTCTACTTTCCAAAATGGGGTCATTTGGGGGGGTTTTGTACTGCCCTGCCATTTTAGCACCTCAAGAAATGAGATAGGCAGTCATAAATTAAAAGCTGTGTAAATTCCAGAAAATGTACCCTAGTTTGTAGACGCTATAACTTTTGCGCAAACCAATAAATATACGCTTATTGACATTTTTTTTACTAAAGACATGTGACTGAATACATTTTGGCCTAAATGTATGACTAAAATTGAGTTTATTTGATTTTTCTTATAACAAAAAATAGAAAATATAATTTTTTTTCAAAATTTTCAGTATTTTCCGTTTATATCGCAAAAAATAAAAATCGCAGAGGCAATCAAATACCATTAAAAGAAAGCTCTATTTGTGGGAAGAAAAGGACGCAAATTTCGTTTGGGTACAACATTGCATGTCCGCACAATTTACAGTTAAAGCAGCGCAGTGCAAAATTCTGAAAACACCTCTGGTCCTTTAGCTACAAAATGGTCCGGGGCTTAAGTGGTTAACCAGTGGCATGTCTAAAACCCTTCTTAACTAAATGCCCCAAATGTTCTGCTCATATCCTCAAACTTCAGATATTTCAGATGAGGCTTATTATTGAAGTGTCCTCATTATCTGGTGAAATTGTGAAAGAAGGGCATAGCAACAGAGCAGTTAAAATATTTGATCAGTTTATAGCAGAGCAGTATTCGATCATTTCTGATTGGGGGTTATGTGTACATGCAGATTGAACATTTACTTTGCAGAATTTGCGTGTATGTATAACGACTATCCACAAGGTGGCAGCATTTTCAAACTTAACTTTATTTCCTTGGCTGGAAAATAAATAAATAAATATATATTTTTTTATTTTTTAGATGGGCACGGAACAGAGCTTTGAACTTCTCAATGTGCTGGAATTCTCAAGGTAACGTTATCCACCACTTATCGCTAATTTAATTGCAGCTCTCCCTTGTGCTGTGTATTTATCTTTTTATTCATGCTATCTGTTAGTTCAATCAATATTGTGCCCCGTGATGTATATTATGAAATCATTATTTGATCATTGAGAAGAGAACAGTGTATTGGTTCACATTACCCCTCTTACCACAAGGAAAATATTTCCAGAAAATGAAAGAGAACACAGAGTATCTCTTACACATCTAATGTTCAACTATAATAAACTCAGAGTAGGAAAATAATGAACTGATTATTGTTAAGTCCTTAGGTAAATCTCTGAGTTCTATTTTGAAATTCTAATGTATAAGCAGTGACTGAAGAAGTGTGAATTTGCTTTTTATTCTGGGTCACTATATTTCCTTTTTCTTGGACCAAAAATGTGAACATTTATTGGAAAGCTAGATTTGAAAACAGCTTACATCAGAAGTAATACACAGGCTGCCCCTTGAATATCAACCATAACTCTCAACCTTTAAGATGTATCTCTAGCCAAAACTTTTTTTAGAACCCCTGACAGTTTTTTATTGCTGTCTATGTCCCTGCTGTGGAGATACACCCTCCCTTTCTATCCTGGGTTACATTGTCACGGGACAAAGAGTGATGGAAACTGGAACCAATGATGGTGCCAGAACGAAATATGGGGGAAATCATCCAATGGGGATGTCTGTTCTGGGACAATTGTTCAAGAGGGAATTTACCTGTTCCTTTAGAAAGATCTCCATTCACTTCCTGTTATTTTACTGGGATATCAAGTGAAATCGATCTAATGAGACCCAGGCAGCCTAAAAAATCTGGCAGAGGTTCTAACCCTTCAGTACTCTACCCAAAAATGTATTTTTATTTTTTTATAGCTAAGTATACACGTTAAGGTGTTACTAAACCCAGGAGCCTGCATTCACTATATCTGGTATCCCACATTACACAGAACATGGAAATACAATTATTTTAGTAAATATAAACTGCTAAATACTTTTTCTCATCAGCAGTATATAGCAGTCTTGTGACTTCTATCAGTGTCTGGTTAAAGCTTGTAGGAGGAGTTCAAATTCTGCTCTGACTGTCCTATGAGGATGCAGGTCCCCTGACCAGCTGTCTGGACAGTGCTGATTGGTTCTGTGCTGATCACATGCACTCTCCCAAAAAAAAAAAAAAACCTCTCTAGCAATACACACCAAACTGAGCATGTGCAGCTTGTCCCCAAGGCTCTGTATTATCAAAAGATGGTTTGGGGACAGTGGAAGAAGGGGAGGAACAAAAAAGACAGGATAAAACAGACTTTTTACACAATGCAGAGGATTAACCCCTTAGGTTTCACAGTGAGTATACCACGCATGATTTACTGCATATACAGACTGATTTTACTGTTGTGGGTTTAGTAACACTTTAAAAATAAGCCTCAGTCTGATCTTCTCTAAATTTGGTCTCAATTATGACAGTATTTTCTTTTAGACCTATGGCTGGCAGATCCTGTGCCTTTCAGCAGTAGAAATAGTCCCGCTAAAATTGAGACCATTGGTAAGACAGGGTCACTTTGCAATCTTTCAGGCGTTTAAGAATTATTCTGTTGCTGTGAACGAAACAGACCCTTTCTTTTCAGAAACTTTGCTAGTGTTTTCAATAATGTAAAAATATAACATGTTGGGGTTCATAAGGTAGTTCACAATGCTGTGACTATGTACAAAATATAATGGCCAACCAATAGTAACTGATGACACTTTATTTATCACTGTTCTAATGTCAGTATACCGAAAAGGGGTTACTCTGGGTTACAGAAATTCATTTAATATTTTTTCTTCTACTTTGTTTCACTTTCTTAAATGGAACTGAACTCCAAAAAGTTAAGATATGTCATTGTATAGTAAAGATCTGGAAATGTTAATAGTGCTTAAGCAGTACCATTCTGTCTCTAATTCTTTCTAAAAATTTGCAGTGCACCTCCAGTGCTTTGAGATACATAGCTCTATATCCGCAGTGATCTAAAGCAGTGTGCTCTCTAACTGCTACTGTAGTTAGAGCAGTTTAACTGCTCATGAGATTTGGAGTGGGATTTGGTGATGTTACCACTGCGCTGCTCACTGTTCTTCCTTGCTGGAGAGTCATCTGTACCTGATGACCTCCAGTGGAAGGATCCCCCTGCTCTCGTATTCTCTGGACCTGTGCTTTCTACACTTCTACTGATGCTTCTTGATTATTTCCAAACCAGTCATCATGGGGGCAGTTCTGATATGAGGAAGGTCTATTTCTCTACTAAAATGTCTCTACTCAGACACAACGCAAAACATAGTAAGTCAATAATGGGATAAAGTTTAGCTGCAGGCATCACCAGTGGCTATAGCAAAAGAAACTACTGCACATGTCTGAAATGAATAATTAGACTAAAAAGATACATTAAATTGAATAACCGCTGCTGCAACTGTAAATGTGGATACACACAATGGCAAATAATAAGAAAAATGCAATTGCGCTGCAAAAATAACAACGCATAAATTGTATGAGATGCTAGCTTATTGGAATAAACCAAGGCAAAATACATGAAGTGTTGTGAACAATGACCAAAAATTGTCCAATGAAGAAATAAAATGGTGTGTGACAGTCTGGGATCTTCCATACAATGTCCACAATGTAATAATGAAAAACAAGAGAAATCATATATGAAAGTTCCACGATGGCACTGTAGCAAGCAGCTCTCTCGTGCAGGTAGATAATCGTGACTCCACACTCTTAAACACCCAAGAAAAAAGTGCAGTGATGGTAATGACAGAGATCCTCCACCTCAAATATCAGATCCGCTTACCAGCTCAAGTGGATCTCAGTAGAAGAGATCACAACCGCTTGTGGCTTAATTCCCCCGCCAAGGGTCTTTCAACTGCAGACCAGCATACAGGATGTAGCCTTCCTCAACACTCTGGCACCTTAATAAAACTCCCGGGAGTATGATCCCCAAAAAGACATAAGGGCCAAAATAGTGAAGTATGCAATGGAATTTAATAAAAAAAGAAAAATTACACTTACAATGTCGATGTAAGATAAAAGCATTTAAAATGTCTCAAGCCGGCCGGCTCTTGCTATCCGCTCGTTCCTTCCGGGATAGCGTTGTATTTGTCGGTGACGTCAGCACGCCGCTCCTCCCTACGCCGTTTCGTCAAAGATGACGTCTTCCAGGGGCACGAGCGGCGTGCTGACTCACCGCTATATATATAACATGTGACAAAAAGGCACGCCCAGCTCTGAGCTCCAGGAAACCCTTGTATCAATCCACCATCTTTGAAAGGGGAAAGTTGCCCATACTTCGCCGCTCTCACCATAATGCTGGTGGGACCAACACTAGCACTTCAGCATAAAATGCAGTCATAAAGGCTGCAATCAAATTGATTGTATACAATATAATCATTACCCTAAAGACAAAACCTAAAAGGATGCCATGGATGGAGGATAATAAAATATATATAAATTAGGAAAAACACTAAATGCACAATGGCATCTATTAAAACGGCAATTGGTGATTACATCGCCATAATAACGGAAAGGCTATGAGTAACGTTAGTGATGTCAGTTGGTGGAACGGCAGATTTTCCACCTATAGACACATTGTTCATAACCACATGTTACCCAATCAGAAATTAAACTGGATATAAAAAACATACTATAAAATAAGCATGTATGGATGCTGAGTAATGTGTTAACCACAATGTCCCAGCATTGGACATAAGAGTGGGCAAATTTGAAATACTGGACCACAAATAGAATACAAAATTGTTTAATGAATAAGTTGGAACTACGTCAGCTTGGAGGTGCTGACATAACTTGGGAGCAAGAGACGCAATGTCCCATTGTGCCACCCGCTGGCAGGCCAATGGTAATGCATCCTGATAATGATACCATTGTGTCCAAGGAAAACTAAAAAAAGGAAGAAAAAAAAGAGAGTGAAGGTGGACCCAAGATCCATCTAGACAGACTATCCAATAACCCACAATCAAACATGATAAGACAACATGTAGTATTGATTTGGATAAGTTCCGGATCGCATATCAAGGGATCCAAAGTGACATAGAAAGTCACATCAAAGGTTCAAACAGGTACTAAGTTGGATTTACCAGAGGTTTACCCAGAATTCAGTGCTGGTTTACATATTGCCTCATTAAGCTGGACTATCTACATAAACAAGAGATAAGCAAAGATTCTCAATTAACCATTGTCAATGAACGCATTGACGTCAGTGTCAATGTTATGGCCATAAGGGCTATAGCATCGTACTCGATATATCCAGGCCATCTCAAGCCTGGACAGCTCCCTAACTAATGAACTACCCCTCCAGTGGGGCTCAAATTTGTCGATCCCCAGAAAAAGGGTGTTAGCTGGGTTGCGATCGTGGTGAGTATCGTAATGTTTCGAAACAGAATGGTTTTGAAAACCCGTTTTAATATTAGTGACATGCTCACCTAGTCTAACCTGCATGGACCTTTTGGTCCTGCCAATATATTGGAGTCCACAAGGGCACTGGAGCAAATAAACAATACCCGTTGAACTACAAGTAATGAAAGGCTCTATAGTATACTCCTTAGAGGTACTGGTGGAATGAAAATATTCTGTTTTCTTTAGTTTGCTCTTATTGAGGGTGCAAACCTGGCATCTACGACACTGATGATATCCTAACAGTCCCTTCTGGAAAAAGGACACCAGTGGCTAGCCTTTGTCCTCCATTTGCCTTTTTTGGGGTAGAGTTGTTACTATTAAGGTTGGATCTGGTCACACTTGTCCATTTTAATGCAGTGAAACCAAAAAGTTTATGCTCAAAATGTAGTTGAAGTAGAAATCCTGTTCATTCCTATGTGGCTAGTTCACAGCAATGTGATTCAGCTTAGAAATGTTTTAAAAGTATAGAATATACTATACTGTTAGAAAGAGCCATTGAAATAAAAGGAAATTGCATAAATCATAAAGTTCTGTATATTTTTCTTAATGCATCTGTGCCATGGAAAGACTCTATTCTGAAATATTCTGAATATTTCTTCCTTGTTTTGCATAAGGACACAAAAAGTGTGTATGAATTGCACAAAAACAATTGTATCAGTCACGCAAAAACACAGATAATGTGTGTTCCAACATATGTGTTAGTGTATAAAAGTCCAAAGGGGCTTAATGCCTTGTACACACGATCGGAATTTCCGATGAAAAAAGTCAGACGGAATTTTTTCATCGGATATTCCGACCGTGTGTGGGCCCCATCGGACTTTTTTCCATCAGAGTTTAGAAATATAACATGTTTTATTTTTTTCCGATGGAAAAAAATCCTATCGAAAATTCCGATCGTCTGTGTGGAACTCCGACGGAGAAAAAACCACGCATGCTCAGAATCAAGTCGCCGCATGCTCGGAAGCATTGAACTTAATTTTTCTCGGCTCGTCGTAGTGTTTTACGTCACCGCGTTTTGGACAGTCGGAATTTGGTCTGACAGTGTGTATGCAAGACAGCTTGAACGGAATTCCGACGGAAAATTCCATCGGATTTTATCCCATCGGAAATTCCGATCGTGTGTACAGGGCAATAGACTGCATTTGTCAGCCGAGAATATTTTTTAACAGAACTACACAAGGAAAAAAAAGTCTGTATTTTTATATGCACAAACTGCGCTGTATGAAGATCTGTAGCGCTTGTGGAGGAAATATCACAGTTCTGTTGGGAATGAGCCTGTCAGCATTGCGACATATCATTAGGAGGATCTGGGTTAAATATAAGGCATTACATTTTTTCATTTCACTAAGGATTTTAAAGAATCATAATGATCTAATTGCTTGAAAAATGAGACTCGCCTCTTGACATGTCTTTGCTTCCCAGTTTACCATATAAACTAAGGGGAAAAAAAAGCCTCACAAGTTCTGGTGCCAACACTTGCTGGTAGGCCTAATGATATTGCCTTTTGTCTCTTGATTAAATTGGTTCTGATTAGGAAAATAAGCTTTACTAGTTCTGGTACCATCATAGCAGGTGGGCCTAATGCTGATGCCTTTTGTCTGTTGATTAAACTGGTTATGATTAGGAAAATAAGCCTCACCAGTTTGGTGCTGTGAAAGACCCTTGGCACCCCACTTCGGTGCTTCCACCAACCAGCACCGCATGCTCTCCAAACCCTTCCAGCAGACCAATAGCTAATACCAGCCCTTTTACCCAAAGCATTGTACACAGACAAGATGTTGAGCTAAAACCAGAGGAAATGACTGTTTATTGAACAGAAATACAGGTTTTTATGCACTTGAAAAGTAGGGCAGTCACCAACATGAACAATAAAACCAAATATTAACCAAAACATCACACAATGGTTAGATAATGAAGTAGCGTTGACACAAGATTTCATTATGTAGGAGCCTCTGAGGATACGCCAACATAAACAAACAGTGATCTAATGAAACAGTTACCTAAATAACAACTAGTCACCTAGACCAGTGGTTCTTAACCCTGTCCTCAAGTACCCCCAACAGGCCATGTTTTGGGATTTTCTCTTAGATAAAATAACTGTCCAAAATACGAAGCCATTGTGTCAGGAAAGGTTCCATCCGTTGGTGGCATTTATTATTTATCTTGCAGTACTGTGTTCCACCAGCAGGTGTCTCCTGGAAGTTTGTAACTGTCAGGAGAATCTTTCCCTGCTGGTGTTGTATTATCTTTTGGACGCAGTAGTGGTTTCCACCAGTGGATGGATCCTGGCAGTGTGGAGCAGACTGCCCTCCCTCCGATCAGGTGTGACCTGAAGCTAATCAGGCATTCCTATAAATACCCGGCAGGTGTATACACACACTGCCCTGGTATCGTCCTCGTGCCCTGACCTGTAGCCTGTCTGCTTGAACCTTGATCCATGTATCCTGATCCCTGTAACCTAAACCTGTAACCTGATCCTGAACCTGTTGTGTCCGTCCTAATCCCTGATCCCTGCTCTGCAGCCTGGTTGCCCCCTGCTTGATCCTGTCTCCCTGTCCTGATCCATCCTTACCCCATCTGCTGATCCCCCTGTGTATGACCTCGGCCTGGCCCTGTTTATGATTCTGGTTTCCCCATTACTTGTACATATTTGTCTGTTACTGTTATTAATTGTGGGTTCTGTTTGGTATTGGTTGTTGTGCACTGTGTGGTATTGGAGGTGGTTATATATATATTATTTCACTTATCTTTAATAAATCTTTATATTTCACTTATACGTGTTTGGTGTTCCTCTGTTGCTAGCTGCACAGTTCTGGTCACACTTGGTACGTGACACATTGACTCTGATTTAAAGCACCGGTGCAAGATAAAGGAAAACCTGCAAACATGGCCTGTTGGGGGTACTTGAGGACAGGGTTGAGAACCACTGACCTAGACAATACTTTGGTTAATTAGGGGTCCCACCTCACCTCAGACTGTCCGACACCAGTCTACAACAGTCTATGAGAAAAAGCTTGTACAAAGTTCTAGCAGTCTGAAAATTTGGAGTTAATTTATCTTTATAGGATATTATTGATAAATATTTTTGTCCCAAGTGGAGGAGCCTCTCCAACCCAGTCTGCAGGAGGGCCACCATATTTCATTAACCTGTACAAGATTAATATTACACCTTTCCATGCACTCCAGAAGGGAAGCTTTATTGTCCTTATTCAGAGAATTAATCCAAGCCTCGCTCTCACCATCACATTGTTTTTCATCATTAGAGAATGATCTGCTCTCTCTATGGGAGACTGTGCCTCATTAATTCTGTATTTGTAAGAAGGGTAAGTAAAAGTTCTCAAAGTTACTAAACGCGATTTGAAGTTTGTACAAGGGGGTGCATACAAGGCGTACAGAAGAACAGGGCTTACAACAGGAGATGTACACTACCAAGGGTTAACAAGTGGTGAATGCTGCAGAAAGAGAAACACTGCCTTGCCATTGCCATGAGTAACCAGAGGAGTGTTCGGAGCTGAATTTGCCAGCTTGTGAGCATACAGTAACTTGACAGGGATCCCGGTGTGCTCCAATAGCGAGGGGGTCTATGAATGCAACTCCCTCCCTAGCAACTGGTGCCTCATTCTCCAGACTGGAACCGTAGCATGGAGTCCCTATGTATCTAGCCTGTATGTCATGGAGAAGAATGTAAGAGGTTCCTCACAAGACAGAACCTTATGCCTCGTACACACGACCGGGATTCGCGGCGGGAATCCCGAGGGGAAAACCAAGAATCTGCTCGGTAACGTTCCCCCTGTACACACGAGAGGTTTTCCCGTAGGGAAAACTGCGATGGAGCATACATACGGCCGGGATTCCCGGCCAAAAGCTCTCATGGCAGTTTCCTGCCGGGAAAACCAGTCGTGTGTACGAGGCATTAGAAAACTTATGAAAAGTCTCAAGTATGCCACTGGGTGAGGTGGCATCAAAGCTAGGCTGGAGAGTGGGATACAGGCTCAGTGCTATCCCCTCAAAAGTGCTGTACCATGTAAGGAAGTCTGAGTAGAGTTAGTCAAGTGGAACGCTGCTGTGAAGTGGATGAAACACAAAAGATTAATTATGCCAAAACGTGCTCGCTTCTAAGTTGGAGTGGTGCCTTAATGCAAATTTCTCATGACCACGGCTTCCGCCTGCTTAGTTAGGCATTAGCGAGCAAAGTTTCGGGAGCACCCCTTTAGAGTGCCTTAAGCCCCACCCATAACTGAACAGTGCCGTGTGGAGTCAGTTTGTTAGTTTGGAGAAAGGAGGAGCAGGGAAGTGCCTTCCATCCTAGGCTATGGGGCTGTGTGTTTTGCACACAGCAGAGGTAGACAAACCTCTAGTCAAAGCATGCAAGGGTGGCTCTATACGACACTAAAAGAGAAATGAAACACCCTGAAACTGGAAACCTTGAGCAGTATGGCACCAACTTAAACAAGAATATAGGCAAGAATTAATAAATGAAGACGCTGCATACTCAGTAAGTGAAAACATCAGCTTCTGAAAGTGCTTAAAAAGACTAAGGGTTTAAAGTGGAACTATACTTTGTTAATCAAATCTACCTGTTTCTAATCCTTATGCTACTAGCTTTTTGCTTCCTTGTTTCTGGCCTAGGTCAAAATCATCTCATACATCCCAGGAGTCTTCACGGACCTTTTTTTTTCATCAGAAGGAGGGGAGGAGGGGTTTTCTTAGCTATGCGCACCCCTTGCTTGCATGCCTCAGCTAAGGGCAGATGGATTACATTAAGTAAATGCTACATTAATCATCTGCACTTACTTAAGATGGCCAAAGCTAGAAATGCTAGGGGGACTGTTTTTCAACGTGATTTCTCAATAAAATAAAGCATGACGACACTGATGGATGGGTGAGTTTGTTTTGAACATTAAAAATTAATGTGGTGCGGTGCACAGATACATTTTAGCTGGGTACATACTAGTCGTTTTGCGGGGTTGAATGAAAAAAAACTGTCAGCTCTGGTCGGAGCCCCTGTACTAACCATGCAAGGTTAGTTCAGCGATTACAGGGGCTAGACCTCTTCAGCAGAACACTCTAATCAGCACTCTCTGCCATTGGCTGAAAGTGCTGATCGGGAGTCGGTCGGATGCTGGCTTTCCAGCATGCACATCTGACCGAAGCCTGGTTCTGTCAGACAGACCGACATACACACATGCCAAATGTCGGACGTTTTTCTTTCTTTTAACTGGTCGTTGTCTCCCAATAATTAAGCCCGTGTGTATGGGGCTTTAAGTTCTGCTTTAATATCACTTTAGGCTGAGATGTCTGTGCTGTAAATTTGTCATATTGTATGTGTCTGTCTGTCTAGCTATCTATCCGACTGTAAATCTCTCTATCTATCCTATGCCTTTTTGTATATGTTTCTTTATATTTAGAAACGACTTTAACAGGAAGACCCCTGAGCACTAGCAGTACAATACTGTGGATAAGACAGCGATAGTTACTATAACCAAACAGTTGAAGATAAATAGCATAATGTGTATCTGAACAATGTCCTCATTACTCCCAGGGCAGGACCAGGCTTCCTGAGCTAGGCTGACTCCCTCCTATTACCTTTAATGTCTTCTAGGAAAGTCCAACTAATGAGGAACCCACATCCAGGTCTTTCTGCCAAGCAAAAGTTATGAGCCATCCATCTTTTCTGAGCAAAAGTGTGTTTGTTTAACAGGGGGAGTCATGCTATAGCTTGTGCCATCAGGCTACTGCATTCTACTATGCTATTAACATCATTTTAGAGCCGAGCCTGTATAAAAACTGAGGTTGACCACTCTCTGTATGGTGCCACATTTGTATTTTCAATCAAATCAAATTAAAGCCAGTTTTTTAGAAGCCTTTTTTTGTGATGGATCATTTAGATCGTTGTGGATTTAAAAAAATACTGCGCGCGATGCATCAAATGGCGTTTAGCTGAGTAGTATCCCTGATTATAATATTGTTCCAAAACATATTCTAATTAGCATTTGGTTGATTAATGTTATTAATGGAAAGTTTAATTGTGATGTTGCGTAGCAATTTTAAATATTAATTTATACTGCATGTGAGATTATCATTCATTTTTACCTTCAAGTGATTTATAGGAAGAAGTGTTGCCTAGCGCTCATCCTCTATTATAGGGTGGTGGAAATGTTCCTTATAGTTATTATATATTAGTATATATTCAAATTTTATATAAAGAAAAAAACATGGCTCACCACCCCAATGGCTGAAGAGCTGGATATTGTGCAGCTGCCCACTATGCAGAGTGCAGGCTGTATATCGTTTAGTATAAGTGGGCAAACTGGGATACTGCTATCAGCACTGGTATTCCCAAAGCAGGGATACTGCTCTCGGAAAAAGGTGTTCCCAAAGTACATATACCGCTCTCAACACTGCCAATTCAAAAGTGGTGATACTGCTCTTAGCACTAGTGCTCCCAAAGCAGGAATGCTGTTTTCAGCAATAGTGATCTCAAAGCAGGGATATGGCTCTCAGCACTGGTGCTCCTAAAGCATGGATACCACTCTCAGCGCTCGTACTCCCAAAGATAGGAAACCGCTCTTAACAATGGTGCTCCTAAAACTGAGATACAACTCTTGGCAATGGTGCTCCTAATTGTAAAGAATTCAGTGCAGCACATAAAAAATCCCATATACATAACATACAAATGTCCAACATGAAAAAAATGAAATATTTACATATGAGTGTATACCGGTCATATAAGTCAAGAAAAAAGTCCCACTGGAGAGCAAAAAAGTGATTGAAAAATCCTCTTGTGTACACTGAGAGAAATGGAAGATTGTAAATCCCAAAAGAGCCTCAAAGCTTTTCAGCAATGGAACCACCACAAAGACCAAAAGAGTGGAGGCTTACCAGATTCTGATGACCCTCAGAAAGGAGAGGTCAAAACATAACCTTTCCACACAGCCTCCAAACTGCTTCAGGGATCATGGTAGGTCATTGCACTTCAATGTATCCCACCAGTCAGTATGTAATGAGGCTTCACGCAAGCAACACAGGCAAGATATTATAAAAGAAGACACCTTCCATAGCGTAAAACCATAGATACAGCAATATTTAATAGGATCGAGTGCACTGAAAATCTGTAGGAGTTGTACAAGCAATTCAAATCACATGTGTAGTCCACTGCCCAAATCAAAGATGGCTGTGGCTGGTTCACACATGTGCAGTGGCGTGGAGTGGAGCCGAAACACACACCATTGCACATGCACAAACCAGCCGCCTTTTTCTACAGAATAAATGAAACGGAAGCTTTCTGTCAAGCACGGAAAACAGTTAATAGCACATCCCTGACATTGCCAAATCTCACTCCTAGTCAGAGGCTGCAGTGCCTTAGGTGATATGCTGCACTTATACAGCTGTAAGGCACCTAAGAGCCTAGGAAGGAACTGCACTGCAGTTCTTCATGAGGAATTCAAAACAAAGGTAAATCTTTCAGGGTGCTGCTTAGACACAGATAATGTTTCTAGATTTTCTGTAAGATGGCTTTGTTATGTTTTGATACAAACTGTGGGTAATGGGTTGCTGTGATCTTTTTGGTAATGCTTTTGATCAAATGCTGCATAAAAGTATTTGAGTTGGTAAGAAGGTTGCTTTGTCTATGGCTAATGTAACAGTGGGCCGAAACCATTATATCTAATGGAAAATATATATGTGTTTTTCTGAAATTCCTGTGTACCAGTGACCAGACAATGGACATTAAATATTCTACATATTCTTTACAAGCAGTGGAAAAAATTAAAACAAGCCATCCCTGACCTCTGTAGCTGCCTGTACTGTGAAGTAATTTATTCTCAAAGGTTTTCAAAAATAACAAAAACTCTACTTCTAACAGCTTATAAACACCTGCTGTATGTTTTCATTAAATGCGGGCAGGCTGCCAAGATCTACTTTACAGTACATAGGAAATAGCTGAAATTTCAGTCAAAGATACATTTCTCCAGAACGCCTTTAGCTACAAAGGTGAATGAGGGCTTTCAAATTACATTTACTGCGTGCTCAGAATATGTAAATTATTTTGTGTACATAGTCTGGGTGCAGTTTTACTATAAAATTTTACTGACCAGCAGTGGCAGCTGGTGCTAAAAAAAAATTGTTGGGGCGCAAACAAACCCCTCTAGATTCGCTCTCATCATACAAACGGAGCCCTCCAGCAGTCACAGCTCCCCCAATACCCATGGGCTTCCGTGTTAACCCAGTCTTCTTTCCGGGTTCCAAATCTTCAGCCTCCTGTTCTGATTGTCTGGGACAAGAAGCCGGAAACCGATGGCGAGTATTGATTCGCTAAAATCACAAGTGGGGGGTTCGAGGCACAGTGCTTTGCGCCCCGAGGACAAGACTAAAACATGTGATTAGAGCATCAGGCTTTAGTCACATGCTTGTAAAAAAAATGACTGACCTAATAGAAACCCATTAGTCCGACCCCCCCACACAGTGCACTGCCACACACATAGAATGATTGATTTTTAAATAAATGATAATATGACAAACATTTTTTTTAATATAATCTTTATTTAAGGTGTTATACAGGACAAAAAAAAGGGGGGGGGGTTCAGAAATAGACAAAGAGAAATCAGTAAATCATAGATAAATAACTAAATTAGTCATCTTCTTTTGCATCTTATAAAAGGCTAGATTGCTAACCGGTGAGCAGTATAAATCTTATCTAAAACTAATAAACCAACAAAGGTCCTCCTTAGTCCTGGAAAATTGATCCCTGTGGACGTCCCACTTTCCCCAGAAGGGAAGTGTCAGGAAGGCCCTATTAGCATCAAACAGTATCCCAATCGGGACAGAACCCACTACATAACATTAAACTTGTGATGCCGATGACCAGAGAAATAATAATAATAATGATAATGATCTAACTTATTGTTCACTCAATGTGGACACTTCCTTTGCTACAATCAAACCTGTTCACACCTGGTTCGACATCCTGCCAGATTCTGCTACCAAGAGGTCAGCTCCCGGAGAGTTCCAGCTCGCCTGAGCTAATTGTTTGAATTTGGGGTCAGCCAATGCTTGTAAGGCCATGTCTAAGCTGGTTGAGATTGGGAACATCCCAGAAATGTAGTGTTTCCAAGGTGCCCAAGTGGAGTCAAATCTTTTCTGGGTACCCCTGCATGTGGCCAGTCACCCCTCTGCTTCCATAGTCTCCCCCACCTTCCCAAACCATTCCACCTTGCTCGGTATGTGAGGACTTTTCCAATAAACTGGGATTAGGTGTCTAACTGCATTGAGATAGTGGGGGAGAGCACTACATTTATATCGTGATAGAGGCATGGGGGGGACGTAGAGAAGGAAGTGTCCCGGTAAGTCAGGGACATTCACCCCAATTCCATCAGAGATATGCTTACTGACCATAGCCCAGAAGGGTTTCAGTATGGTGCAATCCCACCATGTGTGGAGAAGCGTTCCTCTCTGTCCGCAACCCCTCCAGCACAAATCCAAAGTCGATGGGTAGATCCTAGACAGGGTCACCGGTATCGGATACCACCGTGAAAGTATTTTATAATTATTCTCTTGGGTCTTTGACTCCACTGAGCTTGAATGTGTTTAGATGGTATAAATGATTCAATTGTTCACTATGACAAGCATTTTTTAACTTTATGATGTTAAAAGATGTTAGTCATATTATCAATTATTTAAAAATAAATCGTTCTATGATTATGAAAATTAATTTTGGGAACTTTAGGGGGCGGCGCCCTGCGCCCCTTATGGACCGGCCGCCACTGCTGACCAGCCTATTTTTCTGACTTTTCAGGCTTTGGAAATAATATTGCCTGGGAATCCATTACTTCCAATCTCATAAGCCCTTTTTATTTTCAGTGGTTTAAAAACATTACAATTCCAGACTTCGCTTGAAGTAATCCCAGGCTGGCCCAGGAATAGCAGCATGGTTTTATAATAAATGGTATACATTCAATAGCTTTAACTGTGTACATGCTACTGACATGACCCTCTTTCCTCACTGACAGAATTAATCTTTCCATTTTGTTTCAGCAACAGAAAAAGAATGTCTGTGATTGTCCGGACTTCATCAGGGTATCTTAGGCTCTATTGCAAAGGAGCAGTAAGTTTCTCGTCATTTCTGCTCCATGTTGTGATTTATTAATGTTAGTATTGAGTTACCAGGTACATCACTTGTAGAAAAGCCTGCTCCCTTAACACTTATTACTGTTTTTTTTGTTGGTGTGCTGGAACTTGAGCATTGGTAATCTTTTATTTCATTGAGGTTCCAAGTTTGGAGCTGTGGCATTTTAAAAACTGACAGTTTTTCCTTAGTAGCCTTGGACACTATTCTCCTTATTCAATAAAGTGTTCTTATTCATTAATGCAGTAACCCAAAGCATAAAGTATTTATATTCTTTAATACAGTAATCCATAGCATCAGAATTATTTCTGTATAAGTTAGATCGGTACAAGAAAGATTATGATGGGCTGTTATGGTTTACTGCATGGGAAAAGTGGATTGAGTGTAATGGGCCACATTTCAAAAGCCTTCTATGAAAAAAGACCGTGTTAGACAAGGTATAGCAAGCAATGTTTTATTGCTTTGTGGTCAGTTCAACATTCCCTCTCAGCCTTTGTTAATACATCTTGATACCTACGTCCTAGGGTTCACAACCATAGTCAACAGGTAACACAAAAATACGATTTATCTTTGTGTAGGTGTCTGCAGGTTGTACTGGGTGTTATGTTTTTGGGGAACTCTGCAGGAAGATCACTGAACCAGTGTCCCAGTTCCACCCACCTCTTGGCCATTGCATTGGTGTCTTCCTTTCTCATCCTCTCATAGTTTTGAATATGTTCTGTGTTACAGAATATGTAGAAGAGCTAGGGAGACTTCACTTGCTGCAGCAGGACAAGGGAGAATGCATGGCAGATGAGAAAAGGAGCAGAGCTGGGAAATTCAGCTAGGAAGCACAATTCTGAAGCCCCTAATAAATATATTAAGGGAAGTGGTAATTAAGATTGCTAACATCAATCCGCAACTGAAACCTCAGGTGTGGATAGATTATTTACCTACTTCACTACTAACCCGTAATACCCCTTCCTTTCCAAGCCATTTTTCAGTGCTGTGATAGTTTGACTGACAATTACTTATGCAGCACTGCACGCAAATTAATTTTATGGAATTCTTTCAACACAGATAGTTTTTGGTCCTCTCCAGAAACAGTGCTATCCCCTCCTTCCTCTCTGTCCTGCTGTTTGCAGAATGGGCTGAATTTCATAATATAGCGCCCCCTAGCATCTGCTCCATGCCGTTCAAACTGCACATGTGCGCAGTGCGTCCTCTTTAGGCTCCAGCTAACCTTAATAGCAGCAGCTCCAGGCCATTCAAACTCTGCACAGTGTGCTCAGTTATAGAATGAGACTATGCATATGCAGAGTTTGAACAGAACAAAGCAGCCACTGCTAAGGTTAGATGTAGCCAGGAGAGGATAGACTGCACGTGCACTCAGTTTAAATGTCCAGAGTGGCTGTTAGGGCAAGCAATACTGTGAAAACCAGCCCATTTTACCAACAGTAGGGCAGAGAGGAATGGGGGGCTTTTTCTGGAGAGAAGCCAAAATAACCACATCTATACAGGGAGGACTTTCACCATTTCCAACAGCAGTAGCTATGGTATGTACTATTCTTTGGATGTAGAATTGCATAGAGGGATTTTCAGAAAATCTTTCTGAAAGGTGAGCTTGCACTTTAAATACAAAAACCAATTATCCAGGTTGGCAATTACAAAATAAAACAATATGTTACTAGGGCAGCTTGATGCATTTAAAATTGGAAGTGACATTAAATAATGTCATTAAAAAATAATAGAGGCTCCACAGGAGGTTTTGGAATATGTTTCCCAGAAATCTGACCACCAAAACAAACTTGCTTTTTTCTATAAAATTTCTGCCATGCCACAGAACATCAGATCACACTTACTCACCATGCCGTGGAGATCTCCAAAGCAGTGTGCTGTGTTATTTATTATGTGATGCTGCAATAACGTTTGAACGTTCTCAGCTCCACCTGAGTATACCAAGTTCAGGGGCAAATGTTTGTGCAGAAAAATAAAAATAAAATTGTTTTAGAAAGAGTATGGGTAAAAAAAAACCCTGTCAATTCATTTTTTGCTGTTTCCCTTTTAAGGAGATTTCCTTTCACTTCTTGTCCTGCAGATGCAACAGGAAGTGAAATATTTGGGGAATTTGGTTCAGTCACCAGAAGTTGTCATCAGAACAGGCATCCAATTGTAAAGTTTTTCCTATGCTTCTTGTGCTGATGACCATGGTCACTCTACATGGCAAGGACATAGAAAGCAATAAAAACATATCAAGGGTTCTAATCCTTTCCAGCTCTAGCCAAAATAATTTGTAAACTGAATATACAATTGCATATCCACATATTTTCTCATCCATCAAATTGGCATAGCACAGTTACAGCACTGTTGGCAGCACCATATTGGATTTCATTGGGAGAACATAAAAAAGCATGCCTCTGTGACAGCCTATGTTTAGATTATACAAGTTATCAGGGACATTGCAGGAGGGCCCATTCACACCAGAACGCAGTGCTGGAAACCCACGTTCTGTGTGAGTTTTTTGCATCTCGTTCAAAACACACTGCTCTTGCAATCTGCAGCGGGTGTCAATACAATGCTAACAACAACCCAAATGCAGGTGGCAAACCAAGTGCATTTGCCTACACCCTATCATATGGTACAGAAGTACCGTGCAATCCCAGTTGCAGTGAGTTTTTTTAATTAGTGCATGCACTACTTTTGATGCACTTTTGCTAAAGCTGCGCTTATCATGACACAAATAAACATTAAAAAGAAACATAGAAAAAAGCAAGAGGAAAAGTCCTTATAAGTGACAAAGTCCATCCACTGGTATGTGCACCATCTGTCACCAGAGTATGCGTGTTCTTGGTTATAGACCTCCACCATATAAAGTGCCTGCTTACCGCAACGTGTTGACCTTCTATTACGGAAGGGTAATCTCCCCTGCGGCTCATAACCCAGTCAGGGCCTTTGTCCTTCAGAGAAAAAAATGGAGATCCCCCTCTTATGGGTACTTAATCATAGAAACTCCCCATGCTGCTTCCACCCTCTGCTTCCTCCAGAAGGACACGATGCCATGCTGCGCCCCGGCTGGAAACTTTCCCCCCGATGTCCTCCTGACAGTCCGATCTCCCTGAGTGTAATGAGGGGACAGATCTCCGCTGTGTGTCAGCTCAGCGATCACGGCCGGCATTGTCTCCTTCTGGAGGAAGCAGAGAGGGTAGAGGCAGCATTGGGAGTTTCTATGATCGAGTACCCATAAGAGGTGGATCTCCATCTGTTTCTTGGAAGGACAAAGGCCCTGGCTGGGTTATGAGCCACAGGCGAAATTGACCTCCCGTAATAGGAGGTCAACACATTTCGGTAAGCAGGCACTTTATATGGTGGAGGTTTATACCCAAGAACATGCATACTCTGGTGACAGATGGTGCACATACCAGTGAATGGACTTTGTCACTTATATGGTCTTTTCTTTTTGCTTTTTTCTATGTTTCTTTTTAATGTTTATCTGTGTCACAATAAGCTCAGCTTTAGCAAAAGTGATTTAGTACTGTGTGTGTCTCACAGCAAAGCTGCTGCTGTGAATTCTTGTCACAGTTTTAGATGAAACTACTTTTTAAGCGTTGCAGTGCCATTTCCCCCCATTTAAATGAATGGGCTGAAAAGGCACTGCACTCAAGTCGCACAGGAATGCAAGTACATTCCTGTGCAATTCCTGGTGTGAACCGGCCCTGAATCCCAGTCACTCTGGCTGTTAAGTTTTAAAAGTTCTCTAATGGTTAGTATTCAGCTGTAAATACTTGGCCTGGCAACAGCTTTGTTTAATCACTTGGGCACTAGAGCAATTTGTTAAATTGTTTGGATGCATGTAAAAATCTGCATTTTTTGCCATAAAATCACTCAAACTCCCAGAACGTTATATGTTTTCTGAAAGCAGAGACCCTATAGAATAAAAATAGGATAGTTGCAATTTTTTCACAACTGCAAACTAACACAAATTTTCAGGAAAAAATATAATAAAATTTTTTTTGTGCAAACACACACGAGATAATACCCAGTTTTCTGTAAAAAATAAAAGATGGGGTTGCGTCAAGCAAATAGATGCCAAACATGGCAAGTCTTAAAATTGTGTGCGCCTGTTAGATTACAAATAACTATAATAACCAAAAGTCTCCATAGTCAATGCTTTAAATGTCTTTACAGCTGATTAAAGTTAACTGTGAGCTCTGGTGCTAGAATGATAGCTCTCACTATAGCATTTGCGGCGATACCTTACATTTGTGATGCGATTGTGGTTTACCTAATTTGTATTTGCATAGACATGTGCACATGAGTGTGTGTTTGCATCTCTGGGTGTGTGCAAGTCAATGGGCGTTACATTTATTAAATTTTTTTAATAAATGTTATAATTTTATTATATTAAATGTTTTTTAAATTTTACTTTACAACTTTATTGATATCACAAGGGGTGAACAAACCCCATGGTATAGCATTAGACAGGTGCTCAATCTCTTTATGGAGACAATTGGGGTCTAATATACCCAAGTGTCTCTTTCACCTGCCCTCCAGAGCATCCAACCGAACAGAGATTTGCTTAGTCAGATGCTCCCCTGGCTGTACCAGCCAGGGAATGGAAGCTCTGAAACCAGAAGTGACAAAATCATTATCACTTCTGGTTTCAGTCAGTGCAGAGAAAATTGAAGGACAGAAGTCCTCCCACTCACCATCCTTATGCGGCTAGTGGTCAAGAGCGGGAGAGACCAGGAACCACGCGTACATCCAAAACACGCATCCATCGGCCACATACGCACCAATATGGTAACAAGTCGTTTTTTCTTTCAATTTCAAGTTAACTTTACCTTTATGAGTCTGCATGAATGAATTCCTGACATGTCACAATATAGAACAGCAGTATAATTTTCACAAAACTGTGATTGTTTTATTAAAAAGGTGTTTTTGAACCCTTTTTAGCAAACTTGGTCTAGGACGCTGTTCTCTATGGGGCGGTCAGATGGAAACGGACCGCTTGTCTGTTTTACATCTGACTGTCATTAAATCTGATCGGCTAGACGGATGGGGTACAGCAGATCCCCATCCGTCTGTTTTTGGTGGCCCCCAAAATGAATCGGATGCAGGCAGGTGTAAATGGACACATATCCACATGAAGTGTCGGTGTATCTACCATACTGTAACGTTGACCTGACTGTGAAAAGAATAAAGGTTTTGAGTCAACAAAATGAGATCTGCTAACACCCACCATTCCCGGACAGAAGTCGGCATGTCCATCCTTACTGTGATTGAATTTACTATGTGAATGGTAACTAAATAAGGTGAATAGCTGGAACAAGTGAGTTTTTATTCTACACTGATAAGGATGAGCATAATTTATTCTGCTCCACTTCATTGAGATCACATAACAACGATAAAACATCTTTATAGGAAACCACCCTGCATGGATTATTATTACTGGTGATTTATACATGGGATTTATCCTGTGTGTCACAATGACTTATAGTTGCTTTAGGCTTAATACAAACCAGAGGCAACGTACCAAAGAAACTCTTTTGTCTTTGTTTTAATTTGTCTGCAAGAAGAAGATAAAGATCCTATTTCCATTATGCATGTTACGCTTATGTATATATCAAACCCAGCAGGGCATTTTCCCAGCCATACCCTTCTAGAGCCATGTACAGTACATAATGCCTTGTTCATACACAATCTTCCAACATTCCACAACTTTTACTTATTGCCTTCTCTGCTTAATAGCAGCTAACTCTGTGACATTTCCATGATTTAACGGTGGATTGTTAACTAAGCTGATTTGTGTTTGATTAGCGAGATACATGTAACTCCATTAAAAAGATGATAAAAATGCAATTTTTAACTGTAGAACTAAGGTCGCTGACCCAGGCATGATTTAAAAATACTCTAGCCTTTATTGCTGCTTTCAATTATTCCCTGTGTGCTGATATGTTTAAATACTGAGCTTGAAGCAAACAGCTAAGTGTACAGTTGCAATATGCTGTATATAAATAGATATTTTTGTTTGCCACGATATTTGTAATTTTGTTTGGTTAGACTTGTGATCTGTGCATTCTTGAAAAATGTTATAGCCACAGCCTGGTCATCCCTATGCGCAAAGCTCTATTGAAACTTGTCAGATGGAGGAGTCTAAGCGGATTGTGTATGAACTCGTACTTCAATAAAAGTTTATGCTGGGATTATTTCATTGGTGCGGCCTCTATTATAATATACAAGGATTACTAATTTGTGGTTGGCGTGAGCCCAAGAAGAGGTCCAGCTCCAGAAATTAGGGTCGCCATGCAGACAGTGGACCTGGCCCTTATTTTTATTTGTGCTTGTTTTGTGCAGCGTTCATATACTCTTCTTTTCCCCACCTCGGTAGGTTGTTGGCTTGAGAGCATTGTTCAATGCAGTAGAGCATGTTGGCTTAAGCTGGCCATACATTATACACTTTTCTTATTCAATTTCCTTTACATATACCTTTAACTATGCAATGCAAGGGCTTGCCAGCCATGTGTTATCCCTCCCACTCCCAGCATGCCTAAGAGTCCTAGGAGGGCAGACATCCTTTGCCTTCTGGGCAACGTTCCCCCTCTTTTAAAAAAAAAAAGGCTTTATGCAGGCTTGGCTAAGCTGAATCATCTAATCCTTGAACCCATCTTGGACCATGCTGGAGTAAAGATTGCAGGCTACCCTGGAATGTGCTATCGGGCACTGGGTTCTGCCATTTGCGCTATACAGTCTTTCTGATTCTGTATTGGGTAGCCACACAGCACTTTCCGGGTACAGAGTCATATCACTATCTTTGGTGTGCCTAGTCTCACTTGGCTCCTTTTGGTATGCCATGTGGATCTTGACTATTGCAACTCCCTTCTTATTGGCCTGCCTCTACATGGGCTATCCCCTCTTCAGTCTATCATGAATGCTGCTGCCAGACTTATCCACCTTACCAACTGCTCAGTGTCTGCCAACCCTCTCCTCCAATCCCTACACTGGCTCCCGATCACCCAGCGAATTAAATTCAAAATACTAACCACAACTTACAAAGCCATCCACAGCTCTGCCCCAAGCTACATCACCAAACTTGTCTCCAAACATATCCCAAACCGTCCTCTCCGCTCTTCTAAAGACCTCCCACTGTCAAGCTCTCTCATCTCCTCCTCCCATGCTCATCTCCAGGATTTCTCCAGAGCCTCTTCCATCCTCTGGAACTCACTACCTCAACCTGTCCGGCTATCCCCTACTCTTGCTACCTTCAGGCGATCCCTGAAAACTCATCTCTTCAGGGAAGCCTATCACGTCTCCAACTAATCTTTTACCACTTCCATCAGCTCATTCCCCACAGCTACAACCTTTTGTACCACCTGCCCCACCCTATTAGATTGTAAGCTCTTCTGAGCAGGGCCCTCTTAATCCTCTTGTATTTTATTGTATTATAACTGTATTGTCTCCCTTTTATATTGTAAAGCGCTGCGTAAACTGTTGGCGCTATATAAATCCTGTATAATAATAATCTGAATATTGGACGATAATACATTTTGGTATTTTACCAATTTCCATTATGTCCCTATTCTGTCCATTTAGCCAGTTGTTATCTATTGTGCCTCTTTAGCAGTCCTGGAAAGTCAGATCATAATGGCACAAAGTTCATATATATCAAATGAAGACTATATGGGGAGCAGTGGTAGCCAATATTTCAACACCTTGTATGAATCAGGAAGAACCCAGCTAGTGCAGACAGTGGAAGTACAACAGAAGGGCGCCCTTCTGTTTTACTTCCCTGGAAAGCGTTAATGGACTGAGAAATTATTGCTGTGCCATCAGTTGAAAAGAAGCGCATGCGCTCTGTTCCTCCCGCTTTTCTTCACTGTGAGGTAGCTTCTTTGCACCATTGCTTCTATCTACTAAAGACATCCTTCACACCAAGGTTGGTCCTTGCTGCTTTCTACAGTAATCTTGACTTGCACACACCCTCCACCTGATTCATGTCATCCAACTTACCTGTGTCTTTGCTCAGACTAGCAGACCTCAATGCAGCTCATGCAGATCTTTTAAGGCAAGGAGACATTGCCATGGTTCCCTTACCCAGAAGGTTTTAGGGGTTTCACTCTGATGTTTTTACTGTTTCAAAAGGGGGCATTTGTCCCATCTTTAACCTGAAGACTCTAAATGTCTTCATTCAAACTCAAACATTCCACATGGAATCCACCAAGTCTAACAAAAAAATTCTAGGCTTGGTGTATATCAAGGACGTGTACTTGCATACCCTCATTCTTCCAACGAATCAACACTACCTTTGTTGTGCAATGGGCACTCAGCACTATCAATTTAAATGCCATCCGTTTGACCTATTGTCCGCACTATATGTGTTCTAGCCCTGTACTTGACTTACTTTACTCTCATGGTATTCCGATTGTGAGATACTTAGACAATCTTTTATTATGGGAACAGTCAGCTTAAACTCTGATTGTCAATGTACTGCAGACAGTCCAGACACTAAAAAGGTTTGGCTGGATCCTAAACCTCCAGAAATCAGCATAGCACATTTCTTGGAGTATCTGGGCCTTATTCTAGACACAGCTCAGGTGAAAGTTTGTTCTTCATAAAATGCATTTGCTAATCTGCTCCCAGGCTTTGGACTCTACAGTCCAGGATCTGACAAACTCTGAAATTCTGCATGACAGTTCTTCGCTTGATGGTAGCCTCCGTTGAGGCAATCCCATTTTCTCCATTCCACTGCAGACCCCTTCAACACAACAATCTGTTGTCATTGGACTAATCAGTTTTTGTCTATAGGCAAACCAATTAAACTGACACAGAAAACCATGTTGTTTCTGGCCTGGTGGCTCAATAATCCAGTTTTGGAGTGAGGAAAATCCTTCCTCCCACTGTCATTGAAGGAAATCTACCTCCTGTAAGGTCTGACATGGAAAGCTTACTTTTTTTGGTGGAAGCAAAGAATATTTCATCTTTTTACAACCCAGTCTGGAGCAACATTAGGCCTTGAGTATCATCAAACATCTAATCTCAGCACTTCGCATTATCTCAGAATCTCAGAATCTCTTAACAGAAACCCCTGGCCTTCCATTCCTTGGTCAAGATTTTGTATAAGGTGCGTTTCATTTGGCTCCTCCTGCTCAACCACCTCTTACTCAATGGGATCTAAATTTGGTTCTGCTTGGTTCTCTTCAAAGACCGTCGTTAAAATCTATCAGGGATATTTTCCTTTTCACCCTCACTTACAAGGTTCTGTTCCTTGTCACCATCACCTCTGATGATGGTGATGAATTGGCAGCCTTTTCCTATACTATACGGACCTCTGTACAACCACACTGTCGGTTTTTCACAATTGATCAGCGCAGTCAGCTATAGCCGGTAGCACTGATCAGTGTATTTTGACAGCAGGGAAGTCTCCCCACTGTCAAAATACAATAACTCAGCAGGAAGGATTCCCCCATCCAAACCAAGTGTGGGAATAGGGGAATCTGAATATTTTTATTGTTCAACCTAATGGTTGAACGAAAAGAAAATGGATAATGTATGGGCTGCCTAAATCAGAGCTAAAGCAAGTTTTCCACCTCTGCAGCAGTAGATCACTGCTGGTTGATTACAGTGATCTTTTGCTGGTTGATTACAGCCAGAAGTAAATCACAATTAACCGCTTAAGGACCGGCTCACGCATATGTACGTCGACACAATGCCTCCTGTGGGCAGATCGACGTGTATATATATATGTCCCCTTTAAGATGCGGCATTGCAGGCACGCGCACCAGCCACGAGCTCTGTGAGTCCTGCGGACTCGATGTCCGCGGGGATACCCGCGATCGTCTCACGGAGAGGAAGAATGGGGAAATGCTGATGTAAACAAGCATTTCCCCATCCTTCCTAGTGACAGGACAATGATCACAGCTCCCTGTAATCAGGAGCTGTGATCAGTGTCGTGTCACACATAGCCCATCCCCCCTACAGTTAGAAGCACTCCCTAGGACACACTTAACCCCTTCACCGCCCCCTAGTGGTTAACCCCTTCACTGCCAGTGAAGCTGTATAAATGACAATGGTCCTAAAATGGCGTCAAAAGTGTCCAATGTGTTCGCCATAATGTCGCAGTCACGATAAAAATTGATCGCCGCCATTACTATTAAAAAAAATTATTAATAAAAATGCCATAAAACTATCCCCTATTTTGTAGACGATATAACTTTTGCGCAAACCAATCAATAAACGCTTATTGCGATTTTTTTTACCAAAATTATGTAGAAGAATACGTATCGGCCTAAACTGAGGGAAAAATGTTTTATATATTTTTTGGGGATATTTATTATAGCAAAAAGTAAAAAATATTGCTTTTTTTTCAAAATTGTCGCTCTATTTTTGTTTATAGCGCAAAAAATAAAAACCGCAGAGGTGATCAAATGCCACCAAAAGAAATATCTATTTGTGGGAAAAAAAGGACGTAAATTTTGTTTGGGAGCTACGTCGCACGACCGCGCAATTGTCAGTTAAAGCGACACAGTGCCGAATCGCAAAAAGTGCTCTGGTCTTTGCCCAGCCAAATGGTCCGAGACTTAAGTGGTTAAAGTTATCTGTAGCTACAAAGCAGCATAGGGGAGCAGGATTTCATCCCCTCTGGCCAGATCCATACCCCTCCCATGAAGACAAACAAAATTTAAAAAAGGGCTTAAAATAACAAATATTATTTAAGATCAATCATTGATGATCATCATTACATTTTTGTTGACTGCATGAGCAATAAGTTAATATATGCTAGAAATTTACTAAAGCCTTTTTTTTTCTGTGTGACAACGAAAGGGGAATAAATTTCTTAAGTAAAATGCAAATTTCCACTTTGAGCTCCATAATTCCACTATGTTACATAAAAATCTCACTTATGTAATATCTTTTTAATCAGCAGACTTTGGCTATGATATTTTGGGAGAAATTCTGGGGCTGTGCAAATTATTTAAAGGTTTTCTTTCTAATTAAAACCTAGGTAAAAAAACAACAACATTAAAAGGCTCAAAGGGGTGTAGAAAAAAGCATAGGGACTTAAATGGTAATGAAATTTCAAAAGTTGTTTCTGATGAATTTACATTTTCAGCTTTTATTAATAATTAAACTAACCTGGTAACTCTGCCATTAAAATCCTTGTTTGGGTTTTTCTTATTATTGGGTGTCAATGGTCTGACAGCTGTGCTCCTATGTTGTCACCCTGTCACACACCCCACTTGTTGATACAACTAGCATCTTTGCCATTGAACATTACACAACTCATTGCCAGTGATGAATCCCTAGCAATCTTCTCATAATTGGAACATTTTGCTATCATTTCCAATTAATCATTAGTGCATGCTACACTGCTTTGTTCCTTATCTGTAGCGATCGCATACGATTAATTGCATTATGGAGGATCATCACATTGCCGTCACATTGGCATCATCCATGATCACCAATGTGTACCAATTCATTCATTCATTTTTTTTTTGTCTTTCAAAGGATAATGTTATATTCGAAAGGCTGTCAAGAGAATCCCAGTACATGGAACCGACTTTAAACCATCTGGAACAATTTGCGTCTGAAGGTAAAACAAATTACAGTGGTAATAATTACAATTATTATTAGTTATATACCATTAGACCTTGTCCTTTGCTGTCTTGTGCTCTATGTTTCCCAGAAAGGTAAATTGTAATAATAAAAGTTTAATTCTAACTGAAAACATGAACTTCTTATCAGTTTCACTGATGTTTTGTAATTCTGAAAGGGAGTGTTTAGTGTTTTGTATATATTTCTGTATTTTTTTTAAAAAAAAATTTGTGTTTCAGGACTACAATTTATAATATTTTTGTTCATGCCTTAGTCAGGAAAATAGACTTTGATTGGGGTTTTGTCCTGAGAGTCCTATGGGACTGTAATGCACAGGCGTAGCCAGGACAATGACACTAAGAGCAGGTTAATACCAGTGTGCTGTGGTTTGGCCATAGTGCAATTGTATGTACGGTTTACCGGCGGTTTTAGGAGGGCTCCCATTGGCTACTATTAGGCTGTGTATTTTCTGAAAGTGCATCAAAGATGCCGCATACAAGACTTTGAGGCGCTTTCATGAAAATGCATGGTGTAATAGAAGTCAGTGGGAGCACACCAACTAAAAAGCACAGGAAAACCAACACTAATGCTGTGGCCAGACTACCAGTGTGAACCCGCTCTCACTGTGCTGGATGTAAACAAACATGGGAAGACAGTTATCAGATTGAAGTAATCTGTGTAGGGGAGGATTGGTTAGGTTAGGTCAAGGAAAAAGTACAAAAAGGACAAGTGCACAAGCAATCACATTTTGAAAAACTTTGGTCCCTTGGCTTAGTTATTTGCAGGTACCAGACACTCGGAGTTGACCCCCAGGCTCGAGAGAGTCTGACCCCTGAGCAGAACCACTTTCTTCCTTTTCTTTCTTAGACCTACTATTCTCTTTTTCCATTCTCCTCCAAGATCTCTCTATTCTTTGATTTCCCTATTTCTTTTTAGATGTACTTGGTATTCCTGGTACTAGTAGAGGGGTCCTTGAACCCAAATACCTGGTTGAACATATGTTTGGACCTGGCCCTAGGATGCTACTGGTTATAAGATGCAAGTATTGTTGTTATATAGAGCTTTTCACTGCTGTTCAGTACTAATGGTGCCCTAGGTTTTAAGGGCTTTTATATTTTCTACTTGGAAAGGCAATGTTTCCCTTCCAAACAGGGTCCTCCACGTCATAAAACTGGTGTGAGCCGACCTACACCAACTACCTGGACACTCTCAAAATAATGGGCAGTTCAACTTTGTTACTTGTTGCCCAATGTTGCTGTGTATGTAACATTATCAAACTACTATTGTTGCTATATTTTGTATTCCTTCTTATAGCGTGGAAAGAAAAAACGTAATAAAAATTATTGAAACAGAAAAAGGACAAGTGCATTTTGGCCTAAGCAGCGCGCTTTCTTTAAATAATAATATTTCATATTCACCACTTGCAGCCAGCAAGTGAAGCTCAATGTTACTTCATCTTTCTCACTAGTCTGATTTTACGTATTTGCTCTGAATAGAATGTGTTGTTAACAGTCATATACAACAGAAGCTCAAATTCTACACTCAGCTGAATGAGCCACCTGAGGGGCATACTCCTAGCTCTCTGGCCTGCACATAACCCTTCTCTGCATTTCCATTTAGCAAGACAGGTAATAATCAGCTATTGGTGGTTTTTCTCCCTAGAAATCCAAAAAATGGTCTGCAAAATAAGTGGCTTGGGTGTATCCTGAATTTTTACTTGTGAAGTAGAATTTTTTACAATGTATGCATAGAATGCAATAAGGTCTGACAAGTCTAATAAGCAATTGTTTGCATCTATCAAACAGATGTAACAATACACTTTATTTTTTATTTTTTAAAAAGCAAAAGGGAGCAAAATAAAATAAGAAGTTAAAGTACAAATAATTAAACACTGTCAATACATGTTATATATAAATCCTGTATAATAATAATAATGATAATATTACATTGTGTTCATACTCACTTTGCTACTAGAGCATATGTTTTATGTAGATTGCAAAAATCATACTTGATAATGCTGTTCACTGTCCCTCCCTCATTGTCTGTGTCTCCGCTGCAGCCTGAGATTGCGTAAACCAGCTTTTGTCACATCTAATGAGCATGCTCCAGTTTCAGGTCACTTCTAAGCTGTTCATTTCCTTTTTTTATTATCTGTGCAGCCCACATAACTATAGAATCACACATGTGGGTGTATACACAGTTGTAAATGACAGTCCCTCCTCTTCCATGTTCTTGTATTATTAAACACAATGGGGGGAGGGATCTAAGATGGCGATTGATGGAGGTGTCACCTCCCTGTTAGTCTTAGCACATACACACCATAGACACAGGCTGGAGGGGTGTGACACAGCCTGTTATTGGCAAAACCTCCTCCAGATATCTTTACAGTGTGAACAAAGTAAAAAGCTATTGTCAGTCAACTTACATTCTGCCTACACCATGTTATAGCAAAAAAAAAAAAACTTTTGCTTTGAAATATAGATTTGTAAAAAGCTTTAAAACACTTTGTTTCTATTAGTTATTTATTTTGATTCTCTGTTCGGAATGCCTTTTTTATGTCATGTGACTGGCACAGCACCAATCAGCACTTTGCAAACACAGATTCATAGTCCAGACGTCCTCTGCTGCTTTAGAGCATACATCAACAGAGTACTAGAAACTCTTCCCTGAGGAAAGGAAAGACCTGGGAAATGTCATGTGACTGCTAAACAACAATGATTAAATCAAGTACCCCTTTGCTTTTCATATTAAATATAGTGACATGATCTTTATATATAAATAGAAGGGATGATGGCAGTTAAAAATTGTATGTTTAGTATCACTTTAAATATTAAGTTAAATGGCTTTGACACCTTAGATTGTAAGCATTTTAAGGGCAGGAACTGATGTGAATGTACAATATATATGTAGAGCTCTGCGTAAGTTGATGGCACTACACAAGTACCTCTAATAATAATAATGATAATATTTATTGCAAGTTATTAAGTGATATTTACCTCACCTTGAGACATGCAGTAGATTTTATTGAAACACATACGCCTAACATGCATTGGAATACACCAGCAGCCAGTATGGTTCTGGTGCATTAAGCTCCTGCAATGTGGACAGCGGGTTGTGATGAGGGAGTAGACCTGAATTTATGTGTATGCATAGTACATATCTCTCCTACATCTTGTCCTGTGATTATTCCAAGTCTAATGCACGCGGTAAGCAGACACATGAAAATTTGTGTTGGTGATAAGCAGCAAATTATTATCTTCAACATAAATTTCATAGCTGATCACTTTTTGGATGAAAGTGCTTTGCTTGGGAATAAATTACATTTTTATCAAGTCTGACATTTGTAAGTGGATTTAAATTATGGTGTGGTTGATAAATGGTGTTGAAGTTGAAGTATTTCTCACCACTCCCACCTTTAATATACTCAACTATAGTGTCAGCCAGGCTACAACTAAGAAAAACATTGGTTTGACAGTCTCACATTCACAGGCAGAATAGACAGACTACATATGCCGGCAAACCAAGAAAACCTGAGTGTGTGAACTTTTACCCTCTTGCTCCAAAGAGTAGCTACACCTGCTTATTAGGACAGCGAGATCTGTCACCGAGAATCAGTGACACATCTCCCCATCATCGAACCCCCCGTGTTCCTGTATGTGATTTGGCTGACTATGTTTAGCTGTGCATGTGTGGTTAACTTCTTCGTTCCATTCTTCGTATTCGGAAAGACCGACACTTGTAAGGCAGTACATTTTCAATTAGATGATTGGAATGACCCATTATTCCTCCCTAGGCAAGCTCTACTATGACATAGGGCCATGTTTGGTATAGCAAAGTATCTACAAGATGTATTGTGTTCCCTTTTTATTTTTCTAGAGCCTTTGGTAAGGTGTAGCTCCTGTAGCACACTCTCTTAAAGAAGTAGTAAATTCTTAAAAAAATTAAATAAAATGAAAAAGGTCTCCCTGCAAATGGCATAATGTGCTAGTGTGCACTGCATACTAGTATATTATTTATTATTACAGACTTGCTCATAAAATATATCCCTCCAGCGGTGCATTGTTACTGCTGACAAGGCTTCCATGTTCACCTGGCCTTCCTCCTGTGTGTGCAGACTCCGGCCGTTTGAATAGCCAAGCCACAATGGTGTCACTCCCACACATGGGCATGGGAGTCATGATCGCGGCACAGCGATCGGAGCTCTGGATTGATGGCTCATTCAGTGTGTCCTCACTTCAGAGTGTAGTGCACCAGTGACGTCACGCACTGAAGGTATTCTGAATATCTCCTAAACGGTGCACATTTAGGAGATATTCATTGTAGGATTTATTATAGGCTTACCTGTGGGTACAAGTGACCAAGCGATGATTACTACCGCTTTAAATAATATGTTGCTTTCATATTATTCCCTCTGGTTATACAGTATACAGCTATAATAGCACTCTCTCACATAACATCTAATGTTTGTATTGTTCTCTCTTATAATGCTCAGCACTTGTACTCTAAGGCAGCCTTTTTCTACCAGGATGCAGTGATTTTTTGGGGGATTCTTTAACCACTTGCTTACTGGGCACTTAAACCCCCCTCCTGCCCAGACCAATTTTCTGCTTTCAGTGCTCTCACTCTTTGAATGACAATTGCGCGGTCATACAACACTGTACCCAAATGAAATTTTTATAATTTTTTTCCCACAAATAGAGCTTTCTTTTGGTGGTATTTGATCACCTCTGCAGTTCTTATTTTTTATTAAAAAAGACCAACTTTAAAAAAAAAAAAAAAAAAAACGTTTCATATTTTGTTATAAAATTTTGCAAACAGGTAATTTTTCTCCTTCATTGATGTACGCTGATGAGGCTGCACTGATGGGCACGATAGGCGGCACTGATGGGCCCTGGTGGGCTGCACCTATGGGCACCGATGGGCTGCACTGATGGGCACCGATAAGCCAGCACTGGTGGGCACTGAGAGGTGGCACTGGTGGGCATTGATAGGTGGCACTGGTGGGCACTGAGAATTGGCACTAATAGGTGGCACTGATAGCTGGCAGTGATGGGCACTGATGGGTGGCAGTGATGGGCACTGATGGGTGGCAGTGATGGGCACTGATCAGCATTGGTGGGTGACACTGATAGGCAGCACTGCTAGGTGGCACTGATGAGGCACTGATTGACACCACTGGTGGGCATTGATATGTGGCACTGTTTTGCACTGGTGGACACTGACTGGTGACACTGGCAGGCGGTACTGGTGGGCACATATGAGGCGGATGTGCCTCTTCCTCTTCGGGACCAATGTCCCTTGCACAAAAGCTGTCAGCGTGAGGAGAAAAAAAAACGATTACCGAGCTTTTGTTTACATCACGTGATCAGCTGTCATTGGCTGACAGCTGATCACGTGGTAAGGGGCTGAGATCGGCCCCTTACTCGGATCTGTGATCACCCGAGTCTCAGTGACTCGGTGATCACAGCGCGCGGGGAGCGTGCGGGCAGCGTGCAAAGGGGAGGATGTCTATTGACGGCCTCCCGGCAAAGCAGGTCCGCGCTGTAGCCGTCATTCAGCTATAGCGCAGACGCGAAGTGGTTAAGGGTGACTTTGCAAAATGCCTAAAATTTGCCCAAAAATTGTCAACAAGCCTTTTTTCTTGTTACACAAAGCCACATTTTTTTATTGTGCAGCAATACAACCATGGGCATCATGTGGGCCAGCTGCCAGCCTGAAGACGTCCTTGTTTGCCCCTTACCTGACCCTCTCTATCAATACTGGGGTTATGTTAGCTGAATGAGGGAGAGAAACTGAGGGAAAAGAGAAATGCTAGAATACTACTTGGTTACAGTGCGCAAAGTAGTATTGCTTGTAAAAATAAATCACCTATAATGTTGGGCGTCCTACGTGTGTGAATGCTGCTGCATTATATATAGCTAATAGTTTTGGTTTTTTAATTTTCCAATGCAGTTCCTCGGTTTCTAGCACATTCTAAGGCAATTTGTAGCTCTCATATCACTCTTTTTAAAGGATGCGACCCTGTTAGTTCCACCACTGGTATCAGTAGTTTTCTGTTTTTGTTATTTAAATTTTAAAAAAAAATTTACCATTTTATTTTATTTATTTACAATATAGTTGTTTTTTTTTTTTTTGGTGCCCCATTGGGGGGGGGCTTTTGTGAAATATCAGGGGTCTAAAAAGACAGTGATGTTTCACCTTTGAAACAGAGAAAGGAAATTGAGGATCAATCTCCTTCCCTGGAGCCTCAGCTGCACAGAATGAATGGACAGGAATAGCTCTGTACAAAGCTTCCTGTTCATTCACAAACTGAAGCATAGTAAACACAATGAACAGAGTCAGTGATTGGTACGGATCACTGACTCTCTTCATCATTCATCCTGAAAGCATCTCCCGCAGCAGCCGGCAGCAAAGGTGGGAGCCTGACTGCGCTTCAGGGGATGAGGGGGGCTGGGGGAGTACACAGGAGCCCAATCACAGTGGGAGGGTGATAGGAGGGACAGTGGAGTGGCATGTAGAGGAACCGAACCACTCTGTTTTCCTCCTGCAAAACAGAGATTGGTTCCTCTAGATGCCGCCCCCGCCACCTCTCCTATCAGGCGTATAGGGGGCCGCACAGGTCCCCTGGAGCATGGAGCCGGGTTGCAATTGTGTCCCCTGTACATAGGCCCCTGCCCTACCACATAAGATATTTAGTTGTTAATTATCATATCATGGGATGCAAAGGGGCCAGCATTGCTGCATGTCAGATTTATGGTGAATGGGAGCGGTGACAATAGGGTGGGATAAAGTATAGCACATTTTCAAAGGAATCAATAAAATTATTTTAGTCACTATTCGAAAGTGGCAACATTTTTGAGATTGACAAATGCAATACTGGACATATTATAACTTTAGTGAAATCTATTTAGACACAGAATTCCAGATGGTAGAGAATGCAACTAAATGTGATGAATGTGTGAGCAAATCTGGTTATCCTTCTTTATAAATACCACAGAAGATCCTACATAGTCCAGGCAGAGAGTAAGCAAGCTGATCATTTTCGATTTTAAAGTGAACCTGTTATAACAGAAGTGTGGGGGCTGCTAATGTTGATCTTCTTCTGAAAGTGCTGGAGGTTAATACTGATCTGTTAGATGTAATACTTAGTGTGGCTGACCTGGAACCTAATTGCCATACTGATCTAGAGTCAACAAAGGGTCATCATAGCAACTAACATTTTCAGAATTATTCAGCAATGGCGACCTCCATATTTGTCTCATGACATGTTTTCCTTAAGTAAGGAATATATTTGTAGCTATTTCTTCTCTGTCAACCCCCAAATACGTTGCTGATGGTGCAATGTGAAAATTCCACATTGAAGCTAATGAGAATAGCATATAGTTCTGGCGGTGGCAGCATGGACAACACAGGAAAAATTATCACCATAAGACTTTAAACAGTGACAAATATATGCATTTGAACTTCAAAAGTAACTAGAACTTTTCAAACTTGGTGTCTCATTGACATCTGTACAGAAAAGTAATAATTATTTTGCATGCAGCTCTTTAATTTTGAAGTTGATTTGCCTCACCGAGGCTCTTCTGTGATGGATGGTGGGCTTGGTGCCAGGAGAACTTTAGACCTTCACCTAGCAATGCACTTTTTTTAAGCAGTTGCTGGCATCTTGTCAGCTCAGAGGTTTACAACATCATCTCTGGTTAGCACCACTACACTTCATTTCATTTTGGCCAAGCACCAAGTGGTGTGGATGGCTCTTCCATCCGGCTGTGAACCTAGGTGGAGTAAGTGCTTCAGAGCTGCTTTTTGCTCCATACTGAACAAGCCAAAGGGAATGCAAAAATAGGATTTTTATAACAGCTTACCTGTAAAATCCTTTTCTTGGAGTACATCACGGGACACAGAGCGACATAGTCATTACTAATGGGTTATATAGTTACCGTCAGGTGCTGGCACTGGCAACTTCCAAAACCGGAAGTACCCTCCCCTATATAAGCCCCTCCCATCCGGGAGCACCTCAGTTTTGTAGCAAAGCAATAAGTGTCCCCAAAGAGGGGCGGGAGCTCTGTGTCCCGTGATGTACTCCAAGAAAAGGATTTTACAGGTAAGCTGTTATAAAAATCCTATTTTCTTTCTCGTACATCACGGGACACAGAGCGACATAGTCATTACTAATGGGATGTCCTAAAGCAATGCCAAATGAGGGGGGGGGATACACCATATATAAGCTGAGCGCTATCAGACATGAGGATCTTTTGCGGCCTGCAACACACTGCGCCCAAAGGCGACATCCTCCTGACTTCTAACGTCCACCTGGTAGAACCTAGTAAACGTGTGTACCGAAGACTATGTTGCGGCCTTACAGATTTGAGCCAGGGAGGCCTGGTGATGCACTGCCCATGAAGTTCCAACTGCTCTCGTGGAGTGCGCCCTAACTTTGAACGGAGGCGGTCTACTTCTCAAGCTATAGGCTTGTATTATGACCTGTCGAATCCACTTGGCTAAAGTAGATTTTGACGCTGCCTGACCCTTTCTGGGGCCTTCCGGCAGAATAAACAAAGTATCCGTTCTGCGAATCTGAGCAGTGGCTTTTAGATAAGCTTTAACTGCTCTTACTACATCCAAAGAATGCAATAACTTTTCCTCTACCGAAGTAGGCTTGGGGAAAAAAGAAGGAAGAACCACATCTTGGTTCAAATGAAAACTCGATACCACCTTAGGAAGAAAGGCTGGATGAGGACGTAACACTACTCTGTCCTTATGGATAACCAGATATGGCTCCTTACAGGACATAGCTGCTAATTCCGATACTCTTTTAGCCGAACAAATGGCTACTAGAAAAATCAATTTCCTGGTGAGAAGCACTAAGGAAATATGCTGTAATGGTTCAAATGGTTGTTTCTGTAGAACCGACAGAACCAAGTTTAGATCCCATGGACATATGGGAATATTAACCGGAGGACTAATACGCATCACTCCTTGTATAAAGGCTTTGACTAGTGAATGCGAAGCCAAGGGCCTTTGAAAAAATATTGACAAGGCCGAAATCTCACCCTTGATAGTACTCAAGGCAAGCTTCCTATCTACAGCCCATTGTAGGAAGTCCAGAATCCTACCTATTACGTATTTACGTGGACGCCATTTCTTGGCTTCACACCAGGCGATGTACGCCTTCCAGATTCTATAGTAGATCTGCCTGGATACCGGCTTCCTGGCATTGATCATGGTAGATACCACAGCATTAGAGAGCCCTCTCTTTTTTAGAATGTGGGCTTCAATAGCCAGGCCGTCAAACCTAGGGCTGGTAAGGAAGGGTGGTATATCGGTCCCTGCGAAAGCAGGTCCGGACGATGTGGGAGGGTCCAAGGACTCCCCACAGACATTTTTACAATCTCCGCGTACCATGCTCTTCGGGGCCACGCTGGAGCCACCAGAATCACTGGTTTCTTTTCTACCCTGATTCTGCGGAGTAATCGAGGTAACAATTGTGGCGGTGGGAATGCATATATCAGCTTGAACTGATCCCAAGGGAACACTAGGGCATCCGAGCCGCACGCTAGGGGATCCCTTGCCCAAGAGACAAACCTGTCCACTTTTGTGTTGAATCTGGATGCTAGCAGATCTACATCCGGTGTTCCCCACCGCTGACATATTGTCCGGAAAACCTCGGGATGAAGGGACCATTCCCCTGGGCATAATTGTTGGCGACTTAGAAAGTCCGCCTTCCAATTCTCCACCCCTGGAATGAATACCGCAGATATGGCTGGGACATATCTTTCTGCCCATCTCAGGATGTAATTTACTTCCCTTTGGGCTGCACGACTCCTGGTGCCCCCCTGACGATTGATATATGCCACTGCTGTGGCATTGTCTGACTGAACTCTGACAGGGGACCCTTGGAGTTTGGATGTCCATGCTACTAGGGCATACCGGGCTGCTCGTATCTCTAAGAGATTGATGGGCAGGGCCTTTTCCGCATCCGACCATCTGCCCTGGAGAGACCATTGCTCCAGTACTGCTCCCCAGCCTATAAGGCTGGCATCTGTAGTGACCACCTTCCAGGAAATCGGAACTGAAGGATTTCCCTCTTTCCAGATTCTGGGGAACCAACCACCAGCGGAGGCTCCTGCGAACGGAAGGGGACAAGGACATTGGTAAGTCCAGAGCCTGAACTTTTTTGTTCCAGGCTGACAGTATGGCCCTTTGCAACTTCCTTGAATGGAATTGACCGTAGGGTACTGCTTCGAATGATGCCACCATTTTTCCCAGCAGCCTCATGCACAGGCGTATGGATGGCTGTCTTTTTGAACCCACTAAGTGGATCAAATCTCTCAAAGACGACCCCTTTTCTTGAGGCAAGAAAATCTTTCTCTGGTCTGAATCCAGCCTTAGCCCCAAGTATTCCAGACTTTTGACTGGTTTTAGGGCTGACTTGTCTTGGTTGATAATCCAACCGTGATATTCCAGATACTTGATTGTCTCGTGAACAACCACTTCTAGTTTTTCCACTGAGTGGTCTATCAGCAACAAGTCGTCTAGATATGCCATTATCGTTACACCTCGTGTTCTTAGATTGGCCAATAATGGGGCCAGAATTTTTGTGAACACTCTTGGTGCTGTGGCCAGACCGAAGGGTAAGGCTCTGAACTGAAAATGGCGCCCTTCTACCGCAAAGCGTAGAAATTTTTGGTGGGCTGGAAAGATGGGGATGTGCAAATAAGCATCTTTGATGTCGATCGAGGCTAACCATTCCTCCCCTTGTAGGGCAGTGGCTACCGATCGGATCGACTCCATCCGGAAAGTCCTGATATGTAGGAATTTGTTTAGCCCTTTTAGATTTAATATGGGCCTCACGTCCCCGTTTGGCTTCGGAACTGTAAAGAGGTTTGAGTAAAACCCGAACCCCCATTCTTCCAGGGGAACCTCTATAATTACTGCTTGAAGCAATAATTGTTCCAGTGCCAACAGGAGGGATCCTCTCTTCTGGGGATCCCTTGGCACGTTTGACCTTATAAAGCGGGAAGGAGGGGAGTTTTTTAACTCCAATTTGTATCCCAGATTTACTGCGGAGAGCACCCATCTGTCTCGGATCGTGTCCCGCCAGGTTTCTGTGAACAACTGAAGTCTTCCCCCCACCCGATTGGGTGGGGGCAACCCTTCATGCATTTGACTTTGGGGGAGGTTTTGTACCTCTCCTGCTCCAGGGCTTCTTGTTACCCTGCAACTGTCCCTGATTTTTACCTCTGGGATTTGACCGGGGAGGCCGTCGGAACTGTTTCACAGCCGATGTCCTAGGGACTGGAGAAGCCGGCCTCTTAAAGGAGGGACCTCTAACTCTATTTTTAACCGGCAAAAGTGTACTTTTACCGCTGGAAATTCTCTGGATATACTTGTCCAGGTCTTCCCCGAATAAGCGCTCCCCATGAAATGGGAAGCTGACCAGCAATTTTTTACAGGGAGCTTCAGCAGACCAGTTTTTGAGCCATAGAAGCCTGCGCATATGTACTACAGACAGCGTAAGGCGGGATGCCTGATGGATTGAATCCTTTATAGCGTCCACCGCAAAGCATAAGGCTCTAGGTAGATCAGCTAGGGCAAGAGCCTGCTGATCCGGCAAGTCTCTTAAGACCTGTTTCAACTGATCCTTCACTGCTTGGCAGACCCCTATAGCTGCCACTGCTGGTTGTGTCACCAATCCTGCTGTAGAAAAAGCAGATTTCAATAATGACTCCAATTTTTTATCTATTGGGTCCTTGAACATTTGGACATTTTCCACCGGACATGTCAGTGATTTATTCACACAAGAGATGGCTGCGTCCACTGTAGGGACCTTCCATTTTCTGATGAACCTATCCTCCATGGGATAGACCACCGGAAATCTCTTGGGGGGAGTAAATATTTTGTCAGGATGCTCCCAATCCTGGTAAATGAGCCCCTCCAGTAAAGGATGGATCGGAAAGGAACAAACAGTCTGGGGAGCTTTTAGCGACCCCAACGAGGAGACAGAAGTGGAGGATGGCTCCGCAAGTGGCATTTTAAATGCTGATCGGACCATATTAGTCAGGGACTGAACCCATAACCTCTCAGCATGTGATGCTGAGAACGGCTCTTCCACTGTTGATTCCTCTACAACCGAATCAACCTCATCCTGATCCCCCTCAGGTAGGTCGACCTCTGTATGGGACTGTTGCTCTGTTAACAGGCACTCTGAGGGAGGAGACGGAGATCGAGCGCTTTTCTCCTGTGACAGGGAAGCAGCGATTAATGCTGACAATCTCTCTTCCAGTCCTCCCAGAGCTGAGGAGAAAACCTCCTCTGTTACATACACAGGAGCAGGTGAACTGAGGACAGCCACAGTACCAGGTACTCCTGGGGGTGCCCTACGGTCACTAACCTCTGATTCTTCAGGGGAGACTGGTGCAGCCAAAGCATGCCCAAGATCCTCAGAGCCCGATGGAGACCCCCTATTCCTCCTGGAATTTCTAGTCCCGGAGTTTTTAGACGGCATATTCCTAAGCCACAAAGCTGAGGTATTCCAGCCGAAATACACCAGTTACTGATAATAGTCTAGCATAAATGCTGCTATAATAAACAGTTGGTGTCTACTAATGTGCCTTTCTAGGGGATGCCTGTATCAACCGCTTGCTGTATGCCTTTAAATGTTGCCAGCTCTGTCTCTGTACTTCATAGCCAGCTTACTACAATATTGTGGCTTTTTAAAACCTGCTGGGACGCCCACACATGCGCAGAAGCGCTGCGGCGCGCACAGAGCGTCATCCCCCAGGCTCCGCCCCCTTTCCCGGCTCACCTCTATATATAGAGGCGCGTGCACGCGCACGCGCGCGGCCACGTGCGCCCTCGGCGCTAATTTCAAACATGGAAACCAGGGACAGGAGCCAGGGCCCCTCTTTGCCGCAGGCCGGGGGATGGACGAGCACTGCAACATGGCAGAGGAAGCAGTTTCCTATAGGAGAACTCACCAACTGCCTGGACTTTGCTCTCTGAGAAGAAACTAGTCCACATGACAAGAAAACATTCCACAGCGGCCTCTAGTGGACAAACACAGGTACCGCAGTCTAATATACTAAATATATATAAAAAAACATTTTTTTTTTTTTTTCTTGACCACCATTAAAAATTATTACATTTTTTTAGTAGTTACAGGCATGCACAGAATCTTGCGGGAATACCATTAGGTAACAGACAGAAAGACAAATTAGGCTTGGGGGTCCCCCAATTCCTGGGGGCCCCCACTTACCTGTTCCTCGCCGCAGGACTTTGTTTGGTCCACAAAAGCCCAAACTTCACCTATCACGGCAGGCATTGTAATCAAACCTTCAGGGACCGGGTTCCCAAGGATTCCACTCCCCTGGACCTGTATAGCACCCTGCACAGAAAACATCTTGGTCGTGGGTATGACCAGAGCTCTGGATCCCAGGGTCCAGCTCTCCTAAGAGAAGCATTACAGGCAGAACCTTGCTCTTCTCTTTGCAAGGCCCGGGTACCGACCGTTTAGCTATGAAGCTTTTTTGGTCGGATCCGGAATAGCTTACTGAGGCCCAAAAGAACCTGTACGCAAGCTCAGTGAAAAACACATGTTTCTTCTTGGCCAACACCTTAGACACTGGCAAAAAACTGAGGTGCTCCCGGATGGGAGGGGCTTATATAGGGGAGGGTACTTCCGGTTTTGGAAGTTGCCAGTGCCAGCACCTGACGGTAACTATATAACCCATTAGTAATGACTATGTCGCTCTGTGTCCCGTGATGTACGAGAAAGAAAGTACCGTAGTTTGAAGGAGGCCAGAAGGTTAGTCCCAGGCCAAATGCACCTGCAAAGGAACTGAGATAAAACTTTAGGCTCCATGCACACTGGGCTTAAAAAACATCTGTTTGGAGTAAAAAACGCTCATATAGAGCATTTTTTGTACAAAGTGTAGACGAGTTTAAGAGAGTTTTATTTATTTTTTCTGCCAGTGAGCTCCAATCAGAAACGCGAATGAGAAGGGTTTTTTTTTCCTGCTTCTAAACGTTGATCTCAAAATATATGCCTCAGGCTCCATGCACACTGGGCTTAAAAAAATGTCTGTGCTCTTGGGAGCAAAAAACGCTCACATAGAGCATTTTTTGAACAAAGTTTAGATGAGTTTAGGAGAGTTTTGCCTTTTTTCTGCCTCCAAGCTCCAATTAGAAACGCAAACCAGAAGGTTTTTTTTTTTTCTGCCTCTAAACGTTAATCTCAAAATATGCCTCTTAACGTCCTAATGTGCATGGACACATAGGATAACACTGATCTGCTTCTACAGGCAGAACACAAAACTCCTGTAGAAGCAACGTTTTAAGCCAGTGTGCATGGAGTCTAAAAGCATCTCGAGCTGATCTCAAATGCAAGCTAAAATCACCTAAACGTGTGCTGCATTCTCCCAGCAACACAAGCCCTAATAATCATTATATGTTGCCTGTTATAAGCCCTCGATGTGCTACATCTTTAATTGATTTTGGCGTCTGCTATAGATAAAATCTTACCATTGAAACTTTTTTTTTTTTAAAGGTTTGAGGACATTGTGCATCGCATACACTGACCTGGATGAATCTGAATACAAGGAATGGCTGAAAATTCTAAATGAGACCAGTGTCATTTTGAAGGACAGGGCTCAGAAACTTGAGGAATGTTATGAACTTATTGAAAAGGTGAGCAGTGCATAAGTCATCGCTTTTTGACTCTCCAGCTGTGTCTGTACTACAAGTCCCAGGATCCTCAGCCAACGGGTGGGAAAGGTTACATTCCCATGCAGTTGTGTATATAAGAAGCTTGTCAGTCTATGATATTTTACATTATTTGCAAAGCCGGTTTTTATTTTTAAAAAAAATGAAATATTGTCCATTATGGTGCCATTGTTTTTCTGTTTAAGAAAATATTTGCACTTCCACCCCAAACATCCCTTAATCCCTTAGATATTTTCTTACAGCGATTATCGTATGGTTAGACCATGGGGGAAAACATACTGTGGCTATTATAGCAAACCATGACATCATCATGAACCTGATATTGTAGCTTTGGTGACACCCTAACCTTTTATTACTCCCTTGTAATTATGCCAGAAGAAAAACAGAATATCTACACTATCTACCATTCCCCTGAGCTTTGGGTTAAGCTGTGTGGACCAAGAGGGTTTCCTGAAAATATGAAACCAATTAATAACCTGTATGATGATCCCACATAATAGTTATGGATAGCTGACATTCAGAGCGGCTTAGCTGAGGTGAAACATATGGATTATTGGAGGAAAGCAAAGGATGTAGTGAGTGACTAATAAAGAAAATGTGGTTAAATTAGTGAGCCTGATGTGCTAATTTGGACCCATCTACCTAATAGATAATATAAACCAGAAAAGTAATGTTGCCAACAGGCTTCTAGTGGTCTTTCTTATACACTGATCTTACGTCAAATTAAGATCATTGACAGGTAGATGGATACCATTTGTTATCTTATTACAATGGCATCTGAAAGTTGGTGGGATATATTAGTCAGCAAGTTGTTGTTCATGAAGTTGATGTGTTAAAAGCAGAAAAAAATGTGCATTGCAGTTTGTTGTGTTTGGGGCTGCAAAGCAGCAGACCGGTCAGGGTGGGTCCCCATGGTGACCCGTGTCCACAGGCAAAAGCATTTACAATGGGTAGGTGAGCATCAGAATTGAACCAAGAAGCAATGGAAGAAGATGGCCTGGTCTGATGAATCACATTTTCTTTTACATCATGTGGATGGCCAGGTTTGTGTGTGTTGCTTTCCTGGGGAAGAGATGACAGCAGGATCCAGTATGGGAAGAAGGGAAGACGGTAGAGGCAGTTTAATGCTTTTATTAAGGAAATATTCTGCTTGGTCAATGGTCCTGCCATTCATGTGGTTGTTACATTTACACATACTACCTACCTAAACAATGTTCCTGACCAAGTACACTCCTTCCTGGAAACGGGGGGGGGGGCTCTTTAGGCAGAATAATGCACCAGGCCACACTGCAAAAATGTTTCAAGAGTGGTTTGAGGAACAGAGCAACAGTTTTGATATGTTGATTTGGCCTCCAAATTCTGCTTCTGTGAATTACTTCAGGTTAACAAAACTGACAATTTGGATTCTACATATATAAAACTATCCATCCTGTATTTTAGAAGTTCCATTATTCTTGTTAGCTCAGATCCCGGTAAATGCCATCTAAAACAATTGAGAATAACAGAGTTATAAACATAAAGTTTGCAGAAGCTTCCTTTCTTGGGTCATGTAACTGTCCATCCATAAGAAACACACTATGCATGAACAGCTTTACAAAGTTTATCAGCACAAATAATTGGTGGACTATACAGTAGTTTTCATAATATATTCAGTGGACTGTTCTTTTTTAAGTATACTCAGTTAACTGTTATTTTTATAGTATACACAGCGGCCTGTTTTAATTTTTTTTATGGTATACTCCGTTAGGGGACTGTTTTAATAGGATGTTTGATATAGTGCCAAAGTATTACCCAGTGGTTTGCAAAGTACAAAGAACTAATTGAATCGGTGACTCCCCCAGAAGAGCTTTCAATATAATGTACCCAGGGCCAGTACAGGGGGAGGGCAGGAGCGGCAGTGCCCTCGGGGAGCAGTGTTGTCAAGTGGGGGTGGGGTGCCGCATGACACCTCTATTAGTGCAGGACTGCTCAGGATTTCACAGCTTACATGATCACCGCTGTCATTTGTAAACAGAGAAGCTGGCAGAGGAACCAGCTTCTCATAGACACTTTGGGTCCATGAGAAACCCGATCGGCGAACCCAGACCTACACAGTGGTGCTGAGAAAAGCATGGTGGTAGCTGGGATCCCACTCCCAAAGACAATTGGGGGCACACATCAGCAGAGCAGAGTAAGTGTGGGAGCGCATTTTAGTATGTTTGCCCTGGGAACTATTTAAACACACACACTAGAACCACAATTGTCATAGCATGATACAATCAACTAACAATACATATGGGTGTTTAGTATGTAATTTATCTTGGATCTCTCTTGATTAGCAGCATAATTTTGGTAGTTTTCACACTTCTGTGTTAATTGACATGTATTTAGCTGGAGTTGCCCCTTAAGAATAGATTTAGAATCCTCTAAATCTTCAAATTCCTTCGTTTTACTGCTGTGATACTACTTTCAGTTAGATGGTGGTTATATTAATTTTCCATGGTCCCATTGTATGTAGGAATGTGGCCACTTTCTCCTGCTTGCTCCTAGGATGGACTATGGACTATCGGATTTGTAGTGTGCATAGAGCAAGGCACATGACTGCAAGTAACATTAACTGATCGTTCTGAACAAATGGAAGTGAAGGGAAAACGAGAGGTTATAGAGCTCACTAAGGCTGTTACAAGGAAACAGAAGAACACTCTAACAATCAATTCAATGAAAAATAGATTACTTGACCATGTAGTAGTTGATTTACATTAATTATTTTTGGAAAATAAGGGTAGAATTTAGTGTCACTTCTTATTAGTAGGGGTTCCCTGAATGAGACATTTTAACAGCGTTTCCAGACTGTTACTGTTTTTGGATCCTGGGTATGTATATGTGTTTGCATAAGTATAGGGTACAAGTGTAACTTTGGCCCCTATAGATGTATAATTCAACCCAGCCCTGTAATATGTAGCATATACAATTGTAGCCAATGTAGCTCTGAAATGTTTGGAAATCATTTCAAACTTTAAAAATTTTAGTAAAATATTGTATGTTTCTTACAGAATTTGATGCTTCTTGGTGCCACAGCAATAGAGGACCAGCTACAAGGAGGAGTCCCAGAAACTATAGCCACTTTGATGAAAGCTGAAATTAAAATATGGGTTTTAACAGGAGACAAACAGGAAACTGCTGTCAATATAGGTAAATGTTAGGTTCACTTGTAATTTTTGGTCAAATTGAAAAAGTTTCCCTAATCAAGAGTGCAGCTGCAATACTTCCTGCTTCTTAAGCTTTTCTTAACCTTACCCTAAAGCCCCGTACATGCGGACCAAATGCTGGGAGACATCGGCTGGTTCAACAAAAACTGTCCGACATTCGGCCCGTGTGAATGCCAGCCGGTCCGACAGAAGCCAGCCATTTGGAAAACCAGCAGCCAAGTGGCTCCCGATCAGCGCTCTCAGCCAATGGTTGAGAGCGCTGATCGGAGTGTTCTGGATGTTGGTTGAATGGAAAAAACTAATAGTGTGTACCAGGCTTAAGTCTACGAGGAGCCTATCACAGTGATTGGCTAATAGTGCCGCTAAGGATTCAGGAGCAAGTGGAGCTGAGGCATTCTTGCACATCAGCACACCCCAGGATTTAGGAGATCCAGGGTATTGTGGAGACCAAAAGGAACTAGAAAATCCCTTACTACTTCCATCGCAAATCCAAAAAGCTAAATTAAGAGCACAGTCCACCCAAAATAAATGCACCCACTTTAATGGGAAAAAAAATGTTCATGTGTAAATTTTTTGATTGTATCTTGCAAAGCATTGCAACCATAATCAGTGCATTGCAGGTGGAATTTACAGGCTTCTGCAAACTATTCCCCTGGGCACACATCTGAACAGAGGTATAGACCTTCGGTTGTGGGGATGGCGGAAGTAAATAGTGTCAATGACATCACTACTATAGTGTTCCATTGAGATCCATGAGTCCTTCTTCTGCAGTGACAAATGGGGCTTGCAGTCTTTCCATTCACAGATCCTGTAAATGTACCTGTGAAGGTATGATACCAGTGGCGTATCATCCATGTGTGCAGGGGCACTGTGACTTACCCTGCACTCATGGATGATTGTCCCTTAACAGTCAGGGATGATCGGTGTGACGGGGGGACAGTTACAAGCACTGATCTCCCTGTATAGCTTTTTAGCTGACAGCCGCTTCACCTCCTCTCCCTCCCGCGATCATCCCCCCACTGTCCCCTGTGTCCTCCTCCTCCAGCCCCCCGTACTCTCCTCCAACCCATGTTCTCCTCCGCCCCGAGTTCTACGGCCCCCTGTGCTCCTCCTCCGGCCCGCTGCAGTGCTTCTCCTCCACCCCCCCTTCGCAGCCGGCTTCCCTCCTCTCGTTTCCCGTCGGCTGCTTTGGGGGATGTCAGGATGGAGAGCGGAGGAAGGGGCTGGTAAATATGTTATTTACCGACTCCTTCCTTTTCTGAATTGGACATAGAGAGCAATCACTACCGATCGCTCCTGTGTCCTTTGATAACTGAGCAGAGTAAACTGTGTTTACTCTGCTTCAGTTTATGAATGAATGGGAGCCTCTGTGTCCTGTCCATTCATCTTCAATGCTGAAAAAGGGCCTGGGGAATCTGTCATCAGTCCCTTTTCTCTGTCTCAAAGGAGATATGTCAGGGGTCTGTTTAGACTCCTGATATCTCACCAAAGCCCACCAACAGTGCTGATAAAAAAATTGCAATAAATATTACAAAATGTAATTGTAAGAACATGATAAAAAATAAAATTGGGTAAAAAAGAATATAAAATAAAAAACTGCTGACACTGTACATTGCTTTACTGACACGTCCACTGCCCTACTGTCACCATCCACTGGCCCCCAAGAAAGCATTTTGAAAAAAAATGTAATTGTAAAAAAAAAAAAAAAAAAAAAAAAAAGAACCACTGACATTGTCCACTGTCCTACGGACACCATCCTGCACATACTACCCACCATTGTACACTCTGCACTTCTCATCTGCACATTCTACTCAACTCCATACACTCCGCACTCCTCTCCTGCACATACTACCCACATCCATACACTCTGCACTCCTCTCCTGCACATACTACCCACCTCCATACACTCCATACTCCTCTCCTACATATACTACCCACCCTTATACACTCTGCACTCCTCTCCTGCACATACTACCCACCTCCATACACTCCGCACTCCTCTCCTGCACATACTACCCACCTCCATACAGTCCGCACTCCTCCCCTGCACATACTACCCACCTCCATACACTCCGCACTCCTCTCCTGCATATAATACCCACCTCCATACACTCCATACTCCTCTCCTGCATATACTACCTACCCTTATACACTCTGCACTCCTCTCTTGCACATACTACTCACCTCCATGCACTCCGCACTCCTTTCCTGCACATACTACCCACTGCCATACACTCCACACCGCTCTCCTGCACAAAATACCCACCACCATACACTCCTTCCTTACTCCTCTCCTGCACATACTGCCCACCTCCATACACTCTGCATTCCTCTCCTGCACATACTACCCCTCCTCCATACACTCCGCACTCCTCTCCTGCACATAATACCCACCACCATACACTCAGCACTCCTCTCCTGCACATACTGCTCTCCTCTATACACTCAGCACTCCTCTCCTACACATACTACCCACGAGCGCCGCATTTTTTCCTTATCAATGCCTAGGGCCCACTTTTTATCTTGCGCACACATGGGCCCACTCATTTCATTATACGCCCCTGAATGATGCGGCTGTGCAGGTGGAGCCATGCACAGCAGTGCCAAATAAAAACTAAACTAAGTTTAATTAAACTAAGTTAAAGGGTTAGTAAAGGTTTTTTTTTTTTTTTTTAAATAACAAACATGTCATACTTACCTCCACTGTGCAGTTTGTTTTGCACAGAGTGACCCCGATTCTCGTCTTCTGGGGTCCCTCGGCGGCTGTCTCGGCTCCTCCCCGCAAGAGATAACCCCCTTCTGGAAAGCACTCTCCCAAGGGGGTTAGCTTGCGGGCGCGCTCCCATGTGATACAGTGGCGGCCATAGCCGCTACGTGTATCACTCGGCCCCGCCCCCCGGCGCACCTTGTCATTGATTTGATTGACAGCAGCGAAAGCCAATGGCTGCGCTGCTATCAATCATCCAATGAAGAGCCGAGAACAGCCAAGAAGACCGGGCCGAGAAGCCAGCGCGTTCACGACGCGCGACTTTCGAGGGCTCAGGTAAGTAAACGGGGGGCTGGGGGGCTTGTATGCATCAGATGTTTTTTCACTCTAATGCATAGGATGCATTAAGGTGAAAAAACAGGAAGCTTTACAACCCCTTTAACTAAAGTCTGCTGGGAGAAGAACCCTACAATTCAGGTAAGTGGAGGGTGTGAGTTTGTGAGTGAGGTACTGGGGAATGTTGCCATGTTTCATGTTGTACTATAAATCTGAGTGCAACATGACACAACATGACACAACATGACACATGGCATGAAAGGAGTGTAATATCCATTTAAGGATAATGCAGACGTAAGCCTAAAATTAAAATTCCATTATTCTAGCTTGAATATTGTTCGTTTTGGCTTGGTGATGCAGAATATTGACACCATGCAGTAGGGCTGGGGGAGTGAAAAGAAGTATAAACAGTATGGTTGTATCTGGCTATATAGAAGAAATTCTTGGTATACATTTGGCCTCTGGGGCATAAAGGAATGATCTGCCTGGCTTCACCGTAAAAACAATGGAATAAACTGTTAGCGCAAAACACTAATGCATGATAGATGGCCAGGAATTGGATCTAAAAAAGTCCAGTCACAGTTCTCTTTAGTCCATTTGCTGGTATATAATGACCATTCCTATAGCAAGGGGGAGCAATGGAAGGATGATAGGAGGCAGCTGTCCTCTGCCTGGCTTCACCGACTGTCTTTATATATATCCCGCTATAGGGATGAAACTCCTTGTTAAGTTTTTATGTTATGGAATTGATATAATATAACTCCATTCTGATATTGGCAAAGATGTACTTCAAAGGGCATACAAAACAGGTCTGAAAACTTCCACGCTGCTTACCCCATGTACCTCCACTTATAAGTGGTGCAGACTAGCTGACTGACTGTCATTCTGCTTTGTTAAATTGTCTTGCTAATGATGAATATATTGTGTTTGGCAGGATACTCGTGTCGGCTGGTGTCACAGACAATGTCACTCATCGTTGTTAATGAGGACTCACTGGATGTAAGTTTGTGTTTTAATATTTTCACTATTTAATTGTGTAACAATGAAGTACAGCGGTGCATTCTTAAAGCAGTCATCACTCCCTTCCAGGGTTGCCAACTTTCAGTAAATATACAAACAGTTTGTAAAATCTGTACTTTCTTTCTCGTACATCACGGGACACAGAGCGACATAGTCATTACTAATGGGTTATATAGATACCGTCAGGTGCTGGCACTGGCAACTTCCAAAACCGGAAGTACCCTCCCCTATATAGGCCCCTCCCATCCGGGAGCACCTCAGTTTTTTGCCAGTGTCTAAGGTGTTGGCCAAGAAGAAACATGTGTTTTTCACTGAGCTTGCGTACAGGTTCTTTTGGGCCTCAGTAAGCTATTCCGGATCCGACCAAAAAAGCTTCATAGCTAAACGGTCGGTACCCGGGCCTTACAGAGAAGAGCAAGGTTTTGCCTGTAATGCTTCTCTTAGGAGAGCTGGACCCTGGGATCCAGAGCTCTGGTCATACCCACGACCAAGATGTTTTCTGTGCAGGGTGCTATACAGGTCCAGGGGAGTGGAATCCTTGGGAACCCGGTCCCTGAAGGTTTGATTACAATGCCTGCCGTGATAGGTGAAGTTTGGGCTTTTGTGGACCAAACAAAGTCCTGCGGCGGGGAACAGGTAAGTGGGGGCCCCCAGGAACTTGGTTCTATTGGGGGACCCCCAAGCCTAATTTGTCTTTCTGTCTGTTACCTAACGGTATTCCCGCTGATATCTGTGCATGCCTGTAACTACTAAAAAAATGTAATAATTTTAATAGTGGTCAAGGAAAAAAAAAAAAAAAAAAATTTTATATATATATTTAATATATTAGACTGCGGTACCTGTGTTTGTCCACTAGAGGCCGCTGTGGAACGTTTCTTGTCATGTGGACTAGTTTCTTTTCATCAGAGCAAGTTCAGGCAGATGGTGAGTTCTCTTATGGGTAACTGCTTCCTCTGCCATGTTGCAATGCTCGTCCATCCCCCGGCCTGCGGCAAAGAGGGGCCCTGGCTCTTGTCCCTGGTTTCCATTTTCGAAATTAGCGCCGAAGGCGCACGTGGCCACGCGCGTGCACGCGCCTCTATATATAGAGGTGAGCCGGAAAAGGGGGCGGAGCCTGGGGGATGACGCTCTGTGCGCGCCGCAGCGCTTCTGCGCATGTGCGGGCGTCCCAGCATGTTAAAAACCACAAAGTTGTGTTGTGAGCTGGCTATAGAGTGCAGAGACAGAGCTGGCAACATTTAAAAAAGGCATACAGCAAGCGGTTGATGCAGGCATCCCCTAGAAAGGCACATTAGTAGACACCAACTGTTTCTTATAGCAGCATTTATGCTAGACTATTGTCAGTAAGTGGTGTATTTCGGCTGGAATACCTCAGCTTTGGGCTTAGGAATAATGCCGTCTAAAAACTCCGGGACTAGAAATTCCAGGAAGCATAGGGGGTCTCCATCGGGCTCTGAGGATCTTGGGCATGCTTCGGCTGCACCAGTCTCCCCTGAAGAATCAGAGGTTAGTGACCGTAGAGCACCCTCAGGAGTACCTGGTACAGTGGCTGTCCTCAGTTCACCTGCTCCTGTGTATGTAACAGAGGAGGTTTTTTCCTCAGCTCTGGGAGGGCTGGAAGAGAGATTGTCAGCATTGATCGCTGCTTCCCTGTCACAGGAAAAAAGCGCCCGATCTCCGTCTCCTCCCTCAGAGTGCCTGTAAACAGAGCAACAGTCCCATACAGGGATCGACCTACCTGAAGGGGATCAGGATGAGGTCGATTCTGTTGTAGAGGAATCAACAGTGGAAGAGCCATTCTCAGCATCACATGCTGAAAGGTTATGGGTTCAGTCCCTGACTAATATGGTCCGATCAGCATTTAAAATGCCCCTTGCGGAGCCATCATCCACTTCTGTCTCCTCGTTGGGGTCGCTAAAAGCTCCCCAGACTGTTTGTTCCTTTCCGATCCATCCTTTACTGGAAGGGCTCATTTACCAGGATTGGGAGCATCCTGATAAAATATTTACTCCCCCCAAGAGATTTCCGGTGGTCTATCCCATGGAGGATAAGTTCATCAGAAAATGGAGGGTCCCTACAGTGGACGCAGCCATCTCTTGTGTGAATAAATCACTGACATGTCCAGTGGATAATGTCCAAATGTTCAAGGACCCAATAGATAAAAAATTGGAGTCCTTATTAAAATCTGCTTTTTCTACAGCAGGATTGGTGACACAACCAGCAGTGGCAGCTATTGGGGTCTGCCAAGCAGTGAAGGATCAGTTGAAGCAGGTCTTAAGGGACTTGCCAGATCAGCAGGCTCTTGCCCTAGCCGATCTACCTAGAGCCTTATGCTTTGCGGTGGACGCTATAAAGGATTCAATCCATCAGGCCTCCCGCCTTACGCTGTCTGTAGTACATATGCGCAGGCTTCTATGGCTCAAAAACTGGTCTGCTGAAGCTCCCTGTAAAAAATTGCTGGTCAGCTTCCCATTTCATGGTGAACGCTTATTTGGGGAAGACCTGGACAAATATATCCAGAGAATTTCCAGCGGTAAAAGTACACTTTTGCCGGTTAAAAATAGAGTTAGAGGTCCCTCTTTTAAGAGGCCTGCTTCTCCAGTCCCTAGGACATCGGCTGTGAAACAGTTCCGACGGCCTCCTCGGTCAAATCCCGGAGGTAAAAATCAGGGACAATTGCAGGGTAACAAGAAGCCCTGGAGCAGGAGAGGTACAACACCTCCCCCAAAGTCAAATGCATGAAGGGTTGCCCCCACTCAATCGGGTGGGGGGAAGACTTCAGTTGTTCGCAGAGACCTGGCGGGACACGATCAGAGACAGATGGGTGCTCTCCGCAGTAAATCTGGGATACAAATTGGAGTTAAAAAACTCCCCTCCTTCCCGCTTTATAAGGTCAAACGTGCCAAGGGGTCCCCAAAAGAGAGGATCCCTCCTGTTGGCACTAGAACAATTATTGCTCCAAGCAGTAATTATAGAGGTTCCCCTGGAAGAATGGGGGTTCGGGTTTTACTCAAACCTCTTTACAGTCCCGAAGCCAAACGGGGACGTGAGGCCCATATTAAATCTAAAAGGGCTAAACAAATTCCTACATATCAGGACTTTCCGGATGGAGTCGATCCGGTCGGTGGCCACTGCCCTACAAGGGGAGGAATGGTTAGCCTCGATCGACATCAAAGATGCTTATTTGCATGTTCCCATCTTTCCAGCCCACCAAAAATTTCTACGCTTTGCGGTAGAAGGGCGCCATTTTCAGTTCAGAGCCTTACCCTTCGGTCTGGCCACAGCACCACGAGTGTTCACAAAAATTCTGGCCCCATTATTGGCCAATCTAAGAACACGAGGTGTAACGATAATGGCATATCTAGACGACTTGTTGCTGATAGACCACTCAGTGGAAAAACTAGAAGTGGTTGTTCACGAGACAATCAAGTATCTGGAATATCACGGTTGGATTATCAACCGAGACAAGTCAGCCCTAAAACCAGTCAAAAGTCTGGAATACTTGGGGCTAAGGCTGGATTCAGACCAGAGAAAAATTTTCTTGCCTCAAGAAAAGGGGTCGTCCTTGAGAGATTTGATCCACTTAGTGGGTTCAAAAAGACAGCCATCCATACGCCTGTGCATGAGGCTGCTGGGAAAAATGGTGGCATCATTCGAAGCAGTACCCTATGGTCAATTCCATTCAAGGAATTTGCAAAGGGCCATACTGTCAGCCTGGAACAAAAAAGTTCAGGCTCTGGACTTACCAATGTCCTTGTCCCCTTCCGTTCGCAAGAGCCTCCGCTGGTGGTTGGTTCCCCAGAATCTGGAAAGAGGGAAATCCTTCAGTCCGATTTCCTGGAAGGTGGTCACTACAGATGCCAGCCTTATAGGCTGGGGAGCAGTACTGGAGCAATGGTCTCTCCAGGGCAGATGGTCGGATGCGGAAAAGGCCCTGCCCATCAATCTCTTAGAGATACGAGCAGCCCGGTATGCCCTAGTAGCATGGACATCCAAACTCCAAGGGTCCCCTGTCAGAATTCAATCAGACAATGCCACAGCAGTGGCATATATCAATCGTCAGGGGGGCACCAGGAGTCGTGCAGCCCAAAGGGAAGTAAATTACATCCTGAGATGGGCAGAAAGATATGTCCCAGCCATATCTGCGGTATTCATTCCAGGAGTGGAGAATTGGAAGGCGGACTTTCTAAGTCGCCAACAATTATGCCCAGGGGAATGGTCCCTTCATCCCGAGGTTTTCCGGACAATATGTCAGCGGTGGGGAACATCGGATGTAGATCTGCTAGCATCCAGATTCAACACAAAAGTGGACAGGTTTGTCTCTTGGGCAAGGGATCCCCTAGCTTGCGGCTCGGATGCCCTAGTGTTCCCTTGGGATCAGTTCAAGCTGATATATGCATTCCCACCGCCACAATTGTTACCTCGATTACTCCGCAGAATCAGGGTAGAAAAGAAACCAGTGATTCTGGTGGCTCCAGCATGGGCCCGAAGAGCATGGTACGCGGAGATTGTAAAAATGTCTGTGGGGAGTCCTTGGACCCTCCCACATCGTCCGGACCTGCTTTCGCAAGGACCGATATACCACCCTTCCTTACCAGCCCTAGGTTTGACGGCCTGGCTATTGAAGCCCACATTCTAAAAAAGAGAGGGCTCTCTAATGCTGTGGTATCTACCATGATCAATGCCAGGAAGCCGGTATCCAGGCAGATCTACTATAGAATCTGGAAGGCGTACATCGCCTGGTGTGAGGCCAAGAAATGGCATCCACGTAAATACGTAATAGGTAGGATTCTGGACTTCCTACAATGGGCTGTAGATAGGAAGCTTGCCTTGAGTACTATCAAGGGTCAGATTTCGGCCTTGTCAATATTTTTTCAAAGGCCCTTGGCTTCGCATTCACTAGTCAAAGCCTTTATACAAGGGGTGATGCGTATTAGTCCTCCGGTTAATATTCCCATATGTCCATGGGATCTAAACTTGGTTCTGTCGGTTCTACAGAAACAACCAGTTGAACCATTACAGCATATTTCTTTGGTGCTTCTCACCAGGAAATTGATTTTTCTAGTAGCCATGTGTTCGGCTAAAAGAGTGTCGGAATTAGCAGCTATGTCCTGTAAGGAGCCATATCTGGTTATCCATAAGGATAGAGTAGTGTTACGTCCTCATCCAGCCTTTCTTCCTAAGGTGGTATCGAGGTTTCATTTGAACCAAGATGTGGTTCTTCCTTCTTTTTTCCCCAAACCTACTTCGGTAGAGGAAAAGTTATTGCATTCTTTGGATGTAGTAAGAGCAGTTAAAGCTTATCTAAAAGCCACTGCTCAGATTCGCAGAACGGATACTTTGTTTATTCTGCCGGAAGGCCCCAGAAAGGGTCAGGCAGCGTCAAAATCTACTTTAGCCAAGTGGATTCGACAGGTCATAATACAAGCCTATGGCTTGAGAAGGAGACCGCCTCCGTTCAAAGTTAGAGCGCACTCCACGAGAGCAGTTGGAACTTCATGGGCAGTGCATCACCAGGCCTCCCTGGCTCAAATCTGTAAGGCCGCAACATGGTCTTCAGTACACACGTTTACTAGGTTCTACCAGGTGGACGTTAGAAGTCAGGAGGATGTCGCCTTTGGGCGCAGTGTGTTGCAGGCCGCAAAAGATCCTCATGTCTGATAGCGCTCAGCTTATGTATGGTGTATCCCCCCCCTCATTGGGCATTGCTTTAGGACATCCCATTAGTAATGACTATGTCGCTCTGTGTCCCGTGATGTACGAGAAAGAAAATAGGATTTTTATAACAGCTTACCTGTAAAATCCTTTTCTTGGAGTACATCACGGGACACAGAGCTCCCGCCCCTCTTTGGGGACACTTATTGCTTTGCTACAAAACTGAGGTGCTCCCGGATGGGAGGGGCTTATATAGGGGAGGGTACTTCCGGTTTTGGAAGTTGCCAGTGCCAGCACCTGACGGTATCTATATAACCCATTAGTAATGACTATGTCGCTCTGTGTCCCGTGATGTACTCCAAGAAAAGGATTTTACAGGTAAGCTGTTATAAAAATCCTATTTTTTGCATCTGTCCTTGAATGTCCATTGCTGACATGTAGGCTGCATGTCCGTAACTGACATTGATGGACAGATGAAACAATTATGGATTTTACAAACTGTTTGTAATTTACTGAAAGTTGGCAACCCTTCTCCCTTCATAAATCCCAGAATAGCCATTTACTCCTCATTTAAAGTGTACCTATCATTAAATATTACTGTTCACTTGAATCAGCATGTCATCAATTCCAATTAACCTGTTGTGGACTTTGGGCATGCTACACACACCCAACAAAAAATGTATTGATGTACACAGAGTATGTGTAGTACTGTCCAAGTCTGCTTAATTGCTGATCTCCCTTTGCATTTGCTGGAAACTCCTGGCTGTCAAAATGATTGTCTGGATACAGCAGGTATTCCAGCAGCTGCTGTAAATAACTGACCTTCTGACACTGCATTTAGAAACAATGTTCAGACACAAGATAGAAAGTGTAACGACACCCCAAATAGAAAGGGGTTTAACGCCGTTTAGATATCTTCCCTCTCCTGGACACAAATTCACTGTCGATCTTCCACAGCCAGACGACCACTTCCCATAGGAATTAATCCTTCTGAAAGAACGAGACGCACTCTGTATCTTTCTAGGATAGACTGACTTTATTAAAAAAACATTGCAACTTTTATACACATCCAATACTGCATTAACCTGAATGAACAATGGTCCGGCTCCACCCACAACATAACAAGACCCAATACACATTATTTTGACGTCTGTTAGGAGACAACAGGTTCTAATCCCCTTTTAGTTTAAATTACTAAATTACTTGTTAGGCTAGCTTTTGTCTCCCAATCAAAAGACTTTACACAATAGAAACCTAACGACCTTCAATACACATCTCACAATGAAAGGATTTGTAGCCTGTCTGTCTGAGTACAATCCACACAAGTATAAAATTAATTATCCCTATTCACACTAAAAGGGTCTTCAGACGCCCTTCTAGATTCATTTACATCACAACTGGCAGGTAACACATCTCTCAATTAACCTGTTGAGTTCAGAATAAAACAACCAGTACATATTGTGGACTAACATTACTATTTCAATTTCAAGCAATCCAAGCCATATTCTTAATGTCCATTGTTTCCTGGCTCACCCTGTGTCCAAAGTGACCCCCCTGTCACAGAAAGATACAAAGTAACATTGTTACTTTTGTGTTTACTTTGTATCATTTGTCTGCAAATCAAAGGGAAGAACTTTAAAGAGGAACTGCAGTCTGCTCACATAATTTGTAATAAAAACATATTTTCCATTCTGAAGCTTTCTTCCAACCACTTTGCATATTATTTTATATATACTGTGATTCTGTACTTGCCAAATATGCTGCAGAAATCTCCCTGCACTGAGTCTGGCTGCAACCATTTTAACTGTGGGCAGCTGAAGCTGCTGCCTGTTCACTTCCTAGATTTACACAGACACGCAGAGGCACACCTCCAGCCTTGCAGGTCTCATTGGCCCTCTTATGACTCAAACACATTTTCTTTCAGTGGCGGTGCGTCCATAGTGGGCGCAGGAGCGCCGCCCCCTCTCTCTCCTGCGCCCGTCACTTACAACAACAATACATAGGTTCATGCATTGCATGAACCTATGTATTGTCGCTGCTGCTACCGCCCACTATTCAGATGGCCAGCCCCCTGTTGAGCGCCGGCCATCTGAATAACAGCGGCTGGTTGGTTTTTGGAAGTGCCTATCAGAGCCAGCCTGAGGGCAGTAATCGGCTTCCAAATAGTTAACCAGGGGACGCACGGGGGGTGCATTCCTTGGTTAACACTGACAGGCGTCTCAACCAATCAGGTTCACCGGGTCTGATTGGCTGAAGCAACATCGAGGGCGGGAGAAGACATCGAGGATGGAAACTGGCTGCATTTGGGGGGGAAACTGGCTGCATTTGAGGGGGCAAATGGCTGCGTTTAATGGGCACAGTGGCGGCAATTGATTAATTTTATTTATTTTTTCAGTTTGTTTGCGCCCCCCCAAAAATTTTGAGCACCAGCCGCCACTGCTTTCTTTATATAAAACGTGTTCATATTTAAACCCTTTGTTTACCCTAATCAGTTCTTATTGACTCCTTCTTCCCCTTCTGTACCCGTACATTGACTTCTGTACCACCTCCCTGCCCGTACATGGATCAACATTCGTCCAGTCCCTGCTGAACTAGCTGAATCTGATCCATGTATAGCCAGCCTAAAGCCTGGTACACATGTTGATTTTATTGCTGTTTCTTCACTGAAAATAAATGTCCCCTTGATTTAGCAGTTCTCCACTCTAAACAGCAAAAAAAAAAAAAAGTTTTGGCTGGAGACGAGTGTAAAAACAAATGTATGAAAGATTTCCTTGAACAAGCCGTGGCAAAGCAGAATATCCATTGCATACTAACAGTTAACTTGTTGTATTTACTCTGTCATAAATGACTGGTGATTTATGGCATGCAGATTTACATTTACATTTTTGGACTGAAGATAATGGAAGCCAGTCTCTGAAGCTTGGATATTTTTTTAAACAAATATTTTGATATATATAGAGGAATGTTAATTTAAAAGTTTAATGAGATTTTGATCACATTTTGATGAAATTATATTTGTACTGCAGTCTTCATAAATCATATAAGAAATATATGTACTTTGACCTAGTTTTACCTAAAACTAGAATTGGTGTGTTGACTGGGCCTTTCAGAAAATATAGAGCATGTATAGCATAGCAGCCATATTGCCTTGTTCTCAAGGATGTTAAGATGCGCTATTTTTGCAAAGGTTTCACGTACATCATTTATTCTTACTTTGCCTTATTCAGTAAGCCCAATGGGGTGTTTCTCCTTGTTCTGTCTGTCCTTGCTGTTATTTTTATGGCTTTGGGTACCTTTTATCACACGCTGTTCCCTGATCTATAGCCTTAAAATCTGAGCTTCCACTGCAGAGGTAAGGGTTGTTTAATGACTCATATCTGAGACCAAACCTGGTCAGAAAGAAATGTTAGTGAAGGTGCTGACAAAGGTACTCATAGAGCTGAATAGGAATCTATGACATTAGCTGCACAGCTGATCTCAAACGAATGCACACCAACGCACTGCTTATAGCCAAAGACCATAGGTGAGTGCTGCAGTGAACTAATGGATGGGGCAAATAAAGTCCATAAGCAAAGTGATCGCCAAAATATCATCAATGTAAGGGAAATAGTTTATTCACCACCATAAAAGCAAACAATGTTTAGGGGCTCAGGGAACCCTATCCCCCTAAGCAAGTAATGCCCAGTCTGTGAAGGGACTTCCTCTCACTTCCTGTTGTGAAGGGACTTCCTCTCACTAGTGAATTTTTGCTCTTTTTTTGTTGCAAAGTCTGGTTTATCGATACTCGTCATGCTGAAGCTGGGTTACCATCGAGATGAAACCTTTAGGATGGGTTCACACTTATGCAAATTGGTTTCCCCGCATTCAATTCGCATGATAGGAGAGTATGACCGCCTCTCATTAGAGCCAGTTCACACACCTCCGGGGCACCTGCAGTCCGCACTGGAAAAGGGTCCTTTGCGTCTTTGGCTCCATTTCAGGTCCGAATTCAAGCAAAAATTCAGACCTGAAACAGAGAACAGGGACGTACCGGACCCCCTGCTGTTAGCCGCGGCCGCAGCTAGTGTAAACCAGGCCTTATACAAATGCATTAGATGCATTTATTAACCTCTGTCTGCCCCATCATCACTGTAGGACATATTTATTATGACTAGGCATTGAGTTGGGTACCACTGGCTTCCACCTCCCATTCCCTCTCATGCTGTACTGCTGAAGCGATATCCACAATTGAAGTCCTGGCTATAAGTGTATGCTTACTGTGCTTTAAACCCTTTGTATTACTGTACATATTCAGTATATAGCAATATATTTCCTTTAACAAATATATTTGATTGAACCCTTTATGCGTCACATCATACCTGGTGCTGTTATAAGCATGGGCCGTGGCTTCAACCCTGTGGCTCCAGGAAGTCACCGGAGGGCACTGCTTTGTACCCTGGACCCCTGCACCCCTGTGCATAACACACTCCTGCCCCTGCACCCTGCATTATGTATTGCTAAACCCGACTCTGACTGTGGAAATCTGTGTAATATGTACTCCTGACCTCTTTACCCTGTGCATTGCATACCCCTGAACTCTGCCATACAGACTCCTGCACTGTATACACAATATTGCAAACAGCACATCCAGCACCTAAGCAATATAGCTAGGTCTGGAGTCTGCCCCAAAGTCTGTGTGTTCCATGGTTTTAAACACCACCCTCTGCAGCTGGCAGAGAGGACGTTTTATAGAAAACTTTTAAAAAGATCAGGAGGCCGTGAAAGATTTCTCATCCCCAGCCAAACATTGCTTGCTTTTTATAGTGGCAAAAGATTCACTTGATATTGATGGTGTGCTGCTGATCGATTTGACTATGATGTCAGATTATTACTGAACTCTCTGAAAGGGAATTTAAGAGCTTTACATTTCTGAACAGTCCATTTTTGAGACTGAAAAAGTAGGATTTTTAAAACAGCTTACCTGTAAAATCCTTTTCTTGGAGTACATCACGGGACACAGAGCAGCATAGTCATTACTATGTGGGTTATATAGAATTACCTTCAGGTGCTGGCACTGGCAACTTCCAAAACAGGAAGTACCCTCCCCTATATAAGCCCCTCCCATCCGGGAGTACCTCAGTTTTGTAGCAAAGCAATACGTGTCCCCAAAAGAGGGGTGGGAGCTCTGTGTCCCGTGATGTACTCCAAGAAAAGGATTTTACAGGTAAGCTGTTTTAAAAATCCTACTTTCTTGTTCATACATCACGGGACACAGAGCAGCATAGTCATTACTATGTGGGACGTCCCAAAGCAATGCCACATGAGGGGGGGGATACACCATACATAAGCTGGGCGCCATCAGGCATGAGGATCTTTTGCGGCCTGCAACACACTGCGCCCAAAGGCGACATCCTCCTGACTTCTAACGTCCACCTGGTAGAACCTAGTAAACGTGTGTACTGAAGACCATGTTGCGGCCTTACAAATTTGCGCCAGGGAGGCCTGGTGATGCACTGCCCATGAAGTTCCAACTGCTCTCGTGGAGTGCGCCCTAACTTTGAACGGAGGCGGTCTACTTCTCAAGCCATAGGCTTGTATTATGACCTGTCGAATCCACTTGGCTAAAGTAGATTTTGATGCTGCCTGACCCTTTCTGGGGCCTTCCGGCAGAACAAACAAAGAATCCGTTCTACGAATCTGAGCAGTGGCTTTTAGATAAGCTTTAACTGCTCTTACTACATCCAAAGAATGCAATAACTTTTCCTCTACCGAGCTTGGTTTGGGGAAAAAAGAAGGAAGAACCACATCCTGGTTCAAGTGAAACCTCGATACCACCTTAGGAAGAAAGGCTGGGTGAGGACGTAATACTACTCTGTCCTTATGGATAACCAGATATGGCTCTTTACAGGACATGGCGGCTAATTCCGACACTCTTCTAGCCGAGCATATGGCTACTAAAAATATCAATTTCCTGGTGAGTAGAACCAAGGAAATGTGCCGCAAAGGTTCAAATGGCTGCTTCTGCAGAACCGACAGCACCAAATTTAGATCCCATGGGCATATGGGAGCCTTAATCGGTGGAATAATACGAGTCACACCTTGCATAAAGGATTTGACAAGTGAATGCATAGCCAGGGGCCTTTGAAATAGTATTGACAAGGCCGAAACCTGGCCCTTGATAGTACTTAAGGCAAACTTCCTGTCTACAGCCCACTGCAGGAAGTCCAGAATTCTGCCTATAACGTACTTACGTGGATGCCATTTTCTGGCCTCGCACCAAGTGATGTACGCCTTCCAAACTCTATAGTAGATCTGCCTGGATACAGGCTTCCTGGCATTGATTATAGTTGATACCACAGAGTTAGAGAGACCTCTCTTCTTTAGGATGTGGGATTCAATAGCCAGGCCGTTAAACTTAGAGTTAGTAAGGAAGGGTGGTATATCGGTCCTTGCGAAAGCAGGTCCGGACGACGTGGAAGGGTCCAAGGACTCCCCACAGACATTTTGATGATCTCCGCGTACCAGGCCCTTCGGGGCCACGCTGGAGCCACCAGGATTACCGGCTTCTTCTCCAACCTGACTCTGCGAAGGAGTCGAGGCAACAATTGTAGCGGAGGGAATGCATATATCAGTCTGAACTGATCCCAAGGGAACACCAGAGCATCCGAGCCGCAAGCGAGGGGATCCCTTGTCCGGGAGACAAATCTGTCCACCTTTGCGTTGAATCTGGATGCTAGCAGATCTACATCCGGTGTTCCCCACCGCTGACATATTGCTCGGAAGACCTCGGGATGAAGGGACCATTCCCCTGGGCATAACTGTTGGCGACTCAGAAAGTCCGCCTTCCAATTCTCCACCCCTGGAATGAAGACAGCTGATATACATGGGACATGCTTTTCTGCCCATTCCAGGATGTGACTTACTTCCCTCTGGGCTGCACAACTCCTGGTGCCTCCCTGATGATTGATATATGCCACTGCTGTGGCATTGTCTGATTGAATTCTGACAGGGGACCCTTGGAGTCTGGATGTCCAGGCTACTAGGGCGTACCGGGCTGCTCGTATCTCTAAGAGATTGATGGGCAGGGTTTTTACTACATTTGACCATCTGCCCTGGAGAGACCATTGCTCCAGTACTGCCCCCCAGCCTATAAGGCTGGCATCTGTAGTGACCACCTTCCAAGATATCGGGCTGAAGGGTTTTCCCTTCTGGAGATTCTGGGGGATCAACCACCAGCAGAGACTCTTCCGAACGGAAGGGGACAAAGCCATCGGGAAGTCTAGAGCCTGAACTTTTCCGTTCCAGGCTGACAATATGGCCCTTTGTAAATTCCTTGAGTGGAATTGGGCGTATGGCACAGCTTCGAATGATGCTACCATCTTTCCTAGCAGCCTCATGCACAGGCGTATGGACGGCTGTCTTTTTGCACAAAGCAGACGGACCAAGGCCCTCAAAGAGGATACCTTGTCTAGAGGTAAGAAAATCTTCCTCTGGTCTGAATCCAGCCGTAGCCCTAGATATACCAGGTTTTTCACTGGCTGTAGGGCTGACTTGTCCAGGTTGATGACCCAACCGTGAGACTCTAGATACTTGATTGTATCGACAATTACCACTTCTAGCTTGGCAACTGAGTGGTCCATCAACAACAGGTCGTCTAGGTATGCCATTATCGTTACACCCCGTGTTCTTAGATCGGCCAACAGTGGGGCCAGAATTTTTGTGAACACTCGTGGTGCTGTGGCCAGACCGAATGGTAAGGCTCTGAACTGAAAATGGCGCCCTTCTACTGCAAAGCGTAGGAATTTTTGATGACCTGGAAAGATGGGAACATGCAAGTAAGCATCTTTGATGTCGATCGAGGCTAACCATTCCTCCCCTTGTAGGGCAGCGGTGACCGATCGGATCGACTCCATCCGGAAAGACCGGACGTTTAGAAATTTGTTTAGACTCTTTAGGTCCAATATGGGTCTTATGTCCCCGTTTGGCTTCGGGACTGTGAAAAGGTTTGAGTAGAAACCCAACCCCCACTCTTCCATAGGAACCTCCATAATTACTCCTTGGAGCAATAGTTGTTCTAACGCCAATAGGAGAGACCCTCTTTTCAGAGGGTCTCTTGGCATGCCTGACCACATAAAATGGGACGGAGGAGACTCTTTTAACTCCAACTTGTATCCCAGAGTTACTGCGGAGAGCACCCATCTGTCTTTGATCGTCTCCCGCCAGGTCTCTGCGAACAACTGAAGTCTTCCCCCCACCCGTTTGAGTGGGGGCAGCCCTTCATAGGCTTGACTTGGAGGCTGGTTTAGTATCTCTTCGGATCCAGGGCTTTTTATTACCCTGTGGCTGTCCCTGATTTTTACCTCCTGAGTTTGACCGAGGAGGCCGTCGGAACTGCTTAGTAGCAGACGTCGCAGGGATAGGAGAGGTAGTCCTCTTAAAAGATGGACCCCTAGACCTCTTTTTACTCGGTAAGAGAGTACTTTTACCACTGGAAATCTTCTGGATATACTTATCCAGGTCTTCGCCAAAAAGGCGTTCCCCATGAAATGGGAAGCTAACTAAGAGCTTCTTACAGGGAGCTTCAGCAGACCAGTTTTTGAGCCACAGAAGCCTACGCATATGTACCAAAGACAGCGTGAGGCGGGAGGCCTGATGGATAGAATCCTTGATGGCGTCAACCGCAAAGCATAATGCTCTAGGCAGATCAGCCAGAGCCTGGGCCTGCTGGTCTGGCAAATCCCTCAGGACCATTTTCATTTGATCCTTTAAAGCTTGGCAGATCCCAATAGCTGCCACTGCTGGCTGTGTAACAGCCCCTGCTGTGGAAAAAGCAGATTTTAATAAAGATTCCAATTTTTTATCCACTGGATCTTTGAACATTTGAACATTATCTACTGGACATGTCAGTGATTTGTTCACAGAAGAGATGGCTGCATCCACCGTAGGAACATTCCATCTCTGGGTGAACTTTTCCTCCATGGGATAGATCACCGGAAACCTTTTAGGCGAAACAAATAGTTTATCAGGATGTTCCCAGTCCTGGTATATAAGTCCTTCCAATAATGGATGTATTGGAAAGGAGCAATTAACCTGGGGAGCTTTTAGCGACCCCAATGAGGAGACAGCAGTAGTTGATGGTTCAACAAGAGGCATTTTAAATGCAGATCGAACCATGTCAGTTAGGGTCTGGACCCACAATCTTTCAGTCTGTGATGCTGAAAATGGTTCATCTACTGTCGATTCCTCAAAAACAGAGCTAACCTCCTCCTGATCCCCTTCAGGTAGGTCGGTCCCTTCCTGGGACTGTTGCTCTGCCAACAGGCACTCTAATGGAGGTGATGGAGATCTGGCGCGCTTTCTTTCCTGTAGAGAAGAAGCGATCAATGCAGCCAATCTCTGCTCCAATCCCTCCAGAGTTGAGGAAAAAACCTCCTCTGTTATATATGCAGGAGCAGGTGGACTGAGGACAGCCGCAGTACCTGGCACTCCCGGGGGTTCCTTATGGGTATTAACCTCTGATTTCTCAGGGGAGGAGGGTGCAGATGACTGCTCCAGATCCTCAGAGCCCGATGGAGACCCCCTACACTTCCTGAGAGGTATATCTCGGAGTTTTTTAGGCGGCATATTCCTTAGTTCAAAGCTGAGGTATTCCAGCCGCAATACACCCCTTACTGAAATAGTCTAATGCAATTTGCTGCTATGTACATCAGTGGGTGTCTACTAATGCGTCTTTCTGGGGATGCCTGTATCAACCGCCCGCTGTAAGCCCCTATACCATGCTACCAGCTCCTTTTCATGCTCTGTGTCCATAGCAAGCAGCGTGGACTGAGTCCTTTTATCTTGCTGGGACGCCCGCACATGCGCAGAAGCGCTGGGCGCACAGAGCGCGTCATCCGCCAGGCTCCGCCCCCTTTTTTGAAGCTAAACCTTATAAAAGGAAAGCATGTGTGCGCGCGCGCGCGTGCACGTGTGCGCTCTTGGCGCCATGTAGGGAGAGGAGCCAGGGTCCCTGTTTCACCAGGACTCGGGGATGGAAGGAAACTACTTGGCAGCATGACAGAGGAATGCAGCTTCCCTGATAGAGAGCTCACTCATCTGCCTGGACTTTTACCATGGAAGGAATAGTCCCAAGAAAAAAGACGTTCCACAGCGGCCTCTAGTGGACAAACACAGGTACCGCACCTTTGTCTTTTTTTTTTTTTTTTTAAAACCTCCTTTATGAAAAAACATTTCCAGGTTTACAGTTTTTTTTTAAAACTTCCCTTATGAAAAAACATTTCTAGGATTACTTAGGCATATACAGCTATTAGCGGGAATACCCTTTAGGTAACAGGCAGAAAGACATATTAGGCTTGGGGGTCCCCTCAATAGAACCAAGTTCCTGAGGGGCCCCCACTTACCTTTTCCCCGCCGCAGGACTTTGTTTGGTCCACAGAAGCCCAAACTTCACCTCTCACGGCAGGCATTGTACTAGACCTTCAGGGACCGGGTTCCCAAGGATTCCACTCCCCTGGACCTGTATAGCACCCTGCACAGATAGCCTCTTGGTTTTGGGTATGACCAGAGCTCTGGATCCCAGGGTCCAGCCCTCCTAAGAGAGGCATTACAGGCAAAACCCTGCTCTTCTCTGCAAGGCCCGGGTACCGACCGTTTAGCTATGAAGCTTTTTTGGTCGGATCCGGAATAGCTTGCTAAGGCCCAGAGAACCTGTACACAAGCCCAGATGAATACATGTTAACCTTGGCCAACACCTTAGACACTGGCAAAAAACTGAGGTACTCCCGGATGGGAGGGGCTTATATAGGGGAGGGTACTTCCTGTTTTGGAAGTTGCCAGTGCCAGCACCTGAAGGTAATTCTATATAACCCACATAGTAATGACTATGCTGCTCTGTGTCCCGTGATGTATGAACAAGAAAAATCGCTCCTGCATGCAACAGAAAAATCTGAATCGTAATGAATTGCTGTGTAATGCAGCTTCTGTGAGAACCGTTGGCCGTAACTTTATAACTGTGTGTATAATACTAAACCAATAGCTATTATGCTAGACTGCAGGTGACCATTCAGAACCCATCAGGAGTCTTAAGGGTTGATCTACTAAAGGCAAATAGACCGTTCACTTTGCAAAGGAAGTTACACTTTGCAAGGGATTTTTCCCCAGAGCTTAGTGAATGAGGTAAAGCTCTGCAGACTTTTTTATCATCCAATCATGTGTAAGCAAAAATACTCTAGTTTCTTCTTGCACATTATTGGGTATTCTTAGCAAAGGGAAACGTAACCACATCCACTAAGCTCTAGTAAAAATTCCCTTGCAAAGTGCAACTTCTCTCACAATGTGAACAGCGTATTTCCCTTTAATAAATCAAACCCTTTGACACTTGTTTAGAGATTCCATAGTATGTGCCAGTAAATAGGCAGTTTGAATTGTCATTAAAGTAGAATTTCAGCATACAAACATATACATGCAGGGTGAAGTTTTTTGTGACGATTGGTACATCCATCTCTCAAAGGGAGGAAGATGTTGCCCTGTCCTGTGTAGATCAACATAGTCAAAAGCTGCTTTGTGATCTGTGATTAGACACATAAGTTTTATGAGGAGGGCAATGGGGGTTGTTGGGCCTTTGTCATCTGTAACTGCAGTAAAACGGTGATGAATAAAATTCTTTAGGCAAAATTTTGTAAAAAGGGTCAACAGAAAAAAAAAAAGAATAACTTAACTAGCAGATATACCACATTTAGACCCATAGAATCTATCATGCACCTCAGCTAGAGGTGAATGCCAATCATTTTGAATGGGCAAAGCTTTGCTCCCTAACATCCCCACATTTCCATTGGTCCTATACTATGATGGGCTGCCTTATTGCCCAGTAGGCCAGTGTGTATTGCTGGAGGGGAAGTGCTTGAGCTTTGTCTGACCAAAATGGTCAACATTCAGCCATACAGTTGAATAGAAGCTATTGCAGATATAGTATTTGCACCTCTAGGCTGCATATTATACCTGCTAGCTGGATTCACATGCTTTACGGATACCCGTAAATAACAACAAGCTGGGTTTTCCATTGTGTGCGCCTGTCTTAATTTGTAATGTCTTTAGTTGCATTAGCAGAATTCCTAATATTTTGTATTTGATTATTTTTTTATTAACCACTTGCCTACCGGGCACGAAAACCCCCTTCCTGCCCAAGCCATTTTTCAGCATTCAGCGCTGTCACACTTTGAATGACAATTGCGCGGTCGTGCGACGTGCTCCCAAACGAAATTAGCACCCTTTTTTTTCCTACAAATAGAGCTTTCTTTTGGTGGTATTTGATCACCTCTGCGGTTTTTGTTTTTTGTGCTATAAACAAAAGAAGAGCGTGAAGTTTGAAAGAAAACACAATATTTTAAACTTTTTGCTATAATAAATATCCATTTAAAAAAAAATTTTTTTTACATTTTCCTCAGTTTAGGCCGATACGTATTCTTCTACATATTTTTGGTAAAAAAAATTGCCATAAGCGTATATTGATTGGTTTGCGCAAAAGTTATAGCGTCTACAAAATAGGGGATAAATTTAAATATTTTTTTTTTCTTTTTACTATTAATGGCGGCGATCTGCGATTTTTATTGTGACTGCGATATTGCGGTGGACACATCGGACACTTTTGACACATTTTTGGGACCATTCACATTTATACAGCGATCCCTGCTATAAAAATGCATTGATTACTGTATAAATGTGACTGGCAGGGAAGGGGTTAACACTAGGGGGCGTGGAAGGGGTTAAATGTGTTTCCTAGATGTGTTCTAACTGTGGCGGGAGGGGACTGACTGGGGGAGGTGACCGATGGTTGTCCCTATGTACAAGGGACACACCATCGGTCTCCTCCCCCTGACAGGACGTGGATATGTGTGTATACACACACAGATCCACTGTCCTGCTCGGTTACTGAGCAATCGCGCGTGCCCCCTAGCTGCTTTTATAGGCAGGATGTCATATGACGTCCTGTCAGAACAAGAGAGTCTTCCGCCCGTTGTCATTTGACGGTGGGTGGTAGACAACTGGTTAATGTAGCACACAGACCCCACTTTTCTCCGCCAATAGCGGGGCACACCTGCTACTTGCCCGGTATCCCCTCCCTGTGTATAGAGAGGAGCGAGCGGTGTTATTGTTGGGTCTTGCAGCAATTACCTCTCTAGAGTGGATCCCTTCTCTCCGTTGTCTAGGCATAAATCTTTCAGAATAAGGCCAATGTCCACACAGGAGTAAACCCCAATCAGCAAGGTTTTATTCTTTATACTTGAGGAAAACTTGAATAGAGAGAGTAGGAAGTTGAGAAAGTAGGGGAAGGTTCAGGCACGCAACACTTAGAGCTCAGTGTCAGTCTTTCGTCGCCACTCAAGCCTGAGTGGGTATTGCTCACCCGGATAGTCCCTTTAAGAGCGGTCCTAGCAGCCGGGTTGGAACACGGATAATAGAGACGAAGAATTCCTCTTTAGGCGAGTTTCCAGGCCTCTTCCCGAGACAGCAGTACCGTCGCTAATCTCCTCTGGGACTGATCCTCCCCTGGACTCCTTTCCTAAAGGTGGGCTCCCTTCAAGTGGGCAGCCTGGGATTTTTCTCTGAGGTGTAGGCCCTTGCCAGCAGAGCCGGGCCTACATTGCAGCATCGAAACCTCGGGCTGAAGGTGCCCGAGGCCCAAACACACTCGCGCACCTCGTGCTATGCGGGCCACGTTGCAGACTTACAGGACCTAAGGTCCCCTGGAACGCCTCCCGCCTAATGGGGTCTGCTCATTGTGTACCCTCTCCCAGCATGCACAGCGGGTTGACCACGCCCACTGCACAGCTGCCGAGAGAGGACACCCAAGGTGCTGCGATACCCCCTGTAGTTCAACCTATGCCGGCGGTGACAGTGCCACCTACAGGCAACAGAGAACACTACAGCCAGGCAGTATCACACCCAGAGCAGAAGCAATAATGAATCAGTGATTGGTCTGAGCCCAACTACCGGCTCAGACTACCCCTAAATTTCTACATAGCGCCCCCAAATATTGGGGGGGGGAGGCGCTACACACACCCACTCCTAGAAGAGACACTGTCCCCAGCGGCTAGGGAAATCAAAAACCCTTCAATCCTGAAGGCTGTTGATTTACTCAACAACTACAAAAAACTTGAACCAGTGCCTGAACCTATCTTTCCTTTGGGAAGGGAGAAAGAAGAGAAATAGAAGCACACAGATAACATTACATCTCTGAATACTGACATTCTAAATATACATTCCACCCATTACTAACTATCTATCCCACCCCATTCTCTGGTGGTGTTGATAGCAGCTCCAATACCTGCAACAAAAATCACAAACGACATGCATGGGAAGAAAAACAAGCATCCTAATCACTATTCACATTCTATCCTACAAAAGAAGCAGGCTATTTGCCCAAGAGGAAACATTTTCTTTCCTTAAGTTTTATTATGCTAAGCCTAGCAAAAAAAAATTCTAATCCTAAGTACTTTACTATTAGTGCAGTCTCCTTTTCCTGCAGACCACTGCCACCTAGAGCTTCAACATACTGTACTAGTTACGCATGGGATTGCAACACAACATACTGAACATCCCATTCTTGACCATGACGTCTTTTCACCATGACATACTAACTACCCCAAGTTCAAGTAGAGGAAAACTGTCCTTTGTTTGGAGAGAGGAGAAGAAAAAAACAACAAGCTCTCCGCATTTTCCTCTTTATGAGCAGACATCCCCTTTTCAGCAGGGGCAAAGTCATCTTGCTCCAGGGCACGGCAGAGACAGGATATAAAGGCAAAAACAAGTTCCTGTCTTTAAATGTTTAAAGATAAAACATTGGATCCGGAAGGGTAATTGACTTCCATTGTTTGGCCAGAGTCTCTATGAAATAAATGATATCCTCTCTCCCTGGACAGACAGACAACAAATCACAACACGATCGGCGTGAATATGCCGACCATAGCTCCAGTCCCGGCGGCAACACTTGAAGTGGTCGGTCATGGCAGCTGAGTGGGCAAAGTACCTGTACGGCTTGGGTACATTGAGATCGTTCCATATAGCTTCCGCGTGCCTCTATTTCAAACAACAGTTCTTTGGGTACGTAGGGGTACTCCAAACCATACTCATCAGCCACTCTCTTCATGAGGATCCGCTGCAGACGAGCCATTTTAGGTCTCCTGCTCGGGGTGTAGTGTAGTGTTCCCCGAACTCATGGGCGATCCCTCCCTAAGGCTGCGGGCCGGGACAACAGAAAGATCTCGTCTATCTCGACATCATCCCCCACATTGGACGATGAGTCCAGGTCTGAGGTATCATACTCCTCAGCAGGCAGGTAATTACGGGTAGATTTGGACACATTTTTCCCAACCTCCTTACCGTCACCTGTCGGGGACTTCTCGGGCATCCTCCCACTATTGAGGTCTGGTTCTGGTAGGCGCTGGAGCAGGCTTCGATATGAATTTCGGTAGTGGCGGAGGCAGCGTACACTGCGGTGTCCGCCGATAGCTCTGCAGTCTCAGAGTCATCCCTCCTGGATACATCCGCAGTTGGAGAGGCGATGCGCGTGGAGCACAGGCGTCTTCCTCCGAAGTGACAATGCCTGTAATACAATTCCCCCGGTAGCCCCGGGGTGATTCGGTGGGCTGGTCCACCTCAAAGAGGAACTCTCTGCAAGCTAAACATCTTCCAAACGGGCACAGTTGCACGGCCAGTCCATGGCATTTGGGACAGAGCATGCCCAGGGCTTCTGCATCTCGGCAGGTGTACAAAGCAAAGCTTCCCCAGATCCCCATATCCGTGAGCGGGGCTGTGAGTGGAGCAATGTCCATAGTAGAAGCCATCGAGAACATCCGAAGTCCCGACAAAGCTGAGGTATATGGGAATGCAGACATGTTGCTCACTCTTACTTGATCCAACTCTCACTGTCTCTTGGCGCCAATACACCCACGTGTTGTTAGGACCTGGGCTTGAACCTGGGACCTCTGGTGTGTCTGGTGGTGACTCTGCTTGCTGAGCCACCTGGAATGCTGGACAGCTCCTTGGATAGTTCTTTAGACAATTCCTTGAATGATCTTTTTTGTCTTGAATCTTGTTTGCCTTGAACCTTGAAACCCTTTGCTCCTCCCATGAACTTCCTGATGTGAGCCATGTCCCTGCACTTCCTGGTTGCCAGAATATTGTGTCTTCACCAGCCAATATCTTGCTCCTGTCTACTGCTGCCGACCGCATCTTTGCTACCACTCACTACCGACTTTTGGCTCGTCCCCGACTACGCTTCTGCTGAATCCCAACCTGCAACTATCTGTTACCGACTTTTGGGTCGTCCCCGACTACGCTTTTGCTTGATCCCTACCTGTATTATCTGCTTCCGGCCCCCGGCTTGCTCACCTCCTGGTGGGGCTAACCTGTAGACCACGACCTGGCACTGACACGCAGTGAAGCCCATCTCCACCTTTAGGAGCCCTGGTGAATACCGGTCAGTGCTTAGACCCCGAACCTCAGGTGAACCCGTGTCATCAGCCAGGGTGACCTATGTGAATACCTGCTCTGCTGCTATAGCTACTAGCCTCTGAGCCTGACTCCAGACCGTGACAGAATATTCTGGCCCAAAACATGGAGGCCGTTGTAGCAGCTGCTGTAGCTCCTCTCAGGTTGCAAATCGCTGAGTTGCAATAATTTAATGTTAACTACCAGGAAACAATTTCTGAGTTACAGATTGCAGTGAAAGCACTACAAGAGGAAATCCTTGATCTGAATAAACAATTGCGGGATTTTCGTGCCCGAGATACTGCTGCCGTAGATACTAATGCACGAATGCCCCTACCACTTAAGTTTAATGGAGACCGCCGCCATTATAGAGGGTTCCTTAATCAATGTTGTATATACTTTCAGATGCAACCTGCTGCATTTACTTCTGACGTGAAAAAGGTGCTGTTTATTATCAACCTCCTGACTGAGGAAGCTTTAGCCTGGGCCTCCCCTTATGTGGAGAAAGATGATGATGTCGTCCTGGATGATTTAGATTCTTTTGTAGCTGCGATGAACCAAGTTTTCGATGATCCTAACCGCTGCGCTACTGCTGAGGCAAAATTGCACAATTTACGGCAGGGTAGACGCTCTGTTGCAGAGTACACAACTGAATTCCGACGTTGGATCTCAGATACCAATTGGAATCCAGCAGCACAAAAAAGTCAGTTCCGTCAAGGACTCTCAGAGCAAGTAAAAGATGAGCTTGCCAGAGTAGAAAGTCCTGACGACCTCGAGGCTTTTATTAAATTATGTATTCTAATTGATCAGAGACTTACTGAAAGGAGAGACTGGGAATCATATGCAGTAACGGTGGCATGCGTTTTTCTACTACTCAGTATCCTCCTAAGGGTCCAAGAGTTTTTCCTGATTCTGACATTCCTGAACCTATGCAGGTGGATGCTATTAAAAGATCTATTACCACTCAGGAGAAAGAAAGACGACGTTCATAGAACTTATGCCTTTATTGTGGAGACTCTGGACATTATGCAGTTAATTGTCCCAATAAATTTAAAAGAACAATTGCAGCAATGGATGTTACAGTATCTGAACAAAACAACTACATTTTTCAGTCCGTCTCTCCTTTGATTCAGGAAGCAATTAAAGTTAATTCTTTATCAACTCACTTTGTCATCCCAATAAGGCTTATTGTGGAAAGCAATGAAATATCTTGCGCTGCTATGCTGGACTCAGGGGCCGGAGGAAACTTCATGGACATTGAATTTGTCCAAAGTAATAACCTTCAAATAAGAAATAAGCTTGCCCCTATTGATATGGAAACTGTGGATGGCTCACCTTTGTCTTCAGGTCCAGTTACCCACGAGACCATCCCGCTTAAACTCCTAATCGAGCCTGACCATCAGGAGACTATCAGCTTTGAGCTGATCACATCACCCAAGTTCCCTATTATCCTGGGCATCCCTTGGTTCTCTATCCATAATCCCTCCATCAACTGGGAAAGACGTTCTTTAAGCTTTACATCTGACCATTGCAAAAGACATTGCAAAGAATCTTATCAAATAAGCCCTCCACCAACCCAAGATTTACAAGCAGTTTTGGCAACTACCAAGCCATACGACAGGCTACCTCCACAATATCTTGAGTTTTGGGACATTTGTGATAAAAAGAACGCAGAACAGCTGCCTCCTCATCGCTCTTATGATTGTCCCATTGAATTGCTTCCAGGGGCAGAAATACCATTTGGGCGCCTTTATTCTTTATCAGAACCTGAACTGAAGGTGCTCATGGAGTGGATTAATGAGAATCTAGAGAAGGGTTTTATCAGACACTCAACCTCTTCTGCTGGGGCAGCCTTATTCTTTGTGGTGAAAAAGGACTCCACCCTGCGTCCGTGTATTGACTACAGAGATTTAAATAGGATCACAATTAAGAATCGCTATCCACTCCCACTGATTCCAGAAATGCTTGAGAGACTCCGCTCCGCCAAGCTCTTTACTAAATTAGATTTACGGGGGGCATACAACCTTGTCCGCATTCGTCCCGGAGATGAATGGAAAACTGTTTTCAGAACCAGATATGGACATTTTGAGTCTTTGGTCATGCCCTTTGGGCTCTGCAATGCTCCTGCAACTTTTCAACATTTTATTAAAGATGTTTTTTCGAGATTTGCTTGATCAGTTTGTAATAGCATATTTGGATGACATTCTCATTTTCTCTGATACTTTGGAAGAACACCGCAAGCATGTCTGTATTGTTTTCGAAAGACTAAGGCGGAATCAACTTTACATCAAACTAGAGAAATGCGAGTTTAAACAAACTCAGAACCAGTTCTTGGGATACATAATCTCTTCTGAAGGGGTAAGCATGGATCCTGATAAGATCAAAGCAGTGGTGGATTGGCCTGTCCCTAGGAATGTTAAGGAGATACAGTGATTTGTTGGATTTGCTAACTTTTACAGAAGAACTCTTATCACGTTCCTTTTGGTGGCCTGGGTACAAGAAAGATGTAAAGAGATATGTGGTTTCATGTCTAACCTGTGCTCGCAATAAGACACCCCGATTTTCTCCTCTGGGGCTACTTCTACCACTGCCTGTTCCATCTAGGCCATGGGGGTCAATTTCTATGGACTTTGTGGTCGACCTTCCTCTTTCAAAAGGGATGACCACCATTCTGGTAGGCGTTGATCGTCTCACTAAGATGGCTCATTTTATTCCAGTTAAGGGGGTACCCTCCGCCGAACATACTGCTGAGGTAATGGTTGGAGAAGTTTTTAAACTTCATGGAATTCCTGATATGTTGTCTGACAGAGAGGTACAGTTTACCTAAACATTTTGGAGAAGTTTTTGCTCAGCTTTGGGTGTAACAATTAATCTGTCCTCAGCTTTTCATCCACAGTCTAATGGTCAGACTGAGAGGACCTATCAAACTCTGGAGCAATACCTTTGATGTTTTGTGAGTTATCTCCAGGATGACTGGGTGGACTACCTTCCTACGGCAGAGTTTGCTTATAATAACTCTAAACATAGCTCCACTTCCCAAACCCCATTTTTCTTAAACACCGGGTATCATCCAGTTTTTATTCCTGATCTCCCTATCTCAACTTCAATTCCTGCTGTTACCAACAGACTAACTTCATTACATGAGATCCAGGAGAGATTGACTGATACATTGAAGGAGGCGCAGGAATATTACAAGAAGGCCGCTGACAGACACCGTAGGTCTATTCCCACCTTTCACGTAGGTGACAAAGTTTGGTTATCTACCAAAAATTTAAAGGTTCAGGTTCAATGTGCTAAGTTGGGTCAAAAGTTTATGGGACCTTTTGAGATTTCTGCTCAAAGCAACCCGGTCACTTTTCGCCTAAAACTTCCTGACAATATGAAGATTCACCCTGTTTTTCATATATCGCTACTCAAGCAGTTTCATGAAAATACTTTTTGAGGTACAGGGTGAAGAAGAATATGTGGTGGGAAAAATTCTTGACTCCAGGATCTCTAGGAACAAATTGCAATATTTGGTTCAATAGGAAGGATATGGGCCAGAAGAAAATTCTTGGGAGCCTGAAAAGAATGTTCATGCTCCTAGATTAACAAGGGAATTCCACCAGAGGTTTCCTCAGAAACCTGGCTCTAAGACGTCCAGGAGACATCCTGGAAGGAGGGGAGTACTGTTAGGACCTGGGCTTGAACCTGGGACCTCTGGTGTGTCTGGTGGTGACTCTGCTTGCTGAGCCACCTGGAATGCTGGACAGCTCCTTGGATAGTTCATTAGACAATTCATTGAATGATCTTTCTTGTCTTGAATCTTGTTTGCCTTGAACCTTGAACCCTTTGCTCCTCCCATGAACTTCCTGATGTAAGCCATGTCCCTGCACTTCCTGGTTGCCAGAATATTGTGTCTTCACCAGCCAATATTTTGCTCCTGTCTACTGCTGCCGACCGCATCTTTGCTACCACTCACTACCGACTTTTGGCTCGTCCCCGACTACGCTTCTGCTTGATCCCTACCTGTATTATCTGCTTCCGGACCCAGGCTTGCTCACCTCCTGGTGGGGCTAACCTGAGGACCGCGACCTGGCACTGACACGCAGCGAAGCCCATCTTCACCTTTAGGAGCCCTGGTGAATACCGGTCAGTGCTTAGACCCCGCACCTCAGGTGAACACGTGTCATCAGCCAGGGTGACCTGTGTGAATACCTGCTCTGCTGCTATAGCTACTGGCCTCTGAGCCTGACTCCAGACCGTGACACTCACGGTCTCAGAGACTCAGCTCCTTGCACAGATGGAAAGGGCTGCAAGGGCTGGGACGGTGATAATAATGGGGGATTTTAACTACCCAGAAATTGACTGGAGTAATGGAACTGCTGGGACAGTTAACCACTTAAGCCCCGGACCATTTGGTAGCTAAAGGACCAGAGGTGAATTCAGAATTTTGCACTGCGCTGCTTTAACTGTAAATTGTGCGGACATGCAATGTTGTACCCAAACGAAATTTGCGTCCTTTTCTTCCCACAAATAGAGCTTTCTTTTAATGGTATTTGATTGCCTCTGCGATTTTTATTTTTTGCGATATAAACGGAAAAAGACCGAAAATTTTGAAAAAAAATGATATTTTCTACTTTTTGTTATAAGAAAAATCGAATAAACTCAATTTTAGTCATACATTTAGGCCAAAATGTATTCAGCCACATGTCTTTAGTAAAAAAAATGTCAATAAGCGTATATTTATCGGTTATAGCGTTTACAAACTAGGGTACATTTTCTGGAATTTACACAGCTTTTAATTTATGACTGCCTATCTCATTTCTTGAGGTGCTAAAATGACAGGGCAGTACAAAACCCCCCCCAAATGACCCCATTTTAGAAAGTAGACACCCCAAGGAAATTGCTGAGAGGCATGTTGAGCCCATTGAATATTTTTTTTTTTTGTCCCAAGTGATTGAATAATGACAAAAAAAAAAAAAAAATTACAAAAAGTTGTCACTAAATGATATATTGCTCACACATGCCATGGTTATATGTGGAATTGCACCCCAAAATACATTCTGCTGCTTCTCCTGAGTACGGGGATACCACATGTGTGGGACTTTTTAGGAGCCTAGCCACGTGCGGGACCCCGGAAACCAAGCACCGCCTTCAGGATTTCTAAGGGCGCAAATTTTTGATTTCACTCCTCACTACCTATCACAGTTTTGAAGGCCATAAAATGCCAAAATAGCGCAAAACCCCCCCAAATGACCCCATTTTAGAAAGTAGACACCCCAAGGAAATTGCTGAGAGGCCTGTTGAGCCCATTGAATATTTTTTTTTTTTTTGTCCCAAGTGATTGAATAATGACAAAAAAAAATAAAAAATTACAAAAAGTTGTCACTAAATGATATATTGCTCACACATGCCATGGTTATATGTGGAATTGCACCCCAAAATACATTCTGCTGCTTCTCCTGAGTACGGGGATACCACATGTGTGGGACTTTTTAGGAGCCTAGCCACGTACGGGACCCCGGAAACCAAGCACTGCCTCCAGGATTTCTAAGGGCGCAAATTTTTGATTTCACTCCTCACTACCTATCACAGTTTTGAAGGCCATAAAATGCCAAAATAGCACAAACCCCCCCCCAAATGACCCCATTTTGGAAAGTAGACACCCCAAGCTGTTTGCTGAGAGGCATGGTGAGTATTTTACAGCTCTCATTTGTTTTTGAAAATGAAGAAAGAACATTTTTTATTTTTTTTTATTTTTTTTTTCAAATTTCAAAACTTTGTGACAAAAAGCGAGATCTGCAAAATACTCACAATACCTCTCAGCAAATAGCTTGGGGTGTCTACTTTCCAAAATGGGGTCATTTGGGGGGGTTTTGTGCCATCTGGGCATTCCATGGCCTCCGAAACTGTGATAGGCAGTGAGAAGTGAAATCAAAAATTGACACCCTTAGAAAGCCTGAAGGCGGTGCTTGGTTTTTGGGGTCCCGTACGCGGCTAGGCTCCCAAAAAGTCTCACACATGTGGTATCCCCGTACTCAGGAGAAGCAACAGAATGTATTTTGGGGTGTAATTCCACATATGCCCATGGCATGTTTGAGCAATATATCATTTAGTGACAACTTTGTGCAAAAAAAAAAAAAAAAATTATTTTTTCCGCAACTTGTGTCAACATATAAAATATTCCATGGACTCGACATGCCTCTCAGTATATAGCTTGGGGTGTCTACTTTCCAAAATGGGGTCATTTGGGGGGGTTTTGAACTGTTCTGGCATTTTATACACAACATTAGGAAGCTTACATCCACTCTTCTAACCACTTGAAGACAAAGCCCTTTTTGACACTTTTTGTTTACATGAAAACATATTTTTTTTTGCAAGAAAATTATGTTGAACCCCCAAACATTATATATATTTTTAAAGCAAAGGCCCTACAGAATAAAATGGTGGGTGTTGCATTTTTTTTTTCTACACAGTATTTGCGCAGCGATTTTTCAAACGCATTTTTTGGGGAAAAAATACACTTTTTTTAATTTTAATGCACTAAAACACACTATATTACCCAAATGTTTGATGAAATAAAAAAGATGATCTTAGGCCGAGTACATAGATACCAAACACGACATGCTTTAAAATTTCGCACAAACGCGCATTGGCGACAAACTACATACATTTTTAAAAGCCTTTAAAAGCATTTACAGGTTACCCCGTTAGATTTACAGAGGAGGTCTACTGCTAAAATTACTGCCCTCGATCTGACCTTCGCGGTGATACCTCACATGCATGGTGCAATTGCTGTTTACATATGACGCCAGACCGACGCTTGCGTTCGCCATTGGGCAAGAGCAGGGCAGGACAGGGGTGCTTTTTTTTTTTTTTTTTTTTTTTATTATTAATTTTGCTTTTTTATTTTATTTTTAAACTGTTGCTTCCATATTTATTTATTTTTATCACTTTTATTGTTATCTCAGGGAATGTAAATATCCCCTATGATAGCAATAGGTAATGACAGGTACTCTTTTTTGAAAAAACTGGGGTCTATTGGACCCTAGATCTTTCCTCTGCCCTCAAAGCATCTGACCACACCAAGATCGGTGTGATAAAATGCTTTCCCAATTTCCCAATGGCGCTTTTTATATCCGGGGGGGGGGGACATTCCCTCCCACTGCTTGTAAAAGCAGTCCAGAGGCTAATTAGCCACTAGGATTGCTTTTACATGAAAGCCGGCCGCTGGCTGAAAAGAATGATACCAAGATGATACCTAAACCCGCAGGCATCATTCTGGTATAAACATTCAAAGTCCAGCAACATACCAGTACGTTGCTGGTCCTTGTTGGACATGTATTGTAATCTTTTTTTTCATGCAGCCTGTTGGCTGAACGAAAAAAAAAGATTGATCGGTGGGTATGCCCACCATTAGAATACCGCCCTTCATCCACCCACTTCTAATGATGGGCATACATGCACCATTTATATATGGCGAAGCATGGGGGCATCTTCTCGCAAAAGTTATGCCGCGTACACATGGTCAGACTTTTCCACGGGCAAGCCTCCGTCGGAATTTCGACCGTATGTACGCGGCATTAGGAGCAAAATCGCTCCTCCGCTCCTGCTGCCCCAATGCTTCAGCATATATGCTTTTTTTTTTTTTAACTGTGGTGGTGAAATTACCTCCTACAGCACTGGAGTCGCAGGGATCAGGCCTGTCTCTGCGAACGCTGCAGTTATGTGTGTTGTGTTTTGCAAGTGACAGTGATCGATCGATACTGCACTTCGGTGGCCTGGGCTGGACGGAGGGGCAAAACGCAGGTGCTAGCAGGTATCTGGGCTGATCCCGCTAACACTGCGTTTTTGGGAACCCTAAACTGCTGGGGACGCTAGTATAGATCTGATCAGATCAGATATTGAGCTGATCAGATACTATACCACTAAGGGGGGTGTATGCTTCACGCGTGGGTGTTAGCGCTACTGGCACTAACCTGACGCTGCCTGGGGTGTGACGCAGACCCTCTCTGATGCTAAAACCTAATTGATATCACCCGTTGGGCGATCAGGGGGTTAAACCTTTATTGGGTTATATACGGCGGGTGCCCTGACACTATAAAAAGCAAACTAACCAGCGTCACCCGTAACACTTATATGATGATCACTGGTGAAAGGGTTAACTAGGGGCAATTAGGGGGTTAAAACCTTTATTAGGGTAATATATGGGGGTACCTGACGCTATATAAAAACCTGACGGCGAACCTAAAAAAAAATTACTGGCTACCTATCGGCATCACCGACACTAAGACAACGATCATAAAAACGATTGCTTAGCGACAGTGGTGATAGGGGGTGAAAGGGTTACCTGGGGGGCGATCAGGGGGTTAAACCTTTATTAGATAATATATGGGGGTACCTGACGCTATAAAAACCTGTGGCGAACCTAAAAAAAATTACTGGCTACCGATCAGCATCACCGACGCTAAGACATCGATCAGAAAAATGATCGCATAGCCACGGCGGTGCTAGGGGGTGAAAGGGTTACCTGGGGGGTGATAAAGGGGGTTAAACCTTTATTAGGTAATATATGGGGGTACCCGACGCTATAAAAACCTGCGGCGAACCTAAAAAAAATTACTGGCTACCGATCAGCATCGCCGACGCTAAGACATCGATCAGAAAAATTATAACTTAGTGACAGTGGTGATAAGGGGTGAAAGGGTTACCTGGGGGGCGATCAAGGGGGTTAAACCTTTATTAGGTAATATATGGGGGTACCCGACGCTATAAAAACCTGCGGCGAACCTAAAAAAAATTACTGGCTACCGATCAGCATCACCGACGCTAAGACATCAATCAGAAAAATGATTGCTTAGTGACAGTGGTGATAGGGGGTGAAAGGGTTATCTGGGGGGTGATCAGGGGGTTAAACCTTTATTAGGGGGGGTTAGGGGGCTACACTGGACCTAAGACTAAACTTTGGTGACACTTTTACAGTCACAAATGTCACTGATTGCAGTGATCACTAAATAAATGGTCACTGCAATCAGTGACACTGTGACTGGGGGCTGGGGGGTGATCTGGGGGGGCCTGGGGGGGGCGATTTATGTGCCTATGTGCCTATGTGTCCTGGTGTCAGTGTGCTGTTTTGTGTACTAACCTGCATCTTCTCCTGTACGGCGCTCGGTATATGTGAGCGCCCCAGGAGAGATGACATCACTCCCTCCTTCCTGGCAGGCAGGGGAAGCTCTCTCATTCGCCGGGAGCGATCGAGAGGGGGTGGCCGGAATCGAACGGCCGTCCCCTCATGCCGGATCGCTGCCGAAGGTAAAACGACCGCTCACTGTAAAGAAGGGGGGTCCGATCGGACCCCCCAACTATACAAAGGCAATCACGTATATATACGTGATTGTGCCTGTCGGTGCCATTCTGCTGACGTATATTTACAGTGGGCGGTCGTTAAGTGGTTAAAGGGCAAAAATTTATAAACCTATTGCAGGACAATTTTATGGTCCAGTTTATTGAGGCCCCAACTAGGAATGATGCTCTGTTGGACCTGGTAATCTCAAACCATGCAGAGCGTATTACTAATGTTCAGATAATGGAACACCTGGGTAGCAGTGACCATAACATGATTTCATTTGATGTTAGTTGTAAGCAAAAATCACATACAGGAAAGATAAAAACACTTAATTTCAAGAGAGCAAATTTTCCAAGGATGAGCGCTGCTCTCCAGGACTTAGACTGGGAAGGAATATTGGCATCAATGGGCACAGAACAGAAATGGGAATTCTTCAAAGACTGTTTGTGAACTCACTGCAAAGTATATTCCCATGGGCAATAAGTTTAAAAGGCTAAAAATAAAACCTATGTGGCTCACAGTTAAAGTTAAAAAAGCTATAAACTATAAGAAAAGAGCTTTTAAAAAATATAAAAATGAGGGAACACTAGTGTCATTTAAATGTTACAAAGAATATAACAGGATATGTAAAAAGGAAATCAAGGATGCAAAAATTCAAAATGAACGACAGATTGCAAAAGATAGTAGGACAAACCCCAAAAAATTCTTCAAATATATTAATAGTAAAAAGGTCAAGTCTGAGCATGTAGGCCCTTTACAAAATAATCTAGAGTGGGTGACTGGGGACAAAGAGAAGGCTAATTTATTAAATACTTTCTTCAGTTCTGTGTATACAAAGGAGCATGGGGGAGCTCATGTCCAAAATGGGGGTGGTAGTGACACAGCCCCAAATCCACAATGGCTCAAAAGTGATATGGTCCAGAAATATTTAGATGGAATAAAGGTGGATAAAGCACCTGGACCAGATGGCATACACCCACGGATCCTAAAAGAATTGAGCTCTGTAATTTCAAAGCCATTGTATTTAATTTTTAGGGACTCATTAATGACAGGAATAGTACCACTGGATTGGCGCAGGGCCAATGTGGTGCCTATATTTAAAAAGGGAATTAAGTGTTTACCAAGTAACTATAGACCTGTTAGTTTAACTTCTATAGTTGGGAAAATACTGGAGAGATTAATAAAAGACCACATAGATGAGTTCTTGCTGGAAAAAAGGGATTTTTATAACAGCTTACCTGTAAAATCCTTTTCTTGGAGTACATCACGGGACACAGAGCGACTTAGTCATTACTAATGGGTTATATAGATTACCTTCAGGTGTTGGCACTGGCCAATTCCAAACCGGAAGTACCCTCCCCTATATAAGCCCCTCCCATCCGGGAGCACCTCAGTTTTGTAGCCAAGCAATAAGTGTCCCAAAAAGAGGGGTGGGAGCTCTGTGTCCCGTGATGTACTCCAAGAAAAGGATTTTACAGGTAAGCTGTTATAAAAATCCCTTTTTCTTTTTCGTACATCACGGGACACAGAGCGACTTAGTCATTACTAATGGGACCTCCCAAAGCAATGCCAAATGAGGGGAGGGATACATAAGCTGGGCGCCATCAGGCATGAGGCTCTTTTGCGGCCTGCAACACACTGCGCCCAAAGGCGACATCCTCCTGACTTCTGACGTCTACCTGGTAGAATCTAGTAAACGTGTGTACTAAGGACCATGTTGTGGCCTTACAGACTTGAGCCAGGGAGGCTTGGTGATGCACTGCCCATGAAGTTCCAACTGCTCTTGTGGAGTGCGCCCTAACTTTGAACGAAGGCGGTCTCCTGTTCAAGCCATAGGCTTGTATTATGACCTGTCGAATCCACTTGGCTAAAGTAGATTTCTTTATCGTACACCACGGGACACAGAGCTAGTCATTACATAATGGGTTAAGGGTCACCAGCGGTGATTGGACACTGGCACAACCAATGGAAGACAGTTCCCCTCCATATAACCCCTCCCATCAGGGAAGTACCTCAGTTTTTTCGCCAGTGTCGAAAGGTGTTGGACGCGTTAGGAGGTGCTAAAGGAAAGCTCTACCAAAGAGACCCTCTGGGGGTAAAAGAGCTATGCTTTCGGATCCATCCAAGACGCCTACAAATGAGCTGAATCTGGATGGGATCCGGGCCTCATCCATGAGGCGTCGCCTGTAATGTCTCTCTTCGGAGGACTGGGCTCTAAGATCCAGCACTTTCGCTATTTCGCTATAAAGTCCTGGTAAGAGTCTTGTACAAGGCCCAGGGGAGAGGTATCCTTTAAATAGGAACCCATATCCCTAAAGGTTGGCACACATAGCCCACCGTGAAGGGTGAAGTTTGGTATCTGTCTGAAATCTTTTCAGCAGAAAAACCTGCGGCGTGGATAAGGTGAGATTAGAAGGTCCATAACTAGGTTGGGACCTTTTTTCAAAAAGTGGATGTCTTCTTTTTTTCCACCACTGGGGGGAGTAAAGAGCTGAATATACTCACCTCACTCTGTTCAGTGTCGGCTTCGGCGAAGTACACTGCTCGTCACCTCCGCTGCTGAGCTTGCTGGGGCACCCCGATCCTCCTTTCGGTGGCCGACCAGACACCTGCAGATGCAGGTAAGTGGGAAAAAGGGCTGATGAGAGTCCTCTCTCACTATGGCCACCGACATAGCGCTAAGGGCCGCGCGCGCGCGGGAGCGCGCTTTATCGGAGGGGGGGGGGGCGAAGGCGTGCGCGGGCACGTGGCGCGCGCAGGCACAGAAACGGCGCCAAATTTAAAAGACTGTCAGTGTGAGAAGCACTGCAGCAGCAAGCAAGCTCGTTAGTTCTCTTGTTCCTGGCAGAGAAACACAGCAGCTATACAGGGACGTAAGACTCCATGTGGTTGGATTGGGTACTTCCTAGAAGACATCCATGTTATGCATAGTTATGTGTTAAAAGTTGCATACTTAATGTATTTGCTAAACTGAACACGGTAGTATATGCATTTAGGTACCTTGTATTTTGTCTAAACAGTAAGCCTTCCAGGGGAAGTAATGCGGACAAAAAGAGATAAGAAAGCACCACCGCCTGAGAGGAGGCTCTAACTGTGCTGACTCGGTACCTTTCTCTCCTTTGTTGCTAAATGCACCTGTTCAGGATGAGCCATTACCTCTGTCAGGTATGGCGGCTTCCCCAGTGAAGCCTGGGCCTGTATATGTCACTGAGGACACTTTATCAGCTGCCCTAAATAATCTGGAGGAAAAAATTGCTACCTTAATCGCTAAGTCCTCTAAAAAGGGACAATAAGCGAAGCAGGTCTCTTCCAGTATTGGACCTCCCTTCAGAAGTACCTGAGGGAGGAGGATGAGGAGGAGGAGGCTACATCAGCAGAGGATGAGGAGCCAGATTTTAAGGTCACAGGTACAATGCTATAGAAGTGCATTTAAGTTAACCTCTGCGGAGGTAACGGAATTACCTGTCTCCTCCCTAGGGTCATTAAGATCCCTGCAAGGTGCATGCTCCTTCCCGGTTCATCCGTTACTAGAGGATCTAATATACGCAAACTGGCAACATCCAGATAAGCGTTTCTCACCTCCAAAAAGGTTTAACATTCTTTATCCTATGGGGGAAATTTTTTTTTTTTAAAGAAATGGAGCCTGCCTGCGGTAGATGCGGCTATTTCTTGTGTAAATAAAAACCTGACATGTCCGGTGGATAATGTACAAGGGTTTAAAAGATCCTTCTGAGAGGAAGTTGAAATCCTCCTTCCTTTTGGCCGGCTCAATTACCCAACCTGCAGTAGCAGCAGTCGGTATGTGTCAGGTCATCAGCCAACAGGTAAAGCAGGGGCTGAAGGAACTGCCTTCAGAGCAGGCTAGAAATTGGGAAAATTTGCCTAAAGCCTTATCCTTCACAGTGGATGCCATGAGAGATTCTATCATACAGGCATCACGCCTTACACTCCAGCTGGTACAGATGCGCAGAGTACTTTGGCTTAAGCATTGGTCAGCGGAAACCCCATGCAAAAAGCTGTTGGCAAGTTCCCGTTCCATCGCGAACGCCTATTTGGGGAAGATTTAGAAAAATATATACAGAAGATATCAAGTGGTAAAACGACTTTTACCTGAGAGAAAAAAAAAACAAGAGACCTTGTTTTAAACGCTCTCTCTCCCCAGCTCCCGGGAAATCTGACTCCAACCAGTGGCGGCGGCCTGTTTTAGCCACCCACAAAAGCCAAGGGGCAAGCTCAGAAGAACAAGAAGCCGTGGGGTGCAAGAGCTAATAAGCAAGCCCCCAAAACCTCTCAGTGAAGGGGCGCCCCCGCTCGGCCGAGTGGGAGGAAGGCTTTGTCAGTTCTCAGCGACTTGGCGGTCAGAAATCCAGGACAATTGGGTGGTATCCACAATATCCTCAGGGTACAAACTGGAATTTCGAGAGATCCCACCTTCTCAATTCCGAGGTTCAAGACTCTCCAAGGATCCACAAAAAAGAGAATCCTTCTTCAAAGGTTTGAATCACTTAATGGCTCAAGGGGTAGTTACAGACGTACCCCAAAAAGAGCGAGGTTCAGGTTTTTACTCAAACCTCTTTGTGATTCCAAAGCCAAATGGAGATGTCAGACCCATCCTGGATCTAAAATCCCTAAATCGGTTCCTGAACGTTCGCCATTTTCGAATGGAAACGATCCGATCCGTGGCCGCCACTTTAAAGGGCGGAGAATTCATGGCGCCCATAGATATCAAGGACGCACATTTACACATACCCATCCTCCCCGCTCACCAAAGATTCCTAAGGTTTGCGGTAGAAGATCGCCACTTTCAATTTGTGGCTCTGCCGTTTGGTGTAGCCACCGCGCCCATAGTGTTCACAAAGGTGCTAGCTCCTCTGTTAGCAAACCTAAGAACACGGGGCATTGCGGTAACAGCCTATCTGGACGATCTACTAGTAATAGATCAGTCAAAGGAGGGATTGGGTCACGCTGTACACACTACAGTAGGATACCTGGAGCATTTAGGATGGATTATAAATTTACAAAAATCCTCTCTCCAGGCCCAAATAAGGATAGTGTACCTGGGCATGATCATAGATACAGCCCAAAACAGGGTATACCTGCCAGAACCGAAGATACAGTCTCTGAAAGACCTGATCCACAAGGTCAAAGCAAACAAGAGGCCGTCTATTCGCCTTTGCATGAGACTATTGGGAAAGATGGTAGCCTCCTTCGAGGCGGTCCCTTACGCCCAGTTTCATTCGAGACTACTTCAAGGCAATATTTTAGCTTCCTGGAACAGGAAGAGCCAAGCTCTGGATATACCCATGCGCCTGTCCTCACAAGTACGCCACAGCTTCGATTGGTGGCTAGAAGCCAGGAATTTACCGAAGGGAAAGTCCTTCCTCCCAGTGGCCTGGAAGGTGGTATCTACGGATGCCAGCCTATCGGGCTGGGGTGCAGTATTCGAGGAGGCTTCTACCCAGGGAATCTGGGCCAAGACTCAGGGGATCCTGCCCATCAATGTGCTAGAGATCCGGGCGGTATATCTAGCCCTCAAAACCTGGACATGCAGGTTACAGGGCTACCCAGTTCGGGTTCAATCCGACAATGCTACTGCAGTAGCTTACATCAATCACCAAGGAGGCACCCGCAGTCGGGCAGCCCAAAGAGAGGTGAACCGGATCCTGGCATGGGCAGAAGAGCATGTACCTTGCCTTTCTGCAATCTTCATTCCAGGGATAGAAAATTGGCAAGCAGACTACCTGAGTCGTCAGCAGCTGCTACCAGGAGAGTGGTCTCTTCACCCCGAGATCTTTCAGGCCATATGTCTGAGATGGGGAAACCCAGATGTAGACCTGCTAGCTGCCAGGTTCAACAAGAAATTGGACAACTTTGTGTCCAGAACGAGAGATCCTCTAGCCTACGGGACAGACGCTCTAATAATACAGACGCTCTAATAACTCCATGGAATCAGTTCTCACTGATCTATGCATTCCCTCCGATCCCTCTTCTACAAAGACTGCTTCGCAGGATCAAGGAGGAGGGAATACCAGTAATCCTAGTGGCCCCAAACTGGCCCAGGAGGCTTTGGTACGCCGAGATTGTAAAAATGGCGATAGGAAGGCCCTGGAAGTTTCCACTTCGACACGACCTGCTGTCACAGGGTCCAGTATTCCACCCTTCCTTACAAAGGCTAAAGTTGACGGCCTGGCTGCTGAGACCCACATATTTAAAAAGAGAGGGGTCTCTGGTCCGGCTCTTTCTACGCTCATTAATGCTAGAAAGCCAGCCTCCAGACTCATCTATCATAGAGTCTGGAGAGCATACGTTTCCTGGTGTGAATCCAGATGTTGGAATCCTCAGAAATATGAAATAAGTAGGATTCTTGCTTTTTGCCAGTTAGGAGTGGATATGAATTTAGCCCTTAGCACCATCAAAGGGCAAATATCGGCTCTATCAGTCTTCTTTCAGAGACCATTGGCATCTCACTCCCTAGTTCGGACATTCATTAAGGGGGTACTGAGGATAAATCCTCCAGTTAGGACTCCCTTGTGTCCATGGGATTTGAATTTGGTATTGTCAGTGTTGCAAAAGCAACCTTTTGAACCTATTCGCCATATTCCTTTAATTATATTGAGTAGGAAGTTGGCCTTTCTGATTGCTATAGCTTCTGCTAGGAGAGTATCAGAGCTAGCAGCTCTTTCTTGTAAAGAGCCTTATCTAATTTGTCACAAGGACAAAATCGTACTACGACCCCATCCGGCTTTTCTACCTAAGGTGGTGTCGGCTTTTCACTTGAATCAAGACATTGTTCTGCCTTCCTTTTTTCCAAACCCGCGGACGGCGGGGGAAAAATTATTACACTCTCTAGATCTAGTGAGAGCGGTAAAGGTGTATCTGCAAGCAACCGCTCAGATACGTAAAACAGATGTTTTGTTTATTTTACCAGATGGGCCCAAGAAGGGCCAAGCGGTATCAAAATCCACCATTTCCAGGTGGATTAGACAAGTAATTATTCAAGCTTATGGTTTAAAGAACAGGACTCCTCCTTTTCCTGTTAAGGCGCACTCTACCAGGGCGATAGGTGCTTCATGGGCAGTGCACCACCAGGCTTCGATGGCTCAGATCTGTAAAGCTGCAACTTGGTCTTCAGTCCATACATTTTCCAAATTCTATCAAATAGATGTGAGAGGACATGAGGATTCCGCCTTTGGGCGAAGTGTGCTGCAGGCAGCAGTATAGGGCTTCTGGTCCGCAAGCGGCCTGTTTTGATCTGTGTCTCCCCCCCTTCATATGAGCATTGCTCTGGGACGTCCCATTATGTAATGACTAGCTCTGTGTCCCGTGGTGTACGATAAAGAAAATAGGATTTTTATAACAGCTTACCTGTAAAATCCTTTTCTTGGAGTACACCACGGGACACAGAGGTCCCCCCCTTCTTATGGGAACCTTACTGCTTTGCTACAAAACTGAGGTACTTCCCTGATGGGAGGGGTTATATGGAGGGGAACTGTCTTCCATTGGTTGTGCCAGTGTCCAATCACCGCTGGTGACCCTTAACCCATTATGTAATGACTAGCTCTGTGTCCCGTGGTGTACTCCAAGAAAAGGATTTTACAGGTAAGCTGTTATAAAAATCCTATTTTTTGATGCTGCCTGACCCTTTCTGGGGCCTTCCGGCAGAACAAACAAAGTATCCGTTCTACGAATCTGAGCAGTGGCTTTAAGATAAGCTTTAACTGCTTTTACTACATCCAAAGAATGCAATAACTTTTCCTCTACCGAACTAGGTTTGGGGAAAAAGGAAGGAAGAACCACATCTTGGTTCAAATGGAACCTCGATACCACCTTAGGAAGAAGGCTGGATGAGGACGTAATACTACTCTGTCCTTATGGATAACCAGATATGGCTCCTTACAGGACAAGGCGGCTAATTCCGATACTCTTTTAGCCGAACAAATGGCTACTAAGAAAATCAATTTCCTGGTGAAAAGAACCAAGGAAATGTGCCGCAATGGTTCAAATGGTTGTTTCTGTAGAACCGACAGAACCAGGTTTAAGTCCCATGGACATATGGGAATACTAACCGGAGGGCTAATACGCATCACTCCTTGTATGAAAGCTTTGACTAATGAATGCAAAGCCAAGGGCCTTTGAAAAAAATATTGACAAGGCCGTCTGACCCTTGATAGTACTCAAGGCAAGCTTCCTATGTACAGCCCACTGTAGGAAGTCCAGAATCCTACCTATTACGTACTTACGTGGATGCCATTTCCTGGCCTCACACCACGTGATGTACGCCTTCTAGATCCTATAATAGATCTGCCTGGATACCGGCTTCCTGGCATTGATCATGGTAGATACCACAGGATTAGAGAGCCCTCTCTTTTTTAGAATGTGGGCTTCAATAGCCAGGCCGTCAAACCTAGGGCTGGTAAGGAAGGGTAGTATATCGGTCCTTGCGAAAGCAGGTCCGGACGATGTGGGAGGGTCCAAGGACTTCCCACTGACATTTTTACAATCTCCGCGTACCATGCCCTTCGGGGCCACGCTGGAGCCACCAGAATCACTGGTTTCTTTTCTACCCTGATTCTGCGGATTAATCGCGGTGGGAATGCATATATCAGCTTGAACTGATCCCAAGGGAACACTAGGGCATCCGAACCGCAAGCTAGGGGATCCTTTGTGCGAGATACAAATCTGTCCACCTTTGCGTTGAATCTGGATGCTAGCAGATCTACATCCGGTGTTCCCCACCGCTGGCATATTGCCTGGAAAACCTCGGGGTGAAGAGACCATTCCCCGGGCATAATTGCTGGCGACTTAAAAAGTCCGCTCTCCAATTTTCCACTCCTGGGATGAAAACCGCGGATATGGCTGTGACATACCTTTCTGCCCATTCCAGGATGCAATTCGCTTCCCTCTGGGCTGCACGACTCCTGGTGCCACCCTGGTGATTGATATATGCCACTGCTGTGGCATTGTCTGATTGAATTCTGACAGGTGACCCTTGGAGTTTGGATGTCCATGCTACTAGGGCATACCGGGCTGCTCGTATCTCTAAGAGATTGGTAGGCAGGGCCTTCTCTGCTTCTGACCACTTGCCCTGGAGAGACCATTGCTCCAGTACTGCCCCCCAGCCTATGAGGCTGGCAACTGTAGTGACCACCTTCCAAGAAACCGGACTGAAGGGTTTCCCTTTTTCCAGATTCTGGGGCACCAACCACCAATGGAGGCTCTTGCGAACGGAAGGGGACAGGGACATTGGTAAGTCTAAAGCCTGAACTTTTTTGTTCCAGGCTGACAGTATGGCCCTCTGCAAGTTCCTTGAATGGAATTGACCGTAGGGTACCGCTTCAAATGAAGCCACCATTTTTCCCAGCAGCCTTATACACAGGCGTATGGATGGTTTTTCTTTTTTGTACCCACTAAGTGAGTCAAATCTTTCAAAGACGACACCTTCTCTGGAGGTAAGAAAATCTTTCTCTGATTTGAATCCAGTCTTAGCCCCCAAGTATTCCAGGCTTTTGACTGGTTTTAGGGCTGACTTGTCTCGGTTGATAATGCAACCGTGAGATTCCAGATACTTGATTATCTTGTGAACGACCACTTCTAGTTTTTTTCACTGAGTGGTCTATCAGCAACAAGTCGTCTAGATATGCCATTATCGTTACACCTTGTGTTCCTAGTTTGGCCAATCGTAGGGCTAGAATTTTTGTGAACACCCGTGGTGCCGTGGCCAGACCGAAAGGTAAGGCTCTGAACTGAAAATGGCGCCCTTCTACTGCAAGGCGTAGAAATTTCTGGTGGGCCGGACAGATGGGAATATGCAAATAAGCATCCCTTATGTCGATCGAGGCTAACCATTCCTGCCCTTGTAGGGCGGTGGCCACCGATCGGATCGACTCCATCCGAAAAAGTCCTGATATGTAGGAACTTGTTTAGCCCTTTTATATTTAATATGGGCCTCATGTCCCCATTTGGTTTGGGGACTGTGACAAGGTTCGAGTAAAACCCAAACCCGTTTTCTTCCAAGGGAACCTTCATGATTACCCTTGGGGCAATAGTTGCTCTAGTGCCAGAAGGAGGGATCCACTCTTCTGGGGATCGCTTGGCACGTTTGACCTTATAAAATGGGCAGGAGGAATGTCTTTTAACTCCAGCCTGTATCCCAGACTTACTGCGGAGATCACCCATCTCTGATGGTGTCCCGCCAGGTCTCTGTGAACAACTGAAGTCTTCCCCTCACCCGACTGAGTGGGGGCAACGCTTCATGACTTAGGGGGAGGTTTTGTACCTCTCTTGACCCAGGGTTTCTTGTTACCCTGTGATTGTCCCTGATTTCTGCCCCCTGGATTTGACCGCGGAGGCCGTCGGAACTGTTTCACAGCCGATGTGCCAGGGACTGGAGAAGTAGGCCTCTTAAAAGAAGGACTTCTACCCTTGTTCTTAACCGGTAAGAGTGAACTTTTACCGGCAGAAATTTTCTGGATATATTTGTCCAGATCTTCTCCAAATAAGCGTTCTCCATGAAATGGGAAGCTAACCAGCAGTTTTTTACAGGGAGCTTCAGCAGACCAGTTTTTGAGCCACAGAAGCCTACGCATATGTACTATAGACAGCGTAAAGCGGGAGGCCTGTTGGATTGTATCCTTTATGGCGTCCACCGCAAAACACAAGGCTCTAGGCAGGTCAGCTAGGGCAAGAGCCTGCTGATCTGGTAAGTCCCTTAAGACTTGTTTCAACTGATCTTTCACTGCTTGGCAGACTCCAATCGCTGCTACCGCAGGTTGTGTCACCATGCTTGCTGTAGAGAAAGCAGATTTTAGTAAAGACTCCAATTTTTTTATCTATTGGGTCTTTGAACATTGGAACATTATCTACTGGACATGTCAGTGATTTGTTAACAGAAGAGATGGCTGCGTCCACTGTAGGGACCCTCCATTTTTTTATGAACTTATCCTCCATGGGATAGATCACCGGAAATCTCTTGGGGGGAGCAAATATTTTATCAGGATGCTCCCAATCCTGGTAAATAAGCCCTTCTAATAAAGGGTGGATTGGGAAGGAACAGACAGCCTGGGGAGCTTTTAGCGACCCCAGCGAGGAAACCGTAGTGGATGGTGGTTCCGCCAGAGGCATTTTAAATGCTGATCGGACCATGTTAGTCAGAGACTGAACCCATAATCTTTCAGCCTGAGATGCTGAGAAAGGTTCTTCCACTGTTGATTCCTCCATAACTGAATCAACCTCATCCTGATCCCCTTCAGGTAGGTCGATCTCTGTGTGGGGCTGTTCCTCCACTAACAGGCACTCTGAAGGAGGAGACGGAGATCGGACGCGCTTTTCCTGTGACAGGGAAGCAGCGATCAATGCTGTTAATCTCTCTTCCAATCCTCCCAGAGTTGAGGATAAAACCTCCTCTGTTATATATACAGGAGCAGGTGGACTGGGGACAGCCGCAGCACCAGGCACTCCTGCGGGGTTTCTACGGCTACTGACCTCTGAATTCTCAGGGGAGATTGGTGCAGTACAAGCATGCCCAATATCCTCAGAGCCCGATGGAGACCCCTTTGGCTTCCTGGAAGACCTATTTCCGGAGCGTCTGGACGACATATCCTTTAAGCACAAAGCTGAGGTATTCCCGTCGTCATACACCAATTTTTGCTGGTAATAGTCTAACACAGTTGCTGCTATATACCAGCTGGTGTCCACTAAAGTGCCTTTCTATGGGGATGCCTGCATCAACCGCCTCTGTGTGCCACTGTTTGTTGCTAGCTCTGTTTGCATCCAGCTGACACTTGTACTGTGTCTTTTAACCATGCTGGGACGCCCGCACATGCGCAGAAGCGCCGCGGCGCGCATCGAGCGTCATCCACCCGCCCCGCCCCTTTTTTTCATAGGAGGCGCGTGCACGCGCCCGTGCGCCATTGGCGCCCTTTTCGAAATCAAACAGGGACTAGGAGCCAGAGCCCTTTTTGCCGGAGGGCCTGTGCGGTGGATGAGCGCAGCAACAGGGCAGAGGAAGTGGATTCCCACAGAGAAACTTACCAACTGCCTGGATCTTTTGACTTGAGAAAACCAAAGATCCACATGACAAGAAAAATGGACTACAGCGGCCTCTAGTGGTTTAACACAGGTACCGTGGTCCCTTTTTTTTTTTTTTTCTTGACTACTATTAAAATTTTACATTTTCAGTAGTTACAGGCAAACACAGATATTAGCGGGAATACCGTTAGGTAACAGACAGAAAGACAAATTAGGCTTGGGGGTCCCCCAATAGAACCAAGTTCCTGGGGGCCCCCACTTACCTGATCCCCGCCGCAGGACTTTGTTTGGTCCACAGAAGTCCAAACTTCACCTATCACGGCAGGCATTGTAATTAAACCTTCAGGGACCGGGTTCCCAAGGATTCCACTCCCCTGGACCTGTATAGCACCCTGCACAGACAACATCTTGGTCGTGGGTATGACCAGAGCTCTGGATCCCAGGGTCCAGCCCTCCTAAGAGAGGCATTACAGGCAAAACCTTGCTCTTCTGCTGCAAGGCCCGGGTACCGACCGTTTAGCTATGAAGCTTTTTTGGTGGGATCCGGAACAGCTTACTAAGGCCCAAAAGAACCTGTACGCAAGCCCAGTGAAAACACATGTTACTCTTTGGCCAACACCTTAGACACTGGCAAAAAACTGAGGTGCTCCCGGATGGGAGGGGCTTATATAGGGGAGGGTACTTCCGGTTTGGAATTGGCCAGTGCCAACACCTGAAGGTAATCTATATAACCCATTAGTAATGACTAAGTCGCTCTGTGTCCCGTGATGTACGAAAAAGAAAAAACTATTTAAGCAACAGACAGCATGGATTCATGAAAGACAGAAGTTGTCAAACAAACCTGATTTCTTTTTATGAAGAGGTAAGTAAGACCTTGGACAGAGGGGTGGCAGTGGACGTGGTATACTTGGATTTTGCAAAAGCGTTCGATACAGTTCCCCACACACGGCTCATGTGTAAGGTAAAGTCTACAGGATTGGAAATATCAGTTTGTAAATGGATAGAAAACTGGCTAAAAGACAGAATTCAGAGAGTAGTGGTTAATGATTCTTACTCTGAATGGTCCAAGGTTATCAGTGGTGTACCCCAAGGTTCAGTGCTGGGACCCTTACTTTTTAATATGTTTATAAATGATATTGGGTCTGAGATCAAAAGTAACATTTCTGTCTTTGCAGATGACACCAAGCTATGCAGTGGAATAACGTCCTTACAGGATGTCGCCAATTTACAAGCCGACCTCAATGCTCTGTCTAATTGGGCGACTATGTGGCAGATGAGGTTTAATGTTGATAAATGTAAAGTTATGCACTTGGGGGCTAATAATATGAATGCATCATACATACTAGGGGGAGTACAACTGGGGGGATCCGTAGTGGAGAAGGATCTGGGGGTTTTGGTAGATCATAAGCTCAATAATGGCATGCAATGCCAAGCTGCGGTTTCCAAAGCGAGCAAAGTCCTTTCTTGTATTAAGAGAGGTATGGTCTCCAGAGAGAGAGATATCATTTTGCCCCTGTTCAAATCATTAGTAAGACCTCATCTGGAATATGCAGTTCAGTTTTGGGCCCCAGTTCTCAAAAAGGATATTGGGGAACTGGAGAAAGTGCAGAGAAGGGCAACCAAACTGATAAGAGGCATGGAGGAGCTCAGCTATGAGGAGAGATTAGAGGAACTGAATTTATTCTCTCTTGAGAAGAGGAGATTAAGGGGGGATATGATCAACATGTACAAATATATAAGGGGTCCATATAGTGAACTTGGTGTTCAGTTATTCACTTTACGGTCAACACAAAGGACAAGGGGGCACTCTTTGCGTCTAGAGGAAAAGAGATTTCACCTCCAAATACGGAAAGGTTTTTTCACAGTAAGAGCTGTGAAAATGTGGAATAGACTCCCTGCAGAGGTGGTTCTGGCCAGCTCAGTAGATTGCTTTAAGAAGGGCCTGGATTCTTTCTTAAATGTACATAATATAACTGGGTACTGACATTTATAGGTAAAGTTGATCCAGGGAATATCCGATTGCCTCTCGGGGGATCAGGAAGGAATTTTTTCCCCTGCTGTAGCAAATTGGATCATGCTCTGCTGGGGTTTTTTGCCTTCCTCTGGATCAACTGTGGGTATAGAATTGGGTATATGGGATTGTACGATATATGTTTATTTTATTTTTTTTATTTATTTTTTTACGGTTGAACTGGATGGACTTGTGTCTTTTTTCAACCTGACTAACTATGTAACTATGTAACTATGTAACGTGTAACTCGCAGGTGGCGGAAACTCCTCCCCTTTTTCTCTTCCTGCACGTAGCTTGCAGGCTTTTCTTTTTGTCTGGACATGCCCACGAACTACGCAGTTGGAAAAAAAAAACAGTTCTGTGCCCCTTAACCCCTAACACAGTCCAACTCCTCCAATGGCTGACTTTCCAATCACATAAAAAATAATCCACTCGTGCCAGAGGTAGCCAGAGGTAGCCACAAATCCTGGACTCGAGCCCCCATGTGTAGCACACAGACCCCACTTTTCTCCGCCAATAGCGGGGCACACCTGCTACTTGCCCGGTATCCCCTCCCTGTGTATAGAGAGGAGCGAGCAGTGTCATTGTTGGGTCTTGCAGAAATGACCTCTCTAGAGTGGATCCCTTCTCTCCATTGTCTAGGCAGAAATCTTTCAGAATAAGGCCAATGTCCACACAGGAGTAAAACCCAATCAGCAAGGTTTTATTCTTTATACTTGAGGTAAACTTGATGAGAGAGAGTAGGAAGTTAAGAAAGTAGGGGACGGTTCAGGCACGCAACACTTAGAGCTCAGTGTCAGTCTTTCGTCGTCACTCAAGCCTGAGTGGGTATTCCTCACCTGGATAGTCCCTTTAAGAGCGGTTCTAGCAGCCGGGTTGGAACACGGATAATAGAGACGATGAATACCTATTTAGGCGAGTTTCCAGACCTCTTCCCGAGACAGCAGTACCGTCGCTAATCTCCTGGACTCCTTTCCTAAAGGTGGGCTCCCTACAAGTGGGCAGCCTTGGATTCTTCTCTGAGGTGTAGGCCCTTGCCAGCAGAGCCGGGCCTACATTGCAGCATCGAAACCTCGGGCTGAAGGTGCCCGAGGCCCAAACACACTCGCGCACCTCGTGCCATGCGGGCCACGAGGCACACTTACAGGACCGAAGGTCCCCTGGAACGCCCCCCGCCTAATGGCGTCTGCTCCTTATGTACCCTCTCCCAGCATGCGCAGCGGGTCGACCACACCCACTGCACGGCTGCCGAGAGAGGACACCCAAGGCGCTGCGATACCCGTGTAGTTCAACCTATGCCGGCGGTGACAGTGCCACCTACAGGCAACAGAGAACACTACAGCCAGGCAGTATCACACCCAGAGCAGAAGCAATAATGAATCAGTGATTGGTCTGAGCCCAACTACCGGCTCAGACTACGCCTAAATTTCCACATAGCGCCCCCAAATATTGGGGGGGCAGGCGCTACTTTATTATGTGTAGCACACGGACCCTTTTCTCCTGCCTACCTTCACTTTGCAGAGAAGTACATGCCCGTATCCTCCTGGTTTAAGAGGTTGAGCGGTGTTTTTACAATTTTGGGTCCTGCAGCGAGTTACCTCCCCTCCATTGGTTCTCGTCCCCAGAATATAGGGAAAAGTCTGTTCTTTTCCCCAAAAGAAGGCCAATGTCCAGACAGTGTTTAAACTCCAAACAGACGAGTTTATTTTATCTTGCTTGAAACAGATTTGGGAATAGGTTGAAGTTAGTGACAAAAGTAGGTAGGGAAATAGGTTCAGGCACGCGGCACCCAGCTACCCTATTCTTCACTTAAGCCTGAGTGTGAATTGTTCACCCGGATAGATCCCTCTCACAGTTCTAGCAGCCGGAGTGAAGCACGAACAGTTTTTTTAAGTTATTCCCCTTCACGGACAAGTGTAAGAGATCCTCTACCACATAATCCTTTAGTTACTGAATTAGAACTTTGAAAACTCCCATAGATTAATAGAGACCCTAGGTGTCAATAGGACACACTACAGGAGCTATACTGCAACTCACGAATCCTTCCCTCTGATAGGTAACCAGACCTCTCCTTCACCGTGAATTCCTTCATCGATCCCTCGGACAGGTTTCCTCTCCTTCAGAGCGGGCCACCCTCACACGGGTTCCCTGGGACTCCAGTGAGTTGATTGTAGACCCAGTTGAAGGTACTGGGCCTACCTGGAACTTCGTAGCCTCGGGCTAAAGGTGCCCGAGACTCCTCGACCAGTTCACGCACCCCAGGCCAGCAAGGCCAACGGGCGCGACTTCGCCACCAGGGGTCCTCCCCTGCACTCTCCTCCTCCACTCCCCTGTTCCTCTGGCGTCTGCCCTTTATGTACCCTCTCCCGGCATGCACAGCAGGCCGAACTCCGCCCACCCAACGGTAGCCGAGAGAGGACACCCAACAACACCACAATGTCACCAGTGGTTCAACCCGAGACCTGGGCAACAGCGCCACCACAGGCCCAGGGGAACCATACACCAGACAACAACATGGCAGAGCAGAGTCCATAATAACCAGAATTGTAGAGTCTGAGTCATACTATTGCTCAGACTACCCCTAAATTTGCAACATAGCGACCCCATTTTTGGGGGTCCCGCTACATATGCTTTTACCTATAGTATTCTACAGTTTACACACATTATACATGCAAAGTCTTACAAGATCCAAATTCTGTATTAAAGTGTTTGTTAACCCCCCCAAAAAAATATACAGATCCTGGTCCCTTAAAGCAGATTCCACAGCACAGTGCTTGTGCTGTGCAATCTGCCCCCCTCTAAACGGTAACCCCCCCCCCCCCTGAATCTGCCACTTCCTATATGCCCCCTCTATACTGACCACGAAAATCAGGGCTGCTCAGCCCTGACCACCGTGGTCAGAGTACGTCCCTGCATCATATGCTGCTGTCCCCTCTGCTCTCCTCTCTCCCCTCTCACCCCCTCCTTCCTGCCTGTCAGCTCCCTCTATGTGTCTGTCTCTGTGTCTGTGTGTGTCTGTCTTTTGAAAATTAAGTAAATAGTGTGCTATGCCAGCCTCTAATGGAGGGGCTGGCCTAGAATTGTAAAAATGGGTTAAAAAACCCTTTAAAGAATTTTTGAATTATTGTATTGCTTATCTCAGAAAAGTAAACTAGTGAAGAGTTCAATTTTTATTGAATTCTTGTGTTTAGTTTAAATGCTTCACCTGTCATAGAATATACTTATTCTTCCCTTGTGGATATTGTTTTAATGTTACCTCCAAGTATTGCAAAGCTTGCATTGGAGAGCTGTTTGATCCTCATTTATCCGCCTGAAATTTTTTTATTGATTAGATGCAATCAGCCACATCTGTTCTATCCATTTTAGTGTTGCACTCCTCAGGGAGCTGTTGCCGCTGCTTTGTATAAGTAAAATGGAAAGGTGCAGTGCTAGTTTATGTATAGCTTTCCCTTGTAGATTAGCCATAGGAAATGTTGCTGGAATGTTTTGCTTCAAACCATCATTTACATTTGTGAGTTTGGAATAGTTTCTTTCCAGCACTAGATGAATCAACTTAATCTCTGGGTCGGACAGTATTTTAAGCACTCTGACATTTGTAGACCATTGGGATCACTTAAGGATTTCTGGATGTTGTGAAATGTGTCGAAGTGAGGATATGGTGGGGAGGCGGTGTGCTGACCTGCGCTATGTCTGTCTTTTCATAACTGCTTACATTCCTACTCAAAATTCAGGTATATCATCTTTTTTTTTAATGTGTACCGGAGCCAGCAATATGTGTGTTACTAATGCCAATTTACATGTAATTATTATGCACTGTCATGCACTTTCGTTTGTCTTTTCAAAACTGCTTACATTACTAAATTGCATAGAAAATGTGACTTTCATGAGATATGCCATGAACAATTAAAAAATGGTTTAAAACAATGGTCTTTTATTCAATGATTACAAATGTTTTAAAACCAACGGGTGCCGAGGGGAGAGGGCAGAGAAGCAACATGCCCAGGCCAACAAGTAGGGCCAGCAGAGAAAGGCAGACTTCAAATCATAGAGAAAGATGGCAAATGTATTCCAATGAGAAACAACAGCCACATGTGTCCCCAAACATATCCAACCCCTCTTGGCCCTCTCCCCTCAGCTCCTGGGACGGACCTCTGAATTGCATAGAAAATCAAGCCCATGTGACCTTCATGAGATGTTCCATGAACAATTAAAAAATGGTTTAAAACAACGGTATTTTATTCAATGATTACAAATGTTTTAACCACTTAAGCCCCGGACCATTACGCAGCTTAATGACCAGAGGTGTTTTCACAATTTGGCACTGCGCTGCTTTAACTGGAAATTGTGCGGACATGCAATGTTGTATTCAAACAAAATTTGCGTCCTTTTCTTTCCACAAATAGCTTTCTTTTAATGGTATTTGATTGCCTCTGCGATAGATTTTTTTTTTGCGATATAAACGGAAAAAGACCAAAAATTTTGAAAAAAAATGATATTTTCAACTTTTTGTTATAAGAAAAATCGAATAAACTCAATTTTAGTCATACATTTAGGCCAAAATGTATTCAGCCACATGTCTTTAGTAAAAAAAATGTCAATAAGCATATATTTATTGGTTTGCGCAAAAGTTATAGGGTCTACAAACTAGGGTACATTTTCTGGAATTTAAACAGCTTTTAGTTTATGACTGCCTATCTCATTTCTTGAGGTGCTAAAATGGCAGGACAGTACAGAACCCCCCCAAATGACCCCATTTTGGAAAGTAGACACCCCAAGGAAATTGCTGAGAGGCATGTTGAGCCCATTGAATATTATTTTTTTTTGTCCCAAGTGATTGAATAATGACAAAAAGAAAAAAGAAATTACAAAAAGTTGTCACTAAATGATATATTGCTCACACATGCCATGGTTATATGTGGAATTGCACCCCAAAATACATTTTGCTGCTTCTCCTGAGTACGGGGATACCACATATGTGGGACTTTTTAGGAGCCTAGCCGCGTACGGGACCCCGAAAACCAAGCACCGCCTCCAGGATTTCTAAGTGTGCAAATTTTTGATTTCACTCCTCACTACCTATCACAGTTTCGAAGGCCATAAAATGCCAAAATAGCACAAAACCCCCCCAAATGACCCCATTTTGGAAAGTAGACACCCCAAGCTATTTGCTGAGAGGCATGGTGAGTATTTTACAGCTCTCATTTGTTTTTGAAAATAAAGAAAGAAAATATATATATATTTTTTTTTCTTTTTTCAATTTTCAAAACTTTGGCCTCGTACACACGACCGATTTTCTCGGCAAGAACCAGCAAGAAACTTGCTGGCAGAGAGGTCTTGCCGAGTAAATCGGTCGTGTGTACGCTGCTATTGGGTTTCTCGTCGAGAAAACCGACAAGAAACCTCGACGAGAAAATAGAGAACCTGCTCTCTATTTTCTCGTCGAGATTCTCCTCGGCATGTTTCTCGACGAGAAAAGTGAGTGTGTGTACACTTACCTGTCCGCCCGGAAGCCCGCACATGTTCGAAATGAATTCGACGCATGCGCGGTAGCTTCCTAGGCATACGTAGGGTAGACCAAGATGGCGGCGACGGCATCGAATGTGGCGAGCGCATGCTCGACGTAGTCTATGGCGTCACCGCGTACACTCCTTTCAAAGAACCGCGGGTTCTTTGAAACGAGCGTGTGTACACTCGGCCGGGACAAGTTTCTTGTCCAAGAATCTCGTCGAAAAAAACAACATGTTTTTTTCAACGAGAATCTCGGCCGTGTGTACGAGGCCTGAGTGACAAAAAGTGAGATCTGCAAAATACTCACCATACCTCTCAGCAATTAGCTTGGGGTGTCTACTTTCCAAAATGGGGTCATTTGGGGGGGTTTTGTGCCATTTGGGAATTCCATGGCCTCCGAAACTGTGATAGGCAGTCAGGAGTGAAATCCAAAATTTACACCCTTAGAAAGCCTGAAGGCGGTGCTTGGGTTTTGGGGTCCTGTACGGGGCTAGGCTCCCAAAAAGTCTCACATATGTGGTATCCCCGTACTCAGGAGAAGCAACAGAATGTATTTTGGGGTGTAATTCCACATATGCCCATGGCATGTTTGAGCAATATATCGTGACACCTTTCTGCAAAAAAATAAAAAAAGAATTTGTATTTTTTCCGCAACTTGTGTCAACATTTAAAATATTCCATGGACTCGACATGCCTCTCAGCAAATAGCTTGGGGTGTCTACCTTCCAAAATGGGGTCATTTGGGGGGGTTTTGAACTGTCCTGGCATTTTATACACAACATTAGGAAGCTTCCACTCTTCTAACCACTTGAAGACAAAGCCCTTTCTGACACTTTTTGTTTACATGAAAATTACGTTGAACCCCTAAACATTATATATTTTAATAAAGCAAAGGCCCTACAGATTAAAATGGTGGGTGTTGCATTTTTTTTTTCCACACAGTATTTGCGCAGCGATTTTTCAAACGCATTTTTTGGGGAAAAATACACTTTTTTTAATTTTAATGCACTAAAACACACTATATTGCCCAAATGTTTGATGAAATAAAAAAGATGATCTTAGGCCGAGTACATGGATACCAAACACGACATGCTTTAAAATTTCGCACAAACGCGCATTGGCGACAAACTACATACATTTTTAAAAGCCTTTAAAAACCTTTACAGGTTACCACATTAGATTTACAGAGGAGGTCTACTGCTAAAATTACTGCCCTCGATCTGACCTTCACGGTGATACCTCACATGCATGATGCAATTGCTGTTTACATATGACGCCAGACCGACGCTTGCGTTCGCCTTTGCGCAAGAGCAGGGCGGGACAGGGGTGCTTTTTTTTTTTTTTTATTATTAATTTTCCTTTTTTATTTTATTTTTATCTAAGGGAATGTAAATATCCCCTATGATAGCAATAGGTAGTGACAGGTACTCTTTTTTTTTTTTTTTAAATGGGGTCTATTAGACCCTAGATCTTTCCTCTGCCCTCAAAGCATCTGACCACACCAAGATCGATGTGATAAAATGCTTTCCCAATTTCCCAATGGCACTTTTTATATCCGGGTGGGGGTCATTCCCTCCCACTGCTTGTAAAAGCAGTCCAGAGGCTAATTAGCCGCTAGGATTGCTTTTACATGAAAGACGGCCGCTTGCTGAAAAGAATAATACCAAGATGATACCTAAACCTGCAGGCATCATTCTGGTATAACCATTCAAAGTCCAGCAACATACCAGTACGTTGCTGGTCCTTGTTGGACATGTATTGTAATCTTTTTTTTCATGCAGCCTGTTGGCTGAACGAAAAAAAAGAGCTTGATCGGTGGGTATGCCCACCATTAGAATACCTCCCTTCATTCACCCACTTCTAATGATGGGCATACATGCACCATTTATATATGCCGAAGCATGAGGACATCCTCCCGCAAAAGTTATGCCGCGTACACACGGTCAGACTTTTCCACGGGCAAGCCTCCGTCGGAATTTCGACCATATGTACGCGGCATTAAGAGCAAAATCGCCCCTGCTGCCCCCATGCTTCGGCATATATGCTCTTTATTTTAACTGTGGTGGTGAAATCACCTTCTACAGCACTGGAGTCGCAGGGATCAGGCCTGTCTCTGTGAACGCTGCAGTTATGTGTGTTGTGTTTTGTAAGTGACAGTGATCGATCGATCGATACTGCACTTGGGTGGCCTGAGCTGGACGGAGGGGCAAAACGCAGGTGCTAGCAGGTATCTGGGCTGATCCCGCTAACACTGCATGTTTGGGAACCCTAAACCGCTGGGGACGCTAGTATAGATATAGTATAGATCTGATCAGATACTATACCGCTAAGGGAGGTGTATGCTTTGCGCGCGGCATTACTGGCACTAACCTGACGCTGCCTGGGGCGACGCAGACCCTCTCTGACGCTAAAACCTAATTGATATCACCCGCCGGGCGATCAGGGGGTTAAACCTTTATTGGGTTATATACGGCGGGTGCTCTGACACTAAAAAAAGAAAACTAACTAACCAGCGTCACCCGTAACACTTATACGGTGATCACTGGTGAAAGGGTTAACTAGGGGCAATCAGGGGGTTAAAACCTTTATTAGATAATATATGGGGGTACCTGACGTTATAAAAACCTGGCGGCGAACCTAAAAAAATAACTGACTACCTAGCGCATCACCGACACTAATACACAGATCAGAAAAACGATCGCTTAGTGACAGTGGTGCTAGGGGGTGAAAGGGTTACCTGGGGGGCGATCAAGGGGTTAAACCTTTATTAGGTAATATATGGGGGTACCTGACGTTATAAAAACCTGCGGCGAACATAAAAAAATAACTGACTACCTAGCGCATCACCGACACTAATACACAAAAACGATCGCTTAGTGACACTGGTGATAGGGGGTGAAAGGGTTACCTGGGGCGATCAAGGGGTTAAACCTTTATTAGGTAATATATGGGGGTACCCGATGCTATAAAAACCTGGCGGCGAACATAAAAAATAACTGACTACCTAGCGCATCACCGACACTAATACACCGATCAGAAAAAGGATCGATTAGTGACAGTGGTGCTAGAGGCTGAAATTGTTACCTGGGGGGCAATCAAGGGGTTAAACCTTTATTAGGGGGGTTGGGGGACTACCCTGGACCTAAGGGACCTAACACTTACTGCCCTGACACTTTTACAGTTACAAATGTCACTGATTGCAGTTATCAGTAAATAAATGATCACTGCAATCAGTGACACTGTGACTGGGGACTGGGGGGTGATCTGGGGGTGTCTGGGGGGCGTGTACTGCTTGTGCACTGACCTGTGTGTCTTCTCTCCACGGCGCTCCGGTATATGTGAGCACCGCAGGAGAGATGACATCACTTCCTGCTGCTTCCTCTCTGCCTGTGTTTACATTACACAGGCAGATGAAGCATTTGATTCGCCGGGAGCGATCGCGAGGGGGTGGCCAGAAACCAATGGCCGCCCCCTCATCACGGATCGCTCCCGGAGCGATCCCGACTGTCCACTGTACCAGAGGGCGGTCCGATCGGACCCCCCACCCATACGAAGACAGGCACATACAGGTACGTGATTGTGCCTGTCCGTGCCATTCTGCCGATGTATATATACAGTGGGCGGTCGTTAAGTGGTTAAAAGACAACATTCTGGGTGATACTATAATGTGCATTAAAAAAAAACACAAGGGGAGTACTTCCATCACATATTTGTCTGTGAAGGTAAATATAATTGCAATTACCAAATAACAAATATAAGAAGAGTAACTGGGTGATATCATAGATCTCTCATTGCATATGTGAATCTGTGGGGGTTATTTACGAAAGGCAAATCCACTTTGCACTACAAGTGAAAACTACAATTGCAAAGTGCACTTGAAATTGCACTGAAAGTGCACTTGGAAATGCAGTCGCTGTAAATCTGAGGGGTAGATCTGAAATGAGGGGAAGCTCTGCTGATTTTATCATCCAATCATGTGCAAGCTAAAATGCTGTTTTTTATTTTCCTTGCATGTCCCCCTCGGATCTACAGCGACTGCACTTCCAAGTGCACTTTGCACTAGTAGTTTGCACTTGTAGTGAAAAGTGGATTTGCCTTTCGTATATAACCCCTTTTGTTTACTTCATCAGGAGAAAGTGCAACTGACGAAATGTAAACTAGTTGTAGACAGAGGTACTGTATATACTACTGTAAAAGGCAACTGCTAGATAAATGAGGATCAAATTCAGGAGTCCATCCCAGGAGCTGAGGGGTGAGGGCAGAGAGGAGTTGGATATGCTTGGGGACACATGTGGCTGTTGTTTCTCATTGGAATACATTTGCCATCTTTCTCTATGATTTGAAGTCTGCCTTTCTCTGTTGGTCCTACTTGTTGGCCTGGGCATGTTGCTTCTCAGCCCTCTCCTCTCAGCCCCCGGGACGGACCTCTGCCGTTGGTTTTAAAACATTTGTACTCATTGAATAAAATACAGTTGTTTTAAACCATTTTGAATTTGTTCATGGCATATCTCAGGAAAGTCCCATGGGCTTGATTTTCTATATTTTCTATCATTTGGAATATTTTAGGGATGGAGATATGCCATCCTATGCATGAGACCATATGTTCTTTGTGCTTACATAGTTACATTATTGTTATTATTATTTAGGTACTTATATAGCGCCGTCAATTTACGCAGCGCTTTACATATACATTGTACATTCACATCGGTCCCTACCCTCAAGGAGCTTACAATCTAAGGTCCCTAACTCACATTCATATACTAGGGCCAATTTAGACAGAAGCCAATTAACCTATCAGCATGTCTTTGGAGTATATAGTTACATAGTACATAGTTACATAGTAGGGGAGGTTGAAAAAAGACACAAGTCCATCAAGTCAACCTATGTGTGTGATTATATGTCAGTATTACATTATACAGGTCCTTCTCAAAAAATTAGCATATTGTGATAAAGTTCATTATTTTCTGTAATGTACTGATAAACATTAGACTTTCATATATTTTAGATTCATTACACACAACTGAAGTAGTTCAAGCCTTTTCTTGTTTTAATATTGATGATTTTGGCATACAGCTCATGAAAACCCAAAAATCCTATCTCAAAAAATAAGCATATCATGAAAAGGTTCTCTAAACGAGCTATTAACCTAATCATCTGAATCAACTAATTAACTCTAAACACCTGCAAAAGATTCCTGAGGCTTTTAAAAACTCCCAGCCTGGTTCATTACTCAAAACCGCAATCATGGGTAAGACTGCCGACCTGACTGCTGTCCAGAAGGCCATCATTGACACCCTCAAGCAAGAGGGTAAGACACAGAAAGAAATTTCTGAACGAATAGGCTGTTCCCAGAGTGCTGTATCAAGGCACCTCAGTGGGAAGTCTGTGGGAAGGAAAAAGTGTGGCAGAAAACGCTGCACAACGAGAAGAGGTGACCGGACCCTGAAGAAGATTGTGGAGAAGGACCGATTCCAGACCTTGGAGGACCTGCGGAAGCAGTGGACTGAGTCTGGAGTAGAAACATCCAGAGCCACCGTGAACAGGCGTGTGCAGGAAATGGGCTACAGGTGCCGCATTCCCCAGGTCAAGCCACTTTTGAACCAGAAACAGCGGCAGAAGCGCCTGACCTGGGCTACAGAGAAGCAGCACTGGACTGTTGCTCAGTGGTCCAAAGTACTTTTTTCGGATGAAAGCAAATTTTGCATGTCATTCGGAAATCAAGGTGCCAGAGTCTGGAGGAAGACTGGGGAGAGGGAAATGCCAAAATGCCTGAAGTCCAGTGTCAAGTACCCACAGTCAGTGATGGTCTGGGGTGCCATGTCAGCTGCTGGTGTTGGTCCACTGTGTTTTATCAAGGGCAGGGTCAATGCAGCTAGCTATCAGGAGATTTTGGAGCACTTCATGCTTCCATCTGCTGAACAGCTTTATGGAGATGAAGATTTCATTTTTCAGCACGACCTGGCACCTGCTCACAGTGCCAAAACCACTGGTAAATGGTTTACTGACCATGGTATTACTGTGCTCAATTGGCCTGCCAACTCTCCTGACCTGAATCCCATAGAGAATCTGTGGGATATTGGGAAGAGAAAGTTGAGAGACGCAAGACCCAACACTCTGGATGAGCTTAAGGCCGCTATCGAAGCATCCTGGGCCTCCATAACACCTCAGCAGTGCCACAGGCTGGTTGCCTCCATGCCACGCCGCATTGAAGCAGTCATTTCTGCAAAAGGATTCCCGACCAAGTATTGAGTGCATAACTGAACATAATTATTTGAAGGTTGACTTTTTTTGTATTAAAAACACTTTTCTTTTATTGGTCGGATGAAATATGCTAATTTTTTGAGATAGGATTTTTGGGTTTTCATGAGCTGTATGCCAAAATCATCAATATTAAAACAAGAAAAGGCTTGAACTACTTCAGTTGTGTGTAATGAATCTAAAATATATGAAAGTCTAATGTTTATCAGTACATTACAGAAAATAATGAACTTTATCACAATATGCTAATTTTTTGAGAAGGACCTGTATATCCCTGTATGTTGTGGTCGTTCAGGTGCTTATCCATTGGTTTTTTGAAACTATCAATGCTCCCCGCTGAGACCACCGCCTGTGGAAGGGAATTCCACATCCTTGCCGCTCTTACAGTAAAGAACCCTCTATGTTGTTTAAGGTTAAACCTCTTTTCTTCTAATTTTAATGAGTGGCCACGTGTCTTGTTAAAATTCCTTCCGCAAAAACTGTTTTATCCCTATTTTGGGGTCACCATTTAGTTTTTTTGTAAATTGAAATATCCCCTCTCAAGCGTCTCTTCTCCAGAGAGAATAAGTTCAGTGCTCGCAACCTTTCCTCATAACTAATATCCTCCAGACCCTCTATTAGCTTTGTTGCCCTTTTTTGTACTCGCTCCATTTCCAGTACATCCTTCCTGAGGACTGGTGCCCAGAACTGGACAGCATACTCTAGGTGCGGCTGGACCAGAGTCTTGTAGAGTGGGGGAATTATCGTTTTATCTCTGGAGTTAATCTCCTTTTTAATGCATGCCAATATTCTGTTTGCTTTGTTAGCAGCAGCTTGGCATTGCATGCCATTGCTAAACCTATCATCTACTAGGACCCCCAGGCAGTAGTGTATTTAGGTTTTGTGCTGCCCTAGCCCTGACTAAACTCGTGCACCCCCTAATTTAAATATGACCCAACCCCTTCCTGTCAAGGCCACACCCCTTTCTGTTTAAGACCCGCCCTGAAATTTTAGAGTGAGGACACTAGTTCTTAGGGCCTGGGGGGGCATTGGATTCCCTTAATTTGCATAGATTTCCTCTCACTTCCTGTTTGGCTATGGGGCAGGAAATGAAGGGAAATCTCTGTAATGGGACAGGGATGGTAAAAAATAAACTGACAGGGGCTGTAACCTTCCCTTACTCTATCCAAAATGGAAAAAAAAAGTGTTGCCTATAGTTCTACTTTAAGCACAAATTTCTGATAATTTTATGGAGAGGACTAAGAAGATATAACCATGCCAATGGTGCAGCAGAAAACATATAGCACTGTGAGGAAGGTTTGTGGTCCAGGATGATAGGACAGTCAAAATTAGAAGCAGCTTGCGTTACGCTAACAGTGTAGCGCAAGCCGACGGGGACTCTTTCCGTGCTGCCCCCCTGCAAAGTGCTGCCCTAGGCCTGGGCCAGGATACAGCTATGCCCCCAGGTCCTTTTCCATCCTAAATTCCCCCAGAGGTTAACCCCCTAGTGAGTAGATTTCATTTATATTTTTGCCATTTTTCTACATTAAACTTCAATTGCCATGTAGTTGCCCACCCCATTAATTTGTTCAGATCTTTTTGCAAGGTTTAGGAGATATTTCGAGCACCTACAAGTAAGCCTTAATCTAGGCTTACTTGTAGGTAAAAGCGGTTGTAAAGGGTTTACAACCACTTTAATCTGTTCCTGAACCCTTACCTCCCACCCTAACACTTTACTTAACCCCAAAGTGATCCTTTACACTAAACCCATCTAATTCCTAAAGTGGAACTTCACTCTCTTAACCACTTCAAAACTGGGCATTTTCACCCCCTTCCTGCCCAGACCAATTTTCAGTTTTCAGTGCTGTAACATTTTGAATGACAATTGCGCGGTCATACAACACTGTACCCAAATGCTTTATTTTGGTGGTATTTGATTAGAGGTCGACCGATATATCGGCTGGCCGATATATCGGCCGATATTTGGCCATTTTTGATAAATCGGCATCGGCCGATTTATTATCAAGATTAGGCCGATATTTCAGACTGACCTCCGCTCATTCTTCCTTCTCCACACTCAGCGGCTCTGGCTGCATCAAGCGCCGCGCTGAGTGTGTGAGCAGAGAGGAGAGAGAGACAGAGAGGAGCTGTCAGCTTGATGTCGGGGGTGGGCGGGACCCGGCCGGGGTGGGCGGGACCCGGCAGCTAAATTACACCAGCCAATGATTGGGCTGCTTTAGAAAGGGGGCGGGGCCACATACACGTAGCGACCCGCCCAGATACCATCCCATTAGCTGGTGTAATATAGCTGCTGGGTCCCGCCCACCCCGGCCCGGGTCCCGCCCACCCCGACATCGAGCTGACAGCTCCTCTCTGTCTCTCTCTCCTCTCTGCTCACACACTCAGCGCGGCGCTTGATGCAGCCAGAGCCGCTGAGTGTGTGAGCAGAAAGGAGAGAGAGAGAGGAGCTGTCAGCTCGATGTCGGGGTGGGCGGGACCCGGCCGGGGTGGGCGGGCCCCAGCAGCTATATTACACCAGCTAATGGGATGGTATCTGGGCGGGTCGCTATGTGTATGTGGCCCCGCCCCCTTTCTAAAGCAGCCCAATCATTGGCTGATGTAATTTAGCTGCTGGGTCTGCAAAATCAGTGCAATCTGTCAGTGCCGCCAGCCAGTGCCACCGCCAGCCAGTGCCACCCGCCACCGCCAGCCACCGTCAGCACCACCCGCCACCGCCAGCCAGCGCCACCGCCAGCCAGTGCCACCCGCCACCTCCAGCCAGTGCCACCCGCCACCGCCAGCCAGCGCCAGCCAGCGCCACCGCCAGCCAACGCCACCCGCCACCGCCAGCCAGCACCACCCGCCGCCACCGCCAGCCAGCACCGCCAGCCAGCGCCGCCCGCCACCGCCAGCCAGCGCCAGCCACCGCCAGCGCCAGCCAGCGCCACCGCAAGCCAGCGCCACCCGCCACCGCCAGCCAGCGCCACTGCCAATCAGTGCCATCTGTCCCAAACTAGTGCCATCTGTCAGTTCCAAACCAGTGCCACCTGCTAGTGCCAATCAGTGCCAGTCAGTGCCAATAGTGCCATCTGTCAGTTCCAAACCAGTGCCATCTGTCAGTTCCAAACCAGTGCCATCTGTCAGTTCCAAACCAGTGCCATCTGTCAGTTCCAAACCAGTGCCACCTGCCAGTGCCAATCAGTGCCATCTGTCAGTTCCAAACCAGCGCCATCTGCTAGTGCCAATCAGTGCCACCTGCCAGTGCTAATCAGTGCCTCCTGCTAGTTCCACACCAGTGCCACCTGCCAGTGCCACCTGCCAGTTCCAAACCAGTGCCACCTGCCAGTGCCAACTGTCAGTTCCAAACCAGCGCCATCTGCTAGTGCCAATCAGTGCCACCTGCCAGTTCCACACCAGTGCCACCTGCCAGTTCCAAACCAACGCCATCTGCTAGTGCCAATCAGTGCCACCTGCCAGTGCTAATCAGTGCCTCCTGCCAGTTCCACACCAGTGCCACCTGCCAGTGCCACCTGCCAGTTCCAAACCAGTGCCACCTGCCAGTGCCAACTGTCAGTTCCAAACCAGCGCCATCTGCTAGTGCCAACCAGTGCCACCTGCCAGTGCCACCTGCCAGTTCCAAACCAGTGCCACCTGCCAGTGCCATCTGTACTGAGGACATCAAGTGTGTGCTAGAGTGACGGGAGTAAGCAGGAAGGAGTGGAGTGGGTGAGGTTTTGTTTTTTTAGTTTTTTTTTTAATCGGCCACACAAAAATCGGCCACAAAAATCGGCCATCGGCCGCCCAAATTTCTAAATATCGGCATCGGCCAGCGAAAAAACCCATATCGGTCGACCTCTATATTTGATCACCTCTGCGGTTTTTATTTCTTGCACTATAAACAAAAGAAGAGTGACAGGTTTGAAAAAACAGATTATTTTTAACTTTTTGCTATAATAAATATCCCAGTTTTAAAAAAATAAATAAAAATTTTCTCAGTTTAGGCCGATATATATTTTTCTACATATTTTTGGTAAAAAAAATCGCAGAAAGCGTATATTAATTGGTTTGCGCAAAATTTATAGCGTCTACAAAATAGGGGATATATTTATGGCATTTTTTATTTTATTTTTTATTTTTTACTAGTAATGGCAGCGATCTGCGATTTTTATTGTGGCGGACATATCGGACACCTTTGACACTACCGTATATACCCGAATATAAGCCGAGGCACCTAATTTTATCACAAAAACTGGCAAAACTTATTGACTCGAGTATAAGCCTAGGGCAGTGATGGCAAACCTTGGCACCCCAGATGTTTTGGAACTACATTTCCCATGATGCTCCACTACACTGCAGAGTGCATGAGCATCATGGGAAATGTAGTTCCAAAACATCTGGGGTGCCAAGGTTCGCCATCACTGGCCTAGGGTGTGCCTCACTTTGCCTCACTGTGTCCATGCCTCACTGTGTCCATGACTAGACTGACGTTTAACATGGGAGTCAATGGAAGGGGTGCCCGGCTCTGAAAAATCGGTGCTCCCCGGCCGTAGGTCCCCCGGACAAGAAACTTTGCAAACTTGTAGAGGAAGAGTGGGGCTACATGTGTGTCAAGTTTGGGGTCCAGAGGACCTACGACCGGCCGGTACCGGGTCCCCAAATTCACCAGAGAAATTACCGTTTAATATGGGAGTCTATGGAAGGGGTGCCCGGGTTTAAAAAATCGGTGCTCCTCGGCCGTAGGTCCCCTGGACAAGAAACTTTGCAAACTTATAGAGGAAAAGTGTAGCTACATGTGTGCCAAGTTTGGGGTCCAGGGGACCTATGGACGGCCGGTACCGGCTCCCCAAATTCCAGGAGATCAGGCGCAAAAAGGTGACTCGAGTATAAGCCGAGGGGGGCATTTTCAGCACAAAAAATTGTGCTTAAAAACTCGGCTTATACTCGTGTATATACGGTATTTTGGGACCATTCACATTTATACAGCGATCAGTGCTATAAAAATGCATAGATTACTTATATAAATGTCATTGGCAGAGAAAGAGTTAACACAAGGGGCGATCTAGGGGTTAAATGTGTTACCAAGGGAGTTATTCTAACTGTAGGGGGCGGGACATCACAAGGGGAGGAGACCGATCGGTGTTCCTCTGTACTGGGAACACACCATCGGTCTCCTTTCACCTGATAGGATGTGGATCTGTGTGTTTACACACACAGATCCACTGTCCTGCTCTGTTATCGGGCAATTGCGGGTGCCTGGCAGACATCGCACACGCCAGGCATGTGCATCGGCTCCCAAGTGACGCGGTGGGCACACGCGCGCGCCCCCTAGAGGGCCGGGAGCCAAAGACATCATATGACAGCCGCCCGGAGGGACGGAGGGTTCCTGCGGCCATCATCTTACGATAGCTGGGTAGGGAAGTGGTTAATCAACAGTGACTATTTTGATTCCTTATGCTGCTAGCATTAGTAAATAGATAGGAAGGTATATTATATTTACTTATTTTGACTTTTTTTTTTACATTTCTTCAGTTACGTCCTGTTTTTTTGCCTAGGAGTCTTCAGGAGGGGAGGAGAGCTTTTCTCAGCAAAGCACACCCTCCTGCCTGCATGTCTGAGCTAAGGGCAGATGGATTCCAGGAAGTAAGTGCTACATGAATCATCTGCCCTTAACTAGGCTATACATGGTTGAATTTCGAACAAATTTTTTCTTTTCAAAATCAGAACGTTTTTTTTTTTTTTTGTGATCCGATGACGCCACCATTGATTTTCGAAATTCAGGCCGACCAAGCCTTCAATTTCACCTCATGTTGCTACAGAAAAGAATTTTCATGGCCGAGAATCTTCTTTTCTTTCCGGGAATTTTCTTTTCTTGCACATGCGCATTCCTTTTTCTATTATATTTCTCGCACGATTCTCCCATCATTGATTAGAAAATCGTTTGTTATTCTGAAAATTTCCAACATGTCCGATTACTCAAATTTGCTTGCACAAAAATCGGCTGTTGCTGCAGCCCACTAATGGGTGTGAAATTCGAACGAAAATTCTTAGATACGATTTTCGAAAGAAAATTATTTCGAAATTCGTCCCGTGTATGGCCGGCATAACTCGAGATAGCCACAGCCAGGAATGCTTCGGGTGTTTTTCAAAGTGATTTCTCAGCAAAATAAAGCATAGAGATATGGATGGATGGAAGAGTTTGCTTTTGAATATTAAAAATGAATTACTGTATTTATTGGCGTATATCACTCACTTTTTTACCCTGAAAATAGAGGGTAAACTGTGCCTGCGTGTTATACGCAGGGGGCTGTGGAAAGATTTTTTCCTGAAACTTCCCTCTTAAAGTTAGGGTGCGTGTTATACGCTTGTGTGTGTTATACGCCGATAAATACGGTACATAGCGTTTTTGGTTTGTGGTGCTCAAATGCAGTGTAGTTCCGTTTTAAGCATTAACCAGTATTTCAGCACTGACCTACTATTCAAACTCTTTGTTTCCCAGGGTGCCTTGGAGACTTTTTACTATAAGTCCCCTGAGCCTAATTCTTTGAACCATTTGCCCAAAAGCTGATGCTCACATTGACTCTGCATCATTTTTGGGCTCCCCCCTCAACCAATCTGGGGTTCTTGAGTCTAATCCTGACATCATTCTTATTCACTTTCTTCCTTCATCATGATATTTTTGTCTGTCTGGTGCCATTTTCAGGAGCATACTCTCATTCCCCTCGGTTTCTCACAGGTTCTGCTGGTGGACTTTTTTGAGGTAGCCTGCACCTTATTTTCTTCACTTGGGGTCACTAGGACTCTCCTCCTTACTAAGTGGGAGGTTATCTCTACTACCTAGATCTATTTTTCTCCTTTTTGCTATAACGCATATCTCCCTGGCTTTCAACCGTCAGACTCTGCTCTGAGCTCTGATGTACAGTGCATCCGGAAAGTATTTACATCGCTTCACTTTTTCCACATTTTGTTATGTTACAGCCATATTTGAAAATGGATTAGATTCATAATTTTCCTCAAACTTCGACAAACAATACCCCATAATGACAATGTGAAAGAAGTTTGTTTGAAATCTTTGCAAATGTATTAAAAATAAAAAACGAAAGAAATCCCATGTACATAAGTATTCACAGCCTTTTCCCAATACTTTGTTGTAGCACATTTGGTACCAATTACAGTTTTGAGTATCTTGAATATGATGCTACAAGCTTGGCACACCAGTTTTAGGCTGCTTCTCCCATTCTTCTTTGCAAGACCTCTCAACCTCCATCAGGTTGGATGGGAGTGTTAGTGCACAGCCATTTTCAGATCTCTCCAGAGATGTTCAATCGTGTTCAAGTCTGGGCTCTGGCTGGGCAACTCAAGGACATTCACAGAGTTGTCCCGTAGCCACTCCTTTGTTATCTTGGCTGTTTACTTAGGGTCGTTGTCCTGTTGGAAGATGAACCTTCGCCCCAGTCTGAGGTCCAGAGCGCTCAGGAACAGATTTTCGTCAAAGATGTCTCTGTACATTGCTGCATTTATCTTTCCCTCGATCCTGACTAGGCTCCCAGTTCCTGCTGCTGGAAAACATCCCCACAGCATGATGCTGCCACCACCATGCTTCACTGTAGGGATGGTATTGGCCAGGTGATGAGCTGTGCCTGGTTTCCTCCAGACATGACACTTGCCATTCAGGCCAAAGAGTTCAATCTTTGTTTCATCAGACCAGAGAATTTAGTTTCTCATGGTCTGAGAGTCAGGTGCCTTTTGGCAAACTCCAGGTGGGCTTTCATGTCCCTATTTCTGAGGAGTGGCTTCAGTCTGGTCACTCTACCATACAGGCCTGATTGGTGGCGTGCTGCAGAGATAGTTGTTCTTCTGGAAGGTTCTCTTCACTCCACAGAGAAACGCTGGAGCTCTGTCAGAGTGACCATCGGGTTTTTGGTCACCTCCCTGACTACGTCCCTTCTCCCCCGATCGCTCAGTTTGGACAGGTGGCCCGCTCTAGGAAGAGTCCTGGTGGTTCCAAACTTCTTCCATTTATGAATGATAGAAGCCACTGTGCTCATTGGGACCTTCACTGCTGCAGACATTTTTCTGTACCCTTTCCCAGATCTGTGCCTCGATACAATCCTGTCTCGGAGGTCTACAGACAATTCCTTGGACTTGTTGGCTTGGTTTGTGCTCTGACATGCACTTTTAACTGTAGGACCTTATATAGACAGGTATGTGCATTTCCAAATCATGTTTAAGCAACTGAATTTACCACAGGTGAACTCCAATCAATTTGTAGAATCATCTCAAGGAGGATCAGTGGAAACAGGATGCCCCGAGTTCAATTTTGAGTGTCATGGCAAAGGCTGTGAATACTTATGTACATGTAATTTTTTAATTTTTTATTTTTAATAAATTTGCAAAGACTTCAAACTTCTTTCACGCTGTCATTACGAGGTATTGCTTGCGGAAATTTGAGGAAAATAATTAATTTAATCAATTTTGAAATAAGGCTGTAACATAACAAAATGTGGAAAAAGTTAAGCGCTGTGAATACTTTCTGGATGCACTGTATCTTTTAATCTGCATATCAGGGTTGCGGATTACCAAATTGCCTATTTTGTAGTAGAAAAGACATTCTGCTCTTGCGCTCTCAAAACCCTGGCCTTTTGTACTAGTTGACTTTTATTTGCTGGATTAGTACTAGAAAAGTTTGCATTGCCCATGTTCTCAGTGCTTCACTTCTGCATCTTTTCTTTTCCTTCTCCACATGCAGTTTGTAGGTGCTTTGGCATTTGCCTGCCTCTCCCACTTAAAATCATAGGGGCCATGCACACTGGCTTAACCTCCCTGGTGGTATTCCCGAGTGTGGCTCGGGGTGAATTTTTCATACCAAAAGCGGTAACCCAGAGCCACACTCGGGATTGCCTCGCAGGATCCATGTAGAGGTTACTTACTTTGTCCCCTGGATCCTGCGATGTCTCCCCGCTGTGTCTGCGAGCCGCCGTGTTTCGCTCGATTCACAGTGCCGAGCTCCGTTCCCTGCGAGAGTTGAGACCCACGGGGACAGAGTTCAACGCCAAATTCAAAAAGTAAAAAACACAGTATAGATACAGTATACTGTAATCTTACAGATTACAGTATTGTATCAAATAATTACACACCCTTTGCCCCTAGTGGTCTGTCCAGTGTCCTGCATGCACTTTTATATTATAAAAACTGTTCTTTCTGCCTGGAAACTGAAGATTGTCCATAGCAACCAAAAAGTGTCCCTTTACATCAAAAGTGGTTTTAGACCAGCTAGAAAACAGCGATAATAAATTAGAATCACTTGCAGAATTGAGCGATAGCGATTTGTGGGGAAATTCGTAATCAAACACTGAAAGTAATGACAGCGACAATTCTGCAACTGAGCAAATTTCAGTGTTTTTGATTTGATTACATTATTGAATAATTATTATTATTATATTATTATTTGTTATAATTATTTATAGTTATTTATTATATTATAATGAATGATTTTGTGTTTCAAGCTTTATCATACCCCGGATGTCTACTAGACTCTTGTTTGGACAGATTTAAGTGAGTTATTTTTAAGAATTTCAGCCCTACAATATAAAACGCCAAATTTCCATGCAAAATAATTGTACCGCTTTCAGAATCAAAAATCTGACATAATCATACCGCCAGGGAGGTTAAAGAACTCTGCTGCTACAGGAATTTTGTGTTTTGCCTGTAGAAGCAGCTCAATGTTTCCTATGTGTCCATGCACATTAGGTTGTTTAGTGGAATATTTTAAGTTCATCCTTTGATTGGAGTTTTTTTAGGTGATTTAAGTAAAATGTAATGCCTGAGCGTTGGTCACATCTTTAGTAAACATTGGAAAAATAACAAACTTAGGCAAAATGCAGTGGCAGGAATCTTCTGATTCTTGCTGTGGTTCTCAGCAGCTCTCAGTGGCCAGATGCGGCCGCCATCCCTGTTCACTATAATGATAGGTTGCTGCCGCATCTACAAGGCGTGTCCAGAATATATTGAGAATGAAGTTCCTATGATTTGAGAAGGGCTCCATGAAGAGAGAAGCTGGCCAAAGTCACTTTGGGTGGGGTGCCAGGTATACGTTAGAACACTGATCAGTTGCATTGCAGCCCTGTCAAAGTTGAGCCATTCTTTGTTGTGACACCATATTGAAGTGCCTCATAGTAAGAAAAATGCAAACGAGTTGGGAACAGTGGTACGTAATACAATTTTGTGTGAAACTGGGTAAAAGTGCATCAGAAACATTGGAAATGGTGGATGGAAAGCTTATGGAGATGCTGCGCTATCATCTGCATAAGTGTGCAGATTCAATTTGTGTGCGTCCAGCAGCAATCATCGCAGGTAATCACTGGCTGTGCAGAGAGGTGCAAATAGGTGCAACCTCTGGCGCCCTGTCATTATAGTGAACAAGGCCAGCAGCGACACCTAGCTGCTGAAAACCGCAACAGGAACTGCCGCCACTATTCACACTGGCCCTAATCACCAGTGTAAATGTAGCCTTACTTGTCGGATCACTAGCTCAAAAAAAAAAAAGAAAAAAGGCTTAAAAAAGAAAACAAATGCAGCTATAGCATCTAAGACTTGGTAAGCTGTAATATAAGAATTTTTAGATTTTAGGCTTAATACCGCTTTACAAGTCTGTTGCTGGACTACATGAATATCAACCTTTTTGTGTGTATAGAAATTTGTAGCATCTATTTATCGCTTCTAGAATATTTTCTGGCAAATTAATTCTACCACAGTGAGTAAACCTATCCTTTATTTTCTCCCAAGTGCCATTGCTAGATTGGCATAATCTAAACATGGTTGGGGTCCTATCTGGCCCAAAGCTTTTATCCAGATATTTTAATGGAAATGTGATCTATAAAGGTCATGGAGCTGCAGTAACTAGACTTCAAATGGGCCCCTGAGAAAAAGTAAAGAGTTCATTCTTATGGCTGGTCAGAGCAAGTTTGGAATGTGCTCACTACTCATTGCTTTGTTTTATTTTTAAATGGAATTTATATGTTAGTATCAAAACTCATGTATACTCCAGTCCCTTTACTTACAGTTTGTCTGTGCTGCCAGTTTTTTTTTTTTGTAGAGGTGGCTGTACTGTATGTTTTCACAGTCATCTATTCCAGTTAATAAATACCGTACTTCAGTGAACAGCTAATCCCCCCCTTAGGAAAGTCAGATTGTCCACTAATATTGCCTAAAGTATTCTAAATCCAAAAGCAGCAGTAAATGTATTGAAATGTACCAGTCCATAGATGTGGTGGCTGCAGAAGTATCCTTCTTTCAGACCTAGTGAAGTACAGAAAGATACCTATTGATTTAGTCTGTAATCTTGTGTCCTTGTAACTTCTTGTGAGCTGAATTCAATCTCATAATTCCTGTTAGCTTTTCCAGCTATTTGCTATGAACTACAAAAAAAAGCCAAACAAATAGAACTAAAACATTACTACATCTAAGGACTGGTAAGCTGTGGTCTATCATATTTTGTTTTTAGGTTTAGACCAGAGATCTCAAACTGGTGGCCCTCCAGCTGTTGCGGAACTACAAGTCCCATGAGGCATTGCAAGGCTGACAGTTCCAAGCATGACTCCCACAGGCAGAGGCATGATGGGACTTGTAATTCCGCAACAGCCGGAGGGCCGCCAGTTTGAGACCCCCTGGTTTAGACACACTTTGGGGTTTATTTATAAAAAAAATGTGCCTAATATGTTTATTTCCTGTGATCTTCAGCTCCATCTAGTGGTCATTTTGTGATGATTTCCTAAAGTATTTCAATCAAACAAATGCTACATTAGGGTCCCTATATAGAGCTGAGGATCATAGAAAATAAGGATATTAGGTAAAATACGGAATTATTTGTGAGAGCTGAGCAAATGTTTGTGACCTTTGCCCAGTGATTTTTTATAAAAGAAAAAAAAAATTGGAATGGATATGCGTTTTCCTGATTCCTCATTTCTCTTTTGGCATATTCTTTTCAAATTCCCTTAGAACTATGTCTTTGTGCACTGACTGGTTCCATCAAGAGTGTAAATAATTCACATGATGTTAAGAATTTACATGATCAAGGATGTGCATAATCAGCCTGCAAATAGATTTTGGGAGGAGTGATTTAGAATTAGACCATAAATGCAGTGTCCCGATACCCATAGGGTTACTACACCACCACCACCTGGGTGACTATAAACACTAAGGCTGCATTCACACCTGAGCGTTTCAAAGTTGCACGTTTTTACTACGATTTTGCCACGTTTTTTGCCACAATTTTGTATAGGTCACCAATGTAAAAAAACTGAAAAACGCATGTAATCTGCCCCAAAAAGCTCATGTTCTTTTTATGAGCTTGGGCGTTTTTCATGTGAACAGGTACCATTAAAATGAATGGGATTTTGCTTGTTGGGCTTTTTTGGGGCGTTTTATGAACTGAAAACGCTCAGGTGTGAATGCAGCCTAAAGCAATGGCATAACATAAAAACACAAACCTTGGACATGATGGTTATATTCAGTGTGTGTGTTCTCATCCTAAAATTAGGGTGGGGGGGGGGATTGGGACTTTGTATGAGCCAATTGACAGTATCAAAAGTATAATATCATGTTTATTATCATAACATTTTTATAAACTTAGCACGTTGCAATAAATGCATGTGACATATCAATTCCATATGTATACATGGCATAAACATATTACACTTTGTATAAATATGGTATAGCAGCACATTTCCAGTTAGGGTAGCAATTTCATATATAGACAAGGCATAGTGTATACAAAACATGAATAGATTGCAATTTGTGTATTATACAGAGGTGACCTAGCAGTCCAATCTGATTGACCATATGTAAGGAGATTTATGTACTCCATATTCTGCCTGTCAGTGCTCTGACCATACACCGCACACTGCATCAAATTGGTCTGCATGGCTGTCGTCCCAGAAGGAAGCCTCTTCCAAAGATGATGCACAAGAAAGCCTGCAAACAGTTTGCTGAAGACAAGCAGACTAAGGACATGGATTACTAAAACCATGTCCTGTGGTCTGATGAGACCAAGATAAACGTATTTGGTTCAGATGGTGTCAAGCGCGGGTGGCGGCAACCAGGTGAGGAGTACAAAGGCAAGTGTGTCTTGCCTACAGTCAAGCATGGTGGTGGGAGTGTCATGGTCTGGGGCTGCATGAGTGCTGCCGGCACTGGGGAGCTACAGTTCATTGAGGGAACCATGAATGCCAACATGTACCATGACATACTGAAGCAGAGCATTATCCACTCATTTCGGAGACGGTGCCGCAGGGCAGTTTTCCAACATGATAACGACCCCAAACACACCTCCTAGACAACCACTGCCTTGCTAAATAAGCTGAGGGTAAAGGTGATGGACTGGCCAAGCATGTCTCCAGACCTAAACCCTATCGAGCATCTGTGGGGCATCCTAAACAATGCTTTTAAACTTCTCTAACAAACCTCTGAGGGCTTCACAGAACAGCTGTATTTATACTGAGATTAAATTACACACAGGTTGACTCTAGTTACTAATTAGCTGACTTCTAAAGGCTAGGGTATCACAGTAAAGGGGGGTGAATACAAATGCATGCCACACTTTTCACATATTTATTTGTAAAAAAAAATTGAAAATCATTTACCATTTTCCTTCCACTTCACAATTATATGCCACTTTGTGTTGGTCTATCACATAAAATCCCAATAAACTACATTTACATTTTTTGTTGTAACATGATAAAATGTGGAAAATTTCAATACTTTTTCAAGGCACTGTATATGTATTCTCACCCTAATATGTTGTACCACAATGGAGACTATCTTTTAATGGCCATTCCACCTAAAATTGTTTCTAATTTTCATATTTTGGATGCTGAATAGTTCAACCACTTTGCATTTTCTTCTCTTTGTGGGCCCTGATGGTAAGATCTCTGCTTGAGTTCCATGCCTAAACTATCATTTTTAAATGGATTCCACCTTTTCTGTTGAATTTGACCAGTTTCATCCAGTTTGCTTATATGCATATATATTATACAGCGTTTCTAACACTTTTGTTAAAAAAAGAGGGATGAACGGCATTTGAGCTGCCATTTTAATCTTCAAGCAGCGCTAGTTCAAGTGGTCTGTCATTACATTGTTGTGAGCCTAGAGATAGAAATCCACTTCATGTACATTTAAATGTGTTCCTGCAAAGGACTTCAGGCTACTGTTTAGGGATTTATGTTGCCTAGGCTTATTAGAAAACATATATTCAACAGCTCTCCTAAAGTCAGGTACTACAAACAGTCTCCAATGGAAGACAAGGCACTGGTAACAGAACAATTTAGCTTAAATAAAGTGTAACTAAAGATTTTAGATGTATACACATGTGGGTGTTTTATAAAGCGGTATTTCTGATTGCCTGTATGCTGGTTTGTTCTTTTTTTCACCTATGTGAAAGCATGTTATGTTTTGTCAAAATATGCTTTTGTGCACTATATCCATGCTCTCATTTACAAGTCTAATGTGCTCATACAATAAACATTCCTTCTGTTAAAAAAAAAGATAGAGTGGAGGGAAATTAGAATACCTGTCAGATTTGTATTACTAAAACAAACAGATGGGTGATATGGCGCACTCTGGTTATGGCTCATTATAATAGTAAAATTAAATGGAAGGAAGGAGGGGAACCGGGGTGGTAGTGGCAGTATATTTAGGAGGGTATAAGTCCATGTAAGGTAACAATAAATGGATACTGTTCAAAGAAGGCTGCCAGTTCAAAAAAAGTTGAAGTTAAAAGAACTCTGCAATAGAAGAAAGGGAAAGAGAACAGCGCCCCCTAAGTGCAGTACTGACGTGTTTAATTTGCAACAAAGTAAATGATTACACTCACAGGATGGTAATGCAAGCAGGCAAAGTATGGATCCTCCGCTCCTGACTTCCGGGTGGGATGGGGTCCAGCGTCACTGTAGTGGACGGGTGTCCGCGGTGAAGTCTGTCCTCCGGGAACAAGACTGGAGACGATGCTTCCGGATGGAAGGAACTAGGATGGTAATGCAAGCAGGCAAAGTATGGATCATCCGCTCCTGACTTCCGGGTGGGATGGGGTCCAGCGTCACTGTAGTGGACGGGTGTCCGCGGTGAAGTCTGTCCTCCGGGTACAAGGCTGGAGACGATGCTTTCGGATGGAAGAAACTCTGTCAGCGGTGCACAATGGACTGTGTCACTTCCGGGTCAGGTCGGCGGGGCGGTGCTAGCGTTCAGAGTATTCTTACTCCTTCATCAGGCATTAGATCCAATGCCTGATGAAGGAGTAAGAATACTCCGAACGCTAGCACCGCCCCGCCGACCTGACCCGGAAGTGACACAGTCCATTGTGCACCGCTGACAGAGTTTCTTCCATCCCACCCGGAAGTCAGGAGCGGATGATCCATACTTTGCCTGCTTGCATTACCATCCTAGTTCCTTCCATCCGGAAGCATCGTCTCCAGTCTTGTTCCCGGAGGACAGACTTCACCGCGGACACCCGTCCACTACAGTGACGCTGGACCCCATCCCACCCGGAAGTCAGGAGCGGAGGATCCATACTTTGCCTGCTTGCATTACCATCCTGTGAGTGTAATCATTTACTTTGTTGCAAATTAAACACGTCAGTACTGCACTTAGATTTGTATTACTGCCTGTGTCCCTGCTAGGGAGATTCACCCTTTCCTGATTTGTACTGTTTACCTTTTATCACTTTTATCCCAAATTGAATGCCATAAAAAGGAAATAGATGGGAAATCTTCCAGTGGGGGCATCAGTTCCAGGGACCCTGGAGACAACCAGGTATTTTCCTCACTTTGGAGGGATTTCTTCTCACTTCCTGTTTTCGCCATGGGACAGGACGTGAAAGAAAATCTCCCCAGTGGGGCACAGATGGAAAAAAAACATGGCAGGGGTTATAACCATCCCTTGCTCTATCTAAAATTAATAGACGTTACATGCGGTCACAAGGGGCGGAGTCTCATGGTGACTTCACCGGATGGTCACGCCCCAGGGTTAAATAAGAATTGGCAGACATCGCAGATGACACAATGATGGGAGCCAGCGTCAGAGGAGGACTGGGTTGGCGGTGGAGAAGATAGCAATGGAGGGAGAAGCCTGGAGGAAGAACATATCACTGGAAGTAGAAGACCGGAGGAAAAACACATCACCGGAGGGAGAAGACCGGAGGAAGAACACATCAGTGGTGTAACAGGAGAAAGAAGACACATTGGAGCTATGACGGGGAACATCATTCACTTTTAAACCGTCTCTTGTTTTTATTAAGGCCCCATGCACACAGGGCGTTTTTGCAGCTGCTAACAGCAGCGTTAGACGTTTTTTTTACAGCTGCAAAACGCCCATCCATGTTATTCTATTGTGTCATGCACACATAGAGCTTTTATGAGCTCCAAGTGGCATAGGCGTTTTCCAGCTGCAAAAAAAACCAATTCCAGTGCGTTCTGGAGCTCCAGATTTGAGCTGCAAAAACGCCCAACGCGTAAAAACGCGCAAAAACGCCGCGATTGGCGTTTTTGAGCTCCAGGATTTTTTTCTTTTTTTTTTTAAAAAGGTCAAAAATTTTTTACAAAACATGGACAGGCGTTTTTAAGCTGTAAAAAACGCGGCTGTAAAAACGCCCTGTGTGCATGGGGCCTTACACTACACTGCTTTTTTTAGGGGTGAATGGGTGGGGGTACAATGTACCCCATACTCATTTACATAAGGAAGAGGGGATCTGGGGGCCCCCTTGTTAAAGGGGGCTTCCAGATTCTGATAAGCCCCCTGCCCTGCCCTGCAGACCCCCACAACTACCACCCAGGGTTGTCGGGAAGAGGCCCTTGTCCCCATCAACATGAGAACAAGGTGATTTGGGGTGGGGGGCGCAGAGTCCCCCCTGCCAAAAAGCACCCACCGCCCCATGTTGAGGGCATGTGGCCTGGTAGGGTCCAGGAGGGACAGGGGGCGCTCTAAGAGATATGCCAGTGAGTTATTCAACCTGTCATTCTTCCACACAACAATTTATATAAAGCTGGCAGCAGGAGTGTGTGTTTTGTTTTTCAAGCTGATGTTAAATATGGGAATTTACATGGACTTACAGAAGAGAGAACTGATGGTGGGTAGGACCAGGAGACTATGAAAACAGTTGTTATGCTCTGGTTATGCATGGACTGGTAGCAAGCAAAATAGAAAGGAACTTTTCAGGTGCAGAGACATGTCATTACATAAAAAGGTACTAAAAATTACAAAAATTTATTTGTTTACACAAATTGGTTAAAATCATTTATACAACCATATGTTGCCATACACCAAACAGGAACATTTTGTTTGTCATGCTTGTAATTCAACAGGTTTTGCCGTTCTGGCTTCTTCGGGAAAAAGCATGGTGAAAATACTAATGAAATAAACAAAAATAACTTAAAGAGTATAGAAATCAACAAATTGACATTATATCCATAGTAATGTTTATAACAGATAAAGCAAGGTTGCACCCACCAAGCAAGTTGTTGTTCCCAACAAAAATTCCCTACCTCTAAGAATGATTAGAGACAATGGAGCAAAATATAGATTTCATATGATAGGAGCCTGTCCAGTAATGCCGCATGTCCCCACCAACTGGGATCGCAGGGCCCAAAGCCAAATCTCCTGTAGAGGGGAGTATAGGGCCATATTAGTTCTAATGTGAATACAAACCCAAAATTAAAATGAGTACTGTATATCCAAAAGTATAATACATTTTTGCAATTTTTAGTACCTTTTTGTGTAATAACATGTCTCTGCACCTGAAAAGTCCCTTATTTCTATTTTGCTTGCTACCAGTCCATGACATTAGGGGATGTTGATGCCAAAAGCATTGGTAATCTGACCTTGTCCACAAAACTCTATATGGCTCTGGTTATGCATATATATGTGTATCACTTTGCAATTGTTTTGAACGGTGACTAGTTTAAAATATATTTATTTGAGTTTGAAATGTCATTGTTTGGATAGAAATGCCCTTTACCTTTGCTTAGCTGGTGTCTACCATTTACATACATCAGTATAACTAATTGCTTATGGCATCACTGCGCTCAGTGTGTCAGTGTACTGAAAATTTACAGGACCCTTTTAGCAAATGTTTATAGAATAAGAAAAGAAAAATATGTTAAAAATATATTTTACAAGAGGGTTTCAGAACAAATTTTTCCATCTTAAGGCAAGTGGGAATTCAGATCAATGCAGTTAAAAGGCTTTGAGATCTTGTATTTCCTTAATATTTTAGAAAATCAAAGAGAGGCGTCTAATATAAAAGTTGCAGTAGCTGTCTGTAGTAATTAGAGGAAACATGAGCGGCGGGGATGAATGAGCGGTCGGGCCTCTCTTTTCTCTGTGCTCCTGTTTTGGAAGGGTACATGGACAAGGAGCTCTCTTTTGTAGTGCTGATTAGAAGTATAGTCAGAGAGGGTAATACAAATGTGCAATTAATCGTACTATTCTCCTCAGCCTGCTGCTATTGTCTAAAATTACAGGCACAGGAATAATTACAGAATTCCTGATGCTAATTGGCTTTTTTTAAGTATAAGTACATGCAAGCTTGAGCAATTCAAGTGTTATTAAATTACCATTCGCTTGGGAAATCATATGAGTGTGTACGAGAATTGCAAGGATTATTTAGCCCTACTTTTTTGTTCTCCTTTGACTTGAATCAACAAGATTATCACAGGAAGAAACTAGTGAATAGTAAAAATGTGCATTCATTACGGCAGTGTCTGTGCAGGTGATCAAGCAGTCTGGGAGCCCCATAACAGCCATTATTCATGCAAGGAGAGTTGACAGCCTTTTAAGGGAAGCTATAGTATGGTTCTAGGGAGAACATAGTATATTTTCAGTTTTGCAATGTATATCCAGCCATTTTTTGGATAGAGTATGTAATTATTAGAACCCTTGTCTGGTTATTACCACCAGGGTTTTTTTTCTCTGAAAATAGGTACAGGAACTCAATCACGACCCCCCTTACACACACCCTCCAAACCGCATCAAATAGTGGGTGTGGTCAAATTTCACTAACAGTGGGAGGGTTTTAACGGGGTCATTAAATACCAGGAGTGCAATATGTACAGAGTTCAGGGAGGGGGTTACACACAGACTGCAGAGTTCAGGGTGTGCTACGTAAATAGTGCAGAGTTCAGGGGTGCGCTACACACAGAGTACAGAATTTAGCATTCTTCCAGAGCTGCTTTCCTGTGCACCCCCCATCCACATCTCAAGTTTACCCCTCTTCAGCTCTGACCTCTGCATACAACCCCCCTTTACTGCCCCCATCTTGTCCCCATCTCCTGAAAAGCTCCACCATCTTCCACATGTCTTATTTTTGTTGCTGTATTAAGCTGAAGTACCCAGGTGGCTCTAGTACCTCCCTGCATACTGTAGTTGGCTCCACCTCTCTCACTTGCGGGGAGATCATCCAGTGGTGATTTTGGTATTTGCACTGCACCCCGGATATACCTGCATCTCCCTTGTCTCCATCCTTCACTCAGTGGGAGCCACTCAGGAAATCTGATCTGTGGGAGCTGTTGGGGAACAAGCTGTCACTTGTAAGCATAGAAGCCGGACTTTTGTGGTTTCAAGTAATAGTGGTGAACAGGGAGCAGAGGGCCTGAGTCGGAGGTGGTGGAACTGAGTTCCACCAAGTTCCAGCTGAAAAAAAGCCTTGATTACCACTATCTAGGATTCCAGAAGAGAGATGTCTCGCATTTAATGTCCTGGTGACAGCAGTTTCCTTACACAAGAAGTGAGGGGAAATCTTCAATAGCAACATGGTAAGCAATTAAAACTTTTTTATAATTTTTTTTTTTTAGTAGAGTTGGGAAATGATAGAACCCCCTTTGGCATTTTATTGCTGCATGTGTCCCATTTGTATATTTTATTTTCCTCAACTTCCTGTCTGGTAAAATTGTACCCATGGCAAAATTTAAGGAAAAATGTCTAGCAGTGAAAACCTAAAAATATTCTAAGGCAGGCCATAGATGATGCACAACCACAGGTTGCAGGAAAGAAAATAGTTTAGGTCTGACTGTTGGTGGGCAAATCCCTCCCACGGATCTTTTGTGTTCTCCCGGCAGGGGGGGTTGGATCGACTTGGGTAAAATCAGCCTGCCCATAGATGGTTTGAATCTCGGCTGGTCCCTGCTGAACCAGCTTTAGCATTCCCCACTTTATATAAAACAAAAAACTGTTCTGGCTTGACATTCACGTTAAAGCTGAACTCCAGGCAGGTATTCCATGGAATACAAATGACTACAGCTCTGTATACATTAATAAATAATTTTTAAATGCAACTACAGTAGGTGCCGCCGATATTGTGTCAATATCGCCGCTTCTAGCGGCGATATTGACACCCTATGAGCTCCGTCGCGAGAGCCAGCGCCGAGCTGTCTCGTCATCGGGAAAGGAAAAAATGTTCCTTTCACGATGAGCGACACGCATTGCCGATAGGCGGGGATCCGACGCGGATTCCCGCCAATACCAGGCACTGCGTTTGGTATGAATCCTGAGCGGGAACTCCACGCCAATTTTTAAAGAAAAAACCAACGTGGGTTCCCCCTTCAGGAGCATACCAGGCCCTTGGGTCTGGTCTGGATTTGAAGGGAAACCCTACGCCGAAAAAACGGCGTGGGGGTCCCCCTCAAGATCCAAACCAGACCCTTATCCGAGAACGCCGTCTTCTTCCCTCTTCTCCTCCTCGATGTTGACTCGTCGCTTCCTCTCGCAGTAATGGTAAATCTTCGGTCCGCAGAGATTAATCTATTCTTCACATGACGTCACAGTCACATGCTCCGGGGCACATGTGCCCTGGAGCATGTGACTGTGACGTCATGTGCACATGTGCCCTGGAGCATGTGACTGTGACATCATGTGCACATGTGCCCCGGAGCATGTGACTGTGACGTCATGTGAAGAATAGATTAATCTCTGCGGACCGAAGATTTACCATTACTGCGAGAGGAAGCGACGAGTCAACATCGAGGAGGAGAAGAGGGAAGAAGACGCCGACGGCGACGACGGAGAAGACCTGGCCTCTGCTAGCAAAAGAGCTAAAAAGAAGTTAGCGGAGGCCCGGCGGAAGAAAGAACCGGAGAACGCGGCGACGACACCGGAGAGCGGGAGAAGAACCGGAGAGCGGGAGAAGAAGAAGAAGACGACGGAGAAGACCGGGCCTCCGTTAGCAAAAGAGCTAAAAAGAAGTTAGCGGAGGCCCGGCAGAAGAAAGAACCGGAGAACACGGCGACGACACCGGAGACCCCCGAAGTCGGAAGAAGACCTCCGGAGCGGTGCAATAAAATAATTTAAAAAACTGTGTTGTGTTTTTATTTCCATTTATTTTCCACCAGGTGAATGGGTAGGGGTACGATGTACCCCATACTCATTCACCTAGGGTGGGGGGTCCGGTATCTGGGGGCCCCCTTATTAAAGGGGGCTCCCGGATTCCGATAAGCCCCCCCGCCCGCAGACCCCGACAACCAACGGCCAGGGTTGTCGGGAAGAGGCCCTGTCCTCATCAACATGGGGGCAGGGTGCTCTGGGGTGGGGGGCCGCAGGTCGCCCCCCTGCCCCAGAGCACCAAAACCCCCCATGTTGAGGGCATGTGGCCTGGTACGGTTCAGGAGGGAGGGGGGGCACTCTCGTCCCCCCCTCTTCCCCTGCGGCCTGCCAGGTTGCGTGCTCGGATAAGGGTCTGGTTTGGATCCTGAGGGGGACCCCCACGCCGTTTTTTCAGCGTAGGGTTCCCCTTCAAATCCAGACCAGACCCAAGGGCCTGGTATGCCCCTGGAGGGGGAACCCACGCCGTTTTTTTCTTTAAAAATTGGCATGGAGTTCCCGCTCAGGATTCATACCAAACGCAGTGCCTGGTATTGGCGGGAATCCGCGTCGGATCCCCGCTCAATACAGTGTCGCGTCTCCTCGCCATTGCAGCGAGCGCGACACGTGTCGCCACCCTGCTGCCGACATCTCGGCACTCCTGTCGCCGAGAATCTCGGCGATGGGAGCGCGATAGAAACACAATATCGGCGGCACCTACTGTAGTACCTGAATGTGACTTGGCAAACTGCAGGTGAGGCATGTATTGGTTTTTTTTTCTTCCCTGCAGCTTTAGAAACATTCTCAGCATCTGTTTCAAAGTCCCTTTGAAATGTTTCCACAGGCCGTCTGTGATATGGTAGGGAATAGCCACGTTATTCTTCTGTTTTACTTTTTTACTGAAAACATGCATCAGGGTGGAGTCACACTGCAGGTCTTGATCACTTAAGATTCCCAGCAGAACCTCAGAAACTGCCCTGAAAGATGATAGTGCCACAGACTGGGTACCATTTTAAAAATTTGCATTACTCAGACCTGGTCTTAGTGAAAATTTCATGTACCACCTCCAACCCAAAAAAATGGTCAGGTACAATGACCTGGCTTTTCACCATTTCTGCCTCATTGCCAGTGGGCAGTTCTGTACAGGTTTTCATGGTCCCAGTATACCCTTTGTTTGTCTACACCTGTAGAAAACTAGGGTTTGGAGCTTCTCTAGTTAAAACAGTCTGCAATGCTTGCTCAAAGGCAGCACTACAAGTCCCAGCTAACTATCCCGCAAACACAAATACATTAGACTCAAAAATTATATTTTGTACATCAGATACACATGTTTTAGACAACTGTGCTTGCAAGGTGGTTTCTTTATCCCCCATCTCCTTGCTTAGTGTGCATCTCCAACCCACTTTCCCTCTGCCCATCACCATGTTGCCCAGATGTCACTCCCACATCTTTACACATTACCTTGGGATGTCCAGAGACACCTCTTGGTGAATCCAGGGTATTGTCAGAAGGGTCATGAGTCCCCAGATCTGCACCAGTAGCACCGGTGGGGGAATCTTGTCTGAGACTGACATTTCTCATCCCACTTCTCAATTTATGAAAACCCATGCATAGGGTACACTCCAATTTCTCTTGGACGATGTCCTTTGTGTCCTTTTTCATCCACCAGCTCAGGGATAACTATCGTGGCTTCTATCTCAAAAGCCAGTAATGGTTTGGTTACTTATAGTGACAGGCTGTAGGTTGTTTGTGTTGCCCATGACCTTTTCTACTAATGAACAGCACAGAAGAATGGATGCTAGCTTGTTGGCCAAGTCAGCTTCTTCTGCTCAGGACATGCATTCCTGAGGTGTCCTGGCTTACCCCAAATGTAGCACCTGCCTGTGTGAATTGATGCCAGCTTGTTACCAGGAGCTGCATGTGGTAGTTGCTGAGAGGCTTGGCTTGCAGGTGTTGCAAGTGATGCCATTGGGTAATTCCTTCCAGCCACTAGGGAGAACCCTGTGGTGTTCAGATACCTGAGTGTTTTTTACATTTGCTAATTCTGCTGCCACTTTGGCAGATTCAGGCTCCAGCATCATCACAAACTGGGAAACCTCTGTGGAACAGATATGTAGGAGTTAATCCTGGATTATCAGATCCTGCATTTCTTTTCAGTCCTTTTAGTCCACTGCTAGAATGTGGTGCGTAGACAGCATACCAGGTCTGTGTAAGTATCTGTAGGTATCTGTATCTGTATCTGTAGGTCCTTTCTGTAGTGGTCTAAATTTAATTGAATTTAAACGTCATAATTATATCTTTTATGGTCTCATAATTGTCTTCCGTTGGAAATCCTTGTCTCTAAGCCCTGGCATCCTATACTGGACCCATTTTGTTTGTGGAAAGTAAGGATGAGTCGAACACCCCGGTTCGCACCAGAACTTGCGAACAAGCAAAAACACAGTTAAAGTCTATGGGACATGAACATGAGAAAACAAAAGTGCTAATTTTAAAGGCTTATATGCAAGTTATTGCCATAACAAGTGTTTGGGACCCGGGTCCTGCCCCAGGGGACATGTATCAATTGAAAAAAGTTTTAAAAACAGACTTTTTTCCGGGAGCAGTGATTTTAGGTTCAATAGGTTTTTATTGTCTTATCAACACAAAAGAAACAAAAATGTGACCAGGTGCGAGTCAGTTGGCACACTGGTGTAACAAGCTCGGATGGTACAGTCATCAACAATGTATTCTAAATATTATACATGAGTACTAGGAGAACAATTCAATGCCAAGTGGTTCAGTGTATGGTTCTTGTAGCGTGCCATGCGTGGTTGCTGTAAGCCCAGACACCCCAGTGGGAGCATACTGTGTCGCATGGGCTGGTGGAACCAACTTAAACACTGTTTACGGTAACATAAGCTTTGTCATCAGCACATTTATAGGGAGGTATGTGGAAGCTAGTATCCAGTGCTTCCGGCACAATAATGTTTAAGTACATTTATAACAGTTGGAATAGCATTGAGAATTAGAATACTGGTATTGCCAGAATGAGGTTACGTTCAACCGAGGTGAAGGTGTAGATAAGCAAGAAGAAGATAGTAAGGGAGCAGTGATTAATAATGCTTAAAGTGAAACAATAAAAATGAAATATTCCTTTAACCACTTAAGGACCGCTGCACGCCAATGTACGTCGGCAGAATGGCACGGCTGGGCACAAGGGCGTAGAGGTACGTCCCCTTTAAGATTCCAGCCGTGAGTCGCGAGTGCACCACCGGCGGCATGCTCACGACCCGGTCCTCCTCTCCATGACCGTCCCCGCGGGAACAGCGGACCCGATTGCCGCTGGTGTCCCGCGATCGGGTCACAGAGAGGAAGAACGGGGAGAGGCAAGCGTAAACAAACCTCTCCCTGTGCTTCCTAGTGAGCCTGTCACTGATCGTCTGTTCCCTGTCATAGGGAATGACGATCAGTGATGTCACACGCTAAGCCACGCCCCCCACAGTAAGAAACACACATCAGGGCACACTTAACCCCTACAGTGCCCACTCCCGGTTAACCCCTTCACTGCCAGTGTCATTTTTACAGTAATCAGTGCATTTTTATAGCACTGTTCGCTGTAAAAATTACAATGGTCCCAAAATAGTGTCAAAAGTGTATGATGTGTCCGCCATAATGTCGCAGTCACGATAAAAATCGCTGATCGCCGCCATTACTAGAAAAAAATAAATTATTAATAAAAATGCAATAAAACTATCCCCTATTTGGTAGACGCTATAAATTTTGTGCAAACCAATCAAACACTTATTGCGATCTTTTTTACCAAAAATATGTAGAAGAATACGTATCGGCCTAAACTGAGGAAAAAAAAAGTTTTTTTTATATATTTTTTGGGGATATTTATTATAGCAAAAAGTAAAAAATATTGCATTTTTTTCAAAATTGTCAATCTATTCTTGTTTATAGCGCAAAAAAAAATCGCAAAGGTGATCAAATACCACCAAAAGAAAGTTCTATTTGTGGGAAAAAAAGGACGCCAATTTTGTTTGGGAGCCACGTCGCACGACCGCGCAATTGTCAGTTAAAGCGACGCAGTGCCGAATCGCAAAAAGTTGCCAGGTCTTGCCCCGAACTTTGCATATTTTTCGTTGTTCGCCGAACATCCGAACTTATGCTCGGGCCGAACCGTTCGCCCATCCCTAGTGGCAAGTGGTACTGACAGTAATGAATTTTGAAGGAATTGCTTAAACGTGCATCCTCACAGGGTGACACTGTGGATGCACATGTATAAGTGTGCCAACGTCCTAATATAGCAGGAAGAATATAAATGAACTAAAAAATGGACTTTAGGCGGCACATGGATAGATACTGTAAAAAACTAGGGGTTTTTATTTCAGGCAAAGTAATAAGAAAATACATATAAACATTCAAAAAATGACAGTCTATTTGTTCTTGGATACAAGGCTCAGGCTAAAGCTCTAACAATGCTTCAAAATTATACAACATAAATGTATTCCACCCTTGATGAAGTACATAACCAGCAACCAAAGGCTAGTGAGACAGTGAACGTATGAAGCAGGTGGCGTTAGCCATGGGTCCAATGTATCAGATGTAGTCTTGAATTGCTCTACCAGTTTCGCGAATTAACGCTTCTTCAGGAGCATAATAGTCTGTTGGGCATATATATAAACAAGAAAAAATATATTTAACATCTTTTTAATACATAAAACAGACTATATAAAACAGCATAAAAAACAAAAAACTTTTCCGAGAGTGAAGATTGCTGACCCCACATAGCATAGATACCAGAAAGCAAACCAACCATATGACACCAACCCAACACGTGGACTAGCCCCCAACCTGGGGCACTAGGAGATGATAATGGTGCTGACAGTGGTGCCTAGGAAGAAAGAAGGGGCGGGGGAAAAGAAAAAAGGAGAGATGGGGGGGGGAAACAAGGAGGATGGAGGAAAAGAGGGGTGTACCTGGAAAAGGAAACCAGATGAAACAGAAACCAGAGGAAAAAGGAGAAATGGTGAAGGAAGACACACAGGGGACCAACTCCCTATAGCAATTAATAGAATACAGACTATTTCAAATACAAAAATATACTCACCGGCCAAATGTGCTGCTAGATGCAACACTAAACCTGGGTAAAATTAGATTGGCTGTTTGTCTGTAGCAAATAGCCAATAATGGTAAAAGTCTAAAGGGAGAGGAAAAAATATATATAAGGTCGCCTTGTTAACAACCATAACATATCTGACACAGTAAATGGAAATAACCAAATAGGGTATATGGCCAAAACAGAGGGTGCTCACCACAATGATCGACAGCTGGGTAAACTGCTAGGTAGAGGCTGCTGGTAAGCAGCAACAGGTAATGTCCTCCAGGACTTTTGAGGCTATAGATACCAAAAAATGAAAGAAAGAGGCTGGATATACACCAGTATAGAGTGTCTAACCCCAGAGACCCTACGGTACAGTGGCCAGGCTGAAAGATAAACAGGGGTACATATTAGTAACTATGCAGAGCTTAAGCTTGATATTAATCCTGCAGAGCGGTAGCAAGGATGACATACCTGTAAGCCTACGCCTTGAAGAAGAGGGGGGGTTTAGCCTGTCCAGAGCAATCCTAGCAGTCAGCTGTACTGTTCGAGCGGTGTGCACTACTCTTCTATGTCCCCACAGGACAAGAGTCATCTCAGCAGGAAATTACGCTGTCACAGGAGGTCAAAGGGCCAATGCGCATGCGCTGAGGGTGCCGCTGAAGCGGCAAACCTTGGCCAATAGAACAGTGACGTGGGCGGGACCCTTGCGGCCAGGGGGTGGTATTTTAGATCGCCCAGATGATGTGACCCCGGTCACAATGACAGCCTGGATCTCGCATAGTGCGCTGAATCCAATTGCCACAGATGAGCAAGCAAAAAGGAAAGGAAGAGAGAAAATGGGAGGAGAAAGGAAAGAGGAGAGAGGGGATGCTCTTGGCATAGCAGCAATGCAGGGGCAGCAAGCAGAAACATCATATAGAGTCAGCAACCGATAAAAAGGTGCTCAAACGCACCCACCTACATTATAATTAAAACAGTTATGTATTTATAATACTACTATATACATCCAAGGGTTCTGTTTAGCCTAGACAAATAGGGGAGGGGGAAGGGAAAAGGGGAGCAATAGGGAAATAACTGGAAAATATGTTGTCTTGATCCTACATCTGTATACCTTGGTATAGTAGAGGTCATAGAGGTTTTAGTTACCTCAACTGGTTCACGATGACAGACAGTTTCCCGCGGTCAGATGGAATCTGCATAATAAAGACCAAGGGCAGTATAAGCGCCCGAGGTCACTGATACACCATGGATAGGGTAATCTGTCATTTAGAGGAAAAGAAGAGAAGAAGAGGGGGGCGGGGAGGGAAAAGAAGGGAAATGGGATGATGAATGTTTTTAACAGTGAAAATTGGGGGTAAGCGAGATATATCAAGTAATTATCAGATCACGTATATTGTGAAACTTGTTATTAAATTGGAGTAGTGAACCATTGAATGATGGTGGTGAAGCTAAAACAAAATAAAAAGGGGGGGAGGGAAAAAAGAGGGGGAAGGGGATTTGTGGGGGGTGAAGGGTATGAAAGGGGGTAAATATTGGAGAAAGAGAGGAAGAGGGGGGAGGGGGGAAAGAGAATGGGTGAAATTCATGGACCCATTGGGCTCCAAAATGTAATGCTGGATTCCCATAATTCGCTTATTCCATGAGACCGCGGACAACATGCAAAGATCAAGACAAAGAAACGAAAAAGAAAATAGAACCCAATTCGCCACAGTGTGTATATTCCAGCATTGTTGTAATCAGAGAAATGACCTGTATGACTGGGTTTCATTAAGACCAGGAGGGCATGTGGCGTTGAGTCTCTCAATCCATAGGGTTTCCTTCTGGAGGATGATTCTATCCCACTCACCCCCCCTGGGGCTTTTGGGGACGACAGCTAAGACAGAGAAAGAGACCAAGGAGGTATCAAAGCAATGATATAGATCAAGGTGACGGCTGACTGGTGTCAGCATTTTGCCGTTACCCGAATAATAGATGTGGTCATTAATTCTCTGTCTCAGCTGTCGGGCTGTCTTGCCCACATAGAACACCCCACATACACAGGTCATAAGGTATATGACACCTTCAGTGCGGCAATTGGCTGAGAATTTGGGTGAGAAGTTTTCCCCATTGGGGAGTGTGTTGTTTTGGCAGGGTTTGACCCATTTACAAAAGGAGCATTTGCCACATCTAGAAGTGCCAAGCGGTGTTTTGGCATTGAAGTTTTTGTTCCTGGTGTAGTGGCTTGCAGTTAATTTGTCCCTTAGGGAATTAGCACGTTTGAAGATTATTTCGGGTTGTTCCCCTACGTATTTCCCAAGTATCGGGTCCTCACGTAGGAGATGCCAGTGATTTTCAAGCATGTGTCGAATGTCTAGATTGTGACTGGAAAATTTGGTAACCAGTTTGGTAGTCGGCTGACGAGGAGTGGTTTTAGTTTTATACAAAAGCTCATTGCGAGTTTAAACAATGGTTTTATTGTAGGCCTGTCGCAACAGCGACTTGCTATACAGTAAGCGGATTTTTAGTGCTTTAGCTTGCGCTTGAAAATATACTTGCTATAAAGTAAGCGGATTTTTAGTGCATTAGCTTGCGCTTGAAAATCAGACAGACGCGTACAATTGCGTCGCAGCCTAATATACTGGGCATAAGGAATGCTACGTATCAAAGCTGGAGGGTGAAGACTGGCTGCGTGCCATTCCCTGACGTATTTTTGCAGAAGAGGTCAGTAGCCAAAGAATTGTCAGAATTTCTGAAAATTGTTAAGTCCAAAAATGTAGTGGTATGCATATCGCAACTAAAAGTGAACTTCAAATTGAACTGATTGGTGTTGAGGTTCTGTATGAATTCATCAAGCAGCGCTCTGGTGCCAGTCCAGACGATGAACACGTCATCAATGTAGCGCATCCAGACTAGCACTCTGTCAGTGAACCTGCTAAAGGGTTCACTGGAAAACAGGTCCCTCTCCCACCCCCCTCAGGTACAGATTGGCGTAGCCAGGGGCTGACATGGTGCTGACAGTAAGTCTTTTTCAAAGGATAGCAAACAAGTATCAATGTCACTGTCCTTCTCCATGACTGGAAATTTGCATGACCCTTAGCAAAAGGTTCCTCCTAGTGCTTAAGGGAACCTAAGGTCTGACCTGGTCGCAATTGCTGGAGCTTAGCCACGTCCAGCTTGTTTCAATGGCAGCTTCCTTCTAAGCAGCCTCTCTTTCAGCAGCCACTCTCTCAACCTGACACTGTATAGCCTGTATCTTCCATTTAAAGTATATCCTGCAACTGGGGAAATATAGACAGTCTGGTGCTGTCATGCTCAGGCTGTGAACCGGAAGTTGCATTCAATGGTACTTTAGGATTCAGTCTTTGTAACCTTTCCTGGGTGAGCAATAACTGAGTCACTTGTACCTTGTACACAGACTGAGTCTCTTCTTCTGAAAGCTCCTTGAGAATCTGCTTTGCCTGAGTATCTACCTCATTTAAATCATAAATCAGGTCCTCTTAATTTGAAATGTGTTTCAATTTGTTTTGCTTGGTACACATTCATCATTTCTTGTACCCTGCTATACCAGGCACAATTATAAAATCAAAGATTGGATAGAAAAATAGAGGATAGGGAGAAGGAGGTAGGATCTGTTGCTGTATGCCTCTCTATAAAATAAACAAATATTTATGCACTGCTTTTCCCTAATAACTGCTTCCACTGAGGTTACAGTTTTTTAGTGCAGGGTTACCTACTTACCTCGTGCACTAATTCATTAACTAAAAATTTTACACCACATTGCCAACCAAAATATTGGAATTACATCCCATCTTGTACAGAGATTTCTGTACTCTGGGAGAAAAATCCAAGCACTAGTAGACTGAGAGTGATCATCAGTGTGGCAGATTAACTACACAGTTCTCCCTTTACATGGACACGCATATTTTAAGGGAAACATGCACCCTTCACATCATATGCTGTTGCATTTCTGATCTTTACAAAATGTTTGTAATACTCACAATTGTTACATTCCTGTCAAGGAATGAAAGTAACAGTTTACTATATGGTACCTTATGGAAGTTTTTTTTTTATTTCTGATTAGAGCATTTAGAGATACAGCTTACTGAATATTGTTTTAAGAAAAAAAAAGAAAAAATATTTTACAGTAAACAAATATTACAAACAGGCATTAAGTCACAGTCAATTAAAAGGGATTAAAATAATATTATTTAAAGTGGTTGTAAACCCATTCATGAAATCTGACCTGGGCACATATATCTGTAGTGTTTACTTATCTCTCTCCAAAGCTCTAAGTCCCGTGCCTTTCTACTGCTCCGTTCCTCTGTTATCAGCCATAATAACTTCTGCCAAGTTCTCCTACACAGGAGATAAAAGCAGCTGGGAATTTGTGTCAGGGAGGGAACTTAGAGATAGAAAAGCAGAGAGCTGGTCTATTCACACTGCAGCTCTGCAAGTTTCTTCATTCCTCTGTCTATGTGGAGGGGGGTGCGTTTCCTCCAATCAGCTCTCACACAGTGTATACCCAGACTCCTCTCCCACTGCTAAAACAGGAAGAAAGTTTTGTAACATGATGAGCACTTTATAAAGAATATAGAAAGCTGAAGACAGCAGATATAGATGTAAAACTTATGTAGGGAGATTTGTTTCATCTCTGTGTATCATCTGAGGCTATTCACTTTACTGGGTATATGTGAGGGTTTACATCCACTTAAAGCAAGGTTCACCTGGTTTTTGGCTCCATGCAGAGTCAAGTTGTTTGCAGAGTAGTTAATTCTGATGTATCAGAATTACTGGCTTTCATAAATGACATAGAATCTTAGATGAAAAAGTGAAAAAGTAAATTTTTTTTTTAAAATAGGAGAGACTCAATGGTCCATTCTGTCTTTTTTGCTGTCACTCTTCTGTCTGTATATCTGTTTGTCCCAAGCTTTGAATCCATGTACAGGCGGTCCCCTAGTTACAAACATTTGACTTACAAACAACTACTTACAAACGATGGAAAAAGTCAGACAGAGACGGAGAAATTCCAATGAATTCCATCGGAGTTTAAATAGAGAACATGTTCTATTTTTTTCCGATGGACTTCCGTCGGAATTCCGATGTGAGTTTGGTCGGACCAAGCTCTGATCGTGTGTACTCGGCATAAGAGTTTTTATGGGAAAAAAAAGGTGTCTCCACTGATGCTTTATCACCAAGGCTTGTTTCCAGAACAACCCAAAATTTTCAAAAAACAATTGTCACTGGAACAGAAAGTGAGGTGAAATCTTCTGAACAGGGGCACAGACAGCAAAACAAACATTACAGGGGTGTTAATTCTTCCCTATGCTATCCAGAAATATTAAAATAGTTTTTTTGGCTGGAGCTACACTTAAAAAATTTACCTGTTCCGACTTACAAACAGATTCAACTTAAGAACAAACCTACAGACCATGTCTTGTTTGTAACCTGGGGACCACCTGTACAGACTCAGCTACTTTTGCGGTAAAATAATACTTTTTATGATTAGTTATGAACTTTCCTTCTGCTAGTTTGAGATCATCTCCCTATGTTCTTCACCTTCATATTGCTTTATATTAAAAATAGTGCCCTCCTGAACCTTATCTTTACATCCTTAATGTACAGTATTTAGAGGTTTCAATCATGTCCCCCCTTTCCTTTCTTTCTGACTGTACATATTAAATTCCTGAAGTCTCCCCTGATGTTATATCCCCCAGACGTCTCACCATTTTTGTTGCCTCTCTCTGGCACTTAGCATTCCTTCATATCTTCAGTGGTAAACAAGTGCTACAGCTGGTATTTGCAGCCATCTCTTCTGGTCCCTAGAGAGGTTGTTTATAGAATTAATACCACCTATCAAGGGGTTTCTGAAGGTGGATGAAGTGCTTTATTATTCTGCAATGTACACACCCTTAATGCCAACTATTCAAAATACATTGATATTTCCATTTGATAAGGTTCCACAATCTGACAACCTACATATTATTGTGCAGAATCAAATTATGCTTTGTTAGACACCAAATATGAAATGGATATTACAAATGTCTTTCTTAGGAGACTAAATGTGGCCCACCATCCTTCTGGACTTCTGGACTTGTAGTATATATTTGGTTTGTGTGTAACTGATTGACATCTTCCCATTCGTATAACAAAGGTTTATGTAGATAACTCCATTACAATAGGATTAATGGCATATGGATAAAGTTTGGCTCCAGCTGATAAAAAAAAAGACAGACCAGGATGTGTATTGCTTCCTTTGAAGAACCAGGAGTTTTTTGTGGACATTGTCTAATGAAGGTTTACAATACCCTGCTTTGCTTCTAGTTTGGAATGCGTTAAATTTTAAATTGCTCCTGCTTTTCGATAAATGTGCCGTCTTACTGCATAGCACAAACTTGAAATTTAAATCCGACTATCCCTGTTACCACCTTGCCCATTTTGGGGAAACTGGGGGTTGTATTGTGTTCATTATAACTTCCTCTTTACTCCACACAGTTTGGAGGTTCATCATACTTTTCCCACATGCAAATTTTTTTTGTAAAAACAAATTGTAAAAAAAAGAACATGGTTCACCCTCCAAGAACTAAGCAGCCCAGCAGGCATGCAGGTTTGTATGCCCATAACTGGGGAGCTGGAAGAGTATGTGGAACCATTGCAGTAGAGGGGCCTCTTCGTTGCCCAAATGAGTTTGAGCAGTAAAGTAGAACCCTTTCTTTTTTAATAGTTACAATGTAGCAAAAAGACAGAAACAAAGGTTGTACCACAAATCATACCCAACATACAGAAAATAGTACGGAGAGAAGATTAACATACTGTATGTATAGACCTCACAGAAACCATAGTTCATGACATTTTGTTTGCCAATATTAAAGGAGCAGGTATCATTAACAATTTAGACATTTTTAAGCACTGAAGAAATAGAAGAGGGAGGGAAAGTGGTGTGGGGGATTAAGAAGAAGGGAAGATGGGGTAGGCATTGACTGTCACTTTGTAAAGGTAATATAGGGATCTGGCCCACATCTTAAATTGGCCATCTTTCACTGAACCACTAATGCAAAATATGGTATATGGTAGACCAATGTGAAGGTTTTCAATCCTTGTCTTATGGTAGGTAGGCCCTGCAGATGAACTCTACTGCTTAAAGTATAGCTGTGTTCAAAAAAGACAAAAAGAAGGTAAAGGACAAGTCAATACTTTTGTCTGTGTGGGTCTTATAGCTGATCTTTTCCCCATTGGCTTACCTTACTTTGTGTCTCGGTGTGGAGTCGTTCATCTTGGTAGAGGAGCAGGCTTCATCAAATCAGAGCTGCCCATCTGATGACTAGTGATCTCATGACTGGTGCAGCTGGTCCTTAGGTATAGCTTCTTCTCCAGCTGGGAGAACAGTAAGCAGTGCCTTAGATTATATGCTACAGATATAAAACAGTAAGCAGTGCCTTAGATTATATGCTACAGATATAAAACTATGAGGCTCAAGGCAGAAGGAGTGCCTAGGCACAGAAAGTTCACAACTATTGTTCATGCATCTTATACATAAGGTATCTTTTCAGGGTACTGCATGGGCAAAATTAATAGTTATATGTGTTGTGTATCACTTTTTGATTTTTAGATCCATTTTAAAACTGCCTTGCTATTTAGCACTTTTGTATTTGGGTTACATTAGCTCCTGAGTTTTATGAATGTGCAGGTCAGATTTTCTCAGCTTCAATCACTATAAGCTTCTTGCTGCCCTTCAAAGACACAGGAGAAAAAGCTGTAATCCCAGGCAGCAGCACCCAGAAGGATTTGTTGAATCTGGTTGTAATTGCTTGCATACTGGCTAGAGAAAGCAGTTTACTGATTGAATTCTCTTATTCATTGGAAATTGGGCGCATTTGCTAGTACTTTGACTTCAAGCTATCATTATACACCTATATGACGATAGGGATTATTGTCAGCACCCGTTTTCTATTTAGTTCCTTACAGTGCTTGAAGTAACACAAGCAGTAAAAAACTGTGTCTCCTTGGATTTACCAAGCAGAGCTCTTTGACATTGTCTACAAGTAGTTGTTTAAAGAGGAAAATGTTCAGCAGTCATTACAACATTTGCAAATCCCCTTTGTTTTGGCATGGGTAATGTAATGTTGAAAGGTTTATGCAAATTCTTCCATTAGTGACTTTTGATGTGTATGAGATAAGAGCCAAGAACAAACAGGAGGAAACTGTTCAGTGTGTGTTACTGTATACCGGCAGATATGGAATCATGGAGAAGTAAGCTGGCCTGCTGGATATTCTGTGATATACTGCAGTGTTTTTTATTGGTGGAATGCTGGCAGTTAATGTCATAGGCGCTGCAGTAAAGTACATGTTATAGTATAATGATAAATTGTGTTAGTCTAACACATAATCCTTGGTTTCCGTTTTAAGCTATCCCAATATGACCTAATATGTATGCGGAATACTATATATACAGTACCAATTGTGTGCAGCGCTAATTTCAAAAGTGCTAAAAGTGATCCAATAAAATCAATAAACAGTTCGACAAATTCATAAATATAAATTTACAAGATGAATTACAAGATAGAATAAAATGCTATGTTCTTTTAATACATATATAGACATCCAATAAAGTCCATGCGTTTCAAGCAAAAAAATGCTCAGTGCTTCAAACAATATAAATTCTGTACTTCAGGTACTTCAGACACTCCATGCTCTTTTGTGTCCCCACTCACCAGAAAGGCAAGTTTTGAGCGCTTTGTATAAGCAAAACCAAGTCTGTGAATCGGACACTTCTATTCTCACCAATGCTCCAACGCGTTTCGTCACTCTGACATCATCAGCTTGTTGGCATCCCTTCCGCCCGCTTATCTTCGGGCTGTGGAATGCAAAATGTTTGATGGGAGTTGATATGCACATGTAGCTCGTGTAATGAGAGCCTCTTGATAAAGTGAGTAGTATACTGCTTGTTTTTAACCTATTTTAAATAACTAAAGTCACACTATGGGATATCGTCTGGCTTATATTTCCATCTACATGTACATGATGGAGCATTAGTGAAGCATTGGTGAGAAAAGAAGTGTCCAATTCACAGACTTGGTTTTGAATATACAAAGCATGGCAAACTTGCCTTTCTGGTGAGTGGGGACACAAAAGAGATGAGCACGGAGTGTCTGCACCCAAAGTGCAGAATTTATATTGTGAATAAAAAGTGTAGCCCTAAGAATGTGCTAGGTAAGTAAACCTAACCAAACCTTAAAAAAAATATATTTTTATTTATATTCATGAATTTGTTGAGCTATATATTGATTTTATTGAAACACTTTGAGCACTTCTGAAATTAGTGCCAAACACAATTGGTAATAGTGATTTTAGATTAGCCCTTCCCAGGGCAATCTTAGTGCAGGCAGTTAAAAAGCACATACCATAGCATGGGGTCCCATTACCTTATAGAATACTAATATATATTTAAACACCTACACATTCCACAGCATTGACTGCCTGCCCACTAGGGTTGCCACATCATCCCTTTAATCCAGGACACACCCCCTTGACCTTGTGGGTCTCCACAGTCAACAACATCATGCGCATGGAGGAGATGCTGGCCCTTGATACTGACACCTTCAACAAATTTAAGACCCTGTGGCTCCTGTGGATAGACTACTCTGCCTCGGACTCTCTGAAAACATTATTGACATCTCTGGGTCAACCCAGTCATCCACCCTGAATCCATCATGCAGGTTTGCTACGCCGAGGTCTGCTCAGCCTCCCCTTTCTCACTGTCTTCTCTATCCTCTTTTCTTTCTCCCTCTATCTTCTATCGTTCTCTTTCCCTCTCTCTCTCTCTCTCTCTCTGTGTTGGCAACGCCATTTTAATATTCAAATGTCATGCTAACTACTTTTACTGGCCCTTACTGCCCTTTATTTGGAGTGACACCGTCCGCTTCTAGAGGACGGCGACGTGTTAGTGTTTATGTTGAGCATGCCTCCTGTGGTGAGCAGACAGTGTCATTTGTATGATAATACCCTGAATTGTGGACATTTGACAGTTGTCTGTATTATTTCTCTCTGTGAAATGCAATAAAAATATACTTGACTCTAATCCAGGACACACATTAATTACACCGGTTCTGTGGATGATTAAGGTGGTAATTAAACTCACTTGGTGCCTTATCTCAGGGTTTCTCAACTCCAGTCCTCAAGGCGCCTCAACAGGTCATGTTTTCAGGCTTTCCATCAATTTGCACAGGTGATTTGATCAGTTTCACTGCCTTAGTGATTACCACAGCCGTTTTATCTAAGGGAAATCCTGCAAACATGACCTGTTGGGGCACCTTGAGGACTGGAGTTGAGAAACACTGCCTTATCTGCATTAAATCATCCTCAGAACCTGTGTAATTAATATGTGTCTTGGATTAAAGGGATGATGTGGCAACCCTACTGCCCATTAAATGTATTTTGTAATCTCTACACTAGGTGAGCAGTCATCATTTCCCCTTCTGGGGAGAACAATGGGAGGATCTGAGTTCACAGCAGGAACATGGGATGCTGTTGTTTTTTGGCACTGGATTGTCATTGGATCCTCCCTGGATTCAGGAAAGGGAATTGTCTGTTCAGAGGATACAGAGTTTCATTTATGGCAGGCACCCAGTGGAGAGGATCTGTGTTGGTGGGGCGGCGGGTCTCAAGGGTAGCAACAGAGGGGGTAGGGAACAATTTTTGAATGAATTGATACGTTAATAGTTGTTCATTTATTCGTGAGAGTCAGGAAAACCATTCTGATATAAGTACATGATCGCTGAAGTGAATTTGGAGCAGCTGTGCATAACAACCAATCAGCTTCTGACTTGAGCTTGTTCAGTTAAGATTTGAAAATGAAAGATAGAAACTAATAGGTTGCAATTTACAGCTGCTCTAGTTTGATAAACTCCCTACCCCCATGAGCTTAGCAGAGTGGGGAATGCAGCTGATGTAAGGCATACTGACCCGGGCAGCTGGAAGTTCAGCTACATTTCAGGTACTGTATATGCCTTACATTGGTGCCATCAAAAGGGTTAATGAAAGCTGCAGATTTAATTGTGTATTTTTTTAATTTACAAAATGCAAAGTGAGCAAACAGAAGAAAAATCTAAATCAAATCAATATTTGGTGTGATTACCCTTTGGCTTCAAACCAGCATCAGTTCTTACACTTGCACACTTTGTATACTTGCACAAGTCAAAGATTTTGTAGGATGAGTCAGGTGTATGATTAACCAATTATACCAAGCAGGTGCTAATAATCATCCATTTCATATGTAGGTTGAAACACAGTAATTAACTGAAACAGCTGTGAAGGAGACTTAAAACTAAGTGAGGAACAGCCAAACTCTGCTACTAAGTTGAGGTTGTGGAAGAGAGTTTCACATCACAGGTCATACACCATGGCAGGACTGAGCACAGCAAGAAGACACAAGGTAGTTATACTGCACCAGCAAGGTCTCTCCCAGGCAAAGATTTCAAAGCAGATTGGGATTTCAAGATGTGCTGTTCATGCTCTTTTGAAGAAGCACAATGAAACGGGCAACGTTATAGGACCTTGATGGAGGATGAAAGACACACCATGCTTACTTCCTTTCGACATCGGAAGATATCCATCAGTGCCATCAGCACAGAACTCGTTCCAGTGGGAACCCGGTACACCCATCTACTGTCCGGAGAAGTCTGGCCGAGAGTGGTCTTCATGGAAGAATTGTTACCAAAAAGCCATACCTCTGATGTGAAAACAACTCTAAGGCCCCTTTCACACTGGGGCGGGCAGGTGCCGTGGCGGTATAGCGGCGCGATTTTCAGTGCCGCTATACCGTCGTTATCACCGCGGTATGCGGCCGCTAGCGGGGTGAATTTAACCCCCGCTAGCGGCCGAAAAAAGGGTTAATACCGCCCGCAAACCGCGGCTATTGCCGCGGTTTGCGGGCGGTATTACCGCGGTGTCCCATTGATTTCAATGGGCAACCACGGTAAAGGAGCGGTGAACACACCGCTCCTTCACCGCTGTAAAGATGCGGCTAGCAGGACTTTTGGAGCGGTCCTGCTAGCGCACTGCTTCAGTGTGGAAGCCTTCGGGCTTTCACATTGAAGAATACAGGGCACGATTTTTCAGGCGGTATAACAGCGCTAATATTAGCGCTAAACCGCCTGAAAAACGTGCCAGTGTGAAAGGGGCCTAAGCGACTCAACTCTGCATGAAAACATAGAAACTGGGATACAGAAAAATGGTAGCAGGTGCTCTGGACTGAATAGAAATATTGGGCAGTAGCAGGAGACAGTTTGTCTGTGAAGGGCTGGAGAGCGGTACAATAATGAGTTTCTGCAGACAACAGTGAAGCATGGTGGAGGTTCCTTGGGGCTGCATTTCTGCAAATAGAGTTGGAGATTTGGTCAGGATCAATGGTGTCTTCAATGTTGAAAAATCCAAGCCAGATAATTTTTCATCATGCCATACCATCAGGGAGGAGTGTGATTGGCCCCAAATTGATTCTGCAGCAGGACAATGTCCCCAACATATAGCCAATGTCATAAAGAACTATCTTCAGCATAAAGGAGTTCTGGAAGTGATGTTTTGGCCCCCAGAGAGCCCTGTTCTCAACATCATAGAGTCTGTCTGGGATTAAGAGACAGAAGGATTTGAGGCAGCCTACATACACAGAAGATCTGTGAATAGTTCTCCAAGATGTTTGGCCAAAACTACTTGCCAAATTCCTTCAAAAACTGTGTGCAAGTTTACCTAGAAGGATTGATGCTGTTTGAAGGCAAAGAGTGGGCACACCAAATATTGATTTGATTTGGATTCCTCTTCTGTTCATTTATTTTTTTACTCATTTTGTTAATTGATAAAAATAAAATAGTTCTGAAAGCTTTCTTAACTTACATCCTTTTTCCCACCTGCCTAAAACTTTTGCACAGTACTGTATATGACATTTATATTAGCCCAAGGTCCACATTAAACTAAGACTCTATGGGGTTTACTTACTAAAGGCAAATCCACTGTGCACTAGAAGTGCACTGCAACTGCATTTGGAAGTGCAGTCGCTGTAGATCTGAAGGAGACCTTGCAAGGAAAATATAAAACAGCATTTTTGCTTGTACATGATTGTATGATAGAATTCTGCAGAGCTTCCCCTCATTTCATATCTTCCCCTCAGATCTACAGTGACTGCACTTGCAGGGCACAGTGGATTTGCCTTTAGTAAATAAACCCCAAAGACTTCACTGGTATCTTTGCATAAAACATTGATAAGCCATTTTCTCCTCCATGATGAATTACTACAAGAATAGCTTCTGCTTTTATAGTTATTGGTATACTTCTAAGAGAGAATTAACATGTAACAAAGTAATGAGGCCACCATCACAAACAGTGTGTCCATTAGGGGCGCCGCCCCAGGTCCCCCTATCCATGCGTCCGGTCCCCTAATCTACATGCAGGGGGCCAGACGCATGGGTCTGTGGTCAGGTCTGTCTGCCGCCCCCCCGACTGATGGAGCACAAGCCGCCACTGCAAATGATATTGGTGATATGTGGGGTTTGGTCATAAGGAACGATTAGAGTTTTACCTTGATTTTATACATTTCTTTTGAACTGATTGCTGTGTTATCATAAATATTGGGGCTTTCTCTGTTGATTTTGCAGTCAACTGGTCTATGCCATACATTGTCCACCTCCACCCTGGCTTTTTTGTCCATGGTCATGCCAAACAATTGTGCCATGTGCATCACATAGTATTCTCCATTAAAATAAACTAAAATTGGTTGACATAAAGCAATGAATGTGCCACAAAACTGATTTGAAAAGAAAGACCTCCCTGCTATGATCCAGATGAATTATGTAAATTCAACAGTTGACTGGACCCTCTGGCGTCAACCTAAACTAAGATGTCAGTTTTGAATGGACCCACCCTTTAATGTATGTATGACCAAATTTGCTTACTTTGTTTGACGGCATGTTTACATTAGCTAAGAATTTTACTGATGCCACAGCTGCCGTCTCCTCTTTGTTATCATTTGTTTTTTCTTGCTAAATTGTTTACGTCATCATTAGTCAATTATTATGTTGTAATCTTCTGGCTTTTATAGATGTTTATTTCTGTCTTTTTGCCAATCCCCTGATTAAACTGATGATTAAATAAGTCCAGTATTATGCTAGATACACAGTGTGGTTTCATGTATTTACGTCTTTAGGAGTTTGAACTACCGCATTGTTGCACCTGGGCCACGAATGGGGCTGAAAAGGACAGAGAAGGAAGGAGAGCAGTCTGTGCCAGAGATATTTTAGTGTTTACATTTCCTTATTCTTATTGGTGATCCCTTTTCACACTGCTCAAACACTTAGTAACATGTTAATTAGTTTGCATTCATTGTCCTGTAATCTTCACAGGCTTATTTAAATAAAAACTCAGATCTAAACTAAAAAAACATTTCTGTAGTTCTAAAAGGAGAGGTTTGGGGTTGTTAAAAAAACAAACCTCACCTCCTATGCTGCAGTTTAGTTTTCAATCAGCTCTGAGCAGAGAGCGGTGGTTGTCAGAGCACCAGGCTGGGGAGGGAGTGGTTGAAGCTGGTTACGGCTCTCAGCCATTCGCTGTCCATCGGTCATCTGGGTGAACCCCAACAATATGGTCGGGATCCTTTGTAGAGCCTGGAGTGGCTCTGTGACGTCTGCCGGCAGTGGGCTTTAGCCTGCTGTTGGCTGATTCTTGGGTCACAGGAGAGCACTCCTGTGACTCGCAAGAGAAGTATGGACAAAAAAAAAAGCTTTGGCCATACTTTTCTTTTAATTGCAGATTATAAATGATAACCTAATAATTTTATTTCATTCAATAAAAGCTGTTAGTGCTGCTTACTGTACTGTATGTGCAGCTTTATTATAATTCAGTCTGTCTATTGAAGTTGTTTGCAGAAGAGTTACAAACATATATAATTTTCATGTCTCAAAGATATATCTATACCAGCAAGATTCTGTTTCTACATTAGTGTCAACCACTTCTTTTGGCACTTCTTTAGAATAGCAAAGTATAATACTGTCTCGAAACAAGATGCAGAAAGGAACTTGTTTCAATATCCAAAATAGACCGACATGCCATTCTATTTTCCAATTATAGTTACACAAAGAAAGACGAGTAAAGGCAAACAAGGAGAAATGCACTAATAAGTGTTATGTTTCTGTGCAGAAAAGAGAGGAAAAAAAGGGGGGTCATTTCCTCTTCGGCCTCAAAATTCCAACAACCGGTATTGTATCCATGGATCCCACATTTTATCAGATTTGTTCTGTGTATTTTTAAGCATACATATGAGTTTGTCGTTCACCATAATCAACTTATGCTTAACAGTCCCTGGACTCAGTTGACTGTTCCCACTTTCTTGTTATTGCAATTGTGGCAGCCAAAATTATTTTGAATGTTTAAGGATTTCTTTATCAAATTTCTAAAATATGGCAGATTACAGTGATTTAGGTAGGTTGAACCCAGTCACGGAACAGATCAAGTTCAAGATTCTAATCCAAAACCTAGGCATTACCACCAAATATGGGCACTATGGGGTTGATTTACTAAAGGCAAATAGACTGTGCACTTTGCGAGTGCAGTTGCCCTTGTTTTCCCCAGAGCTTAGTAAATGTGGTAAAGCTGTGCTGATTTCCATCATTCAATCATGTGCAAGCTAAAATGCTGTTTTTTCCTTGCACCTGATTGGATATTCTTTAAAAACTGAAGCTTACACCACATTCATCAAGCTCTGAGGAAAATTTGTGCAACTACTCTTGCAAAGCGCACAGTCTATTTGCCTTTAGTTAGTAAATCGACCCCAGTGCCTATCTGATTAGAGCCCTAATAGCATTTGGACATGGGGATATAACTTCACAATCTTAACAGGCACCCTGTACCACCTTAAGGCATCATGCACAAGGCGTTTTTATATCTACTGTTTTTGGCTTCAGGCATTTTTTTCTACAGCCAGTAAACTCCCCAGCATGTTATCCTATGGGGGTTATTTACGAAAGGCAAATCCACTTTGCACTACAAGTGCACTTGGAAGTGCAGTCACTGTAAATCTGAGGGGTAGATCTGAAATGAGGGGAATCTCTGCTGATTTTACCATCCAATCATGTGCAAGCTAAAATGCTGTTTTTTATTTTCCTTGCATGTCCCCCTTTGGATCTAAATTGACTGCACTTCCAAGTGCACTTTCAGTGCAGTTTCAAGTGCATTTGCAGTGCACTTGTAGTGCAAAGTGGATTTGCCTTTAGTAAATAACCCCCATGTGTACATGCACACGTAGGCTTTTATCAGCGTTTTTTTGGCTGGGGTGTTTTTTGGCTGGAAAAACCCCCCCAGAACTAGTGGGTTTTGAGAGGAGTTTTTCCAGCTGTAAAAATGCTTTAACTCCTGTTGGAAATATTGGGATGCCCAAACAGGGTTATTGTTTTTTTTGTTTTTTTTATTGCACCAGGGTGATTTTGTTTGATCAGTTTCATTGGAAATGCTGTATTCCTTAGCCTTGTTCTTCTTCTTTGAAATCATTGGGCGTCAGTGGAATCCTTGTCTGTACCTTTCCCCACCATTGTACTAGATAAAGCACACAATTAAACTAATCTATAAAGGAAGGGCCTGTATACAGAAATTCTACAAGATCTGGCAACGTTGACTGGATATAGACGGCTCCTTTTGGAAGGATACCCCTCTGTCTCAGCAGTAGTGGGCCCTGATTCAGCCCCTCCTGTTTGATGGGGGGGGGGGGAAGAACTACCTCCTATCCTAAATAAAGAAGCTGGGGACATGAAACATATCCCACATAAATGTGGGGGGGGGGAGTAGGAGGAGTGCCCCCCCCCAGCTGTAGTTTCGGCTGGGGAAATGGGTGGAAGTGCTGGGTGAATGGGTATGAGTGTTGTGTGAGTGAATGCAAGCACTTAAGTATTACTGAATAAGGATAACCGAATGAGTCCTGTGAAAATCACAGTTAAATACTCTCGATACACCTTTGGTATTAGGGTTTTGTGTTTCTTTTTTTTTTTTTTTCTTCTCCTCCGTTGAGGAACTGGGACACCTATGTGGCCATGTGGCCACAAGCTGTAGGCCTTATTAGGCTTGAATGTTATTTCGAGACTATATTGTTTATGCTCCCGCTTCACGGTGTAATACTGGTATATTGCTACTGAATACAAGAAAATAATGTGTAAGCGTGTATGTTGATATGCTCTGTAATTTTTCTCTGTTCAATGGAAAAATCAATAAACATAAATTAAAAAAAAAAAAAGATAAAGCACACAATGGAAACCTGCTTTTGGATCACAAGAGTACTACATTTTTGTTTTCTAATTTTGCAATGCATATGTAGTTTAGTGCACCATTGACCACACACAAAGCAAACATTTTCCCACATAAATGGTTGTTGTTTCCCAACAGTGGCATTGGTGCTGTGTAATCACTGCAGATGCATAATGCTTAGCAGAGTTCTCCTTTAACAAGCTAATCATACATGTCAGTGTTACTATCTCAGTGTAACATTTTAGCTTAAAACCAAAGTTATTTGCCATCAGATTTCTAGTCTTTTATTCTCACTCTGCGTGGTGACTAATTTACAGTAAACTCATAGAATTGTTCTCACACAGTCCCAGTAAGCGAAGGGAAAATTAGGCTTGAGGTTACGTTTTCCTGATTGAAAATGAGGAGAGGTATCGTACATCAGGTCATTATTTAATCTTTAACAGGTCTCTAAACTTGTTACAAAAACTTATATTACATGATAGAAGTAATTTAATTCTGAGCTCTGTATGTAAAAGTTCCTACATCTGTACAATAGTTTTTGTTTGCTCTCTTATCTGCCATTTTGTATCAAAAGTGGTACTGGGCACCGTGTTTTGAAATCGGTGGTTCCAATATGACAGTGGCAATTGATACTTCTCTTCTTTCAGAAGACGAAGAGGAAGTCGGCTGTAAAATTTAAAGTACGTTTCCATAAACATTATCAGAAACTCATTTACCATAAACCAGCTTTAAACATTCATATTAAAGCAGAGTTCCACCCAAGGATGCACAACTGCACCCCCTCTCCCACTACTAATGCATGTTGTAAAATGGGTGTACTTCCCTATGTTCATTCTCTGCCCCCTTGCTCTGCTGAGCCCAGAGCAGCTGACCCTACTGCCCACTCCTTGTCCAGGCCCTGGCTGTAAGAGAGATTTAGCAAAAAAATAAATCATATATAAAAAGGATTTATGTATGATAGTAATTTTAGCAGGAAATTGTAATAGATGTACTCATTTCAAGGGGTACTTGGAACTCAGTAAAGGCATTTGAAAGGGGTATATAATTTAGGAATGTTGAGAAATACTGCTTTAAAGTACCGTATATACTCGAGTATAAACCGACGTGAATATAAGCCGAGGCACCTAATTTTACCACAAAAAAATGGGAAAACGTATTGACTCGAGTATAAGCCTAGGGTGTCCATCTGCATGCCTCACTGTGCCCATGCCTCACTGTGTCCATGACTAGACTGACGTTTTACATGGGAGTCTATGGAAGGGGTGCCCAGGTTTAAAAAATCGGTGCACCCGGCCGTAGGTCTCCCGGACAACAAACTTTGCACACTTGTAGAGGAAGAGTGGGGCTACATATGTGCCAAGTTTGACCTACGACCAGCCAGTACTGGGTCCCCAAAATCCAGGAGATCAAGCGCAAAAAGGTGACTCGAGTATAAGCCGAGGGGGGCATTTTCAGCACAAAAAAATGTGCTGAAAAACTCGGCTTATACTCGAGTATATACGGTATATCTAAAGCCAAAATTTTTTTTTTTCTAGTTTTCAATAGAGTAGAGAAGGTTACAATCTCTGCCAGGTTGTTATTACTGTCTGTGTCCCCATTGGGGAGATTCATTATCTCTATTCATGAATTATCAAAACTAAAAAGAAAAATTTGAGGTTTAAATATACATTTAGGCCCCATGGCTAATGTTTTTTTTTTTACAAGTTTGTTGTGCGATAGCATAAGGCAACGCATTCACCTACAAGTTTTGACATCAAGTGACGTCGTCAGGGGTGTGGCTAAACAGACGCTACGGCTTAAGGAAGGCCATTCACTTTAAGCAATAAGTCAATCAAAGTGAATATAGAATAAAATTATATTTATATGTAACTTTACTCAGTGGCACCTCCTAATCAGGAAGCGCTCTACTTGGTGGACACCCGTGTGGGCGCGCTCCCGTGTCCTGCATCTGTGTACATTAACACAGAATGCAAGACTCGACCCCGCATCCCCGGCGCTGCGTCATTTGATTTGATTGACAGCAGCAGGAGCCAATGGCTTCACTGCTATCAATCTATCCAATCAGGACACGAGACACCAGCTAGAGCTGGTATGCTCGTTCCCGGCCAAAGAATGGGTGAAAAACCATGAGGGTTTACAAGCCCTTTAATGGAAAAATGTTCATGGGAAGAGGTAGATTCAAAGGAACCAATCCTCCCACATCCACATGCCCTGTCATTATCATTCAGTATGCCCATGAACGCATTAAGCGATGGAAATTCACTGTCCCATAGGGACATTTAAATGTTAAATTTAAATTCTTGCTGTGAGCATAGTCATTTATTCAGTCTTCACTAGCAATATTTGTTTATGTTGTAAAGAAATAATAGATTTTGTATATCACTTTAAGTGAAATGTTAACACAAATGTGACCGCTGCAAAAAGAAGGTGATTTCCCAGCAATACAGCAGCAAACCTTGTTTTTTTTTTTTCTTAAGAGATAGTCACTTTAAATGGCTCATCTTCAAGATCTTTACTGTACAACCTAATGAAGCCACACAGCATAGCTTCAAAATTGTCTACAGTATATCTTCTCCTGTCCTCCCCACAAATACACACTAGTTTCAATGGGAAGGGTGAAAGAGAGGTTATCAGGAAGCATATTTTAGCTTATAGAAATGTAGAACAGCTATTATCATTATCCCCCAAAGTAGGGCAGCAAGATGGGGGCCATCCAAAGATGATATTTTCATTTTTTATAGCTGTGGGTGACAAAATGTCTGCAATGAAAAATTGTTGTATATTTCCAACTTTTTTCAGCATACACCACCGACGTGCATTGATGTGAAGTGAACACATAGGCCACATGGATATTTGCCTTGTTTATGTGTTAGGAATGCATTAGCCATATGATGTGAACATGCAATGTTGAGGTAATGCTGTTAAAGCAGAACTATACCAAACTTGGATCCAGTGATGTGGCGTCCCAGAGCTCCCTTCCGGCCACTGACATGTTCGAGCAGCCAGCTTCTGGGTCTCGATTTCCGGCTGCTTTCAATGGCCGAGTGGGGGTGACATCCCTCCCATGCATGCAGCTTTGACATTGCCATATTTCTACAGTGAGCTGTGCCTATGCACCTCACTGTACAGGGGTGGACAGGTAGGTAAGTAACTTTAATGCAGAAAAGACAACGCATTCTGCCATAAAAACCCTGCCTGTTCGCCCAGTTTTCACTTTAATAAACACCAACAAGAAGAAAAAAATGAATGTGAATGTGTGATATTCATCACCAAACATGCACAGGTGGTTAATCATTCTGCAATGAACCAAGAAAATTAAGCTACTGTGAATATTTTTGGATTGCCACATTCAGTGCTTTGTAAATATGCCATTAAGAACTTGCTTATAGGGAGCCAAAATCACACACACACACCTCTGTTCAGAAAATTAGATATTTGACATATATTTCATTTTGCTTTGAAATTTGCTTTTATAATTGGAAAAGTTCTCAGAGTTTTCCTGTACAGGATGTGATCTGTGTGTTGGTCAACATTACTCCTCACTAGGCCACCTTCGTTCTAAGTAAATTCTTTGTGATACGATCCTAAACTTCTGACATGTTTTCTGATGATGTAAGAACAAATTCTTTCGCATAATCCAATTTTAGTGTCCCTTTAGCAGTTTTTCTACCAGTAATGTGTAAGCGCTTCAAGAGTGAACTTTTACATCTTACAAGGGGTCTCTGAACACTAGATAAATCTTTAAAATATGGTGATTTGATTTCCAAAATTGACTGCACAGCTGGGACCACACAGGATCTTTCCTCCAGGATATTCCAGTACTTTGCCTGTCAACAAATTATACTCTTTTTACATGGATTTACAACAGTGTGCTACAGTGGCGTAACATAGGCTGCTTGGCAAAATTAAACTGTTTACACAGAGCATGGAAATTTCGAAGTTTCCCCAGTGCAAGGAAAACACAGAGAACAAAATTAGCACTGAACGTTTTAAAGTGATCAAAAGAAAGCAAACGAATGTGAAACTTTATCACTCAGGCTGACGGAATTGTGGATTTTAAAGGCTGAAATGTTGAAGGAATGATTATGGTCTAGACTTGTTATAACAGGAAATGGCAGAAAATCACTCAAGTCAAAAACAACAAACAGCAGTGTAGTTCTTATATGTCTATCTGTCTATCCATCTGCATTCAAGTCATATCTTTTTGACTTTGAATACTAAGAGCAGCTTACAATGTACAGGTGATCAGTTTTTGGATCATCTATGTCACTGCAACCCTTCATATATGTCAGTGTCCCTGCACCACTCCAAACCAACAGCTATAGCTTACATAATAAGCTAATGACTAAAACTTGTCTGTGGTCGCCCTGGAGATATTTTCCCTATTACTGACTAACCATACTTTGTTCAGCACTGTGTCTCTGTGTGGAGATGGTCATGCTGGTAGAAGCAGAGGATTACTTTCTGATATAAGAGTTTCCCCCCATGACTGATGAAAGGCAAAACGAGCAGCAGCAGGAGAGGTTAAGATGGCACAGATCCTCAAAATGGATGAAACATTAAGGTAGCAGGGAGATGCTTGTCTGTAGTCCTCAGTACAGCTTTCTTTCCAGCAAGGAGAACAGTGAGCAGCACAGTAGTGACATCACCAAATCTCACTCCAAACCTCCTGACACTAGCAGTCACACACAGCGGTGCCTTAGATATCGCACGCTGCAGATATACAGTTATAAGGCTCTAGGCACAGGAAGCGTTCTGCTGTGTTTTAGGGAAAATTCAAGATAAAAGTACATTTTCGGGGTACTGCGTAGACACAATTAACATTTCTAGATGTACACAATAAGATAGCAAAACAAAATCAGGTCCACATTATGTCATATTGCTACAGAGCCCTGTCCTTTCCCACTAAGCCCCACCTTCACAACATATATGTGAATCAATCAAGTGTCAAAAATGGCAACTGATATTGATGTAAAAATATATATATATATATATATATATATATATATATATATATATATATAACCCCACAGTGACAGTGGCATAATAACAGGGATAGCAGTTGATTCATCAATTGTCAGGAGGACCATAGCGTTGTGAGCCCCAACTTTGACCCGTGTTCAAGAATGGTTATCTCTTTCCTTGTCATGAGATTAACAACCTGATTTACTTATAAGTCAGGAAAAATAATTGAATGCTTACATTGTTTTGTGGGACACATGTTTTTGGTGGGTATTATTGATATTGAAGAAATGTTGCAAGGTCCTAGTCCACCTTTTATGTATAAAACATAAGTTTCCCCCACGCTGAACAACGCTGTTCATATTTTAGATCTGGAAACTTGTAAAAGTAGATGTATTATTTCTTGCATGGCTAGTTCTAAAACCCAGAACGCAGGATTGGTCCTTGTTATGAACACAGTAAGCTATCAAATGCACATTACAAATATTGCAGATTTTTGCAGGTAATTATAATGTTTAGGTAGTAAAAATGAAGGTAGTTTCAATATAATTTTCTCTATGATAAGGAACCTTCTAAAATGTTGCCCCAGCTTCCTATTGCCTCACTAGGGAATCCCATGGAAAGTTCTAGGTATTCACTGGTCATCTCAGAACATTCTTCCAGTGGTCTTTGAATTGGCCTTGGTACCCTTTTCTCAATTAATATTTATGCGCCGGCCCAGTAACAGGTATTTCACTTTTACTCTATCAAAATAAATTATGTGTAATTTAATTGACATTTCTGGATTTCTTTATAGGCAACACGAGAAACCTTAACAAACCACTGCAATAACCTGGGAGATTTACTTGGAAAGGAAAATGACCTGGCTCTCATCATTGATGGACAGACCCTAAAGTACGCTCTCTCATTTGAAGTCCGTCAGTGCTTCCTGGACTTGGCACTTTCCTGTAAGGCTGTCATCTGCTGCAGGTACACAGAATTCATTATTTTCTACCACTGCCAGTGTGTATTGCAAAATTGCTTATGTCTAGAGCTCTGGCTGTAAAAATCATAGTGTACCTTGTAAAACAGTTTGCTAGGCAAATGTGTAGCACAGATATGCTTGACATCCAAATCAGAAAGGAGAAAAAAAAGAATGTAACTGGAACATTTTATTATGAACAAAACAGAAACTTAAGATAATCTGAGGTGGAAAACTACAATGTAACCAGATGTTGATTTGTTTTATGTTTCCTGCTGTATTTTTATTTAAGATCTCTTGGACATGTTCCTTTTCTTGACAGCTAAGGTGCTGTGCCTTTTTTGTATTTTTTATTGTTGACTGTGATGGTTGACAGGAACGTTGCTAAACCGCCTTGTGTCATGGGGACGTTTTAAAGAAAATGGACAAGTCAGAAGAATGAAACTTACTAATTATGTATATTTTGACAGCTGTCTTTTGAAAGTTGCCATTTTATTTGCTTTCGGTATATTTTGGGGAATAGCGCTTATTAGTACAACGTGTAAATACATACCTGTCTATTTGTTATAAAGGATTTCCAGGAAAAAGATAACCACTTTGCACCTCACCCACAGTTTTGGCGCAGCGCCACTATATTGCCATATACTATTTTTCTTAGGGGGGGGGGAGGGTGCAAAAAAATGACCAGCCCTGGGTACCAGATGTGCTAGCTACGCCACTGGTATGAGATCCCCTTGATCCCACCTGCACCTACCACACAATGGGTCTGCCAGTCAACCCATCCTATGAATCTTTACTGGGGGTATAGTGTACTCTAAGTACAATCAATAGCTGAGACACTTTTTGAGATACATTTAAAGAGCAATTAGGAATAGATTGAATGGCTTCCTCCCATTGTTCCCCCTTTAGGGACCCCAGGTCTTTTTCCCCATAAGGATGTTACCATGGTGGGATAGGTTTTTAGATATTCCTGTAATAGTATATGCTAACATTGGGAGATTATTCCCTTAGTTTCAGTACTGGAGTGTAGCAGGTGGAAAATAGGACCCATTCCCCTGCGTCACACTGTGCTTGAATCGCGTGCCTTTACTGGAAATAGAAATACAGCATGGAATCCGTCAATAAAAACCTGCTTTGCAGGTCAGAAAGGTCAGTTTTTTTTTATTATGGAAGATGTGGGACACGTGAATCACACCAAAGGCACGCCATCTAAGGCCCCTGTTGTAGCTTAGCTAGCTCTACATAGTGTTGACTGTAATTATGTGATTATGTGCATACACCTCAATCATTGTAGTAGGATGGACATATACATATCTAGATCTGAGAGATCTGGTATAAAAGAGGTAGTTCAATCCGCAATAGACATTTATTGAGGGTTACATAATATATATAAATTACACATCAGACGGTATTTACAACACAATGTACAGTGTAGGTCCCCTGGCTTACATGGTATTTACAAATTACCCACAATGCCCATATTTACAATACAATATAGTATACAAGTATAGAATTAGATTACCTGTTAACTTCAGGTCAGCCCACGGTGGCTGCTGTCTGTTCCCACACCAAAGAAAAGAGACCTTAGCTTGCTCACAAAGCATTATATATCCCCCCTCCTTTCTGTATGGTGGCTAATATAATTCTCCCTAATTGGTCACTGTACCTAGAAAATGTATATTGGGCACAGCCTGATTGGATGAGTCACAGCAGGCTTTTGTTTACGGCCCATGTGAGATGTAATCAGGGAAAACAAAAGGCCACCCTTTGAAGTTGTAGCTAATTACCGTAAGACTAGCACAGCACTCAATACTTTAAATATATTTCCTTCTACCTGAAATATATCTAATTGCAATTTTATTTACAGCTGTTAATGGAGATTTCACATAAACCCATAAGGCACAATAGGATTGGTTGCCCCATATTGGACTGTATTCAGTAAATATTAAGTTCTGTTATGATACACTGTGAACACACAGGCATTTTAATGCAGAAGATACGCGCAGTGCATATTTACCTGTCTGCTCACAGCGATCCCCAGTCTGTAATTGAGCTGCGCATACTCGGCTCAGTCTACAGCAGCTAGGTCGATCCTGTGTACCTGGTTTATTAGCTCCTGTGCACACACAAGAATATCATCCTGCACCAACCAATAAAGATGGCTGAAACCTTGCACACAGGAGAAGATGCCGTCCAGTTCTGGGCAACAGTCCTCAGAAAGGATGTGCTGGAACTGGAGAGAGTCCAGAGAAGGGCAACAAAGCTAATAAAGGGACTTGAAGACCTTAGTTATGAGGAAAGATTACGAGCATTGAACTTATTCTCTCTGGAGAGGAGATGCTTGAGAGGGGATATGATTTCAATGTACAAATACCGTACTGGTGACCCCACTATAGGGATAAAAAAAATTCTCGAACAGGAATTTAAAAAGGCGTGCGGGCATTCACTAAAATTAGTAGAGAAGTGGTTTAATCTTAAACTGCGTAGAGGGTTCTTTACTGTGAGAGCGGTAAGGATGTGGAATTCTCTTCCACAAGCAGTCGTTTCAGCGGGGAGCATCGATAATTTAAAAAAACTATTAGTTAGACACCTAAACGACCATAACATACAGGGATATACAATGTAATACTGACATTAAAGCACACACACAGCTTGGACTTGATGGACTTGTGTCTTTTTTCAACCTCACCAACTATGTAACTATGTAACTATGCCGGCCCTGGCAAGGGAGCATTGGAAAGGTGAGTATCCTCCCTTTAGTTCGGCTTTTACAGTGATCCAAGGGCTGTGTGAGGTCTGAAACCTTACCATGCTGAGGGATGGTTGTTACAGGGGGGTAAAAAAAAATTTCCTTTAATAATTTATGGCAGCACCTTTTGCAACAAATAGTCTGTCTCAACCTTGCAAGGAAGTCAGATGTGCAGATCTGACAAAGCCATCATAAAACACCTGTATCTGCTGGCACAGTTATGGGAATAAATATCTGCCTTGATCACGTTTATGCACAGGGAAAGAGATGAAGCAAACACATAGACGAAGTGACTTATCACGAAACGCGTAGGGCGGACCGAGCGGCGTGGTGATGTCATCCCCTTACTGCTCGATCTCCTAGGACGGGTTTGCTCGTCGGTGTCCGGCCGGCACCGCGAGCTTAAGGCTGTACCTTTTTAACATTGTCGTAAGTGTTTCTTATCCATTTTTTACAATAAAAACCCAAAGATTTTACACCAGCGAGGCATTCTTTCCTCTCTTGCATGTCATTTACTGTGGCTACATTGCCTTTCTACTGTGCAAGCGCCGAATGAAGAGGAGGCCATAGGAGTTACCATCATCTCACTGGTTTTACTTAGATGTGGTTTGGGGTCCTCCGTAACAGGGGACCAACCAGTTCTGGTAAGCTGCTGACCTTTTTTTATGGTGGTGGATGTCACTCTTCAGACAACACGTTGGAATCCGGCATTGCATTTATTTTTCATTCAATTGATTTTTTTGCACGGGTGTTTTTACTTCATATTTATTTGGACTTTATTAATTAATTTTTATTTTTGTTTTTGCACATATGGACTGACGCCTTAGTGTGTCAGACCTGGAAGTTATTCACAGAGGTTTACACATTCATGTATTAACTACATGTGTAATTTATATTCCCACTTGATATAGGTTGGGTTTGTTCCCAATTCCGTATTAGTTTATGTGTCAGTATTTATTGATTTATGCACTTTCATGTGGGGTGAATCATTTATGACACATCAGTTTGATGTTTCAAGTTAGTTTGAGTTTAGCGCTACTACATTTTTCTTTCTATTGTGTTTCACTGTTTATGTTTATCAGGTTAGTAGCTGCATAGGACTTGTACTAAGACAATCTGGTGCCAGCCAGCAATTGTCACCTTCTAATCCTGAGCGCAATTTCTTTTCTTTTCATCAAACACATACAGGTCCTTCTCGCTACGGACAGACTGGGATTCAGGGACCCACCAGAGATAGTTAAGTCTGGTGGCTCACCTCCCCTACCTGTCAGATTTTTAACAAAATACAACTACAGTCTTCTCCCAACAACATTGTCTTTATTACTGATACCACAAATTATTACCAAGGGCTTTGCAGAGTATTTATAACACAATCATACAAATGACCCTGTCTGATTTTAACATATTTGTGCTCAATTAACCAACATCAAAAATGTATTTAAAAGTGAAGAAACAGTTGACTTGAAAACTACATACATAACACAAAAATTGGTCAATTAAGAGTTGTTCAAGCAAGTGTCACTAAGTATAAAGAATATGATGACTAATGGTACAGAACTGACATTATTGGAATACCCACTCTTCAAGCTGTTGAAATGAAAGTAGAACTATAGGCAAAACTTTTTTTTTTAATTTTGGATATAGCAAGGGAGGGTTATATCCCCGGTCAGATTTTTTTCCGCCATCTGTATCCCATTGCTGTAATTTCCCTACATTTCTTGTCCCATAGCCAAACAGGAAGTGTGAAAAAATCCCTGTAAATTAAGGGAATTCCTTGGGGACCCCCAGGTCAACAGAACTAGTGTCCCCAATGGAAGATTTCCCCACTATTACTTTTCTGGGGACAACCCAAAATTTGGGTAATTTCTTTTACTTTCACTTTTAATTTTTTAATTTTTATTTTTTATTTATTCTTTATTAGAAAATCTGTTAATATTATACAGCACACACCCACATTGGTGTAATACAGTTTCAACATATCAAAAAGATTACAAATATATACATTCTTCCTAATTTTCCAATTTTTACCCTATTACCCATGTCCCTCCCTCCCTTTCATCTACCCCCCTCCCCCGGATCTGTCATTTCCTTCCTCTTTTCTCTACTTTTCCTCTTCTCTCTTTTTTCTACTCTATTTTGTTATTTATCTTTTTCCATCATTCCTTTCACATATTTATCTGACAATTTGAAAACTCTCCATTCTTCCCATTTTACCCTGTTGCTTTCCCCCCTTCCCTGCTCTCCTCGGCTCAGGTGTTCCATCTCAGCGATATAATCAACTTGCTGTATCCATTCTTTTATGGTTGGCTTTTTTATTGATAATCAGTTTTTTGGAATTAACCCCTTTGCCGCGTTTAGCAGGGATGGGACTAACGTTTTTCTGTATTCCTTTTTTGTTTTGTTTGTGCCATGGAATAGGCATGTCCAGGCACTTTGCAAGATTTTTTCCCCCGTTACTATTTCTATATACTCCAGGATTTCAGTCCAATACTCCTCTATTTTTGGGCATTCCCACCACATATGAATTGTCGTTCCCAAGAGCCCACATCCCCTTCCACACAATGGGGAGTTGTTAGAATGTATTTTATTCATTTTCTCTGGGGTCAAATGCCAACGCACCAGGTTTTTATAGTTTATTTTTATTGTTGCTATGTCAGATGCAAAGCTATAGACTGATTCTATTATTTGTTTTTCCTCTATTTCTTTACCTAGATCTTGACTCCATTTTTCTAAAAAGGGTAATGATCCTTCCGTTTCTAATTCTGTTAGAATTTTATTTACCTGCGATATCCCGTGCCTCAAGGGCTTCTCTATACTACATATCTTTTCAATGGGGGTTAGCATTTTTTCATCTCTTATTGGTTTTGGGATAGTGCTTACAAAATGTTTTATTTGAAGATATTCCCAGTCACTGAGCTGGTCCCACCCGTGCTTCTTATTTAATTCTTGTTTTGTCATTATTTTCCCTAGTATAGTGATATCCTTTAACCACTTAAGCCCCGGACCATTTGGTAGCTAAAGGACCAGAGGTGAATTCAGAATTTTGCACTGCGCTGCTTTAACTGTAAATTGTGCGGACATGCAATGTTGTACCCAAACGAAATTTGCGTCCTTTTCTTCCCACAAATAGAGCTTTCTTTTAATGGTATTTGATTGCCTCTGCGATTTTTATTTTTTGCGATATAAACGGAAAAAGCGAAAATCTTGAAAAAAAATGATATTTTCTACTTTTTGTTATAAGAAAAATCGAATAAACTCAATTGTAGTCATACATTTAGGCCAAAATGTATTCAGCCACATGTTTTTAGTAAAAAAAATGTCAATAAGCGTATATTTATCGGTTTGCGCAAAAGTTATAGAGTTTACAAACTAGGGTACATTTTCTGAAATTTACACAGCTTTAAATTTATGACTGCCTATCTCATTTCTTGAGGTGCTAAAATGACAGGGCAGTACAAAACCCCCCCAAATGACCCCATTTTGGAAAGTAGACACCCCAAGGAAATTGCTGAGAGGCATGTTGAGCCCATTGAATATTTTTTTTTTGTCCCAAGTGATTGAATAATGACAAAAAAAAAAAAAAAAAAGTTGTCACTAAATGATATATTGCTCACACATGCCATGGTTATATGTGGAATTTCACCCCAAAATACATTTTGCTGCTTCTCCTGAGTACGGGGATACCACATGTGTGGGACTTTTTGGGAGCCTAGCCGCGTACGGGACCCCGGAAACCAAGCACCGCCTTCAGGATTTCTAAGGGCGCAAATTTTTGATTTCACTCCTCACTACCTATCACAGTTTCGAAGGCCATAAAATGCCAAAATAGCACAAAACCCCCCCAAATGACCCCATTTTAGAAAGTAGACACCCCAAGGGAATTGCTGAGAGGCCTGTTGAGCCCATTGAATATATTTTTTTTTGCCCCAAGTGATTGAATAATGACAAAAAAAAAAAAATTACAAAAAGTTGTCACTAAATGATATATTGCTCACACATGCCATGGTTATATGTGGAATTACACCCCAAAATAAATTTTTCTGCTTCTCCTGAGTACGGGGATACCACATGTGTGGGACTTTTTAGGAGCCTAGCCGCGTACGGGACCCCGAAAACCAAGCACCGCCTTCAGGATTTCTAGGCACAAATTTTTGATTTCACTCCTCACTACCTATCACAGTTTCGAAGGCCATAAAATGCCAAAATCGCACAAAACCCCCCCCAAATGACCCCATTTTGGAATATAGACACCCCAAGCTATTTGCTGAGAGGAATGGCGAGTATTTTACAGCTCTCATTTGTTTTTGAAAATGAAGAAAGACAATATATATATATATTTTTATTTTTTTTCAATTTTCAAAACTTTGTGACAAAAAGCGAGATCTGCAAAATACTCACAATACCTCTCAGCAAATAGCTTGGGGTGTCTACTTTCCAAAATGGGGTCATTTGGGGGGGTTTTGTGCTATCTGGGCATTCCATGGCCTCCGAAACTGTGATAGGCAGTGAGAAGTGAAATCAAAAATTTACACCCTTAGAAAGCCTGAAGGCGGTGCTTGGTTTTTGGGGTCCCGTACGTGGCTAGGCTCCCAAAAAGTCTCACACATGTGGTATCCCCGTACTCAGGAGAAGCAACAGAATGTATTTTGGGGTGTAATTCCACATATGCCCATGGCATGTTTGAGCAATATATCATTTAGTGACAACTTTGTGCAAAAAAAAAAAAAAAAAATTGTCGTTTTTCCGCAACTTGTGTCAACATATAAAATATTCCATGGACTCGACATGCCTCTCAGTATATAGCTTGGGGTGTCTACTTTCCAAAATGGGGTCATTTGGGGGGGTTTTGAACTGTTCTGGCATTTTATACACAACATTAGGAAGCTTACATCCACTCTTCTAACCACTTGAAGACAAAGCCCTTTTTGACACTTTTTGTTTACATGAAAACATTTTTTTTTTGCAAGAAAATTATGTTGAACCCCCAAACATTATATATATTTTTAAAGCAAAGGCCCTACAGATTAAAATGGTGGGTGTTGCATTTTTTTTTCTACACAGTATTTGCGCAGCGATTTTTTAAACGCATTTTTTGGGTTAAAAAATACACTTTTTTTAATTTTAATGCACTAAAACACACTATATTGCCCAAATGTTTGATGAAATAAAAAAGATGATCTTAGGCCGAGTACATAGATACCAAACACGACATGCTTTAAAATTTCGCACAAACGCGCATTGGCGACAAACTACATACATTTTTAAAAGCCTTTAAAAGCCTTTACAGGTTACCCCAGTGGATTTACAGAGGAGGTCTACTGCTAAAATGATTGCCCTCGATCTGACCTTCGCGGTGATACCTCACATGCATGGTGCAATTGCTGTTTACATATGACTCCAGACCGACGCTTGCGTTCGCCATTGGGCAAGAGCAGGGCAGGACAGGGGTGCTTTTTTTTTTTGCTTTTTTTTTTCTTATTAATTTTGCTTTTTTATTTTATTTTTAAATTGTTCCTTCCAAGTATTTTTTTTTTTTATCATTTTTATTGTTATCTCAGGGAATGTAAATATCCCCTATGATAGCAATAGGTAATGACAGGTACTCTTTTTTGAAAATACTGGGGTCTATTGGACCCTAGATCTTTCCTCTGCCCTCAAAGCATCTGACCACACCAAGATCGGTGTGATAAAATGCTTTCCCAATTTCCCAATGGCGCTTTTTATATCCGGGGGGGGGGGACATTCCCTCCCACTGCTTGTAAAAGCAGTCCAGAGGCTAATTAGCCACTAGGATTGCTTTTACATGAAAGCTGGCCGCTGGCTGAAAAGAATGATACCAAGATGATACCTAAACCCGCAGGCATCATTCTGGTATAAACATTCAAAGTCCAGCAACATACCAGTACGTTGCTGGTCCTTGTTGGACATGTATTGTAATCTTTTTATTTCATGCAGCCAGTTGGCTGAACGAAAAAAGAGATTGATCGGTGGGTATGCCCACCATTAGAATACCGCCCTTCATCCACCCACTTCCAATGATGGGCATACACGCACCATTTATATATGCCGAAGCATGGGGGCATCCTCCCGCAAAAAAGTTATGCCGCACACACATGGTCGGACTTTTCCACGGGCAAGCCTCCGTCGGAATTTCGACCGTATGTACGCGGCATTAGGAGCAAAATCGCTCCTCCGCCCCTGCTGCCCCAATGCTTCGGCATATTTGCTTTTTTTTTTTAACTGTGGTGGTGAAATCACCTCCTACAGCACTGGAGTCGCAGGGATCAGGCCTGTCTCTGCGAACGCTGCGGTTATGTGTGTTGTGTTTTGTAAGTGACAGTGATCGATCGATACTGCACTTGGGTGGCCTGGGCTGGACGGAGGGGCAAAACGCAGGTGCCAGCAGGTATCTGGGCTGATCCCGCTAACACTGCGTTTTTGGGAACCCTAAACTGCTGGGGACGCTAGTATAGATCTGATCAGATCAGATATTGATCTGTTCAGATACTATACCACTAAGGGGGGTGTATGCTTCACGCGTGGGTGTTAGCGTTACTGGCACTAACCTGACGCTGCCTGGGGTGTGACTCAGACCCTCTCTGACGCTAAAACCTAATTGATATCACCCGCCGGGCGATCAGGGGGTTAAACCTTTATTGGGTTATATACACGGCGGGTGCCCTGACACTATAAAAAGCAAACTAACTAACCAGCGTCACCCGTAACACTTATATGGTGATCACTGGTGAAAGGGTTAACTAGGGGCAATCAGGGGGTTAAAACCTTTATTAGATAATATATGGGGGTACCTGACGCTATAAAAACCTGCGGCGAACCTAAAAAAAATTACCAGCTACCGATCTGCATCACCGACACTAAGACAGCGTTTAGATAAACAATTGCTTAGCGACAGTGGTGATAGGGGGTGAAAGGGTTACCTGGGGGGCGATCAAGGGGGTTAAACCTTTATTAGATAATATATTGGGGTACCTGACGCTATAAAAACATGCGGCGAACCTAAAAAAAATTACTGGCTACGATCTGCATCACCGACACTAAGACAGCGTTTAGAAAAACAATTGCTTAGCGACAGTGGTGATAGGGGGTGAAAGGGTTACCTGGGGGGCGATCAAGGGGGTTAAACCTTTATTAGATAATATATTGGGGTACCTGACGCTATAAAAACCTGCGGCGAACCTAAAAAAAATTACCGGTTACCGATCTGCATCACAGACACTAAGACAGCGTTTAGAAAAACGATCGCTTAGTGACAGTGGTGATAGGGGGTGAAAGGGTTACCTGGGGGGCGATCAAGGGGGTTAAACCTTTATTAGATAATATATTGGGGTACCTGACGCTATAAAAACATGCGGCGAACCTAAAAAAAATTACTGGCTAACGATCTGCATCACCGACACTAAGACAGCGTTTAGAAAAACAATTGCTTAGTGACAGTGGTGATAGGGGGTGAAAGGGTTACCTGGGGGGCGATCAAGGGGGTTAAACCTTTATTAGATAATATATTGGGGTACCTGACGCTATAAAAACCTGCGGCGAACCTAAAAAAAATTACCGGCTACCGATCTGCATCACAGACACTAAGACAGCATTTAGAAAAACGATCGCTTAGTGACAGTGGTGATAGGGGGTGAAAGGGTTACCTGGGGGGCGATCAAGGGGGTTAAACCTTTATTAGATAATATATTGGGGTACCTGACGCTATAAAAACCTGCGACGAACCTAAAAAAATTTACTGGCTGCCGGTCGGCATCACTGACGCTAAGACAGCGATCAGAAAATGATCGCTAAGCGACAGTGGTGATAGGCGGTGAAAGGGTTATCTGGGGGGTAATCAGGGGGTTAAACCTTTATTAGGGGGGGTTTGGGGGCTACACTGGACCTAAGACTAAACTTTGGTGACACTTTTACAGTCACAAATGTCACTGATTGCAGTGATCACTAAATAAATGGTCACTGCAATCAGTGACACTGTGACTGGGGGCTGGGGGGGTGATCTGGGGTGTCTGGGGGGGCTGGGGGGCGATTTATGTCCCTATGTGTCCTGGTGTCAGTGTAGTGTTGTGTGCACTGACCTGATGACTTCTCTTGTACGGCGCTCGGTATATGTGAGCGCCGCACCAGAGATGACATCACTTCCTCCTGCTCCCTCTGTCTGACACAGACAGAGGGGGCATTTCCATTCGCCGGGAGCGATCACGAGGGGGTGGCCAGAAACGAATGGCTGCCCCCTCATCCCGGAACGCTCCCGGACACTTAGCCACCGCTCATTGTACAGAAGGGGGGTCCGATTGGACCCCCCAACTATACAAAGGCAATCACGTATGCTCTACGTGATTGTGCCTGTCGGTGCCATTCTGCCGACGTATATATACAGTGAGCGGTCGTTAAGTGGTTAATTGTGCTATTCCCATTTGTTTTCCCATTCGTGTGCCGTTTCCTGGTATAAAAAACGTTGTGTCTGCTAATGGAATCAATGGAGAATTGTATTTCCATTTTTCGTGTCTATACAGTGTATCCCATGTTTTCCATACTTTTCTAGTTATGTGATGTATTTTTTCACCTAGTGCTCTAAATTTCGGTGGTATCCATATATTTTTTTTTAACTGAGTCTTACTTAAAGTGTCTTCCATTTGTGCCCATTTTTTTTTTTTGTGTATGGATTTGCCCATTCCATTAACCTGGCTAATATGATCGCTTTGTGATATCTTTTTATATCTGGTAGTGCCACCCCCCCCCTCTTTTTTTCCCGGGTTAGCAGTGTATATTTAATTCTGGCCTTTTTACCTTGCCATATGTAGTTCAGGATGATCGTTTTAATCAGCTTAAAGAAAAAATGGGGTATTTCTATTGGAAGCATCTGAAGCTTATATGTTATTTTCGGTAGGATCATCATTTTTAATATGTTGATCCTTCCTATCCATGAAATGGGTCTCTTGGAGTTTTTTTTTATTCTGTTTTAATTTCATTTAGTAAAGGAATGAAGTTGGCCGGCTACAATCCTTCTTGCGTTGTTGTTATCTTAATTCCTAAGTATGTCAAAGTTTTTTTTCCCCATGTAAACGAAAATTCTCTCTGTAATGATCTTTCTTCTTCTCTATCTATACCTAAATTCAAGATTACTGTCTTAATTGGGTTTATCTTGAAATTTGAAAGCTCCCCATATTTTTTTATTTCTTTGATCACATTAGGTAATGACAACCTTGGCCTTGTTAGGTATAGGAGAATGTCATCTGCATACGCTGCCACTTTATGTTCCTCCTCTCCAATTCTCACCCCCCCTATATCCCGGCTATTCCGTATATTTGCCAGTAATGGTTCTAATGCCAACACATATAGGAGGGGTGAGAGCGGACACCCCTGTCTTGTTCCGTTATACATCTCGAATACAGACGACACACTCCCATTTACCTTTACCCTTGCCGTTGGGTGAGTATATAGGTTTTTAATCCATCTCCTATACTTTGGTCCCAGACCTACATACCCAAGTGTATTCATCATAAACCCCCAGTCGACTCGGTCAAATGCTTTTTCCGCATCTATTGACATGAGTACGACTGGGGGTTTAATCTCTCTCTCTTTCTGAACTAATAGTAGTGTTCTTATACTATTATCTCTCCCTTCCCTCCCTGCCACGAAACCCACCTGGTCTGCATTAATTAGTTCCGGCATTAAGTTTTTTAATCTCGTTGCCAATACTTTTGCATATAGCTTGATGTCTGTATTTAATAGCGCTATGGGTCGATAGTTGGAACATATAGTTCCATCTTTTCCTGTTTTTGGTATAATCGAAATATTGGCAAGGAGAGATTATTTTCTTATTTCTACATCTTCCCCTATTCTATTAAAATAGCTACATAGCTCTGGCACCAACTATTTTAAAAAAAAATTATGATACTTGATATGGAATCCATCGGGCCCTGGGCTTTTCCCCCCTGCTGTTTCTTGAAGGGCTTTATTTATTTCTTCTTGCGTGATTGGGTCTTCTAAACTCTCGGCACTTTCAGTAGTTATTTTTGGTAAGTTAGTTTGTTCTAGGTATTCCTCTATTCTAAGTTTCCTGTTTTCCTCCTCCTGTTGTGTCTTTTTCACTCTGATGTCGTATAGTGTACTATAGTATGTCTTAAATATTTCTGCAATTTCTGATGTTTTAAATTTCATCTCTCCTTTCTGATTTTTTATTTTATTTACGTAGTTTAAAGTTTTTTTCCCCTTTGCTATTCTTGCTAAGTATTTCCCAGGTTTGTTCCCCCACTCATACCTTTCCTTTGCTACATTTTTCAATATTTTTCTGGTTTCCTGTTCCATCAAATCTCTAAGTTGACCTCTCTTGATTATTATCTTTTGATGAATTTCCCTATCTCCCTGTTTTTTAACTTTTTGTTCCAAATCATTCAGTTCTTTTAATAGATTTTTCCTATTCAGTTCCCTTTCTTTCTTTTTCCCTGCTCCTATGGCTATCAGTTTACCTCTTATGTAGGCCTTATGCGCTTCCCATATCGTCGCTACGCTTACTTCTGGTGTTTTATTCATTTTAAAGTATTCTTCTATTTCCTTTGATATTATCTCACCTACTTCTTTATTATCTAAGAGGTCCTCATTTAAACTCCATGTACCCTTTCTTCGTTCTGTATTGTTAAATCTTATTTTTACCTTTACGGGAGCATGGTCTGAAATTGATGTAACTCCTATAGAGGTATCCACTACATCTTCCAAAAGCTCTTGGTCAATTAATATATAATCTAATCTTGAGTACGTGTCGTGCACCATTGAATAGTACGTATAATCCTTTTTACTTGGGTGGGCCACCCTCCATGGGTCTACAAGTTGATAATTATATTTATTTTTTTGACCAATTTTAATTGTTTACTATCTCTTATCGGTGCACCAGACGTACTATCAAGTCTATGCTCCATTGAAAAATTGAAATCCCCTGCTAGAATTACATGACCTTGTTTAAAATCCATCAAAGCGTTTAGAATCCCATTCAGATATTTTTTGGGATGGTTATTTGGGCAATATACGTTTGCTAATGTATATTTTTTTCCCTGTAGATTCCCTTTTAGGAATAGGTAGCGACCTTCGGGGTCCACTCTTCTATCTTCTACTATGAAACTTATATTCTTCCCCACACCTATGGCTACCCCTTTTGATCTTTTATTTGGGGAATCTCCATAGTACCAAGTTGGAATCTTACGGGAGTATATTTTTGTGTTACCCTCCTGCGCTAGGTGTGTCTCCTGGAGGAAAACTATTTCTGCGGAATACCTTTCTAGTTCCTTTAATATCATGTGCCTTTTTTCTGGAGAGTTAAGACCTCTTACGTTATAAGAAATACAATTTACCGTCAGTCATTCCGATCTCTCTTTTTTTTTCCTTTCCTTTTTCCTCTTCCCCTTTTTTTTCTTCATTCATTTTCCCTAAAAGGTACAGATACAGATCCCCCTTCCCCTCCCTCCCCATCTCTCTCCCTCTCCTTCCCTCCCCCCCTCCCTTGTTGGAACCTTGACCTCATGGTCTTAGTGCAGGATTTTCTCCCTTAGTACCCCTTTAGGTACTCTGCACCATAAGCCCGAGGTGGAGTTCTGCTCGGCACCGTTAAACCCCACTCCCCTGTCTCCAGGGGTATGTTGCCGGTGCAGTAAACAAGTCCCGGTCTCCACGTCCCTCTCTGTATCTCTTTATTTCTATTTCCTCCGTCTCCCCTTCCTCCGCCCCCTTCACCCCCCGCCCCCCTTGTTGTAATAGAGTAGAGAAAACATGGCATCCCACTGTCTCCCTCTGCCGCCCTATTTATTTTAGTTAGTTATCTGGTATGGGAATTTCCAGCTTTCTACAAAACTCGGGTATCTCTTCGATGAATCTCAGTCTTGCCGAGATTCCATCTTTCCTCCCAATCAGACATGCTGGAAAACCCCAATTATACTGGATCTCATGTTCCTTGAGAATCTTCAGTAAGGGTTTTAAGTTCCTTCTTCTTTTCAACGTTTCTTGCGATAAATCCTGAAAAATTTGAATATGATTTTCCCCTGATTTTATTGGTGTCAATCCCCTCAGGTTTCTCCAGTTGTTTTTTTTCCTCCCAATTTTCGAATCGCACAATGATGTCTCTCGGATTTTCCTGTGAAATTTATTTTGGTCTTCTTATTCTATGTGCTCTCTCAATTTTCATTGGGGTCATAATTTCTCTATTTAATATTGGGTTACAGATTTTCATTATTATTTCTGGCAAATTCTCTGACTGCGACGTCTCGGGTACCCCTCAAATTCTTATGTTCTTCCTTCTATCTCTGTTCTCTTGATCTTCCTGTCTGTATGCTTGTTCTTGTTGTTCTTTTTTGATAGATTTTATTTCTCCTTCCAATTTTTTTATGGTGATTTCGTTACCTTCTGCTTTTTTTTCTACTTCCTCTACTCTTTCGCGCATATACCCCATGTTTTCCTGTATAACTTCCATTTGCGCTTTTAGCGCTTTTTCCAGGGCTGCAAACATACCCTCTATTTCCCTTTTTGTTGGAAGTTGTCCCTTGTTTTGTTGTTCCTCCTCTTTTCTTTGCTCAAATTCTGCTTCCGTTTCTTGTCCTATTATTGACTCTGACAGTGTTTCTGCGGAATTTTTATTCTGGGCTTTTTTCTTTTCCTTCTTCTTCTCCTTGCTATCTGGCTGATTACTTTTAGCTCCTTGCTGCTTTTCCGTCAGCTCTCCATTTCCGCTGTGAGTTACATATTTATTCATTGGCCCGGGGCTAGGGATCAAACTTAGCCGTGGGGATTTTGGGGTTACCCCCCCTCTTGCTCCCCTTCCTCTTGAACTCATGTTACTAAAGTTCCTTGATCTACCTTCCCGGTATTAGTGGGTGGGGGAGAGATGGGTTGTGTATTCAGCGTGATTCTTCTGCTGGGGGATGTAGGCTCTCTACAATATCTATAATAGCAGGTCTAACAGATTTTCCCCGTTTTTTTTTTTCTTACCACTTTTTTTTTCCCCACTTTCCTTTTTTTTTTTTCCTTTCCCCCTCCCCCTTATGTCCACTGACCGTTCACAGTTCACAGTGTTTCTCTGAAGAACTAACCAATTATTGTGAGTTCTCTTTTGGTTTTGAATTGTTTGAATTGTTTACCACTCACACATACAGCTCCGCATGGGGCAAATGAGTTTGTGTAGATGAGCACTAACACATTTCAAGCGTCACTCAGAGCACTAACATATTTCCAGTATCACAAAAAATAATAAGCTTTTGTTTTACTTGTTATCAGCCCCGCATTGCCGTTCAACACCACAGGGGAAACACCAGGCTTAATAACGATATGCTTTTGTTGCCAGTTTTTATGTTTTATAGTGTTCCCAGCCGTTAAGAAGCTGAAATACCCAGTAATAGTTAATGCCACCTTCCTTAGTTCCCTGTTAGTCTCACAGGATGAGTGCACGTTAGTCAGTTTTAGAACAGAGTTATTTCTCATTCAATGTAGAAATGCATCCAGTTTCAACATTATATATAAGAGCACTGATCAGTTATCAGCATTCAATAGATCTTGTTACTGCACATTTACAGAGGGTTTTGGGAAGAGCCAGGCAGTCTATGCGGGGAGGGGGGGAGGGTGTTCACCCCTCTATGTCAGCTAATTTCTGTGCACTTATGAACTATTTACCGTCCATTTTCATCTTCACCAATACATGGATACTTAAATCACCTTAATCGTTATTTTTCTTTAATACCTCTTTGTCTTCTTCTTTCAATTACTCACCGCTACCTGGGGAGAAACAGGAGAGTCCATGCAATTTATTTGCATACCAGAGTGGCAGTCTAACAGATTTAGCTACTGCTTCAGTGTGGTAGAGCGCTCGCCTCCTCCTTTGGTCCGCTCACTGACCGGCTCCTTACTTCCACACTTCCTGCTTCCCTCGGACCGCTACACTCCTGGGATCCTCCTGGGTCTCATGCAGCGTGTAGCGGCTCCTCGCAGCGTGTTCTGTTTGACTACTTGGCCGTGGGTTTCCCCGGTCTCTCTCTTCTGCTGAACCCCGCAGCACTGGAGGCAGCATGAGGTATCATGTGGCGCGGTGCAGTATAGTGTAGTGCGGGCGGGCGGCTCGGCGGCGGCACTTCAGGCGGAGCTATTCATTCTCCTAGCAAGGAGAGGAGAGGGCTGGAGACCTGGTGCCTCGTCTACGTGCTCCAGTACGGCGTCGGCGCCATTACGAGACTCCTCCCTGTTTCACTTTTAATTATAATGGTAACCAGGGCAAATAGAGAGGATAAACATCCTTAACAGGGGCACAGACAGCAATAGAAACTCACAGATGTTCTAATCCATCTCCACTTTATCCAAAACAAAACCCCAAAAATTGCCTTTAGTTATACTTGAATTTTGTAGACTATAGCATTAACTCTTTTGGTGAGAGTAAAAGCTGTTATCAGGCAAATGTCGCTAGGTATGATTCTGATGATGACCAATGTAACGAGCTGAAATCATTGCTTTGTCCAGTCTTCAAGATGCTGACATTAGTTGTGTATTTAGCATGTTTAGAGAGTTATTGGGCTATTTAACTGTAATCACAACATTTTAAACTACAATGTAGACCTTTAACCCCTTTGTAATATCTTTAGGATGTTACCCTTTAACCACTTGCCGACCAGCCACTGTATATATACGTCGGCAGAATGGCTCATACAGGCACAATCACGTACCTGTATGTCCCTTTTAACTGCCCGACGTCGGTGTCGCGCGCACCCCCCCTGCCTTCCCCGTGAGTCGGACTGCGGGTCTCGCGGACTAGATCGCCGCAGGGATCTCCGCGATCATCTCACGGAGGCATGGAGCGGCGAGATGTTAGTGTAAACACAACATCTCCCCGCTCCCCTACTGACAATGTCACGATCTCCGCTCTGTGTAATCAGAGCGGAGATCGGTCAGGTGTCACTCGTAGCCACGCCCCCACACAGTAGTAATCACTCCCCTAGGCACACTTAACCCCTTCAGCGCCCCTAGTGGTTAACCCCTTCACTGCCAGTGTCATTTTTAGAGTAACCAGTGCATTTTTATTGCACCGATCGCTGTAAAAATGACAATGGTCCCAAAAATGTGTCAAAAGTGTCCGATGTGTCCGCCATAATGTCGCAGTCACGAAAAAAATCGCTGATCGCCGCCATTACTAGTAAAAAAAAAAAAAATGACCCCCTATTTTGTAAACGCTATAACTTTTGCGCAAACCAATCAATAAACGCCGATTGCAATTTTTTTTACCAAAAATATGTAGAAGAATACGTATCGGCCTAAACTGAGGAAACATTTTTTTATATATATTTTTGGGGGATATTTATTATAGCAAAAAGTAAAAAATATTGCATTTTTTTCAAAATTGTCGCTCTATCTTTGTTTATAGCGCAAAAAATAAAAACCGCAGAGGTGACCCACCAAAAGAAAGCTCTATATGTGGGAAAAAAAGGATGTCAATTTTGTTTGGGAGCCACGTCGCACAACCGTGCAATTGTCAGTTAAAGCGACGCAGTGCCGAATCGCAAAAAGGGGCCTGGTCTTTATGCTGCGTATTGGTCCGGGGCTTAAGTGGTTAATCAAAGATGATAAACAGCGTTATTGGTTAGCTCCACCACCTAGTATCACCAATTATCCCAAGTCTAGGGAGCTTTTCATGATCATGATCTTAAGAGCAGGCCTGTTCCGAACAGAACACCATTTGTATGACTCTGAGAAAGTAAAAAAAAAGATTTAGGCTCCATGTACACAGAAGCTCAAAAACGATTTCTGGCAGAAAAAGCTGCTTTAAAATATAGCTTTTATTAGTGTTTTTCAGTGTTAGCGTTTTTTTTTTTCAATGGATCAAAAAACGCTGGCGACCTGCGTTTTTGAGCAGTTTTCAGCGTTTTGCGTTTTTTCCCGCTGAAAAATGGCACTTTGAACGCAAATTTCTTGCGTTCAGAAAAAAGCCCATTAACTCCACTGCTCATTAACGCTAAAAAACGCTATGTGTACATGAACACATAGGCTAACATAGAGTGCAGTTAATGGGCTTTTTAAAAAAACGCCATAACGCCAATAAACTGCAGTTTATCAGCTTCAGTGTACATGGAGCCTATGTGTAGTGGCACATCTTGTGACATCACTAATCGCTAAATTAAGATAGTGAACTTAGGATCACATGTAGACTTAATTGCATGACATTCTTTTAATGTGGGCCTGTACTCAATTATAGCCCCCACTTAGGTTTGCAGCACCATCAAATGAGCAGCCAGTAATGGTAACAAAACTCAAGGAGAACTTTTCCAACTTCTCTTTCAAAATACTAAAGAGGTTTTCTCCAGCTGTGCTAATAACACTGAGCAAAGGGAAAAGTCTCTCCTGTATTGTTCCCTCTCTGACATATGACAGAAGTATGCTGAATTGCTCTTTCACTACAAAATCCTGTGTATTGTCCATTTAACAACTTCTCTAACATCCTGGCCTACTTTTTGTTTCACCATGCTGCTCTTGATGGCGATAATCTACTGAAGTTTTATTTGGTGGGGTGACACCATGTTTAGCAGGCTACGACGGCCGGGTGGGGCAGATTTGAGTGACACCATGTTTTACTGCATCAGGTGACATCAACCCTAGTGACGCCACTGAGTGAATTGCCAATGTTGCTGTGTGCAGCAAAAATTGATTGGAATGACATAGCTGTGGGTTAAACAACTGTCACAGAGGCAGGTATGATATTGACAGGAATGACAACTACAATTACAGATAGAAATGTGTCAATAATGGCAGTCCCCCACTAGGTAGCTTTTCATTAATTTTTCAGCCACATGCTCAGGACTTATTGGAGGATCCTCCAAGCCTGCCTGTCCCTGCTTCTACAATGTAGCATTTTATTTTAGAGGAAACGTTACCAATTAAACTATGTTTTCTAAACTAATCCTTGTTTTCTCCAGAAGCACCAGGGGCACACATAGACATGAGATTTTTGCCTGACTTGGCCGAAACAAGTGACTATCTTCTCATGTTTTTGGATATCTTAGCTGTAACTTTACAGACCTGTTTTTTTAAATTCAAGTTGATAAAGTGAGGGATATACTTGACAGAATAAATGAAAATATTTTGGGGTTGATTTACTAAAACTGGAGAGTGCAAAATCTAGTGCTGCTCTGCATAGAAACCAATCAGCTTCCAGTTTTTTTTTTGGCAAAGCTTAATTGAACAAGCTGAAGTTAAAAGCTGATTGGCTACTATGCAGAGCTGCACAAGATTTTGAACTCTCCCGTTTTAGTAAATCCTTTTATCGCTCTCCTGGAGAACCGATGCCAAGCATTAAACCTAAATTAACTAATCACTATAGCTCCACATCACACTTTCTTGACTATATATTTGTGAAATTGGAATATAAAATAATTTTATTGAATTTTAATGTGCATTTGTACTTATTGTAACATATGATATGCTTAAAACAGGAGAGGCTGCATATTTTGTTTTTATATGTGAAGATTTTAGTATATTTTGAAAAGGTGATATTATAGAAGAACTTTAGACAAAGACAAAAAGCCAACCTCGGCCAATAATATATACATCACAATTTTTTTAAATACTGCTGATATAACTACTTGAAATGTGTTTTGTCATTGTCCACTCTATTCACATCTCATGTACAAGAGACATCAGAAAGATTTGCAGTGGTTTTGCACTGAAGCCAAATTGCTTGTAAAGTCCACCTTGAGGTGGGTCCCTTATGCTAAATCCAGACTGGCACACATCTGTAGTGGTAAAACAAAATTTGTTTTTGGAGAATCCCAACTCCTTATTAATGTCTTTATGTCACCACTTCAGTTTTTTTATGGTACCCCCAAAAAATGGATTTAAGCTGCTCCAGACCCCAAATGTAACACACATAACCCCAACACTAAAGAACATTGCAAAAACCCTACATACAATACTGTCAATTGTAAGTATGGTTGATACAACAGCTCCAGCCACCTCCACCCCTGACTCCAGTAAACCAGAAAAACTTTGAGTGTCATGTTTAGTCTTCAGTATACATCTTTACTTGCAGTTGTGCTCGTAAGTTTACATACCCTGGCAGAATTTATGATTTCTTGGCCATTTTTCAGAAAAAATGAATGATAACACAAACACTTTTCTTTCACTCATGGATAGTGTTTGGCTGAAGCCATTTATTATCAACCAACTGTGATTACTCTTTTTAAATCATAATGACAACAGAAACAAGCCAAATAACCCTGTTTAAAAGTTTACACACCCCAGTTCTTAATACCTTGTATTGCCCCTTTAACATCAATGACAGCTTGAAGTCTTTTGTGGCATTTGTGGATGAGGCTCTTTATCTTCTCAGATGGTAAAGTTGCCCATTCCTCTTGAGAAAAAGCCTTCAGTTCCTGTAAATTCTTGGTCTGTCTTGCATGAACGGCATGAGTGGCTCAATGATATTGAGGTCAGGAGACTGAGATGGCCACTCCAGAACCTTCAATTTATTCTACAGTAGCCAATGACAGGTCAACTTGGCCTTGTGTTTTGGATCATTGTCATGTTGGAATGTCCAAGTACATCCCATGCGCAGCTTCCTTGCTGATGAATGCAAATGTTCCTCCAGTATTTTTTGATAACATACTACATTCATCTTGCCATCAATTTTGCCCAAATTTCCTGTGCCTTTGTAGCTCACACATCACAGTAGAAATGGTGTACCTTTTATCATAGGCCTTGTTGACTCCTCTCCAAATGTAGCGTTTATGGTTGTGACCAAAAAGCTAAATTTTGGTCTCATCACTCCAAATGACTTTGTGCCAGAAGGTTTGAGGTTTATCTCTGTGCTGTTTGGCGTATTGTAAGCGGGATACTTTGTGGCATTTGCATAGTAATGGTTTTCTTCTGGCGACTCGACCATGAAGCCCATCTTTCTTCAAGTGCCTCCTTATTGTGCATCTTGAAACAGCCACACCACATGTTTTCAGAGAGTCCTGTATGTCACTTGAAGATATTTGTGTTTTTTTTTTTGCATCCCGAACAATTTTCCTGGCAGTTGTGGCTGACATTTTAGTTGGTCTACCTGACCGTGGTTTGGTTTCAACAGAACCCCTCATTTTTCACTTCTTGATTAGAGTTTGAACACTGCTGATTGTCATTCTCAATTCCTTGGATATCTTTTTATATCCCTTTCCTGTTTTATACAGTTCAACTTACCTTTTCCCACAGATCCTTTGACAATTCCTTTGCTTTCCCCATGACTCAGAATCCAGAAATGTCAGTGAAGCACTGGATGAAAGATGCAAGGGTTAGTCAGGAGTCCATAAACTCATTGACCTTTTATACACACACACTAATTACTAGCAAACAGATCACAGCTGAGGATGGTTACCTTTAACCACTTAGCAACCACCTGCCGACAAATAACGTCGACAAGGTGGTTGCTTAACTCTGGGAGGACGTTATATAACGTCCTCCCAGAATCGCGCTCCCGCGCGCCCCCTGGGGCGCGCACACGGGAAACTCCGTGAGGACCCGGCGGATCACGAATCGCGGTAAATCGCCGCTGATAGCGGCCGTTTACCACGTGATCGCTCCGTCAAATGACGGAGCAATCACTTGTAAACAGACCGGCGTCATTTGATGACGCCGGTTCCTCCCTCCCCTCTCTGTACCGATCGGTACAGTGTGAGAGGGGAGGGGGAGGGAGCGGATGGCAGCAGCAGCACTGTGGGCTGGATCTGTGACAATTGCAGTCACAGATCCAGCCATCCATCCATCCCTGCTCAGCCATCCCTGTGCAATACCCTGCCAATACTCTGCAATACACCCTGCCAATACTCTGCAATACACCCTGCCAATACTCTGCAAAATACCCTGCAATACCCTGGTGCAATACTCTGCAATACCCTGGTGCAATACTCTGCAATACCCTAGTGCAATACTCTGCAATACCCTGCGCAATACTCTGCAATACCCTGGTGCAATACTCTGCAATACCCTGCGCAATACCCTGCGCAATACTCTGCAATACCCTGCGCAATACTCTGCAATACCCTGCGCAATACTCTGCAATACCCTGCGCAATACCCTGCAAAATACTCTGCAATACCCTGCGCAATACCCTGCGCAATACCCTGCACAATACCCTGCACAATACCCTGCACAATACCCTGCAATACCCTGCACAATACTCTGCATCACCCTGCACAATACTCTGCAAAATACTCTGCAAAATACTCTGCAATACCCTGCGCAATACTCTACAATACCCTGCACAATACTCTGCAATACCCTGCGCAATACTCTGCAATACCCTGCGCAATACTCTGCAATACCCTGCGCAATACTCTGCAATACCCTGCGCAATACACCCTGTGCAATACTCTGCAATACCCTGCGCAATACTCTGCAATACCCTGTGCAATACCCCCTGTGCAATACCCCATGCAATACCCTGCCATACTCCGCAATGCCCTGCCATACTCCGCAATGCCCGGCAATACTCTGCAATAACCACTTTCCGCCCGCCAGCCGTCATATGACGTCCTTGACTTTGTGCGGGGATATCTGAATGATGCTTGCAGCTACAGGCATCATTCAGATATCAGCTTTTTCAGCCGGCGATTCCCTACACCATAACAACAATCATAGTGGCTGTTCCGCCGCTTGATCATTCTTACGGGAGGCGAGAGGGTATGTCGCCCCCCCCCCCCCCCGCCGCCCTCCGGTGCTCCTACCGACTCACCGCTACGATCAAAGCCAGGATTGTTGTTTTTTTTTTGTTTTTTTTTCAGGCTTCCCAGCCTAGAGGTGAGATGTGGGGTCTTATTGACCTCATATCTCACTGTAAAGAGGACCTGTCATGCCATATTCCTATTACAAGGGATGTTTACGTTCCTTGTAATAGGTATAAAAGTGATCGAAAAAAATTTTGGGGCGGAAAAACATGTCAAACTAAAATAAATAAAGTAAAATGAACAATAAAAAAATATATATTTTTTTAAAGTGCCCCTGTCTCCGTGAGCTCGCATACAGAAGCGAACGCATACATAAGTCCCGCCCACATATGAAAACGGTTTTCAAACCACACATGTGAGGTATCGCCGCGAACGTTAGAGCGAGCGCAATAATTTTGTCCCTAGACCTCCTCTGTAACTCAAAACATGTAACCAGTAAAAATATTTAAAGCGTCGCCTATGGGGATTTTTAAGTAGCGAAGTTTGGCGCCATTCCACAAGCGTGTGCAATTTTGAAGGGTGACATGTTAGGTTTCTATTTACTCGGCGTAACTTCATCTTTCACATTATGCAAAAACATTGGGCTAACTTTACTGTTTTTTTTTTTTAAGCACAAAACATTTTTTTTACGTAATAAACGCGTTTAAAAAAATTGCTGCGCAAATATCATGCGAGATAAAAAGTTGCAACAACCACCATTATATTCTCTAAGGTCTTTGCTAAAAAAACATATATAATGTTTTGGGGTTCTATGTAATTTTATAGCAAATAAATGATGATTTTTACATGTAGGAGAGAAATGTCAGAATTGGCCTCGGTGCTCCAGAACGCCTGAAGGGGCTCCCTGCATGTTGGGCCTCTCTATGTGGCCACGCTGTGTAAAAGTCTCACACATGTGGTATTGCCATACTCGGGAGTAATAGCAGAATGTGTTTTGGGGTGTAATTTGTGGAATGCATATGCTGTGTGTGAGAAATAACCTGCTAATATGACAATTTTGTGGAAAAAAAAAAGAGAAAAAAAAAATCTTGATTTTGCAAAGAATTGTGGGAAAAAATGACAACTTCAAAAAACTCACAATGCCTCTTTCTGAATACCTTGGAATGTCTTCTTTCCAAAAAGGGGTCATTTGGGGGGTATTTGTACTTTTCTCGCATGTTAGGGTCTCAAGAAATGAGATCGGCCGTCAGTACTTCAGGTGTGATCAATTTTCAGATATTGGCACCATAGCTTGTGGACTCTATAACTTTCACAAAGACCAAATAATATCCACCAATTTGTACTTATTTTTACCAAAGATATGTAGCAGTATAAATTTTGGCCAAAATATATGAAGAAAAAATAGTAATTTGCAAAATTTTATAACGGAAACGAAAAAAAAACAATTTTTTTACAGAATTTTCAGTCTTTTTTCTCTTATAGCGCAAAAAATAAAAAACCCAACAGTGATTAAATACCACCAAAAGAAAGCTCTATTTGTGTGAAAAAAAGGACAAAAAATTCATATGGGTACAGTGTTGTATGACTGAGTAATTGTCATTCAAAATGTGAGAGCACCGAAAGCTGAAAATTGGTCTGGTTATTAAGGGGGTTTAAGTGCCCAGTGGTCAAGTGGTTAATAGCCATTCAAACCCCTTTGTGTTAACTTGTGTGCTTGTTATCAGGCCAAAATCACCAGGGTATGTAAACTTTTGATCAGGGTCATTTGGGTAGTTTCTGTTGTCATTATGATTTAAAAAGGGTAAACACAGCTGACTGACAAAAAATGGCGTTAGCCAAACACTAACCATGAGTGAAAGAAATGTTTTTGTGTTATTTATATTCTCTGAAAAATGGCCAAGATATCATAAATTCTGCCAGGGTATGTAAACTTATGAGCACAACTGTACATTCTGGTATCTGTTCCCCCCATCTCGGCTCTAGAATTATATTTATACATAAATAAATGTGTAGCGGTATCCCTTTATGAATAGTGAATATAATGCACATACAATAGTAAATGCAAAGCAAACATAATCTCAACACAAACTTTCTCTACCACTCTGGCTTTAATATATTATGTAAAAGTCCACTAGAATTATATACCGGTAATGTGTAATAATGACTTTTTGTGACCACTTAAAGCATTTGTAAAGGTTAACATTTTTTTAAAATTAAAACAACAAACATGTTATACTTACCTGCTCTGTGCAATGACATCCAGTAAATTGCCATCGGGGACACTCGTTCACCACCACCACTAAAAATTTGCTTCTTACCGAATCTAAAGACTCCTTATTAATGGAGTCACAAGCACTGTTTCAAAATATTAAAATATTTAGCAGATGGTAGCTGGCAAGGGAATCACTCCAACAGCCCCAGGCTATTCCTCTTCATTTCCGGGAATGCTCATGTTATATGTATCTTATCAAAAAAAAGAAACCTACATAGAGTATCACTGTAAAAGGGATCCACATTTAGGCCCCTTTCACACTGGGGCGGGCAGGTGCGGCGGCGGTATAGCAGCGAGATTTTCAGCGCTGCTATACCGTCGTTCTTACCGCGGTATGCGGCCGCTAGGGGGGTGAATTTAACCCCCGCTAGCGGCCGAAAAAGGGTTAATACCGCCCGCAAACCACGGCTATTGCCGCGGTCTGCGGGCGGTATTACCGCGGTGTCCCATTGATTTCAATGGGCAGCCGCGGTAAAGGAGCGGTGAATACACCGCTCCTTCACCGCTGTAAAGAAGCGGCTAGCAGGACTTTTGTAGCGGTCCTGCTAGCGCACCGCTTCAGTGTGAAAGCCTTCGGGCTTTCACATTGAAGGCTACCGGCACAAATTTTTCATGCGGTATAATAGCGCTAATATTAGCGCTAAACCGCATGAAAAACGCCCCAGTGTGAAAGGGGCCTTATTGTAAACATAATGTACTCACAAAGCAGCAGAAGAAAAACAGCTTATCACATTCCGCTATAAAGCACACATGCGTAGTGACATCAGATTGCGTGCCCCGTCCAGAATAGAATTACATTGTAACAACATAGGCCAAAGGACTTTTTCCTCATGCAACATATTACAAGGTTTTTTTTTGGGCATAAAGCAGTCCTCTTATTTTTGCTGGTATAGCCCATTATTCCACCAAGAGAATGCTCAGTTCGTGAGTATGTGACATTTTCGGGGCACTGATCTTTCCAAATGTTATTACCAAGTTCCCAAACAGCTAAGCACACTTCGCACATGCCTGCCAATATCCTCATTACTTTTGGAAAGGAATCACAGACTCCAATTTTGGCAAATTGATTTTCATTCTTGCACAATCATTCTTTATAGGAAGTACGAAAATGTTCAGTACAAAAAAAGCTTCAGGCAATGTGAATTTGTTTCATGATGACAGAAGAACACTACTCTGATGGTATATACCAGTGGCTAGGAATGAAAACTGATAGGCATACCTATCTTTTTTTTCAGTGACAGGCTTAACTGCCCTATTGGTCTTTGTGGGAGATCTGGCACTGTGTTGGAGAATTCAGTTCACCTTACTGCAGGCATGTAAGACCGATTCACAACCCAAACACTGGGTTGCACACACAGTCCAAAATAAAGAGGAATCTTCCAGCACACCTCAAAAGATGCCTTATCAGTACATGACATCCAACTGCGCTTGGCACTCACACAGCACATGCATTTTATACTTTTTTCTGGCCACTGTCCTGTTGGCCTGGCCTAAATAGGCATGCTAGACCTAACTCAATGGGAATAAAATCTCTTCTATATGGCCACCCTTATACTCTGATCCTCTAAGCTTCTTTAAAGTGGAACTTTAGTCAGAAAATTATGTCCTGCCAGATCACTTCAGGCTGGCCCCTTTTGCTGGCATAGCTATGTAAAACATTAAAACTATGAGTCTATACCATTTAAAAATCTAATACTACACTGTCTCAACCTGCTCTGCTCATGCTCAGTTGCTCGCCATTTTTAGGCATTAATGAGTTTGTAGAGGCCGATCTGCTGACAGACTTAAAGCAGAATTAAACCCTCCTATCCTTTACAGCCAAGGAAGCTGCTTCTGTTTGATCTGCAACTGCCATTGTTCTGCATATGTGATCAGTTATGACACCAGTTACTCAATGGTTTGACAGTTTGGTTGAGGACACAATGTGACAGTTAGCAATTCCAGGAATCAAACTGTATTTTGAAACCATTAAATCAATGGATTTAGTTTCACTTTATGATACTGGGGCTCTGGGCTTCAGCAAAATGGCAGCCTCCAGCAAGAAGAAACAGAAACAATGCCAGAGGCAATTTAGAACACATGCTAATTTTGTGAGTGTAATAATAATGTGGAATATATGTTCCTTGCTAAAGAACATTATTTTCTAGCAAGTTGTTATGGATAACGTTCCGCTTTAAGCCAACTCCAGCAAAAGAATGTGAATAGTGTGCACTTTTTTACATTTCTTTGATGTATGTGTGTATTGATTTATTCAATTATTTTTTAATTTCTCTTTCATTTGTTGCACTTTTACTTTTCATTTGACAAGTTTAGTACAATGCACAGAACAAATATATCCCATTCTAATTATTTCATACTGTTGCCTGAAGTCAGATTCAGCTCAGGAAACAGGAGATTAGAGGTGTGAGCAGGAAGATAAACAGTGACCTCAGGCAAGGAGTATATCAATTAAATCTGGATTTTACTAAAACCAGCATTCAGATCAAATAGAGAAAGGGTCGGGGATGCGTTAAGTATAAAATGCAAAATGTGCTTGTTTTTGCCATTTTTCTAGTGAGTGAGCTAAAGGTACAGCTGAATTTAGCTTGCTGTTTTTCTGGCTATTAAGTGTCTTATGTATATCTGTCAGGAGGAAATTGGGAAAATAACCCCTGCACTGTGGTCTGGCTTTTGTTCACTTAAATTTTGCCAGACTTTAGCAATCAAAAGTGCCAGATACATTTCTGAAAGGTGCTTTCTTGTTTACTCAGCAATTTCAAGTCATTTTGTGACGCACACAAGGCCTAGATTTAGTTTCTAGAGTAGAGTAAGACTAAAGTAAGTCAGTAAAATAAGCTGTTTTTTCCCATTCCTGCAATGATAAACTTGGGTATACTGTTAAAGAGACACTGTTTGCTTAGTTTCATACTCATTTTTAATGTTTACAGGTTGATAAACTGATGTTTTACTTACTTTTAAAATTATTCTTATAATATATTTATTCTACAAATACAGTATAGGGTGCATCAATGACCCAGCTATTGCAAAGCATGCAGGGCTTTTTTATGACAATGCCCAGCACTGGCTGCTCATCTTCATTACCAAATTACAGTGGTCCAATTTGACTCAATGTACTGCTACTGGGGATGTTGAAAATCACTTTAGTAGCCTGTGCTACAGAGAGTGATAGCCACAGTCTTCCGGGTCCTGCACCAGTGGATTTCGCTCTGCACATTGAACACATGTGGCACCACTGCCATTCAGAGAAGGCTTATACTTTTTTTAAGAATGCAAGACATCTCTGATTGGATGAGGTGGGGAGAAGAGGCGGGTGATGTCACAACCTTCCCTCAGCCAATCAGGGGAAGCTCCATTTCTGCTGACATTTACAAGCACACAAGCAGATAGGCTTACTACTCTACTCTCTATCTCTGAATAGCTGGTGACTGGTACAGTATTTTCTTGACCACTATTTATTTACAAAGAACATGGCAGAGGAAATTAGCCGCTTTAGCCCCGGAAGATTTTACCCCCTTCCTGACCAGAGCACTTTTTACAATTTGGCACTGTGTCGCTTTACCTGACAATTGTGTGGTCGTGCGATGCTGTACCCAAACAAAATTTGCGTCCTTTTTTTCCCCACAAATAAAACTTTCTTTTGGTGGTATTTGATCACCTCTGCGGTTTTTATTTTGTGCGCTATAAACAAAAAAAGAGCAACAATTAAAAAAATAAAATATATATATTTTACTTTTTGTTATAATAAATATCCCCAAAAATGTTTTTAAAAAAAAATTTCTTCATCAGTTTGGGCCAATATATATTCTTCTACATATTTTTGGTAAAAAAAAATCGCAATAAGCGTATATTGATTGGTTTGTGCAAAAGTTATAGCGTCTACAAACGATGGGAAAGATTTATGGGATTTTTATTATTTTTTTTTTACTAGTAATGGTGGTGATCTGTGATTTTTAGCGGTACTGCGACATTGCGGCAGATAGATCGGACACTTTTGACACCATTGACATTTATACAGCGATCAAAATAATTATAAAGGCACTGCTTACTGTATAAATGTCACTGGTAGGGAAGAGGTTAACACTAGGGGGCAAGCAAGGGGTTAAGTGTGTTCCTTAGTTAGTGTTTCTAACTGTATGGGGATAAGACTGACTGGGGGAGGAGACATATCATTGTTCCTACTTAGTACATATCGTTGTTCCTACACAGTCTCCTCTCCCCTGACAGAACAAGGATTTGTGTGTTTACACACAGAAATCCCTGTGCTGGCTCTCGTGCACACGATCGCGGGTGACCGGCGGCAAACGTGCCCGCCGGCCACTCGCATCGTGTCCCCCGCCCTCCGGCGGCACTTTAAGGGAACAACATACCCATACGTTGTTTTGTGTAGCCGTGCCATTCTGCCGATGTATATCGGCGTGAGCCGGTCGGCAAGTGGCTAGAGAGTGCACATGGGATTGAAAGATTTCACAACAGAGCTTCAGAATAAAGAAGGATCCAGGCTTTACTGTTGGCTGTATCTTTCTCATGGGAATGCCCATATTTTGGGCTTTAGCCAGGGGTGGAGGTGCAGCTAGCACTGCCAGACAAAAAAAAAATTGCTTTATTTCTAACCCTCAGCACAGATTTGAATGCAACCAAGTGCAATGCGTACTGGGTCCCCTTGGGAATTTAAAGCTGGTTAGTCACTAGTTTACATTCCCTCATTATGTTCTGCAATGCATTTCCACCTAGTACATCTGAGTCCTCTGACTGAGTACAAATGTTTGCTAGCCTCATTGACTGTACAACATGTATAACATGTTTATATACAGTGGAACCTCAGATTACGAGCATAATCCTTTCCAGGAGAATGCTCGTAATCCAAAGTACTCGCATATCAAAGCGAGTTTCCCCATTGAAGTCAATGGAAACTAAAATAATTAGTTTCGCATTGACTTCAATGGCATGCAATACCGCATGCGGCCAGAGGTGGGGGGCGCTGGAGAGCCTCAGAAACGTCCGGAAAGGCCCGAGGACAGCTCGGCTGACCTCGGCAATCCTCGGAAAGGCTCGGGAACTGAGTATTTCCGTGTCTTTGCATTACTCGCAACCCGAGGTTCTACTGTACTCATGTGGGATTTAATGCCTTGGAGGCAGCACAGCTTCTGTATCATGCGATCACTGTAATTGGCTCTCACATGATTGGAACCCTGTTTACCATTATCATCAAAAGTAAAAGGAAATCCCAAATATTGGACTTACATTCCAACATTAATAGAGGGGAACCCCCCAAAATTCCCTCACTTTGGAGGGATTTCCTCTCAGTTGCTATTTTGGCTATGAGATAGGAAGTGAAGAGAAATAATGGGACATATTACTAAGACTGGAGCATCCAAAATCTGGAGCAGCTGGGCATGGCAACCAATCATCTTTTAGGTTTTATTGTCAAAGCTTAGTTGAACAAGCCGAGGTTAGAAGCTGTTTTGTTACTATGCACAGCTGCACCAGATTCTGTTAGCTCCAGTTTTAGTAAATCCTCTCGCACACAAATGGAAATAAAAAAAAAAAAACACTGACATTGGCTATAACCCATCCTTACTCAATCCAAAATGAAAAAAAAAAAAGTTTTGCCTTTATTTTTACTTTAAAGGTATTAATTGATTTCACAAGTTCAGCACAGTTACTGTATTCCCTGGGCAGAATTGGGATTTCACTGATTGATTTAACTTATTGCCTGAAGTTGTTCTTACAGCGTTGTAAAACACTATCCTTTGTCAATTCTTCAGGCCAGATATTTACTCTCTCCTTGCCCTCTCCGCTGCTGTTCATTGAGCAGATTCTGTTCCAACTAAAATATAGGCAGTATAATCTGTGAAATCCAAACAGTTGCCGAACAGGAAGAAGAAGTCTGATTAAGGGTAATTTTTATCACCCTTCATTTTAAGCTCTAATTATAATTTTGATTTGGCTTGCACTAATGGTCATCATGTTAATTGCTTCCATTGCCTACAGTTAGAAATATTTATGGATTTGCATAAATCCTTTTTCACTAATTTCCATATGATTAACAGAAATAGGTTTATAAGAACTGATGTGACCTAATAAGTCTTGTTCAGCTTAATGCTTGACAGGATCTCGTCTCTGTGTAGAGTGTGATAAAATGTACGATGAAATAATGTGAATATCATGTACGGAACATTTGTCTGTGATGTGTAAAGGAATAAGCTGAGGTTAAAGTAGCATCGAAAAGATGAACTTCATCCTAAATGAAATTCCAGCAACTGATAACCCTCTTGTTAAAATGGCTGTATGTTAAATTTTGAATATTCATGTTTCATAACTTAACCACTTCAATACCGGGCATTTTCACCCCCTTTCTACCCAGGCCAATTTTAAGCTTTCAGCGCTGTCACATTTTGAATGACAATTGCGCGGTCATGCGACGTTGTACCCAAATAAAATTTTGATAATTTTTTTTCCCCACAAATAGAGCTTTCTTTTGGTGGTATTTGATCACCTCTGCTTTTTTTCTTTTGCTCTATAAAAAAAAAAAGACAGACAATTTAAAAAAAAATATTTATTACTTTTTGCTATAATAAATATCCAATTTTTATAAAAGTTTTGGCCAATATGTATTCTTCTACATATTTTTGGTAATATATTGATTGGTTTGCGCAAAAGTTTTAGCGTCTACAAAGTAGGGGATAGATTTATGTCATTTTTATTATTATTTTTTTTTTACTACTAATGGTGGCGATCTGCGATTTTTATAGTGACTGTGACATTGCGGCGGACAGATCGGACATTTTTGACACTATTTTTGGACCATTAACATCTATAAAGCAATCAGTGCTATAAAAATGCATTGATTACTTTATAAATGTCACTGGCAGGGAAGAGGTTAACACTAGGGATTGCTGGAGGGGTTAAATGTGTGTCCTAGAGAGTGATTCTAACTGTAGGGGGAGGGGACTGATGAGGGGAAGAGACCGATCAGTGTTCCTATATACAAGGAACATACGATCAGTGCTCCTCTCCCCTGACAGGACGTGGATCTGTGTGTTTACACACACAGATCCACGTTCCTGCTCTGTGATGAGCAATTGTGGGTGCCCGGCGGACATTGCGGCTGCCGGGCACACGCATCGGGTCCCCAGCGATGCGGTGGGCGGGCATGCGCTCGCCACAATGCAGGGAAGACAAAGACGTCATATGACGTCCGCCCGGAGGGAGGAAGGGTTCCTGCCGCCATCATTTTACAATACGGTGGTAGGCAAGTGGTAACAAACATGGTATACTTACCTGCTCTGTTCAATGGTTTTGCACAGAGCGGCCCCGATCCTCCTCTTCTCGTGTCCCCTACCGGCGCTCCTGGCTCCTCCACCCTGCATTAAGGTTATAAAACCTTCTGCCTTTAGAACCACTAAGAAAGGGTAACAAGAATTATCTCCACCATTCATAATATTGCCTTATATATTTTGAAAATGCTTGGCTGTGAGAAGATATTTGTGTGGCACCTTCATGATATGAGACTAATGTAGGTTCTGCTCTCTGAATTACGTTTTGTTACATCTTTCCCTTGGTGATTGACAAGGACAACTTTATTCCCATTGTAAGGGCCCTTTCACACGTGCGGACCGTATGTCCGTTTTTCATCCATCTGTTTTTGGATGAAAAACTGACATACATGTATCCCTATGGGATAGCGGATGTCAGCAGATGAACATCCGCTGACATCCGATCTCTTCAGTGTCCGCTATGCTCCGTTTCTGCAGACGGAGGAAAATCCTATTTTTCCATCCGTCTGCAGATCGGATGAACATGGACAGACGGTCCGTGTTCCTCCGATCCCCCCATAGAGGAGAGCGGAGATCTGACCGGTCCATCTCTGCACAGTGTGCAGAGACGAGCTAGTCATCCGCCGGCTCAGCGAGGATCAACGGAGCGATCCCCACTGAGTAAGCGGATGTTTAAGGAACGGACCCTCACGGGATCCGCCTGTGTGAAAGGGCCCTAAGGATTTTTGTAAATGGGAAAATGAAAAAGAAGCACGCTTTCATGTGCATTCAGGTTGTACTTGAGGTGCTTCCGAGTTCCTTCTGAGATGCTTCTAATCTCTTCCTGATGTTCTTCAAAATAGATTCAAGTTCCTTTGCACTCCAGTTATTTGCTATGTGGAGTAAAGCTGTTCTTACTGAAATAAATGCCTATGTAAACAAACATTATCTGTCGCTGGTGCTTGCCATGAACAGGATCACTAAAGAGACCACTCACCAGCTCCTGCAGAATCACTCCTTTCTTAGTTGAAACATTTGGACTTTGACTTCAAGTGGTTATACTGGGATGATGCCTGGGGAGACCCAGGCGACCAGCCAGCGTGTACGCCAGCTGGTCGGAGACCTGAACAAAGCCTGGATTGGCTTTGATTGGCTCTTGGTTATGTTAACCCGGAAGCGATGACCTGGCATCACTTCTAGTTTACTCAGATGTCAACCGCACCATTTTTTCTAAATCAAGAGCATTCCAAATGGTTTTAAGGGCAGAGGAGGGATTTGGGGTCTTATAGACCAAAGATCTCTCCATAAAGAGTACCTGACACATGCCTATTGTGTCACAAGGGATGTTTACATTCCTTGTGACAGCAATAAATGTGATCAAAAATAAAACGGTGTAAAAAATAAATAAATAAATAAATAACTAATTAAAAAGAAAGGATTAAAGTACTCCCGACCCCATGCTTGCACGCAAAGGCGGACACTTGCGCTGGTCCTGCACGCACGCAAACAGCAATTGTCCCACACATGTGAGGTATTACCACGAACGTCAGATCATGTGCAGTAATTATAGTACTTGACCTCCTCTGTAAATCTAAAGTGGTAACCTGTAAAGGCTTTTAATGTGTCGCCTATGGATAGTAAAATTTACGTTGTTTGTTGCCTTTGCACGGGCCTGAGCAATTTTAATGCGTGAAGTGTTTAGTATCTATTTATTCGATATAGCATCATCTTTAATATTTTAGCAAACAACAGGGTTAAGTATTGTGTGTTTTTTTGCATTAAAATTTAAAAAAAGTGTATCTTTCCCAAAAACATTGAGTTTGAAAAACCGCTGCCCAACTACCATGTGACATAAAAAAAATTGCAAAGCCCACCAATTTATTCTCTTGGGCCTCTGCTTTAAAAAAATATTTAATGTTTGGGGGTTCTAAGTAATTTTCTAGCAAAAAATACTGATTGTTCCATGTGGTCTCAAATTACCAACCAAGCTGCTCTCTTTGGTCCCCCCAAGACCTCCTGCTCTCTAGCTCCCTTGTCACCTCCTCCCATGCTCACCTCCAGGATTTCTCTATAGCGTCTTCCATCCTTTCGAGCCCCCTACCACAATCTGTCAGACTGTCCCCTAACCTATGCATCTTTTGACGATCCTTGAAAACCCTTCTTTTTAAAGAAGCCTATCCTGTTTCTAACTAAATACACTTTCTCCATCAGCTCATCCCCCACAGCTATTACCTTTTGTATCAATTGACCCTCCCTCTTAGATTGTAAGCTTTAACGAGCAGGGCCCTCTGATTCCATTTGTACCAAATTGTAATTAAACTGTAATGTCTGCCTTCATTTTGCTAAGTGCTGCGCAAACTGTTGGCGCTATATAAATCCTGTATATTAATAATAATAATGTAAAAAAGTTTCCTGGTCTAAAAGGGGCTTAAAGCCCAACTCCAGGCAATTTTTTCCCCCAAGCAGTTGGGCTGTGCCCACACTGAATGAGTCATATGCTTGTTTATCTAGGGGTGAGCACAAAGTTTATATTCAGCTGATCTACTGAACCTCCAGAAAACGGCGCTACCCCACAGTCCAGTGATGGTCCATTTTCAAGACTGCTGGAGTACGGTGGTGCCGGATCAATCTTGTGCAGGGAAGATGGGCAGATCAGATAAGTATATCTCTGCTGTCTTCTCCCCTAAAATAAATGGAGACGTTAACCCATGCAGTGCTGACACAGCCCCAATGCATGGGCTAAAACAACATTTTGCATGGTGTTCAGCTTTAATTCTGAATTCCAGACCTAGCAAAATGAGGGGCTACCAAAACAAGATTTATTGTAATATGTGCTCACTGAAAATAAAGTACCGTTTCCTTTTTATGTAGCACATGACATAATAAACCTTTTGCTGAGCCCACTTCTTTATCGATCCTTCTGCTCCATGTAATGTTTACTGAGGGTCTTGGGATGCTGTTGAGAAATACACATCAAGTACAGTACCCCTTATTTCTGTACCTGCTTACAGGACCTAAATTAGTTGTCAGCTTTGCCATGGCCTTTTCCAAGTCTGATTGAATGTTTTTTATTTTCTTCAGAGATAACACAGGGCTTTTAATTATTTTAAAATGTATCATATTCAGTCATTAATTATTGACAGAGAATGGCAGCACTTGCAGCGTTGGGAGAACTGGAGTATTTACATACCAAATAACAACACAGATGGGCTTGCCAAAACCATTGTTTAATGATAAATAGGAAAACAGCGGCGCTGTCAGTATTGCATAACTTGATTCATGTTTCCCATGGCTAAACATTGGTTTTATTGGTTACAAAGCAATGAAAAATGTGGAAAAATTACCCTATCTGAAATTAGTGGTCACTTCCTTCCCTTCAATCAACATACAATATATCCTTTCATCGGATGTTAGATCCAGGGTTTATATGGGGATCACTTGGTAGCATTGCCTAAATTCCTTTTAGTGTTATACTTCTTGAAAACATATTACAGTTTGTTTTCCATGCCAGATGATTTTTCTGTGTTTGGTAGGCTTAGAATATACCTTTTTATAAGGAATTAGATATTTACCTAACAACCACTGGCTATAGGGATCAATTGCACCACACCGCCTGACATTTAATAATAACAAAAATAGGCAAAACATGGGACTTTTTGGATCCTACTTAAGAATACAACTTTTTAAAACAAATATTTGTTAAAACATAGCTTTCATTATATTACTATATATATATATATATATATATATATATACACAGTATCTCACAAAAGTGAGTACACCCCTCACATTTTTGTAAATATATTATTATATCTTTTCATGTGACAACACTGAAGAAATGACACTTTGCTACAATGTAAAGTAGTGAGTATACAGCTTGTATAACAGTGTAAATTTGCTGTCCCCTCAAAATAACTCAACACACAGTCATTAATGTCTAAACCGCTGGCAACAAAAGTGAGTACACTCAATGTCCAAATTGGGCCCAAAGTGTCAATATTTTGTGTGGCCACCATTATTTTCCAGCACTGCCTTAACCCTCTTGGGCATGGAGTTCACCAGAGCTTCACGGGTTACCACTGGAGTCCTCTTCCACTCCTCCATGATGACATCACGGAGCTGGTGGATGTTAGCGACCTTGTGCTCCTCCACCTTCCGTTTGACGATGCCCCACAGATGCTCAATAGGGTTTAGGTCTGGAGATATGCTTGGCCAGTCCATCACCATTACCCTCAGCTTCTTTAGCAAGGCAGTGGTCGTCTTGGAGGTGTGTTTGGGGTTTTTATGTTGGAAAACAACCCTGCGGCCCAGTCTCCGAAGGGAGGGGATCATGCTCTGCTTCAGTATGCAACATACATTTGAGTTATTTTGAGGGGACAGCAAATTTACACTGTTATACAAACTGTACACTCACTACTTTACATTGTAGCAACGTGTCATTTCTTCAATCTTGTCACATGAAAAGATATAATAAAATATTTACAAAAATGTGAGGCATGTACTCACTTTTGTGAGATACTGTATGTATGTATATATATATATATATATATGTGTAGTGGTCCCTTCCCAGCTTCTTCCCTCTCTTCATGGCTGGTTCTACTTGTCTAGGGATATATGGGAGAAGGGGGAAAGATGCACACCACCAGCTCGGCTCTCTGATGTAGGATGCAGAGATATGAGCTAACCGTTTACCATCGGGTCTGCGCTTTAGGCCGGAACCTCAGCTTCTCCTATGGAGGATGATTGTCACTGTCACTGACAGGGACACTTAGCTTCCAGTAACACGAGTTCCACACCAACAAAAGTCCAACACTGTTTTATTGACTTAAACCGGTTGACTTTTAAAAGAACAGACAAGGTGTAGGGAAGAGTAGGTCCAGGCACAACTAATGAATAAAGTTTCTCCTGTTCCGTTTAGTGCAAACAGGCTTGGCGCACAGTCAATGCCACCGACCGTGAGTTTGGTCACTGCCACTGACCTGGGTGAACGTTGAGGCCCCTGCCACAGGCCTTGGATGAGGCCTGCCACTGACCTGAGAAAGATGGGTCCCTGCCACAGACCATAAAGCCCCGTACACACGATCGGTTTAACTGATGAAAATCGTCCGATGGATGGTTTTCATCAGACCAACCGATCGTGTATGGTACCCATCGGTCTTTTTTCCATCGGATGGAAAAAATAGAACTTGTTTTAAATTTTTCCCATGGATAAAAAACCGATGGGAATTTCCGATCGTCTATGGGCAAGTCCATCGGTTAAAAAACCCACGCATGCTCAGAATCAAGTCGACGCATGCTCAGAAGCATTAAACTTCATTTTTCTCGGCTCATCGGAGTGTTTTACATCACCGCGTTTGGAACGGTCGGTTTTTTGACTGATGGTGTGTGGCCAAGACTGATGAAAAACAGTTTCATCGGATTTCCGATGGTCAAATCCATCGGACGAAAATCCATAGGTTATCCGATCATGTGTACAGGGCTTTAGAACATGAAGTACCTCCTTTAGAACAAACGACTCCTGTCAGAGGAAGACATCCATCCGGACGGTCACCAGAGGCCTCCACCGGCACCAGAAAATGCTGCACTGGCTCTACGGGGAGGTCACGTCTCTGGTCCCTTACGCCCAGGATTCAGGCACCCAATACCGGGGGCACCTTAGGAATGCTTCGCCCTCACGGGACCCAGTCGAAGGTACTGGGCCCCAGGCCTCCTGATGTAGTACCTCACCCCAGGCTGAAGGTGCCTGGGATGGAACTCGACTCCACATGCCCAGGCCAAGGGTGCCTGGGCACAGACGAACCGCAGCAGCCCCCAGGCCGAAGGTGCCTGGGGAATGAACTTTGTGCGCAAGATGTCCGCCCCCTTTTATATCCTCTCCCAGCAGGCACAGCGGGTTCCCCGCCCCACCGCACAACTGCCGAAAGAGGACAAAAAGGGCACGGCTCTAGAATGGTAGTTCAACCCTGGTCCCAGGTGACAGAGCCACCCAGGGACCGCAGGGAACATGACACCAATTATACCTCCCACACTCCAAAATGTCCATAAATCCCTAAAATCAATGTATCTGGGCCATCTACTGCCCAGATACACCCCACTAAATTTAACACCCGCTACATATATATATATATATATATATATATATATATATATATTGTGAGGGGGTTAGCTCGGCAGCGGGTGTGGGTGACCCCCGGGATGGGCTCCCCACACAAAAACAGGCCCAGCAAACGGAGGTTGTGGTTTTCAAAATCAAAAAGGTGCGGTTTATTTTCTATTTACAGTGACAAAACACAGCAAAGCAAAAGAAACATAGACAAAATAAATCCTGGTCAAGTTGACCTCTGACTAAACATACAGGTTTCCTAACTAACAACTGGGATCAGCCTAGTGCTGTCCTAGTCCCTAAGTCCCTGGTTTTAAATGTCCAAGCAAATAGCCACACAGGCTTTGTCTCACCGCACAGGGGTTCACTCTCCCTAGACAGTCCACACAGGTCTGGTTCCAGGCATGAGCTAACATCTAATGAAGCTGGGAGTTCTTATAGAGGCCTTAAACGAACTGACAGGCTTCAGCTGGTCTACTCAACTCCCTGTCTGCACGACGCCCAGCACTCTCCCTAGAGGTATGAGTCATCCATGAGCCCACTAGCCTTAGCTGGGCTTATACAACTCTCCGCCTAGTTGTATAAGTCGGCGTAAAGCCTGAATCTGGGCGAAATATATCTACCCCCCTGGATGCAACCAGGTGACTTTACCTTCCTGCTGTCACATACCCCCCCCTCTTGTTTTAACCTCGGGGTTGGAACACCAGCAATCAGGCATTCATGTACTCGAGACAAAGCATCCACATTCCCCATTTGAACGCCAGGGCGATGCTTTACTGTGAAGTTGAATTCCTGGAGGGCCAGGAACCACCTATTCACTCTTCTATTTGTTTCCTTGTTTTGAGCCATCCACTTTAACGGAGCGTGATCCGTAACCAAGTCAAAGTGCCTACCTAGCAGGTAGTACCGAAGGGAATCTAGAGCCCACTTCACCGCTAAACACTCCTTTTCAACGGTGGCGTAATTTACCTCATGGGACTTCAACTTCCTGCTGAGGTAAATGACTGGGTGCTCTTCCCCGTTCCAGACCTGGGACAATACTGCTCCTAACCCCACATCTGACGCATCACTTTGTACGACAAAGTCTTTAGAGAAGTCGGGTGAGTACAACACTGGCTGGCTACATAAGGCTTGTTTCAAGAATTGGAATGCTGCCTCAGCCTCGGGGGTCCATTTAATCATGACCGACCCTTTCCCCTTCGTCAGGTTGGTTAGGGGCACAGCCTTAGAAGGAAAGTGGGGAATGAATCGCCGATAATACCCAGCGATTCCCAGAAAGGCTCGTACCTGCTTCTTGCTGTTGGGACGTGGCCAACTCTGGATGGCCTCGACTTTGTTGAGTTGGGGTTTTATTACTCCCCTCCCAATGGTGTACCCAAGATATTTGGCCTCTTCCTGCCCAATGGTACACTTCTTGGGGTTAGCCGTAAACCCCGCTTCCCGAACAGAGTCCAGGACTGCTTGCACTTTTGGCAGATGTGAGGCCCAATCTGTGCTATGGACAATTACGTCATCCAGGTAAGCCGCAGCATACTTCCGATGGGGCCTCAGCATCTGGTCCATTTTCCGCTGGAATGTGGCCGGCGCATTCTGTAACCCGAACGGCATTCTTTTATATTGGAACGCCCCATCTGGGGTTACAAATGCGGTTTTCTCTTTGGCCGACTTGGCCAGGGGGATTTGCCAATACCCTTTTGTGAGGTCAAGAGTCGTCATGTATCGGGCTGTTCCCAGCCGGTCGATCAACTCATCTATACGTGGCATGGGGTAGGTGTCAAATTTTGTAACTTTGTTCAACTGACGAAAATCGTTACAAAATCGCCAGCTCCCATCCGGTTTAGGCACCAACACAATGGGACTAGACCAATCACTTTGGGACTCCTCTATCACCCCTAAGTTCAGCATTTTCTGTACTTCCTCCCGTATTGCCTCCCGTCGGGCCTCTGGGATCCGATAGGGTTTTAACTTCACCCTTTCACCGGGCGGGGTAATGATGTCATGCTCTACCCCAGATGTTTGTCCCGGCAGCTCAGAGAATACCTCCTTGTTGCGAAGCACAAACTCCTTAACCTCCTGTTGTTGGGGTTGTGACAAGGTGGCTGCTATTCCAACCTCAGGAATCACGCAACCAGTTTGAGCTGGTGACCAAGTGTCTGCGACTAGGGACTCTCTATCCCTCCAGGCTTTCAACAGATTAACGTGATAGATCTGTTCGGGCTTTCGCCTTCCTGGTTGTCTGACCTTGTAATTCACTTCGCTCACTTGTTCCATTATCTCGTAGGGGCCTTGCCATTTGGCAAGGAATTTACTTTCAACCGTAGGGACAAGTACCAGTATCCTATCCCCCGGGGAAAAGGTACGGGTCTTGGCTCCACGGTTGTACACTCTCTGCTGTGCTAACTGCGCTTGGGCCAAATGTTCCTTCACGATGGGCATTACCTGTGCAATTCGGTCTTGCATCAGGGCGACATGCTCAATCACACTCCTGTGGGGAGAACTCTCACTTTCCCAAGTTTCCTTGGCAATATCCAACAGCCCTCTTGGGTGTCTCCCATACAGTAACTCAAAGGGGGAGAATCCCGTAGAGGATTGGGGCACCTCCCTAATAGCAAACATCAGATAAGGAAGTAGACAGTCCCAATCCTTTCCATCTCTATCCACCACTTTCTTCAACATTTGTTTTAGGGTTTTGTTGAATCTTTCAACCAGCCCATCGGTTTGGGGGTGATACACAGATGTACGTAATTGCGTCACTTTGAACAATTTACACAGCTCCTTCATAACCCGGGACATAAAGGGTGTACCTTGGTCCGTAAGCAGTTCTTTACAAATACCCACCCGGCTAAACACAAGAGATAGCTCTTTGGCTATGGTTTTGGCCGAGGTATTTCGGAGAGGGATCGCTTCTGGATAACGGGTGGCATAGTCCATTATAACTAATATGTACTGGTGCCCCCTAGCGGACTTGATTATAGGACCTACCAAATCCATGGCGAACCTCTCAAACGGGACCTCAATGATGGGTAGAGGGACCAGCGGGCTACGGAAATGTGGCATCGGGGCCGACCTCTGACACACAGGGCAGGAGGAACAATAATTTTCTATGTCCTTCATCACCCCCGGCCAATAGAATCTCTGTAATACCCTCTCTCGGGTTTTCTCTGTCCCCAGATGACCTCCAAGAATGTGCCCATGAGCCAACTCCAACACCAACTTCCTGTAAGGTTTGGGCACCACAAGCTGCTCAACGGTTTCTTCTGCCCTTTTTGCCACCCGATACAGTAGGTCCTTCTCTACGCTGAAGTATGGGTAAGTGCAGGTATTATCTGGGTTCACTAACTCGCCATCTATTTTCACTACGTTTTCCCGTGCCTTTATTAGGGCGGGGTCTTTCAACTGTTCTGTGGCAAAGTTTTCCCTGTGAACCTCAAGATCAGAAAACTCCACAGACGGTAGGTTTTCGTCTGAGGGGGTGGGCTCCTCTCCAGTTTCTTGAGTCTCCCCTGCCAATACTGATAAGGGAAATTCCGGAGAGTCCTCACCACTCTCAGGGGAGTTCTGGCTATCACATTCCTGGTACATAGGGGCACCAGTGGGGGGCTCAGGATCATCCCACAGTTCCCAGAACTTCGGAAAATCCCTTCCCACAATGGCGTCATGCGGTAACTGAGATACTAAGCCCACTGGATGAAAGAGGGTACCTTTGGGGGTCTCGAAACACACTGTAGTCACTGGATACTCTCGGGTGTCCCCATGCACACAAATAACAGCTACCTTGCTATTCCCAGAGACCTCTGTTTTAACTAACTCAGCCTTTATCAGGGTCACAAGGCTACCTGAATCCAGCAATACCACAACATTTCTACCATTAACACACATTTTGCATAAATGTTTCTCAGTTCCTCGAATGGCAGTGCATGCGACTGTCGCACACAGCGACTGACGTCTGCCCGTCAGAAAGTCACACTGCATGGGTTCCTCCACAACCGGGCAATTGGCTGCAATATGTCCCGCTTGCCGGCAGCGGTAGCAAACGATCCTTCTTGCCGCCTCTTGAGCCGCTGATTTCCCAGGCTGTTCTCGCCAAACTTGGGGTAGAGCTCCCACCCTCTCACTCTCTCCACCCTCACCCCTTGGAATCCTCTTATCCGCCCCTGGGGATGGTCTGGTCTTAGGGTGGAAAGTCCGAGTGTCTCTGGAAGAGGCCGTCAGGTTCTCTGTAGCCAAGTATTTCTCCACACGATCCACAAGACCATCGGCCGTCTCTGGGTCTCCATGGCTTACCCACTTTTGGATGGCAGTAGGAAGAGCTCTCAAAAACCGATCCATTACAACACGTTCCACAATCTTTGGTGCGGACAAAGTCTCTGGCTGTAGCCACTTTCTGCTCAGGTGAATGAGATCATACATTTGAGACCTGGGGGGTTTTCCAAGCTGGAAAGTCCAGTTATGCACACGCTGAGCCCGGACAGCCAGGGTGACACCCAGCCTTGCCAATATTTCAGCTTTTAGCATCACATAGTCTTTTGCTTGGTTAGGCTCTAGGTCATAGTAAGCTTTCTGCGATTCACCAGTTAACAGAGGAGCCACCAGTCCAGCCCACTGCTCCTCAGGCCACTTTTCTCTTTCAGCGGTCCTTTCAAATGTGGTCAAAAATACCTCTGGATCATCCTCTCCAGTCATTTTTGTCAATAAACGACTGACCCCAAAGGACGCGGTATTAGTGGGACGGCTTTCCTCACTGGTCTGCGGACGTTGCTGCATTACTGCTTCCATCTGTTGTTGTAGTCTCTGCTCTTGCTTCTGCAACAGGTCTATGAAGCGGGCCTCAGATTGCTGCTGGGCTTGTTGCTGAGCCTCCAGACTCTGTTGCAAAGTTGCGTTTGTCTGCTGCTGGGCTGCAAGGCTCTGTTTATGAGCTTGCTGCTGGGCTGCAAGGCTCTGTTGATGAGCTTGCTGCTGGGCTGCAAGGCTCTTTTGCAAACCTGCATTTGTCTGCTGTTGATTGGCATTTGCTAGAGCCAGCTGTTTCAGTATCTCCTCCATGCTGGCTTAAAAAAAAACTGCCACTGGTTCTCCACCAACTGTGAGGGGGTTAGCTCGGCAGCGGGTGTGGGTGACCCCCGGGATGGGCTCCCCACACAAAAACAGGCCCAGCAAACGGAGGTTGTGGTTTTCAAAATCAAAAAGGTGCGGTTTATTTTCTATTTACAGTGACAAAACACAGCAAAGCAAAAGAAACATAAACAAAATAAATCCTGGTCAAGTTGACCTCTGACTAAACATACAGGTTTCCTAACTAACAACTGGGATCAGCCTAGTGCTGTCCTAGTCCCTAAGTCCCTGGTTTTAAATGTCCAAGCAAATAGCCACACAGGCTTTGTCTCACCGCACAGGGGTTCACTCTCCCTAGACAGTCCACACAGGTCTGGTTCCAGGCATGAGCTAACATCTAATGAAGCTGGGAGTTCTTATAGAGGCCTTAAACGAACTGACAGGCTTCAGCTGGTCTACTCAACTCCCTGTCTGCACGACGCCCAGCACTCTCCCTAGAGGTATGAGTCATCCATGAGCCCACTAGCCTTAGCTGGGCTTATACAACTCTCCGCCTAGTTGTATAAGTCGGCGTAAAGCCTGAATCTGGGCGAAATATATCTACCCCCCTGGATGCAACCAGGTGACTTTACCTTCCTGCTGTCACAATATATATATATATACATATATATACATATATATATATATATATATATTTATATATATATCTATATAGCAAGTGATAGTTCTAGGCCCTGCCACTGTGTGGATAGGCAAAAGTGACACAGGATTCACACTAATGCAGAGTGCAAAGTTCCGAATTATTGTTTCTGAGTAGAGAAGACTGACTTGTCAGGAGGCCTTTTCAGTGTCAGTCTGTCAGAGGACTTGTCTGTAATCAAGGGATTTATTATTGTATACAGTAGTTCCACAAAGGGCCAGGACAAGGGGTGGGCAGGAGGGGAAGCTGCCCTGGAAACTGTGGTATCATGTGAGGTGGGAGGGCGCCGTGAGGGGATTGGAGGAGAGGAGATTTGTGTTGGAAGGGGGAATTAGTGGGGCAGCAGGGGGTAAGAATTGTTCTAGGAGGGAAAATTTGGGGGGGGGGTCTAGGAGTGGTGATTAAGGTGGATATGTGTTGGTAGGGGGAATTGGGGAAGAGGATTTGTGGATTGGGGGGTTTTGTGCTTAAAGAGGTTATATGCTGGGGGGGGGGGGATTTGTGGTAGTAGGGATGATTGGGGGGTATTTGTGCTAGGAGGGGAAATTTATGGGGGTAGTGGATCTGTGCTAGGAGGGGTTATTTTTTTGGGGGGGGGCATTTATGCTGGGGGGATTTGCAACATTTGTACTGGGAGGTGGGCTTCTAACCGAGGGGTATATTTGTACTGGGAGGAGGGAGAATTTATGCTTAGGGGGTAATCCTGCAGATTAGTGCTCAATTTTGAGCAGTTGGGGTATTTTTGCTGACACATAATGCTTGCGCATCTTGGGGGGGGGCACAGTTTGGCACGTTTGCCCTGGGCTCTATATGACCTTGTCCTGGCACTGGTTCCACATCTTCAATAGAGTCACACACCACTAGAATCATCAAACGACAGCAAGTGCAGGATATCATTAATAAAGATTACTCTTTGCAGATGCTAGAGTTAACAAATATATGAATAATCGCCCTAAAAATAGTGTGTTCCATGTCAACACATGTCCATGCCCAAAAGCTCATTGGCACACAGTGATGTCCCGCTCTCTCTCCAAAGACATGCTGGGAGGTTAATTGGATCTTGTCTAAATTGGCCAAGTATATATGTATATATGTGTGTACGACTGTGTGTCCCAAGCGTGTCGAGATCCTACGGGGTAAAATGACTGCACCAGCCAAGCAGACACTGGCTGCAAAAAGCACCTAGAGGCGATTCAGTTCGCATGTGAGCGATATACAAGTCACTCATTCATTCATTCTCTCTCTGAGTGCTGCTGTACAGGGGATTACAAGAGACTGACACTAATTAAAAATCAATTTTGCATACTAGTTATAAATTCATAGAGAAGTATAGTCAAAGCTCTACAAGGCTGTACTTCTCCTGTGGATCACAAAAGTGCAGTTCGTTTTGCACTCCTGTGACCCGTTTTCATCAGAGAGCGGGCTGAAGTCCATTCTCGGTTGACATCACAGAGTCGGTCCAGGCTCCGCATCATCACGAGCATGGAGTCTGAATCTGCCCAGATCCCTGGACCTGCACCCGGCTCAGCCTCTCAGCGAGCCTCGGAGAGCCTGAGCTAGCCGATCCCGCCCCCTCGGACCGATGCTGCATCCACCTAGGTAAGTGTGAATAAAAAAAAAAAACGAAAAAACAAACCCATACATCTCTTTTAAATACATTTAGACAAAGTTTACAATGCAGCAATATCTAAAAGAAGATTTGTGGTGGATATCTATATTTTTTATTATTTTGCCACGCAACTAACGCACCACAACTGTAAGCAAAGCATTTGGCTCACAGTTGCACAGTCCTATTGACTTAAATGGGCAAATTTGTCAGGTGGGGCCGCTCGACAAGCCACATTTAATTTGCTGCGACCTCAATGCTTTGAATGTGTACAGCCCCCGCAAAACACTAGGTTTTAAATGGGCAGTCAATAACCTCCTGTGTTGAGGCAATGCTAATTTACATTTTTTTTGTTATGATAGAAGCACCTAACAAGTGTTTTTGCGCATTTTTTTAGACGCTTCTATTGAAGTCTTTTGAGTCGAAAATGCCCAAATCTGCCTGAAAGGAAGCCCCTGTAGTTTTTTGAGTGACAGGTACCTAAACGTTCAGGTGTGACCAGGCACCATATAAAACAATGGCGTTTTAGGCCGGGTTCACACTGGTCCGACAAACGCTCCGACATTGGGAGCTCATGTCGCATGACGTGTGAAAATCAATGTTTCCCTATGGGAACCGTCTTAACTGGTCCGACACATGTCGGTCCGACTTTGAAAATGCTCCCTGTACTACTTCGGTCCGACTTTGATCTGACTTCAGCCCATTGACTATCATTGAAGTCGGATCAAAGTCGGACCGCAGTCTTGCATGATCCGACTTTGGCATGCGACTTGTGCTGTGCTGCTCTTGAGGGGGAACTCCATGCCAAATTTTAAATAAAAAACCGGCGTGGGTTCCCCCTCCAGGAGCATACCAGGCGTGGGGGTCCCCCCAAAATCCAAACCAGACCCTTATCCGAGCACGCAACCGGGCAGGCCGCAGGGGAAGAGGGGGGGACGAGAGAGCGGCCCCCCCTCCCTCCTGAACCGTACCAGGCCACATGCCCTCAACATGGGGGGGTTTGGTGCTCTGGGGCAGGGGGGCGACCTGCGGCCCCCCCACCCCAAAGCACCCTGCCCCCATGTTGATGAGGACAGGGCCTCTTCCCGACAACCCTGGCCGTTGGTTGTCGGAGTCTGCGGGCGGGGGGCTTATCGGAATCTGGGAGCCCCCTTTAATAAGGGGGCCCCCAGATCCCGGCCCCCCCACCCTATGTGAATGAGTATGGAGTACATCGTACCCCTATCCATTCACCTGGTGGAAAAAATTGTCAATAAAAAAACACACACAGCTTTTTAAATTCATTTATTGCACAGCTCCGGGGTCTCCGCGCTCTCCGGTTCTTTCTTCCGACGGGCCTCCGCTATCTTCTTCCAGCTCTTTTGCTAGCGGGGCCCGGTCTTCTCCGGAGGAGAAGAGAGAAGAAGACGGCGATGACGACGGCGACGACGGGAAGACCGGCCCCTCCACTAGCAAAAGAGCTACAAGAAGGTAGTGGAGGGGCCGGCAGAAGGACAACGGAGAGCAGGACGAGACGACGGGGAAGACCGGGCCTCCGCTAGCAAAAGAGCTAAAAGAAGTTAGCGGAGGCCCGGCGGAAGAAAGAACCGGAGGGCGAGAGAAGAACCGGATAGCGGGAGAAGAAGAAGGCGACGGAGAAGACGGGGCCCCGCTAGCAAAAGAGCTGGAAGAAGATAGCGGAGGCCCGGCGGAAGAAAGAACCGGAGAGCGCGGAGACCCCGGAGCTGTGCAATAAATTAATTTAAAAAGCTGTGTGTGTTTTTTTATTGATTTTTTTTTCCACCAGGTGAATGGGTAGGGGTACGATGTACCCCATACTCATTCACATAGGGTGGGGGGGCCGGGATCTGGGGGCCCCCTTATTAAAGGGGGCTCCCGGATTCCGATAAGCCCCCCGCCCGCAGACCCCGACAACCAATGGCCAGGATTGTCGGGAAGAGGCCCTGTCTTCATCAACATGGGGGCAGGGTGCTTTGGGGTGGGGGGGCCGCAGGTCGCCCCAGAGCACCAAACCCCCCCATGTTGAGGGCATGTGGCCTGGTATGGTTCAGGAGGGAGGGGGGGCCGCTCTCTCATCCCCCCCTCTTCCCCTGCGGCCTGCCAGGTTGCGTGCTCGGATAAGGTTCTGGTTTGGATTTTGGGGGGGACCCCCACGCCGTTTTTTCGGCGTAGGGGTTCCCCTTCAAATCCAGACCAGACCCAAGGGCCTGGTATGCCCCTGGAGGGGGAACCCATGCCGGTTTTTTATTTAAAATTTGGCCTGGAGTTCCCCCTCAAGATTCATACCAAACACAGTGCCTGCTATTGGCGGGGATCCAAGTCGGATCCCCGTTCATTGAAAGTCGGACATATGTCGCTTCATGACGCAGGGCAAAGTCGGATCCAAAGTAGGACGGCTGTCGTGTCGCACTAGTGTGAACCCAGCCTTAATGTTGAGCGTTTTATAGCCCCGACTCACAAAACACTCAGGTGCGAATGAGGTCTACAAATGTAGCTGCACTGAGACTTTATCACTCATTAGCCTCTAATATAGTTGAGGACAGACCGTTGTAATGCTCTGTTGACACTTTACAATGTTTGAGTTAAAATACAAAGGTTTGCAGTTACCTTTTAGTAGTATTTGGAAAATGATGTGGGTAATGGTCATGTGGTAAGAGGCTTGGTCCTCTACTAATAAAAACAATTTTGTTATCTTCACTAGTATTTGAAGTCTGGTCATCCTGTACTACATGTGAGTTGCAAAGACTTTGGTGAGCACTATACTCTTTTGTGCTGGCTGTATCCTTCAGCTTGACATACTTCTCTCTGGCTGCCAATTTCCAGTATCGAGGGAGATATTGATTTTTAGTGGAGGCTGTAAAAATCAATATTTTACTAGATGCCAGAGAGCTGTTACTGAGAATGGAGTTTCATGGATTCCAGACATTGTACTGAGATTCCCATTGTTCTGAGACCTGCAGCAGATGAAACTAGATCAATATTTTTTCTGCTGGAGTACTGCTGTCTTTCAATAATTGAAGGTTCACACAGGTCCTGGGCATTAAGGTCCCTCCACGGTAATATTTTAATATGGATGACTGAAGATCATAAAGTTTGTACTTGTGTTGATTTGATGCTGTTACTACAGAACTTCTGGGCTGCTGTGAAAGACGCCGAACGCACACATATTGGAATACTTAGTGAGCGGAAGGCTGATGGCAAAAGGAAAGCTTCTGTTAATTAACATTTTAGTGGTTTCCACAAATGAAGCAAATGATCTCAGAATTTTCCATGACTGATTGTTTGAGCAGCACTAGAGGAATTCAGCCCTTGTTGTAAGCGCCTAGCAGTGAAATGGAGCTTTGTCTTTCATGTGGGGTGTTTAGTATTAACAGCTTTGTGTTACAATAATACAGTCCTGTTTTAATTATGAATAACGCCAATTCCATCAGCATACCAATGAACAAAACTACACTTTTTCTCAGGGTAATGATGTTTCGTATGACTAAAGATACCACTGGAATTATTGAAAAGCCAATGTGAGCCTGTGCCTAGGGTAGCAGAGTAATGCCGCGTACACACGATCGGTTTTTCTGATGAAAAAAGACAGATGGACTTTTTTCATCGGACAAACCGATCGTGTGTGGGCCCCATCAATCAGTCTTTTTTCCATCGGTATAAAAAAATAGAACCTGTTTTCATTTTACCGATGGTAAAAAAAAACAATAGCAAATTACGATCGTCTGTGTGGAACTCCATCGGACAAAAAACCCACGCATGCTCAGAATCAAGTCGAAGCATACTCAGAAGCATTGAACTTAATTTTTCTCGGCTTATCGGAGTGTTTTACGTCACGGCGTTTTGGACGGTCGGAATTTTGACTGATGGTGTGTAGGCAAGACTGATGAAAGTCAGTTTCATTGGATTTCCGATGGAAAAATCCATCGGATTTTATTCCATCGGAAATCCGATCGTGTGTACAGGGCATAAGGGTACCCACATAGGTAAAGGAGGAGATCATTGGCTAGTTTGGGCAAAAACTGTGGGTAACAATAGACATTGCAGGTTAGTCATTTTACAAGAAACAGACAGACTCGTTAGAGTTAGTGGCTGCATCGGTTTTCTTTTTTTAAAGTGTTTTTTTCCTTAATTTTCAATGGGTGATTTGGCCAGTAAATCTGTTATTTTTGAACTTCCTTTAACCACGGCTAAAGGAAGTTCAAAAAAGGAAGTGATCCTGCACTGCCAGAATTGGGATGCGTGCCGCAGGAGGTCCACTCCCGCTGTGATTGGACACAGTGGGAGCTGATTGGTGGGTATGGCGGACTCGATGTCCGCCGGCACCCGCAGATGCTTTGGTACACAGGCAGAATGGCGTCTGCCTATGTAAACACAGCAGATCGCCGTTCTGTCACCACAGAAGGCATGGATCCTGTGTCTTTGCTAAGCAAAGGTACCAATCAATGCCGCCTTCTAGTACAAGCACCTCCCCCACAGTAGCAAAGCACTGGTCAGGCACACAGTTAACCCCTTGATCGCCCCTAATGTTAACCCCTTGCCTGCCGGTGTCATTAGTACAGTGACAGTGCATATTTTTTAGCGCTGATCACTGTAATAATGTCACTGGTCCCACAAAAGTGTCAGCGTCCCCACTGTCAGCCGCAATATCGCAGTCCCCCTTTAAGTCACTGATTGCCGCCATTACTAGTAAAAAAAAAAAAATTGAGTAGTTAGTTTGTAGACGCTATAACTTTTGCGCAAACCAGTCAATATACGCTTATTGGGATTTTTTTTACCAAAAATATGTAGCAGAATACATATTGGCCTAAACTGATGAAGAAATTTTATTTTCTACATTTTTTATTAGATCTGTTTTATAGCGCAAAAAATTAAAACCGCAGAGGTGATCAAATACCACCAAAAGAATGCTCTATTTGTGGGAAAAAAAGAACATATGTTTTGTTTGGGTACAGCGTTGCAGGACCGCACAATTTTCAGTTAGACCCCTTTCACACTGAGGCGCTTGCAGGCGCTATAACGCTAAAAATAGCAAAGCGCCCTGAAAGAGCCGCTCCTTATACTCGAGGGCTTTCACACTGGAGCGGTGCGCTGGCAGGACTCTAAAAAAAGCGATCCTAAAGCACCCCTGCCCATTGAAATCAATGGGCAGCGCCGCGGAACCGCCAGCAAAGCGCCGGCGGTTTTAACCCTTTCTTGGCCGCTAGCGGGGGTAAAAAGTGCCCCGTTAGCGGCCGAATAGCGCTGCAAAAACAACGGTAAAGCGCAGTTAAAAAATAGCGGCGCTTTACCTGCCGACGCCCCCACCGCCCCAGTGTGAAAGGGCTCTTAAAGCAACACAGTGCCATATCACAAAAAATGGCCTGGTCATGAAGAGGTAAACCTTTTGGAGCTGAAGTGGTTAACAGACTAAGCTGTCCAGCAAAAGTAGCAGTTAGAATGTTAGGTCAAACCGTTTACCACTGACAGGGGTGCTTACAATGGTCACTTTTTATTCATTTGTGTAAAACCTTTATTCCAATGGGACAAACAAATCCTTGCTGTAACTGCTAAATAGGTGTTGGCATTTGGCTTTAATATGTTAATCAAGTCCATCTAAATCTGCCAGTTTATATAACACTACCCTCTCCCCAGATTGGCAGGGTTACTTTCCAAAGTTGTCTCTGTTACTCCTCCATCCAGGTGTGTTATTGGTCTGATCACCAGGTAAAAATAAAGGAAATAAAACAAACAAAAAAGAAAACAAGTGCAGCCACCACATGTAAGGATTGGTACTCTGCAATATACTGTATTACATGTTTGTTTTTGGGTTTAAAACAGTATTAAACCAAAAATATAATATAGGTATATTGCAGCTTGCCAATCATTAGATGCAATTTTTTTTTTCAACTTTTTCCCCTCTGTTTTTTCACCTGGTGATCTGGCCAGTAAGACACTTGCTGTATATGAGTGCCCCCAATCTGGATGGAGTAACAGAGACATTTTTGGACAGCAGTCTGGAGGGAGGAGAGTGTTAAGCCCTGTACACACGATCGGTTTTACCGATGAAAACAGTCCGATGGACTTTTTTTATTGGACAAACCGATCGTGTATGGGCCCCATCGGTCTTTTTTCCATCGGTGTTAAAAAATAGAACATGTTTTAAATTTATCCGATGGAAAAAAAAACGATAGCAAATTACTCTCGTCTGTGGGGAACTCCATCGGATAAAAAACCCACGCATGCTCAGAATCAAGTCGACACATGCTCAGAAGCATAGAACTTCATTTTTCTTGGCTCGTCAGAGTGTTTTACGTCACGGCGTTTGGGATGATCGGTTTTTTGACTGATGGTGTGTAGGCAAGACTGATGGAAGTCAGCTTCATCGGATTTCCGATGGAAAAATCCATCGGTTTAAAATCGATAGGAATTCCGATCGGCTTTAGATGTACTAACAGATTCAAGCAGGATATACATGTAATGAAATTTGGCCGTTTCAGCAGGAACCAGACGGATTTTAATCCACGTGTACCGTTATCTGTTCAACAAAAGCCAGTCTAACAACCATCTTCTGTCACAGTCATGCTGGAAAACCAGCATTTGTCATGTTATAACCAAAAACATAAATGTATTTTATTGGGATTTTATGTGAAAGACCAACACAAAGTGGCACATAATTGTGACGTGGAAGGAAAAAAGATAATTGGTTTTCAATTTATTTACAAATAAATATCTGAAAAGTGTGGTGTGCATTTGTATTCAGCCCCCCTGAGTCAATACTTTTCAGAACCACCTTTTGCTGCAATTACAACTGCAAGTCTTTTTGGGGATGTCTCTACCAGCTTTGCATATCTGAAGAAGGACATTTTTGCCCATTCTTCTTTGCAAAATAGCTCAAGCTCTGTCAGATTGGATGAAGAGTGTCTGAGAACAGCAATTTTCAAGTCTTGCCACAGATTTTCAATTGGATTTAGGTCTGGACTTTGACTGGGCCATTATAACACATGAATATGCTTTGATCTAAACCATTGCATTGTAGCTCTGGATGTATGTTTAGGGTCGTTGTCCTCCTGGAAGGTGAACCTCCGCCCCAGTCTCAAGTCTTTTGCAGACTCTAACAGGTTCTAAGATTGCCCTGTATTTGGCTCCATCCATATTTCCATTAACTCTGATCAGCTTCCCTGTCCATGTTGAAGAAAAGCATCCCCACAACATGATGCTGCCCCCACCATGTTTCACGGTGGGGATGGTGTGTTCAGGGTAATGTGCAGTGTTAGTTTTCCGCCACACATAGTGTTTTGCTTTTAGGCCAAAAAGTTCAATTTTGGTCTCATCTGACCAGAGCACCTTCTTCCACATGTTTCCCCCACATGGCTTCTCGCAAACTGCAAACAGGACTTATTATGGTTTTCTTTCAACAATGACTTTCTTCTTGCCACTCTTCTATAAAGGCCAGATTTGTGGAGTGCACAACTAAAGCCCTGTACACACAATCCGATTTCTGATGGAATAAAATCCGATGTATTTTTCCATCGGATTTCCGATGAAGCTGACTTCCATCAGTCTTACCTACACATCATCAGTCAAAAATCAGACCGTCCAAAATGCTGTGACGTAAAACACTCAGACGAGCCGAGAAAAATGAAGTTCAATGCTTCTGAGCATGCGTCGACTTGATTCTGAGCATGCGTGGGTTTTTTCTCCGATGGAGTTCCACACAGACGATCGGAATTTGCTATTGTTTCTTTTTTCCATCGGATAAATTTAAAACATGTTCTATTTTTAATCACCGATGGAAAAAAGACCGATGGGGCCCATACACGATCGGGCTGTCCGATGGAAAAAAGTCCATCGGACTGTTTTCATCGGTAAAACCGATCGTGTGTACAGGGCTTAATAGTTGTCCTGTGGACATATTCTCCCACCTGAGCTGTGGATCGCTGCAGCTCCTCCAGAGTTACCATGGGCCTCTTGGCTGCTTCTCTGATTAATGCTCTCCTTGCCTGGCCTGTCAGTTTAGGTGGACCGCCATGTCTTGGTAGGTTTGCAGTTGTGCCATACTCTTTCCATTTTCCGATGATGGATTGAACAGTGCTCCATGACATGTTCAAATCTTGGGATATTTTGTTATAACCTAACCCTGCTTTAAACTTCTCCACAACTTTATCCCTGACCTGTCTGGCTTGTTCCTTGGCCTTCATGATGCTGTTTGTTCACTAAGGTTCTCTAACACACCTCCGAGGGCTTTACAGAACAGCTGTATTTATACTGAGATTAAATTACACACAGGTGGACTCTATTTACTAATTGGGTGACTTCTGGAGGAAATTTGTTCCACTAGATTTTATTTAGGGGTATCAGAGTAAAGGGTACTGAATACAAATGCACGTCACCCTTTTCACATATTTATTTGTAAAAAGTTTTGAAAAACATTTATAATTTTCCTTCCACTTCACAATTACGGTATGTGCCACTTTGTGTTGGTCTATCACATAAAAACCCAATAACATACATTTACGTTTTTTGGTTGTAATATGAAAAAAGTTGAAAAATTTCAAGGGGTATGAATACTTTTTCAAGGCACTGTAAACCACTTTTTAAGCAGTTACAGAATAGCGTTGTTCCTTTTGTGATAAAGGTTTTACATAAATTAATAAAAGCTGATTCTAAGCACCCCTGTCAGTGGTAAATGGTTCAACCCTCAACCCCAATGCCACGTACACACGATCGTAATTTCCGACAACAAAACCGTGGTTTTTTTTCACGACGGATGTTGGCTCAAACTTGTCTTGCATACACACGGTCACAAAAATGTTGTCGGAAATTCCGATTGCCAAGAACGCGAAGACGTACAACACTACAACGAGTAAATATAAAAATGTGTAGTACTGCGCCAATCCTATAATAGAAAACTAGTTATGTGCAGCCAACCACTCAAAATCAGACAGGAAAAGGTTAAATAAATATTTAAAAAGTGTGGCGCCAATGAATGATGAGGAAGAACCTCAACCGTGCAATATACTGAAATAAGTATATGTAAATTTTAAATTGAACACAATGTAGTGATAAATATACCCTGTGACATGTGCATAATATACAATTTACATGAAAATACCATATAGCATAAAACGATGCCTCATCCACCTATCTCTACTGACAGTCAGCAGGTGGTGAACCAATAGCTATATCGTGCATATACAAACAAAACAAACAAAACTTTTATATAATGGGTGTCAAGTTCATATGGGGTAACTTTGATGAGTGTCTGCCAATATAATGGTCATACACTAAAGGAAAGTTCCAGCAAAGAATCTCCCGAAGAACTTGGGATAACCTTATCCGTATACCGGGAAGTATGTTGGATGTAGTAGACCACTAGGTATATACTTTCACCCGGGAGTGCCTTCACCATGGATCCATAAAGGAGAAAGGGATACTCTTACCAGCTATGATGGATCCAATGCGCCGTACGGCGGATGGATCTTTCAGGCTTTGTCTCTTCCAGAGACAGGGGAGCGACAACCGGAGTCTGTAAAACGCCTCCTCTTAGAGCTGGCAGCACTTCTATTTTATCAAGAACGATCCAATCCCAAATCGAAAAGCACCTCAATAGGTCATAGCCATGAAAAACAGGGAAAAGATTCTCCACATGGTGTAAATCCAAAAATGATTTATTAAAACATCCGTTTTAAAGTTCAAGCAATGTGAACACTCGATAAAAATTCTTAAAAAGCAAATATAAAAAGCAAAATATAAGAAAAGCCACGACACTCCAAAGCACAGCAGTACAAAAACAAAGACAGCGTGGTCAAGTCAGCTGGAGCTGGTGTATTGTCCGACCGGTTTCGTCTTAACAGACATCTACTGGGAAATACAACAAGCCCACTGACCTCCACGCTTATATATAAGAAGAGTAATCATAAATTTGAAACAGTTGTGATCTAATTTGTATCCCAAATCTCCGGGATCCCTCTGTCCAATCATAGAGGGTATTAGATATTATCACCTAAATGGTGAGCCAATAGGGAAGAGATTGCTAATATCTCACATCGAACATTTGTTGTCGGAAATTCCGATCGTGTGTACGCGGCATTACTGTTACTTCTGCAAGACGGCTTGTTCTTTTGAAAAACAATAAACTTACTGGGCGGATCCCCAGGTGAAAATTTTGAAAAAAAAGATTAAAACAGAAAATAATTGTAGCCATCAAATCTAGGAATTGGTAAACTGCAATATAATAAATGTTTGGTTTTGGGTTTAATACTACTTTAATACTGCTTTAACTTCTACACTGCTTTTTACTCCTACTCCTACTTGCGCATTGCAGCTCTTGTCCCTAAATAGTAACAAAGCACACATGCCATGGGTGCAGACACTAATATAAATAAAGTATTCTTCAGTGGAACAAAATCAAACCTTCCATCTAACATTGTGAACATTTTTCATGTAATTTATACTTCAAATACTGAGGTTCTGTAAATCCCCTCCAAAGTGGTGCTTGTTATTATGCGGGTGTACGCCATTATTTTTTAATTATCTTCTGTCTTGTGTCCCGCACTTGCCCTCTATGCGTACTCTCTGGGAGTGATATCACAAGGGGACAGGCATTGTTTTTGGGGAAGCAGGAAAAGGGAAACCACAGAGGAGCCAAACTGCAATTCTGTGGCTTGGAACAGCCCCAAGCCATATTAGAGAAGCAGTAATGTATACGTTTAGTGGATGGGACCTGAATGCTAAATTAACGGCACTGAAAGGAACGAGAAAGTATTAAATTATGATTTCCAAGGTATTACTGGTGAAATAGTTTGCGGCTCTGTCACTAATGATGCCAGGTGCAGTCTTCGCCTTTACAGATCTCAGGCTTGAATTATGGTCCACGATGAGCTGATAAGCATCACTCTGAGCTTAATGTTTGCACTCAGAAAACAAGCATTTTTTTGTGTGTGTTGTAAATGGCAAGGGAGTTTAATAATATCCAGGCTGTTATTTTATATTGGTTGACAAGCGGAGTAGTGTTGTCACAAGTTTGGATGCAGCAAGGAAAGAGGCATTGGATAATATGATGTTTACAGTGGAATCAAATGAAATATTGCAGTTTTTTAATGAATATAAACCCTAAATGGAGGATGTTTTGTTTGCTAAAGCACTGCTTTGCACTGGCTTTGTGACAGTAACAACAGTGATGCCTGTGCAATGTGCGTTGACACTGCCACTCTCAGGGATGGACTGGCCATCGGGACTACCGGGAGATTCCCGGTGGGCCGATTGGTCAGTGGGCTGGGCCGGCTGTCAGTGTGTCACTCACTCGTCGTCTCTCTGATCTGTCACATTTACTACGCTAATGCTTATGCTCCTGCAACTGGGGGCCGACGGCGCCAGGCAAGCCAATAGCCTTCATTGTGGCTGCCCACGACACTTCCCTCCTAAGTGTGCAGCCCCGTCCCAGCGGCGTGACGTCACTCACGACCGGAGTGGAGGCAGGAGGGGATTAGCATGGTGGGAGGAGCCGTAGAGAGCTGCTGCAAGCAAGAGGAGCCAGCTCCGCCGAGGAGGAAGGAACCAACAACTTCATAAAACAAGTGACGCCAACCTCCATTTCCTGGTTCTCATCTGACAGGTATAATGTGATCTGTGTGCGCCCGCTGATGAAGCTACACTTTCTTCCCCCACAATTTCTCCACCATATATAGTTCCAGAACTGCTGGAGAACTCTTTCTGTGAGTGGGGGATCTGATGGTAAAACGAGGCTCTTTCTGTGAGTGGGGGATCTGATGGTAAAGGGGGGCTCTTTCTGTGAGTGGGGGATCTGATGATAAAGGGGGGCTCTTTCTGTGAGTGGGGGATCTGATGTTAAAGGGGGGCTCTTTCTGTGAGTGGGGGATCTGATGGTAAAGGGGGCTCTTTCTGTGAGTGGGGGATCTGATGTTAAAGGGGGGCTCTTTCTGTGAGTGGGGGATCTGATGGTAAAGGGGGGCTCTTTCTGTGAGTGAGGGATTTGATGGTAAAGGGGGGCTCTTTCTGTATGCATAGGAGGACAGTGGCAGTCAGGGACGTATCCAGTGGCCTTGGGGTGGGGGGCGGTAAAATGCACCTTTGCCTAAGTACACAAAAATCCTTGCACCGGCCCTGTCCCCAGGCACATGGACCAGGAGGCTTTGTGTGAGCAGCCAGAGCCAGCTGTGCTTGAGCTGTTAGTGTCAGTTTACTGGGGGGCATGGCCGCTAGCTAGCTGACGCACGCTGTTGCATTCTGGGAGTTGTAGCCCACGCGTTCAAGCTCCCGGGGGTGGGGAGGCATCGCTGAGTTGAAAGACCCTGACACCCCCAGGGCCAGTTGACCCCAAATCCCATCTATCTAACCCCCATTTACCCTGCCCCAGTGCCCACCCAGTACCTCAAAAAAGGCCTTAACACTGTGGGTCCTGCTGGGAGCAGGCCTGTAGGTCCTGCTGGAAGCTGGCTATGGCCTGTGGCTAGCTCCCTGCAGGGCCCACAGGTCAGTGGCCAGCAGGACCCACAGGTCCGCAGCCAGCTCCCAGCAGGACCCACTGGCCGCTTTGCAGGGCCGATCCTGGGCGGGTGCACCGCTAGCAATTGCATATAATTTATATAGTGTTTTTGTGCGTGTCTGCAAAATTAAAGTGGGCCGGTCTGGAAGAAGTCCAGGGCCAAATTTTTGTCCCAGTCCAGCCCTAGCCACTCCTTAGGGGCACATACGACAAGGTGACAATGCAGGTCCACAGTTGGGGAGAGAGTTGTCATCTCAGGAAATGTCAGTACAAGGACCTTCATGGCAGGATCACCAGGTATTTTTTTTTTTTTTTACATCAGCAAACACCAGGTATTCTTTTTAAGAAATCTGCAGACTTTTAAAGAGAGAAAGCAACTTAACAAAATTACATTATTATGATAATTTAGTGATTGGGTTTATAGCTACTTTAGGCTGGAGATGCTGCAAAATCAAAAAAAGACAAATGGGTGTCATTGTACTCTCCTGTAATGCTGTGATTTCCTTGAGCATGTCCTAGGTTATGTAGCACACAGACCCTTTTTTCTCCTGCTTACCTCCACTTGCAGAGTAGGGCACACCATGCCACATAAATAGTAGAAAAAAACAGACAGCGCAAAACCAATCCTACCACAATGCAGCTGAACACTGAAGGTCAATATATAAAATCCCTAAGTAAAACGTGTATAAAAAAGCAGTGCAGCGCTAAAAATCACATGTAACACAAATAGTCCACAGGTATAAGGTTCAGAAACCAGAAGAGTGTTGACTGGCACACTAACAGGGAGATAGAAAGATCCTCTGGCCATGAGACAAGGTGCTTGTAAACAATCACTAGTGCAACCACTTCCGTGTGTATCCACCACCAGTTATACAGGCTGCTCACCTCAAAGTATGGACCTCTGTTTTACCAGAAGATCAAATATGCAGTCCCTTTAACCACTTAAGCCCCGGACCATTTGGTAGCTAAAGGACCAGAGGTGAATTCAGAATTTTGCACTGCGCTGCTTTAACTGTAAATTGTGCAGACATGCAATGTTGTACCCAAACGAAATTTGCGTCCTTTTCTTCCCACAAATAGAGCTTTCTTTTAATGGTATTTGATTGCCTCTGCGATTTTTATTTTTTGCGATATAAACGGAAAAAGACGGAAACTCAATTTTAGTCATACATTTAGGCCAAAATGTATTCAGCCACATGTCTTTAGTAAAAAAAATGTCAATAAGCGTATATTTATTGGTTTGCGCAAAAGTTATAGCGTTTACAAACTAGGGTACATTTTCTGGAATTTACACAGCTTTAAATTTATGACTGCCTATCTCATTTCTTGAGGTGCTAAAATGGCAGGGCAGTACAAAACCCCCCCAAATGACCCCATTTTGGAAAGTAGACACCCCAAGGAAATTGCTGAGAGGCATGTTGAGCCCATTGAATATTTTTTTTTTGTCCCAAGTGATTGAATAATGACAAAAAAAAAAAAAAAAAAAAGTTGTCACTAAATGATATATTGCTCACACATGCCATGGTTATATGTGGAATTGCACCCCAAAATACATTTTGCTGCTTCTCCTGAGTACGGGGATACCACATGTGTGGGACTTTTTAGGAGCCTAGCCACGTACGGGACCCCGGAAACCAAGCACCGCCTCCAGGATTTCTAAGGGCGCAAATTTTTGATTTCACTCCTCACTACCTATCACAGTTTTGAAGGCCATAAAATGCCAAAATAGCACAAAACCCCCCCAAATGACCCCATTTTGGAAAGTAGACACCCCAAGCTGTTTGCTGAGAGGCATGGTGAGTATTTTACAGCTCTCATTTGTTTTTGAAAATGAAGAAAGAACATTTTTTTTTTTTTTTTTTTTTTTTTTTTCAATTTTAAAAACTTTGTGACAAAAAGCGAGATCTGCAAAATACTCACAATACCTCTCAGCAAATAGCTTGGGGTGTCTACTTTCCAAAATGGGGTCATTTGGGGGGGTTTTGTGCCATCTGGGCATTCCATGGCCTCCGAAACTGTGATAGGCAGTGAGAAGTGAAATCAAAAATTGACACCCTTAGAAAGCCTGAAGGCGGTGCTTGGTTTTTGGGGTCCCGTACGCGGCTAGGCTCCCAAAAAGTCTCACACATGTGGTATCCCCGTACTCAGGAGAAGCAACAGAATGTATTTTGGGGTGTAATTCCACATATGCCCATGGCATGTTTGAGCAATATATCATTTAGTGACAACTTTGTGCAAAAAAAAAAAAAAAAAATATTATTTTTTCCGCAACTTGTGTCAACATATAAAATATTCCATGGACTCGACATGCCTCTCAGTATATAGCTTGGGGTGTCTACTTTCCAAAATGGGGTCATTTGGGGGGGTTTTGAACTGTTCTGGCATTTTATACACAACATTAGGAAGCTTACATCCACTCTTCTAACCACTTGAAGACAAAGCCCTTTTTGACACTTTTTGTTTACATGAAAACATATTTTTTTTTGCAAGAAAATTATGTTGAACCCCCAAACATTATATATATTTTTAAAGCAAAGGCCCTACAGAATAAAATGGTGGGTGTTGCATTTTTTTTTCTACACAGTATTTGCGCAGCGATTTTTCAAACGCATTTTTTGGGGAAAAAATACACTTTTTTTAATTTTAATGCACTAAAACACACTATATTGCCCAAATGTTTGATGAAATAAAAAAGATGATCTTAGGCCGAGTACATAGATACCAAACACGACATGCTTTAAAATTTTGCACAAACGCGCATTGGCGACAAACTACATACATTTTTAAAAGCCTTTAAAAGCATTTACAGGTTACCCCGTTAGATTTACAGAGGAGGTCTACTGCTAAAATTACTGCCCTCGATCTGACCTTCGCGGTGATACCTCACATGCATGGTGCAATTGCTGTTTACATATGACGCCAGACCGACGCTTGCGTTCGCCATTGGGCAAGAGCAGGGCAGGACAGGGGTGCTTTTTTTTTTTTTTTTTTTTTTTATTATTAATTTTGCTTTTTTATTTTATTTTTAAACTGTTGCTTCCATATTTATTTATTTTTATCACTTTTATTGTTATCTCAGGGAATGTAAATATCCCCTATGATAGCAATAGGTAGTGACAGGTACTCTTTTTTTGAAAAAACTGGGGTCTAGACCCTAGATCTTTCCTCTGCCCTCAAAGCATCTGACCACACCAAGATCGGTGTGATAAAATGCTTTCCCAATTTCCCACTGGCGCTTTTTATATCCGGGGGGGACATTCCCTCCCACTGCTTATAAAAGCAGTCCAGAGGCTAATTATCCACTAGGATTGCTTTTACATGAAAGCCGGCCGCTGGCTGAAAAGAATGATACCAAGATGATACCTAAACCCGCAGGCATCAATCTGGTATAACCATTCAAAGTCCAGCAACATACCAGTACGTTGCTGGTCCTTGTTGGACATGTATTGTAATCTTTTTTTTTCATGCAGCCAGGTGGCTGAACGAAAAAAGAGATTGATCGGTGGGTATGCCCACCATTAGAATACCGCCCTTCATCCACCCACTTCTAATGATGGGCATACATGCACCATTTATATATGCCGAAGCATGGGGGCATCCTCCCGCAAAAAAGTTATGCCGCGTACACATGGTCGGACTTTTCCACGGGCAAGCCTCCGTCGGAATTTCGACCGTATGTACGTGGCATTAGGAGCAAAATCGCTCCTCCGCCCCTGCTGCCCCCATGCTTCGGCATATATGCTTTTTTTTTTTTAACTGTGGTGGTGAAATCACCTCCTACAGCACTGGAGTTGCAGGGATCAGGCCTGTCTCTGCGAACGCTGCAGTTATGTGTGTTGTGTTTTGTAAGTGACAGTGATCGATCGATACTGCACTTGGGTGGCCTGTGCTGGACGGAGGGGCAAAACGCAGGTGCCAGCAGGTATCTGGGCTGATCCCGCTAACACTGCGTTTTTGGGAACCCTAAACTGCTGGGGACGCTAGTATAGATCTGATCAGATCAGATATTGATCTGTTCAGATACTATACCACTAAGGGAGGTGTATGCTTCACGCGTGGGTGTTAGCGTTACTGGCACTAACCTGACGCTGCCTGGGGTGTGACGCAGACCCTCTCTGACGCTAAAACCTAATTGATATCACCCGCCGGGCGGTCAGGGGGTTAAACATTTATTGGGTTATATATACGGCGGGTGCCCTGACACTATAAAAAGCAAACTAACTAACCAGCGTCACCCGTAACACTTATATGATGATCACTGGTGAAAGGGTTAACTAGGGGCAATTAGGGGGTTAAAATCTTTATTAGATAATATATGGAGGTACCTGACGCTATAAAAACCTGCGACGAACCTAAAAAAAATTACTGGCTACCGATCTGCATCACCGACGCTAAGACAGCGATCAGAAAAATGATCGCTTAGCGACAGTGGTGATAGGGGGTGAAAGGGTTACCTGGGGGGCGATCAATGGGGTTAAACCTTTATTAGATAATTTATGGGGGTACCTGACGCTATAAAAACCTGCGGCGAACCTAAAAAAAATTACTGGCTACCGATCTGCATCACCGACGCTAAGACAGCGATCAGAAAAATGATCGCTTAGTGACAGTGGTGATAGGGGGTGAAAGGGTTACCTGGGGGGCGATCAAGGGGGTTAAACCTTTATTAGATAATTTATGGGGGTACCTGACGCTATAAAAACCTGTGGCGAACCTAAAAAAAAATACTGGCTACCGATCTGCATCACCAACGCTAAGACATCGATCAGAAAAATGATCGCTTAGCGACAGTGGTGATAGGGGGTGAAAGGGTTACCTGGGGGGCGATCAAGGGGGTTAAACCTTTATTAGATAATTTATGGGGGTACCTGACGCTATAAAAACCTGCGGCGAACCTAAAGAAAATTACTGGGTACCGATCTGCATCACCGACGCTAAGACAGCGATCAGAAAAATGATCGCTTAGCGACGGCGGTGCTAGGGGGTGAAAGGGTTATCTGGGGGGTGATCAAGGGGTTAAACCTTTATTAGGGGGGGGGTTAGGGGGCTACACTGGACCTAAAACTAAATGTAGTGACACTTTTACAGTCACAAATGTCACTGATTGCAGTGATCACTAAATAAATGGTCACTGCAATCAGTGACACTGTGACTGGGGGCTGGGGGGTGATCTGGGGGGGGCGATTTATGTGCCTATGTGTGCTGGTGTTAGTGTAGTGTTTGTGCACTAACCTGTGTGTCTTCTCTTGTACGGCGCTCGGTATATGTGAGCGCCGCACAGGAGATGACATCACTTCCTCCTGCTTCCTCTGTCTGTGTAAACATTACACAGACAGAGGGGGCATTTCCATTCGCCGGGAGCGATCGCGGGGGGGTGGCCGGAATCGAACGGCCGTCCCCTCATGTCGGATCGCTCCCCAACGAATTCCGACCGCTCACTGTACAGAAGGGGGGTCCGATTGGACCCCCCAACTGTACAAAGGCAATCACGTACACTCTACGTGATTGTGCCTGTCGGTGCCATTGTGCCGACGTATATATACAGTGAGCGGTCGTTAAGGGGTTAACAAGGGTAATGATAAAGATGAGAGGGCTGTCTTCATACGGTCCTTCAACCAGAATCTTCAATCATTCAGTAATCCCAAAACGAACTCATAGATTTGCGTATTTACATGCAAAATTTCAAGAAGAAATACATAGAGCTCTCCATATGTAAAAACACTTAATTTATTAAATACAAAAAGTTACTCACAAGAGAGGCACAGAAACCCTGTGCTTGCGTGCCTCGCTTGTGAGGAACTTTTTGTATTTAATAAATTAAGTGTTTTTACATATGGAGAGCTCTATGTATTTCTTCTTGAAATTTTGCATGTAGATACGCAAATCTATGAGTTCGTTTTGGGATTACTGAATGATTGAAGATTCTGGTTGAAGGACAGTATGAAGACAGCCCTCTCATCTTTATCATTACCCTTGTTAAAGGGACTGCATATTTGACCTTCTGGTAAAACAGAGGTCCATACTTTGAGGTGAGCGGCCTGTATAACTGGTGGTGGATACTAGGGCCGAAACAACTAATTGATTAATCGACAACTAATCGATTATGAAATTAATCGATTACAATTTTCATAATCGATTAATCGGCCAGTAACCTAATGGGGTTAAAAAAAAACTAAAATTAGCCTTTTATAGTACAAAAAGAGCAAATCGCTACTGTAAATAATACTTTCACTGTCCCACAGTAAAAAATTAACCCCTTTCAGTAGCGATTATTTGCTCTTTTTGTACTAATTTTAGTTTTTTTTAAAGCCATTATGTTACTAAACCTCTCAGGCCTCCTCTGTGTTTTTTGGTGCTTTTTGCAGAAACACACTACAGTTCATTTACATGGTTTCCTATGGGACACGTTCACATCCATGATTTTTTCAACTGCTGCGTATTTGGAAAGGGCAAGGAATTTTTTTTACGCAAAACGGTACTATTTTGTTTTTTTTGGTTTAATATACTTCAATGGAGAAGCTGCAGAAAAGCATGTAATGTGTTTTTCCGGCAATTTGTGTTTTGTAATCTGCCCAACAACAAATTGGCCAAAAAAAATTAAAAAATGCAAATCGCAGCAAAATTACCTTTTTTTTATGTTTATTAACCGATTAGTCGATTAATCGAAACAATAGTCGGCCAACTAATCGATTATGTAAATAATCGTTAGTTGCAGCCCTAGTGGATACACACGGAAGTGGTTGCACTAGTGATTGTTTACAAGCACCTTGTCTCACGGCCAGAGGATCTTTCTATCTCCCTGTTAGTGTGCCAGTCAACACTCTTCTGGTTTCTGAACCTTATACCTAGGGACTATTTGTGTTACATGTGATTTTTAGCGCTGCACTGCTTTTTTATACACCATACCACATGCCCGTATCCTCCTGGTATAAGAGGTTGAGCGGTGTTCATACAATTTTTGGGTCCTGCTGCGAGTTACCTCCTCTCCATTGGTTCTCGTCCCTAGAGTGTAGGGAAAAGTCTATTCTCTTTCCTAAAAGAAGGCCAATGTCCAAACTGTTTTAAACTCCAACAGACAAGTTTATTTTTCTTGCTTGGAACTTAGTAGGAAAAAGTTGAAGATAGAGATAGAGTTGGGTAGGGAGGTAGGTTCAGGCACGCGGCACCCATTTACCCTATTCTCCACTCAAGCCTGAGTGGGTATTGCTCACCCGGATAGATCCCTCTCACAGTTCTAGCAGCCGGAGTGAAGCACGAACAGTTACTTTTGATTTCGTCCCCTTCAAAGACAAGTTCAGGAGATCCTCTGCCACAGAATCCTTTAGTTCCTGAATCTAGAACTCTCTAGCGCCTGCAACTTTTAGAAACCATAAGTGCCAGTGGGGCACATCACAGGAGCTATTGTGCAACTCACGGAATCCTTCCCTCTGATAGGCAACCAGGCCTCTCCTGAGACAGTGACTTCCTTCACTGATCCTCACGACAGGTCCTCCCCTGGTTTCCTCTCTTTCAGAGCGGGCCACCCTCCCTCGGGTACCCTGGGACTCCGATGGTTTGGTTGTAGACCCAGTTGAAGGTACTGGGCCTACCTGGAACACTATAGCCTCGGGCTGAAGGTGCCTGAGACTTCTCGACCAATTCACGCACCCCTGGCCAGCAGGGCCAAAGGGCGCGACTCTCTCCACCAGGGGCCCCCCTTGGAATCCCCCGGCCAATCTCCCCGCCTAATGGCGTCTGCCCCTTATGTACCCTCTCCCGGCATGCACAGCAGGCAGACCACGCCCACTGTATGGTTGCCGAGAGAGGACATTCAATCATGCTACAATGCCACCTGTGGTTCGACCCAAGACCTGGGCAACAGCGCCACCTGCAGGTCAAGGGGAACTATACACCCAGGCAACACCACAGCAGAGCAGAGTCCAATCTAGAGAATCAGAAAACCTGAGCCAAACTATTGCCCAGGTTGCCCTTAAGTTTAAGGCACAGCGACCCCATTTTTCAGGGTCCGCTACAGTTAAGTTAGCAATTTCATTTAATCCAAGTGATACCTGGTGAACTTTCTCCTTTCCAGTAATGTTATACACCTTTCCTTGTCTATCACTATCACCCTGATATAGTGAAGTGATATGTCTCTCCTCGTCTATCACTATCGTCCTCCAGTAGTGCAGTGATATAATACACCTTTCCTCTTCTATTACTATTATCCTCCATTAGTGCAGTGAAGATATATACCTCTCCTCTCACTATTATCTTCCTGTAGTACAGTGATGTACAACTCTCCTCTCATATCACTAATATCCTCCAGTGGTGCAGTATGTTACACACCTCTCCTCTTCTATCACTATCATCTTCCAGTAGTGCAGTGGTGTTACACACCTTATCCCTTCTATCCATATCATTCTTTTGAAGTGCAGTGATGTTACCCCTCCTCTTCTATCACTATCATCCTCCTGTAAGGCAGTGATATTATACACCTCTCTTCTTGTATCATTATTATCCTCCAGTGGTGCAGTGATGTCACACACCTCTTCCCTTCTATCACTATCATTTTTCGGTAGTGCAGTAATGATAAACAATGTACACCTTTCCTCTTCTACTATAATACAATGTTGCACACCTCTCCTCTTCTATCACTATCATCCTCCTATAGTACAATGATGTTGCACACCTCTCCTCTTCTATCACTATCATCTTCCTATAATACAATGGTGTTACACACCTCTCCTCTTCTGTCACTATCATCCTACTATAATACAATGACGTTACACACCTCTCCTTTTCTGTCACTATCATCCTCCTATAATACAATGATGTTGCACACCTCTCCTCTTTTATCACTATCATCCTCCTATAATACAATGATGTTGCACACCTTTCCTTTTCTGTCACTATGATCCTCCTATAATACAATGGTGTTGCACACCTCTCCTCTTTTATCACTATCATCCTCCTATAGTACAATGATGTTATGCACCTCTCTTCCTATATCACTATCGTCCTCCTATAATACAATGATGTTGCACACCTCTCCTCTTCTATCACTATCATCCTCCTACAATACAGCAATGGTACACTCTTTTCTCCTCCTAGGTTCATTATAGAATTACTGTTATATTAAAGAAACAAACTTTTAAAAAACCCTGCAAGAGAAAGGCATAATGAGCTAGTATGCATAGCATACTAGCTCATTATGAATGACTTACCTGAGATCGTTCCCCTCCGCCGCCGCCATGTTGCCTACGAGTCCCTTCCGTGTATCGCCGCTCCGGCGCTGTGACTGGCAGCACGATCCTCACGCATGCGTGCGATTCCGGCATTATCCCATTGATAAAACCGGCATGCACATGCGCTGTAGACATTGGTGCAGTCCTTTCTGCAAATATCTCCTTAACCGTGTAGGTTAAGGAGATATTTCTTGCACTTACAGGTAAGCCTTAATCTAGGCTTACCTGTAGGTGCAAGTGGTCAGAGAGGGTTTACAACCACTTTAAAGGTTGAGAAGAGCCGACGGGGATTGGATGATGAGGTATTAATGAGAGAGACAAAGTAGGCTTGTTTGGCAGCATGGAGGCAGGAATTGTATCTTAGGAGGGCGTTTGCCGGGATCTTGTCGGAAGTATAGTGATGTCATCCCCTGCACTATGGAAGCCAGGGAAAAGGTAAGTATATGTACTTAGTGCAGCATACTACAGTATTTTAGGAAGGGGATCACTAAAAAGGCAGACCTTGCTAAATTAGCAAAGGTCCTTTTTAACCAGCTTCTCTTCAAATTTGTCTAGGAGCGTAGCTTGTGTGACTGTGGTAGAGATATTGGATTGTAAGCTTTGCTGATATAAACTTTGCTGATATAAACTATCATATGTAAAACTCTATGAAACATGTTGGTGCTATATAAATGGCTTAAATAAATAAATAAATATAATCTGAAAATGTTCACTCGCATCATTAACTTGCTAAACCTCTTAAAACCTAAATATTTAACTGCTATTTTAAAAGTCGTATTGCCAACATGGTTTGTCTCCAGCTTATCATATATTTCTAGGGGTTTGTATTACACCCTATTAATGCAGTCTACTAATATAATGAAAATCCTCTCAAGCAAGCCAGGGATCTGGAGACCGATATTATCTTTAAACTTCTGCCCATAAATCCATAATTTGTGAAGACTTTGTAATAATGCCCTGGAGGATACAGTGGAGGAGATGAATGATAGCCCTGAGGGTTACTTTCTATACTATACTGAATATTCAGGGTGAGCACAGGACACAACATCAAAATCCTCTGGAGACAGCCTGTGACAGCTTCACTCGTACTGGATTTCAGAACAGCGTCATTTAAATGCATGCCATTGTAATTCAAAACCTCAAAATAATGGTACACCTGGAACTGAAAAACGACTGGATTGTGTGTGTATGATGAGTGCTTATCTGTCACTAGGAAATAACCTATGTACTCTGCAAATACTGTACATAGTAAAAAGGCATATGTGTAAAGTGCATGACGATGTTTGAAATGAATGGTCCATTATCCAAATTTAAAGAGACCATGTTCATTATGTAAAAAATAAAAGGAATCTTCATGGAAAGAAATTCTTTTAATCTAACCTTTATATATTCCAGAACAAGGAAGGGAGAGCCACTCACCATAAAATCCTGATTTATTCAAGTCAAGCAATGCATATACAAATTCACCTGGTGCCAAGACATCCCTTAACGTATTTTCTTCACAGGAGCTTAGTGGTAGTTTACCCTATGGTTAGGGTAAGTTGATTCTTAAAAGTTATATGTGCAGTGGCTCATGACTGCGGAGGGTCAGGTCCTACAACTGGGCGACAAGAGAGATAACCCACAGCCAATAGCAGAGTACACTATATGTATGGTACACTGAACTCTTGTTGTCCCTCTGCCAACATAAGACACAGTGGAAGGAACTGCAGAGCACAGGACCAGGCATCAGACATGAGATGTGTCAGATGTAGAAGATTTTTCAGTCTGCAGTGTATCTTGAATGCAGAGGAGAACAGCAGAACAGGCAGAAGGACGGGTAAGTATTAAAGGACAAGTTCCCCACTCCCTTGCCCTCTGAACTATCTCAAGATTAACCTTCTGCCTGCAGCTGCTTATATACCTTCTCCAATGACAGTGGCCTCCCGCTTTGTTTACATCCCAGCTGGTAAAAATGTAGTGCCAAGGTACCTGTTCAGTACTATACCATAGACTTGAATAGGAACTACCTGTATAGCAAGAGCAATGTACTATTAACCCTTTCCATACGGAGCTTTTTATACCACTTCCATACCTGGCCTATTATGGCACTTCTCTCCCACATGTACAAATCATCATTCTTTTGCTAGAAAATTACTCAGAATCCCCAAACATTATATATGTTTTTTTAGCAGCCACCATAGGGAATAAAATGACGGTCGTTGCAACTTTGTATCTTGCACGGTATTTGCGCAATAATTTTTCAAACGCCTTTTTTTGGGAAAAAAAATGGTTTCATGAATTAAAAAATAACAAAACAGTAAAGTTAGCCCAATTTTTTTGTAAAATATGAAAGATTATGTTACGCAGAGTAAATAGATACCTAACATGTCATGCTTTAAAATTGCGCACACTCATGGAATGGTGCCAAACTTCGGTACTTAAAAATCTCCATAGGCGACGCTTTGAAATGTTTTACAGGTTACCAGGTTAGAATTACAGAGGAGGTCTAGTGCTAGAATTGTTGCACGTGCTCTAACGCACACCTCACATATGTGGTTTGAACGGCGTTTACATATGTGGGTGGGACTTACGTTCGCTTCTGAGCGCGAGCTATTGGGAACAGGGGCGTTTTAAAAAATATATATATCATTTATTTATTTATTTATTTTACTTAATTTTTTTTATTTTTACACTTTTTTTTACATTTTTTTTTATCACTTTTATTCCTATTACAAGGAATGTAAACATCCCTTGTAATAGGAATGGTGTGTGACAGGTCCTCTTTATGGAGAGATGCAGGGTCAATAAGACTCCACATTAGGGATGAGCTCGGTGTTCGAGTCAAACATCGGCTGTTCGATCGTTCGACGAAGATCGAACGATTTGGGCCGTTCGCGCCAAATTCGAGTGACGCGAACGGCCCACAATACACTGTGCCATTGCAGTGCAATCCCGGCGCTGTGATTGGCCAAGCATGCACTGTGACCCCGCATGCTTGGCCAATCACAGCGCCGGCAGCGAGGAGAGCCATAATTGGCCACAGGCAGGATGCCTGTGGCCAATTATAGCTCAGGGGGGTTTAGTACACGCCCCACACTATAAAAGCCCGCCAGCGCGGTGGCCTTGTGTAGTGTGTTCCGGCGTGCAGGGAGAGAGAAGGATAGGCAGGGACAGTGTCTTTGCTATTTGTTCATTAACCTTGTGTGCAGGGAGAGAGAAGGATTGGCAGGGACAGTGTCAGTGATATTATTTGCTAAACCTTGTGTGCAGGGAGAGAGAAGGATAGGCAGGGACAGTGTCAGTGATATTCTTTGCTAAACCTTGTGCATTTACAGTGTGTTGGCGTGCAGGGACAGAGAAGGATAGGCAGGGGACAGTGTTAGTGTCATTTTTGCTAAGCCTCCTGCACAGTATACACCTGAAGCTAGCCCTTATTGCTGTGTTTTCCTGTTGTGTAACACAGGCAGGCATCTGCAGCACTTACAGCGGGCGTAGTGTGCCTCCTGCACAATATACACCTGAAGCTAGCCCTTATTGCTGTGTTTTCCTGTTGTGTAACACAGGCAGGCATCTGCAGCACTTACAGCGGGTGTAGTGTGCCTCCTGCACAATATACACCTGAAGCTAGCCCTTATTGCTGTGTTTTCCTGTTGTGTAACACAGGCAGGCATCTGCAGCACTTACAGCGGATGTAGTGTGCCTCCTGCACAGTATACACCTGAAGCTACCCCTTATTGCTCGTGGTTTTTTTCTTTTGTGTTACACTAACAGGCATCTGCGGCACTTAGAGTGGGCGTAGTGTGCCTCCTGCACAATATACACCTGAAGCTAGCCCTTATTGCTGTGTTTTCCTGTTGTGTAACACAGGCAGGCATCTGCAGCGCTTACAGCGGGCGTAGTGTGCCTTTTGCACAATATACACCTGAAGCTAGCCCTTATTGCTGTGTTTTCCTGTTGTGTAACACAGGCAGGCATCTGCGGCACTTACAGCGGGCGTAGTGTGCCTCCTGCACAGTATACACCTGAAGCTACCCCTTATTGCTGTGTTTTCCCATCTCCCTGCAGGCCATTAGAATGTCTGGAAGGCCAACAAGGAGAGGCAGACAGTCAGGAGCCAATAAAAGAGGGCAAGCAGGCTCTGTGTCTAGAGACAACAGTGCTGGTCAGGAACACGGTGCATCGTCATCAGCACGTGGCCATGGGACACGCTTGTCCTTATTTTCGGCAGCTGGACGTGTTGAGCCGCATCGTGCCGAAGACTTGGTAGAGTGGATGTCCAAGCCCTCCTCATCCTCCTCATCCTTTCTCACCTAGGCTCAGGGTACTGGCAAAGCAGCTGTCAAAGCGTCCTCTTCCCTCGTATCAATGTCACTCTTCCCTAGACCCACCATTTCCTCCTGAGGAGTCCCCCGAACTGTTTGAGCACAGTGTTGGGTACATACTCCACGAGGATGCCCAGCGTTTCGAAGGGTCTGATGATGATACCCAGCTAGCGGAAGGCAGTAGCGTGAGAGCAGATAGAGGGGATGCTCAAGAAGGACAGCAATCTGGCAGTCATGTTCCAGCAGCTGCAGCATACTGCCAGATTGGCTCCAGTGATGAGGAGGGAGGGGATGATGAGGTCACTGACTCCACGTGGGTGCCTGATAGGAGAGAGGAGGAGGAGGAGGCACATCTCCAACGAGGCAGGATGCCCTCAGGGGGGCCAGCGTAAGGGCAGCACACCGACTGAATCACACTGCAGAGCTCCGCCTGTGCAGGGCGCTGCCTCTGCCCGTTATTCCAAAAGTTCTTTGGTGTGGGCCTTTTTTGAGTCAAGTGCATCAGATCGCACCGCTGCTGTTTGCAACATATGTCTCAAGCGTATCTCGCGTGGCCAAAACGCTTGGGCACCACATGCTTGACCAGACATATGTTGACCTGCCATGCAGCTCGTTGGCAAGCCTACCTTAAAGACCCACACCAAAGAACAAAGCGGACCTCTCCTTGCTCCACATCAGCTGGGATCTCCAACCCCACTATACCTTCAGTCCTCTCTGAAACCTGCACTGAGAGGAATGAAGGTGTAGAATTAGGTGTGTCACAGCCAAGTACTTGCGGGCACTCTGCTAGCAGTACACCGACGTCCGATTTTAGCAGGCAAATTTCCCTGCCCCAGCTGCTGGATCGTCGAAAGAAGTTCACTCCCAGCCATCCACATGCCCAGCGGTTGAATGCTAGCTTTGCTAAATTGCTAGCAATTCAACTGCTGCCTTTTCAGTTGGTAGACTCGGCCCCCTTCCGTGAGTTTGTGCAATGTGCGGTTCCTCAGTGGCAGGCTCCCAAATGCCACTTTTTCTCACGGAAGGCGATTCCGGCTCTCTACCGGCATGTGGAAGGCAATGTCCATGCCTCGCTGGAGAGGACGGTCAGCGGTAAGGTGCATATTACCGCTCACTCATGGTCCAGCAGGCATGGACAGGGACGTTACCTTTCTTTCACGGCCCATTGGGTCACTCTTTTGGCAGCTGGGAAGGATGCAGGACAAGGTGCAGTAGTGTTGGAGGTTGTTCCGCCGCCACGCCTCCAAAATGCTACTACTGGTTGTGACATACCTCTCTCCTCCACCCCCTCCTCTTCTTCTTCCTCCATGGCCTCTTCCTGTGCTTTGTCTTCGGAACCAGCGGTGCTCCGTAGGCGTTCAAGGGGCTACGCAAGTACGCAGGCAAAAAGATGCCATGCCGTGCTTGCGCTGGTGTGTTTGGGGGACAGGAGCCACACTGGGGCAGAGGTTCTGTCTGCTCTGCAGGGGCAGGCCGAGAGGTGGTTGACACCACGCCAGCTTAAGCCAGGAATGGTGGTTTGCAACAATGGCACCAACCTCCTCTCCGCCCTCCGACAGGGACAACTGACCCATGTGCCCTGTGTGGCTCACATCCTTAACCTGGTGTTGCAGCAGTTCTTGGGCAGGTACCCGGGCTTACAGGATGTCCTGAGGCAGGCCAGGAAAGTCTGTGTGCATTTCCACAGATCATATAATGCCAGTGCTCGGCTGGCTGAGCTACAAAAGGAGTTGAACCTGCCCAAGAACCGCCTTATATGTGACATGCCCACCAGGTGGAACTCAACGTTGGCCATGCTGCAGCGGCTGCACACGCAGCAGAGGGCCATCAATGAGTACCCGTGCAACTACGGCACCAGGACAGGGTCAGAAGAGCTCTGGTTTTTTTCACCACGCCAGTGGGGCATGATCAGGGATGCATGCACTGTCCTGGCACCATTTGAGGAGGCCACGAGGATGGTGAGCAGTGACAGTGCATGCATCAGTGACACTGTACCTCTTGTCCACCTGTTGGAGCATACGCTGCATGGAATAATGGACAGGGCACTTGAGGCAGAACAGAGGCAGGAAGAGGAGGACTTCCTTGCCTCTCAAGGCCCCCTTTACCCAGACAGTGTTCTTTCTGTCCCACCCATCACACAGGAAGAGGAGGAGGAGGAGGATTGTGTCAGCATGGAGGTGGAGCATGGCACTCAGCATCAACAGCAGCAGTCTTTTAGGGATGATTTACAGTCCCAACAAACCCGTGGACTTGTACGTGGCTGGGAGGAGGTGGCTGCGGATCATGTCGTCCTTAGTGACCCAGAGGACTCCGGACCGAATGCCTCAGCTAACCTACGCTGCATGGCCACCCTGATCCTGCAAAGTCTGCGGAAGGATCCTCGTATTCTTTGGATCAAGGAGAGGGACCATTACTGGCTGGCCACTCTCCTTGATCCACGGTACAAGGGTAAAGTTGCGGACCTTATCTTACCGTCGCAGAGGGAGCAGAGGATGAGACATCCCTGGGAGGCCTTGCAGAAAGGTCTGTGCAACGCGTTCCCAGAGACTGGGAGGTTACAAACTCCTGGTCCTGGACAACGAGTTGCTGAGGCTTCGGTCAGTAGCAGAAGGAGCGGTGGAGAAGGTGGCTGTCTGACCGATGCGTTCAGACAATTTTTTAGTCCGCAGCCCCAAGGTATGATCGGTTCCAGCAACCATCGCCAGCGTCTGATATACATGGTGCAGGAATACCTAGGGGCAAGGTCAGACTTGGACACCTTTCCCACCGAAAATCTTCTGGCTTACTGGGTGGTGAGGATGGATCACTGGCCAGAGCTTGCACAGTATGCAATTGAGCTACTGGCCTGTCCTGCATCCAGCGTTCTTTCGGAATGCACATTCAGTGCTGCTGGAGGCTTTGTCACGGATCACAGGGTGCGCCTGTCCACCGACTCGGTTGATCGACTGACCTTCATAAAGATGAACCAGTCTTGGATCACCACCAGCTACCAAGCACCTGAAGCTGATATAACAGAATAATTTATTTTCAAATGTCACATCCCTTCAAGAATGATGCAGATGCTGAGTGACTGTCCTGTTATGTTGACTGACTATCCTCCTCCTCCTCAATGATCCGATTCTTGATGATAGCTTGGAAGAACTTTTTTGTTTCTGGGTGCCGCCACCAGTGGCTAAGGCCCAATTTTAACAGGGGCATGTAATTACAATTTCTGATGCAATGCTTTGCAGCAGGGCTCATTCCTGCACTCCAACTAGAGTATCTGGGATAGGTTGCAGTGTCGTGGCACCAGCACCAGTGCCTAAGGCCCAATTTTTCAGCCCCTGTTTAACAGGGGCGTGTAATTACAATTTTTGATGCAATACTTTGCAACAGGCCTCATTGCTGTGCTCCAAGTACAGTATCTGTGAGGGGTTGCAGTGTTGTGGCACCAGCGCCTAAGGCCCAATTTTTCTGCCCCTGTTTAACAGGGGCGTGTAATTACAATTTTTGATGCAATACTTTGCAACCGGGCTCATTGCTGTGCTTCAAGTACAGTATCTGTGAGGGGTTGCAGTGTTGTGGCACCAGTGCCTAAGGCCCAATTTTTCTGCCCCTGTTTAACAGGGGCATTTAATTACAATTCTTGATCTAATAATTCACAGCAGGGCCCATTCATGCGCCCACCAAGAGTAACTGTGAGGGCTTACAGTGTTATGGCACCAGCACCACCACCAAAGGCCCAATTTTTCCTACCACTGTTCAATAATGGCATGTAAATACAATTCCTGATATAATAGTTAACAGCAGGGCGTTCCAGCGCCCACCAAGAGTAACTGTGAGGGCTCACAGTGTTGTGGCAACACCAACATATAAGGGGCAAATTTCAGCAGAGTATATACGGCAGGCCCCTACTTTCAAACATCCAACTTACAAACGACTCCTACTTGCAAACGAAAGGAGACAACAGGAAGTGAGAGGAAATCTACCCCTAGGAAGGAAAATTCTCTCCTGTAAGAGTTCATATGGGAAAAAGGTGTTTCCTCTCTACTGATGCTTTATCACCAATCCTTGTTTCAATAAAAACCCCACTTTTCAAAAACATTTGTCATTGGGACGGAAAGTGAGGTGAAATGTTCTGAACAGGGGCACAGACAGCAAAACAAATGTTACAGGGGTGATAACCCCTCCCTATGTTTTCCAAAAAGCTTAAAAATAGATTTTTTGGCTGGAGCTACACTTAAACAACGTGCCTGTTCAAAATTACAAACAGATTCTACTTAAGAACAAGACCTACCTGTCTTGTATGCACCGCCTGTATACTGCTCTTCAGACTTCAGAGTATATAGGGCCTTTTTTATTTTGTGTGTGGGGTTCCCCTTAATATCCATATATCCATAAAAGATCCAAAGGGGCTGGTAATGGGCTGGGGTAGGCGGGGGGGGGGGGGGTGATGGGGTAGCCATGCCATTTTTCTCAAAGATTTTCATCCATATTGCCAGGACAAGACATGACATTAAAGCCGCAAGAAGTTTTAAATGGCTTTTTTTTCCTTTAGAAATGTCATTTTGTGCAGGGACAGTTCTAAACACGGGAAACACGTGCCACTTCACAGGCATACTTTAGACACCCCCCAGGTACGATATTTAAAGGAATATTTCACTTTTTATTTTCACTTTATGCATCATTAAAATGACTGCTCCCGAAAAAACGGCCGTTTTTAAAACTTCTTTTTGCATTGATACATGTCCCCTGGGGCAGAACCCGGTTCCCCAAACTCTTTTTAGGATAATAACATGCATATTAGCCGTTATAATTAGCACTTTAGATTTCGAACGTTCGCGTCCATTGTATTTAATAGGGTTCTAACGTTCGCGCGAACTTTCGGTCCGTTCGAAGGTTCTTGTGCGAACCGAACGGGGGGGGGGGGGGGGGGGTGTTCGGCTCATCCCTACTCCACATCTCTCCTCCAGGCTGGAAAGCATGAGATTGTGAAAAATGTTTCACAGATCTCATGCTTACTAGCCGCAATGGCGGCTTTGTTTACTTCTGAGGACCCGGGAGTGACATCATCACATCGTGCCCGGGCCTCCGACGGTCTGGTCACCAGTCATCTCTATGCTCGTCACGTGACCCACCACCGGCGCCGGACGATTCTCTCCGGGTCCCCAATGGCACGGGAGAGCCCGGAGAAGCACCGGATGGCGGCGGGAGGGGGGGTGTCCCCTCCTGCCGCCTATAAGAACGATCAAGCGGTGGAACCGCCACTATGATCGTTCTTATGGTGCACAGAATCGCCAGCAGAAGAGAAGGATATCTGAATGATGCCTCTAGCTGCAGGCATCATTCAGATATCCCCCCACAAACCCAGGACATCATATGACGTCCACCCGGAGAGAGAGAGGGTTCCTGCCGGCGTAATTTTACAATGACCCGGTATGGAAGTGGTTAATGATTATGGGACATTAGTATATTGGGGAAGGCAGTTTGTCACTAGATCTTTGCTAGTTTGGTTGTAGTCAATACTTCAGCTTAGGGTAGTCTAGAGGACTAGGGATGGTGACTTGGGGAAGGGGGGGGCATTAAAATATAAATAAAAAACTTTTAGAGACTTCCTTTCCATACAACGTTTTAAATCTTTGTTAGCTTGTACAGGGTTCCTTTAAAACTGACCATACTGAAAACATGATGGTTAAATATAAGGTCATAACTTAACAGCAGTCTGCATCTTCCGCTGATACTTACATAAATATGCATGCAGGTTTCATGTAATGGTGGAAGGTCAGTAGTATATTTTCTTCAAATTGAGGTCCCCCAATGATGTCTGTTGGAGATCATATAGGCATGATCACCATTTAAACATGATGAGGATGAAAGTCTAATAGGCACCTTTAGCATCAAAAGTATGAAAGTCATCAAGTCGACTAATTTAATTTTAAAGCAGACCTGCTGTTTAAATGGAACCCCAGATGTAAAAAAAGGGTTTCATTAAAAGGGTTTTTGAGCAAAATTCACATTCACAGTTTTGTTAGTTCCAGAAAAAATTGTTTTAGAAAAATTTCCATCCTGCTCCTTCGAATTTTGTTGTCTCTGTGGTTGAAAACTAACAATAATTTTGAATGCACTAACCATTTGCAAATTAAACGAACCTTCCAAAAATTCTACTGGTGTATGGCCAGCTTAAAGCAATATTAAAGCCTTGTTTTTTTGTTTTTTTATTGAATAACAAACATGTCATACTTAGCTGCTCTGTGCAGTGGTTTTGCACAGAGCAGCTCTGATTCTCGTCTTCTTGGGTCCCACACCGGCGCTGCTGGCCCCTCCTTCCTGCTGGGTGCCCTACAGAACCACGGCTCTGTGTGTCCATTCACACACTGAGCCGCGGCTCTGCCCCACTCCCTCTGTCTCCTGATTGGATCACTGGCTCACTAAGGCCTTTTCTCCTTTTTTCCTGATCCACATGGTATGGGTTAGTACTGAAGTCAGTTGAAGCCCCTGTATTTCTCTTTTTACAGGTTTACCTTAAAGTGATACTAAACACACACTTTTGAATTTACATTTTCCCTTCTATTTCTGCATAAGGATGACGGCACTGTAATTATTTTAATAATAATAAAAAAATTGCAGTACCTTTTTCCTAATCAATATACAGCTGTCACGTGACATAGATCTTTCCCAGCCTGTCTGCAGGGAAAAATAAGCAGGAGAAGCCTATAGTCCTCTTCTGCTGGTCACATGTTAGAAAAAAATGGAATGGAATATAAAGTAAATATAAATAAATAAATAATATCAATAAACTGTTTTAAATTGTCATACAAAAATATATATATTTAAAATTAAATCTTTCTTATTTTTCGGCAATAACGAGTGGGCGGATTTTTGCCAGTCACAGGCTGTGTCACGCCCATCCAGTCTGTGTCTTAGAATATCAGGGAAGTGAAGCCACCATGAATCAAGATGTTATATCCAACCCCCATTCTGTTTGGCTGGTTAGCGGGTATGGAAGAGGAGGAGGGGAGGGAGTGAGTGGGCTGTCATTTACCACTGTGTATATACCCACATGTGTGACTCTATAGTCACATGGGCTGCTCAGATGTGATAGGGAGGAAATGCTCAGCTTAGAAACTCACTGATAACCACAGCTTCGAAATCCCTAGCTGAACTGGGTACATGAACAGAAGGTGGAGATAGAGAACAGCAGGATCAACCAGGTTTTTTTGAGAATATAGAAAACAGATCTAATATTGACTGAGTGAGTATGAAGAGCGTGTATTACAAAATGTATTGATAGTTTTTTTATGATGTGTGTTCTGTCTCAACTACAAAGCGATAAAGTTCATCTCCAGGTTTAAGTAGGCCTTACTCAAGCTGGTTTGATATTCATCCCTTGCATCGATACAGGCAGTTTAACTCAATGAATAAACTCACAGTTAGGACGACAGACGATGAATCCTTTCGAATGTTCCGTTTAATGATGGATATTCATAGGTAGAAAAACATTGCAGTTGTAAGCCACATGTAAGATGTTTAGCATGGAAGATATACAGGAGTAATGACCAGAATCAGGAAGTGGAGGAGATATATAAAGAACTATGGTGAGAGAGAGAGTTCAGCTAGAAAGAAGGGGACAGATCTTAAAGACACAGAGCAAGAATAATTACATAGTGTAACACAACACTCCCCGTCTGAAATCTTTAGATTTCATAACCTTAAACTAAAATATATATTTTCAAAAAGTCCAATACTGACGAATGTCCTGGAACCTGTAATGAAAAACATGCAACAAGCAAATAATAAACGTAAGTTCAACAGGATGAAGAACATAAAGTCACAGTATGATGTCTTCAAATAATTCCAAAGTTCTGAGTAGAACCTGTAGATGGCAGCAATGTACTCCCCGCCGTGCCAACAGCATGGCTAGTCCTTGCACAAGTCACTCACCTGGCAAAAGGAGTACTAACTCTGTAATTGGTCGACTAAAGGTTCGTGTCGATCCTCCCTTGGTTACCTTAACCTCTACCTTCCGGACTTTGTTATCGTCGCTGGGCATAACTTTAGTAATAAGACCCATAGGCCACTCATTCCGACAAACTTCCTTGTCTTTTAGAAGGATGAGGTCTCCAACCTTAAGATTCGGCTTAGATGCTTGCCATTTGTTACGACCTTGAAGGTGATGAAGATACTTTTTCTTCCAGCGATGCCAGAAGACATTGGCTAGATGCTGCACCTGCTTCCATTGATGCTCATAACGGTGTGACCGCAGCTTCTGTTTTGTACTTACAGAAGTGTGGAGTGAGGTGTTCACAGTTCTTATTTCCTTATCATCTTCAGGGTTTACTAGCCCATAGGTGGTGTCAATAGGGAGTAAGTAAGAGTCCTCACACAGAAACCTTGGAGGTGACAGCCATAAGCTGTCCTGAAGAGCGGCAGGTGACATGGCTCTGGTCCCACAGTCAGCTGGGTTGAGTTCAGTGGGAACGTGATGCCATTGACTTGGTAGAGAGAATCTCTTGATACGTTCAACCCTGTTGCTGACGAACACATAAAATTGTTTTGTTTGGTTGTTTATGTAACCAAGTACTACCTTACTGTCTGTATAGAAGGTGAAAGAATCAATTTTAGTGTCCATTTCACTTCGTATGACCTCTGCAATTTCTACTGCTAGCACGGCTGCACAAAGTTCAAGTCTTGGTATGGTATGTGCAGGCTTGGGAGTGAGTTTTACCTTGCCTAGGACAAAACTACAGTGTGATTCTCCATTCAGTTCAGAGGTCTTCAAATAGGCTACTGCAGCAATAGCTTCAACTGATGCATCAGAGAAAATATGAATCTCTCTCCGGTTAGCAGTTGAAGTGGATCCTGGAACATAGCAACGGGGAATCTGAAGTTTTTCTAGTGACTTCAAAGAATATCTCCACCTTTCCCACTTGTGTTGATTCTCACTAGGCAAGGGAGTATCCCAGTCTATGTTCTCAGTAGACAACTGTCTTAGTAAAATCTTACCTTGAATGGTAACTGGAGCAAGGAAACCCAGTGGGTCATAGATGCTATTCACCACGGACAGGACTCCTATCTTAGTGAAGGGTTTGTCACAAGTTGACACTTGGAAGGTGAATTTGTCTTGTTTGATGTTCCACAACAAACCCAGACTTCGCTGTACAGGAGGCACATCTGTACCTAAGTCAAGGTTTTTTAGACTAGTGGCATAGTCCTCAGAGTGAAAGGCATTCATAAGTTCCTGGCTGTTGGATATAATCTTGTGCAGTCTAAGGTTTGCTACAGACAGCATCTCCTTTGTTCTGGTGAGAAGATCAATTGCTTCTTTAGCAGTTGGAAAGGACTTAAGTGCGTCGTCAACGTAGAAGTTTCTTTCAACAAATTGACGGGCATCAGATCCATATTCAACTTCTCCAGTCTGAGCTGTTCTCCTTAGCCCATAAGTTGCCACTGCTGGGGAAGGACTGTTACCGAAGACATGTACCTTCATGCGATAATCTATAACTTCCTTGTTGAGGTCATTGTCCTTGTGCCATAGAAACCTGAGGTAGTTTCTGTTGTCTTCTCTGACGATGAAGCAGTGAAACATCTGTTGAATGTCGGCCATTACTGCTACAGGCTCTTGTCTGAAACGAATCACGACTCCTATTAGACTGTTGTTCAAGTTGGGTCCAGTAAGGAGCATGTTGTTAAGAGAAACACCTTCGTGCTGAGCACTGGAATCAAAGACAACTCTGATTTGGTCTGGTTTGCGTGGGTGATACACGCCAAAGGATGGAAGGTACCAGCATTCTTCTCCCTCCTTTAGTGGGGGAGCAGGCTCTGCATGATCTCTCAAATACATTTTGCATAAAGTCCACAAAGTGCTTTTGCATCTCTGGTTTCCTGCTTAAGTTTTGCTTTAAGGAGGAGAATCTACTGATGGCCTGCTGTAAGTTGTTGGGCAATCTCTCTCTTGGGAGACGAAAGGGTAGGGGTGCTACCCAGTTATTGAAGTCATCTTGAAAGAACTCATTGTCCATTACCTTGATGAATTCCTTGTCTTCCATTGAAGGAGCCAGTATGTCATCTTCACTGGTTGCATTAAACACTGTAGAGCCGAAGTCGCCATCATGGCAGGAGAAAGGGCTTGTGTCACCTGAGATACCATGTTGCCATTCGTGGCTGGCTATCTTCTCTTTCACCCAGTAGTGATGTGGGCATGGCTCAAAGTAAGTGTTTCGGCCATTTGGCAGAACATTTGTCTTGAATGATGAAATGTTGGTAGGTCTTTTCATTTTGCCTATGCAGACATTGCCTATGATGACCCACCCTTGATCCGTGCGCTGGGCAAATGGGGTATCTGGGGGTCCACTGACTTGTCTGTGTACCTTGTGAACTCTTAGAATGTCTCTTCCTAACAGAAGAAGGATCTGAGCATCTTTGTCAAGTGGCGGTATCTCATTTGCTATTACCTTGAGGTGAGGGTGATGGAAAGCAGCAGCTGGAGTAGGGATTTCTTCCCTGTTAGCAGGTATCTGATTGCACTCAACAAGTGTAGGTAAGGGTAATTGCAAGTTACCTTTGAGAGAAGATACCATGAGTCCATGAGCCCTTCTTCCAGAAACCTCTATAGTTCCACTACAGGTACCCAAGGTGTAAGGATGAGCTTCGCCTTTTATTTCAAATAGATTGAACAATTCCGATTTTGCAAGTGATCGATTGCTCTGATTGTCTAAGATAGCATATGCCTTTAGAGACTTTTCTGGTTGATCCTTGTGGTATATGTTCACCAAGCATATCTTAGCACAGGACTTACCACAGCGGTCTTCTCCACAAACTTCAGTGCAGGATGAAGAAATGATGGTAGAATTACGCACTTGGTCTGTATTCTCCCCGCCATGCGTTAACCTGGGAGGAGTGTTGGCAGGTTGTGCAGAGCTGGGTTCAAGAGGATGGAGGGCTTGCACATGTTCTTCAGAGCCACACTCTATGCACTTGATTGACACATTACAGTCCCTTGCAAAATGTTCTGTAGAAGCACAGCACCTGAAACATACCCTAAATGTCTTTAAAAGCTCCTTGCGCTCTTCCAGAGGCTTTTTCCTAAAGCCGATACATTTATTGAGGGGGTGTGGCTTCTTGTGTATGGGACACTCTCTGTTAGGGTTTTCAATCTTCCTACTCTGTTTGTTCGTGGCCAGAACTGTGGTAGGAGTGGGAAGGATGTCAGTCTTTTTCACGGACACTGGGCCTCTATGGTTTCTATAGTTGCCCTGAAGACTGGTACTCTTAGGAAAGGGTGAGAAGAGGCTGTACTCACCGTAGGAAAAACTTGGATCGTTCTTGGTCTCTGCAATTTTCCTGATGAATTCACAGAAGAAAGAGAATGGAGGGAAGGAAACCTTGTTCTCTCTTTTGTATGATGACCCTAGTGCAGTCCATTTCTCTTGCAAACCATATGGGAGCTTGGAGACAATTGGGTTTACCCCTCTTGGAGTGTCAAGGTAACTGAGTCCAGGTAGTTTTGGATCTGTCTTGGCTAGCTGAAGCTCAAGGAGAAGGTCACTCAGTCTCTGGAACTCCTTGTTGTCCTTACCGGATATCTTTGGGAAAGTTTCCAGACGCATGAACAAAGCATTTTCTATAGCTTCTGGACTGCCATAACTTTGCTCTAGTCGCTCCCATGCAGCTGTGAGGCCTGCAGTAGGATTGTCCATGAAAACCGATCTTAATGGCTTAACACGTGCAGCAGATAGAGGACCAAGCCATTTGATCAGCAGATTCAATTCTTGATCAGCTGTAATGCCAATATTGCTGATTGTAGTTCTGAAGGCACATTTCCAACTTCTGTAGTTCTCAGGTTGGTCATCAAAACTTGTAAGACCAGTCTTTGTGAGCTCTCTGCGAAGCATGTACCTCACAAACTCTTCTGTCTCAGTTGTCTCCGCCTTTATGTGAGATGCTGTTGGCTGTATGGTGCTGATTGCGTTATCTTTGACATTGTTGTTAAAGGACACAGGGAAATATGGTGCAGCAGATGCATCCAGGTGAGTTGCTTGCTTGAAGTCAGTTGTTCCAATGGTACGTTGATTCAAGGCTGTACCGATGACTGGAGATTGATGACTTGCCTGAAGCTTGCGCTGATGCTCTGTGACGTATGAAGGCAGGCAAGGTAGACAGGTAGGAAATGCAGTGGAGTGATTTTGAGTGCAGGAAGTTGCTGGAACCTCTTTAACTTGAAGCTGTGAAGGAGTCTCTATGTAGTTGGGAGCATTGGAGACAATGGCGTGTGCACTGCAGTGGCTTAGGACATAGTCTTTAGTGCGTTTGAGGGGGTCTTCCATATCTGCTATGTTTAGGTTAATGCTGTCTTTCTCACTTGCACCTTCGTCTGCACTGATAGCTTGCTGTAGGACCCTTAGCTTTGCCATAGCTGCGTCATGTTTACACTGTTCATTTAAGATTTCCATTGTTGCTCTTTGTCGTGCTGACTGCGCTTCCAACTCTGCTCTTTTTTCTGCATATGTCACCTGCACTTTGCTGGCTTCCACTTCAGCGCGGGCATTAATAAGTCGCTCACTGAGTGTTGAGTATCTTGAACTATGGGATCTTGACGAGTTTTTAGAATGTCTGGTGGAAACAGATCTGTGAGATGCAGTGTCCTGTAACAGCTTTATTTTTGCTTCTGCCTTTAATCTGGTTTGCTGGATAAAACTGTCTCTTTCAATATTGAGAGCATTGATACGCTTTAATTGCATCATCGCACTTTCTGTATTCATGTTTTGTAAGACATTAGTGAATTTGCTGCTGGTAAGCTGATAAAGCTCATATGAGGCAGAAAGTTGTTTAATGGCGCCCTCTAGTGTCAGTAGTTCACGTTCAACAGACACTGTATTGGCTTCAGCAAGGATTTTCTCCCAGACTAATTCCAAGCTATTTGACAATTCAGTCCTTGAAGCTTCATAATTCTCCATTACTTTCCAAGTGGGTTTAACTGAGCGTTTGGGTAACTCAGTTTCTTCAGGAACTTGTGGGGAGGTAGATGTGAGTTCACATGCAGAAGCTTGGTCACTCATGATAGCAGACTGACTGTGAAAGCAGGCAGGATCTGTGTGCTGAAATATGACACTGTGCAGATTGTCTCAGGCTATAAGGCTGCCATGTGCTGCTCTGTCCCTTCTGTCTTGCTATGAGGGCAGTAAATCTTGTCTGTTTCAGTACTGACATGCAGAAATCTTGTAATTAGGCTGTGAAACTCCGTTTTTCTACTGTTCTGTCTCAACTACAAAGCGATAAAGTTCATCTCCAGGTTTAAGTAGGCCTTACTCAAGCTGGTTTGATATTCATCCCTTGCATCGATACAGGCAGTTTAACTCAATAAATAAACTCACAGTTAGGACGACAGACGATGAATCCTTTCGAATGTTCCGTTTAATGATGGATATTCATAGGTAGAAAAACGTTGCAGTTGTAAGCCACATGTAAGATGTTTAGCATGGAAGATATACAGGAGTAATGACCAGAATCAGGAAGTGGAGGAGATATATAAAGAACTACGGTGAGAGAGAGAGTTCAGCTAGAAAGAAGGGGACAGATCTTAAAGACACAGAGCAAGAATAATTACATAGTGTAACACAACAATGTGGGTTTAGCAACACTTTAAGCCGGCCATAGATGGATCTAAATTCGTCCGGTTCAGCAGGGACTGGACGAATTTTGATCCATCTATCGTTGTTCCTGTTCGAGAAGAGTCAACCTAGTGATTGAGTCCCACTGTCATAATACAGTGGGGAAAAAAATTATTTGATCCCCTGCAGATTTTGTAAGTTTGCCCACTTAAAAAGAAATGAAGGGTCTATAGATTTTATCATAGGTGTATTTTATAAGATAAAGATTAACCACTTCTCTACTGTGCACGAAAACCCCCTTCCTGCCCAAGCCATTTTTCAGCTTTCAGCGCTGTCACATTTTGAATGACAATTGCGCGGTCGTGCGACGTGGCTCCCAAACGAAATTTGCGTCCTTTTTTTCCCACAAATAGAGCTTTCTTTTGGTGGTATTTGATCACCTCTGCGGTTTTTATTTTTTGCGCTATAAACAAAAGAAGAGCGTCCAGTTTGGAAAAAAAACACTATTTTTTACTTTTTGCTATAATAAATACCCATTTTTTTTTTTAAATAAAATTTTCCTCAGTTTAGGCTGATACGTATTCTTCTACATATTTTTGGTAAAAAAAAAAAATCGCAATAAGCGCGTATTGATTGGTTTGCGCAAAAGTTATAGCGTCTACAAAATAGGGGATAGATTTATAGCATTTTTTTTTATTAGTAATGGCGGCGATCTGCGATTTTTTTATTGTGACTGCAAAATTGCGGCGGACACATCGGACACTTTTGACACATTTTTGGGACCATTCACATTTATACAGCGATCCCTGCTATAAAAATGCATTGATTACTGTATAAGTGTGATTGGCAGGGAAGGGGTTAACCACTAGGGGGCGGGAAGGGGTTAAATATGTTCCCTCAAAGTGTTCTTACTGTGGGGGGAGGGGACTGACTGGGGGAGGTGACCGATGGTTGTCCCTATGTACAAGGGACACACCATCGGTCCCCTCTCCCTCACAGGACGTGGATCTCTGTGTTTACACACAGAGATCCACTTTCCTGCTCGTTTCCCGGGCAATCGCGGGTGCCCGGCGGCAATCGCGGCCGCCGGGCACGCGCACCGGGGCCTCCTAGCTCGTTTTAAAGGGAGGACGTCATATGACGTCCTCCCAGAACGAGAGTATCCTCCGCCCGCCGTCTATTGACAGTGGGCGGGGGACAAGTGGTTAAATATCAGCCAAAAATCCAGAAAAAACACATGATACTAATGGTATAAATTGATTTGCAGTTCAGTGAGTAAAATAAGTATTTGATCCCCAAGCAAAACATGACTTAGTACTTGGTAAAGAAACCCTTGTTGACAAGCACAGAGGTAAGATGTGTTTTGTAGTTGGTTACCAGGTTTGCACACATCTCAGGAGGGGTTTTGGTCCATTCTTCTTTACAGATCTTCTCTAAATCCTTGAGGTTTCTTGGCTGTCGCTTGGCAACTTGAAGTTTTCAGCTCCCTCCAAAAATTTTCTATAGGATTAAGGACTGGAGACTGGCTAGGCCACTCCATGACCTTAATGTTCTTCTTCTTGAGCTACGTCTTTGTTGCCTTTGTGGTATGTTTTGGGTCATTGTCATGCTGGAAGACCCATCCACGACCTACCTTCAGTGTTCTGGCTGAGGGAAGAAGGTTCTCATCCAAGATTTTACAATACATGGCCCTGTCCATTGGCCCCTCCATGCGGCAAAGACAGCTTGTACATTTAGCAGAGAAACAGCCCCAAAGCATAATGTTTCCACCTCCGTGCTTGACTGTAGGGATGGTGTTTTTAGGGTCATAATCAGCATTTTTCTTCCTCCAAACACGGCAAGTCGAGTTAATGCCAAAGAGCTCAATTTTGGTCTCCTCTGACCACAGCACTTTTTCCCAATCCTTCTCCGAATCATTTAGATGCTCATTGGCAAACTTCAGATGGGCCTTTACATGTGCCTTCTTGAGGAGGGGGACCTTGCGGGTGCTGCAGGATTTCAATCCATGGCGGTGTTTTGTGTTGCCAATGGTTTGTTTGGTGACAATGGTTCCCAACTGCCTTGAGATCATTCACAAGCACCTCCCGTGTAGTTTTGAGCTGATCCCTCACTTTTCTCATGATCATCCTTACCCCATGAGGCGAAATCTTGCATGGAGCTCCAGACCGAGGGCGATTGGTGGTTATTTTGTATTTCTTCCATTTGCGAATAATCACTCCAACAATTGTTTCCTCCTCACCAAGCTTTCTGCTGATGGTCTTGTAGCTCATTCCAGCCTTGTGCAGGTCTACAGTCTTGTCCCTGACTTCCTTTGACAGCTCTTAGGTCTTGCCCATGATGGTGGGTTTGAACGAAAGAAAGAGATTCTGTGGACAGGTGTCTTTTATACACATAACCAGTTGTCGTTAGGAGCACCTTCTTAACTTGACAGGACTAATCTGTGTACCACATGAGCACATACTGTAGCCCAGGCATGTCCAAAGTCCGGCCCGTGGGCCAATCGCCGCCCGTGTTCCGGTTTCGGATGGCCCGCCTGGTCATTTTGACATGTATATCTTTTGTGGCTCCCAACGAATCCCCAAGCGCCGGGGGCCACAAAAGAAATACATGCTGGCTGAAAGGGAGGAGGCGGGACGAGCGCCGTGCATACAGGAGAGGAGTATTTCCTGTTTACACTGCAACCTCTGTAAAAGGAAGTCCCGAATCCTGCGCTGCCATTGGACGACTGTTCTGTCCATCACAGGAGGCGGGACTTTCTACTAAAGAGGCCGCGATAAAACAGGAGTTTCTTCTGTATGTCTGTCGGCGCTTGTCCCGCCCCCTCCCTGTCTCCTCCAAGGCTGCAGATGGACATGAATCAGGCTGCACTGAGGGCAATGGTGAGTCTGCATTCATGTCAAGGGAGTGCTGTATTCAGGGCAGGGGGTGCTGCATTCAGGGTAAGGGGGTGCTGCATTCAGGGCAGGGGGGGTGTGGCATTCAGGGCAAGGGGGTGCTGCATTCATGGCAAGGGGGTGCTGCATTCATGACAAGGGGGTGCTTAATTCAGGGCAAGGGGGTGCTGCATTCATGGTAAGGGGGTGCTGCATTTATGGCAAGGGGGTGCTGCATTCATGGCAAGGGGATGCTGCATTCATGGCAAGGGGATGCTGCATTCAGGGCAAGGGGGTGCTGCATTCAGGGCAAGGGGGTGCTGCATTTAGTGCAAGGGGGTGATGCATTCAGGGCAAGGGGGGTGCTGCATTTAGGGCAAGGGGGTGCTGCATTTAGGGCAAGGGGGTGCTGCATTTAGGGCAAGGGGGGTCCTGCATTCATGGCAAGGGGGTGCTGCATTCAGGGCAAGGGGGTGCTGCATTCATGGCAAGGGGGGTGCTGCATTCATGGCAAGGGGGGTGCTGCATTCATTAAAACGGGGGTGCTGCATTCATGTCAAGGGGGTCTGCATTCAGGGCAATGTGGGGGTTTCATTCATTACAACAGGGGTGCTGCATTCAGGGCAATGGGGGGTGCTGCATTCAGGACAATGGGGGTGCTGCACTCAGGGCAATGGGGTGCTGCATTCAGGGCAAGGGGGTGCTGCATTTAGGTCAACGGGGGTGCATTTATGGCACTTGTGAGGCTGTGTTGATGGGCAGTGAGCCTTATTTTGCTTCACAGTTCTTTTTTTTTAAATGTAAGATTTTTTAAAGTGATAAATACGGTATATCCAAATAACACGCTCTTCACCACACACAGCTACAAAGGCAAGTGTTGGGCAGTGTATTCGTGCTCGGACGAACACACTTAGACCAAATTTTAATGGTTTACAGAATGTCAGGCAAAATGGTCGGCCCTCACGCATGTTCACTGCTGTAGCCAGTCTGTGGGAACGAGGAGGGGAGAATTATTTCATCCTGCTTGAATGTATAGATGGGAGAAAAATTTATCAAATCTGAAAAATTTATCAAATCTGAAAAATTTATACAGTCAGGTCCATTAATATTGGGACATCGACACAATTCTAGTCTTTTTGGCTCTATACACAACCACAATGGATTTGAAATGAAACGAATAAGATGTGCTTTAACTGCAGACTTTCAGCTTTAATTTGAGGGTATTTACATCCAAATCAGGTGAACGGTGTAGGATTTACAACAGTTTGTATATGTGCCTCTCACTTTTTAAGGGACCAAAAGTAATGGGACAATTGGCTGCTCAGCTGTTCCATGGCCAGGTGTGTGTTATTCCCTCATTATCTCATTTACAAGGAGCAGATAAAAGGTCCAGAGTTCATTTCAAGTGTGCCATTTGCATTTGGTATCTGTTGCTGTCAACTCTCAATATGAGATCCAAAGAGCTGTCACTATCAGTGAAGCAAGCCATCATTAGGCTGAAAAAACAAAACAAACCCATCAGAGAGATAGCAAAAACATTAGATGTGGCCAAAACAACTGTTTGAAACATCCTTAAAAAGAAAGAACGCATTGGTGAGCTCAGCAACCCCAAAAGACACGGAAGACCACGGAAAACAACTGTGGTGGATGACCGAAGAATCATTTTCCTGGTGAAGAAAACACCCTTCACAACAGTTGGCCAGATCAAGAACACTCTCCAGGAGGTAGGTGTATGTGTGTCAAAGTCAACAATCAAGAGAAGACTTCACCAGAGGGAATACAGAGGGTTCACCACAAGATGTAAACCATTGGTGAGCCTCAAAAACAGGAAGGCCAGATTAGAGTTTGCTAAACAACATCTAAAAAAGCCTTCACAGTTCTGGAACAACATCCTATGGACAGATGAGACCAAGATCAACTTGTACCAGAGTGATGGGAAGAGAAGAGTATGGAGAAGGAAGGGAACTGCTCATGATCCAAAGCATACTACCTCATCAGTGAAGCATGGTGGTGGTAGTGTCATGGCGTGGGCATGTATGGCTGCCAATGGAACTGGTTCTCTTGTATTTGTTGATGATGTGACTGCTGACAAAAGCAGCAGGATGAATTCTGAAGTGTTTCGGGCAATATTATCTGCTCATATTCAGTCAAATGCTTCAGAACTCATTGGACGGCGCTTCACAGTGCAGATGGACAATGACCCGAAGCATACTGCGAAAGCAACCAAAGAGTTTTTTAAGGGAAAGAAGTGGAATGTTATGCAATGGCTAAGTCAATCACCTGACCTGAATCCGATTGAGCATGCATTTCACTTGCTGAAGACAAAACTGAAGGGAAAATGCCCCAAGACCAAGCAGGAACTGAAGACAGTTGCAGTAGAAGCCTGGCAGAGCATCACCAGGGATGAAACCCAGCGTCTGGTGATGTCTATCCGTTCCAGACTTCAGGCTGTAATTGACTGCAAAGAATTTGCAACTAAGTATTAAAAAGTGAAAGTTTGATTTATGATTGTTAATCTGTCCCATTAATTTTGGTCCCTTAGAAAAGTGGGAGATACATATACAAACTGTTGTAATTCCTACACCGTTCACCTGATTTGGATGTAAATACCCTCAAATTAAAGCTGAAAGTCTGCAGTTAAAGCACATCTTATTTGTTTCATTTCAAATCCATTGTGGTGGTGTATAGAGCCAAAAAGATTAGAATTGTGTCGATGTTCCAATATTTATGGACCTGGCTGTAGATCCATCTATGACCAGCTGTAGAATTATACAATACCGGTTACCAATCTATGCTAGAATCAGCTGCTTCACTTGCAGAATATCAAGCTGTGTATGGCCTGTTTTTTTCAGCCTATGCTTTACCCCTTATAAATTTATATACGGTACCCTGCCAATGTGAACAGATCTGTGGAATCTCCTTCTTATTCTTTGTGTGTGTGCAGAAGAATTATCCCAGAACATCAGCACATTCTCAAGAGATTATCTAAAAAGGTGCAGTACAGGCTGTTGAAAATGTGTAAATATGTCGCCTGTATTGGCAATGGAACGTTATAGTGTAAACCGTTTGCCAAGAAACCTTTCAAACAGGATTAGCGATGGCGAGATATACCTGTTACAACAGACAAAAGGCTATCAGTGGATAATTGATGTCAAGCGGTATTGTGAAAAGACAAATAAGACCTCGCTCAGCATGAGAGCGGGAATAAAGTATATATCATCAAGAAGATTATTATAACTTTTGTAGAAGGTAAATACAGCAGAACGTTTGATTTTGTTTGCACCCGATTTTATTAAGTGGTACTTTGTTTCTGGAGCTAATGAAAGTTAATCCTCCCTGGGTACAAATGTTTCTTTGCAATCATTGAATTTAATACCTTCTTATGTATCTAGCTAAACTGGACAGGGATAATTAATTTTCAGTTATGGGGAACAGCCAAGACACTTTGTGAGGATGGTAATAAAATGAGGTTATTTGGGATGGGCAGTGAATCTAGGATTGCCCAGATTGTGACAGAGTTACTTATTTATCGACATATTTTTTACATTACATGTTATAGAGTTAAAAAGGTTTTAAATGTCTACGGGCTGTCAGGTTCAACTCTTTACACGCACCCATTCACACAAGGCTGGCAATAGTTATTAGATCACATTTGGATATAAATAAACGATGCAACTGCCAAAAGATCTTTTTTCGTTAACTTACTCAAAGCAAGCGCGTTCTGCTTATTGTTAACACGGCTTGGCAAACTGGAGTCTGTTCATTACAGGGAAACTATAATAGTTATAAATCAGATGTGTTATTTTATTTCTTAATTTTTGGGGGTTTTCATAGGTTTCCAAGCAAACAGCTAAAAACACAGATGTAATACACATAAGGTTTGTATTTCTGTCCATCCAGTTCAGAGATGTACACAGCACTGGCACACAGCCCTGCCCTGGTTTGCAGAGCAGTGACCTGCTTTTTTTGTGCTGCAGCTAAAACGGAGCTATAGGCAGAATAAAATAAATAAAAATAACGAAATAAAATAAATAATAATCCAGGATCATACGTTTGTGCGCATGCACTTGTTTATGCCAGTACCAGCGTATACCTACATACAGCCATTGATTTCTATGAGCAGCTGTATGCAACACCTGTGGCTCCTGAAAGGGGGGGACACTCAATTTTATGTTGTCTGGCCCAAGGCACCCATGTGCATTGATGAAGTAGCATTAAGCGCTTGCTGACCCTATAACCTAGATATACAGCGGCAAGGTGGCTGTCATGCTCCAGATCAGGTACTTAGTACGTAATCTGGCACTCCCGGGTAGAGGGCACGCATGCGTGCCGCTGGCGTCCTGGCTCTGCTGTGATTTTACACAGCAGATGTTGATCAGCGGGTACAGCAAATAGATTACTGCCGACACCCGCTGATTGTCTGGAACACACACAGGACAGGACTCTGCCTATGTAAACAAGGCAGAGCCCTGTCCTGTCAATGGGGGAAATAGTAGATTTTCTTTCCCTGCAAAGCAGGGAATGAAATTGATTACTTTACCTAGTAAAAGCACAACATACAGTACACATAAACACTGACTAGGTACACATTTAACCCCTTGATTGCCCTAAATGTTCAACCCCTTCCTAGGCAGTGTAATTAGAACAGTAACGGTGCAAATTTTTAGCACTGATCACTGTATTAGTATCACTGGTTCCCAAAAAGTGTCAGTTAGTGTCAGAATGTCCACCACAATATCGTAGTCCCGCTATACGTCGCTAATCGCCACTATTACAAGTGAATTTTTTTTTATAAAAATATCCCATAGTTTGTAGACGCTATAACTTTTTGTGCAAACCAATCAATATACGCTTATTGGGATTTTTTACCAACATTTTTATATCAAAAATATGTAGCAGAATACATATTGGCTTAAATTTATGAAAAAAATTGATTTTTTTCAATTTTTTATTGGCTATGTTTTATAGCAAAAAGTAAAAAATATAGCTTTTTTTTCAAAATTGTCGCTATTTTTTGTTTATAGCGCAAAAAAATTTAAACGCAGAGGTGATCAAATACCACCAAAAGAAAGCTCTATTTGTGGGGAAAAAAGGACATCAATTGTATTTGTGTACAGTGTCGCATGACTGCGCAATTGTGAGTTAAAATAACGCAGTGCCGTATCGCAAAAAATGGCCTGGTCATGAAGGGGGGTATATTTTCCAGAGGTCAAGTGGTTAACACAACATTGTTTTATTACCTGTTGATCTTGTCAGTAGATTCTTTATTTTTCAACTTCCTTTAACAGACCGTACTGTCCAGCAAAGTGGCAGTAGGAAGGTTAGAATAATCTGTATAAAATGGATTGTGGTGTTTACAAAAGCCAGGTTTGATTCATATATTTAGCCTAGGTTCAGACTAGTGCGATTCGGGAACTAGCACGATTCCAGCAATGGTTCCCGCATACATTGTTAATGACACGAAATTAGAGGAACAATACTGCGCTAGTCCCAAAATAAACAAATGTGAACAAAAAATATTGGAGCTGCTACATAAAAAGTGACTAAATTGTAAATAAATGTGAATGAAGATGTAGCGTTAAATTCTAAAGGAGACAAAAAAAGTATTCTTGAGTTTTAAAAGTGAATGTGAATAAAGTAAAGACAATGAAGTGAGTCCAAAAAATGTCCGTTCAAAAATCCGTGATGGAGAAAAACTCAAACCATACGTGAAACAATATGGGTCATCACATAACTTCTGGAGGGAAAGAGAGGTAGAATATTCTTACTGGAACCGATGAATCTGCGGATTAGGCAGATCGTAAGGGCATGAGAAATCTCAATGGCAGTTCTCTTCTGCTTGTCTGAAGGCTGGATCAAACGAATCCCAGATGGCAACTCTCTGGCAGGTTTCTCAACTTGAAAGGAGACCCTGGATTCGACAACAATCATCGTGGTCCTCAGATGGAATAGGAACAGCCTCCAGTCCGGAAATACTTTCCGGAATTAAGATTGCAACAAGGAGAAGACCTCAACTCAATCGACCAAACATGGAAAAGAAAATGAGGGGAATGCTCCGATGGTGCAGGTCAATGCAGGTTTATTGAAAACCAACAAGATAAAAGTGATCACATACAGGTAAAAACATTAAAAAAGGGCAGTGAGTGGAGTGGTGTACCTAAAAGTGATCACATACAGGTAAAAACATTAAAAAAGGTCAGTGAGTGGAGTGGTGTACCAAGCCTGGGCTTGGTACACCACTCTACTCACTGCCCTTTTTTAATGTTCCAAAGGTCTGAAGCCCATGAGATCCCTTGTTGACACCGGCATCTTCTACCCGGCTTCTTCTGGATGCTGGTTTTCGGTCAACTTGATTGGCTGGTGCAGGATGATGTCACTCCCGAGCATGTGGGGAAGTCACCCATCATGGCACACCAGCTCGGTTTACATTCCAGCACAGCAACTGTGTGCTGAAATGACTGCACACCTGACCTGCACATGTGCAGAAGTGATGTCATCCTGCACCACCCAATGGAAAGGGCTGGAGCCCAGCACCCAGAAGAAGCTGGATAGAGGGCGCTGGTGAGGGATGCCTGACCTGTCAAGGGATATAAGTCCAGCTGAGTTTAGCTTCACTTTACCTAAATAAGCTGAAGATAAAAGTGGATTGGTTGCCATGCATGGCTGGCCCAGATTCTATCTGCTCCAGTTTTGATAAATTTCCCCCCTATGTCTCTCCTGCAATAAAATAAACTAACCTGCATGTTCATAATCTTTTTTACAATTTACACTAAGCTGCACACACGCAGCTCAGCAATCATTCTCAGCAAGGTGCCATTTGAAATTACATATCCATCTAAGGATTCACTCTACAAATAAGTTCCATGTAGGACTGAAACACATTAGGGTTTCAAGCACCATATGGTACAGTCTGTGCTCCGGATACTTTAGTAAACATGAACATTGGCTTTTAACAGTGACCAGCTCACCTCCTTTTTCTGCTGTATTAGAATGCTGCATGTCCATCCATCAGGATGCAATTTCATTGCAGAACAAAGAGCATTATCAGCTTGTTAAAGGAAGTGAAAAAATAATGGATCTGCTGGCAGGATGAAACTACACTATATTGCCAAAGTATTGGGACACCTACCTTTACACGCACATGAACTTTAATGGCATACCAGTCTTAGTCCGTTGGGCTCAATATTAAGTTGGCCCACCCTTTGCAAGCTATAACAGCTTCAACTCTTCTGGGAAGGCTGTCCGCAAGGTTTAGGAGTGTGTCTATGGGAATGTTTGACCATTCTTCCAGAAGCGCATTTGTGAGGTCAAGCACTGATGTTGGACAAGAAGACCTGGCTCATAGTACCTGCTTTAATTACACCAAAGGTGTACTATCGGGTTGAGGCCAGTCAAGTTCCTCCACCCCAAACTCGCTTATCCACTCTATATTGCCAAAAGTATTGGGCCACCCCTCCAAATAATTTGGTGGAGGGGGGATTATGGTGTGGGGTTGTTTTTCAGGGGTAGGGCTTGGCCCCTTAGTTCCAGTGAAGGGAACTCTGAAGGCAACAGCATACCAAGACATTTTGGACAATTTCATACTCCCAAATTTGTTAGAATAGTTTGGGGATGGCCTCTTCCCATTCCAACACGACTGCACACCAGTGCACAAAGTAAGGTCCATAAAGACACGGATGAGCGAGTTTGGGGTAGAGGAACTTGACTGGCCTGCACAGAGTCCTGACCTCTACCCGATATAACACCTTTGGGATGAATTAGAGCGGAGAATGTGAGCCAGGCCTTCTTGTCCAACATTAGTGCCTGACCTCACAAATGTGCTTCTGAAAGAATGATCAAACATTCCCATAGACACACTCCTAAACCTTGTGGACAGCCTTCCCAGAAAAGTTGAAGCCGTTATAGCTGCAAAGAGTCAGCCAACTAAATACTGAAACCTACAGACTATGACCGGAATGCCATTAAAGTTCATTTTTGTGTAAAGGCAGGTGTCCCAATACTTTTGGCAAAAAAGTGTATGTAAAGAAGGAACTGCCAACAGTTCCACCCTAAGTTGAACAGTTCTGAATTCAGCAGCTTATAGGAGGTTGCAAAAAGTAATAATAGTGGTTCTGCCCGACTTATAAACAGATCGTATGATCAACACCTTGGCAACAGGGGAAGAAGAATGACATTGTTTGGCAGCCATTGGTCATGTGACTGAAGGGTAGAGCATTTTCCTAAGGGGGTGCCTTTTAAAAACGGTTTAGAAGATGAGCCTATTGTGTGTGAAAGTGAACTGCCCCTGAACAACCAGAAATCACTTTTTCTGAATGACCTAAACTTTTTCATAGTCCCAAAGCAACCAATCAAAGAATTGTTTATCTCCAGTAGTTTACAGAAAAACATTCACAGGGTCAGCCCTTACGTGTAACAGTTTGCTTGCCAGGAAGCCGTACACCCGGAAGAGTTAGGATATATAGACTTTCCACCATTCTAGTTTCATTAGTTAACCACAATCTTTATGGTATAGTATAGAAAGCAGAAGAAAATTGTATAAAATTGTTGCTCCTCGACATGCTCTGGTCTGGCTTTGTGAGTGTAAAAACAGATGTAGGTAATTTCAGAAGCACGAGATCCCAACAGTAATCTCAAATTCATTTAATTTCAAAGGTTTCCTCACTACAGAATGGAAATCTTAAAAGATAAATAATGGGATTTATAAAGAATGATCTCAATCACTTATGGGGAACCAGCCAAGACCCTTCCCAGAGGGACTATGATCTCACATGCTGCCAGAACATACATGAAGGGTGCCTGGCGTCATGTAATATTGGGACTGCCAAGCCGCTACCTGTCTTTTATCTCAATTTATGAATCAAAATACAGCAAAGTAAATGGAGATAATATCTAGCGGAGGTTCAGTATAATTATTTAAGCATTACTGAGCAGCAGTGATGGTGCCATAAGAACCTATATTTTAAAATTATAGCTGGCCTAGACTCAGGCAACTTTACCCTTCAAACAGTGTGAGACAAGTTAGTTGTGAATGATAAAGGCACTTAGCTTTCATTCACATTTGTGTAGCACAAGATGCACAATTTTGCATGCAAACTAAAATGTGCCGCAATATACGTGGTTAAAAACACAAAGACCAAAAAGATACGTCAACTTTTTTGCTGATATTGTTACGTGTAGGGCAGCTTATTGGATTGAGTGGGTTGCCCTATGTGCGAAGTGTGACAACACACAAAAAATGTGTGATTTGCTACAGTAGTGTGATTAAGGGCCTACAGTTGGCATCTGCAGATGTTTTGTCTAGACATTTAGTCCATTTATCTACATGTGGCTGTGAGGCACTCACTATATTAGTGGAAGTACAAGCTATCCTAGACCCATCTTGTGATGGCATCATCATGGTAATCACATGTAGAAGAGGGAGAGAATTTCTTCTGAAGATGTAAATGCCCTGGCAGGCAGCTCTGAGGCTAGAAGAACAGAGATCGCCTGGGCATTGACCCATGTGGATGTGCGCTGCTGCTGTTAATCAGGAATTTTATGCTAATTGTACAATTTTTTGCCAAGTGTTCTATTGCGCAAAACTGTGCCTGTTAGACAGCCAAACTTTTGGTTATAAGTATAGGTCTGCTTTAAGACACATAAACTTCTGCCCTGATTGAAAAGAGTATCTTGTTTCCCATTAACCTTGAAAAAAAATTGGGAAGTTATTCTCATTGGTGGATAAATGACCATTGGAAACAGCTCTGGTGCCCCCAGATGCTGAAAATTAGTAGGGTTTTCTTGGTGTATTATTATTTTTATTTTTTATAGAGACACTGTCACCTTTCCCATGCAGGGCAAAGTGACAGTGTCTCTGCAAAGAAACCCCCTCAGACCCCCTTACCATCCAGTCATTTCTGCCATTCCTTTCTCCTTCACAGCCATCAACAATACCTGACACTTTTGGATATGGAGGGGACACATGACCTCTTCCACCATAGCAGTAGTTGGATCAAGTAGTCTTTCGCCAGGCTTGAGCATTGGCACATGACTGAGGAAGTGATGTTACGGCTCCCCCGGGTTGCTGATATAAGTCATTTCAGTGCTGATAATGGAAGAGGGAGGAGTGGGAGGATCTTCTACTAAGACTAATAAGGGGGAGTCTCTGCAAAGGGAAGGTGACAGTGTCTTTTAAAACATATTCTATGTTTTTCACAAATCTTTGGTTTCTCTTTCTTATGCAACTGTCAGAGCCTATTGTTATTAAAAAACACCTACACGTGTTTTGAACAGTGGTGTTCCCCCCAACCTTTGCGCCCAGATTTTCTTTTCTCATAACATTTGTATAAAGTTTTACACCTTGGATGGTAGCTGTGGACTTACACAACATTCAACTTCTGAACTGCATTTATCTTACTTCAATACATAGATATAATGCATGTGTTCATGTCTATGGGTTACAGGGACCCTTGCTTTGGATGCAGTAGATTATTAGCAGACAAACCCTACTTTGTAGGTGGGCCTCTACCTTAAGGTGGTCCTTATTACAACCCAGTGTGGACTATGTGGGCACCCATTCTATATTGTTTTGCACAGAGCAGCCCCTATTCTCTTCTTCTCAGGTCCCCCACTGGTGCTCGTGGCTCTTCCCCCTTGACTAGTGCCCCCAATAGCAAGGTACTTACTATGGGGGCACTGATGTGTGCTCGCTCCTAAGCCCCGCTCTATGTGTCCATAAGACACATAGAGCCTTGGCTCGGCCCTGCCCTCTGCTCTCTCTTCATTGGCCCACTGGCTGTGATTGACGGCAATGGGAGCCAGTAGCTCCCAGTACTGTCTCAGCCAATGAGGAGAGCGAAAGTCTTGGGACAGCTGAGGCTCCCGTGCATATCGCTGGATCGATAGGGGGCTCAGTATTAGGGGGTAGCAGCACACAGAAAGCCTTTTACCTTCATGCATAGAATGGGTAATATGTAAAAAACCTTCAGCCTTTATAACGTCTTTAACCTTTTATGCAGCTTCCAGGAGGAGCAAAGGAGAATAGTGTAGAGTGAACGAGATGGAGTTGTGTCATTCTTTCAGTCTGACATTACATTCAAGATGGTGTGCCCAGCAGCAGTTTTAGGGTTTCTGAGGCTTTTACAGCTTAAAAACCTGCACAAAATATGTTAAAGCCTAACTCCATGTTTAATGTTTAACCGGTTGCCGACTGGCTCACGCAGATTTACTGCGGCACAATGGCTCTCCTGGGTGAAATCCCGTATATATACGGGTTCCCTTTAAGAGCCGCTGCACGGTGGGGACCCGATGCGCGTGGCCGGTGTTCGCAATCGCCGCCGGCCACGCGCGGTCGCGTGCACGAGTGCCAGCACAGGGATTTGTGTGTGTAAACACACAAATCCCTGTGCTGTCAGAGGAGAGGAGACATGTCGTTTGTTCCTAGTAAGTAGGAACAGCGATATGTCTCCTCTCCTACTCAGTCCTATCCCCATACAATTAGAACACAGTGAGGAAACACAGTTAACCCCTTGATCGCTCCCTAGTGTTAACCCCTTCCCTGCCAGTGACATTTACACAGTAATCAATGCATATTTATAGCACTGATCGCTGTATAAATGTCAATGGTCACAAAAATGTGTCAAAAGTGTCCGATAATGTCACAATGTCGCAGTACCGCTAAAAATCGCAGATTGCCACCATTACCAGTAAAAAAAAAATAAGAATAATAAAAATGCCATTAATCTTTCCCATAGTTTGTAGATGCTATAACTTTTGCACAAACTAATCAATATACACTTATTGCAATTTGTTTTACCAAAAATATGTAGAAGAATTTTTTTTTTCCGGAAATTAAAGTAAAAAATGTTGGATATTTATTATAGCAAAAAGTAAAAAATATATATATTATTTTTTCAAAATTGTCGCTATTTTTTTGTTTATAGCGCAAAAAATAAAAACCGCAGAGGTGATCAAATACCACCAAAAGAAAGCTCTGATTGTGGGGGGTAAAAAGGACGCAAATTTCATTTGGGTACAGCGTCGCTCGACTGTGCAATTGTCAGTTTAAGCGACGCAGTGCCAAATTGTAAAAAGCGCTCTGGTCAGGAAGGGGGTAAAATCTTCCGGGGCAGAAGTGATTAAAGGCAGTCTGTGTCCAGGGCCGATCACTCGCATGGGATTGCTGCATGAGTGATTACATGCGAGTGGCTGCAAATAGCTGCGGAAGCTGCCAGCCTCCCATTGCTTTCAATGGGGCTGCTTTCTACAGCTAATCGCAGGAACCCCCCGCTGAGGTTCTCACATCTAATCAGAGTACAGGTGCATTTGCAGGTGTGTATGCACCCTTAAATGCACAAATAATCTTATAGGAAGAATCTTTATAGGAAACGCTGTCACTTTGACCATTTGTGGCAATATGACAGTATTTTTGCAAAGGGGTCCTCGACCCACTGATGTTTTGATTACTGCAGTTGTTACTGTCATTGTTACCTTTAGGCCCCATTCACACCTGTCTGTATTATGTGCATTTTAAGTGCTGTGGGTTAACAAAAAAAAAAAGCAATGCATCCTGCATCATTGATGTGCTTTCATCAAAACACATGTTCTATTTTAACATGCTTAAAATGCATGTAAAACTCATCTAATACATCTAAGAACACACACCACAAATATGTGAACCGACAATCACTAAAAGTCAGAATTCATACTATCCTATCTAATCTATTAGGTGCAATTAGTTACTTATATGTTGAGCACAGGTTGATAACCATCCAGAAATGTATTGACAGTCTGTAACATTTTGTAAGCTAATTGAGGCTGTCCATAAAGCTGTCTATAAAAAGGAAAATAAGTGGCTGTAAAAAAAAAAAAAATATTTTAAAGTATAGGCAAACTAGTCTTCAATTCTCCTGTTAATTTGATACATTCTTGAATATGTATGTTTTAGTTGCCTCATAGGCACTGGATAGTCCTCTGGATAGCTGTTCTTAGTTTATTTTCAAAAATTTTACAAATGCACAATTATTGTTGCAAACTAGAAAATCCTAATGGACATTCTAATTTAATGTAATTGTGATGTGTTCAAAATAGGTTCCTCTTATCTGCATCATTTTGAGCTGCTGTCAGTAAAAAAAAAAAAAAAACATTGGAAATCCTTTTTGTGAGTTTCCCTTTAATAAAAAAAAATACAAAAGTATGTGGAAAAATGTTCATTTATCCCACGATAACAGTTAAATCATAGTTAGGCATGGGTGCAGCGCCTAATGTACTCCAGATAAAATGAGAGAGAACTCAAATAGGTTGTTTACTTTGAAACTTGGATGGTTGACAGAGCGTATGTAAAGTGGCGGGGGATTGGCAGGAATGGTAAAGGTTAATGTATACTTTAATGGCTAAAGTACTTTAGTTTCAGTTCAGTTCAGCTGGAATCCAAAATAAAGTTTGTTTAAGGTGAATAGCTCCTTCTTAGCTAGAGAGACTTCTTTTTTTTAATAAATACACAGGGGTATATGGATTGACTAGTTGAGGCCAAGGGGTAGCCGGGGCATTGGTGGTGGTTTGGCTGAATTTTGTTTTGTTCATACCAGTGAGGTAATCACTTAAATGATACCCAAGTAAGAGAAATGTTTTGGCTTCATAAGGATTTTTGTAAAAAGCATGTCATATGTCTAGCTTATTTTGGGATTGTTTTACTGAAAATACCAGGAAGGACATCTGCTTAAACAAACCTGCACATTTACCTTTTTACACTTAGAGGACCTTCAGCCTACCCCCCTTCTTTTTTTTCTATACCCCCCCGCCTACCTAGTGGTATTGTAGGCACAGTACAGATACTCAGCCAGCCACAGGATCCAGCGTTGTGACATCCTTCCATCAACAGCCACTGCTCTGTCCTGTGCCGCCATCTTGCTCATGACATCATGGAGAGGTCTGCCGGCTCTTCTGGGTACACCTTATAAAAAGGTGGTGGTTGTTCCTACTCTGTCCACTACATTGCTGGCCATACACTAGTAGATTTTCAAATGAACATTCTCATCTGTACATTTAATTACTTAATGAATGCCGTTCTAAAGTACTTAAAAAAACGTTGATTTTAACAATTGATTTTGGAGGGAATGGACTTTCCCAAATGAAAACCACATTCACTGTTGAAAAATCTTTTGTTCAACAAAAATTTTCCATCCTGCTCCTTTGAATATTCTCGTTACTATGGCTAAAAACAAATGTGGATTTGACCTCACAAACCATTAGAAAATACAATTATTATTATACAGGATTTATATAGCGTCAACAGTTTGCGCAGCACTTTACAACATGAGGGCAGACAGTACAGTTACAATACAATTCAATACGGGAGGAATCAGAAAGCCCTGCTGGTTAGAGCTTACAATCTAGAAGGAAGGGTCAAGTGATACAAAAGGTAATAACTGTGGGGGGATGATCTGATGGAGAAAATAAAAGTACAGTTGTTAGGTGGGATAGGCTTCTCTGAAAAGGAGGGTTTTCATGGATCGTCTAAAAGCAGACTAGGAGATAACTGGACAGATTGGTGTAGGGAGTTCCATAGTATAGAAGAGGCTCAGAAAAAGTTCTGGAGGCGAGCATGGAAGGAGGTGACAAAGGCGCTAGAGAGCAGAAGGTCCTGGGAGGACTGAAATTCTCTTAGTGCATGGCTAGCTTTAATATAGGCCAAAATAGGAAGATCCTCTTGCCCTGTGGGAACAAAACAAGACCACGCTTTATTTTTATTTTTTTTGCTAATTGCAAAGATTTTCCTTTGTTTTATATTTAGAAAACAAAACAAGAAGTGAAAGGAACGCTCTTCTAAATCCCCTGGTAAAGTAGAATTACGCGATCGGAAAGCTTTTCGTCGGAAATTCCGACCGTGTGTAGGCTCCATCGGAATTTTTCTGTCGGAATTTCCGCCAAAGAAAAATTTGAGAGCTGGTTCTCAAATTTTCCGACAAGAAAAGTTCTTGGAGGAAATTCCGATCGTCTGTATGCAATTCTGACGCACCAAAAGCATGCATGCTCGGAATCAAGTCGACGCATGCTCGAAAGAATTGAACTTAATTTTTCTCGGCTCGTTGTAGTGTTGTACGTCACCGCGTTCTTGGCCGTCGGAATTTGGTGTGATCAAGTGTATGCAAGACAAGTTTGAGCCAAGTTTTCTTATCGGATTTTCCGATCGTGTGTACGCGGCATAACACTAACTATTCTTAAAGTGGTTGTAAACTCTGTACAACCACTTTTACCTACAGGTATGCCTAGATTAAGGCTTACCCGTAGGTGCTGGAAATATCTCCTAAACTTGCACATTTTAGGAGATATTTACAATATACCCATGCGCCGATGTCTTTGGCGCAAGCACATGACTGCACCGTTACTAAAGGGATCATGCCGTGACTGGCGGCTACCGAACGCATGCGCGGGAGTGACGTCACGCGACTCCGGCCAGTCACAGAGCCGGAGTCTGCGGCCCACGGAAGGAAGAGGGGTGAAGATGGGCGCTTCCAGCCAGCGAGGACAGCGGTAACATCGCAGGCTTCGTTTTCAGGTAAGTGACACATAATGGCCTACTATGCGATGCATAGTAGCCCGTTATGCTTTACTTTTGCAGGGAAATAAAGAGGAAGTAAAACCCATCAGGGTTTACTTCCTCCTTAAAATTGTCCCCTCCCTCCTCCTGCTAGCAATCCTGCCTACCCTATGTAATATAGGACAATATACTTACCTTTTTTCAGTATACTTTGGTTCGGTCACATGATCCTGCAGCTCCGGCTCCTCACGTCTGTCAGTGGCAGCTTCCGGGGAGAGAAGGGAGTGCCAACAATGGCTGGGCTATTGCAGCCCATGGGTGACGCCACCGCACCCAGAATTCTCAGCCATTGTTGAGCACTTTCTAACACAGTTTACAAACACATTTCAAGTTAATAAAAAAGTTACAAGAAGTAAAATACTGCCAGTAAGCATTTAAAATAATGTACTTTTAGCGATTTTATCTGCAAGTGATGTTGGTGACAGGGTCTCTTTAAAAGGAGAGGATTCAATATACTATGCTTTTATATCAGTCCAGTTTTTAGTAGGACTTCTTGTGAGGCATATGAGCCTATTAAGAAAGACAGTGTAAAAGAACAGTAATCTGTAACAATCAAAAATCGTCTTTCACCGATCTAATTACAGTAAATGGAAATCTGGTTACTAGACTTGAATTGAATAAGGTAAGGTATGACAAACAGCTCAGTCTGGTCTGGAGATCTTGCATACTTGAGGTTCTTCTTTAATATATTAGGAAGTATGCAGCAGGTTTACTAAAAGTTCTGTTTCTGACTAAACCTTTGATAGACACAGGACTTATAATTTAAGTACAATATCTTCCACTGGCTGAAAGGATTAGGATGTTCATTACGTGTATCCATGGACACGGTTCATGTAATTTGTATGGGACAAGTGGGCTTAAAGGATTTTCATGTCTTTTCAGTCTTCTGATAAAATGCCAAGTGGAAACCAATGTGTATGGATTCTGTGTTTAAGGATTGATGACTGTAGCACAGACGTGAAGAAAGGAGGTTTTTTATATAGCAGCCGGTCAGATATTTTCACCTGATGCAAACAAGAAAATTAAAGTGTATTTAAAGCCATCTTTTGGAAGCAATTGTGGAAAGGTTAAAAGCCCTGTCAATTTTTTTTTGCTGCATGTGTCCTCCCCGCTGGATTCCACCTCCACCTCATTTTTCCTTGTGACCATTTTCAATGGGACTGGAAGTGAGGGGAAACAGAATATTTTGATATGTCATTGTAACAGGAGAAGGAACCGCCTGAGATTTGAACTGTGTGTGGGCAGGCGGAATGTACCCAGTTGATCGATCAATCAACTTGGGTACAAGCAGCCTGCTGGATTCAGTTGCTATTATCACTCGCGGCTGCTATAGCCACTAGCAATAATCACTGTCTTCTCCCGGTAGGAGACAGCTTCCCCCACACACCCACCAGGAGCAGACAATTGCTGGGCAGGAGGGATTCCCATGTCAGCACTGCCTGTGTTGATAGGGGAATCATGCTAATTTGCAGGAAATAAATTCTCACCATCTATGGCCTGCCTTAGAGGGGATTTACATCACTTTTTACAGTATTTCTCTAATTTCCTGTTGTGTCTACAGGGCTGGAATTGAAAGGAAATATCCTATTTTATCCATAACTTAATAAAAAATGTTGGTTTCTCGTATACTTTATAGATAAGGCTTATTTAGTATTGCAGTATGGAGGTCAGTGGTAATATTTTCTCGTCACTATGTAGTAGATTGATATGTCATCAGTTGTTAATAATTTCTGCACATATCATTAACTTTCTGAATACAGCTGCCTATACAATGGGGGTATGACACTTTTTTTGGAAACAGACAGGCCAATCTTGAATAGATTTGGTCACTTGGCCACTCTAGGGGTTCAGCACCATAAAGAACCAGTAGAAAAAGTTAAACTTTCATGTAATTTCATTCTGGCCATTCAGTATCTATTTAGTCAATACTCATTGCCTTAAAATTGCAGATTAATCCCTACAAAACTAGAGCAAACTGCACCATTCTTGGCTAATAATCAGTGCTTGTAGAAGCACCTTCAGCTTCTATATCAACTTGATTGCAAATAGCAAACAGTTTTCATTTGCACAAATTTTTATATATCTGCATCTATGTGTGTGAGAAAATGCAATTCCAAAGAGTTTTCTGGGTTCCGTGAAGTACTTAGAGATGTGTTTATAATACCAAAAACAGTAAAGCCCTGTACGCACGATCGGATTTCCTATGGATTCTAATCCGATAGATTTTTCCATCGGAAATCCGATGAAGCTGACTTCCTTCAGTCTTGCCTACACACCATCAGTCAAAAATCCGACCGTCCCAAACGCCGTGACGTAAAACACTTCGACAAGCTGAGAAAAATTAAGTTCAATGCTTCTGAGCATGCGTCGACTTGATTCTGAGCATACGTGGGTTTTTTGTCCGATGGAGTTCCACGCAGACGATCGGAATTTGCTATCGTTTTTTTTCCCATCGGATAAATTTAAAACATGTTCTATTTTTCTCACAGATGGAAAAAAGACCAATGGGGCCCATACACGATCGGTTTGTCCGATGAGAAAAGTCCATCGGACTGTTTTCATCGGTAAAACCGATCGTGTGTACACGGCATAAGTCTCTAACTGAGAATGTGACATTCATGGTGCCTTGGTAACTATTTTCCTTACCTTTCCATATCACTACAGCTTTGTCAATGAAATTGATTTATCTAGCTCCCATTTGTTTTGACACACAGTAGCTACCTCTGGAATATAGATTGGGCCCTTCTCAGACTATTAGCTTTCTAGGTAGAATTCTAAGAAGGCCCTCAATAGATTGCATTATTAGGTCTCTTCATTAAACATTCCTGATCACAAGCTACAATTTAGATACAGCATTAATCATTAGAGGAAAACTATAACCAATTTCACATCTAACCAGGTAACATCAAAAATCCTCCCAATATGAATGTTTTTGGTTGATGAGGCAGTTTGTTGGTTATGCCGTGTACACACGATCGGTTTTTCCGATGAAAAAAGACTGATGGACTTTTTTCATTGGAAAAACCGATCATGTGTGGGCCCCATCAGTCTTTTTTCCATCGGTGTAAAAAAATAGAACATGTTTTAAATTTTACCGATGGAAAAAAAACCGATAGAAAATTCTGATCGTCTGTGTGGAATTCCATCGGAGATAAAACCCACGCATGCTCAGAATCAAGTCGACGCATGCTCAGAAGCATTGAACTTCATTTTTCTCGGCACGTCGGAGTGTTTTATGTCACTGCGTTTTGGACGGTCGGAATTTTGTCTGATGGTGTGTATGCAAGACTGATGGAAGTCAGCTTCATCGGAATTCCGACGGAAAAATCCATTAGATTTTATTCCATCGGAAATCCAATCATGTGTACAGGGCATAAGACTCCATAATTATACTTTTTTGTGATCCGTACTCATACTTATGACCTTTCTACAGCACTTTATACAGTTGACCAGTCATTCCTCCTCAAAAAACTTCACTCCATTGGCCTCTGAGACTCTTCTCTTTTCTGGCACTTCTTCTACCTTTCCTACCAGTTCCTGCAGTGTCACCTACAACTCTATCTCTTTCCATTGGGGTCTGCCAAGGTGCTTTCCTAGGATTCCTTCTGTTCTCTATTTAAACATTATCCCTTGGTCAGTTGATTGCCTCCCACGCTTTCAAATAATATCTCTTTGCTTATGAAGCCCAAATCTATCTCTCTACTCCTCAACTCACCCCATAAATCTATTTGTGCATTACAAATTTGTTAACTAACATATCAGTTTGGATGTTTGCACATTTCTCAAAGTCAATCTTTCCAAGCCTGAGCTCATAATGTGTCCTCTACCTACCTACACCTATGCAACATTGCCAAAATATGCCCCTTTGTAACCGATGACACTACCAAGAAACATATAAATTTCTTTGTGATCTTGCCTTAACTCATCTCTTCTATCCCACCTCTACTTAACGTTAAAGTGAAACTTTGGCCATTAAATGAAGTCCAACTAGATCACAGGCTGGCCCCTTTTGCAGGTATAGCTATGTCAAGTCAAGTCAAGCTTTATTGTCATTCTACTACACGTAAAGACATACAGTAGAACAAAATGTCGTATCTCACAGGGCCACGGTGCTACATACAAACTAAACATAATTTTAAAAAATATATACAAAGAATAAAAACACAGTAAAGAACAAAAAAATAAAAAAAAATATTATAAACCTACACATCTGGGAACTAAGTAACTGTACATATACTGTATATTTCCAAAAGTCTTTGTAGCAGCAAGTGTTTATAAAAGTGTCTAGTGCATATTCAAGAGTATAAAAGAGGGGAAGTGAGACGTTCCTGGTCACAATTTATAGGTTGTAGAAGAGGTTTCAAAGAGGCTTGGAGTTGAGGGCTCTCACAGCCTGGGGGAAAAAACTGTTGAGCAGTCTGACAGTCCTGCTTTTGATACTCCGGTACCTTCTACCTGATGGCAAGAGCTGGAAGAGACTGTTAATGTAAAACATTAACAATAAGTGCCTATACTATTCAAAATACAGTAGCACACTGTCTCACCCTGCTCTGCACATGCTCAGTTGCTCTCCATTTTCAGGCATTTTTAGGCACTGCTGAATTTGTAGATGCCGGATCTGCTGACAGACCTAAAGCAGAATCAAACCCTCCTATCCTTTACAGCCAAGGAAGCTACTTCTGTTTGGTCTGTAACTGCCATGGTGCTGCACATGTGATCAGTTATGACACCAGGCATTTGAAGGTTTGACAGTTTGGCTGAGGACACAAGCAAATGTGACAGTTTGCAATCCCAGCACTCCAGGAATGTAACTGTTTTTTGAAACTGTTAAATTGATTAGTTTAGTTCCGATTTACTACTGGGGCTCTGGGCTTCAGCAAAACAGCAGACTCCAGCAAGAAAAAACAAGAACAATGCTGGAGGCAATTTACAGCACACACACAAATTTTTGTAGCATAATTGTTAATGTGGAATGTACAGTATATTCCTTGCTAAAGAACATTCATTTTTTTACAAAGTTGCTATGGGTAAAGTTCCGCTTTAACAACAAAGTTTTCTTTCTCAAGTACTTTATCAACTCATCCCCACACAATTATTACTATTTGTATCAGTTGTCTCTCCCTTGCAGGGCCCTCCTAACCCACTTGTCTTACAATATTTTAATGCCCCTTTTATTTTTTAAAGTGCCGCACTCACTGTTGGCACATTATAAATCCTGTATAATAATAATAATTGGTGACTTCACTGACTAAAATAAGGTAAGAGAGGGTGGAGCTAAGCTTTGGTAAGAGAGGGTGGAGCTAAGCTTTGGTAAGAGAGGATGGAGCTAAGCTTTGGTAAGAGAGGATGGAGCTAAGCTTTGGTAAGAGAGGATGGAGCTAAGCTTTGGTAAGAGAGGATGGAGCTAAGCTTTGGTAAGAGAGGGTGGAGCTAAGCTTTGGTAAGAGAGGATGGAGCTAAGCTTTGGTAAGAGAGGATGGAGCTAAGCTTTGGTAAGAGATAATGGAGCTAAGCTTTGGTAAGAGAGGGTGGAGCTAAGCTTTGGTAAGAGAGGATGGAGCTAAGCTTTGGTAAGAGATAATGGAGCTAAGCTTTGGTAAGAGAGGATGGAGCTAAGCTTTGGTAAGAGAGGATGGAGCTAAGCTTTGGTAAGAGAGGATGGAGCTAAGCTTTGGTAAGAGAGGGTGGAGCTAAGCTTTTACTGAAAAAAAAGTGTTTTCCCTGCAACTTCAGCTGCTTACAGTATATCTCTGAAAATTACTGATCATGTCATTTTAACTGAAGGTATCCCCTTAGCATTTTTGGATTGCATTCTCATCTTAAGTTGCCAAGGCTAGTGACAGATTGACCTTTAGAATGTAAGGATATTTAATTAAAATGTATGTTTTCTCTAAAACTGGAAAAGCTTCAGTAGTTCTGTCAGTTCCAACTTCCTTTCTAACTACTGTATATACTCGAGTATAAGCCAAGTTTTTCAGCCCATTATTTTGTGCTGAAAATGCCCCCCTCGGCTTATACTCGAGTCACCTTTTTGCGCCTGATTTGGGGACCCATTACCGGCCGGCCATAGGTCCCATTGGCACATATGTAGCCCCACTCTTCCTCTACAAGTGTGCAAAGTTTGTTGCCCAGGAGATCTACGGTCGGGGAGCAATGATTTTTCAAATTCGGGCACCCCTTCCATAGACTCCTATGTTAAACGGTAATTTCTCCAGTAACTTTGGGGACGCGGTACTGGCCGGTAGTAGGTCCCCTGGACCCCAAACTTGGCACACATGTAGCCCCATTCATCCTCTATAAGTGTGCAAAGTTTGTCAGTCTAGTCATGGGCACAGTGTGGCATGGACACAGTGAGGCATGGGCACAGTGAGGCATGGGCACAGTGTGGCATGGGCACAGTGAGGCATCCACATGGACACAGTGAGGCACAGGGAGGCATGCAGATGGACACCCTAGGCTTATACTTGAGTCAATACATTTTCCCATTTTTTTGTGGTAAAATAAGGTGCCTCGGCTTATATTCGGGTCGGCTTATACTCGAGCTGCCTGTTGCATGTTCTGAAATATGTTATATGAAGCATCCCCAGCATCCTAGTAGATGTTCATTCTCCCAGCCTCCAGCTTCCTTGCATTGTAATCAATAAGCTAAAACAACTAAAGGGTTTCTGGGATATCCTTTATACAATATTTGGAACTTTAGTTCCAAGTGACAGCTTGAGTGACAGATTGTCCCCCCACTGAGAAAGTCCTGATTCATTGTACAGCTGCCGGCTGCTACTGTATGTAGACCTGGCTATTAAAATAATGACAGTAGAATTGCAATCTGCTGGGAAGATATCTGCTGCTGTAAATATGAAGAGCACTATAACAGTTCATTTTATTTTTCTCACCAAGCAGTCATTTATTGTTTGATAACTGCATCACATGTATAGGAATTGAAGATTATGGGTTCTCAGAAGATCACCTTTGGAGTGCACTTCAGCAGTTTAGAGTTTGTGTTGAAATCCATGTAATGTTCCTGTGGTTGGGAGCTGAGTGGTTTTCTGCATAGTAATGGAGTTACATATTGGTCTGTGGTTATAAGGGATTGCATTGCAGCACTGACATAATTCAGGAAACCTAACCTTGGCAATAATCTGAGTGAAGTTTTTATGAATCCTGTCATTTTAGCAGCCAGCTTGGCCCCAGGTCGCTTGGCGTCTTTGGATGTACTGCGAGTGGGAGAGCACTTGGACTTTCCACCACTAGAAAAGGCATTCTGAAAGCCCAAAACTGTCATATTAATGAAGATGTCAGGCACACTTGTATTATGACTTTTAATGGGTAATTTTAAATGAGGCCTCTTTGTGTATAAAGACTTTTGGCAGTAAAAAAAAAAAACCAAAGCAAAAAAAAAAAAAAAAAAAAAATTATGATGAGACTAAAGGAACACTCTAATCAGATATTAAAACTGACTGAGACCCAGAAATGGATTTTGTTTGAGCAGATATGGTCCAGTTAGAATACAGGCCAAAACTACATTTATTTATTTAAAAAATTGCTGGGCCATTGATTTTTAAGAAATGACAAGGCTTAGCTTTAGGCTGGGTTCACACTAGTGCGAATTGAATGCGAGTTTCTCCGCATCCAATTTGCATGTTAGGAGATTGTGACTGGCTCTCTATGGAGCCGTTTCACACATCTCCGGAGTGGCTTCGGTGTGATTTTCAAAGAAGTCCTGTGCGTCCTCTGGTCCGTTTCAGGTCCAAATTCAGCCAAAAATTGGGGCTGAAATTGGACCTGAAATGGTGAATGGGGACGCACCACACTCTTGCTGGGAGCTGCTCCGCCCCTCAATGTGTACCCAGCCTGAAAGTAGAATTTAGGGGATTTTTAAAACAAAATTTAGATGGGGAAAGGTTAGAACCTCATGTCAGGTTTTTATTGTTATCTGACCAATGGGTAGGATGTCTAGCACTGGCAGAAAATTAGGAGAAGTCTCTACAGCTGATGTCCCAAATTGTTTCAAGCCTTCCTCTTTGTGTTAAAACAAAAAAAGTTACACATTACTTAGCTAGGTGTTTTCTACTTCTGGGAACTTTATCTGAACTGGGAAGAATTAATTTTCATTTATAAAAAGTTACTCATATTTTTTTTGACTTATTCAGATATGTTTCATATTAGGATAATGGATGGTGGTGTAAGATATTTCTTTCTTCTTTTGATGAGGATTATGTGATTTCTACAGCAAGTAATACATTCATGGTGCAGACAAAATTTGAGTCCCCAAGTTAAGCATACTGTAGATATTTTTCAGTAAATGTAGTTATGTCGAGTTCAACTTGTAGTGTACTGTGCTGCATGAACTTAGTTCTTAAAGTGTTACTAAACCCACAACAGTAAAATCAGTTTGTATATGCCGTAAAGCATGCTTGTTATACTCATTGTGGAACCTAAGGGGTTAATCCTCAGCATTGTGTAAAAAGGATGTTTGATCCTGTTTTCTCTTTTCCTCTCCTTCTTCCACTGTCCCCAACCCATCTCCTAATAGAACATAGGCTAGGGGAAAAGCTGCACATGCTCAGTTTGGTGTGTATTGCTAGGGAGTTTTTTTTCTTGGGAGGGTGCATGTGATCAGCACAGGGCCAATCAGCACTGTCCAGACAGAGGGTTGGAGGTCCTGCAGCCTTATAGGACAGTAAGAGGAGAATGAAAATTCCTCCTACAAGCTTTAACTAGACAGTGATAGAAGTCACAAGACTGCTCTAACTGCTGATGAGAAAAGGTATTTAGCATATTTACTAAAATAATTGCATTTCCATGTTCTGTGTACTGTGGGAGACCAGATATAGTGAATGCAGGTTTAGTAACACAGTAACTATATACATACCGTATATACTCGAGTATAAGCCGAGTTTTTAAGCACAATTTTTTGTGCTGAAAGTGCCCCCCTCGGCTTATACTCGAGTCACCTTTTTGCGCCTGATCTTCCGGACTTTGGGGAGCCGGTACCGGCCGGCCGTAAGTCCCCTGGACCCAAAACCCATGTAGCCCCACTCTTACTCTATAAGTGTGCAAAGTTTCTTGTCCGGGGGACCTACGGCCGGGGAGCACCGATTTTTCAAAACCGGGCACCCCTTCCATAGACTCCCATGTTAAACGGTAATTTCTCTGGTGAATTTGGGGACCCTGTACTGGCCGGCCATAGGTCCTCTGGACCCCAAACTTAGCACACATGTAGCCCCACTCTTCATCTACAGGTTTGCAAAGTTTCTTGTCCAGGGGACCTACGGCAGGGGAGAACTGTTTTTTCAAAGCCGGGTACCCCTTCCATAGACTCCCATGTTAAACGTCAGTCTAGTCATGGACACAGTGAGGCATGGACACAGTGAGGCAAAGTGAGGCACACCCTAGGCTTATACTCAAGTCAATAAGTTTTCCCAGTTTTTGTGGTAAAATTAGGTGCCTCGGCTTATATTCGGGTCGGCTTATACTTCGAGTATATACGGTATATGTCTGAATTTTCACATCATTTATTCCTTTTTTTACATTAAATGATCAGTCCTCCCAGAACTCACTTTTTACTATTTGAAAGATTCTGGAAAGTTAAGCTGGATTTACATCTTCTTACTAGCCATAATTTGCGTTAAAACCCACATTGGAGTGGATATGATTAATGCTTGGTTACACTTACACGTTATATATTTACAGTGGGATGCAATGCTTTTATTCTTATTGGCATTCTAAAGCATATACAGTAAAACAAATGCACTATAGCACTTACAGATAGATGTAAATGTTCTGTGCCTTGTGGTGTGCTGCACTGCCAAAAAGTAGGATTTTTAAAACAGCTTACCTGTAAAATCCTTTTCTTGGAGTACATCACGGGACACAGAGCAGCATAGTCATTACTATGTGGGTTATATAGAATTACCTTCAGGTGCTGGCACTGGCAACTTCCAAAACAGGAAGTACCCTCCCCTATATAAGCCCCTCCCATCCGGGAGTACCTCAGTTTTGTAGCAAAGCAATACGTGTCCCCAAAAGAAGGGTGGGAGCTCTATGTCCCGTGATGTACTCCAAGAAAAGGATTTTACAGGTAAGCTGTTTTAAAAATCCTACTTTCTTGTTCATACATCACGGGACACAGAGCAGCATAGTCATTACTATGTGGGACGTCCCAAAGCAATGCCAAATGAGGGGGGGGGGATACACCATACATAAGCTGGGCGCCATCAGGCATGAGGATCTTTTGCGGCCTGCAACACACTGCGCCCAAAGGCGACATCCTCCTGACTTCTAACGTCCACCTGGTAGAACCTAGTAAACGTGTGTACTGAAGACCATGTTGCGGCCTTACAAATTTGAGCCAGGGAGGCCTGGTGATGCACTGCCCATGAAGTTCCAACTGCTCTCGTGGAGTGCGCCCTAACTTTGAACGGAGGCGGTCTACTTCTCAAGCCATAGGCTTGTATTATGACCTGTCGAATCCACTTGGCTAAAGTAGATTTTGATGCTGCCTGACCCTTTCTGGGGCCTTCCGGCAGAACAAACAAAGAATCCGTTCTACGAATCTGAGCAGTGGCTTTTAGATAAGCTTTAACTGCTCTTACTACATCCAAAGAATGCAATAATTTTTCCTCTACCGAGCTTGGTTTGGGGAAAAAAGAAGGAAGAACCATATCTTGGTTCAAGTGAAACCTCGATACCACCTTAGGAGGAAAGGCTGGGTGAGGGCGTAATACTACTCTGTCCTTATGGATAACCAGATATGGCTCTTTACAGGACATGGCGGCTAATTCCGACACTCTTCTAGCCGAGCATATGGCTACTAAAAATATCAATTTTCTGGTGAGTAGAACCAAGGAAATGTGCCGCAAAGGTTCAAACGGCTGCTTCTGCAGAACCGACAGAACCAAATTTGGATCCAATGGGCATATGGGAGCTTTAATCGGTGGAATAATACGAGTCACCCCTTGCATAAAGGTTTTGACAAGTGAATGCATAGCCAGGGGCCTTTGAAATAGTATTGATAAGGCCGAAACCTGGCCCTTGATAGTACTTAAGGCAAACTTCCTGTCTACAGCCCACTGCAGGAAGTCCAGAATTCTGCCTATAACATACTTACGTGGATGCCATTTTCTGGCCTCGCACCAAGTGATGTACGCCTTCCAAACTCTATGGTAGATCTGCCTGGATACAGGCTTCCTGGCATTGATTATAGTTGATACCACAGAGTTAGAGAGACCTCTCTTCTTTAGGATGTGGGATTCAATAGCCAGGCCGTTAAACTTAGCGTTAGTAAGGAAGGGTGGTATATCGGTCCTTGCGAAAGCAGGTCCGGACGACGTGGAAGGGTCCAAGGACTCCCCACAGACATTTTGATGATCTCCGCGTACCAGGCCCTTCGGGGCCACGCTGGAGCCACCAGGATCACCGGCTTCTTCTCCAACCTGACTCTGCGAAGGAGTCGAGGCAACAATTGTAGCGGAGGGAATGCATATATCAGTCTGAACTGATCCCAAGGGAACACCAGAGCATCCGAGCCGCAAACGAGGGGATCCCTTGTCCGGGAGACAAATCTGTCCACCTTTGCGTTGAATCTGGATGCTAGCAGATCTACATCCGGTGTTCCCCACCGCTGACATATTGCTCGGAAGACCTCAGGATGAAGGGACCATTCCCCTGGGCATAACTGTTGGCGACTCAGAAAGTCCGCCTTCCAATTCTCCACCCCTGGAATGAAGACAGCTGATATACATGGGACATGCTTTTCTGCCCATTCCAGGATGTGACTTACTTCCCTCTGGGCTGCACGACTCCTGGTGCCTCCCTGATGATTGATATATGCCACTGCTGTGGCATTGACTGATTGAATTCTGACAGGGGACCCTTGGAGTCTGGATGTCCAGGCTACTAGGGCGTACCGGGCTGCTCGTATCTCTAAGAGATTGATGGGCAGGGTTTTTACTACATTTGACCATCTGCCCTGGAGAGACCATTGCTCCAGTACTGCCCCCCAGCCTATAAGGCTGGCATCTGTAGTGACCACCTTCCAAGATATCGGGCTGAAGGGTTTTCCCTTCTGGAGATTCTGGGGGATCAACCACCAGCAGAGACTCTTCCGAACGGAAGGGGACAAAGCCATCGGGAAGTCTAGAGCCTGAACTTTTCCGTTCCAGGCTGACAATATGGCCCTCTGTAAATTCCTTGAGTGGAATTGGGCGTATGGCACAGCTTCGAATGATGCTACCATCTTTCCTAGCAGCCTCATGCACAGGCGTATGGACGGCTGTCTTTTTGCACAAAGCAGACGGACCAAGCCCCTCAAAGAGGATACCTTGTCTAGAGGTAAGAAAATCTTCCTCTGGTCTGAATCCAGCCATAGCCCTAGATATACCAGGTTTTTCACTGGCTGTAGGGCTGACTTGTCCAGGTTGATGACCCAACCGTGAGATTCTAGATACTTGATTGTATCGACAATTACCACTTCTAGCTTGGCAACTGAGTGGTCCATCAACAACAGGTCGTCTAGGTATGCCATTATCGGTACACCTCGTGTTCTTAGATCGGCCAACAGTGGGGCCAGAATTTTTGTGAACACTCGTGGTGCTGTGGCCAGACCGAATGGTAAGGCTCTGAACTGAAAATGGCGCCCTTCTACTGCAAAGCGTAGAAATTTTTGATGACCTGGAAAGATGGGAATATGCAAGTAAGCATCTTTGATGTCGATCGAGGCTAACCATTCCTCCCCTTGTAGGGCAGCGGTGACCGATCGGATCGACTCCATCCGGAAAGACCGGACGTTTAGAAATTTGTTTAGACTCTTTAGGTCCAATATGGGTCTTATGTCCCCGTTTGGCTTCGGGACTGTGAAAAGGTTTGAGTAGAAACCCAACCCCCACTCTTCCATAGGAACCTCCATAATTACTCCTTGGAGCAATAGTTGTTCTAACGCCAATAGGAGAGACCCTCTTTTCAGAGGGTCTCTTGGCATGCCTGACCACATAAAATGGGAAGGAGGAGACTCTTTTAACTCCAACTTGTATCCCAGAGTTACTGCGGAGAGCACCCATCTGTCTTTGATCGTCTCCCGGCAGGTCTCTGTGAACAACTGAAGTCTTCCCCCCACCCGTTTGAGTGGGGGCAGCCCTTCATAGGCTTGACTTGGAGGCTGGTTTAGTACCCCTACGGATCCAGGGTTTCTTATTACCCTGTGACTGTCCCTGATTTTTACCCCCTGAGTTTGACCGAGGAGGCCGTCGGAACTGCTTAGTAGCAGACGTTGCAGGGATAGGAGAGGTAGTCCTCTTAAAAGATGGACCCCTAGACCTCTTCTTACTCGGTAAGAGAGTACTTTTACCACTGGAAATCTTCTGGATATACTTATCCAGGTCCTCGCCAAAAAGGCGTTCCCCATGAAATGGGAAGCTAACTAAGAGCTTCTTACAGGGAGCTTCAGCAGACCAGTTTTTGAGCCACAGAAGCCTACGCATATGTACCAAAGACAGCGTGAGGCGGGAGGCCTGATGGATAGAATCCTTGATGGCGTCAACCGCAAAGCATAATGCTCTAGGCAGATCAGCCAGAGCCTGGGCCTGCTGGTCTGGCAAATCCCTCAGGACCATTTTCATTTGATCCTTTAAAGCTTGGCAGACCCCAATAGCTGCCACTGCTGGCTGTGTAACAGCCCCTGCTGTGGAAAAAGCAGATTTTAATAAAGATTCCAATTTTTTATCCACTGGATCTTTGAACATTTGAACATTATCTACTGGACATGTCAGTGATTTGTTCACAGAAGAGATGGCTGCATCCACCGTAGGAACATTCCATCTCTGGGTGAACTTTTCCTCCATGGGATAGATCACCGGAAATTTTTTAGGCGGAACAAATAGTTTATCAGGATGTTCCCAGTCCTGGTATATAAGTCCTTCCAATAATGGATGTATTGGAAAGGAGCAATTAACCTGGGGAGCTTTTAGCGACCCCAATGAGGAGACAGCAGTAGTTGATGGTTCAACAAGAGGCATTTTAAATGCAGATCGAACCATGTCAGTTAGGGTCTGGACCCACAATCTTTCAGTCTGTGATGCTGAAAATGGTTCATCTACTGTCGATTCCTCAAAAACAGAGTTAACCTCCTCCTGATCCCCTTCAGGTAGGTCGGTCCCTTCCTGGGACTGTTGCTCTGCCAACAGGCACTCTAATGGAGGTGATGGAGATCTGGCGCGCTTTCTTTCCTGTAGAGAAGAAGCGATCAATGCTGCCAATCTCTGCTCCAATCCCTCCAGAGTTGAGGAAAAAACCTCCTCTGTTATATATGCAGGAGCAGGTGGACTGAGGACAGCCGCAGTACCTGGCACTCCCGGGGGTTCCTTATGGGTATTAACCTCTGATTTCTCAGGGGAGGAGGGTGCAGATGACTGCTCCAGATACTCAGAGCCCGATGGAGACCCCCTACACTTCCTGAGAGGTATATCTCGGAGTTTTTTAGGCGGCATATTCCTTAGTTCAAAGCTGAGGTATTCCAGCCGCAATACACCCCTTACTGAAATAGTCTAATGCAATTTTGCTGCTATGTACATCAGTGGGTGTCTACTAATGCGTCTTTCTGGGGATGCCTGTATCAACCGCCCGCTGTAAGCCCCTATACCATGCTACCAGCTCCTTTTCATGCTCTGTGTCCATAGCAAGCAGCGTGGACTGAGTCCTTTTATCTTGCTGGGACGCCCGCACATGCGCAGAAGCGCTGGGCGCACAGAGCGCGTCATCCGCCAGGCTCCGCCCCCTTTTTGAAGCTAAATCTTTTAAAAAGAAAGCGTGTGTGCGCGCGCGCGCGTGCACGTGTGCGCTCTTGGCGCCATGTAGGGAGAGGAGCCAGGGTCCCTGTTTCACCAGGACTCGGGGATGGAAGGAAACTACTTGGCAGCATGACAGAGGAATGCAGCTTCCCTGATAGAGAGCTCACTCATCTGCCTGTACTTTTACCCTGGAAGGAATAGTCCCAAGAAAAAAGACGTTCCACAGCGGCCTCTAGTGGACAAACACAGGTACCGCACTTTTGTCTTTTTTTTTGTTTTGTTTTAAAACCTCCTTTATGAAAAACATTTCCAGGATTTCTTAGGCATATACAGCTATTAGCGGGAATACCTTTTAGGTAACAGGCAGAAAGACATATTAGGCTTGGGGGTCCCCTCAATAGAACCAAGTTCCTGAGGGGCCCCCACTTACCTTTTCCCCGCCGCAGGACTTTGTTTGGTCCACAGAAGCCCAAACTTCACCTTTCACGGCAGGCATTGTACTAGACCTTCAGGGACCGGGTTCCCAAGGATTCCACTCCCCTGGACCTGTATAGCACCCTGCACAGATAGCCTCTTGGTTTTGGGTATGACCAGAGCTCTGGATCCCAGGGTCCAGCCCTCCTAAGAGAGGCATTACAGGCAAAACCTTGCTCTTCTCTGCAAGGCCCGGGTACCGACCATTTAGCTATGAAGCTTTTTTGGTCGGATCCGGAATAGCTTGCTAAGGCCCAGAGAACCTGTACACAAGCCCAGATGAATACATGTTAACCTTGGCCAACACCTTAGACACTGGCAAAAAACTGAGGTACTCCCGGATGGGAGGGGCTTATATAGGGGAGGGTACTTCCTGTTTTGGAAGTTGCCAGTGCCAGCACCTGAAGGTAATTCTATATAACCCACATAGTAATGACTATGCTGCTCTGTGTCCCATGATGTATGAACAAGAAATAGTGCATGTGCTTTATTTTATTTTTTTATATATCATCTCTTTATTTATTTATCACCATTATAAAAAGTGTACAACATTTCCAATCGGTGTTTCCACCTTACGCTTCAGTTTTATTTCAATCCAACATATATCTCCCCCCCCCCCCCCCTAAAAAAAAAAAAAAAAATTATATATAATTCCTACCCCACGTCCATCTCTCTCTCTCTCCCCCTCTTCTCCCTCCCCCCCATTTGCCTCCAGTAACAATCAGCAGGTGCTTTATTTTGTATGCACATTCATGCATACATTTTTACACATGCAAAGGTATAAATGGGCCCCAAAATCATGATGGTCCTGCATTGTACATGAGAGTGTGATATCCAGATGGAGTGCCAAAGATAGGTGACTTTGGTGATTGGTCACACAGAGAGCAGAAGGCTATGCGGGAGCAAGGAATAAGATAAAACTTATTTTTACTGGTACCCTAAACAAAAAGGAATTTGTAACCCTTTCAGTTTGGCAATTTGGGGGTGGTGGGGCCTCCACAACATTTCTCCTGAGTTCAGCATTAATCAACCATATGCTGCTCGTTTACTTGGTTTCGAGCAATATGCTTACACATACTTCCAAATTCATGTGAAATGCACTATTTACATTTTGAGTCAAAAAGACATCAATGAGCATGGTAGGCGGGCCTGCGAATGCGTGGATATTAACTTCAATGGGCAACCGGTGTTCCCAGAACATTAGCTTATTGCCAAGAATGTGATTTTTAAGTGATTAATTCTTTGTTTATATAGTAAATAAGCAATGCTATACAAACCTGGTTCATACAGCTTTGTATTGGCCATGTCATTTTACAACTTGTGTTACTTTGTGAACATATGCAGCTGATCAGTTCATCTAAATGTGCAAATGTTACAAGGTGAAAGTGATTTGTTCAAAGTGTAATGAATGTTTCCCATGTAATATTGTTTCATGTTTCCTACATGTACATGTGTTTCCAATATGTATCTAATAGACAGCTGTTGTATGGGTTGCAGCAGTTACAATGTTCCATCCCCAGTCTCTGATGCTGTAGACTAGAACTTCCAGCATATATAGTTTTGTGATGAAGCTTGATGTTGTACAGGGTGGTGTTTAATGATTTTAGCTCTTAAGATTTTGGGTGTTCTATATTTATTCATGTAGGTTTGAGTATACAGTTGTCTTAATTACACCACTGACCTGTATTGTGTTGTGGTGTTTTCCCAGGAAGTAATACAAATCAGACATTATAGCAGTTTGAATCCATTGATTCACAGTTTGTCCTGATATTCACAAGAAAAATTACACTTCCAGGAGTTTCAATCTCCTGGCCACAGCTCTCACTGGTTCTTTCTGTGGACCCCAGCATCACTAATGTCTGATATAATGTATGGAGATCAGCAGGAGGAACCAGGGAGAGCGGTGGGGGTACCCAGAAGGCTGACACCCCTGGGACTTAACAGGTGGGATTTCTCATGAGTGGGCCTAGTTTGGTGGCATGGGCAGTAGGAAAGATAAGTATTCACAGTCTTAATTTACAGGTATATTCAATATATATATATATATATATATATATATATATATATATTATACACAGTTGTGCTCATAGGTTTACATACCCTGGCAGAATTTATGATTTTCAGAGAATATGAATGATAACACAAAAAAACGTTTCTTTCACTCGTGGTTACTGTTTGGCTGAAGCCATTTATTATTAAGCAACTGTGTTCACTCTTTTTAAATCATAATGGCAACAGAAACGACCCAAATGACCATGATCAAAAGTTTACATACCCCAGTTCTTAATACCGTGTATTGCCCCCTTTAACATCAGTGACAGCTTGAAATCTTTTGTGGTATTTGTGGATGAGGATCTTTATCTTCTCAGATGGTAAAGCTGTCCATTCCTCTCAGCAAAAAGCCTCCAGTTCCTGTAAATTCTTGGGCTGTCTTGCATTTCAGATCTCCCCAGAGTGGCTCAATGGTATTGAGGTCAGGAGACTGAGATGGCCACTCCAGAACCTTAAACTTTTTTCTGCTGTAGCCAATGGCCTTGTGTTTTGGATCATTGTCATGTTGGAATGTCCAGGTACGTCCCATGCGCAGCTGCCTGGCTGATGAATACAAATATTCCTCCAGTATTTTTTGATAACATACTGCATTTATCTTGCCGACAATTTTGACCAAATTTCTTGTGCCTTTGTAGCTCTCACATCCCCAAAAAATCAGCGACCCACCTCCGTACCTTTCACCATAGGCCTTGTTGGCTCCTCTCCAAATGTAGCGTTTATGGTTGTGGCCAAAAAGCAAAATTGTGGTCTCATCACTCCAAATGACTTTGTGCCAGAAGGTTTGAGGCTTGTCTCAATGCTGTTTGGCATATTGTAAGCGGGATACTTTGTGGCATTTGCGTAGTAATGGCTTTCTTCTGGTGACTCGACCATGTAGCCCATCTTTCTTCAAGTGCCTCTTTATTGTGCATCTTGAAACAGTCACACCACATGTTTTCTGTGTCCTGTTTTTCACCTGAAGTTATTTGTGTTTTTTTTTTTTGCATACCGTACAATTTTCCTGGCAGTTGTGGCTGAAAATTTAGTTGGTCTACCTGACCGTGGTTTGGTTTCAACAGAACCCCTCATTTTCCATTTCTTGATTAGAGTTTGAACACTGCTGATTGGCATTCTCAATTCCTTGGATATCTTTTTATATCCCTTTCTTGTTTTATACAGTTCAACTTATTTTTCCTGCAGATCTTTTGACCATTCTTTTGCTTTCCCCATGGCTCAGAATCCAGAAACATCAGTGCAGCACTGGATTAAAGATGGAAGGGTCTGTCCGGAGTCCAGAAACTCATTGACCTTTTATATACACACACTAATTACAAGCAAACAGATCACAGGTGAGGATGGTTGCCTTTAACCACTTAACGACCGCTCACTGTATATATACGTCGGCAGAATGGCACCGACAGGCACAATCACGTAGAGTGTACGTGATTGCCTTTGTACAGTTGGGGGGTCCAATCGGACCCCCCTCCTACACAGTGAGCGGTGGCTAAGTGTCCGGGAGCGTTCCGGGATGAGGGGGCAGCCATTCCTTTCTGGTCACCCCCTCGCGATCGCTCCCGGCGAATGGAAATGCCCCCTCTGTCTGTGTCAGACAGAGGGAGCAGGAGGAAGTGATGTCATCTCTGGTGCGGCGCTCACATATACCGAGCGCCGTACAAGAGAAGATATCAGGTCAGTGCACACAACACTACACTGACACCAGGACACATAGGGACATAAATCGCCCCCCCAGGCCCCCCCAGACACCCCAGATCACCCCCCAGCCCCCAGTCACAGTGTCACTGATTGCAGTGACCATTTATTTAGTGATCACTGCAATCAGTGACATTTGTGACTGTAAAAGTGTCACCAAAGTTTAGTCTTAGGTCCAGTGTAGCCCCCTAACCCCCCCTAATAAAGGTTTAACCCCCTGATCACCCCCCAGATAACCCTTTCACCCCCTATCACCACTGTCGCTTAGCGATCATTTTTCTGATCGCTGTCTTAGCGTTAGTGATGCCGATCGGCAGCCAGTAATGTTTTTTAGGTTCGCCGCAGGTTTTTATAGCGTCAGGTACCCCAATATATTATCTAATAAAGGTTTAACCCCCTTGATCGCCCCCCAGGTAACCCTTTCACCCCCTATCACCACTATCACTAAGCGATCGTTTTTCTAAACGCTGTCTTAGTGTCTGTGATGCAGATCGGTAGCCGGTAATTTTTTTTAGGTTCGCCGCAGGTTTTTATAGCGTCAGGTACCCCAATATATTATCTAATAAAGGTTTAACCCCCTTGATCGCCCCCCAGGTAACCCTTTCACCCCCTATCACCACTGTCGCTAAGCAATTGTTTTTCTAAACGCTGTCTTAGTGTCGGTGATGCAGATCGTAGCCAGTAATTTTTTTTAGGTTCGCCGCAGGTTTTTATAGCGTCAGGTACCCCAATATATTATCTAATAAAGGTTTAACCCCCTTGATCGCCCCCCAGGTAACCCTTTCACCCCCTATCACCACTGTCACTAAGCGATCGTTTTTCTAAACGCTGTCTTAGTGTCTGTGATGCAGATCGGTAGCCGGTAATTTTTTTTAGGTTCGCCGCAGGTTTTTATAGCGTCAGGTACCCCAATATATTATCTAATAAAGGTTTAACCCCCTTGATCGCCCCCCAGGTAACCCTTTCACCCCCTATCACCACTGTCGCTAAGCAATTGTTTTTCTAAACGCTGTCTTAGTGTCGGTGATGCAGATCGTAGCCAGTATTTTTTTTTAGGTTCGCCGCATGTTTTTATAGCGTCAGGTACCCCAATATATTATCTAATAAAGGTTTAACCCCCTTGATCGCCCCCCAGGTAACCCTTTCACCCCCATCACCACTGTCGCTAAGCAATCGTTTTTCTAAACGCTGTCTTAGTGTCGGTGATGCAGATCGGTAGCTGGTAATTTTTTTAAGGTTCGCCGCAGGTTTTTATAGCGTCAGGTACCCCCATATATTATCTAATAAAGGTTTTAACCCCCTGATTGCCCCTAGTTAACCCTTTCACCAGTGATCACCATATAAGTGTTACGGGTGACGCTGGTTAGTTAGTTTGCTTTTTCTAGTGTCAGGGCACCCGCCGTGTATATAACCCAATAAAGGTTTAACCCCCTGATCGCCCGGCGGGTGATATCAATTAGGTTTTAGCGTCAGAGAGGGTCTGAGTTACACCCCAGGCAGCGTCAGGTTAGTGCCAGTAACGCTAACACCCACGCGTGAAGCATACACCCCCCTTAGTGGTATAGTATCTGAACAGATCAATATCTGATCTGATCAGATCTATACTAGCGTCCCCAGCAGTTTAGGGTTCCCAAAAACGCAGTGTTAGCGGGATCAGCCCAGATACCTGCTGGCACCTGCGTTTTGCCCCTCCGTCCAGCCCAGGCCACCCAAGTGCAGTATCGATCGATCACTGTCACTTACAAAACAAAAACACACATAACTGCAGCGTTCGCAGAGACAGGCCTGATCCCTGCGACTCCAGTGCTGTAGGAGGTGATTTCACCACCACAGTTAAAAAAAAAAAGCAAATATGCCGAAGCATGGGGGCAGCAGGGGCGGAGGAGTGATTTTGCTCCTAATGCCGCGTACATACGGTCGAAATTCCGACGGAGGCTTGCCCGTGGAAAAGTCCGACCATGTGTGTGCGGCATAACTTTTTTGCGGGAGGATGCCCCCATGCTTCGGCATATATAAATGGTGCGTGTATGCCCATCATTGGAAGTGGGTGGATGAAGGGCGGTATTCTAATGGTGGGCATACCCACCGATCAATCTCTTTTTTCGTTCAGCCAACTGGCTGCATGAAATAAAAAGATTACAATACATGTCCAACAAGGACCAGCAACGTACTGGTATGTTGCTGGACTTTGAATGTTCATACCAGAATGATGCCTGCGGGTTTAGGTATCATCTTGGTATCATTCTTTTCAGCCTGTGGCCGGCTTTCATGTAAAAGCAATCCTAGCGGCTAATTAGCCTCTGGACTGCTTTTACAAGCAGTGGGAGGGAATGCCCCCCCCCCCGGATATAAAAAGCGCCATTGGGAATTTGGGAAAGCATTTTATCACACCGATCTTGGTGTGGTCAGATGCTTTGAGGGCAGAGGAAAAATCTAGGGTCTAGAAGACCCCAGTTTTTTCAAAAAAAGAGTACCTGTCACTACCTATTGCTATCATAGGGGATATTTACATTCACTGAGATAACAATAAAAATGATAATAAAAAAAAATACTTGGAAGGAACAATTTAAAAATAAAATGAAAAAGCAAAATTAATAATAAAAAAAAAAAAAAAAAAAAAAAAGCACCCCTGTCCTGCCCTGCTCTTGCCCAATGGCGAACGCAAGCGTCGGTCTGGCGTCATATGTAAACAGCAATTGCACCATGCATGTGAGGTATCACCGCGAAGGTCAGATCGAGGGCAATCATTTTAGCAGTAGACCTCCTCTGTAAATCTACTGGGGTAACCTGTAAAGGCTTTTAAAGGCTTTTAAAAATGTATGTAGTTTGTCGCCAATGCGCGTTTGTGCGAAATTTTAAAGCATGTCGTGTTTGGTATCTATGTACTCCGCCTAAGATCATCTTTTTTATTTCATCAAACATTTGGGCAATATAGTGTGTTTTGGTGCATTAAAATTAAAAAAAGTGTATTTTTTAACCCAAAAAATGCGTTTGAAAAATCGCTGCGCAAATACTGTGTAGAAAAAAAAAATGCAACACCCACCATTTTAATCTGTAGGGCCTTTGCTTTAAAAATATATATAATGTTTGGGGGTTCAACATAATTTTCTTGCAAAAAAAAAAAATGTTTTCATGTAAACAAAAAGTGTCAAAAAGGGCTTTGTCTTCAAGTGGTTAGAAGAGTGGATGTAAGCTTCCTAATCTTGTGTATAAAATGCCAGAACAGTTCAAAACCCGCCCAAATGACCCCATTTTGGAAAGTAGACACCCCAAGCTATATACTGAGAGGCATGTCGAGTCCATGGAATATTTTATATGTTGACACAAGTTGCGGAAAAACGACAATTTTTTATTTTTTTTTGCACAAAGTTGTCACTAAATGATATATTGCTCAAACATGCCATGGGCATATGTGGAATTACACCCCAAAATACATTCTGTTGCTTCTCCTGAGTACGGTGATACCACATGTGTGAGACTTTTTGGGAGCCTAGCCATGTACGGGACCCCAAAAACCAAGCACCGCCTTCAGGCTTTCTAAGGGTGTAAATTTTTGATTTCACTTCTCACTGCCTATCACAGTTTCGGAGGCCATGGAATGCCCAGATAGCACAAAACCCCCCCAAATGACCCCATTTTGGAAAGTAGACACCCCAAGCTATTTGCTGAGAGGTATTGTGAGTATTTTGCAGATCTCGCTTTTTGTCACAAAGTTTTGAAAATTGAAAAAAAAAATATATATATATATATATTTTCTTTCTTCATTTTCAAAAACAAATGAGAGCTGTAAAATACTCGCCATTCCTCTCAGCAAATAGCTTGGGGTGTCTATATTCCAAAATGGGGTCATTTGGGGGGGTTTTGTGCGATTTTGGCATTTTATGGCCTTCGAAACTGTGATAGGTAGTGAGGAGTGAAATCAAAAATTTGTGCCTAGAAATCCTGAAGGCGGTGCTTGGTTTTCGGGGTCCCGTACGCGGCTAGGCTCCTAAAAAGTCCCACACATGTGGTATCCCCGTACTCAGGAGAAGCAGAAAAATGTATTTTGGGGTGTAATTCCACATATAACCATGGCATGTGTGAGCAATATATCATTTAGTGACAACTTTTTGTAATTTTTTTTTTTTTGTCATTATTCAATCACTTGGGACAAAAAAATTATATTCAATGGGCTCAACAGGCCTCTCAGCAATTTCCTTGGGGTGTCTACTTTCTAAAATGGGGTCATTTGGGGGGGTTTTGTGCTATTTTGGCATTTTATGGCCTTCGAAACTGTGATAGGTAGTAAGGAGTGAAATCAAAAATTTGCGCCCTTAGAAATCCTGAAGGCGGTGCTTGGTTTCCGGGGTCCCGTACGCGGCTAGGCTCCCAAAAAGTCCCACACATGTGGTATCCCCGTACTCAGGAGAAGCAGCAAAATGTATTTTGGGGTGAAATTCCACATATAACCATGGCATGTGTGAGCAATATATCATTTAGTGACAACTTTTTGTAATTTTTTTTTTTTTTTAGTCATTATTCAATCACTTGGGACAAAAAAATAAAAAATTCAATGGGCTCAACATACCTCTCAGCAATTTCCTTGGGGTGTCTACTTTCCAAAATTGGGTCATTTGGGGGGGTTTTGTACTGCCCTGTCATTTTAGCACCTCAAGAAATGAGATAGGCAGTCATAAATTTAAAGCTGTGTAAATTTCAGAAAATGTACCCTAGTTTGTAAACTCTATAACTTTTGCGCAAACCAATAAATATACGCTTATTGACATTTTTTTTACTAAAAACATGTGGCTGAATACATTTTGGCCTAAATGTATGACTACAATTGAGTTTATTCGATTTTTCTTATAACAAAAAGTAGAAAATATCATTTTTTTTCAAAATTTTCGGTCTTTTTCCGTTTATATCGCAAAAAATAAAAATCGCAGAGGCAATCAAATACCATTAAAAGAAAGCTCTATTTGTGGGAAGAAAAGGACGCAAATTTCGTTTGGGTACAACATTGCATGTCCGCACAATTTACAGTTAAAGCAGCGCAGTGCAAAATTCTGAATTCACCTCTGGTCCTCTAGCTACCAAATGGTCCGGGGCTTAAGTGGTTAATAGCCATTCAAACCCCTTTGTGTCAACTTGTGTGCTTGTTATCAGGCCAAAATCACCAGGGTGTGTAAACCTTTGATCAGTGTCATTTGGGTTTTCTGTTGCCATTATGATTTAAAAAGAGTAAACACAGTTGATTGATAATAAATGGCTTCATCCAAACACTAACCATGAGTGAAAGAAATGTTTTGGTGTTATCATTCATATTCTCTGAAAAATGGCCAAGAAATCATAAATTCTGCCAGGGTATGTAAACTTATGAGCACAACTGTGTGTATATGTATATATATATATATATATATATATATATATATAGAAAAAACTTGGATTGCAAGCATAATTAGTTCCCGAAAACATGCTTGTAATCCAAGGCACTTGTATATCAAAGCAAATTTCCCCATAAGAAATAATGGAAACTCAATTGATTCGTTCCACAACCATTTATTCATAGGTCTTTCAGTTTACAGTCCATATAAAAAGATCATAGCAATGTGATAGGTTGTGTAACCATAAATTGTCCATCCACGAATGGAAGCCTCCACAGGGGATTAGAAGCAAAATCCAGGAGGAGCTACAGAGTATAAAAGAGAAGAGAGGCGCCTCTAAGTGTAGCAATATGGTTACATTTAATGAAGGTACAGCATTTAGCAACTCACATGGTTTATGATTAAAAGAGGCACATCTAAGTATGCAGGCATCCAGGGTAAAGCTGTCCACATAGACCATCCATCATTCTTCCCACTGATACCAATGATGTAGCATTATTCCTCCCACTGATACCAATGATGGGGCACTATTCCTCCCACTGATACCAATGATGGGGCACTATTCCTTCAACTGACACCAATAATGGGGCACTATTCCTCCCACTGACACCAATGATGGGACACTATTCCTCCCACTGATACCAATGATGGGGCACTATTCATTCAACTGACACCAATGATGGGGCACTATTCCTCCCACTGACACCAATGATGGGGCACTATTCCTCCCACTGACACCAATGATGGGGCACCATACCTTTCAATTGAATTTTTTTTTTAAATACAAACGATGTAATTTTTCTTGACCAAAAAACCTGTGGCATTGTTTACTCCCACCTATGCCAGGGCATTTTTTACTCCTACTGGCCACAGTCCAGCCCCCCTGAAGTCTGAAAGGAGATAAAGTGGCCCGTTGTGAAAGTTTGGAGACCCCTGGTGTAGAGGGAAACAATCAGTGAAATAACACAGAAAAAGGCACATAATCAGCGATACCAGACTCACCAATTGTTGAAAGTTCCCCAATAACATTAATTTTGGTTTTATATTTCAATGTTACCTCTCTACTTTGTAAAGTGGTTTGGATTTTTTAAAAGGCATCCGCTGCAGATTTCCAGCATATCCCCAACAGCTGCTGCACTTTGCTCCTAATTTCACCCTCACATTTAAAGGATTTGTAATATGAAATCTCACATTACATTTTGTCAGATGACATTAAGATGACTTTGAAAATATGTTTGTTGGAGCTAAGCACTTTCTCATGTAAGAAATCTCATCTGCGTTGCAGGAGAGTTTTCCTTTTAAGTTGAGGATTTCAGGATTTAAACACATTTTCTCTGTTTCTCTCTCTTTCATTCTGGATGTTGCTCTTACTGTTAAGTTTTCCTATGAATGTATAATCTTACGTCATGGAAAATGCATTATTTTATTTTAGATAGAGCAAGAAAGAGTTTGGTGACGAGATAGATTTTACTTTCTGCACCCCGATGAGGACAGGACATGGAGGGATTTTCCTTCTTGTGTCCCACTCATCAAAAAGACTTGTGTGTGCATTATCACACATTTTTTTTTAAAGGGTTAGAAACCCAGTTAAACCTTGAAAAAACATGCCTGTGGCATATTCAGTAATACAGCATAAGGGATGCTACGTACATTATGGTGTACTGCACTGAATCTTTATTGGCAGCTACTATACATGTGTGTTGTTGCGTCATTCTCAAAAAATTGTACTGTATAGTACCATGCATTAATGTGTGTTGCACATTACAGTAGTGGAGTTCTCTGTTTACTCACTTACTCACCATATTCAGATGCAGGTGTTGGCCCCTTTATTTCAATTTTCCCTCATCTTCCTGCGTTTTGGGGCACAGTCAGCAAAGATAAGTCTCTCTATTTCCCTCCTTCAGCAGCTCAGAAAAACCAAACCAAATGAGGCAGATGTAGCTGGACAAGTGATCTGCTGCCAGGTGAGAGGCCTTCCACTCTCAGGACTGGTGTACAGGCAGATGGGCAGGAGACTAATAGCAAGAAGTCCTCACCCTGGTATTGTGGGCAGAACCTCCCTGACTTCTGCCAGAGTACTACAGTTCTAGAGGGGTGGACCTTAGACATGCTGTTTATAAGGATGATTGTAAGAAGCCGTTTTTGCAGCCTTCATAATTGGATTCTGCATAGGGTTGCCACCTGTCTGGGATTAACCCGGACAGTCCAGTTATTGAATCATGTGTCTGGGTTTCAGGCGGGCTGAAACCAGGACACATTATTCAGACCGGGCTGTGGCTCCCCAAGTAACCAAGATAGTCACACAAATCTTTAGCCGTCTGGGAGCTGAGGGCAGCTGTCTGGGGGCAGGTTCGGCAGGCAATCACTGATGATGTCAGCAAGAGAAATGTGGCAACAGCCACATTTTGCTGCGGCACGCTATACGCACCCCATTACTACTCTCTTTGGGGCACCCAAAGATGTCCCAGGCCACTAAAGTGTTCGGGTTTGGCTTGAAGAAAAGGTAGCAACCCTAATTTTGCAATGTATGCATTTCTTTACCATCCCCTAACCTGTTTTCTTTATTACTTTTAAACCTGCTTAGTAAACTGCAAGTTACAGTTACTGCCTGCTTGATCATTTGGCCAATTACCTATTCTTTTAAATTACCACACAACATAGGTGTGAAGACAGACTTAGGCCCCATGCACACGAGACGCAGGTGCAAACTCTGCTGAACACACGTTTTTAAACGCTGAAACCGGCGTTTATAAACGCGCGTTTTGCCGCGTTTGCGGCCGCGTTTAGCGGCGTTTTACCGCGTTTGCGTTTGTAAGCGTTTCATCATAGACCCTCCCTAAGCTCAAAAAACAGTAAATTTTAACCATTTCAGCCAGTTTGTGAGACCAGAGTGAGTAGCAGCAGCTGAGAGAGCAGCAGTGTACTTGTATTTAGCGTATCACTTGCCACATCATCTGCCACAAGTTGTGGATTGTCCACTTGCCACGTCACCTGCCACGTCACCTGGCCACGTCACCTGGCCACAAGTTGTGGATTGTCCACTTGCCACGTCACCTGCCACGTCACCTGGCCACGTCACCTGGCCACAAGTTGTGGATTGTCCACTTGCCACGTCACCTGGCCACATCATGTGCCACGTCACCTGCCACAAGTTGTGGATTGTCCACTTGCCACGTTACCTGGCCACGTCACCTGGCCATGTTACCTGCCACGTCACCTGGCCACGTTACCTGCCACGTCAGCTGGCCACGTCACCTGCCACAAGTTGTGGATTGTCCACTTGCCACGTCACCTGCCACAAGTTGTGGATTGTCCACTTGCCATGTCACCTGGCCACGTCACCTGCCACAAGTTGTGAATTGTCCACTTGCCACGTCACCTGCCACGTCACCTGGCCACGTCACCTGCCACAAGTTGTGGATTGTCCACTTGCCACGTCACCTGGCCACGTCACCTAGCCATGTTACCTGCCCACATTACCTGCCACATCTAGCCACGTCACCTGCCACAAGTTGTGGATTGTCCACTTTCCACGTCACCTGGCCACGTCAACTGACCACGTTACCTGCCACGTCACCTGGCCACGTCACCTGCCACGTCACCTGGCCACGTCACCTGCCACAAGCTGTGGATTGTCCACTTGCCACGTCACCTGGCCACGTCACCTGGCCACATCACCTGACACAAGCTGTGGATTGTCCACTTGCCACGTTACCTGCCACAAGTTGTGGATTGTCCACAATGCAATGCAAGCAATTACAGTTTTCTTTTATATTTTTTAATAGTTTTTCATCATTTGCCATCATTTTTGAGATTTCTAATGTTAAAAAATAGGTCACCTTTAAAAACGCTTATAAACGCAAACGCGGCAAAACGCCGGTACCGCGTTTAGGCGCGTTTAGCAGCGTTTAGCGTCTGAAACGTGGAAAACTTTTGCGTCTGAACCCATTTTTTTGCTTCTGGAAAAACGAGGTTTGTTCACAGAGGTTGTAAAGTTTCCCACTCTATTTAAAACAAACAAACAAACAAAAAAATGTATTGTAGATTTTGCTTTAAAGCAGAGTTCCACCCAAAAGTGGAACTTCCGCTTAAACCACTCCTCGCCCCCTTACACGCCACATTTGGCATGTAATTTTGTTTGGGGGGGGAGTGGGGGCTTCAGTAGGAGTGGGACTTCCTGTCCCACTTCCTCGTTCCGCCCAGGGACCGCCTAGGCGACTTGTCATATCGCCTTAGGCGGGCCCTCCCTGTAGGCGATCACCTGGGACACGTGACATGTCCCAGACGATCACCTGTCCACTCAGGAAGCGCAGCGCTGCTCGCGCATGTGCAGTGAGTGCCCAGCCGTGAAGCCGAAAGCTGTCACGGCCGGGTGCCCACAGTTAGAATGGAGGTGCCGGCGGAGAGGGGGGGAGATGAGCGAAGATCCGGGTGGCCGCGTCGTTGGACAGTAGAGCAGGTAAGTGTCTGTTTATTAAAAGCCAGCAGCTACACTTTTTGTAGCTGCTGACTTATAATAAACATAAAAAAGGCTGGAACTCTTTTTTAACATACTTTCTGTGTAGGACATTGCAGATCTACAAATCATACTACTGGACCACGTATTGAAACTTTACACAGATTTGAAATCCATGATCAGCTGGCAAAACATGCAGTTATTTTATTATTTATAAATATTAAAGGGATTGTAAATGTATTTTTTCTTCTTTAATGACTACAGGGTTTATACTCACCTGCTCTGTGCAATATCGCGCAAAATGGCGTATATGTACGGTGGCTCCTTCAAGAGCCATAGCAGGCGCACGCACTCCCCCTGCGCCCCCGGGGACCTGATGTGTGTGGCCGGTGGGCGCGAGTGTCGTCGGCCACCCGCGATCGCGGCACAAGAGCCTGAACGCACAAATCCCTGTTCTGACAGGGGAGGGGAAACAATTTGTCTGTTCCTACTAAGTAGGAACAGCGATCTGACTCCTCCTCTAGTCAGTCACATCCCCTCACAGTTAGAAGCACCTCCCAGGGAACACATTTAACCCCTTAATCGCCCCCTAGTTTTAACCCCTTCCCTGGCAGTTACATTTATACAGTAATTAGTGCATTTTTATAGCACTGATTGCTGTATAAATATCAATGGTCTCAAAAAAGTTTCTGACCTGTCCACCGCAATGTCGCAGTCCTGCTAAAAATCACAGATCACCGCCAATACTAGTAAAAAATATATATAATAAAAATGCCATAAATCTATTCCCTAGTTTATAGATGCTATAACCTTTGCATAAAGCAATCAATATATACTTATTGCGATTTTTTTTTTATACCATAAATATGTAGAAGAAAACATATTGGCCTCAACTTATGAAGAAATTCGTTTTTTAAAAACATTTTTGGGGATATTTATTATGGCAAACAGTAAAAAATATTGTCTTTTTTTCAAAATTTACAGAGGTTGCTCCATTTCTTATTACACACTGAGCCTGATAAGGTGGTCACAAGGAGCATTTCATTTAGAAGTCAGTTTGAACAAAATTCTGGCAAGGCTTACATCAATATATTAAATAAAAAGAAAAAAAAAAAGGAGAATCTGCAATAAGGTTGCTAAAATCCTGCAGTGTGTGTGTGTGTATATATACCGTATTTATCGGCGTATAACACGCGCCGGCGTATAACACGCACCTCAAGTTTAGGAGGGAATTTTAAGGAAAAAAACTTTTAAGAGGGAAGTTTAAGGAAAACAAAACTTACATTTAAATGCCCATCAATGCAGCCTTATCAGTGTCATTTGCAGCCTTTTCAGTGCAGCCTTGCCCCAGTGTCCATTGCAGCCTTGTCAGTGCACCCTTGCCCCATGTGTCCATTGCAGCCTTGCCCCCAGTGTCCATTGCAGCCTTGGATGAATTAAAAATTGGTGCCGCCGAGATCACCTCCGAGACTGGGCGGAGTGGAGCAAACGCCACCGAGATCGCAGGGACTGGGCGGAGCTGAGATACACATAGCAGAGTGTACTCGGCTCTTCTCGGCTCCGCTCACAGTCACGCCCAGTCCTGCCCTATGATGGACATAACACAGGTCCAATGGCGGGACTGGGCGTGACTGTGAGCGAAGCCGAGAAGAACCGAGTATACTCGGCTATGTGTATCTCGGCAGCGATCGCTCCGCTCCGCTCACAATCAGCGGAGATCGACGGGGATTGGTGGGGATCGGCGTATGACACGCACCCAAGATTTTCCCCTGATTTTAAGGGGAAAAAAGTGTGTGTTATACGCCGATAAATACGGTATATATCGTTTAAACTGAACAGATGTTTTCCTATAAAGCATAAAGTCTATTTTGTGAACATTGACTTCAGCAATGAAAGAGAAGTCCTATGGTTCCCTCTTTTGAATTTTTCATCCATTTTACATCATGGAGAAGGTGTGATTTCAAGATGGTGATGGAAAGGCAGACCTGGGAAATCTTGCTAAAGATGTCCCCTTGAGGTATAAGAATTCAGTGTGTAATACATTTACTAGAGTAAACGTATTGATTTTTTTTTTTAATGTTGGAGACAAGGGGGTTGATTTACTAAAGGCTAATAGGCTGTGCACTTTGCAATTGCAGTTGCGCTCATTTTCCTTAGCAAACATAATGTGGTGAAACTTCACTTTGTAAAGTATACCAAATCAACTGCAAGGAAAATAAAAAGCCATTTTTGCTTCCACATGATTGGATTATGGAAATCAGTAGCACTTTATCATATTTACCAAGCTCTGGGGAAAATGAATGCAACTGCACTTGCAAAATTCACAGTCTATTTGCCTTTAGTAAATTCATCCCACTGTGTCCCCTCATTTCTTATAATTTATTCTGTTGTTTTTGGGGGCATTATACAGGGCTCATTTTACCTTTCTCCTTTTGCGCATTTTTTTTTTTTTTTGAAAAGTACAGTGTATAAATAAGCCTTCTGAAGTCTCCCTTTGATGGAATTATATCATCAGCATTTGTCTGGAGAAACTTTGACAAATATCCCTCATTATACAGATTTAGAAACCTGCAATTAAGTTATATTCTTAGAAAAGCAACACAAATTAGAAATACCTTAAGGGCCTTTTCACACCATATGCATTGGCTATGCTAGGCAGCCTTGCCCAACACAATCCCAATGCCTTGAGTTTTATGTGTTTAGTTTACTGCACTGCAGTTGTGTATGTTGATAAAAACTAGGACATGCAGTAAATTTCTTAGTGCACCGCATCACAACCTCACATCATAACCTCACAATCACAAAGTAATTTGAGTGGACAGTACGCTGGCAAAACTGTGGCATTCAGTTGCCTGTGGACCGTACAGGAAGCTCATGCAAAGAGTGCCTTAACCACTTCAATACCAGACACTTTCACCCCCTTTCATGCCAGGCCAACTTCCAGCTCTCAGTGCTCTTACACTCCCCAAATTAAATTGTATTTTATTTTTTTTCTTGAGATAGAGCTTTTATTTTGGTAGTATTTAATCATTGCTGTTTTTTTTTTTTTTTAAATAATGAAAATGTTCAAGACAAAACACATTTTTCTTAGTTTATGTTATAAATAAATATATTTATTATTACATCCTATCACCAGAGCAGTGCAGTAGTACCATAGTAACACTGCACTATTCTTGGGAAGTGATTGTATTTTTTTCTCACTATGACTGCGCATACACCCTGTTCCAAATTATTATGCCAATGATATTTTTCTCATTTACCTAAATAATTGATCTATACAACAGTCAGCATAATTCTCATGTTATCAACTATTAAGAGTACAATTCAAATTTTATTGAACAAACCTCCTAATGATAACAGTTTTAAAAAAAAAAAAAAAAAAAACTTACAACGCACAGTTCCAAATTATTACGCACAGTAAGTTTCAAAACACTTTATAGGTTGTAAAGAACTGAAAATTGTCATTTGTTGTGTTTGCAGCATATTTACTGAAATCAAAAGCTATTTCAATCAAACTTTGAACATTTTAACTTTTTAAACATTTTAACAGGTCACGTTACATTTTAACATAGGGCCCCTTATTTGATAGCAGCTTCACAAGTCTTGCATCCATTGAATTTGTGAGTTTTCGGACAGTTTCTGCTTGAATTTGTTTGCAAGATGTCAGAATAGCCTCCCAGAGCTGCTGTTTGGATGTAAACTGCCTCCCACCCTCATAGATCTTTTGCTTGAGGATGCTCCAAAGGTTCTCAATAGGATTGAGGTCAGGGGAGGATGGAGGCCACACCATGACTTTCTCTCCTTTTATCCCCATAGCAGCCATTGATGCAGAGGTATTCTTTGCAGCATGAGATGGTGCATTGTCATGCATGAAGATGATTTTATTACAGAAAGCATAGTTCTTCCTTCTGTATCAGGGAAGGAAGTGGTCAGTCAGGAACTCCACATACTTTGTAGAGGTCATCTTTACACCTTTGGGGACCCTAAAGGGGCCGACCAGCTCTCTTCCCATGATTCCGGTCCAAAACATGACTCCAACACCGCCTTGCTGACGTCACAGCCTTGTTGAAACAGGGTGGCCGTCCACCAACCATCCACTACTCCATCCATCTGGAACATCCAGGGTTGAACGGCACTCATCAATGAACAGAACTGTTGGAAAATTAGTCTTCATGTATTTTTCTGCCCAATGCAGCCGTTTCTGCTTGTGAGCATTGGTTAGTGGTGGCCGAATGGAAGGTTTATGCACAGTTACAAGACTCTAGAGGACTTTACACCTTGATGTCCATATCTGTTTGCTGCTATGTAATGGTGTTTTAGCAGCTGCTCTCCAATGCATGGATCTGGCAGAAATCTTCCTCAATGTGCCTTTATCTGCATGAAACCCGTCTGTGCTCTGAATCAGCCACAAATCTCTTAATAGTGCGATGATCACGCTTACGTTTTCGTGAATTATCTAATGTTTTCATACCTTGTCCAAGGCATTGAACTATTTCACTCTTTTCGGCAGCAGAGGGATCCTTTTTCTTCCCCATATTGCTTGAAAATGGTGCTCTGCTTAATAATGTGGAACACCCTCCTTTAGTAGTTTTTCCTTTAACCTCCCTGGCGGTATGATTCTTTCAGATTTTAGGTGCTGAAAGTGGTACCATTATTTTGCATGGAAATTTGGCGTTTTATATTGTAGGCCTGTAATTCTTAGAAATAACACACTTAAATCTGTCCAAACAAGAGTCTAGTAGACATCCCGGGTATGATAAAGTTTGAAACACAAAATCATAAATTATAATATAATAAATAACTATAAATAATTATAACAAATAATAATATAATAATAATAAAAATGATTCACTAATGTAATCAAATCAAAAACACTGAAATTTTCTCAGTTGCAGAATTGCCGCTGTCATTACTTTTAGTGTTTGATGCCGAATTTCCCCACAAATCACTATCGCTCCATTCTGCAAGTGATTCTAATTTATTATCGCTGTTTTCTAGCTGGTCTAAAACCACTTTTGACATAAAGGGACACTTTTTGGTTGCTATGGACAATCTCCAAATTCCAGGCAGAAAGAACAGTTTGTATTATATAAAAGTGCATGCAGGACACTGGGCAGACCACTAGGGACAAAAGGTGTGTGTAATTATTTTATACAGTACTGTAATCTGTAAGATTACAGTGTACTGTATGTGTATTGTGTTTTAACTCTTTTGAATTTGGCGCAGATCTCCGTCACCGTGCGTCATAACGTCGCAGGGAACGGAGCTCGGCGGCACTCGGCAGTGTGTGAATCGAGCGAGGAGACAGCTCGATCACACAGTGGGGAGGCATCGCAGGATCCAGGGGACAAGGTAAGTAACTCTGCCTGGATTACTGCGATGCAATCCCGAGTCTGGCTCGGGGTTACCGCTTTTGGTGCTGAAATTTCACCCCGAGCCTGACTCGGGAATACAGCCAGGGGGGTTAATTGGACTCACCTGGCAATCTAATTATCACAGGTGTCCAAGATTGTTTTCAGTGATCAAAAGAGCCCTGAGACACAATGCCATCCATGAGTTAAACTGAAAAACAAAATATTTAATCTTTGTGACACTGAAATAGAATTTTAATAATAATTTGGAACATGGTGTACAGCTATGATGGCTGTATAAGCAATCGTTTTTGACAGTTCTTGGCTATATTCCTGCCGCCATTGAGAATTACAGGTAAAAGCAGTGATTGGCTGCAGCTATGACATGGTACAGGGAGGTGGTGCTTGGCCTTGTGCCATGTGTTCATTGTGACCGATCACAGAGATCACAGTAGTTTTGAATGGCTGTATGAATCGCAGCCATCTTTACTGCTGGACTGGACAGTGATAACATGGTACCTGGGCAGAGCTCCTAACCTGTGTGACTTGATTCAACAGTTCAATGCATGCTTGATTTAAAAATGACATACATTTAAAGAACTATCTCTGCAAAGTATAATTTGTGTCTTATATGGTCATATAACATAAAGCTATTATTTAGAAAGACTGCAGGCCTTTTTTTTATAACATCTTTGGGCAAGATAGGCCTGGAAGCTACCTACAAGATTTCCTGGCTCTCTTTTCATAATACCATTTTCTATACTTTCAGGAGGAAAGATGTAGTAAATGAACAGTGGGGGTGGACAGCTTTTCCTCTTCTTTTCTTATTTCAGGGGTCAAAGATTGGTATCTTCAGCTGCGGTTCACACTATACAGTGCGGGGAACCGCATGTGATTTTGAAGAGGAATCACACCACATTCCTGTTTAAATCACATGTGAATCTTCAGCAGTGCGATTTGAGCGATTATTCTATATGGTTTAAATTGCACCGGTTTTGCAACAAAAGCATGCAGGTCCACCCCAAACTCGCTCATCCACGTCCTTATGCACTGGTGTGCAGTCATGTTGGAATGGGAAGGGGCCATCCACAAACTTCTAGATTACACAATGCTGTCAATTATTTTTAGTAACTACGACCTACAAGGGGAAGTTGTTAGAAACACCTTCTAGAGACGGAAAAGCACATTGAGGGTCTCATTGATATGTTGATGCTCAGTAATTGTCCAACATACAGGCTTAATGAAGGGAAGTGTCTCTGGAACCTTCAGAACTACAGGTTCTGAATAATGGAGGCACCTTCTTCCTATACGTTGCTTCCAGAGTGTAGGAATCACAAAAGTAGCTGAAATAAAATGAATACAAATTGGCTGGTAGAGCAGTTTAGTTCCCACTGTGTATTTAGCTGTTTGGCTGGAGTTCTGCTTTAAATCATCTCTTTTCGTCAACATGTAAAACACATGAGACTATTTCTTGAGCGCAGGCCAGGAATCCCTGACTATCTGCTAAATAACTTCTGGTTGAGGCTTTGGAAGCATTTGCTATGGCTATCAATTTTGTTGATGAATTGAATTAACATGTGACATCCTCCCTGGATACAGTGGTGTTATTGGTGCAGAGACTTATAATTATCCTCAGATTTCCATATGTGCTGTATCCTGTACTCACTATCACATCATGTTGGCGGGAACAAGTACAAACTGACATCATTAACAAAGCATCACATATATTGAACAAATTCCTAATGAAGGGATTAGCATATGTAAGGGTCTGCAGAGATGGATGAAGAACTACAGTTGCCAAGTAGATATATCTGCCCATAATGAATTCCCTGCAAAATCCATGGTGCACTAACTATGATCAAAGGCAAACAAAAAGACCTCCCATGGGTTTGCATTTAAATATTTAGCTAGAAATGTCTTAAACACAAGTTTCCTTTTTTTTCTGGGGTGCTCTACAGAGAATCAGACATGAAGGCACTGGAAATGGGCTTTAAAGTTGAGTAATCCTGTATCACCTTTAAAGTGATTGTAAAGGCAGAAGGTTTTTTATCTTAAAGCATTCTATGCAATAAGGTAAAAAAAACTTCTGTGTGCAACAGCCCCTCTTAGCCCCATCTAATACTTACCTGAGGTCCTTCTAGATTCAGCAATGTTGCAGTAGTGTCTCAACTGCCCGGACTCCCCCTGGCTGAGACACCAGCACGGCGCCATTGGCTCCCGCTGCTGTGAATCAAAGTCAGTCAGCCAATGAGGAGAGAAAGGGGGTGGGGATGGGCCATTGCTCCGTGTCTGAATGGACACACGGAGCTGTGGCTCTGCTCAGGTTCCCCCATAGAAAGCTGCTTGCTGTTAATGCACTTAACAGGAGGAAGGGGCCAGGAGCACCAAGGAAGGACCCGAGAAGAGGAGGATCCGGGCTGCTCTGTGCAAATCCACAGCACAGAGCTGGTAAGTATAACATGTTTGTTATTTTTAACTAAACAAAAAATAAGTAATTTAAACTAAGGCTTTGATTATGCAGCAGGCACCAGAAGGTGCCATATCATACTTTGACAGTTCAGCCAGCAGCACACTCTACCAGAATGACCTATCATCAGGCCTAAAGATTGGTCTAAGAAAGGGGGTGTTTCCTATGTATAACTTTCAAAACGTTGGTATCAGAAAAGCATCTTTTTGGTTTACAGTAGAGCTTCAACAGGGAAAACCTGTTGTAATTGTATGGTATGGTACTGTACAGCTGCCGTGGTAGTTCAAATGACGTGACAGCGTTACAGATTTACTTTAAGTTTCATATGCGCTTCTGTAAGATTGTTGCTTTAATCCCACACATTACATTTATTCATCACTTTGCAAGGCAATATAGGTGTACTCCAAGTCTAGTTTCCGCTCTAATCTCTTGATCTCGAGTAATAACTCTGCAATTTAGGAGATCCCTAAAAACAATTAAGTTTCCTTTTAATCAGTGCTTGCTTGTTAGTACAGCAGCATGTAGAGTAAAACAGATGTGGTTTATTAATAACGTAACAAGGAAGGGCGTTGGGCCAAGACTGGCTAAATGTTACTAAAAAGTGTAGCTGACATTAAAGAAGCACTACAAATAAAGCAATGCTTCCACCCATTAATTCATGTAAGGATGATATGTCATTGCAAGATAATTCCAACTAAAGCATTAACTGAAAATGTATGGTCTTATTATAAAAACTAGTAGAGAAAAACAACAAATGGGTGTTGTGCCTCATAGCCAGTCAAAAAATATAATTCTCTAACCTGTGCCAGTAAAATGACAACTCCGTGTCTTAGAGAATATTGGCTAGCCTGGTTATTGCCTTTTTGGAAGGAGCAGGGACATTAGAGTCCCAGCATTAGAAAAAATATTAGAGGCTTAAACTTTCAGTTTAAATTATCTAAATATATTCCAGGCGCATCAAAACAAAAGAGGTGGAAAGGCTTAGGCCTCGTACACACGACCGTTTTTCTCGACAAGAAAACTACTGGGAGAGCTTTTTGCCATGAAAACCGTTCGTGTGTATGCTTTCTCGTCGTGAAAACTGCCGGGAATCCCGGCGAGAAAAATAGAGAACCTGCTTTCTATTTTCTCATCGTGATTCCCGTTGGACTATTTCCCGTCGTGAAAACCGGTCGTGTGTATGCTTGTCCGAGGGGAAAAAAAACGCGCATGCTCATAATCAAGTATGAGACGGGAGCGCTCCTTCTGGTAAAACTAGCGTTCGTAATGGAGCTATCACATTCATCACACTGTAACGGACTGAAAAGCACGAGGCTGAAAAGCGCGAATCGTCTCTCACCAAACTTTTACTAACATGAGATCAGCAAAACCAGCCCAAAGGGTGGCGCCATTGGAATGGAACTTCCCCTTTATAGTGCCGTCGTACGTGTTGTACGTCACCGCGCTTTAGAACAATGAGATTTTGAATGTCAGTCTGTACGCAAGACAAGCTTGGCAGAATCCCATCAAGCTTGGCAGGAATCCCGTCGGGAAAACCCACGGTTTTTTTTTCAGACGGGAATTTCGGTCGTGTGTACAGGGCTTCACAGTTTATTTTCTCAAAGAATCAGCCTCCGCCTTAGTAGAAAACCTAAGTTCTGTTAGCTTGCTGCAGAATGTGACCCTTGCTCTTTGGAAGGAAGCAGTGATCTCTTTGCAGCGGTCCCACATGCCTCTTACCGTGTCAGAGCCAGAGGCTTCTAATCATCAGACTGACCTCTGCAAAGAGACCACTGCTTCCCCACAGAACCAAGTGTGCTTCTTGGCAGCATGATGGCAAGCGACAAGCTTTTTTACTCAAGATGTGGCTACTTTAGACAGAAAATTAACTGTAAAACGTTGAACTCTTTTTTTGTGTTATAATACTTGTAATGTGTTTAGCTGATTTAAACTGAGGATTCAGTTCAGCTTTAATTAAATCTAATTTTAAATTAAGCTAAACTGTAAGTATTTAGGACAATTATTAAACTTTTTCAACACTGAAATCATGAACGTTGGGTAGATATTTTCACTGTAGGCTCTGGATGCATATACTGTTTACTTTGATGAAATGCAATTTATCCTGGTTTAGAGAAATAAAAAGATCTCCAAAGAGATTAATCTGTGTCAGAAGTGAAGTTTGTCTAGCTGCGTTTAACCACCCTAGCGGTATGATTATTTCCGATTTTAGGTGCTGAAAGCAGTTTGCATGGAAATTTGGCGTTTTATATTGTAGGCCTGCAATTCTTAGGAATAACTCACTTAAATCTGTCCAAACAAGAGTCTAGTAGACATCCCGGGTATGATAAAGTTTGAAACACAAAATCATAAATTATAATATAATAAATAACTACAAATAATTATAACAAATAATAATATAATAATAATAAAAATTATTCAATAATGTAATCAAATCAAAAACACTGAAATTTGCTCAGTTGCAGAATTGTCGCTGTCATTAGATTTAGTTTTTGATGACGAATTTCCCCACAAATCGCTTTCGCTCAATTCTGCGATGTGATTCTAATTTATTATCGCTGTTTTCTAGCTGGTCTAAAACCACTTTTGACATAAAGGGACACTTTTTGGTTGCTATGGACAATCTCAAAATTCCAGGCAGAAAAAAATGTATTTATAATATAAAAGTGCATGCAGGGCACTGGACAGACCACTAGGGACAAAGGGGATGTGTAATTATTTAATACAGTACTGTAATCTGTAAGATTACAGTGTACTGTATGTGTATTGTGTTTTTACTTTTTTGAATTTGGCGCCGATCTCCGCCCCGTGCGCCGCAACGTCGCAGGGAATGGAGCTCGGCGGCACTCGGGTACTGTGTGAATCGAGCGAGGAGACAGCTCGCACACACAGCGGGGAGACATTGCAGGATCCAGGGAACAAGGTAAGTAACTTTCCCTGAATACTGCAATGCAGCCCCGAGTCTGGTTCGGGGTTACCGCTAATGGTACTGAAATTCCACCCCGACCCAGACTCGGGAATACCGCCAGGGAGGTTGATGAATGTCAGAAAGATTGTGGTGCTGAAATGTGGAAGTAGTTGCTCATTATTGCTTTTAAAGGAATAGTATAACATATTATCAGAGAATACATATTTAAGTTATTGTAGTGTTTAAAGTAATTTTTTAAAATGATGTTTGTATTTCTAATGCTCTATCCATATTTTTATTTCTGTATTTAATATAGAATTCTGTAAATTCGTCACTAGAGGGAGATCTTAGTGGTTAATATATTAACTGTCTTCAACTAAGCCATCAGCCACACATGGAACTCATTGTTTTCAAGGAGTTGGATGGCTCAGACCAGTTTAGCACAACCATTGAGTAATACTGCAAAACAGGAAGTAGATATAAATATCTATTGAAAAAAATAAGTATACATGCCTTTTAAATTGCATTTTTCACTAAACAACAAGGCAGCCCATCATAGGGATAGGCCTTTAGGAATAAGTAGTGGGTAGCAGGGCAAGTTTTGTAATAAAATGAGTGCCAGAGTTTTTTTTTAATAGGAATTCCCTTGGATTCAGTGGTAGCAGGGGGTCTGCAGATTTCTGCAGGTAGATCCAGGTGCCAGAGGCGTACCTAGGGTCTCCAGCGCCCTTGGCGAGAATCTGTACCGGCGCCCCCCCCCCCGGCTGGTGGTCCTGGGGTCTGGCTGCTGGAGCTGGGCTGCTGATCCTGGGGCCTGGCTGCTGGTCCTGGAGCCTGGCTGCAATGGGGTTAGTGAGGCATCCCAGTCAGCGAATTCAGTACAGAACCCCCTCCCGGAGTGCAGACCCCTCTCCCACAGTACAGACCCCCCTCCCGCAGTACAGACCCCTCTCCCTCAGTGCAGACCCCTCTCCCTCAGTACAGACCCCCCTCCCACAGTACAGACCCCCCTCCCTCAGTGCAGACCTCCCTCCCTCAGTGCAGACCCCTCTCCCGCAGTGCAGACCCCTCTCCCGCAGTGCAGACCCCTCTCCCACAGTACAGACCCCTCTCCCTCAGTGCAGACCCCCTCCCGCAGTGCAGACCCCCTCCTGCAGTACAGACCCCTCTCCCTCAGTGCAGACCCCTCTCGCTCAGTGCAGACCCCTCTCCCGCATTTCAGACCCTTCTCCCACAGTACAGACCCCCCTCCCGCATTTCAGACCCCCTCCCACAGTACAGACCCCCCTCCCGCAGTACAGACCCCTCTCCCTCAGTACAGACCCCCCTCCCGCAGTGCAGACCCCTCTCCCGCAGTACAGACCCCTCTCCCACAGTACAGACCCCTCTCCCGCAGTGCAGACCCCTCTCCCTCAGTGCAGACCCCCCCTCCTGCAGTACGGAACCCTCTCCTGCAGTGCAGACCCCCCTCCCGCAGTGCAGACCCCCCTCCCGCAGTGCAAACCCCCCTTCCGCAGTGCAGATCCCTCTCCCTCAGTACAGACCCCTCTCCCTCAGTACAGACCCCTCTCCCTCAGTACACATCCCCCTCCAGTGCAGCCACCCCTCCATCAACATAGACCCCCCTAAATGCAGACCTACCCATCAGCATAGACACCCCTCCATCCCTAAGTGCAGACCCCCCTCCATCAGCATAGACAGTGACCCCCCTAAGTGCAGACCCCCCCTCCATCAGCATAGACCCCCCTAAGTGCAGACCCCCCTCCATCAGCATAGACGGTGACCCCCTAAGTGCAGACCTCCCTCCATCAGCATAGACCCCCTCAGCATATACACCCCCCTCCATCAGTATAGACCACCCCAGTGCAGACCCCCCTCCCATAGCGCCCCCAGCATATGTACACTACAGCAACACAAATACAGTACACTGTTCAGACCTCAGAACAGCGCAGGATATGCACAGCGGCGTGTCCCTCCACGGACTCTCTCATCTATCCTGTGTACAGTGGTTTGGGAGGAGCTGCAGTGAAGAGGGCTGGAGAGGGGTGGGGTACCGATCTGAGCCGAGAGCCAGGGGAAACCTTTCGGAGAGGGCGAGACACAGATCAGTGGGGTGTGCGGATCGTGCGATGCCGCTGCCCACAGGTGTCACCTCGGATGCGGCCCGCACCCCCACCCCTTCATAACAATGCCACTGCTTCCGCCCAACCCCCTCCTTCCCCGAGGAATTGACCGAAAAAAAACTACCCGTTCCCATGCAGCAGCCAAAGCAGACTGGGGACAGCAGTATGGGCTGTCCCCCCCCCCCCCTCTGCCTCAGCTCGCAGCACCTTACATGCCTGCCTGTCACTCAGCCGCAGACAGAGCGGCCGTACTTCATTCGGCCGTTCGGGCTGCTCTGTCTGTCTGTGACTGAGTGACAGGCACAGCCGGGAGATCGCCCTGCACTCGCGGTTGTCCGCATTTGGCTCCCCCCCTCGGCCTGCGCCCCTGGTGGGCGCCAGTCTCGCCAGCCCCTTGGTACGCCCCTGCCAAGCGCCACTAGGCTAGGTACGTATCAGGCTTTTTTTTTATAGTTTTTTTAGGTGACAAGCAAGAAAAAAAGGCGAGGGAAATCAACTGTTATTGCTAGTGATTAATTAAATTTTATACCCGGCGTACAAATATAGGAATTACAGAAGTGTTTTCCAACAATACCAATATGGTTCTCATCCACCATTGTCCCTTTTTTAGAATAAAGCCTCGTACACACGACCGAGTTTCTCGTTCAAAACAGTCAAGAAAAGTGCCGCGAGAGTTTTTTTGTCGAGAAAAACGTTCGTGTGTATGGTTTTACGACGAGAAAATTGCCGAGAATCTCGACGAGAAAATAGAGAACCTGCTCTCTATTTTCTCGTCAGGATTCCAGATTTCCTCGTCGTGTTTCTCGTCGGCCTGTTTTGTGACGAGAAAATGGTTCGTGTGTATGCTTTTACGACTCTTCCAAAAGCGCGCATGCTCACAAGCAACTATGAGACGGGAGCGCATCTTCTGGTAAAACAAGCCTTCGTAATGGAGAGAGCATATTCGTCACGCTCAAAAATATTGCATCGTTTAAATGTTCTGCATTGAAATCTTCGTTAGAATGTTACATTAATCAAAACGAGTGACCTTCTTTAGCTGCTGATATTCACACAGAGTTATGCCTTATTTTTAACCTTTTTCATGCTGCTCTTTATAAGATTTATGTGTATTATATCGTGCAAGTTTTTAGGAATAATTTAAATGGTTATATTTTTCAAAATGATGTTAATTATAATTTCACAATGTTTTGATAGTGATCTCCCATTTAATTTTGGAATCTATATTATTTAAATTTCCCACCATGTTTTTGTGCTAATCAGATTTAGTTATTCTTTTGGGGGGGTGATATCTGTCCCTTTTATTGTCCGTCAAATGTATCTGCTTTCTCCAAAGCTTGATTTTGTTTATTTAAAAATACACATAGTCAAGTATGAATTTAAACAAAAATCACATTTATTCATGTTTATAAATTAAATAAAGAGAAGGCAGCGCTGGAGAAGCTGCTGCCATTTGTGCATCCCAGGGACCCCAGAGCACACAGCAACCCTGTGTGGACACTAAAATTGGGAGCTTGAGAAGGCCAACATTTCTGAACACAATCTGATGCTGGCCTCCCAGAGGTCAGGAACAGCAGCAGGTGATATATATGTCCCAAGTGTGTGGTACTACAACAGGCTGCCTTCTGTCCGACCACAATGAAGCAAGGCCATCACTTCCTCTTCTTCCTGGCAACCTTCCCTGCAGCCTTTCCTGAAGCCTTCCCTGCAGCCTTTCCTGAAGCCTTCCCTGCAGCCTTCCTTCTTCGTTTGGCTGGAGGCTGGCCCACTGGAGCGGTACTCCTGTCAGGAGGAGGAGGTGGAGGTGTAGCAGAAGGGGGTGGGGCAGAAGAAGAAGGTGGAGGTGTAGCAGAAGGGGTGGGGCAGAAGAAGAAGGTGGAGGTGTAGCAGAAGGGGGTGGGGCAGAAGAAGAAGGTGTAGCAGAAGGGGGTGGGGCAGAAGAAGAAGGTGGAGGTGTAGCAGAAGGGGGTGGGGCAGAAGAAGAAGGTGTAGCAGAAGGGGCTGGGGCAGAAGAAGAAGGTGGAGGTGTAGCAGAAGGGGGTGGGGCAGAAGAAGAAGGTGGAGGTGTAGCAGAAGGGGGTGGGGCAGAAGAAGAAGGTGGAGGTGTAGCAGAAGGGGGTGGGGCAGAAGAAGAAGGTGGAGGTGTAGCAGAAGGGGGTGGGGCAGAAGAAGAAGGTGGAGGTGTAGCAGAAGGGGGTGGGGCAGAAGAAGAAGGTGTAGCAGAAGGGGGTGGGGCAGAAGAAGAAGGTGGAGGTGTAGCAGAAGGGGGTGGGGCAGAAGAAGAAGGTGGAGGTGTAGCAGAAGGGGGTGGGGCAGAAGAAGTAGGTGGAGGTGGAGGTTGAGGTTGGGTCAGTTGGGCCACCTCACATATGGCGGTATTGGGGGTAATTTTCTCCATCACCCCCTTGTTGAGCAAGGTGATGAGCAGGGGCTCGCATAGGAGGCGTTGCTCCATGCTCATCACCTTGAACTTAGCCTCCACTAGGCCGGCAATGGCCTCTTCAGGGGATGTGGGCTTCTTGAGGGTGGCATGGGCCTCTTTAATAAGGGCCATTGCTGCCTCACTGGTGGTCCTGTCCCTCCTGCCTCTTTTGTGAAGCCGGATGGGAGGCACCTGGGATCTGGTGCTTCTCCTTTGCCCTGCCACCTCCTGTCTGCCACTAGGCCCTGCCACCTCCTGTCTGCCACTGGGCCCTGCCACCTCCTGGCTGCCACTGGGCCCTGCCACCTCCTGGCTGGCACTGGGCCCTGCCACCTCCTGGCTGCCACTGGGCCCTTTCTCCTCCTGCCTGACAGTTTCCAGACCCTCCTCCTGGCTGATTTCATCCTGTGTATGAAAAAGGAACATAGTTTAATATGTTGGTTTAATCTTTGCATCAAACTTTGTAATCCTGATTGAAGCAATTAGAATGTAAATGCATAAATCCTTGCTTTAAATTTACCACTACATCAGATTGACTATTTACCACCCAATTAAGTGCAGAATAATGTCTACAGATCTTGATTTCACTTGTGGAATCCTAAATAATGTATGTTTCTCATCTTGACATATTTGTCAAACATTAATTTTATCACAATACATTTTCAGTTAATACTATACCTGGCTCCAGATGGCCAAATCAGGATCATCCAGGATGGCTGCCTCCTCTTGCTCCAGAGAAGGCTCAGGTTGGCTGCAGGGAAGTCTGGGGGGAAGAGTGGAGAGTGATGGCCTTGTCTCAATGTGGTCATCCAGAAAGGACATCCTGCTGTAGTACCACAAAATCGGGACATACACATCACCTGCTGCTGCTCCTGACCTTTGAGAAGCCAGCACCTTAGAGCGTTCAGTCCTGTAGGTGCCTCTCAAGCTCCCAATTTTAGTGTCCACTTGTTTTGCTGTGGCTGTGGGCACCTTGGTATGCACAAATGGGAGCAGCTTCTCCAGCGCTGCTTTTCTCACCCCTCTTTTTTTATGGATGGGGTTTTTCGTCTCCCACAGAGCCGGCAGCTCCCTTACACGGTCAATAAATTCCGCCAGGAACTCTTTGTCGCTAATAAAGACATTCATATTGTATCTGCAAGTTAAATAAATTAGATATAACTAATGTGAGGCAAACAGTCTAACCTCCTTAACATCCTAGTCACCATATATATCCTCCAACAATCTCAAGACAGTATAGGCCAACACTTTTTACAAGTCACAAAATCACATACCTTCGTTCGCACGTCCGTCACTTGAACTCCGCACACCGAACGTACTATAGTCACATGTGTGTTTGCTATATACACACCACGCATGCGTCAAAATTCGAACACGTCACTCCGCACACGTCGCCCGCCCATGACGTTCTAACTAACATCTTTTCCCCGCCCCTTCTCTTTCGGCGCGCAGACAGATATGGCGGAGTTACAGCAGGTGTCTGATAATTCCGCAACTAACGAGGAGGAGACAAGCCCGGAGACCGAGGAAACGTCACGATCAAGGAGGAGATTCAAGGCATCGAATATGTCTTTTGCCGAGATGGCGGAGATGGTGGACATCTTGCTCAAGGCTGATTATGATGCCAAGCATGGGCCGTATAGCAAACCAAATAGAAGGAAGGCCAAAATCCTCACTAAAGTTGTGAAGAGTCTGAAGGCGAATTTCGAGGTGAAACGCTCAAATGAGCAGCTCAGAAAGAGGTGGTCAGACCTCAAACTGAGGGAGCCAGACCAGTTGAGGAGCATAAAGAGAATGCTCGCTAAAAGTAAGTAAAAAGTAGACTTTTCTGCTATTAATCTTTTTATAAACTGACATGTTTTTTTTTTTTTGTTCTCATATTGGACTCCCTTCCAAAATGTAATATTTTGAACTTGGTTGGGCACAGTAATCGTTCGTTACGTTACCGACACTTCGTTCGGCCACTATCCGCGGTTTTGGCTTATTTTAGAGCCACAAAAGTAATGAGACATCTGCCATTTTTGAACAAATATTTTTGAGAATTTTTTAGTCTAGATGATGTGTTTGTAAATAGAATGAAATGGAAACTTTTATCAGTGTAAAGGAGAGGACACTCAGCAGCTGCTTCCACATCTGTACTTTGGAGCACTATAGTGTGGGCCACCAGACCCGCCTTTTTTGGGTGTCCCACACAGGTGCATCAGAGAATTTTTGTGGTGCCTCCATGTCAAATAAATTACATCCAAAGGTGAATACTAAACATATTTTGGGTCATAAATAATGCATTCTTCTTTAAATTCCGCCCAAACACACACTTGTACCCCACTTCCAAGCAATTTAACCTGTTTTTATTTTAACAATGAGATTTACAGTGTGATAAATAGACCTTTTGTTTTATTCTCATAGGGGAGAGAAGACTGGGAGGAGGACACTCCAGGGAGCACATGCACCCCACAACTTCAAAGCAACCCCAAACTCCCAAAGACCCACAACCGAAGGATGTAGAGGAAGTTGAGGTGGAGGAAGGAGAAGTGCAGGAAGGAGAGGTGGATGACGTTGTGGATCTGGTCACCACAACAGGTCAGTATCTGTCACCACAGCTTCAGGTAAGAGAGGTAGGCCTGCAGAGTTATAATACTTTTTTGGGGGGTTTTTAGGGGATGTAAATGTTGTGAAGGATAGTACACGGTTCTCTGCTGACAGTGCCCTCCGCCTCATCCAGCAAGTGATGGAATGTAGCACGGAACTGGACCTAATTAAACAAAGAATCCATGTGATGGAACAAACATTTAAAGACATTCTCGATGTTTTGGGGAGAATTCAATAAGCCATCCAAACACATTTGTTTTTACATGTTTGTTTTTGTAATTTTTTGAATTTTTTGGACAATCAAACCAGCCAAAAATTGAATCTGCACACAGTGTGTCAACATGTGCTATCTGCCATCAGGGGATATCCATGTACGTCTTTTGTGGGTGCAACCCCTTCCTCGTATCTAAAGTCGGTGAACTGAGGAAGGGGATGCACCCCCAAAACACGTCCATTGATCACCCCTGATGGCAGATAGCACATGTTGACAATAGGGATCAGGATTGTCAACTTCCTAGATGAAAAAAATCCCAAATGTGTGCATATTCAATTTTTGGCTGGGCAAGGGGTGGCAGGACCCCATATTAGGACGGGCACATAGAGACATATAGTTTGTGTAAGTGAATGTCTCCGATTGCTCAGAGGTATCCAATGTTGTAATTTTTGAAATGCAACTGTTATTTTTGTATTTTCATGAGCAAAAAATTGGCGGGTTGGGGCCAGGCCAACCCAAAAAAAAAAAAAAAATAATGAAGAGAATGTGCACAGAGTAAAATATTTGACCACAAACAACGTGTAGCTTCTTTTTATAATACCCTCTAAGCTTATTTGGTTCTTTTGTAAGGTTACATAGTGAAATGGTTGTTATTTACTAAAGTAAAATACACTTGGCACTACAAATGCACAAAGACAAACTAGGAGACAGGAAAGAACAAATAATTAAAGGTTTAAACAAGCTTTTTATTGGGATACTTAGACATAGGCTGGCATAGGAATTGCCCCCCTACCCGTGAAATACTCCATGTATTTGTCCCGAACCTCACGGGCATTTTGGGTGGGCAAGCCAGGACGGGCAGATTCCAGGCCCGGCAGGGGATTTGCAGGGGAAAGTCCAGCCTCTGGCAAAACTGAGGCCATATATGAATTCGATTTGCGGCAAAGAAAATTGTGTAGCACACAGCAGCATAACACTACATAGTTTATTTTGTAGTCCGCCAAGTGGATGGAAGTCATAAAAAGGCGGAACCGGCTGGCCATTATGCCGAAGGCATTTTCAACGACTCTTCGGCCCCTGGCCAGCCGGTAATTGAACACCCTCTTCTCTGGGGTCAGGGTCCTCTGAGGAAATGGCCTCATAAGATGCCGTCCGAGCCCGAAGGCTTCATCAGCCAAAAAAACAAAGGGGAGTCCTTCAATATTCCCTGCATCCGGTGGCAATGCAAGGTCGTCACTCTGGAGACGGAGGGCAAACTCCGTCTGGATGAAGGATCCCCCATCGGACATCCGGCCATTCTTCCCTACATCAACATAGAGGAATTCATACCGTGCTGACACCACCGCCATCAGCACAATGCTATGAAACCCCTTGTAGTTGTAGTAGTAGGACCCAGAACGGGGTGGCGGCACGATGCGGACGTGCTTCCCGTCTATGGCACCACCGCAGTTGGGGAAGTCCCACCGCGTGGCAAACTCCGATGGCACAGTCTGCCATTCCTGTGGCGTGGAAGGAAGCTGTGGAGTGAAACAAGATGAAATAATATTAGAAAACCAAAGTCATACATTACAAGGAAATTCTATCCAAAAAAATTAGAGGCCAACATCAATCAAATTCTACGTTTATTAAGGTGTTTAAAATAAGTATAATGGAAGGCTCATTTATCATATTCATCACCCCCTCTGATGGGCCATTACTAAATTATTTTGGGGGGGGGGAGATGTGTTTGGCCACAGGATAGCATTGCAGTGGCGGTGCGTCCAGAGTGGGCGCTGGAGCACTGCCCCCTCTCTCCTGTGCCCATCACTCAGAACAATACATAGGTTCATGCGTTGCATAAACCTATGTATTGTCTATGCCGCACACTATTCAGGTGGATGGCCTCTTGTAAAGCGACCGACATATGAATCATTGCGGCATTTAGGGGGTTCAAATTGCTTAGCAGAAACAGGTAGTAAAATAGTCTTGCACATTACAACCTGAGGGATGTAATTGGCTTCCTAAAAGTAAAATCGGGGACGCAGGGGGGGGGGCATTCCTTGGGGAAACACTGGCAGGCTGCTCTGCCAATCATGTTCACCAAGTCTGTTTAATGGTAACATGATTGTCTGATGCAACATGAAGGGAAGGAGAAGACATCAAGGACAGAAGAAGGATGGCGCTGACCACAAGAAGGTAAGTGCAGGGCTGGGGGGAAACTGGCTGCATTAGAGGGGACTAAATGGCTGCATTGGAGGGAACAAAATGGCTGCATTGGAGGGGACAACTGGGGGCGTTTAATAGGCACCAGAGCAAAAAAGGAGGAAGTTTATTTCCTAAATTGGGGTTTGAACCCCCAAACATTTGGAGCAACAGGCGCCCCTGCTGGAAAAGTTTGTGAAGGGAAATATTTATGTAGGAGAAAAAAGGGGCAATCTAAAGCTTCCAACATGCATGGGGACAAAGGGGACATTCTCAGCATATTACAATCATGGTAATTAGGGAAGGATGAAAGAAATACAATACATTAGCATACATGTAATACATAAAATGTGATGTTAAGGGAGAAAACTTACCCTAATATAGTCCTCCTGCAGGACTTGGATGATGGCAGAACAGGTGTCTGGGATTATGAGGCCCAGAGCCTGGGGGGAGATGCCTGTGGTGAACTTCAAGTCCTGAAGACTTCTCCCTGTTGCCAGGTAACGCAACGTGGCGATGAGCCTCTGCTCAGCACTGATGGCTTCCCGCATAACGGTGTCCTTCCTGGTAATATAGGGGGACACCAAAGCCAACAGTTCCTGAAAAACGGGGTCAGACATCCGCAGAAAATTCCTGTAGTCCTCAGGATTATTCTCGACGATCTCCCGCAGCAGAGGCATATGGCAGAATTGGTCCCGCTGGAGCAACCAATTCTTGGTCCATGAACTCCTCCTCACACCATTCATGGACTGGTCTTGGTCCAAAACAAGCAGACCAACACCAAGCGCACGCACAGCACGAACTCGACGACGAGAACGTCCAGGCGACATGGCTAGGAAACGGTCGTCTTATCAGAACGTACAGAACAGAACGCACTTTAGAACAGCAAGGCCTATGAATAACGAACTGAAAATCAGAAACAAACAGGCAAGAACGCACTGTAAAACAGATACGACCTGCCTAGACACCCTGAAAGTCAAGATACGAACCCACAAGCACAAACTGAACCGCAGAAAACGATCTGAAAAGTACGAAGACTGAAAAGCGCGAATCGTCTCTTCCCAAACTTTTACTTCACACGCGGTAACACGAGATCAGCAAAAGCAGCCCAAGGGGTGGCGCCAAGAAAAAAGATCTTCCCCTTTATAGTGCCGTCGTACGTGCTGGACGTGAGCGCGGAGAACAACGAGGAAATTGGGAAATGACAGTGTGTACGCATAGAAAGCTTGACGAGAAAATCGACAAGCTTAACAAGAATCTCGTCGAAAAAAACTACGTGTTTTTTACGACGAGAAACTCGGTCGTGTGTACGAGGCCTCAGACTTTATTACTTTAAACAGTAAAAGTAATTTATTCATTGTTCCTACAACAGGCATGATCTTGCTTCAAATTCAATTTAGGTTCTGCATTTATTTCATTTTGCGTGGACATACAGTATGTGTGAGACTATTTATTTATGCTCTGGAACTTTCCTGACTTACCATAAACCATTTTATCTCTCATACCTATTAGGCATGTGCAATTTGTTTCGTAACAAATCGAAATTCGGTCTAATTTTGCATCTTTGTGACATGTAGCCCAGGTTCACACTGGGCTGCGAGAGTGAAGCCGTGTGAGTTCAGCTGAACTCGCACGATTTCACTCCCGCTGGTCAGTCACGATTTCGGCCGCGATTACAGAGACATCTGTGCAGGTTTCTGCACAGATGTCAATGTAAATCGCGGGCCAAAATTGCAAAAAGTAATACAAAAACTACTTTTTGAAATCGGTGTAGCGCCGCAGATGCGGCGTCGCACCGATTAGGACGGTGCCATTGCCAGCAATTTGCGGCAAATACCACCGTTTTGACATGCGATTTGGCATGCCAAATCGCATGTCAAAACGCACCAGTGTGAACCAGGGCTTAGATTCATCCAAACTTCTGAAGAAAAAAATAACGAACTTCCACTAATACGAAAGAAATTATAATGAAAATAACAAATTAATTCAGCATGATTCGTTAATTTGTTAAAGGTCTAATGAAACAGCAGATAGACTTGTAATAGCATAACGAATGATCTGAATTCAATCGTATCAATTTGTTTTCATTCTATTAGTGAGAAACTGAGTAAGGAATTGACCCATCCGAATTACAGTTGTCTAGTTCAATCAGTTGATTCCTTTTGTGTTGGGGGCTGCATTACTGGCACAGAGTAGTTCAAACGACTTTCTGAATTACGAATCGTTATCACGAATATATATACATTCATAAATAACAAATTATTCATAAACAAAACAATAAAACAATAAAATAAATCTATTTGTTATAACAAATGTCTATACTCTACAGAAATAATGAATTATCCAAAAACAAATAACATAACATAGCGAATATAACAGAACAAATTTATATATTTTTCGAATGAAAACGAAACTAAACAACATTTTTTAAATATTTTGAAAACTTTTTATCATTTTCCATCCACTTCACAATCATGTGCCACTTTTTGTTGGTCTATCACATAAAATCTCAATAAAATATATTTACATTTTTGGTTGTAACATGACAAAACGTGGAAAATGTCAAGGGGTATGAATACTTTTCTTTCTCGTACATCACGGGACACAGAGCGGCATAGTCATTACTATGTGGGTTATATAGATACCTTCAGGTGCTGGCACTGGCAACTTCCAAAACCGGAAGTACCCTTCCCTATATAAGCCCCTCCCATCCTGGAGTACCTCCGTTTTTTGCCAGTGTCTAAGGTGTTGGCCAAGAAGTAATATGTGTTTTTCACTGAGCTTGCGTACAGGTTCTTTTGGGCCTCAGTAAGCTATTCCGGATCCGACCAAAAAAGCTTCATAGCTAAACGGTCGGTACCCGGGCCTTGCAAGAGAAGAGCAAGGTTTTGCCTGTAATGCCTCTCTTAGGAGGGCTGGACCCTGGGATCCAGAGCTCTGGTCATACCCACGACCAAGATGTTTTCTGTGCAGGGTGCTATACAGGTCCAGGGGAGTGGAATCCTTGGGAACCCGGTCCCTGAAGGTTTAATTACAATGCCTGCCGTGATAGGTGAAGTTTGGGCTTCTGTGGACCAAACAGAGTCCTGCGGCGAGGAAAAGGTAAGTGGGGGCCCTCAGGAACTTGGTTCTATTGGGGGACCCCCAAGCCTATTTTGTCTTTCTGCCTGTTACCTAAGGTATTCCCGCTAATATTCTGTGCATGCCTGTTACTACTGAGAAAATGTAAAAATTTTAATAGTAGGCAAGAAAAAAAAAAAAAATGTAAGACCGCGGTACCTGTGTTAAACACTAGAGGCCGCTAGGGTTCTTTTTTCTTGTAATGTGGATTTTTTTCTTCCGAAGTCAAATCCAGGCAGTTGGTAAGTTCTCTTTGGGAAGCTGTCTCCTCTGCCCTGTTGCTGCACTCATCCATCCCCGGGCCCTGCGGCAGGGACCCTGGCTCCCATCTAGCTCCTTATTTTTTCAAAAAAGGCGCCGAAGGCGCACTTGCCCGCGCGCGTGCACGCACCTCTCTATATAGAGGCGATCTGGAAAAAGGGGCGGAGCGGGTGGATGACGCTCGGTGTGCGCTGCGGCGCTACTGCGCATGTGCGGGCGTCCAGCATGTTTAAAGGCAATCACAGCTGGCTATTGAAGTGCACAGACAGAGCTAGCAACAGTAAAAAGGCACACAGAGGCGGTTGATGCAGGCATCCCCTAGAAAGGCACTTTAGTAGACACCAACTGTTATATAGCAGCAATTGTTCTAGACTATTCTCAGTAAAAGTGGTGTATTACGGCTGGAATACCTCAGCTTTGGGCTTAGGAATATGCCGTCCAGAAGCTCCGGAACTAAATCTTCCAGGAAGCGAAAGGGGTCTCCATCGGGCTCTGAGGATCTTGGGCATGCTTCTGCTGCACCAGTCTCCCCTGAAAATTCAGAGGTTAGTGACCGTAGAGACCCCGCAGGAGTACCTGGTACTGTGGCTGTCCTCAGTTCACCTGCTCCTGTGTATGTAACAGAGGAGGTTTTTTCCTCAGCTCTGGGAGGATTAGAAGAGAGATTGTCAACATTAATCGCTGCCTCCCTGTCACAGGGAAAGCACGCCCGATCTCCGTCTCCTCCTTCAGAGTACCTGTTAGCGGAGCAACAGTCCCATACAGGGATCGACCTGCCTGAAGGGGATCAGGAGGAGGTTGATTCTGTTATAGAGGAATCAACTGTGGAGGAACCTTTCTCAGCATCTCAAGCTGAAAGATTATGGGTTCAGTCTTTGACTAACATGGTCCGATCAGCATTTAAAATGCACCTTGCGGAACCATCAACCACTACTGTCTCCTCGCTGGGATCGCTAAAAGCTCCCCAGACTGTCTGTTCCTTTCCACTTCACCCTTTATTGGAAGGGCTCATGTACCAGGATTGGGAACATCCTGATAAAATATTTACTCCCCCCAAGAGATTTCCAGTGGTCTATCCCATGGAGGATAAGTTCATCAAAAAATGGAGGGTTCCTACAGTGGACGCAGCCATCTCTTGTGTGAATAAATCACTGACATGTCCAGTGGATAATGTCCAAATGTTCAAGGACCCAATAGATAAAAAATTGGAGTCCTTATTAAAATCTGCTTTTTCTACAGCAAGCTTGGTGACACAACCAGCAGTGGCAGCTATTGGGGTCTGCCAAGCAGTGAAGGATCAGTTGAAACAGGTCTTAAGGGACTTGCCAGATCAGCAGGCCCTTGCCCTAGCTGATCTACCTAGAGCCTTATGCTTTGCGGTTGACGCCATAAAGGATTCAATCCATCAGGCCTCCCGCCTTACGCTGTCTGTAGTACATATGCGCAGGCTTCTATGGCTCAAAAACTGGTCTGCTGAAGCTCCCTGTAAAAAATTGCTGGTTAGCTTCCCATTTCATGGTGAACGCTTATTCGGGGAAGACCTGGACAAATATATCCAGAAAATTTCCAACGGTAAAAGTACACTCTTGCCGGTTAAAAACAGAGTTAGAGGTCCCTCTTTTAAGAGGCCTGCTTCTCCAGTCCCTGGGACATCGGCTGTGAAACAGTTCCGACGGCCTCCTCGGTCAAATCCCGGGGGTAAAAATCAGGGACAATCGCAGGGTAATAAGAAACCCTGGGTCAGGAGAGGTACAAAACCTCCCCCAAAGTCAAATGCATGAAGGGTTGCCCCCACTCAATCGGGTGGGGGGAAGACTCCAGTTGTTCGCAGAGACCTGGCGGGACACGATCAGAGACAGATGGGTGCTCTCCGCAGTAAGTCTGGGATACAGATTGGAGTTAAAAGACTCTCCTCCTTCCCATTTTATGAGGTCAAACGTGCCAAGGGATCCCCGGAAAAGAGAGTCCCTCCTGTTGGCACTAGAACAACTATTGCTCCAAGGAGTAATTATGGAGGTTCCCCTGGAAGAATGGGGGTTCGGGTTTTACTCAAACCTCTTTACAGTCCCGAAGCCAAACGGGGACGTGAGGCCCATATTAAATCTAAAAGGGCTAAACAAATTCCTGCATATCAGGACTTTCCGGATGGAGTCGATCCGATCGGTGGCCACTGCCCTACAAGGGGAGGAATGGTTAGCCTCGATCGACATCAAAGATGCTTATTTGCACATTCCCATCTTTCCAGTCCACCAAAAATTTCTACGCTTTGCAGTAGAAGGGCGCCATTTTCAGTTCAGAGCCTTACCCTTCGGTCTGGCCACAGCACCACGAGTGTTCACAAAAATTCTGGCCCCATTATTGGCCAATCTAAGAACGCAAGGTGTAACGATAATGGCATATCTAGACGACTTGTTGCTGATAGACCACTCAGTGAAAAAACTAGAAGTGGTCGTTCACAAGACAATCAAGTATCTGGAATCTCACGGTTGGATTATCAACCGAGACAAGTCAGCCCTAAAACCAGTCAAAAGTCTGGAATACTTGGGGCTAAGGCTAGATTCAGGCCAGAGGAAAATATTCTTGCCTCGAAAAAAGGTGTTGTCTTTGAGAGATTTGATCCACTTAGTGGGTACAAAAAGACAGCCGTCCACACGCCTGTGCATGAGGCTGCTGGGAAAAATGGTGGCATCATTCGAAGCAGTACCCTACGGTCAATTCCATTCAAGGAATTGGCAAAGGGCCATACTGTCAGCCTGGAACAAGAAAGTTCAGGCCCTAGACTTACCAATGTCCTTGTCCCCTTCCGTTCGCAAGAGCCTCCGTTGGTGGTTGGTTCCCCAGAATCTGGAAAAAGGGAAATCCTTCAGTCCGATTTCTTGGAAGGTGGTCACTACAGATGCCAGCCTTATAGGCTGGGGAGCAGTACTGGAGCAATGGTCTCTCCAGGGCAGATGGTCGGATGCGGAAAAGGCCCTGCCCATCAATCTCTTAGAGATACGAGCAGCCCGGTATGCCCTAGTAGCATGGACATCCAAACTCCAAGGGTCCCCTGTCAGAATTCAATCAGACAATGCCACGGCAGTGGCATATATCAATCATCAGGGTGGCACCAGGAGTCGTGCAGCCCAGAGGGAAGTAAATTGCATCCTGAAATGGGCAGAAAGATATGTCCCAGCCATATCCGCGGTATTCATTCCAGGAGTGGAGAATTGGAAGGCGGACTTTATAAGTCGCCAACAATTATGCCCAGGGGAATGGTCCCTTCACCCCGAGGTTTTTCGGACAATATGTCAGCGGTGGGGAACACCGGATGTAGATCTGCTAGCATCCAGATTCAACGCAAAGGTGGACAGGTTTTGGACAAGGGATCCCCTAGCTTGCGGCTCGGATGCCCTAGTGTTCCCTTGGGATCAGTTCAAGCTGATATATGCATTCCCACCGCCACAATTGTTACCTCGATTACTCCGCAGAATCAGGGTAGAAAAGAAACCAGTGATTCTGGTGGCTCCAGCGTGGCCCCGAAGAGCGTGGTACGCGGAGATTGTAAAAATGTCTGTGGGGAGTCCTTGGACCCTCCCACATCGTCCGGACCTGCTTTCGCAAGGACCGATATACCACCCTTCCTTACCAGCCCTAGGTCTGACGGCCTGGCTATTGAAGCCCACATTCTAAAAAAGAGAGGTCTCTCTAATCCTGTGGTATCTACTATGATCAATGCCAGGAAGCCGGTATCCAGGCAGATCTACTATAGAATCTGGAAGGCGTAAATCGCCTGGTGTGAGGCCAAGAAATGGCATCCACGAAAGTACGTAATAGGTAGGATTCTGGACTTCCTACAGTGGGCTGTAGATAGGAAGCTTGCCTTGAGTACTATCAAGGGTCAGATTTCGGCCTTGTCAATATTTTTTCAGAGGCCCTTGGCTTCGCATTCACTAGTCAAAGCCTTTATACAAGGAGTGATGCGTATTAGCCCTCCGGTTAATATTCCCATATGTCCATGGGACTTAAACCTGGTTCTGTCGGTTCTACAGAAACAACCATTTGAACCATTACAGCATATTTCCCTGGTTCTTCTCACCAGGAAATTGATTTTTCTAGTAGCCATTTGTTCGGCTAAAAGAGTGTCGGAATTAGCCGCTATGTCCTGTAGGGAGCCATATCTGGTTATCCATAAGGACAGAGTACTGTTACGTCCTCATCCAACCTTTTTTCCGAAGGTGGTATCGAGGTTTCATTTGAACCAAGATGTGGTTCTTCCTTCTTTTTTCCCCAAACCTAGTTCAGTAGAGGAAAAATTATTACATTCTTTGGATGTAGTAAGAGCAGTTAAAGCTTATCTAAAAGCCACTGCTCAGATTCGCAGAACGGATACTTTGTTTATTCTGCCGGAAGGCCCCAGAAAGGGTCAGGCAGCGTCAAAATCTACTTTAGCCAAGTGGATTCGACAGGTCATAATGCAAGCCTATGGCTTGAGAAGGAGACCGCCTCCGTTCAAAGTTAGGGCGCACTCCACGAGAGCAGTTGGAACTTCATGGGCAGTGCATCACCAGGCCTCCCTGGCTCAAATCTGTAAGGCCGCAACATGGTCTTCAGTACACACGTTTACTAGGTTCTACCAGGTGGACGTTAGAAGTCAGGAGGATGTCGCCTTTGGGCGCAGTGTGTTGCAGGCCGCAAAAGATCCTCATGTCTGATAGCGCTCAGCTTATGTATGGTGTATCCCCCCCCCTCATTGGGCATTGCTTTAGGACATCCCACATAGTAATGACTATGCCGCTCTGTGTCCCGTGATGTACGAGAAAGAAAATAGGATTTTTATAACAGCTTACCTGTAAAATCCTTTTCTTGGAGTACATCACGGGACACAGAGCTCCCACCCCTCTTTTGGGGACACTTATTGCTTTGCTACAAAACTGAGGTTTCTCCCGGATGGGAGGGGCTTATATAGGGGAGGGTACTTCCGGTTTTGGAAGTTGCCAGTGCCAGCACCTGAAGGTATCTATATAACCCACATAGTAATGACTATGCCGCTCTGTGTCCCGTGATGTACTCCAAGAAAAGGATTTTACAGGTAAGCTGTTATAAAAATCCTATTTTTCAAGGCACTGTATATACCTTATGGTCTAGAGCAGTTTTTTACATTTCTGCTATGAGCATCATTCTTCGGTGATAACTGTCATTACTTAAGATCACAAAGTAAGACCGCGCAGAGTTTATTTTGGCTATATTGTCTTGCATAAATTATTAATATTATGAGTATTATTTTTTTTACAATCTTTAGACAAATGGATGTTAGTTTTTAAACAAGTTTGAGTTACTGTAGATAAAATAGTGCAAAGGTTTGTCCTGACCACTTGCCTACTGGACACTTTCACCCCCTTCCTGCCCAGGCCAATTTTTAGCTTTAAGTGCTATTGACAATTGCATGGTCATGCAACACTGTACCCATCTGAAATTTGTATAATTTTTTTTGAGACAGATGGAGCTTTCTTTTGGTGGTATTTAATCAACAGTGAGTTTTTTTTATAATTTACTAAATAAACGGAAAAAGACAAAAAAAAATTGAAAAGCAAAAGTTTATTTTGTTTCTGTTAAAAAATATGGCAAATAAGTCATTTTTCTTCTTCACTGATATGCGATGATGAGGCTGCACTGATGGGGACTAATGAGGCGACACTAATGGGCACTGATAAGCTACGCTAATGGGCACTGATTTGGTGGCACTGATCAGCTGCACTGATGGAAACTGATGAGGCGGCACTGATGTGCACTGGTATGATGCACTGATGGGGCTGCACTGATTGTCAGTGTAAATGTCCTCTGTCTGAAGATCGCCGGTTATCGGCTTTCCTTTCCACAGACAGTAACAGCACAGAGGAAAGGAAATGCCAATAACTGGCATTTGTTTACATGTGATGAGTTGTGATTGGCCCTTTACCTCCAAAGCACACAGCGATCACAGAGCACACCCGATGTGCACCCCAAGGGTGGGCAGGGGGCAGGGTTCTGGGAGGACATCAATAGACCCCCTCCCAGAACTGGATGACCGCGCTGTAGCCATCAATCAGCTATAGCGCGGTTGGCAAAGTGGTTAAATTGATTTCAAAATGATGTGTATTTAAAAAAAAATGCGACAATGAAAAATTCTAAACGAAATGAATGAAAACTAAAACATTTTTGAAATATTAATGGTAAAAAAATAAAAGCTATTAGCAGAAAAAGGTAATGGGGAAAAAGGGAAGAAGGAGCTGGTCAGCGTGAATAGGTTATAGTGAGACTAAGGCCCCTTTTACGCGTGTGGATCCGTTTTCAGACATACGCTTGCTCAACAGGGATCGATCCGTTGATCCCCGCTGAGCCGGCGGATGACTAGTCTGTCTCTGCACACTGTGCAGAAACTGACCTTTTAGATCTCCGCTCTCCTCTATGGGGGGATCGGATAAAAACGGACCGTCTGTCTGTTTTCATCCGATCCTATCCACCAGACGGATGGAAAATAGGGTTTGCATCCGTCTGGATTTAGCGGAGAGGATTGGATCGGGGCGGATCGGATGTCAGCGGACATGTCACCGCTGACATCCGTCGCTCCATAGAGATGTATGGAGCGTCCGTTCAGGTCCGCCTGAAAAAACTGTCAGGTGGATCTGAACGGTCCGCACGTATTAAAGGGGCCTAAGGCCTTTTTTGGTGGGGGGGGGGAGGGGTGAGCAGGTGGAGGGGAGGAAGACCAGCATATGTCTGTTTACTGGTCTCCTCTAGCTGTTAAGAACCCAGAAGTGACATGTATAACATTACTTATGGTTTCTGGTGTCACTTTCCTGAACTGCTGTGACCAAGTAAGAAGCTAATGGAGTGTGATCTGCTCTCTATTAGCTTCAATAGAGGGCAGGTGAGACATTATGGGAATCTGTCTCTTAAGGCTGGGTTCACATATATGCAGGTGCGGGTTCGTGCCTGGGGTCCGGTGCGTGTCTGTTCACGGGTTCAGGTGCGATTCAGGTCTGAATTTTTGCCTAAATTCGCACCTGAACCTGACCCAAACACGCACAGGACCCTTTTGCAATTCGCTCCATGGCCACTCAGGACCTGTGTGAACCGGCTCCTTTGAGAGCTGGTCACACTCGCCTGTCATGCCAATTGGATGCGGGTAAACCAGCATCCAATTCACATATGTGTGAACCCAGCCTAAGACAACCAAGACCTTATATCACATAAGGGACCCATGAGGAGAAATGCAGGTAACTACACATAGTGTCAACAGGCCCTAAGGTGACAGCCTAATGTTTCTGACGTTGTTTCAGTCCACCTAGTAGTTTTGGTTGTTCCCACCCACTGTTGTATATTCTAACTTTGCTTTTGCATTGCATTTTATAAAATAAAGAAATTGCGCCCCTCATTGACACTCCTCACTCCCCTCATTGAAAATCACCAGCAGGTGTTGAAACCCAGGAACTCAGACATAAAGATCTCACCAGTAAAGTCCCCTGAAGATAAAAAAAAATCTGTCAGGTGGTTTAACTCACCAGCAGCGACCAAAAACTGAAAATATCCTATTTGTGTCGACAGACCCTTGCAACAGTAAGGTCATTTTTTGATAATATTAAATTTCAAAATTACTTGTGTTGCAATTATATACGTTGTACCAATTTCTTAACAAAATTGAAGTTTTCCTTTAAAAAGTGAATGTGATTTCTAAATTGTTTCAGTCTGCCCTCACAACCGACATGATTCAATTTGAGTTTTGCATTCGTATTTCGCTGACATATGTGTGATGCCATTTATTTTTACTGTGAACCTGTCCAATGACTTAAGTTTAAGTTTGACTTTAGTTTACGAAAAAATGTGCCTTGGATTAACCTCTGTGTTGATGTCACGTTTGCCAGAAATCTATGTATCTGGAGTTTAGGTTTGCCTCTTGTTTTATTGAAGTATATGGTATATGTGAACTATACAGCTTCACGCTCATAGACATCGTATAAACAGTTGAAAGATTTCAGGCACGTTTTTGGACAGCAATAAAACCAATATTTTTGCTGTGAGGCACAATTAAAACAAGCCATTTTGCTATGTACACTTTCCAGAGCCGGTTTCCTAAACACAACGGCACGTGTTCTTACTTCGTAAGCTGCCTCAAGGAGATCTTCGGGCTCTAACAGGCAATCAATGCTACAGTGAGCCATGATAACGCGCTGGGTATTTATTGCTCACACATAGGATCAGTTCAAGGTAGGATGCAGACATAAATAATTTTTGTACACTTGCCAAATTTTTTTAAACAACTTTCAGGGATCGTTTTGCTCCTGAAGTGAATTCATTAAGTACTTTTTATACAGTGAAATTTTATGTAATACTCCTCTTAAATAGCAATTCCCAGCAACAAGTAAAATCATTTAGGGGTTCCTTCACATCAGCAAAAAACTGTACTGAACGCAGGGCTGCTGGTGTGTGCTTGGAGGAAAAGTGCTGTTGCGCCAATTTAGGTACATCACAGTGTTTACTTTTTACTTTTTATGTGTTAGAACTCTATTGAGATGTCAAAAGTGAAATTTTATTCAGTTCTATTCACTGCAGCAGTATTGCAATTCAGTAGTTTGTGTCTCAACATGTGCTTTTTTCAGGGCACACCACTGCGAAGAAGTGGTTCAAACTTGCTTCATAGAAAACAATGGGGTTGATTTACTAAAACTGGAGAGTTCAAAATTTGGTGCAGCTCTGCATGGTAGCCAATCACCTTCTAACTTCAGCTTGTCCAATTAAGCTTTGACAAAAAAAAATGGAAGCTGATTAGTTTCTGTGCAAAGCTGCACCGGAATTTGCACTTTCCAGCTTTAGTAAATCAACCCCATTGTCTTTGTGCTGGGACAAGTTGCCAAGCTCAGCCCAATGCAAATGGTGTGAACGGGCCCTCAAGGAATTGTAGACGCTGTATGGTAGGCTATGGACAGTCACATTGTTAAAGCAGAACCTCACCCAAAAATGGAAGTTCCTCTTCTCTTCCTCCTCCCCTCCTCCTCTTTAACTTTTGGACACTTATACTTTTTTTTTTTTTTTGGGGGGGGGGGGGTACCTGGTTTTGATAGGTACGTGCTCCAACTTCCGCTTGGATCGCCTAGGAGATCTGAGCTGAAAGTTGTCATCGTCCCCCCTTTGCCCGCAGCCTTATAGAACACATCAGAGGTCTCAGAAGGCTGTGTCACCATTCAAAAAGTCCAGTACATCTCATGTATGCACAATGGGAAGCCGGCTGGGAATCTGCAAGAAGTTACAGCCGGCTTCCCACACTAGACATGGTGGCGCCGGAGACCCAGATACTGATGAAGAACTGGCACGGTGAAGGCAGGTGAGGACAATGCTGGATCACTGGACATATGGGTGTCCTTTTGAAGTGATTGTAAACAATCATCTTGTAAAAAAAAAAACATTGAGTTTATAATAGAAATGAAAGGCAAAACATTTTTGTACAGATATAAAAAACATTATAAGTACCTTTTTTCCCTTTTTTAGAAGTGTTCACATTCCCTCTGTTCTCGGCTGCATAAGAGCTTGGGGGAGGAGAAGCAGCAGTACACTGAGCTTGCCAGTGAATGGCTGTGCAGCAGGAGCGTGTCAGGACAAGTCTGTTTATTGGAGGAGAGCAGCATAGCTAGAGACCTGACTACAGTGTGCTCTCATGCTTAGTGCGGTCAGTTTTTTAATAGGAAAGCAAGGAGACTAGCAGGAACACCAGGGATTTCACATGAAGAAAGCAATACAAAGAGAACAGGAGACTTTCTCTTACAAGTACAGTACATGGTACAGCAGCAACATATCAGAAATATGAAGTGTTGGGGTAACAAACACTTTAATAAAAGTCAGCACTTAGAGTGCTTTCACACTCGCAGCGCCCGGGCGTTGGCGGTAAAGCACCGCTATTTTTAGCGACGCTTTACCGTCATTTTTGCTGCGTTTTTTGGCCGATAGCAGGGCGCTTTTAACCCCCACTAGCAGCTGAAAAAGGGTTAAAAGCGCCTGCAGTGGCGCTTTGCTGGCGGTTTGGTGGCGCTGCCCATTGATTTCAATGGGCAGGGGCGCTTTAGGAGCGGTGTATTCACCGCTCCTAAAGCGCTGCAAAGAAGCTTCTTGCAGGACTTTTTTTGACGTCCTGCCAGCGCATCGCCCCAGTCTGAAAGCCCTCGGGTTTTGACACTGGGATTGCAGGGGAGGCTTCTTTCAGGTGCTTTACAGGCGCTATTTTTAGCACTAAAGCGCCTGAAAAATGCCTCCAGTGTGAAAGGGGCCTTATAGAATTTGTAGTTGCTGACTTTACTTTTTTTTCGATGGGGACTGAAGCTTAATTGGCACTAAATAAGCTTTAGAATAACCTCTCACTAACATAACCTCTCACTAACCTCTGTGGTTACAGCCACTGTGGAGTGATTCATTCATTGGGTCTCAGCACGTTTCTCTCCTTTTTTCCTAAGCACCTTCTCTGTGTTTACATTAGAGATTAGAAGGCTGGCAGGCGACTAATTCTATGACATGTATTTACAATGCTCTGTGAGTAGGCACTGCTGTGTCACACATTTCACAGAGCCTGCCTTCTGAACTACAGAGGAGCTGAGAGGAGGAGTTTCAGGAGGCTGAGTCAGTTCAGAAATGTACAGTGCAGGCAGCAAGGTACCATGGGATATGTACACTTGCTGGCCACTTTATTAGGTACATCTTGCTAGTCCCGGGTTAACCATCCTTTTGCCTTCAGAACTGCTATAATTGTTCATGGCATAGATTCAACAAGGTGTTGGAAACATTCCTCAGAGATTTTGGTCCATATTGACAAAATTGCATCACACAGTTGCAGCAGATTTGTCGGCTGCATATCTGTGATGCAAATCTTCCATTTCACCACATCTCAAAGGTGCTCTATTAGATTGAGATCTGGTGAGTGTGGAGGCCATTGGAGTACAGTGACCTCATTGTCATGTTCAAGAAACCAGTGGTGAGATGATTTGAGCTTTGTGACATGGTGCATTATCCTGCTGGAAGGAGCCATCAGAAAATGGTTACACTGTAGTCATAAAGGGATGGACATGATCAGCAACAATACTCAGGTAGGCCGTCGCATTTAAATGATGCTCTATTGGTTCTAAGAGGCCCAAAGTGTGCCAAGAAAATATCCCCCACATTATTACACCACCACCACCAGCCTGAACCATTGATACAAGGCAGGATGGATCCATGTTTTCATGTTGTTTAAGGCAAATTCTGACCCTACAATCTGAATGTTGCAGCTGAAATTGAGACTCATCAGACCAGGCAATATTTTTCCAATCTTCTATTGCTCAATTTTGGTGAGCCTGTGCGAATTGTAGCCTCAGTTTCCTGTTCTTAGCTGACAGGATTGGCACCCGGTGTGGTCTTCTGCTGCTGTAGCCCATCTGCTTCAAGGTGTTGTGTGCTCAGAGATGGTGTGACAGACCCCACTGTCACTGTGTGTTTTGGAAGGGACTGTGGGCTAGTCTCTTACCCACAGATTATGGCCCAGAAGAGACTGAGAGACTTGGGGGCAAGCTGGCATTGAGATAATGTAATGTAATGCTACATCCCTTCTCCCCCACCCCCCCCCCCTCTTGTTGCTGTGTTTAATTGTGTTGGTTCAGGGCATGTAGACAATGGTCTGGACTGGAGACATCTCTCAGCAGGGGATGTGTATTGAGGGGCTGCCTGCTTACCATAATCCCTTTATGTTGAACTGTACTCTCTGTTTCAATGTACAAGTGTTCATTTCCCATTGGTTCTTCCTTGTCCCCTCCCCCCCTCTATGACAAGGCTAAGGGGAGTGTCCCTAACTGTGTGTAAAAGTATATGTTTTGTATTTAATAAACTGTTGATGCTCTGCATGTTTAACCCTCAACACCTGTGTGGATTGTCTCGTGATTGAGGGGTTAAGGGCTGGTTATGGCGAATCTGCAGGCTGCGGGTGCGTTTGGAGGACAGGAGACACAGGTCTGGCGGATGTGCCCACCTGGGGTATCTGAGATCCATCAAAGATGGTATTCTACATACCTTGGTTGTAATGAGTAGTTATTTGAGTTAATGTTCCCTTTCTATCATCTTGAACCAGTCTGCCCATTCTCCTCTGATCTCTGACATCAACAAGGCATTTTCGTCCATACAACTGCTGCTCACTGGATATTTTCTTTTTTTTTTGGACCGTTCTCTGTAAACTCTAGAGATAGTTGTGCGTGAAAATCCCAGTAGATCAGCAGTTTTTGAAATACTCAGACTAGCCCATCTGGCACCAGCAACCATACCACATTCAAAGTCACATAAATCCCCTTTCTTCCCCATTCTGATGGTCGGTTTGAACTTTAGCAAGTCGTCTTCACCATGTCTAGATGCCTAAATGCATTGAGTTGCTGCCATGAGGTTGGCTGATTAGCAGTTTGTGTTACCAAGCAATTGAACAGGTGTACCTGATAAAGTGGCCAGTGAGTGTAGTTCTGAGCCCTGGTTCACACTGGTGCGTTTTGCCATGCGATTTGTAACGGTATTTGTCGTCCTAATCGGTGCGACGCCGCATCTGCAGCGCTGCACCAATTTCAAAAAGTAGTTTCTGTACTACTTTTTGCGATTTTGGCCCGTAATTTACATTGACATCTGTGCAGAAACCTGCACAGATGTCTCTGTAATCGCGGCCGAAATCGGGACTGACCAGCGAGAGTGAAATCGTGTGAGTTCAGCTGAACTCGCACGGCTTCACTCTCGCAGCCCAGTGTGAACCTGGGCTTAGAAATCAAAAGTAAACAGCAGAGGAGAAGCTGCAACACATGAAGGGAATCCACAAAGTTCTGGAAAGAGATGGCCAGCAGACAGGGAGCACTCACAAAATAAAAGGATATTTTTTTAAAGTAAGCTTACAATTTATTGTCAAAAATAACTATTGTTTGTATTGCTATTACAATGCTGATGTTATAAAATGAATGTGTGTGTTAATAAAGTGCATTAAGGGCTCATGCACATAGGACATTTTAACAGCTGCTGTTAGGGGCATCTGACGTTTTTTTTAACTGCTTCTAAACACCCCTCCATGTTGGCCTATGTGTCCATGCACACTGTCCATAAACTGTCAGAGGCGTTTGGAGGCATAAGCGTTTAGGGGCAGTAGAAAAAAACAGCCTGTGCGTTCAGGAGCAGAGGCTGTTGAGCTGTTAAAGTGTCTGATGGCGCTAAAAGCTGCTAAATGCGGCTTAACGCTGTTCAAGCGTTTTTTTTCTTTACATGTCAAAATCAATGGTTCCCTATGAGAGCACATTGATTTGAATAGAAGTCGGATCATGATGATCCTACTTGCAGTGCGACTTGTACGCTGAGGACCTTGAAGAGGAACCCCACGCCAAAATGAAAAAAACAAACAAGCGTGGGGTCCCACCCCAGGATCCATACCAGACCCTTCTGTCTGGTATTGACTTTAAGAGGAACCACATGGCAAAATTAAAAAAAAAAAATGTCGTGGGTGTCCCCCCAAAATCCATACCAGACCCTTATCCGAGCATGCAGCCCGGCAGGTCAGGAAAGAGGAGGGACGAGTGAGCCATACCAGACCATACCAGGCCACATGCCCTCAACATGAGGGGGGGGGTGCTTTGGGGCGGGGGGGCAGGAAATGGCTGGTGTCATAACTGATCACATGTTTAGTACCACAGTTGCAGATCAAACAGAGGGTAAGATAGCAGCTTCCTTGGTTGAAAAGGATAGGAAGGTTTAGTTCTGCTTTAATATAACTAAGAACATACAACAAAGAGAAAAGTCGAAAAAAAGATGAAACAAGCAACAGGAGCATTCATAATAGGACTCCGGTACATGGCTAGAACACAGATGGCCCTATAGGACACCGTCCATGCTACATTCTGAAATAAAACTGCTGTTGAAGCTCTTTGTCGGAACGAGCTCTATAGAACATTCCTTTAGGCTGATTTTATCTTTGTGTTCCAGGGTTCAGTCAGATCAAAATCACCACAGTTTATTAAGTCTAATAATGTAACACATAGCCCTCACTGCCTTGTAACACTTAGCTTCCATTGTGTGTGTATCTGGTTTGACCATCATTCCCTATTGATAAACGCTGTGCTATACACTGATTTGCCAAGTAAGGCCGGGCTTAACTCCAGGTGTGCCAAGACAGTGCTCACAAAATTTCTTCCAGATGAATTCTAAAATAACACAATCTACAAGATGACATTTCCACTTCCAGAGGCTCTGCTGTAATTATTCCACAGCCCAGTCAATTTGTTTCAGGCTGGTTTTGATAAAGTAGTTGCAAGTGGGTTGCTGAGGCTCAGATGTTGGCCTGTGCTACGTGTAACATTGTGTGGTTAGTGTTACAACACTCAGAAAACAAATACTTCACACCTGAGAAGTTGGGAGACTGTGTGAAATTGGTTTGAAAGCTTTACTTCTTTTCTTTTTAATATCCCCGTAATTGTGCAGCCAGATGCATTGGAAGTTTCCCTTTAAGTCACGTTTATACAAACTTTTTTTTTTTAATAATGTGCTGGAAGCAATGTTTATTTTATTGCAAAGCCTTTGGGTACCAATTATAAATGTTGTGTCGCTGTTTATGGCCAATACATATGGAAACCACTTTTGTCACTTTTGCACAGGTTTTCTAGAAAAATTTACATTAACAACTTTAGATACCAAAGCACTTACCAGAGGTTTATAGACATTTTTTTTCTTTTATTTATCATATCCAGGACTACAAATACATGTATTTTTGTCTGAAGTTGAATTTGAAATACAGTTTATGAATATTTCATATTTAGTATTTGCTGTAGAGAGGGAGTCTTTCTGGATTTTATTTATCTGCAGGAACAGTCAACAACTGCAAAGCTAGTCCTGGACTTTATTATTCGAAAACTCAGAGTGCTTTGCAATATTAAACCTTCATCTTAAACTTAAATCTTAATCTTAAACCATCCTGTATTAAATGTTTACTCGTTTAATAATTTTTTTAGATTGTGTGTATTTGCGTGTGTGTGTGTATATATATATATATATATATATATATATAGTGACAGTACGAGACCCTGCCACTGTGAAAATGTAGGAGAAAACAACTCGGACTTCTTAAGAATACAGTTTAAAGGGCTCCAGAATGTCAGTTCTGAGCAGAGAAAGGTGTTTTTTCATCTCTCTCCAGGGTTTGTAATTTCTCAATCATGGTTTGGAGCTTGGAGACTTACGGGTTTTACCAGAAACCAGTGGGCTGAGTGGGCAGGTGTTCACAGCCCCTATAATTTAGGACCTGACAATAGTTCAAGGCTTCACCCTGGCAGACAGAGAAGGTCTCTGCCCAGTAGTCAAGAGGGCTCCACCTAGGTGGGAGCTAAAGCAGAAAGGGGCTGCAAGTTGTATGCAAAGAGTTCATGAGAAGATTGTCTGGAGGACACGGACAAAAGGCCAAAAGGGTAAAGCTGGGTACACATGGGCCGAATGTCAGAAGACATTTACAGATTTAAAAAAAAAACACGTCCGACATTCGGCCCGTGTGTATGTTGGTCTTTCCGACACTTTCTTTTCCGACAGAAGCCGATCTTTTGGCTGGCTTCTGTCGGGCGAGCATACCGACCAACTCCAAATCAGAGCTCCTAGCCAATGGTAGAGCGCTGATCGGAGTGTTTTGGCAAAGGTCGGGCATCCCCCTGTCAGAACACAACAGCTCAGCAGGGGAGATCGCTGAACTAACTCTGCATGGTTAGTAACCCCGCATGGTAAAGCTCCCATAGTATAATACCATTTTAAGAAGTTTTATTAAGTCAAAACAGTTAAAAAAATTACTCACATTTACACTGTATGTTAAAAGCAAGTAGCAAAAAACAAAGGAAGTCAGGATAATCCACGATCCGCGGCTCTGACCGGAAGTGACGCAAAAACGCTCAGAAACTCTGCCCTACGTGTTTCGGCTCAATTGGCCAGTAAAAAAACACATATGCATAATGAGGCACCCAAACATGCCTGCATAGGTGTTTATCTGGACCGTGTCCACGCGGTCAGGCCCAGCGCCATGTTTGCCTTCACCTCCACCCTAAAAGCGGAAGTGATGTAAGGGTGTGCTAACTGGAAGTGATGTCAGAGCTCGGTGGGCGGAAACAGCCATCAGGGGCTGGCCAACCGCCAGCCAGGTCCAACGGCACATCAAGATGTAATGGAGCACATCCCCCTCTAGTGGTGGGTGGGGCAATGTGCCAGCATCAGCCCCCACCCAAAACAAAGGCAGCGCAACGGACCATAACACATAATAGACCAGCCCACAGCATGTCGGGACTGGTACTCACAACGTGAGAAAACTAAGGGCAAAACAGCCATCCACATCAACTAACCACCTGTCGCGGTCTCCAACATTAGGCAGACCACAAAAATCGAAATAAAATCCAAATGAACATATACATCAAGACCATATGAGACCTAGTGAGAACACATCCGAGGGCAGGCACACATAAACACACACCAGAAAGTAAAAAAAAAAAAGAAGGAGGACGGAGGGAAAAGTGGCACAATTAAGAAACAAATGGATACCCAGGGGTGCACAATCTCTCAATATTATAAGATAAAGAACAAAACAAAAATATAAATGGAACAGAGGAAAAAAGGGAAGCATAGGACGGATAAGAACATATTTGTTTTTGCCCCTTTTGTACCGAATGGAGTCATGTAAAAGAATATTGTTGCCCTGGTTGTAAAAGAAATGTAATTTTCTTTGGCAAGTTTAAGACCCCTTTCACACTGAGGCGGTTTTCGGGCGTTTTAGCGCTAGATAAAGCACCTCATAACCGCCTCCCATTCATTTCAGTGTGACTTTTCACACTGGGGCGGTGCGTTTTAGGAAAAGCCCTGCAAGCAGCATCTTTGCGGCGTGTTGGGATCTCCCAAAATGCCCTGCCCATTGAAATGAATGGACAGCGCTTCCAAAGCACCTGAAAAGCGTTTCAAAAGTGCCGCAACACAGGCGTTTTAACCCCTTCTTTGAGGTTAAAAGCGCACCGCTAGTGGCCGAAAAGTGCCGCTTAAACAGCACTAAAGCGCCGCTAAAACAAGTGGCGTATTAGCGCTAATGCGGCCCCAGTGTGAAAGGAGTCTAAATCAGAGCTGGATGAAATTAAAATAAAAGTTTTTTTTTCTTCTAAAACTGATACCAGTTTTTTAAGACAGAGTACGAGTACCGACACTTTTTCTCAATTACTCGCCAATACCGATTACGGATACTTAATTTTAGTGTCATATGACAGTTTTTTACACTGCTGCTGTTCACAAAACACAGTGTCATTGGCGATTGCAGTGCGGAAAAAAAAGGTGCAGGCACCTATTTCGTGCCGATGCTGTATAATTTGAGCCAAACAAAATTAATGGCTCAAATCGCGCACTGGAAAGAATCGCATGTGATTTGAACAGGAATGCAGTGCGATTCCTGTCCGAATCACATGCGGTTCCTCACACTGCACCAGCGTAAACCTGGGCTGAAGGTATCGGTTTTAGTATTGGAGCATTTGCATGAGTACTCGTGCAAATGCTTCGTTTTGGCACTGATACCGGTATCTGTATCAGTGCAACGCTACTGAAAAGGAATTTACAAAAGGGATTGTGCAAAGATATATATATATATATATATATATATATATTTATATATATATATGTAGCGGGGTCTCTAAATTTAGGTGAAGTACACCTGGGTGGAAGTCCAGGTGTGTAAGTGTGGGAGTAATGGACCATTTGTATTCGTGGAGGATTGGGCGGTGTAATAATCTCCTTGGCCTGTGGGTGGCGGGGTACCCGTAGGCTCAAGGTAGATTTACTGCCATAGTGCTGTCCTTTTTGTCCCTTCTCGGAGATGGTACGGCGAGGGCGGGGAACCCGCAGTGGCGTCACTGGAGGGGATAAAAGGGGGAGACGCCCTGGTCACGAGGTCTTGCTCTTCTGAAGGTCGATCATCACGCGCCCAGGCACCTTAGGCCTGGGTGCGGGCGGTTCCGGATTCCGGCTCAGGTGCCCTAAGCCTGACCGGAATGGAGTGGGAGTACATCCCAGGCACCTTCAGCCTGGGGTGAGGTACTAAACCAGGAGGCCTGGGGCCCAGTGACTTCGACTGGGTCCCGCGATGGTGGAGAAGTCCGAGGGTCCCTGAGGTGGATGGGGCCCATGTCTGAGGTGAGGAGGCCGGGGAGGTTACCCATTCGGAGAGTCTGGAGCAGCATCAACCCAGTGACGGATGGGCCTCTGGTAACTCCCTTGGAGGGACATCTTCCCCTGATAGGGGCCACAACGCAGCGAAGGTACTCCTATCTACGTTCTCTTGAGTCGCTGGTAGAGACTCTCAAGTTCTAAGTACTTTCTAGCTAAGGCTATAGTAACCGCTGGCTAGATCGCAGTGGTTTAGTTGACACTCAGGACAGTGCCTCGACCTGCTCATCCCCTGTATCAAAATGTTATCAAGTCTCAACCAGTTGGCTACTGAAGCACTGTTTATTGTGAGAGATGCAATAAAACAAGAGTTGGACTGTGATCGGTGTGTGGAACTCTGGTTAATGGGAGCAAAGGGAAGTGTTGGCACAGCAGGACTTAAAGGGGTTGTAAAGGTTTGTTTTTTATTTTCTAAATAGGTTCCTTTAAGCTAGTGCATTGTTGATTCACTTACCTTTTCCTTTGATTTACCTTCTAAATATTTTTTTTCTTTGTTTTCTTTGTCTGAATTTCTCACTTCCTGTTTATCCTCAGTAAGCTGTTCAGTAAGCTGTTCTGGCTGACTCCACACCACTCGGATGATGGTGTGAAGTTCAGTGAGGAGAAACAGGAAGTGAGAAATTCAGACACAGAAAACAAACATTTAGAAGGTAAATCAAAGGAAAAGGTAAGTGAAGCAATGATGCACTAGCTTAAAGGAACCTATTTAGAAAATAAAAAACGAACCTTTACAACCCCTTTAATCCTTCACAGAAGCACACAGGCCCGAGTAAATATCTAGTACTGGCCTTCACCTCATCCATAATCATGGGGAGGACATGGGCCGTAGCGCATCTCACCCTATTGTGTGTGATACCCCTAGACAAAGAGAGATGGGGTGGGGTCGCTACATATATATATATATATATATATATATATATATATATATGAATTGCTACATAATTCTTTGCCTTGTGTGCACCTAAAAACTACAGTACACACCAAAAGATCAAGGTAGCTTGCTTATTTGTGAGTTAAGTTTTATATTTACTTTCTGCAAAATAGTAATAATAATCTATATGGTGCATAAGCACATTCATGCATGACTTGAATCACATTCCTGTTAAAATGTTATCAGAAAAATAAATTGGGACAATTAAGCCGAGTCAGACCAACGCCTTACCAGATGTGACCATGTTTTTCTCATGATTTCCATTTTGGGGTCCAACAGTTGTGACTGTTCCTCCAAAATGCACACAAGATCTATAGGCGTGTCCACTTTTGACACAACATTGTAGCAGTAGAGGCATTGCTCTTTTTACAGAATTTTCACTGGAAGGGATTAGTTGAAATCAAAGAATTCCAGATATTTTATCTGAAGACTGGCGGGGATTCCCAGTAATGTAGCTATGGCTATGGTTTATCATTTATAGTTACAGAGCATAGAGCTTTCTATATCTGTATGTTCCCAGAACACTTACAGGGGGTGACGTATTAGTGAAGAATGCAACTCTCACTTCAGGTTTCTGGGAAAAAGTTGAACTTAAACTGATAAATTGTATTGGAGTCATTTTTATATAGGAGCACATATTTGATGCTCATTAGTAAAGCAGAACATTCAGTGTTAGATTTGAATGATCATTTGAGTATGAAGTCAGATACTTTCTTATTAGACACTGGAGCCATATATTTTCTGCAAGAAATTGGCGCAGACGCTGTGACCACAGTGATGGTAATGTAACTAGCCGACCATCTGTGGGTGTAGTTCTAGGAGGCTTCAAAGCCCTATACACTTTTTCTCCCTTGCCACATGATGCTGATATACATTTACAGTATAATGACACTTTACTGAAGACAAGAGTCATCTGAGAGTCATTTTAGATTTTAGTTTTAGGTGTATCCAGCAATCAAGAGTCAACGTGAAACCTCAGAACACTGTAAAAAAAGCAACATAAACTTCCATTTCTGATGTACAGTGCCTTGAAAAAGTATTCATACCCCTTGAAATTTTCCACATTTTGTCATGTTCCAACCAAAAAGTAAATGTATTTTATTGGGATTTTATGTAATAGGCCAACACAAAGAGGAACATAATTGTGAATGTGAAGTGGAAGGAAAATGATAAATGGTTTTCACATTCATGAAAAGTGTGGCGTATATTTGTATTCAGCCCCCCTAAATTAATACTTTTCAGAACCACCTTTTGCTGCAATTACAACTGCAAGTCTTTTGGGGGATGTCTCTACCAGCTTTGCATACCTAGAAAGTGAAATTTTTGCCCATTCTTCTTTGCAAAATAGCTCAAGCTCTGTTAGATTGGATGGAGAGTGTCTCTAAAAAGCCATTTTCAAGTCTTACCACAGATTCTCAATTGGATTTAGGTCTGGACTTTGACTGGGCCATTCTAACACATGGATATATTTTGATCTAAACCATTCCATTGTAGCTCTGGTAAGTTTAGGGTCATTGTCCTGCTGGAAGGTGAACCTCCGCCCCAGTCTCAAGTCTTTTGCAGACTCTAATGCCTCGTACACACGATCGGTTTTCCCGACAAGAAAAGTGTGATGTGAGCTTTTTGTCAGGAATTCTGACCGTGTGTATGCTCCATCACACTTTTTCTGTCAGAATTCCTGCCAAGAAAAGATTGAGAGCAGGTTCTCTATTTTCGTGACAGGAAAAATTCCTATCGGAAATCGCGCTCGTCTGTATGCAATTACGACGCGAAAAAAACACGCATGCTCAGAATCAAGCAGAAGAGCCGAACTACCTATTGAACTTAATTTTTCTCGGCTCGTCGTACGTGTTGTACGTCACCGCTTTCTTGACGTTCGGAATTTCAGACAAGATTTGTGTGACCGTGTGTATGCAAGACAAGTTTGAGCCATTTTCCTGCTGAAAAAAAACACGGTTTTCCTGTCGGAAAAACTGATCGTGTGTACAGGGCATAACAGGTTTTCTTCTAAGATTGCCCTGTATTTGGCTCCATCTATCTTCCCGTCAACTCTGACAAGCATCTAGGTCCCTGCTGAAGAAAAGCATCCCCACAACATGATGTTGCCACCACCATGTTTCACGGTGGGGATGGGGTGTTCAGGGTGATGTGCAGTGTTAGTTTTCCGCCACACATAGCGTTTTGCTTTTAGGCCAAAAAGTTCAATTTTGGTCTCATCTGACCAGAGCACCTTCTTCCACATGTTTGCTGTGTTCCCCACATGGCTTCCCGCAAACAGGACTTCTTATGGCTTTCTTTCAACAATGGCTTTCTTCTTGCCACTCTTCCATAAAGGCCAGATTTGTGGAGTGCACGACTAATAGTTGTCCTGTGGACAGATTCTCCCACCTGAGCTGTGGATCTCTGCAGCTCCTCCAGAGTTACCTCTAATGAATGCTCTCCTTGCCCAGCCTTTGTCAGTTTAGGTGGACGGCCATGTCTTGGTAGGTTTGCAGTTGTGCCATACTCTTTCCATTTTCCGATGGTGGATTGAACAGTGCTCTGTGAGATGTTCAAAACTTGGGATATTTTTTTATAACCTAACCCTGCTTTAAACGTCTCCACAACGAATTCTGTGACCTGTCTGGTGTGTTCATTGGCCTTCATAATGCTGTTTGTTTACTAAGGTTCTCTAACGAACCTCAGAGGGCTTTACAGAACAGCTGTATTTATAATGAGATTAAATTACACACATGTGGACACTATTTTTCTAATTAGGTGACTTCTGAAGGCAAAAGGTGGTTCCACTAGATCTTAGTTAGGGGTATCAGAGTAAAGGGGGCTAAATACAAATGCACGCCACACTTTTCAGATATTTATTGGTAAAAACTTTTGAAAACCATTTATCATTTTCCTACCAGTTCACAATTATGTGCCACATTGTGTTCGTCTATCACATAAAATCCCAATAAAATACATTTACGATTTTGGTTGTAACATGACAAAATGTTGAAAATTTCAAGGGGTATGAATATTTTTTCAAGGCATTTTATGATGTCAAGACTGAAAACTAAACTGGAGTGTTAACATTTCCTGGAAATCTATAACTATATCACTACCAAAGTGTGACTGTAGGTGCATTTGTGTGTATGGTGACCAAGGGTGACCTTAGGACAGGACTACATAAAACTTCCTCTTCTCTATAACAAGAGGTGAAGAGTTTTGTAGTTCACAGAGATAGCTGTAAACCATGCTGACTGACCAGATTGCAGCACAGAAAGTCATCCGCTCACAAGATTTATGCCAGGATCAACAAGTTTTTCTGTACACTTATCAAACAGATATATCAAAACATGTTTAATGGTATATCCAACAGAACAAATAGGTGCAAAAAGAAAAGTTAATTGCTAGGGTTTACATATACTTAAAGCGGAGTTCCACCCAGAAATGGAACTTCTACAGATCGGATTCCTCCCCCCTCCGGTGTCAAATCCAGGTATCTGCTCCCTCTTCCTGGGGAAAGATCGCTGCAATATTGTGCGGCAAACTAAGCAATGTCCGGCCCTCCTCCTTCTCCCCCCCTTGCCCCAGTGCCTTCTGGGAGACGCACAGGTCCCAGAAGACAGCAGGGACCATTCAGAAAGTGCAGCGGGACTCACTCATGCTCAGTAGGAAACAGGCTGTGAAGCCGTAAGGCTTCACTTCCTGTTTCCCTTAGTAAGAATGCCGGCGCCTGCACCCGGAGCCGAGGTACGGGTCGGCTTCGGAGTGTTGACATCGCAGGCTCCCTGGACAGGTAAGTGTCCATATATTAATAGTGAGCAAGTACAGAATTTGTAGTCATTTTTTTTTTTTACCCAGGCGGAGCTCCGCTTTAAAAACTAACAACAAGGTATTAATTGCTAGAGTTTACATAGACTTTACACCACGCCCCTGAGCTACTCAAGCTTCATTGCCAAAACAAAAACATTTAGGACAGCATAGGGGAAATTTACTAAAGCTAGTGTACACAGAATCTGGTGTAGCCGTGCATAGAAACAAATCAGCTTCTAGGTTTTATTGGCAAAGCTTAAAGTGGATGTAAACACGATTCATGAAATTTGAGCTAAGCACATATATCTGCAGTATTTTGTTTCCTCTCTTCAATGAGCTAAGTCCCATAGCTCTCTCCTGACCCATTCCTCTGTTATCAGCCTGATAACTCCTGACAAATTCTCAGACACTATAGACAAAAGCAGCCTGAATCTTCTGTCCAGGGAGGTTGCTAAAATAGATTAGCAGGGAGCAGGCCCTATTACAAAACACCCCTGAGAGTCTCTGCCTATGATGAGATTGGGTGTGTGCCTTTCCTCCAATCAGCAATGTTGGCTATCTTGGCTGTATGCCCAGACATCACACTCTGTTTTAACCAGGAAGAGAAAATCTCCTAACACGATCTGAACTTTCTAAACAGTATATAAATGTGAAGACAGCAGATATACATGTAAAACCTATGTAGGGAGATTTGGTTCATCCCAGTGTATCATCTGAGGCTGTTCAATTCACTTGGGGTATGGAGGGTTTAAAGCTGAAGTTAAAAGCTGATTGGTTACTATGCACAGCTGCTCTAGATTCTGTGTGCACCAGTTTTAGTAAATCTCCCCCCATATGTCTATGTGCACCAAGCCCATTCTGTTTCGAAGCCAAAACCTCTTTGAAAATTAGAGATTTTGGAAGGAACAGTATGCGGCACTGGCTGTGGAACTTGGAATGTGCATCTTGGCTAAATGCCAAATCCAGGCTTGGTACAAAAAACATCTTTTGTCCTTTGACACTTTCTGTGCAGCCTTCGGGAGGGTTGCAGACAGTAGTCTGTGTTTCTTTATTGCTGTGTAATAGCAGAGTCTCATGTAATGTGACTCCTAACTATGTTTTCTGAAGCATGTGCCCATTCTCCAACACCTACAGCATATTTGTAGTCTTTGACCATCTCTTGTAGTCCATAGTTCCATAGTCTCTGATCATCTCCAGTTGTATGTCTGCCACCTCTGACAGCCTTTTGATTCATTACATTTACTAAGTAGTATGTGTGGCCCTTTGGTTATGTCAGGGGCACAATTGAGGCCCGCTATATAAAGAAAGTTGATCCTTTCTGGTCTATTGCATCATATCAGCTCATCCCCCACAGCTATTACCTTTTGTATCATTTGACCCTCCCTTTTTAGATTGTAAGCTCTATTGAGCAGGGCTCTCTGATTCCCCTTGTACCAAATTGTTATGTAACTGTAATGTCTGCCTTTATTTTGTTAAGCGCTGCGCAAACTGTTGGCGCTATATAAATCCTATATAATAATAATAACAATAATAATAATATCTAGTAGTAGTTAGTCACATTCAACTAGACTTGTTCTGTAATATTAAAGAGGTTTTGTACAGTACAGAACAAGTCCAGTGGAATGTAACTAACTACTGCTAGGTATACTATGACCTGGATATTTAATAATGTTCACCAATATATATCACATCATGAACCTAAATAGGCTAAAAATATACATTTACAAGTCACAGTAATGTCTGAAGTTCCACTGTAGCTCCTCCTTGCCTGCAGACTCCAAAACAGTCATGCTCATTGCTGAGAAGAGGTATATACCGCTGAATCCAATGCATGGTCAAAGTGCATCTCTCCAGCTGTTAGTGAACTAAGACTCTTAAAGTGGTTGTAAACCCACTTTTTAAACAAAGACCTACAGGTAAGCCTAGATTAAGGTTTACCTGTAGATGCAAGAAATATCTCCTTAACCTACACGGTTAAGGAGATATTTGTATGTAAATGCGGCGACGCTGACGTCACCCCATTCACAAATTCGGCTAGGTCGCAACATTCGACGACGTAGCCGAATTCGACAGCTCACGCGCGCATGCGCGGAGTCACGTCTTCTCCGCTCCGGCCAATCACAGCGCCGGAGCGGCGCTGTGATTGGCTGCAGCGGCGATACCCGGAAGTAACATTCCGGCTATCGCCGCAGCGATGGATGCGGCTAGAGGAGGGACACGGACGACTTCGGGGGCCCCGATCGAAGGTAAGTGGTACATAATGAGCTAGTATGCTAGTCATACTAGCTCATTATAGCTTTGTCTTGCAGGTTAGTCAAAAAAAAAAAAAAGATAAAGGGGTTTACAACCACTTTAAGGCCCGTCATACATGGATCGAAATTTGGCCAGTTCTGCAGGGACTGGCCAAATTGTAATGCTTGTATGGGCACCCTGGTTGTATAGCAGTCGATCTACCGATCGACTTCTGTGCAACCAACCTGTCAGGCATAGGTGTGTGCAGACCAATGCATTAGAGTGTGCACCCCAAAGCTCAAACTCATGGCTTTCTCTGCAGCCTCAGCTGCACTGAACGGTGAATGAATGGGAAGTGTTCTGTGCTGTCCTATTCATTCACAAACTGAAGCATAGTGAACAAAGTTCACTATGCTTCTGACTATTGATTTATGTTTGTCCCAATGAGGTTCACTATGCTTCAGTTATATTTGAACACAGTGAGTGTATTCGCTGTATTCATTTAGAAAAGGAAGGGGCCGGTAAATGACATATTGATTAGCCCCTTCCCCCACTCTCCATCCTGAAACATCCCACGCAACAGCCGGGGGAGAGGAGAGGAAAGGAGGACAGCCAGCAGCACCATAGTTGGGAGGCGCAACACAAGGGCAAGCTCGGGCAGTAGGGGGAATCGGCACCGCACAGAGTGATTAGGGTGTGCCCAGGCACACCTGGCACACCCCCTGCACACGCCTGTGCTATTGGGTTTTTCTTGATCAATCAGTGCGGCCAGTTATAGCCAGCAACACTGATCATTGAACCTCCCTCCCCATCAGAATGCAATAGCACAGCGGGAATAAATTCCCCCATCCATATCAAGTGTGTGTATGGGGGAATTGGATACTTTTTTTTTCATTCAGCCAGTGGGTTGAACGAAGAAAAAAATGATTAATGTATATGCTGCCTTAGCAAGTCAAATAAGCCTGAAAATCTGGATTGTGCTCAAACCTGTTCTGTTTAGTATAAGATTGCTGAAAAAAGCAGTAAAGCAGAAATTAGAATGTTAGCTAGGGAAACCCTTCTGGAAAGCAGTCATTTTATATCATAGTCGTTTAAACACATTGTTTGACATCTGCAATACATATTAAGTTTTGAACTACAGAAGGTCACTTTCCAAGTAGAGCGGTTTGGTTTGGTCTAAATCTGGTTTACAGCTGTCACGTCAGAAAGACCAGCATAATTTGTAACTTCACAGTAGCTCTCTGACATTTTCTTTTTACTTCTGCTTTTCAGAGTATCTCCACTGCAGAAATCTGAAATTGTAGACATGGTAAAGAAACATGTCAATGCCATCACCCTGGCCATTGGAGACGGTGCCAACGATGTTGGAATGATCCAGACCGCACACGTTGGAGTGGGGATCAGCGGGAACGAGGGCATGCAGGCAACCAACAACTCCGATTACGCTATAGCTCAGGTCAGAGGCCCCCTGAACAGCTGTTGTAGACTGTTGACAGAGGTATCAGCTACATGTATCAAGAGGCAGCCTCTGAATCTAGCAAGTTCATAGGGGGATATCATCTTTGCCACGACCAAAACCCAAAGCCAGCACCTTGGATGCCCCAGTGTACTTTACAGCATCCAAACCCACTGAGAAATATTTTATAAAGTGTAGCATTTCCTATAAGCAAATGTATAGCTAGCAGCAGTAGGGGAGAGGCGCCACGTAGCACACTTGTGTCTAAACATTCATGCCAAATATGATATATGTGCCTCTGACTGGTTTCCAAGAAAGATGTATAGGTCCATAAGTTCAAAGATGAGGAGGTCTTTATACTGTATATTTTACACCATATCAGTACTGAACTAGTGAGTCTTAATTTAAAAACGAAAGCAGGGGGGCATTGTTACCTAGTCTCAATAAATTCCTATTACCTTTACACAAAGGCATAAAGCCTGTTTGCATTAATTAAAAACTGTGCTAAGAAATGTGTGGGCTGCTGTGGGTGCCTTTTTTTTTCAAAAAATGCTACTTGTCTGACTGTCATATGGATCCAGCGGGTGGCTTGAATAATTTGGGAACAAGAGTCAGTTGTGCAAATTGTGTTCCCCGACTTGTTCATTCCCCGACTTAGTTGGGGTAGGCGGTACACTTTGGTGGGGGTCAGCCACGCCCAGTGACCTTTGACCTCTGGGGACCCGCCCTCTGATCTTTGACCTCTGGGGGAGGTCCCTGTTCAAGAGCCTGGGTCCTAGCCTTGTTCTTAAAGGGAAAACCCTAACCCCAACCCTAACCCTAACCCTAACCCTAACTTTCACCCTCACCCTCACCTTAACCCTAACCCTAACCCCAACCCCAACCCTAACCCTAACCCTAACCCTCACCCTCCCTCACCAAGGCAAATAGACTGTGCACATTGCAAAGTGCAGTTTCACTCTGCAAGAGCAGTTGCTCCAGAGCTTAGTAAATGAGCAGAAGCTCTGCTGACTTCCATCATCCAATCATGTGCAAGCAAAAATTGTGTTTTTTTTAACCACTTGCCTACCGCCGTATTGTAATATGACGGCGGCAGGAACCCTTCGTCCCTCCGGGCCGCCGTCATATGACATCCTCGGCTTCTCGCCATTGCGGAGAGCGCACGCGCCACCGACGGCGCGCGTGTGCTTGCCGCATCACTGTGGAGCCGATGCGCGTGCCCAGCGGCCGCGATGTCCGCCGGGCACCCGCGATTGCTCATCGCAGAGCAGGGACGTGGATCTGTGTGTTTAAACACACAGATCCACGTCCTGTCAGGGGAGAGAACTGATCGTATGTTCCTTGTATATAGGAACAATGGTCGGTCTCCTTCTCTCATCAGTCTCCTCCCCCTATAGTTAGAATCACTCCCTAGGACACACAATTAACCCCTTGATCGCACCCTAGTGTTAACCATTTCCTTGCCAGTCACATTTATACAGTAATCAGTGCATTTTTATAGCACTGATCGCTGTATAAATGTGAATGGTCCCAAAATAGTGTCAAAAGTGTCCGATATGTCCGCCTCAATGTCACAGTCACGATAAAAATCGCAGATCGCCGCCATTACTAGTAAAAATAATAAAATGAATAATAAAAATGCCATAAATATATCCCCTATTTTGTAGATGCCATAACGTTTGCGCAAACTATTCAATATACGCTTATTGTGATTTATTTTTACCAAAAATATGTAGAAGAATACGTATTGGCCTAAACTGAGGAAAAAAAATGTTTGTTTTTTTTTAAATTGCGATATTTATTATAGCAAAAGGTAAAAAATATATATTTTTTCAAAATTGTCAGTCTTTTTTTATTTATAGCGCAAAAAATTAAAAATGCAGAGGTGATCAAATACACCAAAAGAAAGCTCTATTTGTGGGGAAAAAATTATCAAAATGTAATTTGGGTACAACGTCGTATGACCGCACAATTGTTATTCAAAGTGCAACAGCGCTGAAAGCTGAAAATTGGCCTGGGCAGGAAGGGGATGAAAATGTCCTGTATTGAAGTGGTTAAATTTCCTTGCATGTGATTGGCTATTTTTTGCAAAGTGAAGCTTTACCTAATTTACTAAGCACTGGCGCAACTGCACTTGCAGGGTGCAACTGCACTTTTCAATGTTCACAGTCTATTAGCCTTTAGTAAATCAACCCCTATAAGTTTCCTTTCTCAGGGACAAGAACTTCTTGCTCTCCGTGGCTTTACTGTGGCACACTCCACAGCCATGTCTAAATAGAGATGGATGGGGATCTGAGCTATCAAATTTATAACTACATACAGATGGAAGGGTGCATTCACTTCTTCAAGTGGGTTTCTATGTAGATTGTTGTATTTTAAAGATAAACCAGGTCATTTTAACAGAGAGTGTTCTTACTAGGTTCATTTGCAAAACCCCAATTCTAAAAAAGTTGGGACAGTGTGTAAAATCTACATAAAAACAGATTGCAATGATATGCAAATCTCATAAACCCAAATTTTATTCACAATAGAAAATAAAAAACACATCAAATGTTTAACTCTTTTGCAGCCTGGTCTGTACGGCATACAAACCTACCGAACCGCTTCCAGCTGGCCAGGTCCATATGCCGTACGGACATTCCTTCTTCTGCTATAAGCTCATGGTGACTTCAAGTGACCATGAGCTCATATCAAAACTGTTCAGCAGACTCTGAAAGTCTGCAGAACCGTTTTGCTAAAAGCTCATGGTCACTGTAGTAGTGAAAGAGACTCTAGGGTTTATTTACCAAAGCTGAAGAGTGCAAAATTAGTCACACTTCTGCAGACAAACCAATCAGCTACTAACCTCAGCTTGTTCAATTAAGCTTTGGCAATAAAATCTGGAAGCTGATTGGTTTCTATGCAGAAATGTGACTGATTTTGCACTCTCTAGCTTTAGTAAATAAATCCCTCTATGTCTTCAGTCTATTTCAAAAAGAGACACCAGGAGACTGCTTAGACCCCTGATATCTCACCAAAGCCCACCCCCCAAAAAAGTACAAACTATTAAAAATAAAATTGTAAAAAAAAGATAAAAAAAACATAGTAAGGCCTCAGTCGCACAAGACATACCACAGCATACTCCCCTGCGAGTCTGTGTTTATCCGCACGGGGATGCATAGGTGTTCTGTGCAGTCTTGTGCAGGCATTCTCATTCATGTCAATTAGGATGTAGCAATTGCACGAACACAGCCGATGCTCCCCGTTTGACATTCTTGTAGATCTGGGTAAATGTTCCTGAGCTCACACTGTCTGAATTCAGGGCCATGCACCCACATCCACATGGATGTCAGACTGGGAGCAGTGGCTGTGCCCGTGCGGCCGCTGCATCCCAATTGAAATGAATAGGACTGCCTGCAAGGAGATGCATGGAACAACTGTGCAGCCCCATGGAGGTAAACATGGCCCTCTACACTTTAGTATTGCTCATGTCACTAAGGCCTTAGTAGGAGCGTAACAGGAATTTATGTTATGTTGTGTTTGTGTCCGCTCATAACGTTTTTGGTGTGTTTTTAGTAAAAATAGCGATTTGATAAACATTTGCACAACTATTGCATGTATGTATGCTTTGGGGGGAGGTCTTTTACAAACTTTGAAAGCTGTAAGTGAAAAATAAAAAAAACAATGGAAAAATTGCAAAAATGGTCTGGCCACCTAAGTTTAAAAGTGGAGCATGGGGGCTGGCAGTGAAAGGGTTAAACCTAGAAAATTTACCATTTTAAGAAAAAAAACAAAGGTAATTTTGAAATTGATGGCAGCAACACGTCTCAAAAAAGTTAGGACAGTAAAAAACTGCCAGAGTGAGTGGTACTAACAAGGAAGAGCTGTAACATTAGTTAGGTTAATTGGCAAGAGGTCAGCAATATGATTGGGTATAAAAAGGAGCATCTTAGAGAGACTAAGGGGGTTATTTACGAAAGGAAAATCCACTTTGCACTACAAGTGCAGTCACTGTAGATCTGAGGGGGACATGCAAGGAAAAAAAAACCCACAATTTTTGCTTGTACATGATTGGATGATAAAATCAGCAGAGCTTCCCCTTATTTCAGAGCTTTCCCTCAGATCTACAGCGATCTACAGCGCCTGCACTTACAAGTGCACTTTTAATTGCTCTTGTAGTGCACTTGAAGTGCAGAGTGGCTTTCCCTTTAGTAAATCAACGCTTCTCCCCCAATGAATGCTCCCGCTGTTCTGGCAGCTCCGGTTTCTGACAGTCCTTATATAACTGTGGGGCATGGCCATCATGTGACGTCACCTAGAGACTCCACCCCCTTGTGGCATCACCTCCCCAAGCATGAAGTGTATGTGACATCACAAGGGGGTGGGGTCTTAGGGTGACGTCAACTGATTATATAGTTATATAAGAACTGTCAGACACCAGAGCTGCCAGAACGGCGGGTGCCTTTATTGGGGGAGGAGCGTTTTTTTTTTCTGATCCTGCCATGGTGGCCGCCATTGTGATTGACGTTGGAGTCACAAGTGGGCTGGGTCTCTGGGTGATGTCAATTTATGGCCACGCCCCATAGTTATATAAGAACTGTCAGACACCGGAGCTGCCAGAATGGCGGGGGCCTTTGTCGGGGGAGGAGCAGTTTTTTTAAACTATTGTACAAAAAAATCATGCACAGAATAAGTTGATTCATGGTCAAAGAATTTGTCTAAAATTGTAATGATAGCAACAGCATATGCAGTAATAGCAGGAAACATTAAAAGCAGGTGAGATGTCAAACAGGTGCAATAGTGTCATGAAGAAAAGCACCATGCGGGCTCAAATAAATATAAAATAAGGCCATGATTCAGTATAAAATAATATAACAAAAAATTATTTATATAGAGCAACATGAAAACTGACATGCAGGACTCAGGAGACTGACTGATTAGTTAGAAAACATTTCCTATACTTTTCCCCCAGATTGTAGTGATATCAATAAGAGATCATTAAAAATCTCAGTAGGCATCCCTATAAGTCATTTATAAAGCTATGCATCATTCTTCTACTTGGAAGGAATCCTATTTATTTCGAGCCTAATGATTTATATATCACACTTTAGGTCCTGGTCACAGTACATTTGAAATAGCCTATGCATTCTTTCCAGATGAACTGCCATGTGCTCCTTAACAAAGCAATGTGTGTGTTATAAATTCTCTGCTATCTGCCCTGGGTTAGCACCTTCCAAATAGCATTAAAGAGCTTACTGTTCATGTCTCATATTCTGACCCTGACAATAATGTAGCTATACAGTGGTTGTGTCAGTGAGGTGGAATGCCCATTCAAGCTGGACTGAGCTCCCCCCTCTATTAGAATGCAATAATCCATGTGAGCATTATCTTAAAGCAGCACCTTCTTATACTATCCTGCTTTTGAGTAAAGGGCTGTCTTCTGTAATGTGAATATAAATTACAGGCATCCATTTTTTTTTAAAGAGCTTCTCAATCAAAAGTATTCTTGTTTTGTAATGACCAGTGGGTTGATTAATTGCTGGGCTTTTAGTAGGATGGGGAAAAGCATAGAAGGGGCTGTGCCTGTAGTAGTATTTTATATTATACAGTAGTTCTAAAAAAAATACATATGCAGCACTTTTACACAAATAGCAAAAAGTCCATCACAGTCCCATTAGAGCATCCAGAACTTGGTAGACGCACCACAAGTGCACTGTTAACACACAGGGTGATAAGAAAATGTCCTCCACCAATATCACATCGTTCCATGCCTCTTATCCTTTTTTGTGGACCCCCTGAATAAGAGTGGTCAGCTGCGCTCATTTAATCCTCAGCCCCAAAAGGTACATCCAGAGTAGCCTCCTGGTAATTTAAAATCCTCAGGAATGGAATGCTTCACTAAAACCAATATCAGACCATGCAACATAGAGGGACAAAACAAAACCTCACTGCGCAGTATTAAAAACAGGTCTACATTTATTAAAGTACATCAGAATACTGACAAACATCAAGGCATAAAGCACATGTTAATCCAACAGTAATAGCCAAGTTTCCAACCAACAAAATGGCCGACATCCGTGCGTGGCGATGTCACGTGACCAGGCTCCACCCACCACGTTTCGGCACAGAATGACATCATCAGAGGCATCCCTGATGATGTCTTTGTGTGACGAAACCCATTGGGTGGAGCCTGGTCACGTGACATCGGTACGCACGGAAGTCGGCCATTTCGTTAGTTGGAAACTTGGCTATTACTGTCGGATTAATATGCGGTTTATGCCTTGATATTTGTAAGTATTCTGATGCACTTTCATAAACTTAGACCTGTTTTTAATACTGCGCAATGAGGTTTTGTTTCATCCCTCTATTCTGCATGGTCTGATATCGGTTTGTATTGGATTATACAGTAGTTCTGCCATTAGGTGTTTCATTACTGTGATACCAAGGTTATACAGTATGCTAAACTTGTCAGTTCATTGTGAGATCCATGCCATGTGGGGGTAGTCTGAGCATTATTAAAACACTTAGAGGGTTATTTACTAAAGCTGAGGAGTGAAAAATCTGGGGCAGCTCTGCATAGAAACCAATCGGCTTCCAGGTTTTATTGCCAAAGCTTAATTGAACAAACAAATTAGAAGCCGATTGGCTACCATGCACATCTGCACCAGATTCTGAGTGCACCAGTTTTAGTAAGTCTCCCCCTTAGTTTATGCACTACCATGTGTGTCAGCATTCATAAGCAAGAGTAACAATTTAAACAATACTCAAGGGTTGCCAACCATCCAAAAATGTATAGACTACACACAACAAATGCAGACTGATTAACAATTACTGTAAAGTAGATATAAACTCTAACTGCATAACATTAAGGGGCTGCTAATAGTGATGCCTTGCAGTAATGCAAGGTAAAGTATGTGCTGTTTTGGGCACCAGTTCACAAAAAGGATATTGGGGAATTGGAGAGGGCAGAGAAGGGCAACCAATCTGATAAGAGGCATTGGGGTGCCCAGCTATGAGGAAAGATTAGAGGAACTGAATTTATTCATGAATAGGAGATTACATAAGTGGTCTATATAGTGAACTTGGTGTTGAGTTATTCACAGAGGACAAGGGGGCACTCTTTATGTCTGGACGGAAAGAGATTTAACCTCCAAATACGGAAAGGCTTCTTCACAGTAAGAGCTGTGAAAATGTGGAATAGACTCCCTCAAGAGCTGGTTTTGGACAACTCAGTAGAGTGTTTTTAAAAAGGCCTGGATTCTTTCCAAAATGCACAAAATATAACGGGATACTAATAGTTATAGGTAAAGTAGGGAATATCCGATTGCCTCTTGGGGGATCAGGAACAACTTTTCCCCCCTCTGGAGCAGTTGGATCATGCTTTATTGTTTTTTTTTGCCTTCACCTGGGTCAACTGTGGGTATAGGGTTGTGAAAATAGAGATTTGTGTGTTTTGGTATTTTTTTTGTGTGGGTTGAACTAGATGGACTTTGGCATCCAGATTAACTACGTAACTATGTGTTTTGGTGCATTTGTCCAAATTAGTATTCTCTGACTCTCGTACTTCAGTCTCTGTCTGTTCCTGCAGTTGGGCTATGCTGTTGTGTTTTTTATATCCTGTACTGACCTGTATGGGTCTTGACTTCGGGTCTTGATCTGACCTGTATTGGTTAAGAAGACATCTGTTCCTGTTTGTCTATATTGGCTTTGACATCTGAACCTGTTTGTGTGTATAAGTACCTTGTTGCTTCTGGTTACAACTCTGTTTCTGTCTGCCTGCATATACTGTACTGGTAATCTGTATTGTAAAGCTCCAAGTCCATCTGTACCATTAACATCTCAGGAGAAGGCCAGGCACTCCGGTTCCCCAAACCCCAGCAAGAGCCATTTACCTTCAGCTGGCAATGCAGTATACTCAGGATTATTAGTTCTGACCTTGTGCCTTCTCTCTCCTTTGTGTCTTCTCTGTGCTCAGATTTTTCTACTGCTGCCATAGATTTCCACTATGCTCCTGTCATCAAGTTTCTTCTCTCCTATAGTTAAAAAAAAAACTATATATGGGGGTAGCAGTCTCCTGCTAACTGTGACATTGGGGAAAGAGCACAGATGGAAAATTTGCACTTAACCACTTAAGCCCCGGACCATTTGGTAGCTAGAGGACCAGAGGTGAATTCAGAATTTTGCACTGCGCTGCTTTAACTGTAAATTGTGCGGACATGCAATGTTGTACCCAAACGAAATTTGCGTCCTTTTCTTCCAACAAATAGAGCTTTCTTTTAATGGTATTTGATTGCCTCTGCGATTTTTATTTTTTGCGATATAAACGGAAAAAGACCGAAAATTTTGAAAAAAAATGATATTTTCTACTTTTTGTTATAAGAAAAATCGAATAAACTCAATTTTAGTCATACATTTAGGCCAAAATGTATTCAGCCACATGTCTTTAGTAAAAAAATGTCAATAAGCGTATATTTATCGGTTTGCGCAAAAGTTATAGCGTTTACAAACTAGGGTACATTTTCTGGAATTTACACAGCTTTTAATTTATGACTGCCTATCTCATTTCTTGAGGTGCTAAAATGACAGGGCAGTACAAAACCCCCCCAAATGACCCCATTTTAGAAAGTAGACACCCCAAGGAAATTGCTGAGAGGCATGTTGAGCCCATTGAATATTTTTTTTTTGTCCCAAGTGATTGAATAATGACAAAAAAAAAAAAAAATTACAAAAAGTTGTCACTAAATGATATATTGCTCACACATGCCATGGTTATATGTGGAATTGCACCCCAAAATACATTCTGCTGCTTCTCCTGAGTACGGGGATACCACATGTGTGGGACTTTTTAGGAGCCTAGCCACGTACGGGACCCCGGAAACCAAGCACCGCCTCCAGGATTTCTAAGGGTGCAAATTTTTGATTTCACTCCTCACTACCTATCACAGTTTTGAAGGCCATAAAATGCCAAAATAGCACAAAACCCCCCCAAATGACCCCATTTTGGAAAGTAGACACCCCAAGCTGTTTGCTGAGAGGCATGGTGAGTATTTTACAGCTCTCATTTGTTTTTGAAAATGAAGAAAGAACATTTTTTTTTTTTTCTTTTTTTTTTCAATTTTCAAAACTTTGTGACAAAAAGCGAGATCTGCAAAATACTCACAATACCTCTCAGCAAATAGCTTGGGGTGTCTACTTTCCAAAATGGGGTCATTTGGGGGGGTTTTGTGCCATCTGGGCATTCCATGGCCTCCGAAACTGTGATAGGCAGTGAGAAGTGAAATCAAAAATTGACACCCTTAGAAAGCCTGAAGGCGGTGCTTGGTTTTTGGGGTCCCGTACGCGGCTAGGCTCCCAAAAAGTCTCACACATGTGGTATCCCCGTACTCAGGAGAAGCAACAGAATGTATTTTGGGGTGTAATTCCACATATGCCCATGGCATGTTTGAGCAATATATCATTTAGTGACAACTTTGTGCAAAAAAAAATTATTTTTTCCGCAACTTGTGTCAACATATAAAATATTCCATGGACTCGACATGCCTCTCAGTATATAGCTTGGGGTGTCTACTTTCCAAAATGGGGTCATTTGGGGGGGTTTTGAACTGTTCTTGCATTTTATACACAACATTAGGAAGCTTACATCCACTCTTCTAACCACTTGAAGACAAAGCCCTTTTTGACACTTTTTGTTTACATGAAAACATATTTTTTTTTGCAAGAAAATTATGTTGAACCCCCAAACATTATATATATTTTTAAAGCAAAGGCCCTACAGAATAAAATGGTGGGTGTTGCATTTTTTTTTCTACACAGTATTTGCGCAGCGATTTTTCAAACGCATTTTTTTGGGAAAAAATACACTTTTTTAAATTTTAATGCACTAAAACACACTATATTGCCCAAATGTTTGATGAAATAAAAAAGATGATCTTAGGCCGAGTACATAGATACCAAACACGACATGCTTTAAAATTTCGCACAAACGCGCATTGGCGACAAACTACATACATTTTTAAAAGCCTTTAAAAGCATTTACAGGTTACCCCGTTAGATTTACAGAGGAGGTCTACTGCTAAAATTACTGCCCTCGATCTGACCTTCGCGGTGATACCTCACATGCATGGTGCAATTGCTGTTTACATATGACGCCAGACCGACGCTTGCGTTCGCCATTGGGCAAGAGCAGGGCAGGACAGGGGTGCTTTTTTTTTTTTTTTTTTTATTATTAATTTTGCTTTTTTATTTTATTTTTAAACTGTTGCTTCCATATTTATTTATTTTTATCACTTTTATTGTTATCTCAGGGAATGTAAATATCCCCTATGATAGCAATAGGTAATGACAGGTACTCTTTTTTGAAAAAACTGGGGTCTATTGGACCCTAGATCTTTCCTCTGCCCTCAAAGCATCTGACCACACCAAGATCGGTGTGATAAAATGCTTTCCCAATTTCCCAATGGCGCTTTTTATATCCGGGGGGGGGGGACATTCCCTCCCACTGCTTGTAAAAGCAGTCCAGAGGCTAATTAGCCACTAGGATTGCTTTTACATGAAAGCCGGCCACTGGCTGAAAAGAATGATACCAAGATGATACCTAAACCCGCAGGCATCATTCTGGTATAAACATTCAAAGTCCAGCAACATACCAGTACGTTGCTGGTCCTTGTTGGACATGTATTGTAATCTTTTTTTTCATGCAGCCTGTTGGCTGAACGAAAAAAAAAGATTGATCGGTGGGTATGCCCACCATTAGAATACCGCCCTTCATCCACCCACTTCTAATGATGGGCATACATGCACCATTTATATATGCCGAAGCATGGGGGCATCTTCTCGCAAAAGTTATGCCGCGTACATATGGTCAGACTTTTCCACGGGCAAGCCTCCGTCGGAATTTCGACCGTATATACGCGGCATTAGGAGCAAAATCGCTCCTCCGCTCCTGCTGCCCCAATGCTTCGGCATATATGCTTTTTTTTTTTAACTGTGGTGGTGAAATTACCTCCTACAGCACTGGAGTCGCAGGGATCAGGCCTGTCTCTGCGAACGCTGCAGTTATGTGTGTTGTGTTTTGCAAGTGACAGTGATCGATCGATACTGCACTTCGGTGGCCTGGGCTGGACGGAGGGGCAAAACGCAGGTGCTAGCAGGTATCTGGGCTGATCCCGCTAACACTGCGTTTTTGGGAATCCTAAACTGCTGGGGAAGCTAGTATAGATCTGATCAGATCAGATATTGAGCTGATCAGATACTATACCACTAAGGGGGGTGTATGCTTCACGTGTGGGTGTTAGCGCTACTAGCACTAACCTGACGCTGCCTGGGGTGTGACGCAGACCCTCTCTGATGCTAAAACCTAACTGATATCACCCGCCGGGCGATCAGGGGGTTAAACCTTTATTGGGTTATATACGGCGGGTGCCCTGACACTATAAAAAGCAAACTAACTAACCAGCGTCACCCGTAACACTTATATGATGATCACTGGTGAAAGGGTTAACTAGGGGCAATTAGGGGGTTAAAACCTTTATTAGGTAATATATGGGGGTACCTGACGCTATATAAAAACCTGACGGCGAACCTAAAAAAAAATTACTGGCTACCTATCGGCATCACCGACACTAAGACATCGATCAGAAAAACGATTGCTTAGCGACAGTGGTGATAGGGGGTGAAAGGGTTACCTGGGGGGCGATCAGGGGGTTAAACCTTTATTAGATAATATATGGGGGTACCTGACGCTATAAAAACCTGCGGCGAACCTAAAAAAAATTACTGGCTACCGATCAGCATCACCGACGCTAAGACATCGATCAGAAAAATTATCGCATAGTGACGGCGGTGCTAGGGGGTGAAAGGGTTACCTGGGGGGTGATCAAGGGGGTTACACCTTTATTAGGTAATATATGGGGGTACCCGACGCTATAAAAACCTGCGGCGAACCTAAAAAAAATTACTGGCTACCGATCAGCATCGCCGACGCTAAGACATCGATCAGAAAAATTATCGCTTAGTGACAGTGGTGATAGGGGGTGAAAGGGTTACCTGGGGGGGCGATCAAGGGGGTTAAACCTTTATTAGGTAATATATGGGGGTACCCGACGCTATAAAAACCTGCGGCGAACCTAAAAAAAATTACTGGCTACCGATCAGCATCACAGACGCTAAGACATCGATCAGAAAAATGATCGCATAGCCACGGCGGTGCTAGGGGGTGAAAGGGTTACCTGGGGGGTGATCAAGGGGGTTAAACCTTCATTAGGTAATATATGGGGGTACCCGACGCTATAAAAACCTGCGGCGAACCTAAAAAAAATTACTGGCTACCGATCAGCATCACCGACGCTAAGACATCGATCAGAAAAATGATTGCTTAGTGACAGTGGTGATAGGGGGTGAAAGGGTTACCTGGGGGGCGATCAGGGGGTTAAACCTTTATTAGGTAATATATGGGGGTACCCGACGCTATAAAAACCTGCGGCGAACCTAAAAAAAATTACTGGCTACCGATCAGCATCACAGACGCTAAGACATCGATCAGAAAAATTATAACTTAGTGACAGTGGTGATAGGGGGTGAAAGGGTTACCTGGGGGGCGATCAAGGGGGTTAAACCTTCATTAGGTAATATATGGGGGTACCCGACGCTATAAAAACCTGCGGCGAACCTAAAAAAAATTACTGGCTACCGATCAGCATCACCGACGCTAAGACATCGATCAGAAAAATGATTGCTTAGTGACAGTGGTGATAGGGGGTGAAAGGGTTACCTGGGGGGCGATCAGGGGGTTAAACCTTTATTAGGGGGGGTTAGGGGGCTACACTGGACCTAAAACTAAATGTACTGACACTTTTACAGTCACAAATGTCACTGATTGCAGTGATCACTAAATAAATGGTCACTGCAATCAGTGACACTGTGACTGGGGGCTGGGGGGGGCTGGGGGGGCGATTTATGTGCCTATGTGCCTATGTGTCCTGGTGTCAGTGTGCTGTTCTGTGTACTAACCTGGCATCTTCTCCTGTACGGCGCTCGGTATATGTGAGCGCCCCAGGAGAGATGACATCACTTCCTCCTTCCTGGCAGGCAGGGGAAGCTCTCTCATTCGCTGGGAGCGATCGAGAGGGGGTGGCCGGAATCGAACGGCCGTCCCCTCATGCCGGATCGCTCCCGAAGGTAAAACGACCGCTCACTGTAAAGAAGGGGGGTCCGATTGGACCCCCCAACTATACAAAGGCAATCACGTACATATACGTGATTCTGCCTGTCGGTGCCATTCTGCTGACGTATATTTACAGTGGGCGGTCGTTAAGTGGTTAAGCACTGCTTCCTAATATCTATAGTAGCAGTAATGGTCGCGATAGCAGAAGGAAAAGGCTTACTGCTGACTGGTTGGGGGGTGACGGGATGTTGATTCAGGTGGTGCAGAGGAGCAGAACAGTCTTTGGCAGATTTTTGTCTACATTTTGTTGAACTGCTATGGTGCTTGAATGGAATGGGGGAGGGATTATAATGTCCCAGATTTAAACACACATTTTCTATAGTGGCGTAAAAAAAAAAAAAAAGAAAGTACTTCTTCCCTTTTCTCTCACTCTGTTATTAATATATGAATCAATGTTACATGTGATTTTTATTTTTGGCATCACACTATACGTGTATATTATTACAAATAACACTATATACATAAAGATATAAAAATGTGTAATTGTCCTATTAGGCCCTATGATTCCCCTCATAAAGGGATTGTGAGGCATTTATCTTAAGAGCACCCTGTATAGGCAACATTTGGCAGGGTCCTCACTTTGGCTTTGGGCCCCTACAATCTGCACCCCTGTATAATGTGAGGGAAGATGAAATTTCTAGTAACTATAGGGACATACAGCTAGTGTTGATTTTGGAATTTTTTCCCTATTACTTCACATTACTTCCGTTCTGTAAATTAATTTCATTTACAATAAATAAAGATGTGACAGACAGTTCCAGTTTTACATTATAAAACATTAGGAAATATAATGTGTGAACATTAAATCATCCTCTTCCCGTACCCCCAAGTCAAAAGCAGTGCGTGCCATAGACTTGTTATTAGAGTTTTGCATCAGGTTTCCTCTGAAGTTTTTTTTCTTTTTTCTTCTTTCTAGTTTTCTTACTTGGAGAAACTTCTTTTAGTCCATGGAGCCTGGAGCTACAACCGTGTGACCAAATGCATCCTCTACTGTTTCTACAAGAATGTGGTCCTGTACATCATCGAGGTAAGATTAATGGCAAACCAAACAAGTACATCAGGCCAGCGTGCCATTATTGTCTGCAGGCTTGCTAGGGACATCCGCTGCCTGGCCTTGACTCAAGCCAAGTATAACAGAACGAAATGACACAGACATTTATCAAGTGGCGAGTTCCCCTTCTCAGCTTATGCACAGCGGCCTGTAAGAATAGCTCAGCTTACCATATTCACATTGTCTCTTGAATGATGTGCACCAAGCACAAAATCCATTAAGTGCACAGAGACAGCTGCCACAATATTGTGAGGGCACATGTTCCAAGTCTCTAAGTAATCATTCAGGACCTTCCCAGCTCTTTATATTTCAACTTCAAACAGTGGTTTACATAGCCAGATCTTGGATGGGTCTGTGCTGTGCAGTTATGCTTTCAATCCAACACACAAGGTAAATCCACAAATAAATCCTGGGCTATAGCTCCCGCTACTAAATACAGCTTGAAAAAAATCTGCTTTTGCTTTGATATCTGTATCACTGACGATATGATACCATGACCTTGTGGACTAAGGGGTCAAAGGGATGCCTGTGATCTCCTCTCCACGCTGTACATACCATGCTTGGGGCTTGTCAACAATTCTTTTTGAGGAAAACCCCAAATGTAGTTAGGCTTCTTACCCAGAATGCAGCGGTGGTTATAATTTGAGTTGTAATGTTTAGTTAAAAAATAACTGCTGAATCATGCTGAAATGTTCCTTATCTGTCCACTAAAAACCTTTCTACTGAATAAGGCATTGAAAAACAATACTTTTTCATATTTAAGCTGCTTAAATATGTAACAGCTAACGTTCACATAGGAAGTATCTAGTTCTGGATTGGTTTTAATACCTTCCCTATAAATTCTCTAGAAACAAATGGTGTAACGTCACATAGTTCTTCATGTCCGTTGTGTAAACTTGAAAGCTATAATGACTACTATTGTCTATGGTGGCCAGCTCACTCAGTGAGTCCATATGCTATTTCTAATGCATACAAACTATATAAACCGGTTAGCCATAACTTTATTATCACTGGGTTAAGTAAATAACATTGATTATCTTGCTACAATGGCATCAGAAAGTCAGCGGGATATATTTGGCATAAACATGGTGTCCCTGAAGTTGATATATTAAAAGCAGAAAAAATGGGTATTGGGCTGAGTAGCCACGGACTGGTTCAGGGTGCCCATGTTGACCCATGTCGACATCCAAAAGCACCTACAAGGGGCACATAAGCATCAGAACTGGATTACGGAGCAATGGAAGAAGGCAGCTTGGTCTGATGAATCATGTGTTCTTTTACATCATGTGCACTGCTGGGTGTGGGTGCATTGCTTACTTTGGGAAGAGATGGTACCAGGATGCAGTATGGAAGGAAGACAAGACGGTAGAGGCAATGTTCTTCTGGGAAACCTTGCGTCCTGCCATTCATGTGGAAATTAATTTAAAGTGTTGACTTGGCTTTAAAATTCTCCAGATCTCAATCCAGGTGAGCATCTGTGGGATGTGCTGGAAAAACAAATTCAATCCATGGAGGCCCCACCTCTAGACTTACAGGACTTAAAGTTTCTGCTACTGACAGCTTGGTGCCAGATACCTCGGCATACATTTAGAGGTCTAGTGGCAACCATAACCCGATGGGTCAGGGCAGTTTTGGGACCAAAAGGGGGACCTACTCAATATTAGGTGGGTGGTCATAAAGTTATAGCTGATTGGTGTATGTAACATTCTCTTCAGTGGGTATGTGCATGCTTATGTGCACTGCACATTTCTTTTCTGAATATACTGTATGACGCAGTTTGATGGTTGAAAGATATGGTGTAACTATGAAAATCTTCTTGGTGTTGTGAACTTGAGCCTGAAGTATTTGTAGGTACAATAAATTGGCACTGCAGCACATTCAAAGACACATAACAACTCATGGGATAAAAATGAAACATATTAAGGCCAAAATATGGTGGAATTTGCAAAATGGCTCTCTTTGTCATAAGTAGCAGCTGAGTTTTTTGGGGGCTGATTTGGAAAATGTACCCTTTGTCTCTGTTGTCCACTATTCCTGGTATAGGTAGTATTGGTTCACCAATAAAATGGATGCCCCTGCTTATTGGTGTAGTACTAGTGCGGCTCAATAATTATTGGTTTGTGTAACGGCACCCCAAGTATGAAAGGGGTTAACACCGTTAGGATATTCCCTTTCCAACCACACGACAGCCACCAGACACTCCAACCAGCTGAATAAGACCCCATACGAATGATTCTCCCCCCAGATACGAGACAACGCTCTGTATTCAAGTTCCAAAACAGGGAATGACTTTATTTTCAAAACACATGGTAACACATTTCTCTTCAAAACCCTCCCCTCCCATCCTTTGGGGAACAGGGCAGGTTAAACTGTCCAATGACAATGGTAATACAGGTCAGGTGTGTTCAAACTTCTCCTTTGATAAACAGTCTTAGGCAGGAGGGGTGATTTCCCCCCCCCCTCCTCACAGAAGACACTTCAACATCCCATAATATGCAGCCAGACGGTTGACCAGCTCCAATCCACATTGTCACAGTAGCAGACTTAATTCATAATAGACAATAGAATGCAAATAACCTTAACACCTCACCGCAATGATTACACCCCCCCTCACAGTACACATTCAATCTAGATACAATGTATGTGCAGCTTGAATATGGCCATCATAGGCCATACTGGGGTTTTCATTCACCCTGTGCCCCTAATAGAGACACAGGGTGATTGACACATAAGAGCCATTGGGGGAGCTGAAGCAAGGGTATCTCATACTTTCTAAGCGATTCTGAGTCCCCCGGGCCTTCCAGTTACATCTCTCCCCTTTCGGCAGGAGACTAACACAGGAGGCGACCCCAGACGGGTTGACTCCGAAGTTAGTCCATAGGTCCCTTCTTCTAATGCCGGTATCCACACAGTACCCCAAATAAATTGCTCCAAACAGAGCATTACTTACCCAGCCAACCTCTGCCTCTCTCAGAGAATATATCCGCCGCTGGGGAGAGGCCTGGACTGGCCCTTCTCCCTGGAGTCCTTTCAGCCGCTGGAGAGAAGACAGGGTGACTGGGCTCAGTCCGTCATGCTGTTGGGGATCTGGGTCGACTGCCCGGCATCCCTGGGGTATACAAGTGGAGACTGAAGTCCCATCCACCGATATCCGCTCAAGTGGCAGTTGTGTGCAGCGGCCAGTAGCATTCTGCCCTGCTGCCAGTGATTCAGCTGGGGGTAAAAGCTTTACCACCTCTGCTTGTTGCTGGAGAGAGGGGCCAACTGCCCCGGCTCCCTGAAACTCCACAGTTGTTTCCGGTGCTGGGCAGAGGTTGCTATCACTCTGCCCGGTTGCCAGCACTTCTGCTGGGGACTCCACACCATCTGCTCTGGTTAACTGTTCGGGAGGGAAAATGGCTGCTTCTCCTCCCTGCATCTCCGAAATCCACTCGGAAAGAGGAACCATCACCTTCTCAACTCGGGCCTCCAAAACTGCCACGGGTGTAGAGCAGGGGTCTGTAATACTTTGTCCTGCTGCCAGTACTTGGGCAGGCGATGCATAATCTATAACATCCTCTGAACAGTTCCTTAAGTCCATACCTTCTGTAATCAGTGGCTGGGGAGATGAGCCAACTGCCCTAGCTCCCTGGAACTCCACATCATCCACTTCGGCTTTAGGGATGGCAATCTTCAGCTTTTCCACTGCCGATTCTTCAGCCAGGATTTCATAGTTGTCAACTGGTATTTCCTGATAGTCCCAGGCACAGGTAGCCCCACCCTGCTGCTGAACAGATTCTAGCAGCTGTCTGTAAGCGATCTCCAGCTCCCATTCCTGAACGGCCAGAAACTCCAAATCTTCCTCTGCCCAGTGCCCTTCTGAGACATTCAGTTTTCGCTCTCTGTGCTCCATTATTTCCTCCAAACGCCACTCCCGATCACTCCCAAAGTCAGGGTCACTGGACAGCCTCCAATACAACAATCCCAGGCCATTATAGTCAAAGCCTTCCGTGGGGCTGTCATCCGCTGACCATGGGCACTCTTGGGCTACATACCACCGGAGGGCTCTATAGCTCTCGTCCAACCGCATCTCTGCCCGGATCAGCCTGCTTAACTCAGTTGTCCACTCCTGCTTTGGTTGTTCCCCCAATAACGGCATTCGTACATCATACTGCGACCAGTACCTTACATAGATGGAGGGGAGAACCTTTCCCTGGTGTTGCTGCTCGAGAGCAAGCGCTTTCTTCCAGAGTTCGCAGCGGATCGAATCCGACCATCCCAGCAGGACCTCCTCTGATACTGGTCCTCTATGCTGTATCTGCATCTCTTGTAACCTCCTTCTGACTTCCTCTTCCATGGCGGCTGGTATCTGTACCTCTTCTCTCCTTGCAGTTGGTGCTGCTGTGACTTCTGCTGCTGCAGCACCTCTTTGCTGTAGCAAATTTGCCTCCACAGCCGCTATAACTAGGTCTATGATCTCCGCTGGAGGGTTAGGACCATAATGTGCCAGTCTTAGTTTAACAGCCCGATCAAAACTTGCCTCTTCGGGTGTCCTGTCTGTTACACTGGGCCTTTCGGTTCCATCCATTTCGACTAGTTCTCTGATAATGTCGCTCTTCTTACGGTTGTTGACCGGTCTTCCCCGGTTCTCCAGTAAGTCTTTGAGGGTGGAGAGCTTTAGCCGTTCATACTGTGCCTCCATTGTCCTGTGTCCTCTTGTAGCTGTCCTCCTGGCTGTGGGGATCAATCCCACTGCTTGCCAACATTTGTAACGGCACCCCAAGTATGAAAGGGGTTAACACCGTTAGGATATTCCCTTTCCAACCACACGACAGCCACCAGACACTCCAACCAGCTGAATAAGACCCCATACGAATGATTCTCCCCCCAGATACGAGACAACGCTCTGTATTCAAGTTCCAAAACAGGGAATGACTTTATTTTCAAAACACATGGTAACACATTTCTCTTCAAAACCCTCCCCTCCCATCCTTTGGGGAACAGGGCAGGTTAAACTGTCCAATGACAATGGTAATACAGGTCAGGTGTGTTCAAACTTCTCCTTTGATAAACAGTCTTAGGCAGGAGGGGTGATTTCCCCCCCCTCCTCACAGAAGACACTTCAACATCCCATAATATGCAGCCAGACGGTTGACCAGCTCCAATCCACATTGTCACAGTAGCAGACTTAATTCATAATAGACAATAGAATGCAAATAACCTTAACACCTCACCGCAATGATTACACCCCCCCTCACAGTACACATTCAATCTAGATACAATGTATGTGCAGCTTGAATATGGCCATCATAGGCCATATTGGGGTTTTCATTCACCCTGTGCCCCTAATAGAGACACAGGGTGATTGACACATAAGAGCCATTGGGGGAGCTGAAGCAAGGGTATCTCATACTTTCTAAGCGATTCTGAGTCCCCCGGGCCTTCCAGTTACATCTCTCCCCTTTCGGCAGGAGACTAACACAGGAGGCGACCCCAGACGGGTTGACTCCGAAGTTAGTCCATAGGTCCCTTCTTCTAATGCCGGTATCCACACAGTACCCCAAATAAATTGCTCCAAACAGAGCATTACTTACCCAGCCAACCTCTGCCTCTCTCAGAGAATATATCCGCCGCTGGGGAGAGGCCTGGACTGGCCCTTCTCCCTGGAGTCCTTTCAGCCGCTGGAGAGAAGACAGGGTGACTGGGCTCAGTCCGTCATGCTGTTGGGGATCTGGGTCGACTGCCCGGCATCCCTGGGGTATACAAGTGGAGACTGAAGTCCCATCCACCGATATCCGCTCAAGTGGCAGTTGTGTGCAGCGGCCAGTAGCATTCTGCCCTGCTGCCAGTGATTCAGCTGGGGGTAAAAGCTTTACCACCTCTGCTTGTTGCTGGAGAGAGGGGCCAACTGCCCCGGCTCCCTGAAACTCCACAGTTGTTTCCGGTGCTGGGCAGAGGTTGCTATCACTCTGCCCGGTTGCCAGCACTTCTGCTGGGGACTCCACACCATCTGCTCTGGTTAACTGTTCGGGAGGGAAAATGGCTGCTTCTCCTCCCTGCATCTCCGAAATCCACTCGGAAAGAGGAACCATCACCTTCTCAACTCGGGCCTCCAAAACTGCCACGGGTGTAGAGCAGGGGTCTGTAATACTTTGTCCTGCTGCCAGTACTTGGGCAGGCGATGCATAATCTATAACATCCTCTGAACAGTTCCTTAAGTCCATACCTTCTGTAATCAGTGGCTGGGGAGATGAGCCAACTGCCCTAGCTCCCTGGAACTCCACATCATCCACTTCGGCTTTAGGGATGGCAATCTTCAGCTTTTCCACTGCCGATTCTTCAGCCAGGATTTCATAGTTGTCAACTGGTATTTCCTGATAGTCCCAGGCACAGGTAGCCCCACCCTGCTGCTGAACAGATTCTAGCAGCTGTCTGTAAGCGATCTCCAGCTCCCATTCCTGAACGGCCAGAAACTCCAAATCTTCCTCTGCCCAGTGCCCTTCTGAGACATTCAGTTTTCGCTCTCTGTGCTCCATTATTTCCTCCAAACGCCACTCCCGATCACTCCCAAAGTCAGGGTCACTGGACAGCCTCCAATACAACAATCCCAGGCCATTATAGTCAAAGCCTTCCGTGGGGCTGTCATCCGCTGACCATGGGCACTCTTGGGCTACATACCACCGGAGGGCTCTATAGCTCTCGTCCAACCGCATCTCTGCCCGGATCAGCCTGCTTAACTCAGTTGTCCACTCCTGCTTTGGTTGTTCCCCCAATAACGGCATTCGTACATCATACTGCGACCAGTACCTTACATAGATGGAGGGGAGAACCTTTCCCTGGTGTTGCTGCTCGAGAGCAAGCGCTTTCTTCCAGAGTTCGCAGCGGATCGAATCTGACCATCCCAGCAGGACCTCCTCTGATACTGGTCCTCTATGCTGTATCTGCATCTCTTGTAACCTCCTTCTGACTTCCTCTTCCATGGCGGCTGGTATCTGTACCTCTTCTCTCCTTGCAGTTGGTGCTGCTGTGACTTCTGCTGCTGCAGCACCTCTTTGCTGTAGCAAATTTGCCTCCACAGCCGCTATAACTAGGTCTATGATCTCCGCTGGAGGGTTAGGACCATAATGTGCCAGTCTTAGTTTAACAGCCCGATCAAAACTTGCCTCTTCGGGTGTCCTGTCTGTTACACTGGGCCTTTCGGTTCCATCCATTTCGACTAGTTCTCTGATAATGTCGCTCTTCTTACGGTTGTTGACCGGTCTTCCCCGGTTCTCCAGTAAGTCTTTGAGGGTGGAGAGCTTTAGCCGTTCATACTGTGCCTCCATTGTCCTGTGTCCTCTTGTAGCTGTCCTCCTGGCTGTGGGGATCAATCCCACTGCTTGCCAACATTTGTAACGGCACCCCAAGTATGAAAGGGGTTAACACCGTTAGGATATTCCCTTTCCAACCACACGACAGCCACCAGACACTCCAACCAGCTGAATAAGACCCCATACGAATGATTCTCCCCCCAGATACGAGACAACGCTCTGTATTCAAGTTCCAAAACAGGGAATGACTTTATTTTCAAAACACATGGTAACACATTTCTCTTCAAAACCCTCCCCTCCCATCCTTTGGGGAACAGGGCAGGTTAAACTGTCCAATGACAATGGTAATACAGGTCAGGTGTGTTCAAACTTCTCCTTTGATAAACAGTCTTAGGCAGGAGGGGTGATTTCCCCCCCCTCCTCACAGAAGACACTTCAACATCCCATAATATGCAGCCAGACGGTTGACCAGCTCCAATCCACATTGTCACAGTAGCAGACTTAATTCATAATAGACAATAGAATGCAAATAACCTTAACACCTCACCGCAATGATTACACCCCCCCTCACAGTACACATTCAATCTAGATACAATGTATGTGCAGCTTGAATATGGCCATCATAGGCCATATTGGGGTTTTCATTCACCCTGTGCCCCTAATAGAGACACAGGGTGATTGACACATAAGAGCCATTGGGGGAGCTGAAGCAAGGGTATCTCATACTTTCTAAGCGATTCTGAGTCCCCCGGGCCTTCCAGTTACAGTTTGGAATGGCTGTTGGTTGCCTATCTAATTTATGGTAAAACCCTATCTGTTATAAAGCGACTCCATCAAATAGGGGTGCAAAAAATTTCCTTGCAAAAAAGACAATAAATACTCACCTCACCTGCCCACACTATCGATCTCAGCTGTAGTAAAGATAAACTACAGAATTGGATACTTCCTGGAGTGTCAATTTCCTGGTTTCTCCTGCTTGTCCACAGGATACAGTCATTTAAGGTTACCACTTGCCTCCATTTTCCTGGAACAGTCTCTATTTTGAGGGGGTCTACCCCTAAGAAGCAGGCATGCCCAGTTTTGCCCCTAGCGGCAGGCACACCAGTCACTGTTTCCATCCACTTCAGCAGTCTCCAGAGGCTCGCCCCAGACCATTATCAAGAGCAGAGGTCTCCAAACGTTCTAAACATATGGTCAGTTTAGTGTCCTTCAGACGTTAGATGGGCCACACTGTGGTGATGCGGAATACAAAATGTCCCAGCATCTGTGGGAGTAAACAATCCCCTATAATTAGTGTCAGTGGGAGGAATTGTGACCCGTCATTGGGAGGAACTGTGCCCTTCGTTGGTGTCAGTGAATAAAATAGTGCCTCCAGGGCAAGATAAAAGCAAGCAAAGGGCTGCAGTTTGGAGACTGCTTATCAAGAGGATAGAGGGAAGACTTTGCATCATCCCAAATGCTTCACTTCCTAAATCCCAGACGCTCACCACCCAACCTCTACATTGTCCTGGTAAAATCTACCTTGCACCCGGTGGTGAATACCTGAAAGAAAGCCAACCAAGAGGAAAAGTTTGTAATTGGGGATCGTGAGTCTCTGCTGGGGAAGAAAGCTCTGTACTTGGGAAGGGGAGAGGCCTGTGCTGGGGGGCTCTGTGGTCTGTACCGTGGGAGAAAGGTCTGTACTGGTGGGGGGGGGGGGGGTGGAGTCTGTACTGGGGGTTATTTGGTCTGTAGTGGGGGGAGAGGTCTATACTATATCTGTATCCCTGACCCCTACACGCATTACTACACACTTCTGACCCCTGCATTCCATGCATAATGCACTTCTGACCCCTGCACTCTGCACCATGCCCCCTGTATTCTGTGACCCCTGTAAGCTGTGTTACACTCTCCTGACCCCTGCAGTGGGTGCATTGCGCACTGTTGACCTATAGCAGAATAGACTCAGGTTTTATTTAATGTCTGCCTCTTGTTCCAAAAGTTTGTAACCAATTGTTTCAGGGCAGGTTAAGAATTGAAGGGGAAAGAGGTCAAGAATGTGGATATGTGTGGCTACAAATGTAGGGTGTGATTCTGTGGGTGTGACCAAAAGTGGGCATGGTCAGTATGGTGTCCCTGAATTTTATCTTACAGTAGTAGGTGACCGGAGGTAAAAAAACACTGAGTTGCCACTGGGGACCAGGAAATTTACACTGTCAGAAGGGTTAGATTGTGAAGTTTATATAGGTAGAGTTTTTTCTTTAAGGCCTCAGGCACTCAGGCCTCTGAGATATGACGCGGATTGGTCACACCACCCGTGTGCATGTAGGCTAATACAGCACAGATCAACTAAGAGTGAAAAGGGACTATTTAATGTTTTTAATGTATTTAATATTTTCTTTGCAAGGGACTGTTTTTTTTTTGCCTTTTTGTTTATGTAGCAGGTTCACTTTTACCTATTTTATTGAGAAAAGTACAGATCGGTGTACATATGTGTTGCTAACTAATGCTAACTATTTTTGAGAAAATTTCACCACTCATTCAGGGGCCTTCTTCAATTAATTTTATGAGAATCTGCAAATGCAGTTATGTTTTATTTGCATTAAATACAGACACTAAATATCCCCTAGCTGACAAGAGACCATCATAGAATTTAGTTAGCTAATTTGGAAAATCATTAGTTGTTTTGACTGTGCATTGTCACGAAACAAAGTATACATTTTGGCTCATTTAGCATAGCAGTGAAAAAAGCAGTGATGATATGCAAAGAGCACTAGCCTATCACAACTAATCTGTTTTCATACCTTAATCGTTTTTTGAGCATTCGACTTAAATAAAACCCCGACAGAATGTTTTAACTTTTTCGAAAACGAGGGAAAACATTTTACCTGGTGTTTCAATAAGGGAGAATGCCCGTGCAGGGTTAATTAACAATGTCTTTGAAAAGGGCTCCATCAGACTCCAGAGCCAGCACCATGACATCAATAACTTTCTAGCTGTCTGCATTCTCACCACCACTGAAAGAAGAGCATTGTCCCCACTGGCTACCAATGCAAGAGGCATTTTCCCCACTGATATCCAATGAATTGTATTTTTCAGGGATTCCCTGACCCCTTAAAATTATTTTAAGGATTCCTCTGTATTAAAAAGGTTAAAGAAAGCCTGCTCTTAAATGTTTTTTTAAGAACCGTAGAGATATCAGCCACTTGTAGAGTGGTTTGTTTGCAATAGGTTAGCTAACCTATTAGGATTGATTTACTAAAGGCAAATATGTTGCCCGCTTTGAAAGGGAAACTTCACTTAAGCTGACTATACACTATTAGATTTTTGAGCAAAAATTTGCACTAAATGTATTTACAAAGGTAGTTCAAAATTTCAAGGAAAGGACAAGACAGCTGAACACCTATGATATATCCAACATCAAGACTTTAATTCAGAAAAGACCTTTGGCCTTGGTCCCTGCCGAGAGATCCCCCACTCTACTGCTTTTAACCACTCAAGATTTAGTCATAGAGATAGTTCAAAATTTCATTTTGCATTCTTTTTTTTTTTTTTATTTGTTATTTATCATAAGGAACAGGTCCCGCAAGGACCAACAGTTTACAGAGTAGTATATACTGTACAGCACAAAAACAATGATCAATCAATGGAGAACGTGTATGTACATCAGACCAGTCTCCCCGAACATTTTCCTGTGAGTTTGAGTAGTGGGTCAGTAACACGTGCTATGACAGAGTATTGTCTTGCCTCCTGCTGTGTGTAGGTAGAGTGTGTTGTGCTTGGGGTATTGTGTGAACCTACGTTCACATGTTCAAATGTTCAAATGTGGGGGCTGCAATGATGCTCTCCCCACATTTAATCTGAGTTGTCTGGTGCTGTGGGAAAGCTGTGTGAATGTTTGCAGCCCCGCGGAGCCTGCCCTCCGTTTTCCTTTTTTTTTAATTTTTATACATGAAGTTCCCCCCCCCTCACCCCCAAAACCCCCCGCCGCGGCCCCCCTGCATGGGGGGGAGCTACCGCAGCACGGAGGACCGAGGGCAGGAGCAGGAGAAAAGGTAAAGAGGGAGTAGAAGAAAAAGGGGGTTGGGATATTGGAAGAGATACGGAGGATGGAGGGGGGGGGAAGGGGACCGCCCGCGGCCATGGAGCGTCTATCAGTTAAGTGTCATATTTTGCTTACAAACTGGTATGTCACCCCGTACAAAGTTTAATCCTGTCCAAGGCTGTATTACAGTACGATTAGGGGACTATGTCGGATCTTCTCAGGGCCTGGCCCTCCTCTGAGAATATGAACATAGTCCATGGTTGCCAGGTTTTGGTGAATGTTTCTTGTCTGTTTTGCTCTGTAAGGATAAGGTCCTCCATTCTCCTTATTTCCTCTACCTTTTGGAGCCACAGATCAATGGACGGCGGGAGGGCAGATTTCCAACAAAGTGGAATGCATGCCTTAGCCGCATCAAGTAGGTGTCGTATCACCGATTTAGTATATTTCCTGTTAGGGATGTCATTCCCATGAAGGAGAAAAAGTGCTGGGTCGGCCGGAATGGGCCGTTCCGTGAGTTTTTGTATCGTTTCTTGAATGACTTTCCAAAAATGTTGTAACTTGGGGCAGGACCAAAAGATATGTAGTAAGGTCCCCTTTTCGGTTTGACAGCGCCAGCACATATCCGATGCCGTCGGGAATATTTTTTGTAATATTACCGGGGTCTTGTACCATCGTGATACAATTTTATAATTGGTTTCTTGGATCTTGGCGCAGATAGAGGATTTGTGAGTGTATTGAAGGATGTGCTGTCTTCTGATAGGGCTAAACTGAGTCCCTAAGTCCTCTTCACACTTAAGTAAACCCGGTGGAACAAAGTTGTCTGGGGGGTTGTTTATGAGAGCGTAGGTCAGGGAAAGTGTGTGAGGCAGAACACCTGTGTCATTGCAAAGGTCTTCTAACGTCGTGAGTGGCTGGTCATTGTCTGGGGGTGGTGGGATGGTGTTGAGAAAATGGCGTATCTGTAGTGCTCTCATGAAGTCTAGGTGGAATGGACCTGTAGGGTCAGATAGTTCCTCAATCGATTTCCACCTCCCCCTAGAGCTAAAATGGGAGGCTTGATGTATACCCGATTCTGCCAATGTCTGGAAAAGTCCGTCCCCCAAACCTGGTGTAAATAGGGGGTTGCCCAGTATTGGATATAGAGGAGAATTTGGAGTGAGAGGAGACAATTTGGACATGAGGCGAGCGCATACCTTCGCTGTGGTTCCAATCAACGGATGGCGTTTGATCTCTGGCGGTAGACCCATATAGCACCATGGAGTACCTCAGAGAGGGATTATATGCTGAGCCTGTTCCACCTGAGTCCACAACTTGGTCTCTTGGTGGCGGCACCAGTCTAACAGCCTTCCTAAGTGGACCGCCTGGTAGTAGGCGCATAAGTTTGGTAGTGCTAGGCCCCCGTATCGCTTGGGAAGGACCAGAAGTGTGTTGGCTATTCTAGGTCTCTTCTTGGCCCATACAAACTCCATGAACAGGGATTGTACCTGCTTAAAGTATGTAGTTGGTAAATGTATGGGCAGGGCCTGCATCAAATAGAGGAGTTTCGGGAGGATAGACATTTTCAGGATGTTGCAACGACCCAACCATGAATGAAGACCCGATTGCCATTGCTGTAGCAGTGCCCTAATCTTTTTTAAGAGGGGGGGAAAATTCAGATCATATACTTTCGAGATTTTTTGGGGGATGTATGTGCCTAAATATTTCAGGGCTGTAGTTGTCCATTTCAACTTAAAGTTGGATTGGAGATCCACGAGTTGAATTGGCGGTATATTTACCCCCATCGCCTCTGATTTGGCAAAGTTTATCTTTAAGTTGGATAGTGTGCCGTACCTTGTGAACTCACGTAATAGGTTCGGGAGAGAGATCGCAGGTTTTGAGAGCGTGAACATCAAGTCGTCGGCGTAGGCTGACACTTTGTATTGGGATTGCTTTACCACTATCCCTGTGATGTTTGGGTTTTGCCGTATGTGGGCTAAGAATGGTTAAAGGGATAGTGCAAAGAGGATGGGTGATAGAGGGCAGCCTTGACGTGTCCCATTTGTGATCCGAAAGGGGTCTGACAGAGTTCCATTGACTCTAACCCTTGCCGCTGGCCGCTCATATATTGTGCATTCTTTTTTTTGCATTTGGGCTTTCTTGAACGAAAACCAAAACATTGTTAGAAATGTATTCATTTTAAAAACATTTTCAGTCCTGCTTTTTCAAATTTTCTCATCACTGTGGTCAAAATTAATGTTGATTTTCCCCCACAAACAATTAGGAAATTGAATGTTCATTCTTAAAATGAAGATGAAGCTCTGCTGACTTCCATCATTCAATCATATGCAAACAAAAATACTGTCTTTTTTATTATGGTTGCATGGATATTCTTTGCAAAGTGAATTTTCATCACCTTCACTGAGCCAAATGAAAAATCCCTTGCAAAGTGAAAAGTATATTTTGCTTTGGTAAACCAACCCCATTGACTAGCATTGTGTGGAGTAGTAAAGAACAAAAATAGTTCGGCACTGCAAAGCAAAAAGAAGCTCCTGCATATAGGTGTAGCACCCACCTGGTAGGTTGCTAGGAAGCTAGGCAAATTTAGCGCTTTTTGGCTGCTCTGTAGTCATTGGAGCAGCTATTGATTTATTTGGGCTGTTCTAAATTTCACAGACTGCAGATATGAATGCTCCCAGAAAATAAAGGGCTGGGAGAGTCAAATAGGCACCTTAAATATTTATGGTACTGCACCCAGGCCCTGGAGAGGTGTGCCTAGTAGGTGGCTGGGGAGGAGGAACATAAATAGTCTGAGGTCTGGAGTAGCCATGGTCTTGTCCTGCTTGGAGAAGTTCCCTGCTTCAGTTTGAGGCAGTTCTTCTGGAGTCTACTAATGTTCATTGAGGTCCCAGCTATAGCAGAGCTGAGACCCTATTTCTAATTACTCCTGGAGCTAAGGACTTGGTCTGGAGAATCCAGTAAAGAGTGCCTGGTGGAAACTAGGAGTTCTACAGCTGCCGTGGAAGATCACTGACTCTATTCATTAAAACAAGGAAGGGGCCAGTAAATTACACATTTGCCAGCTCCTTCCCTGCTCTTCATCCTGACAGATCCCCTACAGCAGCCGGAGGGAGGTGGTAGGGGGAAACCCGGCAGCAGGGAGGCGGTGGCAGGGGTGGCATGTGGAGGAGCCGATGCTCTCTATTTTCCTCCTGCAGCTGCTGAATGTCTCCGGGAGGGAGAGGAAGGTTCAACGGATGGATGGGTTCTTCTACATGCCGTTGCCCTTCTATCCAGGCGTACAGGGGGGTCGCAATGGCAACCTGCAAAGAAGTTGCAACTAGTGAAGTGCGTCCTCTGTTGCAAGTCAGCATTTCTGGAGTATCCCATACCACCCCAACTCCGCTCCTTTTTAAGTCCTGCAAGCAATAAATCTAAAAAGACACCCCCTACACTTTTTAAGCGAGGCCGGTGTGAACGGACTGTTTGTGTGACTGGTAACCTCTGCATTGTTTGGGAAGGAACTAGTTAAATACAGCGGCTCCTTCAGGGGTAGCACTACATAAATAAATATGACTGTGTAATTACAAGCTATAAACAGAAACTAAGCATTTGAGGTACAGAAAAAATTATCATTACAGGTTTATCTATAAAAAAAAATGAAAATGACTGTACATCTCCCTAGTTATATTTGCAGAGTTTAGAGAGACTTTTTTTTTTCCAGCGTTGCTTTCTCCCTAGTCTTTGATAAACTTTGCTAGCCAAGAGGAATGAAGAAGATCTACAGCTTTTAATAAATCGGTGCAGTGACTGCATACAGTATGTGTGCTGACTGCCTGTAGCAGTAAGTGTTCTTAGTTATTCCTATAATTGGAATTATGGTGTTCTATCATGGCTACTGCAGCTGCTGCTATGGCTCTGCAGTATAATGTGTTTAGTTACAATCCACAGGAGAGTACTTCTACTATGTGTAGTTGTATGCTTCGAGCATCAATTCCTTGTTCTTAGTTTTTAAAGTGTATGTAAACCCCAGCAATGAACTATTCTTATTCGCTCCCTTTTGGTTAGGTAAATATGTTGAATGTTGAAAAAGTTTTGTTATATTAGTTTAATGGGTACAACAAAATACCTGTTGATCCTTCCAGAAATCCAGTGCTGTTTTGTGTTTTTTGCACTCTGCAGTTTTTTCTCAAACTAAGTTATCAGCCCTGCCCAGTTTTAAACGCCTCCTTTATGTTATGGAGGTGAGGAGGGGAGGGGATGTTCTGTAGCCCTAACACACTTCCTGTTCTAGGATGACAACACTGCTTCTACAGATCAGCAAGTGAATATAAAAGAAAGCAAGCCTGAAGAGAGAAAACATATGCAGCCATTACAGCTAAGGACTGGCAAGCTGCACTCTGTTCTTGGGTTTTGATACACTTTAATCTATTATTTTGGCATACACAGTGGGGGAGATTTATTAAAACTGGTGCACTCAGAATCAGGTGTAGCTCTGCATAGTAACCAATTAGTTTCTAGGATTTATTGTCAACCACTTGCCTCAAAAGTCATTTTGCTGAAGTGGTTGTACCGGGGTAATGCCTGCAGCTGTAGGCATCACCCTGGTACCGTTTTGTTAGAGTCGACGGTCAGCTTTCTTGTAATAACAGCTGATGCAGCCGCTCAGCTGTTATTACAAGCAGCAGGAGAGGATCCCCCTCCCCCCTGCGCCTTCCGCAGCTCGCCCGGGCTCTCTGGTCCCAACGGGAGGCCCAATCCATCAGCTGGCACGTCCGCCAGGCTGGCCGGAGACCAGATAAAAAGCCGAAATTGGCTTTGATCAGGTCTCTTCGATGCAGTAACCCGGAAACAATGTCACTTCCAGGTTAACTCGGCAGCCAACGATGCCAGTTTTAAAAAATCCAGTGTTTAAAAATGCAGATCTTGGCGTTTTGAATACTTTCAAGTGCAGAGGAGGGGTTTGGGGTCTTTTAGAGTACTTTTCACTGCCTATTAGAGGAATGGGTGCTTTAAATTTTGCACTAGAATTATTATACATCCCTTGTGACAGCAATAAAATTATATTATTAAACATCCACTTGTGACAGCAATAAAAGTGATCAGAATTTTTTTTTTAAAAGGACAATGTAAAAAAAATAAAATAACCCATTTCTCCGTGCTCGTATGTGCCAAAGCAAATGCATACATAAGTCTCGTCCGCAAATGTAAACAGTGTTCAAACTACACATGTGAGGTATTGCCGCGATCGTTAGAATGAGAGTAATAATTCTAGTGCAAGACCTCCTCTGTAACTCTAAAAGGGTAACTGTTAAAAATGTTTAAAATGTTGCCTTTGGAGATTTTTAAGTAGTTTGTCGCCATTCTATGAGTGTGTGCAATTTAAATTGTGAAACGTTAAGTGTCTATTTACTAGGCGTAACATCATTTTTCACATTATACAAAAAAATTGAGCTAACTTTACTGTTTCGTTTTTTGTTCATTTAATCATCGAAGTGCATCTTCTCCAAACAAATTGCATTTGAAAGACCGCTGCCCAAATACAGTGTGACATAAAATTGTGCAACGACTGCCATTTTATTCTCTAGGATCTCTGTTAATATATATATATATATATATATATATATATATATATTATGTGTATATATTGTGACAGCAGGAAGGTAAAGTCACCTGGTTTCATCCAGGGGGGTAGATATATTTCGCCCAGATTCAGGCTTTACGCCGACTTATACAACTAGGCGGAGAGTTGTATAAGCCCAGCTAAGGCTAGTGGGCTCATGGATGACTCATACCTCTAGGGAGAGTGCTGGGCGTCGTGCAGACAGGGAGTTGAGTAGACCAGCTGAAGCCTGTCAGTTCGTTTAAGGCCTCTATAAAAACTCCCAGATTCATTAGGTGTTTGCTCATGCCTGGAACCAGACCTGTGTGGACTGTCTAGGGAGAGTGAACCCCTGTGCGGTGAGACAAAGCCTGTGTGGCTATTTGCTTGGACATTTAAAACCAGGGACTTAGGGACTAGGACAGCACTAGGCTGATCCCAGTTGTTAGTTAGGAAACCTGTATGTTTAGTTAGAGGTCAAGTTGACCAGGATTTATTTTGTTTATGTTTCTTTTGCTTTGCTGTGTTTTGTCACTGTAAATAGAAAATAAACCGCACCTTTTTGATTTTGAAAACCACAACCTCCGTTTGCTGGGCCTTTTTTTGTGTGGGGAGCCCATCCCGGGGGTCACCCACACCCGCTGCCGAGCTAACCCCCTCACAGTTGGTGGAGAATGCGGGCAGTTTTTTTTTAAGCCAGCATGGAGGAGATACTGAAACAGCTGGCTCTAGCAAATGCCAATCAACAGCAGACAAATGCAGGTTTGCAAAAGAGCCTTGCAGCCCAGCAGCAAGCTCATCAACAGAGCCTTGCAGCCCAGCAGCAAGCTCATCAACAGAGCCTTGCAGCCCAGCAGCAGACAAACGCAACTTTGCAACAGAGTCTGGAGGCTCAGCAACAAGCCCAGCAGCAATCTGAGGCCCGCTTCATAGACCTGTTGCAGAAGCAAGAGCAGAGACTACAACAACAGATGGAAGCAGTAATGCAGCAACGTCCGCAGACCAGTGAGGAAAGCCGTCCCACTAATACCGCGTCCTTTGGGGTCAGTCGTTTATTGACAAAAATGACTGGAGAGGATGATCCAGAGGTATTTTTGACCACATTTGAAAGGACCGCTGAAAGAGAAAAGTGGCCTGAGGAGCAGTGGGCTGGACTGGTGGCTCCTCTGTTAACTGGTGAATCGCAGAAAGCTTACTATGACCTAGAGCCTAACCAAGCAAAAGACTATGTGATGCTAAAAGCTGAAATATTGGCAAGGCTGGGTGTCACCCTGGCTGTCCGGGCTCAGCGTGTGCATAACTGGACTTTCCAGCTTGGAAAACCCCCCAGGTCTCAAATGTATGATCTCATTCACCTGAGCAGAAAGTGGCTACAGCCAGAGACTTTGTCCGCACCAAAGATTGTGGAACGTGTTGTAATGGATCGGTTTTTGAGAGCTCTTCCTACTGCCATCCAAAAGTGGGTAAGCCATGGAGACCCAGAGACGGCCGATGGTCTTGTGGATCGTGTGGAGAAATACTTGGCTACAGAGAACCTGACGGCCTCTTCCAGAGACACTCGGACTTTCCACCCTAAGACCAGACCATCCCCAGGGGCGGATAAGAGGATTCCAAGGGGTGAGGGTGGAGAGAGTGAGAGGGTGGGAGCTCTACCCCAAGTTTGGCGAGAACAGCCTGGGAAATCAGCGGCTCAAGAGGCGGCAAGAAGGATCGTTTGCTACCGCTGCCGGCAAGCGGGACATATTGCAGCCAATTGCCCGGTTGTGGAGGAACCCATGCAGTGTGACTTTCTGACGGGCAGACGTCAGTCGCTGTGTGCGACAGTCGCATGCACTGCCATTCGAGGAACTGAGAAACATTTATGCAAAATGTGTGTTAATGGTAGAAATGTTGTGGTATTGCTGGATTCAGGTAGCCTTGTGACCCTGATAAAGGCTGAGTTAGTTAAAACAGAGGTCTCTGGGAATAGCAAGGTAGCTGTTATTTGTGTGCATGGGGACACCCGAGAGTATCCAGTGACTACAGTGTGTTTCGAGACCCCCAAAGGTACCCTCTTTCATCCAGTGGGCTTAGTATCTCAGTTACCGCATGACGCCATTGTGGGAAGGGATTTTCCGAAGTTCTGGGAACTGTGGGATGATCCTGAGCCCCCCACTGGTGCCCCTATGTACCAGGAATGTGATAGCCAGAACTCCCCTGAGAGTGGTGAGGACTCTCCGGAATTTCCCTTATCAGTATTGGCAGGGGAGACTCAAGAAACTGGAGAGGAGCCCACCTCCTCAGACGAAAACCTACCGTCTGTGGAGTTTTCTGATCTTGAGGTTCACAGGGAAAACTTTGCCACAGAACAGTTGAAAGACCCCGCCCTAATAAAGGCACGGGAAAACGTAGTGAAAATAGATGGCGAGTTAGTGAACCCAGATAATACCTGCACTTACCCATACTTCAGCGTAGAGAAGGACCTACTGTATCGGGTGGCAAAAAGGGCAGAAGAAACCGTTGAGCAGCTTGTGGTGCCCAAACCTTACAGGAAGTTGGTGTTGGAGTTGGCTCATGGGCACATTCTTGGAGGTCATCTGGGGACAGAGAAAACCCGAGAGAGGGTATTACAGAGATTCTATTGGCCGGGGGTGATGAAGGACATAGAAAATTATTGTTCCTCCTGCCCTGTGTGTCAGAGGTCGGCCCCGATGCCACATTTCCGTAGCCCGCTGGTCCCTCTACCCATCATTGAGGTCCCGTTTGAGAGGATCGCCATGGATTTGGTAGGTCCTATAATCAAGTCCGCTAGGGGGCACCAGTACATATTAGTTATAATGGACTATGCCACCCGTTATCCAGAAGCGATCCCTCTCCGAAATACCTCGGCCAAAACCATAGCCAAAGAGCTATCTCTTGTGTTTAGCCGGGTGGGTATTTGTAAAGAACTGCTTACGGACCAAGGTACACCCTTTATGTCCCGGGTTATGAAGGAGCTGTGTAAATTGTTCAAAGTGACGCAATTACGTACATCTGTGTATCACCCCCAAACCGATGGGCTGGTTGAAAGATTCAACAAAACCCTAAAACAAATGTTGAAGAAAGTGGTGGATAGAGATGGAAAGGATTGGGACTGTCTACTTCCTTATCTGATGTTTGCTATTAGGGAGGTGCCCCAATCCTCTACGGGATTCTCCCCCTTTGAGTTACTGTATGGGAGACACCCAAGAGGGCTGTTGGATATTGCCAAGGAAACTTGGGAAAGTGAGAGTTCTCCCCACAGGAGTGTGATTGAGCATGTCGCCCTGATGCAAGACCGAATTGCACAGGTAATGCCCATCGTGAAGGAACATTTGGCCCAAGCGCAGTTAGCACAGCAGAGAGTGTACAACCGTGGAGCCAAGACCCGTACCTTTTCCCCGGGGGATAGGATACTGGTACTTGTCCCTACGGTTGAAAGTAAATTCCTTGCCAAATGGCAAGGCCCCTACGAGATAATGGAAAAAGTGAGCGAAGTGAATTACAAGGTCAGACAACCAGGAAGGCGAAAGCCCGAACAGATCTATCACGTTAATCTGTTGAAAGCCTGGAGGGATAGAGAGTCCCTAGTCGCAGACACTTGGTCACCAGCTCAAACTGGTTGCGTGATTCCTGAGGTTGGAATAGCAGCCACCTTGTCACAACCCCAACAACAGGAGGTTAAGGAGTTTGTGCTTCGCAACAAGGAGGTATTCTCTGAGCTGTCGGGACAAACATCTGGGGTAGAGCATGACATCATTACCCCGCCCAGTGAAAGGGTGAAGTTAAAACCCTATCGGATCCCAGAGGCCCGACGGGAGGCAATACGGGAGGAAGTACAGAAAATGCTGAACTTAGGGGTGATAGAGGAGTCCCAAAGTGATTGGTCTAGTCCCATTGTGTTGGTGCCTAAACCGGATGGGAGCTGGCGATTTTGTAACGATTTTCGTCAGTTGAACAAAGTTACAAAATTTGACACCTACCCCATGCCACGTATAGATGAGTTGATCGACCGGCTGGGAACAGCCCGATACATGACGACTCTTGACCTCACAAAAGGGTATTGGCAAATCCCCCTGGCCAAGTCGGCCAAAGAGAAAACCGCATTTGTAACCCCAGACGGGGCGTTCCAATATAAAAGAATGCCGTTCGGGTTACAGAATGCGCCGGCCACATTCCAGCGGAAAATGGACCAGATGCTGAGGCCCCATCGGAAGTATGCTGCGGCTTACCTGGATGACATAATTGTCCATAGCACAGATTGGGCCTCACATCTGCCAAAAGTGCAAGCAGTCCTGGACTCTGTTCGGGAAGCGGGGTTTACGGCTAACCCCAAGAAGTGTACCATTGGGCAGGAAGAGGCCAAATATCTTGGGTACACCATTGGGAGGGGAGTAATAAAACCCCAACTCAACAAAGTCGAGGCCATCCAGAGTTGGCCACGTCCCAACAGCAAGAAGCAGGTACGAGCCTTTCTGGGAATCGCTGGGTATTATCGGCGATTCATTCCCCACTTTGCTTCTAAGGCTGTGCCCCTAACCAACCTGACGAAGGGGAAAGGGTCGGTCATGATTAAATGGACCCCCGAGGCTGAGGCAGCATTCCAATTCTTGAAACAAGCCTTATGTAGCCAGCCAGTGTTGTACTCACCCGACTTCTCTAAAGACTTTGTCGTACAAAGTGATGCGTCAGATGTGGGGTTAGGAGCAGTATTGTCCCAGGTCTGGAACGGGGAAGAGCACCCAGTCATTTACCTCAGCAGGAAGTTGAAGTCCCATGAGGTAAATTACGCCACCGTTGAAAAGGAGTGTTTAGCGGTGAAGTGGGCTCTAGATTCCCTTCGGTACTACCTGCTAGGTAGGCACTTTGACTTGGTTACGGATCACGCTCCGTTAAAGTGGATGGCTCAAAACAAGGAAACAAATAGAAGAGTGAATAGGTGGTTCCTGGCCCTCCAGGAATTCAACTTCACAGTAAAGCATCGCCCTGGCGTTCAAATGGGGAATGTGGATGCTTTGTCTCGAGTACATGAATGCCTGATTGCTGGTGTTCCAACCCCGAGGTTAAAACAAGAGGGGGGGGGTATGTGACAGCAGGAAGGTAAAGTCACCTGGTTGCATCCAGGGGGGTAGATATATTTCGCCCAGATTCAGGCTTTACGCCGACTTATACAACTAGGCGGAGAGTTGTATAAGCCCAGCTAAGGCTAGTGGGCTCATGGATGACTCATACCTCTAGGGAGAGTGCTGGGCGTCGTGCAGACAGGGAGTTGAGTAGACCAGCTGAAGCCTGTCAGTTCGTTTAAGGCCTCTATAAAAACTCCCAGATTCATTAGGTGTTTGCTCATGCCTGGAACCAGACCTGTGTGGACTGTCTAGGGAGAGTGAACCCCTGTGCGGTGAGACAAAGCCTGTGTGGCTATTTGCTTGGACATTTAAAACCAGGGACTTAGGGACTAGGACAGCACTAGGCTGATCCCAGTTGTTAGTTAGGAAACCTGTATGTTTAGTTAGAGGTCAAGTTGACCAGGATTTATTTTGTTTATGTTTCTTTTGCTTTGCTGTGTTTTGTCACTGTAAATAGAAAATAAACCGCACCTTTTTGATTTTGAAAACCACAACCTCCGTTTGCTGGGCCTGTTTTTGTGTGGGGAGCCCATCCCGGGGGTCACCCACACCCGCTGCCGAGCTAACCCCCTCACAATATATATATATATATATATATATATATAAATATAATATATATATATATATATGTAGCGCTACCCCCAGTTAAGAGAGCCGCTGGTTTGATTTCGGGCCCTGCATACAGCACCGCCAACCCCCGGCAATCTTACTCGACCCACTCTGGCACAGTTAGTCTAGGGTTAAACTTATATCACATTCAGTAATATTGCAAGGGGCAATCTCTTTTGCAGTAAGACAACACACTGAGGCGAGAGATCAAATGCAACAGCTTTACTTTTATATCAAAAGCATAGGCAGAACAGAACACATGCAACTTGCTTACAGAGCCCTGCAGCAATAGGTGTAGCACACAACAATGGCCCAGCGCGGTAACCCACCGCGCGCAGCTATTATGGTGTACGCGCCCTGTGGCGCACTAAACAATATTCTATCTCTCCTCCCTGGTCAGGCCTGACATAGAAGAAATCTCAGTCTTTTCACTTGTTATTTCTTCGCATGCAAACTTTCGGTGGTGCACTTGATGAAATAGTATTTGTAATCCACAAGTAGGCAGTCTCAAGGAACACTATACTGGAGAACCTTTAACTCTGTGCTGCTACTGGTCTCCTAATGGAACAACAAACAACGATAGGTGGGCCAAGGCAGTCTATAGGCCTAAACACGGTACAGTCTATTGGCTTGAGCAAGTGCTCGCTCACCACTCCGGACGCGATCCCAGTCCGGGACTTCCACCTGCTGTGTCTCCGCACACAGCGTCTGCAACGATCGGGACCCCGATCTAACTGATGTCCTCACTCAACAAGTCCGGTGCCACCCAGGCTCCGCAGTGGGGTGAAAGGCTCTTCGGAAGTTGCGCAAGGCCCCAGGCTTCAGGCCTTGCACTGCAGCAGATCCGCACAGGAAGAAACTGTTGCTTGCAGCGCGGTGTCCAAAGAGGCCGAGCTCCGCCTCGCCTCCCTCTTAAATAGCCCCTCACATGAGTCTCTGCGGTGGCTAATTGCACTCTGGGTGCCGAACGGGGTTCTGGGTAATGTAGTCCCGGGGCCTTAAAGGAGACCCCGCTACACACTCCCCCCACTTAAACTCTTTGGTCCCCAAAGATAACATAACACTACATTACAGAACGTACAACATCAATCAAAGTTTCGTATGATGTTGGCAAAGGAAATTCCCACCAAAAACGAGGCAGTGAACTTCCCTGCCCACAGGTCACACTATCCTCAGTGTCCTGCCTAACTGTGCCAGAGAGTGAGTTGGGGTTGCCCCCCACTAAATGAACAGTGGGAGGATCAGGGTCTTCCATACTCCTCCTGGCAGTAACCACAGTGTCTTCCTCACTCCTCCCCATCTGTGGGTAAGTTAATCTTCTGGGAGGCTTTATGGCCCTTCACTTCCTCTGTCCTCTAGGACTTTCTGTTGAAACAGGCTCCTCTTCTGGAATCGACTCAGGAATTTCCTCTGGTTCGGGAGCACTGGATTCCGGAGCAGGGGGGTACATGGATTCCCTTGGATCTTCCTCGGGGAGCAAGTCACAGGCACTTTCCCAAGAATCTGACCAAGGACTGGACAGGATGAATTCAGTAGCTTCTGCATTCAGTGTCTGATCTATGGTGTCTTCTTCAGGTGGAAGATCAATAGCAGAAGTTCCTGGGACCTGTGAAGGCCAAAGCCAATCAAGTTCTTTTCCCTCACCTTCACTTATCTCTGAGGTCTCTGTATCCCTGACCTGAGGGGTCTGGGACCGGGTGTTTGGTCTGGGAGTATCCAGGGTGGAGGTTGGCTCAGGGGAATCCATCACAGGGGGTATCCGAACTGCCTCAGCTAGTGGGAGTAAGTGGTTTCGGTGCCAGGTCTTCAAGGGTCCCACCTTCCCTTCTGGTTTAAGTCTATAAACGGGTAGACCCGGTAGTCTTTTGCAAACAACATAAGGTTCAGGTCTCCATCTGTCTGCAAGCTTGTGTTTTCCAGGGACTCCCAGGTTTCGTAGAAGAACTCGGTCTCCAGGTTGCAGGTCCTGGATCTGAACCTTCAGGTCGAAGTTCCTCTTGTTGCGGGCCCCCCTTTGGTCTGAGGCCGCCTGGGCCTGCTCATATCCAATTTCAAATTATGTCTGAGTCTGTCAACATATCCTTTGTGGGAAGTGGCAGAGCAATGGTCTATGGAAGTGCCAAAGGCCAGATCTACTGGTAGTCTTGCTTCTCTGCCGAACATAAGTCGATAGGGTGAGTACCCTGTAGCGTCACTGGTGGTGCTGTTGTATGCATGCACAACTGCAGCTATGTGGTTGCTCCAATGCTGCTTCTTTTCACTGCTTAGGGTCCCCAGCATGTTGAGCAGGGTTCGGTTGAACCTCTCCGGCTGAGCATCACCTTGTAGATGATAGGGGGTAGTTCTTGTCTTCTTGATTCCCAAAGAATCCAGGAGCTTCCGGATCAACCGACTTTCAAAATCCCTTCCCTGATCCGAATGGAGCCGTTAAGGTATCACATAGTGTACGAAGTATTTCTCCATCAGCACTTTGGCCACAGTTGAAGCCTTCTGGTCCTTGGTTGGGAAGGCCTGGGCATACCGGGTGAAATGGTCGGTTACTACCAGAACATTTCCTAGTCCACTCAGGTCAGGCTCGAGGCAGAGAAAATCAATGCATACCAGATCACGTGGGCTTTGACTTTGCAGATGGCCCATTGGGGCAGCTTGATGAGGTAAAGTCTTTCTCTGGATGCATCGTGCACATGAGTGGCAGTATTCTTCAACTTCAGCCCTCATGCAGGGCCAATAGAAACGGTCCCTAACGAGTTGGAAAGTCCTTTCCGCCCCTAGGTGGCCATGGTTGTCGTGCAAAGCAACCAGAACAGTCTCTCTGTGTTTCTCGGGCAGGAACAATTGCCATTTGTCTTCCAGGTCATCAGAGGGGCCCCTTCGGTAGACCACTCCCTGATGCACCTGCAACCTGTCCCACTCCTTCCTCAACAGGCAAGCTTCCTTTGAAGGGTGACGTAAAAGTCTATTCGGGTCCTGATTCTCCAGGGCCTCTTGGACCAATCTCCCCATGGAGTCTTCCAATTGGTCGGATCTCAACTCCTTCTTGGACAGCTTTGGCAAGTTATCTTCCCCCAGTTGGGTTACTCCACAGTATTGCTTGGGAACTCCTACTACGGTAACCCCTATCTCTTCTGATCTTGAGCCGCCACTGGCTTGGAGTTCAGCCCCTTGACAGAGGGCCCGCACCCCGTCGGGTGCCACTTGGGTCCAGTCTTCTGTACTGCAAGTGGGAACATGAGATCTTCTGGACAAGGCGTCCGCATCTCGATTTCCCGCCCCAGACCTGTATTTCAGGCTGAAATTGAAGGCAGACAGGTGAGGGGGTTGTTGTCCGTTTTCACAGTGAAGTCTGCTCCATACAGATAATCTCGGAGTTTGTCAACTACGGCCCACTTGAGGGCCAGGAACTCCAACTTATGAGTAGGATAGTTCTTTTCGGAGGGGGTCAGGCTTCTGCTCACGTATGCAACGGGTCTCAGTTGCCCTTCATGCTCCTGGTAGAGCACTCCTCCCAAACCATCATGGCTGGCATCTACGTGGAGTTCATAAGGCTTCTTTGGGTCTGCATAGGCCAGAACAGGGGCAGTGGTTAAGTTATTTTTCAACATCTGGAAGGCGTCTTCACACTTCTCATTCTACTGGTCCTTGACTGACTCCCCTGGCTTCCTTTTGCCTGTGTCATCCTCTTCCCCCTCCGTCTTAAGCAGCTCATTCAGAGGCCTGGCTATCCGAGCAAACCCCTCCACAAACCTCCTGTAATAGGAACAGAACCCCAGGAAGGATCTGAGCTCTGTCACAGTGGTGGGCCTGGGCCAGGAGGTGACTGCCTCCAATTTTTCGGGGTTTGTGGCTACCCCATCTTCAGACACTATGTGCCCCAGATAGTTGACTGATGATTGATAGAATTGGCATTTTTCAGGTGAGAGCTTGAGTCCTTCCTCACTCAGTCTCTTCAAAACTTTCTCCAGCCTCTCTTCATGTTCTTCCAAGGTTCTTCCGAAGACAATGATGTCATCCAAGTATACTAAGACTTCGATGAGGTTCATGTCTCCTACAGTCTTCTCCATAAGACGTTGGAAGGTAGCTGGGGCTCCAGACAGACCTTGAGGCATCCGATCAAATTCAAAGAACCCAACTGGGGTTATGAAAGCCGTCTTCTCTTTGTCTTCTGGATGCATCGGGATTTGATAGTACCCGCTCTTTAGGTCCATAACACTGAACCACTTGGCCCCAGACAAGCTCTGTAGGGCATCCTCTATCCTCGGAGTGGTATACTGGTCGGGTATGGTTCTCCTGTTGAGGGTCCTGTAGTCTATGCACAGCCTCAATGATCCATTCTTCTTTCTGACCACCACTATCGGGGAGGCATAGGGGCTTCTGGATTCTCGAATCACACCGGTTCGCTTTAGCTCAGCGAGCTGTTCCCTCAAGTCCTCGAGCTCTGCTAACGGAACTCGCCTGACTCTTTCCCTGAAGGGCTTGTCCTCCTGGAGGCGGATTCGATGGGTGGCACTCCTTGCACACCCCACATCGAACTCATCTTGGGAGAAGATCTTTTCCCACCTGGTCAACTGGGCCTTGACTCTCTCTTTCCAAGCCCTGGGTAGGTTCGGGTTCTCCATGGAAAGTTTCTCCCACACAGTGCTTTCTCCATCTGTCTTCTCCACATCCGACAAACCAACCGGGGTGGCAGGGCTCACCTGGCCCAGCAGCACCCTGGCTGGGATCTCCATGGGGCCACCTGTAGTATTCCTGACACTCACAGGTACCTTACAGTGGGCCTTCTTCAGGGCCCTCAACGGGACCACTTCTGGGACTAATTCTAAACCAGAATGTTCTCCCCTTGAGTCGGGTTCCAACATGACAAAGGGCCCAGGCTGTTCCCAAGTGAGTTTCACAGTGGCTTTCAAACAGGCCACTTCACCGGGCTGTAGCACTATTACTTTTCTTCCCAGCCTCCAAACCTTCCCTACCCCCTCTTCTGGGGCCTTCTGTTCTAAGATCAGTCGTTGATATCTTGTCTTCAACATTGGGTGGATCCTAGTGACTGTGGGGCCTTTTCCTTTTGTTAGAGGGGTCAAGAGTCTTCGGACCAGATCTGTGTTGGTCCCTATTATTAAGGAACTCTTGTTAGCTCCAGGCGGTCGGGGGCATACCACAGCTAAGGTATCAAACACTTCAGCCTTCCCGGCTATGGACGGGTCAAAAGTCAGTTTTATAGGCAGATAGCCATAGGTGTGCGCAGCCTACTGCATTAGGGTGTGCACCCCAAAGCCCAAACACACAATACCGATCGCTAACGGTGTTCATTCAGAAAGGGAAGGGGCCGGTAAATTACATATTTACTGGCCCCTTTCCCCACTCCTAAAATATCCCAGCAGCACCAGCCAATAGGAGAGGAGGGAAGCTGGCAGTGCTGCGGGGGAAAAATGGGAGCCATGGCAGTAGAGGAAATCTGTGCTGCACAGGGTGATTAGGGTGTGCCTGGGCACACCTGGCACACCCTGTGCGCACGCCTATGCAGATAGCCATCATAAGGGAAACTCTCTGTCCCAATTCCCCATATCTCCAGCTCTTCAATCTTCTGGATGGGTAGGTGACTTAAATGCTTGTCGTAAAAGTCCCGGTACAACAGGGTCACTTGCGCCCCAGTATCCAATATGGCTTTTGTGTAGACTCCCTCCACTTGAACAGGTACTATCGGGGAGGGACCCACCAGCTTCTCTGGATACCGCTTCGAAGGGGTCTCTTTCCTTTGATCTTTGCATTTTCCTTTTGGACTTTCTTTCTTCCATTTCTCTTTGGACTTAAGTCTCTCTTGGGCCTGGTATGCATTGATCTCCCTCCTTTTGATGGGTGTAACTACCCGCTGAGGGACACTACTCTCTTTCTTTGGGGTGCGTTCCCTCTGAGGAACCTTGCGTTTCTTCTGAGGGGTCTTGTCCACTCTTTTCATGTGCTTCTCATTCAGTTTGGAGCTCACTGGAGATGATGGGCACCCGGTTGACTCCTTCACCGGGGCCCGCTGAAGTTTTCCGGCGGCTTGCGGTTATTCATCTTTTTTTTCTTTGGACTGGCACACACTTTGGCGAAATGGCCAGCTCCTCCAAAATTTAAACAAATCATATCCCCCCAATCTTCCAGGGATGCGGGCGCTGAGGTGTTGGGAAACAGCTCCTTCCTCTGACTTTCCCTCTCTGGTTCCCTTGACTTCTTTTCCATCAGGGAGGTCAGCATTCCCAATACTTGGGACATCTGCGACTTCAAGGTATCCACCTCTGAGTCTCTTTCCAGGGTCATGGCCGTCCTGACCATCACCGGAGGAGGATTCACTGACTCAACTGGTTGGCTCCTCTTCTTCTCCTCCAGCATCGCTTCTTCCTCTCTGACCACTCGGATCAAGTCAGGGTACTCCAGGCTCTTCCCGTCCTGTCTGGTGCGTAGCGCCAATGCGATGGGGTCCAGGGGCTGACATCCTCTCATCACCTGTTGAACACGGGCCTCATCCACCTTCCGCGGGTCAATCCCCTTCTTCAGAATCATCTTATGCAGGATCTTATCCAGGCGCCTCATGAACTCTGACAGTTTCTCTCCTGTCTTTTGGTAGCAGTGCTCCAGCTGATAGGTGAGCTCAGTGATTTTCTCTGTTCCACGAACACATTCTGCAGAATGTCCAGATAGTCCTGTGCATCACAGTCCGTCTTACTCATCTTGAGGTTGTGTATGGCCTCTAGAGCAGGCTCCTTCAAGCTCTCAGCAATTCTCTGCTTCTTTCTGTGGTCTGGGACTTCCCATTCTTCTAAGGCCTGAGTGGCACCGTCTAACCACTCCTCAAACCCCTCTTCACCCGAAGGTACAGGTTTCCTTCCAGAGAATATTCTGAGTTTTCTGTATCCCGCCATTTGGTAGTCTGTAGGATCCTTCTTACACTGGGCTACAATTTCCCCCAGGACTGCGCATAATTCTGCGCTGAGAGTGGCAGGTGGCGACCCGGGACTTTCCCTTTTCTGCTGTTTTTCTGCTTTTGGGGTGGGTGATGGAGATAGTTTCGATGTCTGAAACCGTCCTCCTGGCTTGAGCGGCAGCGCGTGTATTAGGCTATAAGTCTGATCATCTATAGCTTCTACACTTGGATTCTTGCAATGCTCTCGAACTCCGTTCTTCCACTCTATTAGTGCGTAGGTCAGTGAGGAATTCGTCCTGACATCCACCACCCATGCCTTCTGGTGCGGGGACAGTGACATCACTAGCTGCTTCACCGCTTCTTCTTGCGAGATCCCTGGGAGTTCTATGACTACTACCCCGGCTGGATCTGTGCCGACCGCTTTGCACCACTGTCCTACTTCTAGTGGGTCCATGCTGGTACTTTTGGCGCGTTACTTGCTGTATCAGGATCCCGGACTCGAGAACCCCCAGTTAAGAGAGCCGCTGGTTTGATTTCGGGTTTGATTTCGGGCCCTGCATACAGCACCGCCAACCCCCGGCAATCTTACTCGACCCACTCTGGCACAGTTAGTCTGGGTTAAACTTATATCACATTCAGTAATATTGCAAGGGGCAATCTCTTTTGCAGTAAGACAACACACTGAGGCGAGAGATCAAATGCAACAGCTTTACTTTTATATCAAAAGCATAGGCAGAACAGAACACATGCAACTTGCTTACAGAGCCCTGCAGCAATAGGTGTAGCACACAACAATGGCCCAGCGCGGTATCCCACCGCGTGCAGCTATTATGGTGTACGCGCCCTGTGGCGCAACTAAACAATATTCTATCTCTCCTCCCTGGTCAGGCCTGACATAGAAGAAATCTCAGTCTTTTTACTTGTTATTTCTTCGCATGCAAACTTTCGGTGGTGCACTTGATGAAATAGTATTTGTAATCCACAAGTAGGCAGTCTCAAGGAACACTATACTGGAGACCCTTTAACTCTGTCCTGCTACTGGTCTCCTAATGGAACAACAAACAACGATAGGTGGGCCAAGGCAGTCTATGGGCCTAAACACGGTACAGTCTATTGGCTTGAGCAAGTGCTCGCTCACCACTCCGGACGCGATCCCAGTCCGGGACTTCCACCTGCTGTGTCTCTGCACACAGCGTCTGCAACGATCGGGTCCCCGATCTAACTGATGTCCTCACTCGACAAGTCCAGTGCCACCCAGGCTCCGCAGTGGGGTGGAAGGCTCTTCGGAAGTTGCGCAAGGCCCCAGGCTTCAGGCCTTGCACTGCAGCAGATCCGCACAGGAAGAAACTGTTGCTTGCAGCGCGGTGTCCAAAGAGGCCGAGCTCCGCCTCGCCTCCCTCTTAAATAGCCCCTCCCATGAGTCTCTGCGGTGGCTAATTGCACTCTGGGTGCCGAACGGGGTTCTGGGTAACGTAGTCCCGGGGCCTTAAAGGAGACCCAGCTACATATATATATATATATATATATATATATATATATATATATATATATATATATTGTTTGGGGGCTCTAAGTAATTTTCTAGCAAAAAATACAGATTTTTACTTGTAAGTAACAAATCTCAGAAATAGGCCTGGTCTTGAAGTGGTTAATTGAACAAGCTGAAATTAGAAGCTGATTACTGGTTACTATGCAGAGCTGCACCAGATTTTGTGTTCCCCCCCGTGAATCAATGACATTGCTTTTGTTGCAGTGCAATCAGCCCTGAGCACTAGTTGTTCAAATAGTTATTTGCAGTAATGTACCGAGTCTGATTCCCTTTTTCAAAGGAAAATATCCCTCCAAGGTCTGTTTGTCAATGGGTAGCCATATGCCGTGTTGTGTTTGGAAATCTTGTGTTTTATTGGCTGGAAGTTATGTTGTTTTGTGTTTTCTTCAAGTAAAGTACATTTTCATAGGTTGATGCCCTATGTGTTACACAGCCAGTCTGCTGCCTCTGCTCCCAGAAGGAAGTTAAACTTTATTCCGCTTTAGGTGTGGCAATAAAGGGTTTTGCAAGATGTTTTGTAAAATACATAAAAAAAAAAAACTGTAAAGGAAGAGAAGGTGCAGTCAAATTCAGTGCAAAACCCCTGGGATCTAATACAAGCATATTGCTCTGCGGATGGTCTTCTAACAGGAAGAGCTGCACTTCCAGGCACAGAATCAAATCAGGGCTTCTGTTGAATTTCATGTAGAAAAATAAACTAAGTGCACTCTTTTTATTTTCACGTGTGCACATTGTTTAGAAGGGGTTCCTGTGGTGAATAGCCACTAGCCGGACAGTGTTGCTTTAGCCTAGCTAAATGGCCGAGCCTCCTGGCAGGAGAAGGGCTGTGTTTATTTGACTTTTCTAGGGATGTGCGTGAATACAAACCAGCGGTTTAAGGAAAAGGTAATGAACAGAGATGTATTTAGAGCAAGGGCCGCTGTGAGGATTTTACAGTAAGTTAATTCATAGTAAGTGAGCTCAGTGTGTGCCCTGTGTGCTTTAACTTCTCTGCCCACCATCAGAAATAGAAGCGGTGTGTACAGACACCGCTGTAAATCCTTTTCTCATTTGGGGGCATGCTTATCAGAGAAGTAAAATTTACCAATAATCACTTCAATACATAGGGAAAATATAGTGTACATGAAAAAAGTACCGCTATACAGTACAACACATATAATTATGCACTAAATGCAGATTTAGGAGTCTGTGACATCAGAGGTGTGCAGAAATTGTAACCATGATGTACCGTATATACTCGAGTATAAGCCAAGTTTTTCAGCACATTTTTTTGTGCTGAAAATGCCCCCCTCGGCTTATACTCGAGTCACCTTTTTGTGCCTGATCTCCCGGACTTTAAAGACCCGGTACCAGCCGGACGTAGGTCCCCTGGACCCTAAACTTGGCACACATGTATCCACACTCTTCCTCTACAAGTGTGCAAAGGTTGTTGTCCGGAGGACCTACGGCCGGGGAGCACCGATTTTTCAAAGCCAGGCACCCCTTCCATAGACTCCCATGTTGAACTGTAATTTCTCCGGTGAATTTGGGGACCCGATACCGACCGGTCGTAGGTCCACTGGACCCGGAAATTGGCACACATGTAGCCCCATTTCTCCTCTATAAATGTGCAAAGATTTGTCTGGGGGACCTAGGGCCGGGGAGCACCGATTTTTCAAAGCCGGGCACCCCTTCCATAGACTCCCATGTTAAACGTCAGTCTAGTCATGGACACAGTGAGGCATGGGCACAGTGAAGCATGGGCACAGTGAGGCATGGGCACAGTGAGGCATGGGCACAGTGAGGCATGGACACAGTGAGGCATGCACATGGACACAGTGAGGCAAAGTGAGGCACAGTGAGGCATGCAGATGGACACCTTAGGCTTATACTCGAGTCAATACATTTTCCCAGTTTTTTGTGGTAAAATTAGGTGCCTCGGCTTATATTCGGGTCGGCTTATACTCGAGTATATGCGGTAAATGTAACTGCATAAAATGCACTAACTAAAATAATAAAAGAATCCTGTTTTATTTTTTATTTCTGTGGTCAACAGCAAACGCAGACTGCAGTTTATACTGTATGTATATGTCATTCTTTCATGGTGACAGCTGTCTATACTCTGTCCCCATCAGCCTTACGGGAAACCTACAGTCTTTTGTGCCAGAAAGGTGTGCTACCTATTTCGTCTGTTCTTAAAGGGGTTGTAAAGGCTTGTGTTTTTTCACCTTAATGCCGCGTACACACGTACGTTTTTAATGTCATTTTAAAAAACGACGTTTTTCTCTACGTGATTTTTCTTGTTTCCTCTCAAGCCTGTCTTGCATACACATGTTCATGAAAAAAAAAAAAAAGAGCAAAGCGCAGTGACGTACAACACGTACGACGGCACTATAAAGGGGAAGTTCTGTTCGAATGGCGCCACCCTTCATGTTAGTAAAGTTTGTTGATCGGCGATTCGTGCTTTTCAGCCTCGTGCTTTTCAGTCCGTTACAGCGTGACGAATGTGCTATATCCATTACGAACGCTAGTTTTACCAGACTGAGCGCTCCCGTCTCATACTTGATTCTGAGCATGCGCGTTTTTTTTCCCCTCGTAAAAGCATACACACTACCGTTTTTCACAACGTGAAAAACGACGTGAAAAAATAGAGCAGGTTCTCATCTTTTTAGGCCATTTTTCACGTCGTTAAAAATGTTCTGGAGCCTACACACGATCGTTTTTAATGCCCAATTAAAAAAATTGCATTGTTAACGTCGTTAAAAATGGTTGTGTGTATGCAGCATTAGGCATCCTATGCCTTAAGGTGAAAAAACACCTGGCAGTCACCCCCCCCACCCCCCTCCCCTCGTTTTACTTACCTGAATCCCTTCATCTCTTTGGCGAGGACACGCTGTCCTTCTCTCCATGGGGTGCCGTCTCTTGATTGGATAGATTGATTGTAGCGCAGCCATTGGCTCCCGCTGCTGTCAATCAAATCCAATGACGCGGGCGCCTGGGGGTGGGGCCGAGACCGGCATTTGTGTCTGTGGACGCAAATGCTGGACACAGATGCGCGCCCGCAAGTTAACCCCCTCAGGAGAGTGCTTCTCCTCGGGGGTTATCTGATGCGAGGAGGAGCAGTGAGAGCCGCCGGGGGCCCCCAGAAGACGTAGATCGGGGCCACTCTGTGCAAAACGAGCTGCACAGTGGAGGTAAGTATGACATGTTTGTTATTTAAAAAAAATAAAAAACGATCCTTTACAACCACTTTAAAGCTGAACGTCAGGCAAACTGCTAAATACAAAGATGAAAAATGTATAAGGGAGCTGCTTTGCCTGCCAAAGGATTTGTATGTCTGTCTTACGACCCATTCAAGGGAATTATTCTTAAAGTGATTGTAAAATCAGGAGGTTTTTTATCTTAATGCATAAGCCTTCTGTGTGCAGCAGCCCCCCTCAGCCCCCCCCCCTATTGCTTACCTGAGCCCCATCTCTATCCAGCAATATCCAGGACTCCCCTCCTCATTGGCTTAGACACAGCAGCAGCACCATTGGGTCCCATTGCTGTCAATCAAATTCAGTTAGCCAATGAGTAGAGAGAGGGGGCAAGACGGGGGCCGAACCGCAGCTCCATGTCTGAATGGATACACAGAGCTGTACCTCGGCTCACATGCCCCCAGCTGCTTGCTGTGGGGGCACTCAAAGGGAGGGAGGGGCCAAAGAGGGACCCGAGAAGAGGAGGATCTGGGCTGCTCTGTGCAAAACCAGGGGTTGCACAGGGTTAGTAAGTATAACATGTTTGTTATTTTTTATTGAAAAAAAAAGGAGACTTTACAATCACTTTAACATCATATACATTTTTAGAATTATAAACACTGAAGTGTATGCAGCCTTAGTGGCCCAGCTATAAATAACAGAGCAAAACCTAAAGCTGTATATTCTTGGACATAAAACCCAACTGAACCTTCCATTTAAATCAGCTAAATATCAAAATGGTGTTCAAATTCAGTTCACTTTCTTTATAAAGCACCCACAGCCTGGGTAGAAACACCTATCGTCTATCAGCATACTGTACAGAAGGGCCCTTGCTCTCTGTTTGAAAGCAGTGGTGTCTCTGTAGAGGTTCAACATGCCCTCACTGTGTCAGAGCTGGAGCTCTCCCGTTCAGGCTTTCTCAGCCTTTTTTCAGTCAAGCCACCCTTTAAAACATTACACAATCTTGAGGCATCCCATTTTAAAATGTAAAAAACGAAACTAATAGTTTTACATAATGCAGCAACATCCACAGACATAGGACATTCAGCAAAAGGTAATTTATTTTTACAAAGCAAATAAACCTTTACACACTGGTACTGAGCTGACTAGTATTCCAGCATTTCTCTTTTACCATGGATTCTCCCTCATTCAGCTAATGTGACCCCAGTGCTGTGGGAGAGGAGCAGGAGAGGGGTAAACAAGGACGGCCTCAGGTGCCCAACATCTTCCTTATCAACCTGCCCAAGGTTGTAATGCTGCACAATAAAAACCTGTGGCTCTGTGTAACAAAAAAGGCAGGCTTGATTCGCCCACCAGCTCGTTGACAATTTTTAGGTAATTTAAACGTAGTTTGCCCCAGTACCCTTGAAGAACCCAGGGGGGACTCCATATTGCTGCATCACCCCTGTTGAAAAGGCTTTTCTGATTGAAAAATAAAAGGACTAAGCAGGGGGTGTGGCATACCTTTGCAGAGAGACCAGTGCTTCCACATTGTCCTTTGCATCATGTTGGCAGGGGATAAGCGTTTGTGGCTGCTTTCTGAACTGTAAGACTTTGAACACCTTTTTTAATACACTTGAAATATATTTTGCTGGTTTAAATGGAATGTTCAATCAGGCTTTAATCCCTTTGATCCAGCACCTCCTGGCCCTTAAGGGGTTTAAGATACGGAGAGGCATGTTTTATGATCATGTGACCACCGTGATTGGGTGCCATGGCGGTCACATGATCGGAAAGCTCCCTATTGCAGGAAGCGATTAGGAGCTTTCCGTTAGCCGCCGGTAACTTTGCCGGGAGCGGCACAGCTGTGTCTGCAAATTGGTACACAAATATGTGACTTCTCTGCACCAAGGCCCACCTGCCGAGAGGCCACAAATTTTGCGTACCATCGGCGCCTAGGAGTCAAATACAAGATAAAATAAGTACTCTATCCACCCATTGAGGTCTATATGATGATTTATGAATTTTTGAGTTTCAATAACCCACCAATTAGACCATGGGGTTGATTTACTAAAGGCAGATAGACTGTGCATTTTGCAATGTCCAGCTGCACTCTGCAAGAGCAGTTGCTCCAAAGCTTAGTAAATGAGCAGAAGCGCTGCTGACTTCCATCATCCAATCTCGTGCAAGCAAAAATGCTGTTTTTTTTTGTTTTGTTTTTCTTGCAGGCGACTCATTTACTAAGCTCTGGAGTAACTGCACTTGCAAAGTGCACAGTCTATATGCTGTTAGTAAATCAACCTCTATGTCTTTCATAATTAATGTCCCGGAAATGTAGCAATGCTTTTTATTTTTTATCTCTGCAAAAGGTATCACTACTGATATCATAGTGATAATATGAAGCAAGCCTGTGTATATTATGTAGCATAGCTTGACTTTTTTGTATAGAGGTCGAATGTTTGAATGGATTGTCTAATAACTTTGTATTCCGCTTTTTGTTCTTTTTTTTCTGGCTCTTCTTTTTTTGTATAAATCGATGAATAAAAAAACGAATAACATATATTAAAAAATAAATACGAGACTTCAGCTCTAGTTTTTGCTCTTTTATTCATACCGGTGCCACTAAAGCTGTATACAGTCACTTCAGTGGTGAGATTCTGCAAATTTATATGGTGTTAAGAGGAACTCTACTAAATGCCCTTGAGTGGGAGGTGAGACGGAAATACAGATACTTTGGCCAGTAAAGCAGCTTCTTTATATGAATTCCATCTGTGTATTTAGGTGTTTGCCTGAAGTTCATCTTTAAGAAAAGACATAATAGGCTTTTGTTTTGATGCACCTGGAATGTATTTAGCCGATTTTAATTGTAACTTCAGTTGGGCTCTACTGTTGGTTGAAATCATATATTAAAAATCAAAATTTGACAGGCAGAGTTGAGGTGTTGTATTGCCCCCTCACCTCCTGCTTTTAACCCTTTAGACCCCACATTAGCATGTCACAACTACGTACACTCTACGCAGTTGCGGGGCTCTTGCAAAACAGCCCTTCCACTTTAATGGGCCTTTATTAGTGGGCCATAGCACCCACTGAAAGCGACACAAGAAATAATTCCTACCATGGACACAAAGCACAGCATCACGACCATGGCATGTGTACACCACTTCCTCTGCAGCTAAAGGGTGTGCAATTGGACAGTGATAAACTGAGGCTCAACAGCAGGGTTTTACCATTACCTTTCCGCTAGTGTGAATGAGCCCTTACAGTAAAGCTGTGGAAAATATAAAAATGCAAAATTTACAGCAATGTTAGGTAGCTGTAGACATAAGCTCTTTTTGTGGAATCTTTTACTCCAGTGCTGTCTAAAGCCTTCTGGAACCAGCTAAACAAATAATGATGTTCACAAAGTCAGTATGTATATTACTATATGCACCACTTGACCCATGTGAAAATGGGCCTACTAACAGGTTGCCCAATCACAAGACTTTGCTTTGTGGAGTGGAGTAAAGACAGTGGGCTTGGGTTTGTGAAAGGAAGCACCAGGTTATGCCTAGAGTGGAAGATCTGCTATTGTATTTTTGTTCTCCACAGGTATGCTTTAAAAAATTGCTTTGTTACCAGGCTAGTGACCATCTACTGGCAGAACCCCCTAGCAACATTTCCATTTATGATGCACAATGGAGCTAACATTGTCTGTGACCCTAACCACCAAGCCCTGCACTGCAGTGTGTATACCCCGAGAAGTGAATAGGAACAAGCATCTTATTAGTGTTTTATAACCTATACTGGACAGAGTTAAAAGATACCATTAGACCATTGTGAACTGGTTTATTGCTGTCTCTGTCCCGGTTTGGGAGATTTTCACTCACATCCAGTCAAGGTGACACAGCAGCAAGTAAGGATAAACCTCTACAATAGGGACACAGACTGAAAAACCTTTTGAATGTTGCAACCCTTACCCATCCCCAGAGCAGCAAAACCCCAGTTTTGAGTGTTCTGCTTCATTAATGTCTAAAGGATGATGGGATATGTAATACAGAACCTTTGGTTAATGAGGTCACCCTTCCTGCAGATGTTTGTAGAAGCTTTGGAACAGAAGCCGGTGGGAATCTGAAATATAGTTTGCTAAACTGCTTGTAATACATATAATAGGTCTGGGAGTTTTTCGTTTTTTAATAAAGTTTCACTTTAAAATGAATTCCAGATACCAATATGGCAAAAATTTCATGAATATCGTACAAAGCAGTTGTATAAATGGGCTGTGTAATTGCAGAACCGGAGGATGTATTGTCATATCTATAACAAAAATTGGCACAACTGCTTCCCATACATTTTGTGCTTCATAAATAACCTGTACAGAGTGTGTACTGTGATCTAGTGCTTCCTACTATCTATTAGCTAAATTCATCTTTCTTATCTTAGCATTAAGAAGCTTATAATCTTAAATCTAGTCTACTTGTAAAACAGGTTGGGCTTCTTGCCAACAGACCTGAATTTGGGAGTCTTCAAAGATTCCCTTTTCATTTTCTCCTGTGTAAGCACACAGGATTTAGAATAGCTTTAATGTTCGGGCTGTTTTGGAAAAAAGACAAATCTACAAAAGAGAGAAAGTTGTAGTTGAAAATATAAGAATGTTTTAATTGGTAGTTGCAAAAAAACTAAGTCATACTGAAAATCTGAGGGAATGTACTGCAAGTTCAGGGGGTTGATTTAGGAGGAGTTCGCTAGATTTGTGTAGAAATGTCTATTGATATTGAGATATTGGAGACAATGATATATTCAGAGGTCATATATGACTACGTTACCTACGCAAAGATCTCTTTGATTGGAGAGCCCCAGTGAAAGATGTTATGCACATGCAATGGTGAGACGATAGTGCTTCGTATAATTATTATTATTATACAGGATTTATATAGCGCCGAAAGTTTGCGCAGCGCTTTACAACAGTAGGGCAGACAGTACAAATTGGTAGAGTTGATGTAGCTCTCTCCCTCTATATTTAAGATGGTGACTCACATTTGCGCCTCTTGTCTGTTAGCAACATGGAATGGCAGGGCCCCCAGGAGGTCCAGACCAGTCACAACGGGGTTGATTTACTAAAATTGAAGTGTGCAAAATCTGGTGCAGCTCTGCATAATAACCAATCAGCTTCCAGGTTTTAGGCCAGGTTCACATTGGTACGACATGACTGTTGTACAACTGTCATCCTTCTTTGCCCTGCAACATCAATCCTACATCGGTCCTACTTCCATCTGACTTGAATGAACAGGATACAATTTTGTTCCGACTTTGAGATAGTCCGAATTGTCTTTTGACCAATCAAAACAATTCTAGTGTGACATATATCCCTTTTTCTGCTACTGTAATTACCATGTCGGATGTCACAAGTCGGATGGTTAGGACGAGGATCCGACTTTGATCCGACTTCAGTGATATTGAATGGGCTGAAAACTGATCAAGGTCGGACCAAAGTAGTGCAGGAACCTTTTCTAAAGTCGAACTGACTTGTGTCCGACCAGTTAAGACGACTCTCATAGAGAATCATTGATTTGTACACGTCATGCGACATGTGCTACGAAAGTCAGAACGTATGTCGCACCAGTGTGGGCATTACTGCCAAAGCTTGATTGAACAAGCTGAAGTTAGAAGCTGCTTGGCTACCATGCACAGATGCACCAGATTTCGCACTCTTTAGTTTTAGTGAATCAACCCCACTGTGTCCATGTACCACACAAACACTGCCCTTCCAGCCTCAGCTATAAGGGCACTATCACACTGGAGTAGGCGGGCATCGGCAGTAAAGCGCCGCTATTTTTAGCGGCGCATTACCAATGTTTTTGCTGCGCTTTTCGAATGATAGCGGGCCATTTTTAACCCCCGCTAGCGGCCGGAAGAGGGTTAAAAGCGCCGGCAAAGTGCCGCTGCAGCAGCGCTTTTCCGGCACTTCGGTGGCGCACCCATTGATTTCAATGTTCAGGGGTGCTTTAAGAGTGATGTATACACCGCTCCTAAAGCACCTGCAAGATGCTGCTTGCAGGACTTTTTTTAGCGTCCTCCCAGCGCACCGATCAGTTGCGAAAGCCCTCGGGTTTTCACACTGGAATGACAGGAGAGACGCTTTGCAGGCGCTATTTTTAGCGCTATAGCACCTATAAAGCGCCTCAGTGTGAAAAAAGCCTAATGCCGCGTACACACGGCCGTTTTTAATGTCATTGAAAAAAACGACGTTTTTCTCGACGTGATTTTTCGTGTTTCCTCTCAAGCCTGCCTTGCCTACACACTATTGTGAAAAAAAATGCTTGAGTAAAGCGCGGTGACGTACAACACGTACGACGGCACTATAAAGGGGAAGTTCTATTCGGATGGCACCACCCTTTGGGCTGTTTTTGCTGATCCTCGTATAAGTAAAGTTTGCTGAGAGCCGATTTGCGCTTTTCAGCCTCATGCTCTTCAGTCCGTTAAAGCGTGACGAATGTGCTATCTCCATTACGAACGTTAGTTTTACCAGAAGGAGCGCTCCCGTCTCATACTTGATTCTGAGCATGCACATTTTTTTTCCCCTCGTAAAAGCATACACACTACTGTTTTTCACGACGTTAAAAAGAACGACGTGAAAAACGACATGAAAAAATAGAGCAGGTTCTATTTTTTTTTTAGCCCATTTTTCACGTCGTTAAAAATGCTCTGGAGCCTACACACGATCGTTTTTAATGACCAATTTAAAAAATGGAATTTTTCACGCCATGAAAAACGGTCATGTGTATGCGGCATTAAGCCCCGTACACACGGTCAGACTTTTGGCCAACAAACTTCATTTTGAGTAAGTTGGACCAACAATCCAACCGTGTGTACGCTCCATCGGACAAACTTTTTTTTTTTTCATCTGACAAAAGTTGGGTCTGCAAACGGACAAACTTTTGGCCAACAAAGGTCCGATGGAGCAAAGTCTGACCGTGTGTACAGAAAACCATAGGACTTTTGTCCGATGGACAAAACAACTAATGTTAAAATCAACCAACAATAGCAGAAGTTGACCAAAGGGTGGCGGTAAAGAGCAGAAAAGAGCAGAAAAACCACGTGATGTTGCAAAAAGTTTTGGGAAAGTTTGCAGAAAAGTCCTGTGGTGTGTATGCTATGGGTGTGCCCGGCCAACTCCGTTCGGACAAAAATCCAGGGAAAAGTCAGATGGAAGTCCGACCGTGTGTATGGGGCTTAAGGCTCAAAACAAAGAGCAGGCTTAAGAGCAGATCTACTCTAAACTGCTGTCCTGAATGTCCGTTTTGCTAAAAGGAAACTCCAGAAAGGAGCACTTACTACAACACTAGGTACTGGCTACAGAAATGACATAATGTTTCTTCCTGCTTTGGTTTAGATTGCAGTCTGTACACATTGGTAGTAAAAAGATGTTCACAAACTTCAGTGGAGTGTGCAAATCAAGAATCTAGGTCAGCAAAACATATAAGTACTGCTATAGCCTAGCATTGTAAATGTGATAGCCACTTGATGTCTAAAGATTATTTTGACTCACTGCTAGAACTGAATGAATTTATTTGATCTGCCTGACCACTGACAACTGACCACTGTACATTCTAGATCCAATCCAAGTGCCCAAAGCAAGACACATTTTAAAGGCAAAAGTAGTGTAAAATAAATATGAAACATATAAAATAGTAATGGCACATAGCACTTATAAGGACATGTTCCTTCATTTGTTGTCACTATTAGACCCCTTTCACACTGTTGTGCTTTTCAGGCGTTTTAGTGCTAAAAATAGGACAGGAAAATAGTCCTGCAAGCAGCATCTTTGGGACGGCGGCACTTATCGGGTGCTTTTAACCCATACCTCGGCTGCTAGTGGCCAAAAAGTGCTGCTATAACAGCGGTAAAGCACCACTAAAACTAGCGGTGCTTTATCGCTACCCCCCCCCCGCCCCAGTGTTAAAGTAGCCTTGATTCCATTTATAATGCCAACTTTTTGGGGGAGAAACCAGCAAATTATGTTTGTTCCTCAAAACTGAAGCCTAATCTGCTTATATTTTTCCTTCCCTGGTACCTCCATCATCCCGCATCAGCATGCTATTGATGTTTTATTACCTTGTTTTAGTCCCAGCGAGGTCATCATCTCTGTGCCTTTTTATGTAATGCAGGCAGATCATAGCTAGTGGGAGCGGCATTACAGCACCCTTCCTCATTACTTCTTTACAGAGGCCTCAGCCCTAATGCAAGAAGTGGACAGGCTCTTGGCAGTTGTTATGCAAATAGAATGCCTTGATGGGTAGGTGCCAATCTAGAGGAGTTTGTGTTCCTGGGCAGAGTGCATTTCCATTTAGAGTGAAAAATAGAAAAAATATTGCGCTAAATGTAAAAACTAAAAAACAAGAAACAAAAAGCAGCTACACAACAATGTGACGAAAATTGTAAACGTGATAGAAATGAAAAAGTAGCGCTGGTAATTAAGGAAAAAACAAATAAATGTCTCTCAAAATATATAGTGAAAAATAAATGAATATCACACCAACCTAAAGGGATGTGTATGAGTTCACTATAAACTCCATAAAAAACAACATATATAATCGTGAAGGAAAAAGAAAAACATGTGCAGTGTCCGTCAAAATAACCCGTGAAGGCACAATGCAAGGAAGGACATGTAGGCTGTAGGTCATCAAGGAAAAAACATCTTCCGACTATAGGAGATAGATTAAACACTCTTACCAGAGTCCGTGGATCTGCCTACCGAGGTAGCAGATCATGTAAGCATGGGAGATCCAGCCACAGGACCAGTCGGCTTGTCTGATGACTCCTAAGCTGCTGGAATCTTGGCCATTACGACTCGACAATCCTTAGATCCGAACCTTGGATGGATATCCCCAATGGATACAACGAACCTGAACTCCTAGGGTATCACCCTGTTTCCAATTGGTATAGGAGAGATTCGACCACCAAAGACCCCCGAAGGGGGTAACTGAATGATGCAGAGTAACTCCAGGTAAGCCCTCTCCAAATCCCATGCAGAAAAGAAAGAGACAAAGCTCCAATGGTGCAGGTCAAAAGGGTAGTATACGGTTTTATTGGAATAAAACCACAAAAATAAACATAAAACGTGATCACAGATGAGAATAAAACAAAGCAATATGGGGAGTGGCGTACCAAGCCCTACGCGTTTCGTCTACATAAGACTTCTACTGGGGCATCAACCTGCTCCCCCATATTGCTCAAATATTTATACATAAAACACTCCAAACTAAAAGAGGAAACCACCAATCAGGTGGATTACCACCTTGTGGATCTATGATTGGAGGAGAGCAGATTGGCTACCCAATCAAACTCGCAGCCTCCAAACAAGAGCCAATAGAAAAGCAACATAGGCAGAAACCCCTCCCAGGTCAGCTACCACAGCTTGTTTGACCCCGGAAGTGATATTCCCTAAGCCAATGAAACATAATTTAAAAAGCCCGCCAAAAAATAGGGGCGGTGGTAATGTGCAGTGATACATACCCACACACTAAACCACCAGATCGAATAGTATAACCGCCTATCCACCATCCACCTATCTCCTTGGAGTATAATCAACCACTGGACGGATAGGAAAGACTAGGGGGCGTATCTAATATGTGTATACTATACCTGCACATATAGGTTATTATGTGCTAATCCCTAGTTGCATATATGGCATGCTTGTCCCATCGCACATAACACATGTACGATTAACATTAAGGCATAGATCTCTGTTCCAAACTCTCCCCTCGGTGGGACGCCGGAACACATAAAAAGTCACGTGATGCAGCGACGTGAATATCGCAGCCGTCACGTGAACCGCAACGAATGGAACGCATCGCAAGCTGGATGAACAGCCGCATAGCGTACGTATCCACGTTGCGCAAGAGGCAAGACCGCACTCCAAATCCAAGACAGTGATCCAGCAGGAGACGAGCGTCTCCACTCGTCATGTGACTAATCCGGGCACGCATCCAAAATTCTCAGCTGGATGCCTGGTCGGGCAACCCACACCACTCAGTATACAAGGATTCAGAATGGGCCTTAACACATGAAAGGCATCCAATAATGAATTGAGGTGCCATCTTGTGGACAAACATGGAACTGAATCAAATACAATGTATATTCACTAATACAATACTATTGTTAACTTCAAGCTAATAAATAATACATTAAAATGGCATCTTATGGACCAATGAAAAGAGAAATATGTAGGGCTATGACCAACAGCCCACATATTCCCTAATCTGCGAATATTGCTAACTTAAAACATAGTTATACAAATGCACCACAGATGGTGATAGTACTGGAGAGATAAAAAATCTCTAATTGATCACTCTGATACACATGAACCCCAAGGTATATGGAACAGTATTTCACCTAAAATCAAAAAAACACCCAACATCTAGGAATAAAAATGAATAATAATATAGGGATAACTAATGAAGGGGGGTGGCCCGTATATTGTTAAGACAAAAGGGATTGTCATGCCGTATTAATAAAAGAATTTATGTCCCACTCCACGTTCATGCCAAAAGGTTGGTATGTGCGGAGTTCATAAATCCAATACGTTTCCAAACGGGACACCCCACGTATGCGGGACTCGCCCCTCCAGTGTGGGACAAATTGGTCAATCACCAGAAATTGTGTTCCCATAGGGTCACGGTTGTGGTGTTGAAGATAATGTCGGGGGACACTGTGGTTGGTTTTGCCCAGCTTAATATTATTGATATGCTCGTTGACCCGAATCGAAAAAGTCCTAATAGTGCGACCAATGTATTGTCTTTTACATGGGCAGGTTAGAAGATACACAATGAATTGTGTGGCACATGTAGTGAAACGCTTCATCTGATATACCTTCAAGGTAGCCATAGATTGAAACGTATCACTTTTCCGTCTGCCATGGGTGTTATGTAGACATACGTTACACTTACGGCAAGGGAAATATCCCTTGCAATCCTGAAAAAAGGTTAACCTTTTGGGAGGGTCAATAATATTTGGAGCGATCTGACCTTGGATAGATCGAGCTCCCCTAAAAATGACATTGGACCGTTCGGGTAACGCAGGTCCTAATACTTTATCGTTTTGTAACACACCCCAATGTTTTCTCAAAATATCTTTTATTTGTCTAGATTGGACCGAGTATGTGGTGAAGAAAGACCATTTAAACCTATCTTCTATCACTTTTTTAGGGCGTTCTTGGAGTAATGTACTACGATCAATCCGTAAGATCCGATCGATTTCCATGTCCAAGTCACCTGTCTCATAGCCCTTCTCGACAAATTTTTTCTTAAGAATGGCAGATTGAGTGATGAAATCTTCCACCCGGGTACAGTTCCGTCTTAATCGAAGGAACTGACCACCTGGTATGGATTTGAGCCACTGTGGGTGGTGGCAACTATCTACTGGGATGTACCCATTACGATCTGTGGGTTTGAAATAGGTGTTAAACTCAAGATGTTGATCAACTACTTTGATCTCCAGATCTAAAAAGTGTATAGAGGAAGAGCTAGCCGTATGGCTCAGCCTAATCCCTCTATCGTTGGAATTAAGCATGGAGATAAATTGGCCAAGGGATTCATAATCACCTCTCCATAGGAGGAGGATGTCGTCTATATATCTAGCCCAGAGAACCAATTCTGGTCTCTTAAGGGCATAGACGACATCCTCCTCCCATTTGGCCATGAATAAATTGGCCAAACTAGGGGCAAATTTTGCCCCCATAGCAACTCCCTTGGTCTGCAAATAAAAATTATTCTGGAACCAAAAGTAATTGTGCTTCGCCGCAAACCTCAAGAGTTGCATAATAAAATTACGTTGAATAATAGGGAGAGTACTATTGATGGATAAAAAATGTTCAACGGCATTGAATCCCAATTCATGGGGAATGCTTGTATATAATGCCGTCACATCTGCCGTGACCAAAATTGTACCCACCTGGAAATCAACCGATTCCAAAAGTCTGATAGTATCCCCAGTGTCCTTCAAAAAAGAGGGCGTAAGTTTGACTAATGGTTGGAGATGGAAATCTATGTATTTTCCTATCCTGGCCGTCACAGAGTCGATCCCACTCACTATGGGACGACCAGGAGGATTCACAGGATCTTTGTGTACCTTGGGAAGATAATATATAGCTGGAATCCTAGGTGCAACTGGTACCAGATAACTCCTCTCCTTTTTGTCTAAAATTCCCAATGCGAAACCCTCGTCGATCAACTCTACCAAAGCTTTTTTAAATTGTATAGTGGGATTCTTATTCATAATGGTATAAGTATCTGAATCACTCAGAATCTTATCCATCTCTTTAATGTAATTGGTTTTGTCTAGCACGACAATGGCACCCCCCTTGTCGGCCGGGCGGATGATTAGATCTTTTTGTTCGCAAAGCTGCTTTAAACCAACTTTGACCTTAGGGTTCATGTGTATCTTTTTATTAGGTAATTTTTCTACATCTTCCAAAACCAAACTACGAAAAACACTAATAGCAGGAGCTATATTTCCCGGAGGGTTGAACAAAGAAGGATTGGCCAACCCTGTATGTACATGATCATTAGATGCCACTGGAGCAGTGGTGACTATATTGTTGGATGGGGCCAAGAAGTGTCTTTGAATACTCAGCTTACGGACATACTTTTGTATGTCAACAAAAGTGGAGAACCTGTTCAGTGTCCTGGGAGGGACATATTTTAAACCTTTGTCAAGGACAAGTTTCTCCTCTTCTGTCAAACTGACTGAGCTGAGATTAAAGACACCCGAGCCACTTAAACTCTTTGCCTTTTTGGCTTGGGCCCTCCACCCACCTCGGGTACCTCTTTTTCTTCCGGGCTTCCTGGGTATTCCTGTGCTGCCCTGTGAAAACCCGACTGATAAACAGATCCCGGATACTGATGGTTGTAATTGTATGGAGATCTAGAGATTGAATCCTCATCTCTGTTATAATAATTACGAGGCCCATAATGTTCCTCTCTCCTATAGTTATCCTGTAGGGGGAGGAACCATTTAGAGCCCTTGGTAGCACCCACATGTAATGCTGAGCCTCTGTGATGAAAAGAACTGAAATTCAATGAATGAAAAGGGAGGGCTAAGGACAGTAATGCCTGGTATAGATGATGAGCTTATTGGATGAATGATCGTCTGTTTTTTTTTGCATGCTAGTCTCATATAAAAAATGAGTTTACTAAAGTGACGAAAATTAGAATAAAAAAATTCAGAAATGATGTGATGTGTTGTAGTGTATTTGTGTTGTATTTTCAAACGACAATTGTACTGATTTTTATTATTATTATTATTATTCTTTATTAAAGAGTTTTGAAAATGTAGTAAAAATACCCCAGCTAACAGGTATACAAACCAGTAGTAAAGGACAAGCCACAGGACTAAGGAGACTTAACAGCCTTGTGCTCGTCCTGATGTGCCAGAACAATTGACAATAGTGATATTAATTCCCCAGCTATTCACATATCTACTTAAACAAATTACCCTGTTCAGCAAATATCAACTATAAACTAGGGGTCAATTTATGATCACCATAAGTTTGGAGGATTTAGCTATCAATAGTTTGATTATCAACAGTGGATTCTGGATTTATCCATAAGTCCCATACCGTCCCAAATTTTTTAGGACAGCCCCGGGAAAAGTAGGTTGCTTTATAAAGAGGAACTAGATGTTAACTAGATGTTTCCAAAAGTATAAGGTATTCTGTCCGACTTCCATTTGAGGACAATAGCCTTTCTGTCATAATATAACGGGAAGCCCAATAGGTTGTGCGTGGCCCTGGCAAAAGCCAGAGAGTCTACTAACCCTAATAGACATTACTCGACTTTTAATGGGATTGGTATTGTTGTCAAAGTGGTTACAAATTATGTCAACACTTGCCAATAGGGTTGAATCAGTGGGCATTCCCAGAATATATGGATAAAATGTACAGGGTCATTGGGGCATCTCCAACAGTGAGAGGGGGTAGTAGGGTAAATGCAATGCAGCCTTTGTGGTGTAAAATAACTTTTGAGTAGTATTTTGAATTGAATGTTTGCTATGAGATATTGAAATGGATACTCCCACATATCCTCCCGATCTTCGGTGTCGAGTTCCTGATCCTCTGCCCGCCATAAGGTGTGCAGAGACTCGAGGCCTGTATGGATAGAGGGTTGCAACACTTTGTAAATTGTAGATAACGGTTTACAAAGAGTATCATCCCTAAGGAGGGATTCTAAATCATCCTGCTCCAAACGGAATGTATGAGACTGAAACTGCGACCCATAGGCATGATTGAGCTGCAGGAAACAAAAGAAAAAGTAAGATTTTCTGATCGTGTGTACGGGCCACAAGACTGGGAAAAAAAGTATTTGATAATGCTGAATGTCCTCCAGGCAGGATATAAGGCTCAATTTGACATGCATAGAAGCTCAGAGTGTGCAGTGAAATCAAAGTAGGCAATTCCAGTAAAGGAGCCTGTACAACTGTACAGAAGTGAAGATCAGGCTTGAAGTGATTGTAAAGTCTTGTTTTAAAAAAATCAAAATAACAAACAGGTTATACTTGCCTCCTCTGTGTAGTCTTTTTAAACAAGGCGGCCAAGATCCCCCTCTTCTCGGGTGCCTCTTCGTGGCTCCTGGCCCCTCCCTTCTGTCAAGTGCCCCCACAGCAAGCAGCTTGATATGGGGGCACCCAAAATCAAGCTGCAGTTCCCTGTGTCCATTCAAACATGGAGCTGACGTTCAGCCCCATCCCCTCTCTCTCTCTCTTTCCAGATTGGCTAACTGACTGTTTTTTTTTCTTTTTTTACAAAACAGAATGTTCCTTTATTGAGCAAAAATTCAAAGGCATGGTACAATTTTTCACAGAATGGACTAATGCAAAAGACAAAGTACAGGCGAACAGTTTAGTCAGGGACAAAGCACCCATCTGAGAACCAACAATCCATAATGAGCAGGTAAAACCCCAAAGAAGACTTCACATCAAAACCATCTTTAACTAGGGCAGCAGTAAAGTATAGCAGCCACCTCAATGCCGAAGTCCGCCTACGGGAAGGAAATCCATCCTAGGCCGTCCATGCCTGCCATACCTTATTGAACTTCTTGGGGAAGTTCATGTTAATGTAAGTCAGTTTATATAGTGGTAAAACAGCATTTATTGATTTTTCCCACAAACACACAGAGTGAGGGGAAGGGGCATTCCACCTTAAAACAATTTCCCTCTTGGCATAAAAGAAATGATAAGCTATCAGCAGTTTAGTACAGCGAGGCCTCTGTTCATCATCCTGGATACCCAGAAGAGCTAATTCTAGGGAGAGAGGGAGAGTCAGCTGGAGGCGGCCATTAATAAGTGCCACTACCTCCTCCCAGTACTGGACAATCCTCGGGAAACTCCAAAACATGTGGATATACATTCCCACATCAGTTCGGTATCTAGGGCAATCCTGTGATCTCTGGGGGTAAACTCTTCTCAGTCTATGGGGGGTGTAATAGACTCTGTGTAAGAATTTAATCTGTAGTAACTTCTCTCATGAGGAAATCAACAAGCTAGTGCTGTCTTCCAAACAGTCCTCCCAGTCTTCTCTATCCAAGTCTGGAAGGTCAGATTTCCACTGATTCCAAAGCCTAGCCATTTTGGGGGATTCAACTCTCACTAAATCAAAGTATAGGGCGGACAGTGGTTTCAACAGATTTTCTTGAGCTAACAACTCCTCATTGGGATCCTTTCCAAGCCTTTGAGGGGCCAAGAACTGGGCAGGGGCTGCATGGCATAGTTGTAGGTACCTAAAGTACATCCACCCATGTAAATTATATTTGGCTTTAAGGGTATGAAAGGGGAGCAAAACACCCTCCAAAAAAAATCTCGAAGTACTTTAACGCCATATCGGGTCCAAACCTGGGGTTTAGGGAGAGACCGGAACTGTGGAAGGCAGGGGTTCCACCAGAGTGGGCAAAAGGGGGACCACCTATGGGGATCCATAAACCTCCACCTGGCCACAGCCAAAACCTTGAGTGTCGTTCTAGTGGGGTGCGGGAGATCAATGTATGTCCTATGACCTCTATAAACGAAATTCCCCAGCTGCTGAAGTGATCCCAAGATGGCCACCCCGAGACACACAGCAGCATTGGAACGGGAAAGCACATACCACCACCTGACCGTCAGTAAGACGACTGCCCAGTAGTAGGTCTGGTAGTCCGGTAAAACTAGTCCTCCACAACGGACAAGAAGAGTCAGAGTCGATCTAGCCAGTCTAGGAGTAGCTCCCCCCCCAAATAAAGGCACCTATACATTTATCTACGTCCGCAAAAAAGGAGTTGGATACCCAGGTTGGGCAACAGCGAAAAACGAAGAAATTTAGGGAGAAATACAATTTTTAAAAGGTTTATGTGTCCCATGAGATTTAGTGGCAAGAAGGCCCAAGAGGCACACCGAGCCCGAAGCTGCGACAGAACCGGGAGCAGATTGAGTTCAATGAAGTTTGTCAGATCCCACCCAACCTGGATTCCCAAGTACCTAAAATGATCCACCCAAAGTAACATCTGCATTAGTCACTCGAGCCTGGGGCTCTAAAGGGAAAATAGTCAATTTGGTCCAGTTTATGCAAATGAACGAAAACCTGCCAAATTCTTCAAAAGGATCCAATGCCACCTGTAAAGACTCATCCGCATCCTGAAGATATAAAAGAGCATCGTCCGCATACAGAGAGATTTTCTCCTCCAAGGAGCCCACCCTGAGGCTCCGAACCCTTTCAGAGTTCTTAATAAAAATGCCCAGGGGCTCCAAAGTCAGGGCAAAAATGGTGGAGATAATGGGCATCCCTGGTGAGTACCTCTCTAAAGTGGGAAGGATACGGATAGTCTGTCATTAGTTCGGGAGTAAAACTCTGTTGGAAGTCCATCCACCCAGGGGTCTTCCCAGCTTGAAGTTGAGAGAGAGCAACCTGCACTTCCTCCAGGGTAATATCAGCCTCAAGATCCAAGCACGTCTTCTCGCCAAGAGTTGGAAATGTGACACCATCAAGATATAAAGACAGCTCTTGCGGAGTATATTCCACCCTGGAAGAGTACAAGCGCTGGTAGTATTGTAAAAATCTCCCATTAATGTCACACGCAATCTTACCACTTCCCCCTCAGTGTCCCTCACTCCGCTAATATGGGTAACAGCAAACTGTCCCTTGGCCAGCCATGCCAACAATCTCCCGTTTATATTTCCGAACTCAAATATTCTCTGAGCAGTATTTAAAAGAGACTTCTGTGTCATCTCTACCCTACATAGGGACACCTCCCTTAGTATGTATTGCCAAGCACCATAGGTTACCTGATCTGGAGTTGCCACATAGGCTGCCTCTTTTATCTTAGCCTCCTCCTCTTACCGCTCCAGAGACTGCGCAGATCTCCCACGAGCCGCCGCAATTCGGGAGATATATTCCCCCCTAGTCCTTAAAAGCATCCCACGTTACCAGAGGGGTAGCAGAGTCCGCATTGGCCAGCCAGTAATTACAAATTCCTTCCTGAATGGCCTCCTGTATTCCTTCATTCTCAATCCAGTACCTGGACAGCCTCCACAGCCTTTCCCCGGGGAGGCCCAAGGGATAGCTTGAGTAACAGAGGGGCATGATCTGAAATGCCCCTGGGTAGGATAGCAATATCAGAGACCTTCCTGAGCAAATAGTGGGTGGCATAAATCACATCAATATGAGAGAGGGTCTTAAAGGTAGATGAATAACATATATATATATTCCCGAAGGGAAGGATTAAAATGGCGCCAAACATCTATGAGAGAAAATGTGCTAGCCCAGTTGGCCAGGCCAGGAACCCAACGGGAGGCAAAGTGGAGTCTGTTCAGATTAGGGGAAGGAGTCAAATTGAAATCTCCCAACACCAGTATATTCTCCACCCCATAACTGAGCGCCAATTGCATAATTGTAGAAAGCAAGGCAGACTCTGCCGGAGGAGGCAAGTAAATTCCCACAAGCACATAGGAAGCATTAGCAATCAAAACATGCATCACAATATATCAGCCCCAAGGATCTATCCTGATATCCGAGAGCTAAAACGGCACCTGCTTGTGTACCAGGATACTGACCCCCCTTGAGTATCTGGAGTATGTGATAGTGTAAGCTTACCCAGGTCTTCTTAAGGTTTGGGATCTTAGAACCAAGTAAGTGGGTCTCCTGCAAAACACAAATTTGGGGGAAATATTTCCAAAGACATTTAAATACTAATGATCGTTTATGGGAGGAGTTAAGCCCCCGCACAATCCAGGAGACTAGAAACCTGTGCCATGTTGGTGTGGATGGAAAATAACAAATAGGAGGAGCCCAGGGGAGAAGTACTCCAGCCCTCCATCAAACAGACACGCCCAGCCAAACAGCATCATCTATTCAAGCCCGCCCAGCACTCTTGTCATACGTGTAGGAAAGGAAACCATGCCTCAAAGGAACATAATAATCATACAAAACTTAAAAAACATAAAAACAGAACATCAAAAAATACAAAAACATGCCAGCAACGACTGGCAGCCCATTCCCCCCTCCCCGCAGATCCCACCCGAGGTGAGGCTGCATGAACCCCAATAACCTGTCTGAAGGCAACCGGTGGATGGGAGCCATGTGTATAGAGGCATAGAGTCAAGAATCCAGCATTGCCTATTGTCCAAAAAACAAAAAAGAATATCCTCCAAAAAGGAAAAGGTTTTTTTCTCCAAAAAAGAGCAATTCATGCTTACTTCCTGTCCTCCTAAAAGTATTTTACCGGACAGGAAGTAAGGAGAACTCTCCAACAGCAACACAGACAGAAATAAAATGTTTTACTTTATTAGCGCTAGAACCCTTTTCAGATTTTTATTTCTGTATGTTTTACTGTTGCAGGTTTTCATTCACTTCCTGAAACTGTTGTCAGCAGGAAATGAGGGTAAATCTTTCCAAGGAGTCCTAAGTAGCAGTAAATACTCAACAGGCATTCTAAAAACTGGATTTTCTCTAAATAGACAAGTATCATAACATTAATTTTTAGATAGAAAAAACTTTAATTACCATTTGGATGGTCCTTTTTCATGAAACATGTCTTTGTAACTCCTAAATGTCTTTCCTTAGAGGTGTAAATCACACAATATGTAAAGTATGAGCATATTTTCTCAGGCCCAGTAAGACTTTCCAGAAGTATTGACATGGGTGGTCTAGAAAGAATGTATCTGAAGGAATCCAAGATATTATGGCTTTGACAGACTCTAGCCAGGCTACAGTTTATTTTTCTATATTCTGGTCAAATACACACTAAGTTCCTATGTATTGTGTTTAAAATTCTACTCAGTAGTTTGTATGCATATTAATTAATCCTCTGCCCCTTCAGTAAGTTTATGATTTTACTAACGTAAAAACCTGGATGCAAAAAAATTACCCTTTTAAAATAATACTTTTTTTTGCACCATATTTAATTAAAATGTGCATTTACTGTATTCATTTGTATTTTTTTCTTGTATTTATGTAGTGCTGACATATTATGTATCTCTTTACAGAGAACATAAAAACACTTTCACACCAGTTTATGAGCCCAGAAGTAGCAATCTATCCCTACCACACTTACAGACTAGGACTAATTTTAGAAAAGCCAGTTAACCTGAACTGCCACACTACAAGCCATACATCATGAAGTGACACCCATTTTATTGGCCTCGCCTACAGTTGTCCAGCTGGTGGTGTGCTTAGTGCAACATATTTTATTTTTAAATATCTTTATGGCACTCCTCCAAATTATGCATGCATATATTGGCTCCTCTTATTTGAAATTTGTCTATGTTGACTTTATATCTTGAATGTCAGCCTCTTGTTTCAAAAGCCTGCAACCAATTGTTTAAGGGCATGTTAAAAAAAATTGAGGAGTAGCTTTGTGGATGTAGCTACAAGGCCTGATTTTTTTGAGTGTGGTTAAAAGTGGCCATGGTCATTAGGGTGTCCCAGAATTTTATTTTGAAAAGCTAGTAATCTTATGGTATTGGAAGTAAGAACTTATTCTTTTCTGTTATCACTATATATAGGTTTTGTAGGCCGACTAAGTAATGACAGTAATATGTGTAAGAAAGTGACATGCCCATGAATACAAATGAAAATGGTATGCATTGAGTTTTGAAAGTACAATCTCTTTAAATAATATGTTTATTCATGCTGTCTTTGACCCTGGTTGTCAAGTTCTTCAAGTCTTTAGGTTCACTTTTAGTGGTGGGTCTTCTGATAAACATTTTCATTTAGCACTCTTTTTGTACATCAGCCCCTAAGGGTTATCATTTAACCAAGCTCGAACCTTTTAAGTCTAGTGACATCAGTAGGGATGGGCTATATTTTTTTTTAAATGGCGCATGGTTCCCCTTAATATCCATACCAGACCTGAAGGGCCTGATATGGAATTTGGGGGGCCCCCCTTTTTTTTGGTTTGGGGTTCCCCTCAAAGTGGTTGTAAACCCACTTATGCAACTTGCACCTACAGGTAAACCTAGATTAAGGCTTACCTGTAGGTGCAAGAAATATCTCCTAAACCTACACGGTTTAGGAGATATTTGCAAAAAAAGACATGCATCGATGTCTACGGCGCGCATCTGTGCATTCAGTCAAAATCCCCATTCACAAATCCGGCTTTGCCGGATTTGACGGCTCCCGCGCGCATGCGCGGAGTGACGTCTTCACCGCTCCGGCCAATCACAGCGCCAGAGCGGCGCTGTGATTGGCCGGAGCGGCGATACCCGAAAGTAACTTTCCGGGTATCTGTGGAGCGATGGTTGCGGCTGGAGGGGGAGACAAGGATGGCTTCGGGGGCCCCGATCTAAGGTAAGTGATGCATAATGAGCTAGTATGCTTCTCATACTAGCTCAGTATGGCTTTGTCTTGCAGGTGTTTTAAAAAAAAAAAACGGTTTACAACTACTTTAATATTTATACCAGACCCAAATGGCCTGGTAATGGACTAAGTGGGGAACCCATGCTGTTTTTTTTCAATGACTTATCTGTATTGCCGAGACCCGGCAATTCATTATAGCCGCGAGTAGTTTTAAATTATTTTTTTTCCTTTAGGCCCCTTTCACACTGAGGCTTATTTCAGGCGTTTTAGCGCTAAAAATAGCGCATAAATAACGCCTGAAATAATCCTGCCCCAGCATTCTCAATGTGAAAGCCAGAGGGCTTTCACACTGAGGTGATGCGCTGGCAGGAGGAAAAAAAATCTCCTGCAAGCCGCATCTTTGGAGCGGTGAAGGCCGAATATTGCGGTAAAAACTACGGTATAGCGGCGCTAAAAATAGCATCGCTATACCGCCAGTGCACCTGCCTTCCCCAGTGTGAAAGGGGCCTTAGAAATGACATTTTGTGCAGGGACTTTTCTAAGCACGGGAAACATGCGCTACTTTACAGGCATACTATAGACACCCCCCAGGTACGAAATTTAAAGGAATATTTCACTTTTATTGTTTTACTTTAAGCATTATTAAAATCACTGCCCCCGAAAAAACTGCAGTTTTTAAAACTTTTTTTCATTGATTCATGTCCCCTGGGGCAGGACCCGGGTCCTCAAACACTTTTTATGACAATAACTTGCATATTAGCCTTTAAAATTAGCACTTTTGATTTTTTATGTTTGTGTCCCATAGACTTTAACGGTGTTCGCATGTTCGAACAAATTTTTTGCCTGTTCGCATGTTCTGTTGCGAACCGAACCGGGGTGTTCGGCTCATCCCTAGACATCAGCATTAAAAAATTACTCAATTGTATGTTTGTTCTGATAATTACTCTCTACCACCTTACTGGTGTTTCCCTGTCCCACCCCACTCCAGCAGGTGCATCCATTTAAATATAAAATGCAATACCTGTAACTTGAGGTTTGTCTCCCATGGATGAAGGAATCTGAACAGGCTGAAGGCAAAAAATCTATCAGTGTATGACCAGCTCTAGATGCACTACACAAACAAATAAAGCTGAATTCCAGCTAACACATTTTTTTTTAGACAAACACGTTTTTGTTTTAAAAAAAGATAGTACAATGAAGGACAAGGGTAGTACATAATTTTCTCTTTAGGAGGGTAATCCAATTGTATACTACAGGGAGAGTAAATGGGCACAGACAGCAAAAACTGTAGTAGCGTAAGTGAGAAATCGCTTGAAATTGAGTTTGTCATAACAATCCAAAGGAATGGAAGGGAGCAAACATGCCTTGTATCTCTGCTTATGGAAGTATCATACTTTCCAGGGAATAAAATCAGAAGAATAGAATAGAGAGAAGAGGGGAAAGATGTAGTGAAGAGCAGGAATAGGGGAAGGAAGGTTTGACAGCTAACACTTTTCAACAAGTTACAGCAACAGTTTTTTTTTTCCTTTTGGAATACAGATTTTACATAATTGAATAGAAGCTGACTTTTGCAAGCACCCCTGCCAGTGTTAAATGGTTTGTTTTAACCCTCTTACTGCCATTTTTGCTGCTTCCCCCTTCCCTCTCTGCATGTCAGCACCCAAACCCCCTGCTCCTGCTGCTCTCATATTTAGTTAAAAACATCCCGTCTGCGCTCTAATATATAGCAGTAAATGAAAACATCAGGGATACCAGACAACCCGTCAGATTCGTGACACAATTTCATAATAAATTCAAAAGAATGGAAAAAATATTGACAAAACATTGGTCGATTCTGAACGAAGATCCTCACTTAAAATTTACTCTGAGTGACAGACCCTTAGTGACCTATAAACGGGCCAAAAATATAAAAACCCAAATAGCTCCAAGCAAAATTAAACCGATAAAGCTATCAGTCAGTGCCCCCTTGATGTTCTTCAATATCAAAGGCATGCATCAGTGCAAGAAGCCTCTTTGCCTCACGTGTGCTCATGTCACGCACAGACAAAGGGACTTCTCTCAAAAAGGAAAACAATACATCATCCCGGATTTCTTCAACTGTGGATCTGATTACGTAGTGTACAGTCTTACATGCCCATGCGGCTTTATGTAGGCCGCACCATACGTACACTTCGCAAGCGCTTTGGAGAACACTGCAATCTGGTAGAGAAGGGTTCTGACAAGCATAGTGTGCCCAGACATTTTAAGCAACATCACAAACAACTCTCCTCAGGACTACATGTGTGGGTTATTGAATCCATACCCCATACCTTTCCCACTGCCGAACGCTATAAGAGATTGTGTGAGAGAGAGAATTACTGGATATACACCTTAGATACTTTATCGCCAGGAGGCCTTAACAAAGGCATCGAGATTAATATTCTGTTGTGATCCCCATCATGATTCCTCCTACTTTGTATATGTATTTGATGTATTTTATGGCGGACTTTGTACATATTTTACATTTTATACATTTTTTACATATATATTTTTCTATATATATTTTTATACATATATTTTTTTATATATATTTTTTACATATATATTTTTTACATATCTTTTACATATTCTTTACATTAATATATTTATGCATAATTTCATATTCACTTGAATATATGTATTAATACCTGTAGTCCCACCCCCTTCTCATCATTCCCAAACACCCCTTTTTTGCTAAAACTATCTGCTAATAATAGCTGCTATTTAAGTATTAATATTAGTATACCATCTCTATTATCATTATTATTAGTATTATTGCAATCATTTTCATACCACCACTTTAATCATCTTATAATACTGGGTTATTTACTCCCAGTAAATCCTATACCCATTTCTTTTGTGATCAGTTCTTTTATAGAGTTTTACTAGTTTTATTAATGGATTTTATTAATTTTTGATATTAATCTTTAATATTAATTTTTAATAATGTTTTGATTAATTGATTTATGTCATTTGATTTATTCCATCATCTAGTTTTGTCTATAATTATTCTCTAAACACATTAATACCTCTTTCATATAGATATCATAACTGATCCCCATGGTCTCCATAAATTGGGTGTAAATATAGAAACGAAATTAGCATAAATGTTACAGTATTCTTTATACCTTGATATAGTATACACATTTTTTAATATAATATATAGTCTAATAGAGTCTTTATATATAGCCCCAAATCTATCACCATGGTTAATGTCTCAATTATGAACCGATTGTGAACATCTGTCATTTCTAGTTGTGTCACCTTTTTTATTCATCAGCACTTAGTTGGGCCACTCCCCCGTGCTCTCGCGCTCTAGCCAGTGTGGTTTCCATGGCTACCTGTGTCGATTGTCACTCCCCCCTCCACTCCCCTTCACTTATGGTATAAATTACCACACCTAAGATGGCCACTTATCCAGCCTAAAGAAGGGACACGCATGTCCCGATCGCGATACACCGCCCGCCAGCCTGAATCGCGGAAGAGACACATCACATCACGGAGCCTCCACGATCCCCATCCCAGCTGCCGGCCAGTGCTGTACACATTCAGTGCAGACAGGACTGCTACAGGACCCAGATCTTCACCATCAGCCCGTGATGCATACACTCCACCAGGACTCATGCAGATGAAACAAGTTTAAGCCCTGACATGCCTGATTGTCCCAACTCACATGTGAGTGTTTTTGATCTCTATATATTAAAGATGTTTTAAATATGCTGCACTTAGAGGGCACCGTTCTCCTTCTTTTCGTTTTAAATACCAGTAAATGTGCCTGTGCCTGTGTTAGGTAAAAAAATATGCTTATCTGTATGTATAACAGCGCGGCTCCCAGTGGTCAGCTGACTCGGCTTTCACTCTCTCCTCTCCTTTCCCCGGCTGACGTCAGCGGGAAAGCTCAGCCCCGCCCACTGGAGCTGTAAGTCGGAAAGAGAGGAGACCCGAAGAGGCAGCTGAGCGCTGGGAGACACGATATTATACATACAGATAAGCATATTTTTTTACCTAACACAGGCACAGGGACAATTACTGGTTTATTACAGTGCAAATCAAATGTTTTTATATAAGTGGGTTAACAACCACTTTAATGGCAGGATCACTAAGGAAAAAAAGCTTAAAATGGGTAACTGATGGAGCCACCATTTCTAAGAATTTGTAAGCTGCAAAATAATACATTTTTGTTTTTGAGTTTAACATTGCTTTGAGCTAAGTGAAAAATCCCTTACACAGTTCAGCTTTATTAGACTGTACATTAAGTCTTACAGTATGGGACCTCAGTTTTAACAGGGTTCACAAGAGAACTCTAAAATGGGTATATTGTGATTTGGCCCTTTTACGTGCTTGTGGGAAGCTGTCTGTGCCCTCATTAGGATCATTTTCTAACGAGAAGACAAATTAGTGTGAGAGTGTATCCAGCTGGAAGCCTTTAAATTAAATCCCCTTTGAATAAGGCTGAATAGCTTTTTATTGGCCAGCCATTGCTGCAGTTTTCTATTAAAAATGCTTATTAGTTAATTTACATGTCAATTGCATAATTAGGGTAGGGTTAGCACCAAGCATGTTAATGTACTGCCTGTTGCATTTCTTCAATTTACCACCCTAAATCGTATCATCTCACGGCTTGACTACTGCAACTCCCTCCTTATTGGCTTATTTCTACATAGTCTACCCCCCCCCCTTCAATCCATCATGAATGCTGCTGCCAGACTCATCCACCTTACCAATCACTCTGTGTCTGCTACTCCTCTCTGTCAATCCCTCCACTGGCTTACGCTCACCCAACAAATTAAATTCAAAGTACTAACAACTACTTACAAAGCCATCTACAACTCTGCCCCCAGCTACATCCCTGACCTAGTCTCAAAATACCAACCTAATCGTTCTCTTCGTTCTTCTCAAGACCTCCTTCTCTAGCTGCCTCATCACCTCCTCCCATGCTCGTATCCAGGACTTTTCCAGAGCCTCTCCAATCCTATGTAACTCCTTACCCCAATCTGTCCGATTATCTCCTACTCTATTAGCTTTAAGTCGATCTCTAACAACCTCTTTAGAGAAGCCTATCCTACCGACACCTAACAACTTTTTCTTTTTCGTACATCACGGGACACAGAGCGACTTAGTCATTACTAATGGGTTATATAGATTACCTTCAGGTGTTGGCACTGGCCAATTCCAAACCGGAAGTACCCTCCCCTATATAAGCCCCTCCCACCCGGGAGCACCTCAGTTTTTTGCCAGTGTCTAAGATCCTCATGCCTGATGGCGCCCAGCTTATGTATCCCTCCCCTCATTTGGCATTGCTTTGGGACGTCCCATTAGTAATGACTAAGTCGCTCTGTGTCCCGTGATGTACGAAAAAGAAAAAGGGATTTTTATAACAGCTTACCTGTAAAATCCTTTTCTTGGAGTACATCACGGGACACAGAGCTCCCACCCCTCTTTTTGGGACACTTATTGCTTGGCTACAAAACTGAGGTGCTCCCGGGTGGGAGGGGCTTATATAGGGGAGGGTACTTCCGGTTTGGAATTTGCCAGTGCCAACACCTGAAGGTAATCTATATAACCCATTAGTAATGACTAAGTCGCTCTGTGTCCCGTGATGTACTCCAAGAAAAGGATTTTACAGGTAAGCTGTTATAAAAATCCCTTTATTTTCATTTTCTCCATCTAATTATCCCCCACAGCTACTACCTTTTGTTCCACTTGACCCTCCCTTCTAGACTGTAAGCTCTAACGAGCAGCACCCTTTGATCCCTCTTGTATTGAATTGTATTGTAACTGTACTATTTGCCCCCATGTTGTAAAGCGCTGCGCAAACTGTTGGCACTATATAAACCCTGTATAATATTAATAATAATGATAATAATAATAATAATAATAATATCACCCTTTAATTGTAAAGAGATGTTGAAAAGTTAAAGTTTAAAAGGTTCATACAGAAGAACCCTGCTGGCAACCATATTCACATGGAGAGCAATAATCCAGCTCTCCCTGTGCTTCCGTGGGTTTCCTCCAGGTCGCCTACCACACGCCAAAGACATACTGGTACGTTTTTTGGTTCCTGTCTAAATTGGCCCTCGTATTTGAATGTGTAGCGATACCTTCAACTAAGAAGGCCGCAGATTTAGTTTGGGCCCTGAAGACAGCTCCGCCAACCCCCGGCAATGTACTCGACCCCCTACTGGCACAGTTAGTTATGGCAGCAATATATTTCTTATACTGTATGAGTAAACTCAGACACCAAGACAATAATGAAAGGGGATATCTAATTTTACTTTAAGCTTATGGTAAAAAGGGTTAACAGTGGTAACAGTTTACAGGTAATAAGTTGCAGAGCCCTGCAGCAATAAACATACTACGCATTGAATGAACAGTAAAGGTGCGCCGTGTGGGCGACCGTTAACTAGGCGCCCTGTGGTGCAGTAACTAAATGAACTAACTAGCTGGCCAGGCCTGGCTCAGATATCTAAAATTCAGTCTATAGGGGGTGATGGTTTCTTCACCGGCAATTCTTTAAAGGTGGTGCACATAACAGAATAACATTTGTAATCCAGTGGGAAGATTGTAATGGAATAAACACTTTACTGAAGAACCTCTGAGTTCAGTTCTGATATGGATCTCCAGCGAGAGTATCAGATATAAACTTGTGGGCCACGGCAGTCTATAGGCACATCAGCAACAAACAGTATATGGTCTGAGCATACGCTGGCTCACCCCTCCGGACGCGATCCCAGTCCGGGAACTTCCACCGACTGTGTCCTCACACACAGTGTCTCCAGCGATCGGGTCCCCGATCCAACCAAGGCTGTAGATGAGCGAAGTCAGATGCCACCCAGGCTCGCAGTGGGGTGGAAGGCTCTTTGGTGCTGCGCAGGGCCTCAGGCTTCAGGCCTTGCACTCCGGCACATCCGCACAGGAGGATCAGTCACTGAAGTCTCGTGTCCCAAAGAGGCCGAGCCCAGCCTCGCCTCTTCCTTTTATAACCCCTCCCATGAGTCTCTGGGGTGTAAACATGCCGAAAAGGATTCTGGGCAAGGTAGTCCCGGGAGTCTTAAAGGGGACCCCGCTACACACTCCCCTCACTTAAATTCTTTGGTCCCCAAAGAAAACTTTTAGCATTACTGCGCACAACCCCAGACAACATTGCATAAGAGGTTGGCATAGGGAATTCCCACCAAAACCGAGGGGTTAGATTCCCTTGCCCACAGGTCACACTATCCTGAGTGGCCTGCCTAACTGTGCCAGAGAGTGAGTGGGGGTTGCCCTCTACCAAATGTACAGTGGAGGGGTCCGGATTCTCTACACTCCTCCTAGCAGTGACCACAGAATCTTCTGAGATCTTCCCCATTTGTGGGTAGGTCAACTTTCTGGGAGGCCTTATGACTCTGCGAGCCCTTTGTTCCCTTGGGGTTTCTGGCTCTGGCGCCACAGGCTCTTCTTCTGTAACAGGCTCAGGCAACACGGCAGGCTCTGTAACATCTGCTTCAGGGGCCGAGGGACACATGAAGTCTCTAGGGTCCTGTTCAGGGTAAACATCACAGGCATCTTCCCAATAATCCGATAAAGGACTAGATGGGATGAATTCAGCGGCTTCTGCATTCAGTTGTCCATCTATAGTGTCTTCAGTAGTTGGAAGATCTATAGCAGAAGTTCCTTAAGTTAAGGAAGGCCACAGCCAGTCAAGCTCTCTCTCTTCATCTCCACTGAGTTCAGAAGCTTCCGCATCTTCAATCCGGGAGGCCTGGGACCGAGTGTTTGGCCTGGGGGTATCCAAAATAGAGACTGGTTCAGGGGAGTCTCTCACTGGAGGTATCCTGACTGCTTCAGCAAGTGGGAGCAGGTGGTTTTGATGCCACGTCTTCAGTGGGCCTACTTTTCCTTCTGGCTTCAACTTGTAGACAGGTAGGCCCGGCAGCTTCCTACAGATGACATAGGGTTCAGATCTCCATCTGTCTGCAAGTTTGTGTTTTCCAGGGACCCCCAGATTGCGTAGCAGTACTCGGTCCCCAGGCTGCAGGTCTTGTACCCGGACCTTCAAGTCGAAGTTTCTTTTGTTTCGGGCTCCCCTTTGATCTGAGGCCGCTTGAGCTTGTTCATAAGCTACTTTCAGGCTGTGTCTGAGCCTGTCCACATATCCTTTGTGGGATGTGGCTGAGGAATGGTCTAAAGAAGTGCCAAAGGCCAGGTCCACAGGCAACCTCTCTTCTCTCCCAAACATGAGTCGATATGGGGAGTAGCCTGTAGCATCACTGGTGGTGCAGTTGTAAGCATGTACTATAGCTGCTATGTGTTTGCTCCAATGTTGTTTCTTCTCACTTTCCAGAGTCCCCAACATGTTGAGCAGGGTTCGGTTAAACCTCTCCGGCTGAGCATCTCCCTGTGGGTGGTAAGGTGTGGTTCGAGTTTTCTTGATTCCTAACGAATCCAGGAGTTTCCGGATCAGTTGACTCTCAAAGTCCCTTCCTTGATCTGAATGAAGTCGCTGTGGCAGCCCATAATGGACAAAATACTTCTCCATAAGTACCTTGGCTACTGTGGAAGCCTTCTGGTCTTTGGTTGGGAAAGCTTGGGCATACCGGGTGAAATGATCGGTTATCACCAGAACATTTCCTAGTCCACTCAGATCGGGTTCGAGGCAGAGGAAATCAATGCATACCAGATCCATTGGGCCTTGACTTTGTAGATGGCCCATTGGGGCAGCTTGATGGGGTAAAGTCTTCCTCTGGATGCAGCGTGCACACAAATGGCAGTACTCTTCCACTTCTGCCCTCATGCAGGGCCAATAGAACCGACTTCTGACAAGTTGAAAGGTCCTTTCCGCCCCTAAGTGGCCATGATTGTCATGTAGGGCAATCAGAACAGTCTCTCTGTGTTTTTCCGGAAGAAACAATTGCCATTTATCTTCCAGGTCATCAGAGGGGCCCCTTCAGTAGACCACTCCCTGATGCACCTGTAACCTGTCCCACTCTTTCCTCAACAGGCGAGCTTCCTTTGAGGAGTGACTCAGAAGTCTGTTTGGATCCTGATTCTCCAGGGCTTCCAGAACTAATTTCCCCATGGGGTCTTCTAATTGGTCACATCTTAGCTCCTTCTTGGACAGCTTTGGCAGATGGTCTTCCTCCAGTTGAGTTATTCCACAGTATTGTTTGGGGACTCCTACCATGGTAACTCCTATCTCTTCCGCCCTTAAGCCCCCTCTGGCTTGTAATTCAGCCCCCTGACAAAGGGCCCGCACCCCGTCTGGTGCCACTTGAGTCCAGTCTTCCATGTCACGGGTGAGACCATGAGATCTTCTGGACAGAGCGTCTGCATCTCGATTCCCAATCCCTGGCCTGTACTTTAGGCTGAAATTGAATCCAGACAATGCGGCCAGCCACCTGTGTACAGTGGCGTCCCGCTTTGCTGTAGTGAATAGGTAGGTAAGGGGGTTGTTGTCGGTCTTCACAGTGAACTCCGCCCCATACAGGTAGTCTTTGAGCTTGTCTACTACCACCCACTTAAGGGCCAGGAACTCCAGCTTGTGAGTGGGGTAGTTTTTCTCAGAGGGGGTCAGGCTCCTGCTCAAGTAGGCAACAGGCCGTAGTTGTCCCTCGTGTTCTTGATAAAGTACTCCTCCCAGACCGTCATGACTAGCATCTACATGTAGTTCATAGGGTTTGGTTGGGTCTGCGTAGGCCAAGACTGGAGCAGTGGTTAGGCTCTTCTTCAACGCCTGGAAGGCCTCTTCACATTTCTGGTTCCAATGATCTCTGACTGACTCTCCCGGCTTCCTGGGCCCTGAGTCGTCCTCTTTTCCCTCAGTCTTGAGTAGTTCATTCAGTGGTCTAGCAATTCGGGCGAATCCTTCCACAAACCTCCTGTAATAGGAGCAGAACCCTAAGAAGGACCTGAGTTCTGTTACTGTGGTGGGTCGTGGCCAGGAGGTAACTGCCTCCAATTTCTCAGGGTCTGTGGCCACCCCTTCTTCAGACACTATGTGCCCCAGATAGTTCACAGAAGACTGGTAGAACCGACACTTCTCAGGCGAAAGCTTGAGTCCCTCCTCACTGAGTCTCCTCAAGACTTTTTCCAGCCTCTCCTCGTGTTCCTCCAGGGTTCTTCCAAAGACAATGACATCGTCCAGGTATACAAGGACTTCAATAAGGTTCATGTCTCCTACAGTCTTCTCCATGAGACGTTGGAAGGTAACAGGAGCTCCAGACAGTCCCTGAGGCATTCGATCAAACTCAAAGAACCCCACTGGGGTTATGAAGGCTGTCTTCTCCTTGTCTTCTGGATGCATAGGGATCTGATACTATCCACTCTTGAGATCCATAACGCTGAACCACTTGGCTCCAGACAAACTCTGTAAAGCGTCCTCTATCCCCGGAGTGGTGTACTGGTCGGGGATGGTTCTCCTGTTAAGAGTCCTGTAGTCGATACAGAGCCTCAATGACCCATTCTTCTTCCTGACCACCACTATCGGGGAGGCATAGGGGCTTCTAGACTCCCGGATCACACCAGTCCTCTTGAGTTCTGCAAGTTGTTCCCTTAGATCCTCCAGATCTGCTAGTGGGACCCGCCTGACCCTCTCTCTGAAGGGCTTATCTTCTTGGAGGCGGATCCGATGGGTGGCACTCCTTGCACACCCCACATCGAACTCATCTTTGGAGAAGATCTTCTCCCATCTGCTCAACTGGGCCTTGGCTCTCTCTTTCCAAGCCCTGGGCAGATCCAGGTTTTCCATGGATAGCTTCTCCCAAGCATCTCCTCCTTCACCCGTCCCCTTGACTTCTGACAGGGTAACAGGGGCATCAGGGCTCACCTGGCCCAGCAGCATCCTGGCTGGGATTTCCATGGGGCCATCTGTATTGTTCCTAACACTCACTGGAACTCTACAATGGGCCTTCTTCAGGGCCTTCAGTGGAATCACTTCTGGTATCACTTCCAGACCGGGGGACTCTTCCCTTGGGTCGGACTCCAACATGACAAAGGGTCCAGGCTGCTCCCAAGTAAGCTTCACAGTGGCTCTGAGACAGGTTACTTCGCCGGGCTGCAACACTACCCCTTCTCTTCCAAGTCTCCACACCTTCCCTATCCCCTCTCCAGGGGTCTTCTGCTCTAGGACCAGCCGTTGGTAGGCCGTCTTCAGCATGGGGTGGATCTTGGTGGCCGCTGGCCCCTTCTCTTTCACTAGAGGGGTCAGGAGTCTTCGGACCAGGTCCGTGTTCGTCCCTATTTTAAGGGAACTCTTGTTGGCTCCTGGCGGCCGAGGGCACACAACTGCCAGGGTGTCAAACACTTCGGCTTTTCCAGCCACAGATGGGTCAAAGATCATCTTGACGGGCAGATAGCCATCGTAGGGGAAATTCTGGGTTCCAATCCCACATATTTCTAGTTCTTCTATCTTCTGGATGGGCAGGTGACTCAAGTGCTTATCATAGAAATCTCGGTATAACAGGGTCACTTGTGCCCCAGTATCCAAGATGGCTCTGGTGTAGACTGCCTCCACTTGAATGGGCACTATAGGAGATGGGCCTACCAGCTTCTCCGGATATGGCCTGGAAGGGGTCCCTTCTTCTGGCCCTTTCCTTTCGGACTCTCTCTCGTCCAATTCCCTTTGGACTTTAATCTTTCTTGAGCCTGGTATGCATTGATTTCCCTCCTTTCAATGGGTGTACAGACCCGCTGAGGGATACTATTATTTTTCTTAGGTGTGCATCCCCTCTGGGGAATGCTGTGCCTTTTCTGAGGGGTCTTGCCCCCTTTCTCTGGGGTGCATTTCTGTTGAGGAATGTTGTGTTTCTTCTGATGTGTTTTTTTCCTCTTTTCTTCTGCTTCGCATTCAGCTTGGAGCTCACTGAAGGTGATGGGCACCCGGTTGACTCCTTCACCGGGGCCCTCTGAAGTTTCCCGCCGGCTTGCGGTTGTCCGTTTTCTTCTTCTTGGGACTGGAACATGTAGCTGCAATATGGCCAATTCCTCCACAGTTAAAGCAGACTATATCTCCCCATTCTTGTAAAGATGCGGGTGCTGAGGCAATTGGGAATAATTCCTTCCTTGGTACTTCTCTCTTGGGATCCTCTGGGTCTTTTGCCATCAGAGAGGTCAACATCTCTAACACCTTGGACATTTGAGATTTTAGAGTGTCTACCTCTGAGTCTCTTTCAGGGGTCATCACTGGATTGACTAGCACCTGTGCGGGTACAACATTTGTCTTAATCATTTGCTGGTCCTGTTGTAGCGCCTCCTTATCTCTGATGATTTTTATCAAGTCAGCATAAGTCAGTAACGTTCCTCCTCCCGAGGTTTTCAGGTGCAGCCAGACTGGATCCGAGCGTAACGCTCCCTTTAAGACTTGCTTCATTCTTGCCGCATCTGTATCTTGGGGCTTCATTCCCTTCTTCAACACAATCTTGCACAGCAACCTGTTCAGTCTCCTAACATACTCTGAAAGTTTCTCCCTTGGCTGTTGGAAAGTGTGTTCAAATTGGTAGACCATCTCTGTCACCTTTTCCAATTGACCAAACTCCTCCTGTAGCATGGCTAGACAGTCTTGAGCCGTGCAATCTACATTCCCAAACCGAAAGCTTTTCACTGCTTCTGCTGCTGCGCCTTTGAGGCTCTCTATCACTCGTTGCCTCTTCTGCGCTTCAGGCACCTCCCATGCCTCTACTGCTTGTAATGCCTGCTCCACCCAAGTATCAAAATCTTCTTCCCCTGCAGGGACAGGGAGCTTCCCTGAGAATGTTTTCAGTCTCCGGTAGCTAGTCTCTACATGCACCGTGTCTGTCTTCTGACACTTGATTAGTAGATCCCCTATTGCCTTTATCAATTCTGGTGATATAGCAGTGGCAGGTGCGGGTGCTACCGGGGGTGTCACCCTACCTCCTCTTTCTGGTGAGGTACGGGCCGTAGCCTGCGGTGATCCCATCTGTAATGGTTCCTTCTTTATAGTTACTGCGGGCGCCAACCTATAGGTTCTATTGTCTGGCGTCTTTACACACTTGTACCTGCAAGCCTCTGGTATCCCGTCTCCGTATTCCACCAGTGCATACTGATATGAAGTGTCTGGGTCTGATTTTATATCTATCACCCATGGTGTGTGATCTGGGGACACTAACCTTATTAACTCCTCTACCATGTCAGTCTTCCATTCCTCCCCTGGGAGACTGATAACTATTGAGTTGTTTGGCTCTGCCCTAGAGGTTTTGCACCACTCTTCTATTGCTTGCGGGTCCATGCCGGCACCTCTGGCGTTTAATTGCTGTATCAGGATCCCGGACGAGAACCCCCACGTGTAGCGATACCTTCAACTAAGAAGGCCGCAGATTTAGTTTGGGCCCTGAAGACAGCTCCGCCAACCCCCGGCAATGTACTCGACCCCCTACTGGCACAGTTAGTTATGGCAGCAATATATTTCTTATACTGTATGAGTAAACTCAGACACCAAGACAATAATGAAAGGGGATATCTAATTTTACTTTAAGCTTATGGTAAAAAGGATTAACAGTGGTAACAGTTTACAGGTAATAAGTTGCAGAGCCCTGCAGCAATAAACATACTACGCATTGAATGAACAGTAAAGGTGCGCCGCGTGGGCGACCGTTAACTAGGCGCCCTGTGGCGCAGTAACTAAATGAACTAACTAGCTGGCCAGGCCTGGCTCAGATATCTAAAATTCAGTCTATAGGGGATGATGGTTTCTTCACCGGCAATTCTTTAAAGGTGGTGCACATAACAGAATAACATTTGTAATCCAGTGGGAAGATTGTAATGGAATAAACACTTTACTGAAGAACCTCTGAGTTCAGTTCTGATATGGATCTCCAGCGAGAGTATCAGATATAAACTTGTGGGCCACGGCAGTCTATAGGCACATCAGCAACAAACAGTATATGGTCTGAGCATACGCTGGCTCACCCCTCCGGACGCGATCCCAGTCCGGGAACTTCCACCGACTGTGTCCTCACACACAGTGTCTCCAGCGATCGGGTCCCCGATCCAACCAAGGCTGTAGATGAGCGAAGTCAGATGCCACCCAGGCTCGCAGTGGGGTGGAAGGCTCTTTGGTGCTGCGCAAGGCCTCAGGCTTCAGGCCTTGCACTCCGGCACATCCGCACAGGAGAATTAGTCACTGAAGTCTCGTGTCCCAAAGAGGTCGAGCCCAGCCTCGCCTCCTCCTTTTATAACCCCTCCCATGAGTCTCTTTGGTGGAAACATGCCGAAAAGGATTCTGGACAAGGTAGTCCCGGGAGTCTTAAAGGGGACCCCGCTACAAATGTATGACTGTACTTTTTCTGTAGAACGCTTTGTGGGCTAGGCCTTTTGGCTGATACTGGGGCAATTGTTGCTACCAGGCCTGAAGGCCTCAGCAAGGCACCTGCATTGGCACTTTTTAATTTTGCATATATGTTTGCTTATATGTTTTCTGTTTCATCTTTTCACCCTGCACTTATATATGTGTTCCCCTTTTCACTCTGGATGGTAGCGTGTAGGTCTTCAGGCCTACCATGAAGTCTAGAGGGAGGATGTGTGGCCACTTAGTTCCTTCCTTCCCAGCCTTGGGGAGTCTCTACTTGAGAGAACCCTTCACCTACTACTCGTTGGTCGGCTTCAGCTGATCATGAGGAAAGGGGTGCAGTGGGTTATTTGGCTAGGTGAATCTGAGTGTGCCTTACAACTGTTAGAAGTCAGAAGTGTCCTGGGGGGGGTAAGGGAGGGGTCCAAAGACACACTCCAAGTGCACTTTTTTATTTTTTTTATTTTAGTGTTCAGTTTTTGCGAACTGCACTATGGGCTCAAAAAAAATAAATAAGTGAATGTATGACAGTGAGGTGGGGATCTTAGAATGTAAGCTCCTGGAAGGCAGGGATTGATGTAAATGTACAATATATGAGCAAATGGTGCATAAATTGTTGGCGCAGTATAAATACCTGTAAGAAAATAAATAAAAACAAACCTGTATGCAGGGTGATCAATGGTAGCAAAGGTGTAGGCACAGTTCAGCAATTACAGAAGAAAACACTCATGACCTTTTTTATGTGTGGCCAAGTCCATAGACCACCACTTGTCAAAATGTGACTTTGTCCATAGGATTTTCTCTTTGCTTTCACTTATCATTTGAGGTGTATGGAGACTAGTCAATAATAGATTTACTTGAATCGGTGGGTACTATGAATTATAATTACGTTTCTGATATGTATTCTTGGATGTGTAAATGTGTAAACTACTGGTATCATTTGAAACTGCTGTGCTGTGTTTAAGGTATGAGTGAAGGGGAAACACTATATTTTAGATTTCCTTGGCTGGCAAGATAAACTATGATCCAACTTATTATGTACCTTGGGGACACCAGTGATGGCATCTGTATCAACATTTTAAGTTTTGTGCAAAAGGTGGGGCCAATGGATTCTCTATAATGTAGCACAGAGGTCTCCCAACCCCGGCCCGCGGGCCACATCCGGCCCGCTTGTGTGTTTTGTCCGGCCCGCAGCTCAGTCAGACTCTGCCAACACAGCATTGACGATCTGCTGGCTTTTAAAAGCAGCTGCTGTTATCGGCAGGGTGTCTGGCAGATACTGGAAACATAACCGCTCCCCCCACACACTCCCACGCTGTGCTGATGATTGGCTGCTGGGACCGCCGGCGTCAAGTGACGTCATCAGCGCGGCACCTCCTGGCTTCCCGCCCGCTGTTTGTATCAGAGATCCTTCCATTTACAGTCTGCGTGTGTAGCAGCGGGCGGGAATCGGTAGGTGCAGGAGAGCTGGTAGTGTGACTAGAGGCAAGAGGCAAATGGGCATAAATGTGCTACAAATATACATTTACAGGAGACTCTGATGGGGGACACTGATGACGGGGAGACTCTGATGGGGGACACTAATTACGGGGAGACTCTGATGGGGGACACTAATTACAGGGAGACTCTGATGGGGGACACTGATGACTAGGAGGCTCTGATGGGGGACACTGATGATGAGGAGACTCTGATGGGGGACACTGATGATGAGGAGACTCTGATGGGGGACACTGATGATGGGGAGACTCTGATGGGGACACTGGTGATGAGAAGACTCTGATGGGGGACACTGATGATGGGGAGACTCTGATTGGGGACAATGATGATGAGGAGACTCTGATGGGGACACCAATGAGGAGCCTGTGATGGGGGACACTGATAATGGGGAGACTCTTATGGGGGACAGTGATGATGGGGAGACTCTGATGGGAACACTGATGATGAGACTCTGGGGACACTGATAAGGAAGCTCTGATGGGGAGACTCTGATGGGGGACACTGATGATGGGAAGACTCTGATGGGGACACTGGTGATGGGAAGACTCTGATGGGGGACACTGATGATGGGGAGACTCTGATTGGGGACAATGAGGATGAGGTGACTCTGATGGGGACACCAACGAGGAGCCTGTGATGGGGGACACTGATAATGGGGAGACTCTTATGGGGGACAGTGATGATGGGGAGACTCTGATGGGGACACTGATGATGAGACTCTGGGGACACTGATGATAAGGAAGCTCTGATGGGGACACTGATGATGGGGGACACTGATGATGGGGAGACTCTGATGGGGGACACTAATGATGGGAAGACTCTGATGGGGCCACTGGTGATGGGAAGACTCTGATGGGGGACACTGATGATGGGGAGACTCTGATTGGGGACAATGATGATAAGGAGACTCTGATGGGGACACCAATGAGGAGACTCTGATGGGGGACAGTGATGATGGGGAGACTCTGATGGGGACACTGATGATGAGACTCTGCTGGGGACAAGGAGGCTCTGATGGGGACACTGAAGATGAGGAGACTCTGATGGGGGACACTGATTATAGGTAGACTCTGATGGGGACAATGATGATGAGGAGACTCTGATGGGGACACTGGTGATGGGAAGACTCTGATGGGGGACACTGATGATGGGGAGAGTCTGATGGGGACACTGATGATAAGGAGACTCTGATGAGGGACAATGATGATGAGGAGACTCTGATGGGGACACTGGTAATGGGAAGACTCTGATGGGGGACACTGATGATGGGGAGACTCTGATGGGGGACACTAATGATGGGGGACACTGATTATGGGGAGGCTCTGATGGGGGACACTGATGATGAGACTCTGCTGGGGACACTGAGGATGAGGAGGCACTGATGATGAGGAGGCTCTGATGGGTGACATTGATGATGGGGAGACTCTGATGGGGGAAACTGATCATGGGGAGACTCTAAAGGGGGACACTGATGATGGGGAGGCTCTGATGGGGGGAGACTGATGATGGGGGGACTCTGATGATGGGGAAAAATGATGGGGGACACTGATGATGAGGAGACTCTGCTGGGGGACATTGATGATGGGGAGGCACTGATGGGGGACACTGATGATGGGGAGGCTCTGATGGGGGAGACTGATGATGGGGGGACTCTAATAAGGAAACTCTGATGGGGGAGACTCTAACGGGGGACACTGATGATGGGGAGACTCTGATGGGGACACTGATGATGTGGAGACTCTGATGGGGAAACTCTGATGTGGGAGACTGATGATGAGGAGGCTCTGATTGGGTACACTGATGATGGGGACATTCATGATGGGGGAGACTGATGATGGGGAGGCTCTGATAGGGAACACTCTGATGGGAACACTCATGATGGGGAGACACTGATAGGGAAACTGATTAAGAAAACGATCCATGTATAATATAATTTTATTCATTCATTTAAACAACTGATTTTTTTTCGGCCCCCGAATACTTGTAAAATCTACAATGTGGCCCTCGTGTTGAAAAGTTTGGAGACCCCTGATGTAGCATAAAAAAATATTGGAGGCCACTTGGAAGAGAAAGTGACACCTCCATTATGGCCTTATGTGTGTGTGGGGTGCCCAGCTATCACATGGTGGCACATTCATAATAGACACAAATTGTTCTGCTGAGATAAGAAATTGATAGGTGATCAAACCCCCTCAAACTGAAATATTCGTTTTAGGCAGAGTTGGCTTTTAATTTCACAGCCTCCATATCATTTTTAAAATGTAAGTGGAAATTAAGGGTAAAAATACTTCCCTTTTCTAGAAATGAAAATAGAGCAAATTACATTTTAGCCGTACCCCCCTTTCCCTGTTTTTTTTTTAAAATGTTGTAATCTAGCATGGACAAGTATAGGATTTCATAAAACCCCCCTCTGCCTTTTTCTGTAGCCCGTGTAGCACACGGACCCTTTTCCCTAGCTTTGGCTCACTTGCAGGAAATAGGCACACCGTACTATATGCCCGTACCCTCCTGGTTGAGGAGGTTGAGCGGTGTTATGTATTTGGGTCCCACAGCTAGGTTCTTCCGTCAGTTGGTTTTCGTCTCCTAGGATATAGGGACAAGTCTCTGTTACTCTTTCGTCCATGGACCGACACAGCTTCTCTATTGACATAGTGGGTATTATCTGTTAATTAGGAGTGACTAGGCAGAAAACTTGTAAAAAGTGTTGATCACACCTTCTACAGTACCGCCCAGGGGGCGGACCCTCTGGGTATATCCCCTCAGTCTGCATCTCGCAGATCAGTTTTTTTCTGTCTAGCAAGGAGTAGGACATGGCTCCCTTCGGGCCCATTGGTCCGGGGGAAAAAGATATTTGTTTGCTACATTTTTTTGTTTCCTGCGATCTTCGATCAATTTCCGACTGGGTGACAGGCTGGATCCTCGATCCTTGTAGTCTCCCCAGTTTCGGCCATCGAGCGTGTGCCGACCCTAGCTACGCGCTGGGTTTTCCACGACATGCCCGTCGCTCCACGGGTGATCGGTGAGCCTACGCTCCAGGGCCTGCATCGGACCGCTCAGCTTCGGCTGACCTTTCGGCCGAGTCGCAGCAGCCTGGCCGGTGAGCTTACGCTCCAAGGCTTGCACCGGACCGATCAGCTTCGGCTGACCTTACCGCCGAGTCGCAGCAGCCTGTCCGGTGAGCGTCGCGCTCCAGGGCATACATATGATCGTCCCCTTGGGTCCAATCACAGCATGCCTGGCCAACAGTCAACTTACGTGCACAGACGATGATCTGTTTGGAATGTCTTCCAGCATGATACATGCAGGATAGGTAAGTAAACTCCCCTGCCTTGGCTGGGTGATTTGGCTGGACATTCCTGGAGAGACCAAGTAAGTGGTTGTGGCCCCTTTCTTCCCTCTCTCCTTGCCCTTCTCTCCTCCCTGGGCTTCTAGCTAAGGTTGCTGGGTGCTGGGGGTCACCTAGGGGGTTCCACTGGAGTGGGGCTGGCTGTAACTAACATTTAAAAAATGTCATTTCTGCTTACCTGTGTGTGCTTCTTCCTCCTCCATGCTGTCGGCGGCCATTTTGCAGTGGTCCATGCCGGTTTCGGCCTCTAGTGACTGCCCGACGGCCATCTTCCTGTGGTTTCGGTGCCATTTTCTTGTAGTTCCACACCCACTGGCCTCTATCGACTGATCAGCGGCCATGTTTGTAATGATCCACGCTGTATGTATATATTGCCGTTCGGCGGCCATATTTTTGTGGTCTACGGCTGCTTTGGCCTCTATCTTCGTCTCGGCGGCCATTTTCTTAGAGCCCACATTATCTTCCATACAGACGTTTGGCGGCCATTTTGCGAGAGTCTCTGGCCTCTAGGGTGCATTACACTGGTGCGAAAAATTCACACAGGAAGCGCTGATAAAAGAAGCAGACTGACACAGCAGCGGTGGGACAGAATCCCAGGCGCAGCACACGGCAGCATAGCGGTACCGATCCAGGGTGGTGAGTCCTCTGGGTGACCCAGCATCTCTGCAGCGCAGGAGGGTGGCCTATTGATATCTTGCCTGGAGCCTTGTGGGTGTCAGCGCGTGGTCAGCATGGCATCTAAGCCAGATGTCTTCTCCCCTGAAACACCAGATTTAGCAGCTGGTGCTCCTAAAGGTGTCTATGGACGCTATGTCGGCAATCCTAGAGGCGTTTGCTGCCAGGGTGGAAGCAGCACACGGGAATACAGGGGGTAGTAAACACCTCCGTCCCCTGCAATCTTCTGGGGATATTTCTGAGACAGAACCAGGTCCAGCTACGGCTCATGGCCCAGATTCTGATGCATCAGAGACTGCAGACCGTGACCGTTCGGACAGTGAGGATGACTCCAGGTCCAGGTCAGTACGCGAGACGGCTTTGGTATCTGACCTTATTACTGCAGTGAGGAATACGCTAAAGTTGGAAAATGCTGCAGAAGCAGCAGAGACTCCGGTCCCCTTTGGGTTTCATAAACCTGCCCGCACTGCTAAGGTGTTCCCTTGTGTGTCTTATTTTGATAAACTCTTATACAAGGAATGGGAGAACCCACTGAGGGTCTTCACAGCCCCAAAGAGGTTTGTGGTACGATACCCCTTTGAGGAGAGTTTTCTGAAGAAATGGACCTCTCCCCCGATAGTGGACCCTCCGGTGTCCAGACTTAATAGAGCTACCACAATTCCAGTAGAGGGGGCTCCTGTTTTCAAGGACCCTGTGGATAAGAAGGCTGAAGCACTCGCTCGCTACCTATACTCAGTGGTAGGCTCGGCAGTACGCCCGGACTGGCGGGGGTCCTAGTGTCTCAGACACTTACTGAATGGGCAAAATTGCTACTCCAGGGGTTAAAGGAGCGAGATGCTCCTCCTGATGAGATAACTTTGGCCGACCAGTTGGTCCAGGGCCTTAAGTTTGTCTGCGAGTCAGACATGGATACTATTCCCCTGCTGTCAAAAGCTTTGGTTTATGCAGTAGCAATACGCCGCCTGATCTGGCTAAAGGGCTGGTCTGCGGACCAGACTTCCAAGCAGGCCCTGTTGGATCTGCCTTTTAAGGGCGACAGACTTTTTGGGGCTTCTCTGGATGACATCATTAAGGATGCCACAGGAGGTAATAACACTTGGCTTCCTCAAACTAGTAAGGGTAAGGGGTCACGCCAAGGGCAAGGGCCCCCCTTTACTGCACGCAAGCGTTTTTTTCATCCCCCTAGGGCGACAGGGAAAAGACCCCAGGCCGACAAGGCGCCTCCCCAAGGACAAAAGCGCCCTTGGTCCCGCAAACCCAACAAGCCTGCGGACAAATCTGCGTCCGCATGAAGGTCCGCCCCCACCCAGCTCTCGGGTGGGGGGACGTCTTCGCAAATTCGCGACTCAGTGGACAGTTCTAGTTTCCGACAGGTGGGTTTGCAAAGTAATCTCCTCAGGCTACAAGATAGAACTTCTATCTTGTCCACCGGACAGATTCGTCACCTCCAATCTCCAGCTACTACCGACCCGTCGGGAGGCCCTGTATGGGGCGGTCCAGGGTCTGCTTAAACGCGGGGTAGTTATTCCAGTTCCAGAACAGGAATGGGGTCAGGGTTTTTACTCAAATCTTTTCATTGTGCCGAAGGAGGGGGTTCGTCCAATCTTGGATCTCAGGGCCCTCAATTGCTTTGTGAAAGTACAAAGATTGCGGATGGAGTCTGTTCGATCTGTAGTCACGGCTCTCCATCCGGGGGACTTTCTGGCCTCCTTGGACATCAAGGACGCATACCTGCATGTCCCCATACACTCCAGACACCAGAGGTTTCTGCGATTTGCAATCGGGAAGAACCACTATTTGTGGCCCTCCCGTTTGGCCTTGCCTCAGCACCCAGGACGTTTACCAAGGTGCTCGCTCCGATTCTGGCACTTCTAAGACAGCGGGGTATCGCTATCATGGGCTACTTGGACGACCTTCTTCTGAAGGCCCCTTCAAGCTCAGAATTAGAGGTAAGCGTGTCCATTACCTGTCAGACTCTTCAAGACTGTGGTTGGATACTAAACACGCAAAAGTCAGTATTGGTGCCCACTCAACGCCTAGTGTACCTGGGGTTGATTCTGGATTCCTCAGAGGCAAAGGTATTCCTCCCTGTGGAAAAGTTGCAGACCCTTCGAGCTGCAGTACGGCAGCTGACTTCCAGGAATTGGTCGTCACTCCGTTTTTGCATGCGAGTGTTAGGCCTCATGGTAGCCTCCTTCGAGGCGGTCCCATATGCTCAATACCACACTCGAGTGTTACAGAAGGAAGTTCTGTCCAGATGGAACAGATGTCCATCATCTCTGGATTATTAAATCTGAGTAAGCCACCTAGTCAGGGGATCCCTGGTATGGTGGCTGACAGCACCGGCTCTGTTGGCCGGGAAGTAATTTCTTCCGGTTTACTGGATATTGATCACGACGGACGCCAGCCTTACAGGTTGGGGGGGAGTCTGAGGTGTTCAGTCGGCGCAAGGTCGCTGGACCCCAGAGGAATCGTGCCTGCTGATCAATGTCCTGGAAATCCGGGCGATCATGCTGTGCCTCTTCAAATGGTCTCAGAGGCTGCAAGGGTGTCCAGTCAGGATCCAGTCAGACAACGCCACAGCAGTGGCATATGTCAATCATCAAGGAGGAACAAGAAGCTCAGCTGCAGCATCGGAGGTCGCTCGCATCCTGAAGTGGGCAGAGAGGAGCGTATCGGCCGTGTACATTCCGGGTGTGGAAAACTGGCAGGCGGACTACCTGAGTTGCCAAATGCTGGACCAGGGAGAATGGTCCTTACACCCGGAGGTGTTCCAACTCCTCTGCCAAAGATGGGGCACACCAGACGTAGATCTTCTGGCTTCCTGACTCAATTGGAAGGTATTGAGGTTTGTGGCCCGGTCAAGGGGACCCATGGGCAGACGCAACAGACGCGTTGGTGGCATCGTGGGGTCAGTATCGGCTAATCTATGCCTTCCCTCCCTTAAGGCTTCTTCCTCTTCTGCTCCGCAGAGTGGAGGCAGAGGGAATTCCAATGATCCTAATCGCTCCAGATTGCCCTCAGCGTCCTTGGTACGCCGATCTAGTACATCTGGTAGCAGACGTCCACTGGCGCCTACCACTACGGAAGGACCTGCTATCGCAAGGTCCCATACTCCATCCTGCTTTACGGTCACTGGCTTTAACGGCATGGCTGTTGAGAACCAGGTACTGAGAGACCAGGGCCTATCAGATTCAGTAATCTCTACTATGAGAAGTGCTCGGAAACCGTCCTCTAGGAAGGTTTATCACCGCACTTGGAAGGCCTACATCTCCATGTGTGAGGAAATGAAATGGCATCCGCGTACTTATTTGGTTTCCAGAATCCTGCTGTTTTTACAGCATGGGGTGGACCAAAGGCTTCCCTTAAGTACGATTAAGGGACAGATATCTGCCCTGGCTGTCTTTTTTCAGCGACCCCTGGCGACTCACTCTCTCGTGAGTACATTTGTGCAGGGTGTTCGACATCTGGCTCCTTCGGTCCGTCCCCCGCTACCTCCGTGGGACTTGAACCTGGTCCTCTCAGTGCTTCAGAAGGCACCGTTTGAGAATATCAGAGATATTCCCCTGTTGACACTTTCTCAGAAAGTGGTCTTTTTGGTGGCTATTACGTCAGTTAGACGAGTCTCTGAGCTGGCAGCCTTGTCCTGCAAGGCTCCCTATTTGATTTTCCACAAGGATAAGGTGGTGCTGCGGCCGCAGCCTTCCTTTCTTCCGAAAGTCGTTTCGGCTTTTCATCTCAACGAAGACATTGTACTTCCATCCTTGTGTCCTCATCCGTCGAATCCTAGGGAGTCGGCGTTGCATTCCTTGGACGTTGTCCGAGCTTTGAGAGTATACCTATCTGCTACTTCCCTGTTCCGGAAGTCAGACTCACTGTTTGTTTCGGTGGCTGGTCCCAAGAAGGGCCAAGCAGTCTCGTCGGCCACCATCTCTAGGTGGATCCGACAGATAGTAATCCAGGCTTATGCCTTAAAGGGTCAAGCGCCCCCCTTTCCTGTCACGGCGCATTCGATCAGGGCAATAGGTGCCTCTTGGGCTTTCCGACATCAAGCGTCTGTTTCCCAATTATGTAAAGCGGCGACTTGGTCGTCCGCTCACACTTTCACAAAATTCTACAAAGTTGATGTAGGTGCATCTTCGGATGCCTCTTTCGGCCTCAAAGTTTTCCAGGCGTCTGTTTAGAGTTGCAACTCCTCCGTTGGAGGAGTGCTGTTTTGTGTTTTGGGGTGAAGTTTATTTTTATGCTGTTACCACCCCTCATTTTTTTCTCTGACACTGCTTTGGGACGTCCCACTATGTCAATAGAGAAGCTGTGTCGGTCCATGGACGAAAGAGTAAATAGAATTTTTTACTCACCGTAAAATCCTTTTCTCTGAGTCCATGGACCGACACAGCACCCACCCCTCCTTTTAAGTTTGTACTGCTTTTTGACAAACTGATCTGCAGACTGAGGGGATATACCCAGAGGGTTCGCCCCCTGGGCGGTACTGTAGAAGGTGTGATGCAACACTTTTTACAAGTTTTCTGCCTAGTCACTCCTAATTAACAGATAATACCCACTATGTCAATAGAGAAGCTGTGTCAGTTCATGGACTCAGAGAAAAGGATTTTACGGTGAGTAAAAAATCCTATTTTTCCCCCCCAAGTAATTCCAATGTCCACACCACTTTAAACTCCAACTTTGAGTTTATTTTCTCAATGTTCAGCAGATAGGAAAGGGTGGATAAGAGACAAGACAGCAAGGTTTTGGGAGGTTAGTCCAGGCACAAATGGATGTCACAATCTCTACTCTATCCCTGAGTAGGTTTAGCTCACCCGGATAGTCTCCTGCAAAGTGGATCCTAGCAGCCGAAGTGATGCTCGGACGTTTAATCAGGTTCTTTTCCTAGATGCGATCGGGAGACTCTCTGCCACAGAATCTTTCAGACCCAGAACCTCTTGGCTTTTGGTACACATGGACAGGTGCCAGCAGCAGCACATTACTAGGCCCTTGGTAGTTAGATGAATCCCTCCAGAAAGTTACCGGGCCCCTTCCTTCAGCGTGAACTCTCACCGGTCCGTCAGAAAGGTCCTCCCCGTCTCCTCTTCTTAGAAGCGGGCTCCCTCGTGAGGGACACCCTGGGATTCCTCTTCCAGAAGTGGGCTCCAGCTACAGGTGCTGGGCCCAATGTTGAAGATGCAGCCCCAGGACTAAAGGTGCCTGGGACTGATGCACATGTGGCTCCATGGCCTGGAGGGCCATGCGCCACGCACTTGGACTCCGACTCCTCTCCTCATCCGAAGACCCCTCCCAGGCAGCGTCTGCCCCTTATGTATCCTCTCCCAGCATGCACAGCAGGCCAAACACGCCCACTGTACCGCTGCCGAGAGAGGACACCCCAAGGCACAGCACTAATACCAGTGGTTCAACCCTGGCCCATTATGGCAGTGCCACCTACAGGCCACAGGGAACTGCACACCAGTATACCACCTGGAAATAAAATAAAGCAGCACCTATAAATTGAGAACGGTCTGAGCCCAACTACTATCTCAGACCAGCCCCTAAATTTGAGTATATAGCACCCCTAAATGGGGTGGGCGCTGCACCCGTAAATACACTAAGCTGAACCAATACACACATCCACAGGTGCTTAGGGAGCTTAAAGCGGTTGTATACCCGCTGAATGTTTTTTTTTTTTAACCCTGTAAAGCAAAAGGCATAATGAGCTAGTATGCACCGCATGCTAGCTCATTATGAAATACTTACCTTAGAACGAGGTGTCGGTAACCTACCTGGTCAACGCCGAGGGAGATGTCATCTTGCCTTGGTGTGTCTTCCAGGTATCGTGGCTCCAGCGCTGTGAGTCACTCCCGCGCGCCGGCAAGGTCCGGCAGCTGCCGGGCTTTAGCCGAAAATCCCCGCTGCGCATGCGCAGATGCAGTCAGCGGCTCATTGCGAGGGGAATATCTCCTAAACCGTACAGGTTTAGGAGATATTCTTTTTACCTACAGGTAAGCCTTATTATAGTCTTACCTGTAGGTAAAAGTTAAAAAACAGGGTATACAACCGCTTTAAGTATTTACTACAGTATGGGCATTCAAATTGTAGTGTTGAACTGTCTGCAGCTGTATAGACCGGAATGGGTCAATACTTCTAAAATACGAGTATAGCTCAATCAAGTCTATGGCTTTTATGGTTGGGCTGTAGATTATGCAGACGGCTGCCACTGTCCCAGGATGTGAAAATGAAATGTGAAAGAGGGTTGACATAGTTAAGTATATTTAGGGTGCTGGGGAGTTATGAAATCCAAATGCACTGTTGCAGAAAGTATCACACCGGCAGACAGAGACATAAAAGGCAGAGAGGAAAAATATTTCAGAGGTGAAAAGGAAGGTCTATGTGCTATACAGTTATATTCGTGAAATTTATGTTGTGTTTGAATTGCATTTATTCCACAAAAACTGAACAGAGGTGGAATTACATATTACACAAAACACAATTTATACATATGTGTAAGTGTGTGTGTTTTTCTAACTTGCTTTACCTAGCTTGTCACAAGCCAAGGGAACTGTATTGCCTTCAGATTGATTCCATTCTCCTCTTTCAGTTTTTTTCTCAAATGGTCATGATGACTCCTGATACGTTATTCAGTTAATTAAAGCATTGTTCCTCAAACTTGGTACCATCATGGCCTATACCATAAAAGTTTGGCTTAAGATATACCTTAACAAGATCCTTCAGAGACAACCACTGGCAGCCAGTATTAAAGTGAGTATATTCTCCAAGCACATAAATCTGGGCACTTCATAAAAAACACCTGCTGTGAGATCTGGTTCCAGGTGTGCTCACTTTAGGAAACGCAGGGCTTAGAACATGTGACGTGCCCCACAGATGTTCCCAGTGAATTGATGGGTAATAGTAAATGGGATCTCACACATCTGTAACACAGCACAAGAGAAAGTCACAATGATCTATGAGCCCACTGAACAGCTGTGAGGTGCTGGTGTGAAAGTGACATGAGTCAATTAGTTCATCATCAATCTTGGCTGAATTTCTGAACAGTGACCTTTGTAGTTCATCCTCCCAACACATGGCACACAAATAAGACACAATTCACTTGCCAAGGGTGAAATCAATTTCATGCAATGACCAGTAGCTTGCACAGACATAAATAGATGTGACTGCTTAAATAAATGCAAAAATACAGGTGTTAAGCATCTGTTAAAACCACATAAAAATATTTTTCCCCACATATTTTACATAAATTACAGTATGCACGTCTTTATTTTAGAAATGATGATACTCTTTGGCCTTAAGTTGTACTTTAGTGATCCATCATTTCTCGCGTCAACTCATCTGTACTCAATATATGCTTTTGATTTGATACTTTTACAACATTCTTGTGGCTGCTATAACTTTTGGAGAGGGATCTCCTTTTTTTTTTTGCTTACTAGACTGCTTGAATGGGTCAGTTATCAGTCCTGATCTTTAAGCATATTTTATAAATTATAGGGACCCTACCTTCTGGTATTAGTGTATGTAAACCCTAAGGCTGGCTTCACACTTATGCACTTGTGTTGCAGCACGTTTTGAAGTGTGTTTTTGAAGTGCTTTATGATGCGTTGACATGCATTGCCATTCCTATCCAAAGCATGTAGAACATGCAATAACAGATGGAAAAAAGTAGACCTGACATTTTTTTTTTTCCCAATGCATGCCAAAGTGCTGCATATACAGTATGTGAACTAGCACTAAAAGAAAGCAGTAGCAAAGCTTTGTTCATGTGATAATGCTTTGCTAAGATGCATAGGTGTAAATGGGACCTTAATTTATGTTTGGCATCATGCCTCCCTGTGTATAGTTTTGTTAAGCAAATATTTTTTGGGGAATCTATTGATACGTTTCTTACCTGTAGATCAGAGGTGTATCTAGTGAAAATGAAGACAAAAAGGGGGACGCCATAGGCGCTTTGGGACTTTGAATGAGATTGCATCGTGAAGATGCATCTCCATCCCATATGCAAGAAGAAAAGCAAGGGAAATTGGGACTTTAATTGAAATGGTGGACTGGATGGGGATAAAAAAGATTGAGACATTTGATATTGCATGCATGTATTGAATATAAAGTATTTACAGTAAAATCGACAATAAGTACACAATGCATAATTAACCATCATGATGTCTGTATAAAAGGTAATAGTATATCATATAGTCATACATAGCAAAAGGTGATTCAAATGAATCAATGGGGGAATGTATGGACACATAAAAACTGAGCAAAAAACAATACGTGTGGTAAACGAAAATACAATATAACAAAAAATCATAAAAATAGGTCAATCTGAAACAAAATCCCATTTGCGCTACTAGCTACATCCTTTATAAGCCCGACGCGTTTCGTGTAAGAAAAACACTCCTCAGGGGCAGATGTAATGGGGTATCTGGAAAAACACAATTGAATATGATCAGGGTATAAAAGTATATTCCTCAGGAACGACAAAAGAGTCAGTTCTGGTTACTTACACAGTGTGTCTCATTTGTGATGTGTATGAGAGATGGGCCATAAGACCGCCCGTCCCGGGACCTGAGGTGGCAGAAATTCAGGCACAGCAGGGCACCAGGGCATCTTCCACAGAGAGCAGATGGTCATAAGGCGTCATATGGTCAGGAGGTATTCTCGTATAGCCGTATCAATGTCTACAATGGATAAATGGATCCATCAGGTTGATCCCACATTAAGGGACAACATATAAAAATGTGGGCTAAAGAAGGGAGGGGTGACAAACAGGTTACCTTGGTCCCAAATGGAGTGACAGAAATTCAAATGCACATCAGAGCGCCCAGGCAAACTTCCCCAGGCATCAGAAGGTAATGGGGAGTGGTAAGGACAGATTCCCTCCTATGGCAGTATCCATATCTGTAATGGATAATCAATCCATCAGTAAAATCCCACTTAGTGGAAAAGGGGTATAAGGGTTTGGACTGCGAGGGAGATGTGGACAAGTACCTTATGTACATGTTGGGGGGATGGAAGCTGGTCAGAACTGAGGCCTCTGTGTGGAAAGCTGGAAGCTGTGGAGAAGCCCTGTGTTGCGTCCTGCACGTGCACAAAGGCGCCACCAGCGTCACGCTGGCTCGACACTATGGGGGGCGGGGACCAAACGGTATATGAACCCGCCCAACACTGGCACCACATGATCCCACTGGTCGGCTAAGATGGATGTAAACGCCCAAACAGCGTGACGTCCGGGGGGGGCGTCACCTGAATGGGCGGTGCGTGGCGCCGATGCGCTGGCGGCACCCGCCCACATCCCCAGGAAGGAGAATGCGGGGGGGCACCCTGAGCGCATCGCAGTCCCGGGTAACAGGCAGAGAATGACCCAAATTGCACAGTGACACATCCTTGCTCAGTGATGTGCTTGACAGCCCATTCAAGTGATAGAAACATTGATAGTGTCCTGTTTGTGTGGACAAAGTCTCACCACACAACAGGACAACCCCATATATAAAGATGGCAGGGGAACACTGCCAACTACAGACCACCATTTCCATCCCTAATATAAGTGAAGACAAAAAGGGGGACGCCATAGGCGCTTTGAGACTTTGAATGAGATTGCATCGTGAAGATGCATCTCCATCCCATATGCAAGAAGAAAAGCAAGGGAAATTGGGACTTTAATTGAAATGGTGGACTGGATGGGGATAAAAAAGATTGAGACATTTGATATTGCATGCATGTATTGAATATAAAGTATTACTTTATATTCAATACATGCATGCAATATCAAATGTCTCAATCTTTTTTATCCCCATCCAGTCCACCATTTCAATTAAAGTCCCAATTTCCCTTGTTTATCTAGTGAAAATGGCGCCTATGGCAAGCACTAAAACTGCGCCCCTATCAAAACATTTGAAACCCATCGTTCAGATAACCTTAACAAAAAAACATCTAACAAAATGACAAGTCAAAATTTCAAAATATAAAATTGTAGTATATTAGTGATGGTGACACCCCCTATTGTAAGTGGAGTTATTTTATTTCTTGAGGGGGTGTTACCATCACTTATATATTGCAACTAGTTATCAAAAATCTTTTGAGGGGTGTCAATATCACGAATATGCTGCAATTTTATATTTTGATATTGTTATTTGTTTGAAAGATATAAAGTTGTATATTTGGTTTACAGGACACCAAATATACAGTATATGGTATTCAGAGGGAGGGCTCCACCATCACTTAAAGTGGAAGTAAACTTCCTTTACTGCCTTTTACATATAGGTAAGTCTATAATAAAGCTTACCTATAGGTACAGTAAATATCTCCTAAACATGTACAGTTTAGGAGATATTTACATTACATGGAGCCAGTGACATCACTGGCGCATGCGCTCTGAAGGAACGGCCATGGGTGCTGTTCCTTTAGAACCCTGTGCCATAAACGGTGGCTCCCTGCCAGTCACAGAGCCCGCAAACCCGGAAGCAAGATGAGTAAAAATGAGAGCGCCTGCTGCTTTTGGGTGTGGGAGGGCTTTGTTTTAAGGTAAGTTTAACATAATGTGCTATAATGCAATCCATACTAGCACATTATACCTTTACCTTGCATGGTAAAAAAAAAAAAGTCCAGCAGTATACAACCACTTTAAATTATGCAATTACATTTAAATTGAAACACTAAGGTGAAGAAGGAAGCACAGCATTGTATATTGTATTGTAATAATTACAGTGTTTATACTGGTTATGACACGAGGGGAAAAAAAGCGAGGGAGGAGAGAAGATGGAAGGGGGAAGAGAGAGAGAACTGGGGGGGGGGGAGAGAGAGGGGGGCAGGGGGGAGAGGGAGAGAGGAGGAATACAGAATACAGGAAGTACAGAGAGAATAAAGAGAGGAGCTCTTGCAGTAAATGTCTCTTCCTGTGCACATTCTCCAGATTACCTGAATGCCGCCTTCTGCTTCTCTTACTCATTTCTCCTCCTTCTTTGCCCCCTCCCCTGTCCCCACGGCAGCTCAGTTCTTTCTCCAGGCTCCAGCATGGCTTCAGTACTCTTCTTCTCAATCAAAAGGGGCGACTTGAGAAGGGGGCGGGTTACAGCAGTGCCCATTGGCTCAGTAAGCAGCAGGAGGTGGATCAGTTCCTGCTGTTAACTCTTTCTAGTCCTGTGGCAGCCGTTCCTATAGTATGAGGCTGCTGGTTTCTTTCTGCTGCTTCTAAAGTCAATGTCAGGACAGGAGGGGGAAGCTGCAGGGCGCTCCTACACACACAGAGCCACTGGGAGAGAAGAGCTGCAGTGTCAGGACTGAGAAGCTGGAGAGCACAGCACACCTCCTGGCTCCTTTCCCCTCTCCTACACGGCAGCCTATTTTGCAAATAACCTAGGGGGACACCAGGACACCACTGCCTAAACTCCTCTCTCCCTTTGTGCACTGCAGTCAGTGTCTATGCCTCACATGTTTCTTATGCGAAGAAGATGCAGGGAGGAGGTGGGCGGAGCTAAGCAGTGGGCGGGAGGAGGAAGAAGTTAAATCCTTCTCACTGTGAATGCTTGTCTCTTCCTGTCTCCTCCTCATGACGTCACTGGTTGCTAGATGCGAGGCGGGCCGTGGCTAGCAACCAGTTTGGGCAGTGGGCCAGGGGCCAGTGATGAACGACCTAAAGCAGTCTCTGCTGGCCAGGATCCCACCCCAGGCTGACAGTGAGTAACAGTAGCAATATCAGGGCCATTTTTAGAAGAGATCTCTGTAAGTGCCTTGCTGTCCAGCCACTCAGGAGCGCCCCCTTCATATGGCACCCATGGCACTTGTCATATCTGCCATACCCTGGATACGCCACTGCTGTAGATCCTGCCAGTATTGGAACTTCCTACTGCAGGCTGACTACGCTAACTAAGAGCTGGTTCACAGATGTTTTCCAATGTCTTTTTTACAGTAATTATCATGTATTCGAACTCTAGTTCACATCAGTGTGGTCAGTTCTAGTGTTTTCAACAAAAGTACAACCTACTGCTGTTTTTTCACTGAAATGCTTTAAAATACGTCAAAATGCACTGGAACTTATATAAGAAATCATTAGGCTAAGATTTTTCAATTGTCAGAATAAAAAAATCTGAAAAAAACATACTGGAACACATTTCAAAAGTGTAAAAAACCCATCAAAAATGAGTTTAACTTGCATGCAAAACACACATCCAGAATGCTAAAATTGTGCTGTGAGCCAGCTGTAAGCCAGTTACTCACACAGCCTTCCAACCAAGCTCATTCAGTTGGGTTGTACTCCCTATCAGGTCTATGGGAGGCTGCTGTAATATTTTTTTGAAAAGGGCTTTTAGGGCCCGTAACCAGGAATCATGTACTACTCTATAGGTCTACCATTAGAACTTTGTTACATAGATCGATATGGATAAAAAGTTTCTAACCCCAAGCTCTTGAAAGATCAAATAACAGAATTATGCAATTGAACACACTTCAGGGGCAAATCCTGCTTGTTCAGGCCCCATTCAATTTATCCTGATATACATCTGGTGCATCTGGCTGCTCTGCTAGCTAAACCCCTGTAGTTGCCAGTAATTTTCAGTATTTTTTGACCATTGCATTGTCTAGTTCAGGCACTCCAAGAAAAAGGTTGCACATTTACAAGATAGTAAGCTCCCTTGGCACTGTAGGCCACACCCTCCCCACCTATTACCCAGATACAACCACACAAACCAAACACCAAACCATGCTTATTTGGCAGAAATGGCCGCGGCACTTTATTGGTTTACAGAATGTTTTAAAACAACCATTATGAATGAAAACATTTGCATAACAATAAAACATACATCATCACATAATCTCTGCCCAGCTTTTGGAACTCGGGCAGCTTAACTGTATTACCACCGAATACGTCCCCCCCCCCCAGACTCCAGGGTGACCCTACCACATAAAATGCCATGACAGGGAGGCAGCTCTTTTTTCCTTTTCATCCTAGGCCGCTGCAGAGGAAGCTCTAGACCCTCTGCAGCCCTTAAATAGCCTTCCCTGGGGGATCCAGAACCTTCCCAGGTCTCCTATTGGATAGCCCCCAATCCATAACTAAATTATTAAAGGGACAGTACCCCTACATCCTTACCTACACCTATTAACCCCCTATTTACCCTAAAAGGGGCCAAGTGGCCCCAGTCCCAAGAAAGAGGGCCCCAATGCTTTTGCCCGCCTTTTTACATTCTGCCTAAAACCTATAGGAACAGCCAGTAAAAATTTTCCTTTCTTCGAAAGAAGTAGTGTATTTGCCAAGTAGCAATTCGATTTTTTGATTTTCTTTCTTTGCTTAAAGTTGCTGTTTAAAACAAACTGCTGACTGTTCATTAGAACTGAAGTATTGACACATGTCTTTCAAGGGAAGCTGAAATCATTCTCCAGACTTATCTGCAGCACTAAATCACAGTTCATCCTGAGGTTGTATTTTAATCTTCTCTTCTTCCCATATAGGGATTAGATATGTTGTGAACTGATGAAGTGAATAGATGGAATGTTCAGACATATAACATATACCCTCCAAGTAGTTAATGTATATAACTCTATGAGATGTGTCAGATCTGGAAGAAGAATTTGTAAATCCTGAGCTTTGCCTTTGAAGCGTGTTACATCCTGAAAGGATTCCTCAGTGGTATCACATTGCCTTAGAATATCGAGTAACACATAAAAATGCACTATCGCTTAAAAATGGTTTTATTGCACGTACAGAGCTACTTTGCACAATGATCACTTTCTATGCTGATCATGACAGGTATAATCTAGTGTTCTACTGGTTATAGCAATTCAGCTGTCTGAAATTATTTGCAGAAATATTGAAGGATGCGGATTAGCACACTTGCCCGGTTGCCACTAGGAGCAATTTATGCATGGAGATTGTACGTTTCTACTTAGCTTGCTGGGGTATTATTGTTTCTCCTTGAAAACCTTAGTTGTTAACATAATATATTTCCACTTAGATATTGAAACTTCCAGCTATGACCATTCTATATCTGCAACAAAATTCAAATGTTGCTTCCTTGCAATTACTGCAGCATTGGGAGCGTTCTGTACAATACACCTTGAAATATTATTTCCTGTCCATGGGATTGGCTCACGGCCTCTTACAGAAGTCTACTCTCAACATTGAGGCTGACCATTCAGTCATAACAGGCAGACCATAACACCATAGGTGTGCGTAGCCTATTGCATTAGGGTGTGCACCCCAAAGCTCAAACACACATGCATGTGTGTAATTATATATATAGGGCAGTAGGGCAATAGACAGTGTCAGAAGGGCAGAGGTTGGTGTCAGTAGACCAGTGGATGGTGTCAGTATTTTTTTCAATATTTTTTTTTCAATAATTTTTTTTAATGTTTTTTTTTACAATTTTTTCGGGGTTCCATTGGGGGGCTTTGGTCAAATATCAGGGGTTTAAATAGACCCTGATGTCTAATTTTAGAGACATAGAAAGGGACTGAGGACAGAGATTCCCCAGTCCCTTTCTCTGCAGCCAAGCAGCAGGGGGAATCTGCGCAGCACAGGGTGATTAGGGTGTGCCCAGGCACCCCTGGCATAATCTGTACGCACACCTATGCATAACACTTAGCATTTCAATGTCTCTATCCTTATCTGAATAAAACTCGCTACAATAAGTTGCATGCATCTTCATTTTCTTTTAAGCAAAATTAACATTTTAATAAAAAATAAAATAAAAAAAAAAGCATGCATTATAGATCTGATTACAAAACCTGGAGAGAACTAAATAGGGACAGTAAGTGGAGTTTTTGGTCATAGGGACCATCTATGGTAATTATCTTTTATACCCTGGCAAGAGAAACATGAATTCTGGTTGGAAACTGCTCTGCTTATTCACTTTGTTCAGCTTTTATACAGTAAATAGGCTTTGTGAAACATATACAGTGTGTGTTTTGTAAGGCTGATTTACAAGAAGACCAAGAAAAAAGGTAATAGGGATTAAAAACCAATGCAAAGCATTTACGTTTTTTTCTTTGCCTGTCCAGTTCAGAGAAACAACTGTTAGAAATCACAACAGAATGAACAGTGACTGATGAGTTGAGTCAGAGTCAGAAGATTCCCTGTGGCAGGTGCAAAATCTCTTGCCTTTCTGCAGGTTCTTTATATGCAAATTGTAGAGCTTAGTAGGAGTACTGTCTCTAAAATGTTTGGTTCAAATTGTAAAAATCTTAACCATATAACCTTGAAGGTGATAAAAGGAATGGGATTTAAAAAATGTCATAATTCATAAAGAGCTATAAGATTGGAACAAGAGCCCGGAAAATAGGCAAAATGATGTTATTTCACTTAGCTAGTGGTATATCTATAATGATCAAGGGGAAAAAGGGGAAAGGAGCAGACTCCAAGGTTAGTGTTGCCTGCCATCAAAGGTGTCTATCCTTGCAAAAACAACTGGGGGGGGGGGAGGGAGCATGAGGTTAGACTAGAACCTAGATCGAACCACCTGAGAATAGTAAATGTACCTCACTATGGTAATTGCTTATGTCCTTTTCTTGTAAAGTCACCATATCTTGAGTTTTTCAGAAACCACACACAGTGGTGTCACAATTGCAAGAAGTGCAACATTTCTATCATGCGTCCATTTAGGCTTATTTTGAAATGATATATATATATATATATATATATATATATATATTAGGGTTGCACCGATACCACTTTTTTAATACTGAGTACGAGTACCGATACTTTTTTTCAAGTACTCGCCGATACCGATTACCGATACTTTTTGTGTGACAGTGGCAAGCACTGATGGGCACTGATGAGGCGTGGACTGTGTCAGTAGTTTTTTTTAACAATTTTTTTAAATGATATTTTACCATTTATATATTTTTTTTGTTATCATATTTTTTTACAATGCTTTCTTTTTTTTTGGGAGGGGGGGGGGGGGTGGAGTAGATGTTGTCAGTGTTTTTTCTATAATTTTTTTTATTATTATTTTTAGAATTTAACCTTTAATTATTTATCTAAAAAAATCTTTTTATCAACCCTGTTGGGGGGGGGGGGGCTTTGGTGAGATATCAGGAGTCTAAACAGACCCTCTGACATCTCCCCTTTGAGACAGAGAAAGGGAGTGAGGACACAGATTCCCCAGTCCCTTTCTCTGCAGCCTCAGCTGCACTGAAAATGAATGGATAGGAGACAGTGGTTCCTCTCAATTCATAAACTTAAACATCGTGAACACAGATTACGATGTTTCAGTTATGAATGCACAGGGTCAGTGCATTCAGAAAAGTAAGGAGTCGGTAAATTACAAATATACCAGCTCCTTCCTCCACTCTCCATCCTGACAGGCGTGCTGTGCACCAGTCTCTCTATGCATTTCACGCTTGTGCGCGTGTCATCAGGAAAATGGCACCACCGCCATGATACCGGAGCCTAATTAGAGTCAAAGACCATGCTATTGGCTGACAACATCACCAGAAAAATGGCGCCACCGCCATAATATCGAAGTCCATGTTGTAACCCACACCATTATATTCAATCAATGATAGAGAGGATAGCGAAAATAGACAGAAAATGTACTCCGCCTTCCCCCACAGCCGCATCATTCGACATTAACCATGTGACTGCCAATGTAAACAATTATATTAAAACACATTCAACAAAATAATTTTTATAAAAATAGCTGAGACACTCTAATAATATACATGATAAGATTACTTTAACCTATGAATAGACCTTTATATGATATATTTCTAATCGTAACATAAATATAGGCAAAATGCAAATAAAAAATGCAATAAAAATCACACATTGCAATGTACATCTGAATTTCCGTGTAGAACCAGCAGAGGCAAACACCACAAAAATCCCTATTGGACATAAATTGTGCTCACAACTCCATCTTGTGGCCGAAAACCATAGTGAAATCCGCAACTGATAGCAGCCAAAAAACAACACACAAACCCAACCTAAAATCGGGCTCCGGCCAGATGCATGGAATCATGAACAACACATGTTCATGTTAGATGTTATAAATATCCTTCTTTTCAGCGTAACTGTGGGGCTAGACATTGAATGATTTATAATTAAAAAATTTATGAAAAAAAAAAATATATATATATATATATATATGTAGCGGCCTCCTCTCTCTCCCCTTTCTTATCAGCTCGTCTGTCTCTTGTCTAGGGGTACCTTAGAGGAGAGAGTGCGGGGTCACCACGCCAAGCCTTCACCGCAGATGTTTGTGTGGTGTAAGCAAAGTTCTTATTTTACCTTCGGGTCGGTGTTCTGCACCTGGAACCTCCAAAGAGAGTTACCTTGAACAATGTCTGCCAGAAAACGAGCCCCACACCATTAAAGTCCAACACTCCTTTATTCTTCTCAATGCAAAAGTGAACACAATCAGTTGGACTCCCTTAGAGAACAGAACAGACAAGGAGGTGTGGATGCGAGTAGGCCCAGACACAATGAACTCTCCACTTTCCTTCCTGAAAGTGGGTTGCGGTCTCCCAGCGAGGGGGAATTTCCTTCCAGGCGGTCTCCGATGGAAGGCTCACCTGTCACTGGCAATATGCTGCACCAAGTCTTCAAGCAAGTATCTCCCACCGGTCCATTACGCCTTCCGGATTCGGGTACCCACTCCCGGGGTTCCCTAGGACCTCCTTCCCTCTCGGAACTCAGTGGTGGGCACTGAGCTCCAGACCTCCATCCGAGTACCTCACCCCAGGCTAAAGGTGCCTGGGATGGAACACGACCTCCGAACGTCCTCTAGGCCTAGGCCGCCTAGAGGACCGACATGAACCACCGCCCTCAGGCTGAAGGTGCCCGGGACTCGACTCCCACCACCAAAAATGGCCGCCCCCTTTATACCCCCTTCCAGCAAGCACGGCGGGTTCCCCGCCTAACCATACAACCACTGAGAGAGACCAAAAAGAGGTACGCCACCGCAACGATGGCTCAACCCCGGGCCCAAAGTGACAGCGCCACCTGGTGGGCCCCAGGGAACCATACATCACAGTTTCCCCACCAGATTCAAAAATAGGGAAGCATATACCCGCTACACTCTCCCCCTGGTGATTTGACACTGGTCCCCAGTGTCTGGAGCAAACTATGCCCTCAAAGGCTGGCATAGCCCAGTCCAGAAACCAACTACAAATTGTACAAAATAAAACTTTTGAAAACTTGGTCAACTGAAGCAATTGTGTCTGAGCCTTACATGAAAGGGAAGGGAAACAACAACATTTTAGCCATAACTTTAGAATCACATATTCACTTTTCCCCCACCCATCCTGACTAAGACCCACCCCATACTCAGTGGTCTTGATGGGATGCTCTCCTGCAGAGGGAAAAAGAAAATTAACACACATTAACCCTGACACATGTATTCATGTAAGAGGAAAGAAACTTCTTCGTGAAGAAATCCCTTTTCTCCAAAGAGTGAGTGTGTGAAAAGTGTTAACGATGAGCAACACTGCCACCTGGTTACAGCGTCGCGGTAACTGCACTCATGGAACTTTCCTTCCTCTTCTGAGCCCTATCTACCCCAGAGTCCATGATCTCTTGCTGGAAAATTGAAGAACAAAAACAGAAACAGTCCTTCATTCCTCTGGGTAACAAGGACAACAAACCCCAGAAAGTTCAGCAGCATAAAGAAACAGGAACGGAGTCTCTTTCCTCCTACAGATAGAAGCGGGGATGCGGCAGAACATGTGGCTTCAAGTGCTGATCCATGGTCTCCAGATGATACTCAACATCCTCCCCTTCCTTCCGCCGGACCAGCACCTTGTCCGCGTGGATGTGCCGTCCCAACATCTATTCTGCCTTGCAATCTTTAAAACGCTGATAGGCCTTGGGGGAGCATGCCAGGTACCTGCGGGCGTGTGGAACCTGAAGGTGGGTCTACACAAAGTCATTGTACCAGCGCTTCCGGCACACTTCCACCTCATACAGCAACTCCTTGGACAAGTATGGATACTCCCATCCGTACTCAGCAGCAACCTTCTGGCCAAATAGGCATTGTAGTCTCGCCAGAGGAGGCATAGTGGCTTTGTCCCCTTCGCCAGGCAAAACTATTGAGTCCGGGTGACGAGGGACCTTGATTACATCTGATCTGGGCATAGGTGCCCGCAACAGCAGTCTCTTTTCCCCGGTATTAGGTGCACGAGGCCCTGGGAAGGCAAGAGTAGGCTGGGGACGGGACCCCTCCTCAGGTGCTGGTGCCTCCACCCGGGGTGTACTATCCCCTGTAGACATGGGTGGGTCCCTGGTTCTACGGGATGAGGCGAGAGGTACTTTGTCCCAGCCCTTTTGAGCAAACAGTTTGTCTATGGCGACATCGTCTCCCAGATCGGAGAGTGACTCTAGGTCGGAGGTGTCACACTCCTCCACGGGTATGTAGCCTGTAGTGGAAACGGGACTACCACCCCCCACGGACACACAGAGTTGTGGATCCCCAACACCTCCGCCCACACACCAAGTCCCTCCGCCTGGCTTACCTCGGCCTTTTCTAGAGGCAGGACTTCCGGAACTCTTCTTACCGGATTCATCCGGGCCGGGCGTAGGCAGGCGAGATGGTCCACCGCAACCGCTGGACGGGGCTACCATACCGGTCTTTCTCTTCGACAGTGGACACTGTGAGACAGTGGTGACTGAGTCAGCATCCTCGGATTTCTCCTGTTGTGTACTCGCGACCTCCTCCGCGGTCGCTGCAGTGCGCGCAGGGATAGCTGTCAAAGCAGTGATTACTCCTCTCTGAGTGGTGCTGCCTGCAACACGGCCAGGGTAAATGGTTCTCGGCTTCTCAACCGCTGGATCTACTTAAAATAGAAACTCCCCACAGGCCTCGCATCGCCCGAATGGCTTCACTTGGCACACCAGTCCCGAACAACCGGGACAAATCACACCCAGGGCCTCAACGTCCATGCACGAATACAAGGCGAATCGACCCCTTGGCTTTAGCCGGATCCCGTATATGTAACCGGAGCAGCAGCAGTCAGGGTCGTGGTGGAAGGGTGAACCGGAATCCACAATGTATGTCCGAACATGGTGACCTGCTGCTGATCCATCGCGCACTGCAAGGTTTTGCGCCAACGTCCCACGTGTAGTCCTTCACACGTATTGGACTCCTCCCCTTTGCTCCAGTTCGCAGGCTTTTCTTCTTTTTCTTTCTGAGTCGTGCCCACGAACTAAGCGGTGGGGGTGTGCCTGGTGGCGCAGTGCAAATAGAAGCCCCCACGTGTAGTCCTTCACACGGCTGAGCTCCCCCCTTTTCTCGCTCTTCTGCGTGGGCCTTCCCCTTCACTGGGTCATGTCCACGACTTCGAGCAGAGATGCACTTTGGCCAATAAATTGGCCCACCTACTCGGAACTCCTCCCGGCAGACACGGTCAATTCCGTAGTAACACGAATACCATACCGGACCCGAGCCCCCACGTGTAGCGGCCTCCTCTCTCTCCCCTTTCTTATCAGCCCGTCTGTCTCTTGTCTAGGGGTACCTTAGAGGAGAGAGTGTGGGGTCACCACGCCAAGCCTTCACCGCAGATGTTTGTGTGGTGTAAGCAAAGTTCTTATTTTACCTTCGGGTCGGTGTTCTGCACCTGGAACCTCCAAAGAGAGTTACCTTGAACAATGTCTGCCAGAAAACGAGCCCCACACCATTAAAGTCCAACACTCCTTTATTCTTCTCAATGCAAAAGTGAACACAATCAGTTGGACTCCCTTAGAGAACAGAACAGACAAGGAGGTGTGGATGCGAGTAGGCCCAGACACAATGAACTCTCCACTTTCCTTCCTGAAAGTGGGTTGCGGTCTCCCAGCGAGGGGGAATTTCCTTCCAGGCGGTCTCCGATGGAAGGCTCACCTGTCACTGGCAATATGCTGCACCAGGTCTTCAAGCAAGTATCTCCCACCGGTCCATTATGCCTTCCGGATTCGGGTACCCACTCCCGGGGTTCCCTAGGACCTCCTTCCCTCGCGGAACTCAGTGGTGGCACTGAGCTCCAGACCTCCATCCGAGTACCTCACCCCAGGCTAAAGGTGCCTCTGATGGAACACGACCTCCGAACGTCCTCTAGGCCTAGGCCGCCTAGAGGATCGACACAAACCACCGCCCTCAGGCTGAAGGTGCCCGGGACTCGACTCCCGCCACCAAAAATGGCCGCCCCTTTATACCCCCTCCCAGCAAGCACGGCGGGTTCCCCACCCCATCATACAACCGCTGAGAGAGGCCAAAAAGAGGTACGTCACCGCAACGATGGCTCAACCCCGGGCCCAAAGTGACAGCGCCACCTGGTGGGCCCCAGGGAACCATACATCACAGTTTCCCCGCCAGATTCAAAAATAGGGAAGCATATACCCGCTACATATATATATATATAAAAAAATCATAAATCAGTTATAAAGCAGTCTATATCGATATTTAACCCAGCAGGCATGAGACATCCTAATTCAAAAATCCATTTAGTCTCAGCCTGGGAGATGCAAACTCTCATGTCTCCTCCCCTCAAATGTGGTACCACTTTATCTTTACCATAAAAAGTAAGAATTTGTGGGTTTTGCTGATGGTAAATCCTGAAATGATTAGACACACTATGCTTCCTGAAGCCGTTGGTAATATTTGTGACATGCTCATTTATTCTTTTGTAAAGACATCTGGTGGTTCTTCCCCACATAAACCAGCCCACATGGGCACGTGAAGAGATACACCACATGTCCTGTGTTGCATGACACACATTTTTCAATTTTTTACTCTTTCCCATTACTTCCTTTAAAAACCTCTGTTTTTCTTGTTTTGTCAGCAGTAGTTTTACATGATTTGTACCTCCCACATTTGTAAAAACCTATTGTGTCCAAAAATGTTTTCTTTCTTTTCTTTGGTGGATCAACCACATTTTTGGCTAACATATTCCTAAGGCCTGGGGCTATTCTGTAAAAAAAGATGGCTTCCGGGGCAGGATTTTGTTAAGGGTGGTGTCCTTCAACAGAATGGGCCAAAATTTGGTGAGGGACTTCTCAATCTTTTTATAGTCTAAGTTGAATCCAGTGACAAAGGCCATTTCAAACTTGTTTTTCTTCTCTTTGGTCCGTTCTATGAGATTTTCTTTGTTCACCTTGGATACATCCAACCTGATCTTCTCCAAATCAGGGTGGCTGTATCCCTTTTGTAGGAAGCGTTTCATAAGGACATCTGATTGGGTCCAATAGTCCTCATCCAAGTCACAATTTCTTCTGATACAGGTGAATTGCCCCTTCGATATGGTCTTAATCCATCCCGAATGGTGGCAACTCCTGGTAGAAATATATCCATTTTTATCTACTTCTTTGAAGAATGTTCTAGTCAACAACCTGTCATCTTTTTTGAAGATTTCTAAATCTAGATATTTGATTTTGGTGACACTATATGTACTAGTAGGCTTAATACCATAGCTATTGTTGTTTAGATAGGTCATGAACATCTGGAGCTCCTCCACCGCTCCATCCCATATAAAAAACAAGTCATCAATGTACCTTCGGTACAACGATAACTGTGGCCATTCATCTGTAAAGATGTCTTCACACTCCCACTTATTCAAAAATATGTTGACCACACTCGGGGCATACTTGGCCCCCATGGCTACACCCTTTATTGGATTATAGAAGTCACCTCCATACCAGAAGAAATTGTTCGACAATTTGGACAATAGTGCATCTTTCTATCTGATGTTCGTGTAGAAGGACTCCACATCAGATGTGACCAGCATGGTCTGCCCCTCCACACGGACATCTTTTATCAAACTTTTCAATTCCTTACCATCCCTTAGGTAGGCCAAACCCTTGGTTGCCAATGGCTGGAGGAACATATCCAGATATTCCCCAGTCCTAGAATAAAGGGAATTTATGTCACTAACCATCGGTCTCCCAGGTGGAGAGGTTTTGTTTTTGTGCATTTTCGGGAGTATGTGCAGGACTGGTATCTTAGGCCCTCTTATATCCAGATACCTCGCCTCTTTTTTGTCCAAAATATCTTCTCTTTTTTTTCCCTGCCCTTCTTTAGCCATTCTCCCAATTTCTTTTTGAATTTGAGAGTTGGGTTGCCCGGCATTTTAACATATGTGTCTCTGTCATTCAAAATTCTATTGATTTCTACTCTATATTCACTTTTTTTGAGCACTACTAGACCACCCCACATCATATATAAGAGGGGTCTTCAAAAAGTTTCGGCACTTTTTTTAAACTCTATTAAGAATTTCAAAAACAAATTACATCACTTTTCTACATAGTTACCTTCCTTTGCGATGCACTTTTCCCAGCGTCGTACCAACTTTTGAATGCCATCAGCAAAAAATGCTTTCACATCACCATCACATGAAAATCTTCTTCACCTTAAAGCTTTTTTGAATGGTCTAAAAAAGTGGAAGTCAGATGGGCTAAATCCGGACAATAAGCTGGGTGTTCCATAACCTCCCACACTTAAACGACCCTACGAGAGATAAAAAGTGTGTGACAGAACGTTGTTCCTCTTTGGTGCAATTTATAAGTTTTCGCAGTCATCTTCACCACAGCGTGACAACTCTTATACTAAACTGCAAGGTCAGCCGGCTTGCCAGACAGACCAGTCACATAACACTCTCAGACACAACCAATTACTATTCCTCCCGCCCTCACCGTTTCCAATGAAAATATAAAAGACTACTCATATAATTTTGATTTTGCCTTTAGTACCACTCTAACTTATAACAACAATGTCTTACAGCATTGTCACAGGGTTTTATCCCCTGCCCTGCAGGGCCGTCTTTAATATGGTTTGGACCCTGGGCAAACATTTTTTTGGGTCCCCCCCCCCCCCCCAATGCAATTTTGCGCTTCACCCCAACATAGGGTGAAACTATGCTTTAGTAAGAGGATTGCTATTGTTTTGCTTATTTTCCTATATAGGCCTTTTTTTATGGTGGAGTAGCAATGCATGGATTGCACCAGTAGCAGCAAGAGGACAGGGAAGCTGACATTGAAAAAAAAATTGAAAAAAAAATAAAAATTGCAGCCACTGTGCCATCAAACGCAGCCACTGTGCCCATCAAACGTAGCCACTGTGCCCATCAAACGCAGCCACTGTGCCCATCAAGCGCAGCCACTGTGCCATCAAATGCAGCCACTGTGCCCATCAAACGCAGTCACTGTGCCCATCAAATGCAGCCACTGTGCCCATCAAACGCAGCCACTGTGCCCATCAAACGCAGCCACTGTGCCCATCAAATGCAGCCACTGTGCCATCAAATGCAGCCACTGTGCCCATTAAGAGCAGCCACTTTGCCATCAAACGCAGCTACTGTACCCATCAATTGCCGCTACTGTGCCCCATCAAATGCTGCCAGTGTGCCTACCAATTGCTGCTACTGTGCCCCATCAAATGCTGCCAGTGTGCATCGCCCGGCACTTACCTGTCTTGCAGCGGGTCAGCGGTGGTGTCCTGCACGCTTCTCATTGTCTTCTTCCCTCCTCTCCATCAGGCGTCCAATCACAGCGCCTGATGTTTCAGCCAATCAGGTGGCAGGTAACAGACCTGAGCACCTGATTGGCTGAGAGGCGGTTCAGTGTTAGCAAATCAAATTCCTTCTCTTTGCTAACACAACGCTGAGTGAACAGCGAGTGCTCAGAATGGCACCCGCTGTTCACCTTTTTGGGCACCTATCATGGGCAGACTAGTACTTACCGAGGCTGAGATGCCGAGAGCGGTTCACCCTTGCGACTAAGCGCACTTCAACCCCTGGTGGTGAGACAGGGGGGGAATGGCACTAAGAGGCACAGGCTACCCAGCAGGTGCAAGTAGACTTGTATCAGGGTCTTTCAAGTGGTCGAGCAGCTGTGTCAAACTGGCAGGTGCGTGGCTTGCTGGAAGAACTTGATCAGACAATCCAAAACCGGGCTGAGGGTCAAGCACAGGCAGGTAAGATAGTCCAAACACAGCCGGAGGTACTGTGTAGGAAACACACAAGGCAAGTCCAGGTCACAGGCAAAAGGTCAAGGCAAGGAGACAAGAGGCGAAGTCTGGGTCACAGGCTGAGGGTCAAACACAGGAGACAAGTGGAGTCCGTAATACAAGTCCGGGTCACAGCAGGTAATCAAACACAGGAACAAGTCACAGGAAGATGAAGACAAACCAGCAATTCCTTTGAGCACTTGCTGAGCTTTTATAGGCAGCCAGGAAGTCATGAGGTGCGTGAGTGTTTCACTTTCAACTTTGCTGTCATCTAGTGTTCAAATGGAAGTATACCATGCATCTTCACAATGTGCTTCTCTGACAGTGCCCCCCCCAGGGGGGCCTCTGGACGTCCAAACTGGACATTAACTCCGGGTGCTCTCGGTGGAATGCCTGGATCAAACGTGGAGCATGCAAGTGCCGGGAGGGTTCCCAGGAATTGTCCTCAGGGGGATACCATTTCCAACTGACCAAATACTGGAGTTGTCTACCCCTCTTCCTGCAACTCAAAATCTTCTATACCTCAAACTCATTCTCTATGTCCACCAGGACAGGTGGAGGCAGAGGTCCTTCTCTGTCAGGAAAGGAGCTAGGAACAACAGATTTGAGTAGCGATGCATGGAAAACAGGGTGTATTCTATAGGACCTGGGTAAAACTAGTTCAAAGGCCGCAGGATTGAGCATTCTCTTGATTTTGAAGGGGCCTATGAATTTTGGGCCCAGTTTCCGTGAGGGAAGAGGTAGCCTGAGGTTAGTGGTTGATAACCACACTTCTTCGCCCACCTTGAAGGCTGGATTCTCCTTTCTACCCTTGTCATAGAACCTTTTGTAGTCCTCTTGTGCTTTTTGCATGGCTTCCTGGATCTTTTGAAAGTTCTGCTGAATGGAGGTTACCCGGTCCTGTACGGCAGGGACAGACAGCTCAGGAAAGGAGTTTGGAAGAAAGGAAGGGTGGAAGCCAAAATTCGCCCAAAAAGGTGTTTGATTGGTGGTCGAATGGATCGAGTTATTGTACGCAAACTCAGCGTAAGGCAGGAGAGTGGACCAGTCATCTTGGGAGCCAGAACAAAAACAGCGGAGATACTGCTCCAAGGTTTGGTTTCTTCTTTCCGTCTGCCCGTTGCTCTGGGGATGGTAGGCATAGGAGAGACAGATTTTTATTTCCAAAGATTTGCAGAGTTCTCTCCAAAATTTTGAGGTAAACTGAACGCCTCTATCGGAGGTGATGCTCACAGGTACACCATGAAACCTTATTACTTCCTTGAAGAAAATGTTAGCTGTGTCTGCAGCGGAAGGAGTACCCACCATGGGTAGGAAATGCGCCATCTTGGAGAGACAATCAATGATGACTAAGATGGTGGTGAACCCCCCCCCCGAGGGAGGCAGGTCCACTATGAAGTCCATGGAGACTTCTGCCCATGGCCGTTCTGGAATGGATAAGGGTTTTAGTAGACCCCAGGACTTAGAATTAGATCCTTTACTGCGCTGGCATGGAACACAGGAAGCAACATATTCTTTACAATCCTTTCTCCAACCTGGCCACCAAACAGAACGGGAGAGTAGTTTCATAGTCTTTTGAATCCCGAAGTGACCTGCCAACTTGTGGTCATGAAAGGTCCTCAACGTCAGGGGTCTTACCTCTGGCGGGACAAAAATTTTCCCCTGGGCCCAGAGTAGGTCATCCATGTTTCTCCAAGGAAGGTACTTCCAAACTGGAACAGTGACTGGATCCGGCTTTGATGGCGGGTATTAGGTCCGTTTGAGTAATTAAAAGAAATTTTGTGGATACAGAATAGTACTCGGTTCGGCTGACTGAGGGGTTTCAAGGCACATTCAAGAGAGTGCATCTGCCTTTCCGTTTTTTGAGCCTGGTCTGTAAGATATGTGAAAGTTGAATCTAGAGAAAAAGAGAGCCCATCGGGCCTGTCTGGGTCTTAGGCGTTTGGCTGTTCTAAGGTACTCTAGATTCTTATGATCGGTGATCATAACAGGATGGACAGCACCTTCCAGTAGATACTTCCACTCCTCCAGGGCGAATTTGATGGCCAACAACTCCCTGTCACCTACATCATAGTTCTTCTCTGGTCAACTTAACTTCCGAGATGCGAAGGCTACAGGGTGCAGAAGAGCCTTGGGGCCCTGTCTTTGAGAGAGGATGGCCCCAGTGGCTGTTTCGGATGCATCCACTTCCAGTACAAAGGGCAGAGCTGGGTCTGGATGCCGTAATATTGGTGCAGAAGTGAATAGAGATTTTAGTGTGATGAAAGCCTCCTGGGCTTCTGGGGACCACTGGAAGCGATTATGCTGGCGTGTCAGTTGAGTGATGGGAGCCACAATAGATGAGAAGCCTGCGATAAACCTCCGATAGAAGTTTGCGAATCCAATGAATCGCTGTACCCCCTTTTTGTCCACAGGAGCCGGCCACTCCTGGATTGCTTTGATTTTCTGAGGGTCCATTGCGACCCCATCAGTAGAGATAATGAATCCTAAGAACTGTAGACCTGTCTTTTTAAACTCACACTTCTCTGCTTTGAGGTATAGTTTGTGTCTCTTTAGGATTGCCAAGACCTTTTTGACGTGTGACTGATGAAGTTCGACGGTGGCAGAGAATATGAGGATGTTGTCAATGTAGACCACTAGAAAGTCATCCAGGTATTCACAGAAAATATCATTCACCAGGTGTTGAAAGGTGGCCGGGGCATTGCAGAGTCTGAATGGCATTACCAGGTACTCGTAATGCCCAAACCTGGACCTGAAAGCAGTCTTCCATTCGTCGCCGGCCCGAATCCGGATGAGATTGTAGGCCCCACGAAGATCCAATTTGGAAAAGATTCGGGCGGCTTGGAAGTGTTGGAATAATTCTGGGATTAGTGGAAGCGGGTACCGGTTTTTTATAGTCACTTTATTTAGTTCCCATTAGTCAATGCAGGGCCTCAGGGAACCATCTTTTTTTTCCACAAAGAAAATACCGGCTCCGGCCGGTGAGGAGGAAGGGCGGATGAAACCTTTTTCCAGGTTTTTATCTCTATAAATTTTGAGAGCTTTTAGCTCATTTTCGGATAGCAGGAAGATTCTGCCAAGCAGGATTTTGGAGCCGGGTAAGAGGTCAATGGGGCAGTCATAAGGCCTGTGAGGTGGTAGACGGTCAGCCCCTTGTTTGTCGAACACGTCCTTAAACTCGAGATATACTGGAGGTACATACTGGAGGTTGTCAGATGCAGGTGTCACAGCCAGGCAAGAGGCTGGAGCTGGAGACAGACAGTGCTGCGAGCAATATTGGGAGGAGAATGTGACCTCCTTCTTATTCCAGTTTATTCGGGGTTCATGTGCTTGCAACCAGGGAAGGCCCAGGATGATGGGGAACATAGGAGAGGGAATTACATCGAAGCGTAGGAACTCCTGGTGACCAGAGTCCATGGTGGTGAGGATGGGTCTGGTTTCCTGGCTGATAAGTCCGGAGCGAGGAAGAGACCCATCGGCCAGGTGTACCTGGAGGCTTCGTTTCTTGGTCAAAAGGGGAATATGCAGGTCGTTAGCCAGTGAGGAGTCCAGAAAGCAGCTACACGCTCCTCAGTCAACTATAGCCGGTAGGCGGGTTTCCTTTCCCGCTAGCTGCAGAGAGACAAAGAGGGTAACGTAAGTCTGGGAAATTCCGGCAATTTGATAGTTCATGACAAATTGAGGATAGAACTTACTAGGTCTCACTGGGCAGGTGCGAAGGAAGTGGCCCGAACCGCCACAGTAAAGGCAAAGATTGGCTTGTCGCCTACGCAGTCTCTCTTCTGGAGTAAGAGGGGCATGGACAAGTCCCAATTGCATCGGCTCGGGCTCCGGGATGGAGGAAACTGGAGGAGTCGGGAAGGGCGGATGGATGGGAGTTGGCTTGGGGAGCATCCAACTGGGTCGGAGAGTCTGGAAGCGTTCTACACGCCGTTCATGCATGTGACGATCCAGTTTGGTGGCTGTTTGGATCAAGTTCTCTAAGGTAGTAGGGGTCTCAATTCTGGCCAGCTCATCCTTAAGAGCTTCTGACAACCCCTGGCAGAATTGGTACTTGAGAGCGGCATCGTTCCAGCCGGTGTCAGCCGACCACTTCCGGAACTCAGCAGTTTAGTCCTCAACTGGCCTCCGACCCTGAGACAGGTTATGCAGGGTGGCCTCAGCTGTGGCCATGCACTGTGGTTCATCATACAGCTGCGCCATACTCTCAAAGAAAGTGTCAACTGTGTTCAGTATAGGACTCCTCTGTTCCATCAAACTGTGGGCCCAGGCTTGTGGTTCATCGGCCAGGAGGGAGATGATAAACCCTACTTTGACTACCTCCGAGAAAAAGTCCTGGGCTGGAGAGCAAGATAAAGAGAGCAGGCATTTTTGAAGGCCCTGTATTTTTTGGGTGTAATTTTCCTGCAATTTCTGAACTGCATCTGTGAGTGCGGAGACTTGTTGGCACAGGATTTTGAGAGGGGAACGCGCTCTGTCGGCCTCAGACATGGCTGGTTTGTGCTATCACGGGCAGACTAGTACTTACAGAGGCCGAGATGCCGAGAGCGGTTCACCCTTGCGACTAAGCGCACTTCGACCCCTGGAGGTGAGATGGGGAGGGATGGCACTAAGAGGCACAGGCTACCCAGCAGGTGCAAGTGTATCAGGGTCTTTCAAGTGGTCGAGCAGCTGTGTCAATGTGGCAGGTGCGTGGCTTGCTGGAAGAACTTGATCAGACAGGCCAAAACCAGGCTGAGGGTCAAGCACAGGCAGGTAAGATAGTCCAAACACAGCCAGAGGTACTGTGTAGGGAACACACAAGGCAAGTCTAGGTCACAGGCAAAAGGTTAAGGCAAGGAGACAAGAGGCAAAGTCCGGGTCACAGGCTGAGGGTCAAACACAGGAGACAAGTGAAGTCCGTAATACAAGCCAAGGTCAAGTGCAGGAGAAGATCAGCAGAGTCAGAGGCAATCCGGGTCACCGCAGGTAATGAAACACAGGAACAAGTCACAGGAAACAGGAGGCTGAAGACAAACCAGCAATTCCTCTGAGCACTTGCTGAGCTTTTATAGGCAGCCAGGAAGTCATTTGGTGTGTGAGTGTTTCTCTGTCAACTTTGCTGCCATCTAGCGTTCAAATGGAAGTATAACATGCCTCTTCACAATGTGTTTCTCTGACAGCGCCTATTAGAGCCTACGTGTCTAATCAGGTGCTTTCAAAAACCACCCCCGCCGCTGTAATTCAGGTGCCCGGCGCCCCAAAAGGGGGCGAACACCTGAATAGGGGGTGTCAGCAGCGACCATAGATAGATTCATGCAATACATGAATCTATCTATGGTAATAGAGCGGTGCAGGAGTGGGGGGCGACGCTCTTGCGCTCTTTATGGACGCACCGCCACTGCATGTATGCCCTTTACTTATCATTGCCATCTTCTGACCTTTATGTCTACAAATCCCCCGAAGAAGGGTTTACCGAAACAGCTGTCGGGTCTGACCACAAATGTCAAATTTTCTCCTCATTAATGCAATTAGCCTTCTGGATCTGTACATAATCCATGTGTTTTTTATATTCAGATTGTTTTTGTATTTTTGTACTCATTTATTAAATTTATATTTTTTGATATACTTCTGTGTGTTTTTCAGTCACTTTTAAAGTCCCACCTCTAAGGGGGTTTTTTGTTTTGTCTATTCAATTAGGGATGTGGTGACTGTTAAACAATTACAATTATGCAAATGTTGGTTTTCTTTTACTTATCATTGTGCATAGAAATATTCAAAATCACTAATAAATCAAGGAAAACAGGAATTAACATGCATTTTATTGGTAATTCACCAAAGTGGGTTTGATGTGGAAGTTTCATTGGTTCTTGTTGAAAGCCAGGCTTAGGGCACATGGCACGGGGGTGGGAAGTGGGAACAGGGGAGGAGAAAGAAGTCCTACCTTGTCCAAGCAAGTTGTTCTGGCAATTCTCCACACACACTGGCCTGCTAGCTAGCCTAGTTCCACTCCGCACCGTGGTCTGACTCCTCCTCCTCTCCTCCGATCAGGTACACACAGGGTATGCATAGCAAGGGGTGAGGCCAGAGCGTCAGTGGAGCTCAAGGCCCCGCCCACCCGTGGCCCGCTCCTCAAGCAATAAAATACAGCACTAACACTGACTGTTGTACTGTGCGCGCGCCGCCGCCGCCGCTGATGACAGTGAAAGACTGTCTGCCTGGCTGTGTGTGGGGATCAGCGCCGATTTGTGGGCAGCACGCGGGCTTAATGGGCAGCTTTGCTTTGGGCCCCAAACAGTGACAGGGCCCTGGGCAGCTGCCCCATTTGCCCTGCGGTAAAGACGGCCCTGCTGCCCTGTTTAACCTAATGTTGACACATAATTACACCATTACTGTAGTTAGAGTCACCCCTTTAAGGATCTTAAAACCAGAATTAGGCGAAAATGTATAAACAGCTGAGGTGTACATTAATTTATGTTGCCTGGAATACATATACACCCTTCCACAAATCTATATCATTATGTTTACCTAGATTTTGTGCTGAGAACAGTCTTCGCTGTTTGGCTTGAGAGCCAAACAGCGAAGACTGTTCTCAGCACAAAATCTAGCAAGGGAGATCCAGCCCTATGTACTATTGAAAGGTATGGCAGGGATCCCAGCATGATTGATCTCAGGGACCTTAATAAATTATATGAAGGAATAGTTATTTGGAATTTTCCTTTCATTTATATCTACTTGTAAAATTTATACTCACTTACAATCAAGGAAGGTTATAATTCTGGTTTCCTTACAATCACAGTCCTAAGGCCAAATTCTTATACAAAAACATCATGGCTTTTCTTTTTTGCTCATAAATAGTATTTATAATTCTTATCGGAAGTATGAAAACACAGTTAATCCCCAGAAAGAAAAGTGCTTAACATACAGCTGGTCTACATATTTTCATTTTCAGCTAATATCAGACATGAGATGACAAAAAGCCAGATCAGATAATCATCTTATGTCTAAAAGGCAATGTTGCACAACCCTAGTCGAGAACTTTTATGGGAAATAGTGATAATTTCTGCTGGAACCATTACTATTTTCTTCCCCACTAATAAGCCAGCACAGTTGCTCCTCCAATAGCATACATATGCACACTTGAATCAAACAAGCATGTTAATGGAGCTGTTGGATGAAAGCTTAACCACTTCAGCCCCAGAAGGATTTACCCCCTTTCTGACCAGTCAATTTATTTGAGATACGGCACAACATGGATTTTTTAACTGACAATTACGCAGTCGTGCAATGTTGTACCCAAACAAAATTGATGTCCTTTTTTTTCCCACAAATAGAGCTTTCTTTTGGTAGTATTTGATCACCTCTGCGGTTTTTATTTTTTGCGCTATAAACAAAAGAAGAGCGATAATTTTGAAAACAAAACCAATACTTTTAATTATGTGTATATTGATTGGTTTTCTCAAAAGTTATAGCGTCTACAAAATAGGGGAAAGATTTAGGGACTTTTTTTTATTGTTTTTATTGGTAATGGCGGCAATATGCAATTTTTAGCAGGACTGCAACCTTGTGGCGGACAAATCTGACCCTAAGTGACACTTTTTGGGGACCAGTGACACCAATACAGTGATCAGTGTTAAAAAATGCACTGATCACTGTATAAATGGCACTGGCAGGGAAGGGGTTAACACTAGAGGGCTATCAAGGGGTTAACTGTGTTCCCTTGGAGGTGTTTCTAACTGTATGGGGGGTGGGCTGCCTGGGAGATGTGAGAGATCGCTGTTCCTGATCACTAGGAGCAGCTGATCTCTCTCTCTCTCTCTCCTCCCCTGTCAGAATGTTCTGGCTCTCTTTCTCGCGATTGCTGGTGGCCGGCTGATACCCGCCGGACCCATGGGCGAATTCGCGAGATGCACCCACAAAAGGCAGTGCACGAACCGACGTACCAGTACGTCAATTCGCGCAGCTGAGCCAACTTGCCGCAGTATAACTGCGGCAGCTGGTCGGCAACTAGTTAACCTGAATAGTTGTCATACTGGGCCCACATTTCCTTCCATCCCGCAGTGCTAGTTTTAGGCTGATGACACAAGGTAATTTGACTAGAATTGCTAGAGACTAAAGCCAGTTGAGATGCAGAAGCTCACCATACAACCGGATGTGGATCTGCAGTCTAGGCTTTTGGTAAATAACGCTGGATGGGGCCTGGAACATAATTTTCTTATGGAAATGTCAAATTACAGGCTTTCTGTTGCTTCTTATTTTTATGTCCCAGGAAGACTATTGTTAAAGTGCTTGGTGGATCCACCTTGAAACAACCAACTAATAGGCAAGTAGATAGAAAAGTGTAATCCCAGACAGATGGTCAGCACACCAGAGCAGACGGTGGATGAATAAGTAGAATGATGGTCAGATCAGGCATAGACACACAAATCTTGAAAATAGTCAAGTTTCCAGATATGAAAATTAGGCAACGACTGATAGCAGAGATAACAGGTCGATGATCAGGATAAGCACAAACAAGCTGAATACAAATGCAGTTCAAATGGTTAGCAGTAGTAATAATGGGCATGAAAGACCTGAACTGAGGGCATGAACAGACAGACTAACCTGTTGATCATGCACAGGTCAACTGTCCAGCATTCTATTTAGGCAATTCTCTCAATAGTGTAGTGTGCAACAGAGACCGGAGTTACAATACTCAATAATGACCAGCACATGTTCAAGGCTCAAGGCTGATTATTACAACTGTAGGCTGCTGTCATACATGGTATACTGATGCTGGTCACACTAGTGATGTTCTTTATTCACAATTTGAACAATGTCGAAATGTGGCAACCACTGTATTCAGCATATTAAAGACAAAGCACATGAAAACTGTGCAGAAAGTGCTCCTGCTGGGTTTTAAATCCAGAGCCTGATGCTACCCTTTTATTAAAGTAGATCTAAACCTAATCATTAAATCTCATATTATACATTTTACCATGATGATGCAATTTCAAAAAGTTGTTTCTAAATCTTTTTAAATCTACAGATTATTGAACAGAGAACCTGATGCTACCCTTTCATTAATGTAAGTCTAAACCCAATCACCAAAATCTCAATAATTTGATAGCAATTTCAAAAGATGTTTTAAATCATTGTAAAAATACAGAGTACATAATAAAATCTACAGCTTTCTAAATAAAACCCGGTGATTCTGCAATGAAAGATTTTGTTTAAGCAATTTCTCTTATAGGGTGACAATGTTCTGACCCTATTTATAAATAGTTCTCCTCTGTTGTCACCCCTTTCAGTCCTGGTCCTAATGGTAACTACTAACGTCCATGCTGATGCACATTTACAAAGGCATGTTGTCACCATCAGAAAACTTACCCTGAGTAATGGCATGCAGTTTCCACTGGAGTGCATGCATATAGAGAGGGCGTTCCTGCAAAGAGCCTGGAGGAGGTCAGAAGCACTGACATGTAAAAAGAATAAAAATAAAAAAAAGATGATAAAAAAATATATTTTTTCTTTTGGCAATCGTCTGATACACAGTGCGTTAGCAACTAAATGTCAGTCATTCATACATAAGCGTAGCATATATAGGCGATTTTGAGACTTGTTTGTTGTGCATTTTTAAGTGTAAAGTGTCATACAGGCGCTTCTTTGGGGCAGGATCACGCATTTTTGGCTCCATAGCCTTTTATTTTGGGAGTGCCTGAAAAACACAGGTAACACTTGTTTTGAGTGTTATTCATTCCCTCCCAATAAAGGCAATGGGGCCAAAAAACACTAAATTTTACTTCAAAAGTAGTTGATGTACCTTTTGCGTGTTCAGGCATAGAAACCAATCAGCTTTCATGTTTTTGTCAAAGCTTAATTGAACAAACTGAAGTTGGAAGCTGATTGGCTATCATGCAGAGCTGCACCAGATTTTGCACTCTGCAGTTTTTGTAAATTAATATACATAGATATACAGTGTTACTTTAAAGAAAAAAAACTCTACGCTCAGAAGTAAAGTGCAAAAATAGCTGCCAACACTTAAAAATGATGATACAAAATCCTATACAAACAATTCATAAAAAAGTGTAGCGCTCAAGAATACAGTAGATATGTGGTAGTGCTAAGTATAGATATGTACCAGATTTTGCATTCTCTAGTTTTAGTAAATCAACCCCATAGTCTTTTGGTTTGTACGTTTGTTATACATCACCAAAGTCTAGCAACTTTGATGTACACTAAGTTCTAAGTTTAAATAATAGATACCTATAACCTATATAGACTTAAATGTTAGTTTATATACAAACTTATATATTTGGGGTATTCAAATTTGGAGTTGATGTCACTGTTAACTTAAATAAAGAAAGCAGAGAGACGGACCCGTGTCCCTTTAGGCTCACTTAGAAAAGGTGGGAATTGCCAGAAAACCATTTGTGAAGGCCTGAGAAGTTCTGAATATTGACCATGTATTCCAGATGCTTCTATACTGTTTTTTTTTTACAGATCCCTAATAGAATCTAGTTCTATTGCCCATTCTGCTAGGGATGGGGTAATTCCTGATTTCCAGTGGTGAGGAATCACTGCTCTCGCTGCTGAAATAAAATGACGAAGAATACCTTTGTTAATTGTTAGTTTCCTTGCACATTCTGAGCACTCTCTGATAGATAAAGATATCTGAATTAATCAGACGTCTTTAAGAATTAGAACAGATTGGCAATACAAGGTCTTTTCTTAGTGGAATGTTATTATATTTAATCTACCAGTAAAGTAATAAGAAACATCATAATATTACGGCAAATTTAGCTCTGGAAAGGAATTTTTTAGATATATATATTTTTTCCTGAACATTTCCCAAGACAAGACGTGCATATTTCTGATACTGCTTTTCTAATAACATATACTATATATGTTTCTTTGTGATTGTACAAGTAAAACAAAATCATTCTTTTCTTGTCGAAACCGGCAAAGCAGCTGAATGTTTTGTCTGGCTGAAGTCTCCACCAGTGAGCTGCTTGGTTGCACTTTAAATCCGATCTCTTCTGTCACTGCCAGATTCCATTACATACTTAAATTGTGATGGAAATTCTCATGCAGCTTTTTATGCTATGTCTGCAGATCTTATCTGTTCCACGACAATAAACCATTCTGTGCCATGCCATGTGTACCACCATATGACCTCTACTAGTGACTTCCGCACATGCATGCCCCTCCTTGACTAAACCTTTTAAACAGCACAGTCTATCTGTGACATGACTTGATGGACAGCAGACGGAAGTACATTTCTGCCAAACATTTACATAATGAGACTCATTTATGGCCTATAAGCAGGTCTTTTTCCAGTAGTGCCTATTGTGTCCTCAGTACCCATGAGCATATGGTTCTAGGACACATGGGGGGTTGATTTACTAAAGGCAAAGCGACTGTGCACTTTGCAAAGTGCAGTTGCACTCTGCAAGTGCAGTTGCTCCAGAGCTTAGTAAATGAGGCAAAGGTTCTCTTTGCAAAGAGTACCCAATCACATGCAAGGAAAATTAAAAAAACAGCATTTTTGATTGCACATGATTGGATGATAGAAGTCAGCAGAGCTTCTGCTCATTTACTAAGCTTTGGAGCAACTGCACTTTGCAAAGTGCACAGTCTCTTTGCCTTTAGTAAATAAACCCCATGGAATACATTTTTACAACACTTAAAGGTGAATGCACATACTTATTTTCATCTCCAGACACTTCCAGAGGTACCTAAAAAGATTTCACTCTGTAAAAACTATTTGGTTGGACCAAACCACACCACTTACACTTTGTGAATTTCTGTATTTGGAGGGTGGGGGATCGCAAAGCAAGTTAAAAAGTCTGCCATAGCACAGTATTCTGTTTGTGCTGAGAATCATTTATAGTAGAGCTAAGTAACTCAGTGAACATAGCATAACATACATTTTTTACCACCCTCTGTACTGTCCTTGAAAGCAGAAGAAGAACACAAGTTGTTTACGTTGTCTCACTTGACTACCTATCCAGCTTTAGAATGAAGTTAAATTATGTAAATGAATGAGCTGTTATGCCCCAATTTCACTTGCATCAGAGCTTGAACTGTGGCTCTGTGATGCTGATTTACTAAATCTGGTACAGTTCTGCATAGAAACCAATCAATTTCTAGGCTTATTTTGTCAAAGCTTAATTGAACAAACTGACGTTAGAAGCTGATTGGCTACCATCCATAGCTGCACCAGATTTTGCACTCTCCAGATTTAGTAAATCTACCCCTGTATCTCTTCAGCCCTAAAGTGGAACCATGACCAAAATACAGACATTAAAATAGTAACAAATTTTTAACATGCAGTAGATGAATTTAAATGCAATTTCCCACTGACCCCTGTAGTTGCAGGCACTGTGAACTATTCATCCTCAAGATTAATAAGAGTAGTAGAGTAGTAGTAGAGTAGTACTGAAATCATTGCTCACTACTCTTCCTCTGCACTCTGTATTTAATCACATCAGAGAATAAAAGGCTGGCAATTTGCCAAACGGCTGCTTGTCAGGGGGAGCAGAATAAGTGCACTTGTTGAAATAGAAGTGAAAGTGTTCCTGATAAATTAGTGTCTGCAGCTACAGAGGTCAGTGCTCATTTATTTTAATGCTCATTTACTGCCTGTGCAGAATATGTAAATAGTCTAGTACAGGGATATGCAATTAGCGGACCTCCAGCTGTTGCCAAACTACAAGTCCCATGAGGCATAGCGAGACTCTGACAGCATCAAGCATGACACCCAGAGGCAGAGGCATGATGGGACTTGTAGTTTGGCAACAGCTGGAGGTCCGCTAATTGCATATCCCTGGTCTAGTACTTTAAAATTCTTACTGTAATTACAAAACGTTCAGACTCCTTAAGAGACAGTGTTATGTTGCTTATTCGGGGCAAGATGACTGTTTAAAAAAGTGCCCCCACCACCACACCAGTTATACTCACCTTATCAATGCACTCCCTCTGCTCCTGACTCTATCATAATGAGTGACCTGGTGCTTCCAGATATAAAGAAGCATGTGACCATCCCTCTGTATTGACAGTGAAATTCCCAATATAAGTATATCTTTACCTATAAGGTTCTGTAATTGCTTGTAACACTAGTAATGCATTTTCAGGGTGAGTTCTCACTTAAAAAAATAATGCAGACCTCTTTTTAGCCTGCAGAAATTTCTAATGTATGCCATCATCAGAAACCATGTGTAGAGCAAATTGAAATACCAATCTCATATACCTAGGGATGCTGACATTGCAGTTCCTAGCCCTCACTGCTTTCTTGCAGATAACATCAGGACGTCAGTGTTTATAATAATTTTCTCTTTTATGTCAGGTATTTTATAATTAATGGATTTCACCCTGGTCTGATTTCTCTCCCTACTCTTGGCAGGTCTTTTCAGCCAACTTCTGGTTTCTGCAACATTGGATTCTCCAAATGATCCAGTGGATGATTGGCTACTGCATGGATCACAACACATTTCTATACCCTTTGCTCCCTCAGATTCACTATATGTATATAACAAGAAATGTTTTAGTAAGACCAAAAGCTCACATGAAAAGCTGGACGCAGTCTGTCAGAGTCTTGCCATGGATGTTGTCAAATATCTCTTCTAAGGTCCTAGAAAAATGTAAAGACTTGCCAGGGGACTGAACCTTCCCTTATTCCCCCAAATTAGGAAATATTTTTTTTTTTAGCAGAGTTCAGCTTTAAAGCGGAGTTCCACCCAAAAGTGGAACTTCTGATTAAATCACTCCTTGCCCCCTTACATGCCACATTTGGCATGTCATTTTTGGGGGGGGGGAGTGGGGGCTTTAGTAGGAGTGGGACTTTCTGTCCCACTTTCTCCTTCCGCCCAGGGACCACTTAGGCGACTCGTCATATCACCACGTGACAGGTCCTAGGCCCCAGATCGCCTGTCCACTCAGATTGCGCAGCGAGTGCCCGGCCGTGAAGCTGAAAGCTGTCATGGCTGGGTGCCCACAGTTAGAATGGAGGCGCCGGTGGAGAGGGGGGGAGAGGAGCGAAACTCCGTTTGGCCGCGTTGCTGGACAGTGAAACAGGTAAGTGTCTGTTTATTAAAAGCCAGCAGCTACACTTTTTGTAGCTGCTGACTTTTAATAAACATAAAAAAGGCTGGAACTCCCCTTTAAACTGACTTGCCTATAGAAGTAACTTGCCCTATAAACAAAGTATCCAGCAACACTGCAACACTCCCCCAGATTGGATCTGTCGTATGGTTTCTGAATTAGGACCTGGGTCTGACAGCTAAGCCCTACGTAGGAGGGGGTTTAATAAAGACATCATTCCTCTACAATACCTTGTTCCTGAAATGTAAGTGTGTCAGTATATTTGATGGAAAACATGTTTTAGTTCTGGTTTCCTCCACTTATTCCCCATTTTATTACTTCTTTTATAAGATGCTGCTTTTATTAATGGGAAAAACACCTAGTGCTGAGGATTAATGTAATCAAAGAACTCAGCATGACAATGAAATAGAGGCACATCATACAGAAGCAGGTGGCATCCATTTGTGTCGGCCATGCCACTCTCCCTTCACTTTTTATGAGAGGCTTAGACATACAAATTGAAAACCTGCACGGAAAATTCACCTTGAAAAGTAGCTACCTCCAGGGACTGGCTTGAAATGTAATTTAATAAAAGCAGTCACTTTTCTTTTTTTAAGTACATTTTGTATTAGACAAATCACTATTTCTTTCCTTGCTGAAAATACAATCCAGACACGTCTATAACAGATGTTTATGGTGACGCCGAATCACTTTCTGCCCAGAAGAACTCCGTTGTCTTTCGTAGTCATTGGCTTTGTCCAACTTTACATAATTGTCTTTGTTCTAAAGTCTTGTTATAAAACAGAAGACGAGTTAACGTCTTTTTAATTTATGCCGCATAATCGATTCCTGTTTTGTTTGATTTTCTTTTTAACCGTGGTTTTGAGGATTCATATTTTGATCAAGGATTAAAGGTGTCTCATGTGGGAGGCCAAATATCTAGATCACTGCATTCATTCCAACCAGTAACTGTTCCAGATGTAGTCACACTTGGCAGGCAATGCAAGAGCTACAATAAACATATACAATTATGCCATGTCACGTCTGGTAATAGTTACTTTAGTCAAAGTATTATTTGAAAATTACTCTCAGAACATGATACAGTGCAAGTGGTAACGGCTTTGGTCAGGACTCTGCCTCTCTCCTTATGTTACTTAAAGGATTGGCAGACATTTTTAACTTCAGCTGCCATTTTTACTGCTGTAGCCATTTGTTTAAATTTAAGTTTATCTTGGGGGCAGTACTAAGGAATGTGGCATAAATATTACACCTCCAGTTAAGACAATGGGAGAGATTTACTAAAACTGATGCACATAGAATTTGGTGCAGATGTTCATAGTAACCAATCAGCTTCTAAGTTTTATTGTTAAAGCTTAACTGAACAAGTTGAAGTTAGAAGCTGATTGGATCTCCCCCACAGTGACATGATGTAAAAAGCCCTAGGACAATCATTAGCAGCATTCCAGTAGCTGCTTCTAAACTCTATTTTATATTGCGATTATTAATACGAGAAGCATCAAGCTGAAACATAATAGAAGGTGATCTAATTGCTCATATAGGTCAGTTTTTTAAAGTGTATCTAAACCCAAAAACAAAAATTTAATTTCTCTTTTCGTCCATGGACGTACACAGCCTCTTAAGTCTTGACAGTTGGGTTATGTTCCTGTTCTATAGGAGAGGACTAGGCAGAACATGTTAGATATTTAATTACACGTTTCTTTAACAGAGTTGAACAGCCCCGCCCAGGGGGTGGTCCCTCCGGACCTAACCCTCTGCCCTGCAGTCAGCAGCTCAGTTTTTTTCTGCCTAGTAGAGGAGAAGGACCTGGCTCCCTTTGGGCCCAGGGTCCGGAAGAAATTTTTATTTTTTTATTATTTTATGATTTTATTTTAAGAAATCTTCTATCAACTGCCGGCTGGGTGACATGCTGGATAATATAGATCCTTGTAGTCCCCCAGTCCGCCCATCGAGCGTGAGCAGGCCTTAGCTACACACTAGGTCGGCCACGACATACCCCATGGCTCCAGGGGTGGCCGGTGAGCTATTGCTCCAGGGTTCACATATGACCAGGCTGCTTGCTGTCTCAGTCACAGTGGACCGGGCCGACAGCTACTCCGTACTGCTCGGTTGTAGGTCTGTCAGGAACGCACCAGCAAGTCCTCGCAAGGACGGGTAAGTACAGTTCCTCCTACCTCGGTGGGATTGAACAGCTGGGCATTCTAAGGGGGTCATTAGGGGGTTCTCCTGCCCTCCCCTCTCTCCCTCTGTCACCCCTTTTTTCCTCCTCCCCTTGCGTGGCTCGCTGCAACCGGGGTATACCTGTGGGGGGGCTCCAGGTCCCGGCAGGGGGCTGTGGGGGTGTCCAGGCCCGCTCTCTGTGGGGGGGTAGTTTTTCTCTTAGGAAGCCTCCGCTGCAGCCTTCTCGTCCACCTCGCTTGTTTGGGCGCCATTTTGGTAGCGCCGGCGTTATTTTTCTGTTGCCCGTGTATTGTATTGCAAAATCCCATTGGTGGCCATTTTGCCGTGGCCGCTCTGTGACCCAGGTCTGCATTGCGGGCGGCCATTTTCTTGTGGTCCGCGCTCTTTTCTTTGAGGCGCCCGGCGGCCATTTTGGAGTGGGTTTTGGCCTCTAGTGCTGGATGGCTTCTTGAACAGCGCGAACGGCGCAATTCGCCTCACAGAGTTCCTCAGACACACGCTGTGGGCAGCAGTGCTGAACAGTCTCTTGCTGGGTGGTGAGTTCCCTGGGTACCCCTTCCAGTCAGTGCAGCAAGGAGGGTGGACTTTTTTTGTGTCAGGTGTCTTGACTGAGTCCCTATGCACTGTCAGTGGGCAATATGGAGTCAGAAGCTTGCGTTTCTTCCCCAAACATTCCAGAGGCAGAAACTAGTGCCCCTGCACCTGCAGTTCCCATGGACACTTTGTCGGCAGTCTTAGAGTCATTTGTTGCCAGGGTGGAAGTGGCGTGTGGGCATAAGGGGGGTACTAAGCACCCCTCCCCCCGCCATCTCCTGGGGAATGTTCTGACTCAGACTCGGGCCTGGCTGCGGCACAGGACCCCTGTTCTGGTGCGTCAGAAGATGTGGACCAGGACCTTCCCAGTGAGGAGGACCCCTTGTCTGGATCAGCTCAAGATAGGGCACTTGTGAGTGCACTTATCAATGCTGTGAGGGACACTCTCAAGCTGGAAGATACAGCTGGGACTTCCACTGCAGGGTCTGTCCCTTTTGGGTCGCACAAACCGACCCGCTCTGTTAAGGTTTTTCCTTATGTTGATTTCTTTGACAAGTTCCTAGATAAGGAATGGGAACGGCCGCAGAGGTCCTTTGCGGTCCCTCAGCGCATGGCGGTCCGTTACCCATTTGAAGAGAGCCTTGTGAAAAAATGGGCTTCTCCTCCGGTCGTTGATCCCCCGGTCTCTCGGTTAAATAAAGTAACCACTATCCCGGTGGAAGGGACCCCTGCCTTTAAGGACCCTACTGATAGGAGGTCCGAAGCGGTGAGCCGCTCCATGTTCACCATGCTGGGGTCGGCATTGCGGCCTATATTGGCTGCAACCCTGGTGTCTCAGACACTCACTGAATGGGCTAAAATATTGCACCAGACAGTAGAGGAGCATCAGCTTCCTCCTGAATGCGTGACACTGGCCAAACAGTTGGTACAGGGCCTTGTGTACGTCTGTGATGCAAACCTGGATGTGGCCCCTTTAATCTCCAGGGCTTCCACATCGGCAGTGGTACTGTGCCGCCTGATATGGCTAAAATGCTGGTCCACTGACGAAGCTTCCAAGAAAACACTGGCGGATTTGCCTTTCAAGGGTGGGAGGCTTTTTGGTGCCTCACTGGATGACAGCCGTAAGCCGGGGCCCTCATTTCCCGCACAAAAGCGGTATTTTCATCAGTCAGGACCTGCTGGCAGGCCCTCCCAAACGGACAAAGGTTCAGCTGGGGGACAGAAGCGTTCCTGGGTGCGCAAGCCCAACAATCCAGCAAACAAGCCTGCTACCGCATGAAGTTTTGCCCCCGCCCGACTCCTGGGTGGGGGGATGGCTTCCCGAGTTTGCAGCTCGGTGGACCTCCCTGCTCTCCGACCAGTGGGTCTGCGAGGTGGTCACTTTGGGGTACAAGATCGAGTTTTTTTCTTGTCCACCAAACAGATTATTTCCCTCAAATCTGCCTCTCCCTCCGGCTCGTCGGACTGCCCTGCTGGGGGGCAGTGCAAGACTTGTTGAGGTGCGGTGTGATCCTACCCGTACCACCGCAGGACAGGTTTCAGGGATTCTACTTGAATCTGTTTGTGGTCCCAAAGGACGACGGAGTCCGTCCAATTTTGGCCCTCAATGCTTTTTTAAAGGTTCAAAAGTTCCGGATGGAATCGATTCATTCGATGGTTGCTGCGCTCCACCTGGGGGACTTCCTGGCGTCCTTGGAAATCAGGGACGCATACTTGCATGTCCCCATCTGCGTCAGGCATCAGAGGAGTTTGGTTGGGTACTGAACCTCCAGAAGTCAGTGTTAGTACAGACCCAGCGCCTAAAGTACCTGGGGTTGATTCTGGACTCTTCGGAGGCCAGAGTCTTTCTTCCTTTGGAAAAGTTGCAGACACTCCAGACTGCAGTGAAGTTGTTGACATCTCGCAAATGGTCGTCTCTCCGTTTTTGCATGCGAGTCCTGGGCCTCATGGTAGCCTTTTTTGAAGCGGTGCCGTTTGCCCAATTCCACACTTGGGTCTTGCAGAAGGAGATTCTCTCCAAATGGAACAAATCTCCATTATTTCTGGATCGTCATATTCAGACAAGTCATCTTGTCAGGGCCTCTTTGAGTTGGTGGCTGAGATCCCCAACTCTTCGGTCCGGTAAGTCGTTCCTCCCCTTCCATTGGACTGTGATCACGACGGATGCCAGCCTGACCAGTTGGGGGGTAGTCTGGGGGGTTCAGGTGGCCCAGGGCCGCTGGACTCCGGACGAATTCCAACTTGGACTTGATTAGGAAAGCCACACACCTGTCTATATGAGACCTTACAGCTCACAGTGCATGTCAGAGCAAATGAGAATCATGAGGTCAAAGGAACTGCCTGAAGAGCTCAGAGACAGAATTGTGGCAAGGCACAGATCTGACCAAGGTTACAAAAAAATAATTCTGCTGCACTTAAGGTTCCTAAGAGCACAGTGGCCTCCATAATCCTTAAATAGAAGACGTTTGGGACGACAAGAACCCTTTCTCTAGCTGGCCGTCCGGCCAAACTGAGCTATCGGGGGAGAAGAGCCTTGGTGAGAGAGGTAAAGAAGAACCCAAAGATCACTGTGGCTGAGCTCCAGAGATGCAGTTGGGAGATGGGAGAAAGTTGTATAAAGTCAACCATCACTGCAGCCCTCCACCAGTCGAGGATTTATGGCAGAGTGGTCCGACGGAAGCCTCTACTCAGTGCAAGACACATGAAAGCCTGCATGGAGTTTGCTAAAAAACACCTGAAGAACTCCAAGATGGTGAGAAATAAGATTCTCTGGTCTGATGAGACCAAGATAGAACTCTTTGGCCTTAATTCTAAGCGGTATGTGTGGAGAAAACTAGGCACTGCTCATCACCTACATGCATAAATAAAGAAAAAAGCTGCGCCAAGAACGTTAATGAGCAATCCTCAAAAGTCAATGATGATATGAAGGCTATGAAGGCAGTCCAAAGGAATGAGCTATAGGTGCCAATATAATATCAGAAGGCAGGAATCACATATGCTGTAGAAACATCCAGGAACCGTACAGTATAGTAACACCACCGTGCTTGACAACCAGAGTGACCACCACCGTAGAAAAAATGGCTGCTTACCAGAAGCAAGCAAAGAAGCGCAGTTGGCTATAACCTAGCCGCGGCCTTTAGCTTGCATGTAGTGGGTGGATGGAACTCAAACCCAATCACAACACCCAGGACGCTCCTCCAGTATGCAATATGGCATTGTTGTATGTTGGCTCCGTATGCCTGTCAAATGTCTCCCCTCTGTCTGTTATGAGACCTGGGCTTTTTTCAGGTCTCATAACAGATATATATATATATATATATATATATATATTTGTGTGTGTGTGTATGTATGTGTGTATGTATATATATATATATATATTTGTGTGTGTGTGTATGTATGTGTGTATGTATGTGTGTATATATATATATATATATATACACTATATTACCAAAAGTATTGGAATGCCTGCCTTTACACACACATGAACTTTAATGGCATCCCAGTCTTCGTACGTAGGGTTCAATATTGATTTGGCGCACCCTTTGCAGTTATAACAGCTTTAACTCTTCTCAGAAGGCTATCCACAAGGTTTAGGAGTGTGTCAATGGGAATGTTTAACCATTCTTCCAGAAGCGCATTTGTGAGGTCAGGCACTGATGTGTGACAAGAAGGCCTGGCTTGCAGTCTCCACTCTAATTCCTCCCCAAGGTGTTCTATCGGGTTGAGGTCAGGACTTTGTACAGACCAGTCAAGTTCCGCCACCCCAAACTTGCTCATCCATATCTTTATGGACCTTGCTTTATGCACTGGTGTGCAGTCATGTTGGAACAGGAAGGGGCCATCCCCAAACTGTTCCCACAAAGTTGGGAGCATGAAATTGTCCAAAATGTTTTGGTATGCTGACCCCTTAAAAGTTCCCCTTTACTGGAACTAAGGGGCCAAACCCAACCCCTGAAAAACAACCCCACACCATAATCCCCCCTCCACCAAATGATTTGGACCAGTGCACAAAGCAAGGTCCACGAAGACATGGATGAGAGAGTTTGGGTTGGAGGAACTTGACTGGTCCTGACCTGAACCCGATAGAACACCTTTGCGATAAATTAGAACAGAGACTGCGAACCAGGCCTACTCGTCCACAGCTTGACCTCACAAATGGGCTTCTGGAAGAATGGTCAAACATTCCCATTGACACAGAAGAATTGAAGCTGTTATAGCTGCAAAGGTTGGGCCAACTCAATATTGAACCCTATGGACTAAGACTGGGATGCCATTAAAGTTCATGTATTTGTAAAGGCAGGTGACCCAATACTTTTGGCAATATAGTGTATATTATGAACATAAGTTACAAAATTACCAATGTTTGCTTAGAGACATTATGTACATTCAGACAAAAGTACATGTAGTTCACCCAAAATCTATTCATTGCCGGCCAAACTTACCAAATTTTAATAAAGCTATTTGTCAGTTTTGGCCCGGCTCCATTCCTTTAAGAGACAAAAAATGCATGACAACAATGCTAAATCAAGAGTCCCACTGAAAGGCATGGTAGCATACATGTCTTGGTACAGACCCTAAAATTAATAATCTCATCTTGGGGGCATAACATCATCATGGTCTATCTGGCAACTGTACTGTTTTTATTGAACCACAGTTTTAGCATGTTAATCATGTGTTCAGGTACTAGGTGTTTAGCCATTATGCCATTACCAGTGATTTTACCTTTTTGTACAATCTAAGTCACCTGATTTATGAACTTTCTTCAGTATAAAATATGCTAGAATGAGCATGTGGTTTGTTTTATATGCAAGGATACATTTCAAAAGTATAGACCAACATGCATGATAATAAACCATGATTTGATGTGTCTCAAAACACCTCCTGAACCCCCTAAGCCCTGCAATTATGTTGTTGAGTTTAGCCACAGTTTGTGCTGTCCAATCTAACCCTTCTGTCCTAGGTACTGGCCCATGGTAATCATTCCCTGGTTTTGTACAAATTGTTATAAATTGCACAACCGATTGTTGTTGTCTCTAATTCCCCACTGTGGATGCAGGGCTGACCATGCCCTAGCATCCAAAGCCTAGCAGACCTATTAGCAGCAGTTCTGCCAGTGTATAGAAATAACTTTTTTATTTTTGTTCTACATTATATTTTTAAGAAAATACTGTATGTCAGGTTAGATTGACGTATAGCAGGTAGCACTGATATTGGAGGGTGACAGCACGGCACATAACCAAGGACACTTTGGATGAATTACAAACCAAACATACTGTAAGCCCTTCTTGTTACTGTAAATGTAAAATTTTGTACAAAAGTTAATTAAAGAGATGACCTTCAGAAGCACATAACATTGACAGCAGAGAGAAATTAATTTTGTGCAGCTCAGTCTACAAGTCTCACAGTGACAGGCTGAGGTTATTACTAGATTGAGTCCTGCTATACCGTTACTTTACATCATTATCTATTAATTTGTTTTGGGGGTTTTTCATCTATTAAACATAGTCACAGCTTTGTTACTGTTATTTCACCTGCCAAGTGTACAGTATTTCATACATCTCTTGATGATTTCTTGATAACATGCCATACTTCTTTTATCGCTGACATATACTCTGTATAGATATAAATTTGGTTTCCAGAGCTGGACAAACAGTCATATAACTAATTTCCTTATTTAAAACTGTACAAAAAAGTTGCTTTGAAGAGAACATTGTGAGACTGCAGGAGAAAATAAGTAATTTATAGCTACAGACAAGTGCGTTTTGAGGCAGTACTACTTTTGTGTTTTAATGGCACATTCCAGAAGGGGAAATTTAGGGCAATACGTGCATAGGATACTGCCAACCTTCTCATGATTTATATATTTCAGAAACACTTCACATTGTCAGCAGATGCTTATATGGATATACTGTGAAAATTCTCTTGTTGCTGGTGTTAGCAGGACACCTAGTCCTAAACCTGTTGTTCTCACAGGTTGAGTTAGCAATTGCCAACCTTCAAAGTCTATCTGCAGCTTAAATATGCACATGCTTGTTCATTAAAAATAAAATAAAAAAAATCAGACCCCTGGACATATATTGCTACATACCCCTGAACTACTCTACTGTAGATCCCTGCATTACTTTACTGCAGACCCTTGCACTACTCCATTGTAGACCCCTACACCACTTCACTGCAGACCCCTACGCCACTTCACTTCAGACCCCTACACCACTTCACTGCAGACCCCTACACCACACCACTGTAGACCTCTTACCACTCCATTGCAGATTCCTGCACAACTCTATTACAGACCCTTGCACCACTCCACTGCAGACCCCTGTATCACTCCATTGCAGATTCCTGCACCACTATAGTGTAGATGACTGCTATACTCCACTGTAGACTCCTGCACCACTCCACTGCAGACTTCTGTACTTCTTCTACACTGTAGCTTTTTTCAGAAAATCCACTACAGACCCTTGTATTGTTCCACTGCTGTCATCAGTAAGCATTTTATGTTGAGGGAGATGTTCTTGTAGGGTAAGTAATTGCACAGAAATTAGGGGCTGATAATAAAAAGGCTGTGGTTGCTTTCAGCAACACAGAAGGATGTTCTGTTTTATCTGGCTGAAAGAATTACTGGGAAATGTATATAAAACTCAGATTAAAGGGAATGTATAGTGTTTTTTTACATATTGTATGCCTATATTATTCTCAGGACTAAAAAAATACAACTTTAATGTATTTATTTTTTTAAAACACTACTTATTAATATTTCATATTTACCACTTGTATGACATTCTCCACTTTCTTTGCTAGCAGATGTGGACTTATGTTATAGCTAGAGGCAATAAACAGGCAAAAAAAGAGTGCTGGGATTTTTTTCCTTTTCATTTACTAGAAAATGAAGTGTCATGGGGGCATCCTTTATGAAATGCTTATGTGTAAAATAAAGATTTTGTAGAATTATTAAAAACATTAGGTATACAGTAAACTTTAAAAATAAAATGTATTTACCCTTAGTTTACCTAAACTCATAAAGATTTACCTTTTATTATTTATGTAGCACACGGACCTTTTCCCTGCCTTTGGCTCACTTGCAGGTCAAGGCACACCATGCTATATGCCCGTACCCTCCTGTTTTAAGAGGTTGAGTGGTGTTAACAATTTTGGGTCCTGCAACAAGTTATCCCATTTAGCTGGTTCTCGTCTCCTAGAGTGTAGGGACAAGTCTCTATTTCTCCCCAGGAAGGCCAATGTCCACACCACTTTAACTCCAACGCTGAGTTTATTTTATAAGCAAAGTTTACGCTCAGCAGACAGGAAAGGTGGATGAGAGAAAGGACAGTAACGTTTCGGAGATGGGTCCAGGCACAAACTGGTACAATAGTCGCCACTCGCCACTCGATCCCGAGTGTGTTTAGCTCACCCGGATAGTCCCCTGTAAGAGCGGATCCTAGCAGCCGGAGTGATGCTCAAACGTTCACTTTAGGTTTCCTAGAGATACGATCAGGAGATCCTCTGCCACAGAATCTTTAAGTCCCAAACTTCTCAGCAATTGCAACACAAGGACAGGTGCCAGAGATAGCACGTTGCAAGGCCTGTGACGGATCTTTGAATCCCTCTAGAAGGTAACCAGGCCTCTCCTTCACCGTGAACTCTCACCGGTCCATCAGAAAGGTCCTCCCCCGGTCTCCTTTTCTTAGAGCAGGTCCACCCTTTCTCGGGCACCCTGGGATTCCTCTTTTGGAGATAGGCCCCAGCTAAAGGTGCTGGGCCTACTAGTGCAGTTGCAGCCCCAGGCTAAAGGTGCCTGAGACTGATACACGCGCTCACCCTTGGCCTGGAGGGCCGGGTGGCGCGAACCGCTCACTCCCCAGCGCTCCAGCCTCCTCTAAAGATGGCGTCTGCCCCTTATGTATCCTCTCCCAGCATGCACAGCAAACTAACCACGCCCACCGCACCACTGCCGAGAGAGGACACCCTAAGGCATAGTAATGCCACCCATGGTTCAACCCTGACCTGATATGGCAGTACCACCTACAGGCCACAGGGAACTGTGCGTCAGGCTGCATCACATAGGCAGAAGTGAGTACTAACAATCAAAGTGGTCTGAGCCTGGCTACTAGCTCAGACCAACCCCTAAATTTAAGTACATAGCACCCCTGAAAAGCAAAGGGGCGCTACATTTATATGGTATTACCTATGAAAAATAGCAGTGCACTTTCCTGGGCACTCCTGTACTTACAGTCTCATAACCTTTTTTTTTTTGCTGTTTACATGATTTTTTATCTAACCCCCTGACCCCAGCTCTCCCCCCATCGGCAATGCCATTCTTGCCTAATCGAGAAAGATGTGTACTGCCCTTGCAGGTTCCTGGGATGCATCACATATCTCTAGATGTTGTGGGAGTGGGACAAACAGCGAGCAATGGGTGGAGCTGAGGCACAAGGGTTGATTTACAAAAACTGGAGAGTGCAAAATCTGGTGCATCTCCCCATAGAAACCAATCAGCTTCCATTTTTTTTATTTTTTTTTGTCAAAGCCTATTTGAACAAGCAGAAGTTAGAAGCTGATTGGCGACCACGCACAGCTCCATCAGATTTTGCACACTCCAGTTTTAGTAAATCAACCCCACATTGTCATAGCCAAGAAGAGCGAGTGAGTATGTGCATCGAGGACGATTCTGCTTGTTATGTAAAATAAAAAAAAGTGGGGAGTAAAGTTCCTTTTTAAAGATTGTTAGCTAAAATATAACATGCCTTCATAACACTTGCAGTTTTATGTAAACTACCACATGTTGTATTAGTGTTGTATAAGTGTTGTATTTCAGGTATAACAAATTGTTCCTACAAAACTGCAATAACGTCTCAATTCTTTCTCAGCACCCCTTCACAAGTCTTTATCACATTCCAGATTTCTCAGGACAATATATCTCAATGGCTTGCTCTGGAAAAATCACATTAGATTGCATATATTGTGGAGATATTTTATTTTTATGAGATTAAGGCTTCTGGATCTCTAGACCAGTGGCGGTGCGTCCATAGAGGGCGCCGGAGCGCCGCCCCCTCTCGCTCCCGCATCGCCACTGAAAGACAATACACAGATTCATGCATTGCATGAATCTGTGTATTGTCACCGCTGCCGCGCTGCCCACTATACATATGGCCGGCCTCCTGGTGAGCCCCGGCCATATGAATTAGAGCGGCGGCCGGCGGTGGGTGTAACTTGGAAGTGCTGGCTCTGATAGGCTTTCCGAATACAGCTCTCACGCTGTATTCGGCTTCCAAAAACTCCTCCCAGGTACGCACGGGGGTGCGTTCCTGGGAGAAGACTGTGTGGAGGTTTCAGCCAATCAGGTTCACCGGATCTGGTTACCGGTAACCTGATTGGCTGAAGCGACATCGAGGGCGGGAGAAAACATCGAGGACGGCGCGGACCGAGGAAGGTAAGTGCAGGGCTGGGGGGACAAACTGGCTGCATTTGGGGGACAAACTGGCTGAATATGGGGGACAAACTGGCTGAATATGGGGGACAAACTGGCTGAATATGGGGGACAAACTGGCTGCATTTGACAGGAACTGGCTGTATATGGGGGAAACTGGCTGAATATGGGGGGGAACTGGCTGAATATGGGGGGAACTGGCTGAATATGGGGGACAAACTGGCTGAATATGGGGGGAACTGGCTGAATATGGGGGGCAAACTGGCTGAATATGGTGGGAACTGGCTGTATATGGGGGACAAACTGGCTGAATATGGGGGACAAACTGGCTGAATATGGGGGACAAACTGGCTGCATTTGGGGGACAAACTGGCTGAATATGGGGGACAAACTGGCTGAATATGGGGGACAAACTGGCTGAATATGGGGGACAAACTGGCTGCATTTGACAGGAACTGGCTGTATATGGGGGAAACTGGCTGAATATGGGGGGGAACTGGCTGAATATGGGGGGAACTGGCTGAATATGGGGGACAAACTGGCTGAATATGGGGGGAACTGGCTGAATATGGGGGGCAAACTGGCTGAATATGGTGGGAACTGGCTGTATATGGGGGACAAACTGGCTGAATATGGGGGACAAACTGGCTGAATATGGGGGACAAACTGGCTGAATATGGGGGGAACTGGCTGAATATGGGGGACAAACTGGCTGAATATGGGGGACAAACTGGCTGAATATGAGGGGAACTGGCTAAATATGGGGGGAACTGGCTGTATATGGGGGACAAACTGGCTGAATATGGGGGACAAACTGGCTGAATATGGGGGGCAAACTGGCTGAATATGGGGGGAACTGGCTGAATATGGGGGACAAACTGGCTAAATATGGGGGACAAACTGGCTGAATATGGGGGACAAACTGGCTGAATATGGGGCACAAACTGGCTGCATTTGGGGGGAACTGGCTGTATATGGGGGGAACTGGCTGAATATGGGGGACAAACTGGCTGAATATGGGGGGAACTGGCTGAATATGGGGGACAAACTGGCTGAATATGGGGGGAACTGGCTGTATATGGGGGACAAACTGGCTGAATATGGGGGACAAACTGGCTGAATATGGGCGACAAACTGGCTGAATATGGGGGAAACTGGCTGAATATGGGGGACAAACTGGCTGAATATGGGGGACAAACTGGCTGAATATGGGGGGAACTGGCTGTATATGGGGGACAAACTGGCTGAATATGGGGGACAAACTGGCTGAATATGGGGGGAACTGGCTGAATATGGGGGACAAACTGGCTGAATATGGGGGGAACTGGCTGTATATGGGGGACAAACTGGCTGAATATGGGGGGAACTGGCTGTATATGGGGGACACGCTGGCTGCATTTGGGGGAACTGGCTGTATATGGGGGACAAACTGGCTGCATTTGGGGGGAACTGGCTGTATATGGGGGACACGCTGGCTGCATTTGGGGGGAACTGGCTGTATATGGGGGACAAACTGGCTGCATTTGGGGGGAACTGGCTGTATATGGGGACAAACTGGCTGCATTTGGGGGGAACTGGTTGTATATGGGGGACAAACTGGCTGCATTTGGGGGGAACTGGCTGTATATGGGGACAAACTGGCTGTATATGGGGGCACACTGGCTATATATATGGGGACACACTGGCTGTATATGGGGGCACACTGGCTGTATATATGGGGACAAACTGGCTGTATATGGGGGCACACTGGCTATATATATATGGGGACACACTGGCTGTATATGGGGGCACACTGGCTGTATATGGGGGCACACTGGCTGTATATATGGGGGGCACACTGGTTATATATATATGGGGGCACACTGGCTGTATATGGAAACAAACTGGCTGTATTTGAGGGGGCAAACTGGTGGCGTTTGGGCACAGTGGCTGCATTTAATGGGCACAGTGGCGGCAATTGATTTTTTTTTTTTCAGTTTGTTTGCGCCCCCCCCAAAAAATTTTGGGCACCAGCCGCCACTGCTCTAGACGTATGAGTATTTGGCTCCAGCCTGTTTTCCAGTGTGATTTCTTTCCTTCTAAATTTGATTTTAGAGAATCCTATTCATTTTAATTCATTTTTAAAGAATACAAAACCAAATTTCCTTTCAAATCATATGCTAGTTAAAATTCAGACGGTGAATAAATTATTGTACTGATGGAATTGCTCCCAGTAACCATGAATATACATAGAATACAATAGGTTTGATTTACTAAAGACAAATAGACTGTACACTTTGCAAGTGCAGCTGCACTCGTTTTCTCCACAGTTAAATTTGGTATAGCTCTGCTGATTTCCATCATCCAATCATGTGCAAACAACATTTTTTTCTCTTTTCGTCCATGGACGAACACAGCTCCTTAAATCTTGACATGTGGGTTATGTTCCTATTCATAGGAGAGGACTAGGCAGAACATGTTAGTTATCTTAAAACATGTAACTTTAACAGAGTTGAACAGCCCAACCCAGGGGGCAGTCCCTCCGTACATAACCCTCCACCCTGCAGTCAGCAGCCTCAGTTTTTTTGTGCCTAGCAGAAGAGAAGGACGTGGCTCCCTTTGGGCCCAGAGTCCTGAAGAATTTTTTATTTTATTTTAATTTTTTTGTGATATCTTCTATCAACTGACGGCTGGGCTACAGGCTGGATATTATAGATCCTTGTAGTCTTCCCAGTTCCGGCCATCGAGCGTGCCAGTCCTTAGCTAGGCGCTGGTTCTGCCACGACGTAACCCATGCCTCCAGGGGTGGCCGGTGAGCACATGCTCCGGGGTCCACATATGACTGGGCTGCTTGCGCCTCACTCACAGTGGACTGCTACTACGTACCATCAACAAACAATAAACAAAGAAAAAACTGCGCCACTTTTAACCAAAGTCTATTAGGAATTCGGAACTTATTTAGATGTGTATGGAAATCTATCAGGCATCACACCAAAATAGTCCAGTGGCCTTTAACCAATCATCTAAATTAGTCCATAGGTCATTAGGGTGACCCCAAACTTCACACCACCGTGATTACTCAAAGCAAGCCGTGAAGAATCCACCACCAAAGAGAGGGGGAGCAGCTTACCAGAAGCCAAGCGGTTAATGGCATTGGACCTTTGACCCAGCTGCAGCCTTTGGTGATGCAAAACGTCCCTTCCACAGCCAGTATTCTCATTCGGATGGTCCGTACACACAGTATCCAAATCATACACCCAGCATGGAATAGAAAAGGGTAGGCCAATAGCGTAATTCCGTATGGTATTAGATTTATTAAAAAATATAGGTCATACTTACAAAGTAAAATCAGCATGTAAACAGTAAAATGCCGGCCGGCATGTCGGAAGCCTCACTCCTCGAACGTGGTGACGTCACTGAGCGTCCTCCTAGACGCGTTTCGTCATTCAATGGACGTACCATCGGTTGTGGGTCTGTCAGGGACGCGCCAGCATGTCCTCGCAAGGACGGGTAAGTACGGTTCCTTCTGTCTCGGCAGGATGGAACAGCTCGGCATTCCCGGAATTAAGGGGTTCTCCTGTCCTCCCTTTCCCTGCTCTCTGCCGCCCTTTCCCCTCCTGCCCTAGGGCCCGCTGTGACCGGGGTGTACCTGTGGGGGTGCTCCGGGTACCTGTGGGGGACCGTGGGACGCTTTCTGTTAGGGGGGGGTCTGTCTCCTGGGAAGTCTCTGCACGGCCTTCTCGTCCACATCTCGGGGCTCGGGCGCCATATTTTGCTGCGCCAACGCCATTTTTAGTGTGCCTGTTTTCTCTATTGAAATTTCCATTGGCGGCCATTTTGTCATGGCCGCGCTGTGGCGCAGGTCGGTATTGCGGGCGGCCATTTTCTTGTGGTCCGCGCCCTTTTTATCTGTGGCGTCTGGTGGCCATTTTGGAGTGGGTTTTGGCCTCTAGCACTGGCTTTCTGAACGGCGCAAAGCTCATTCTCCTCACAGTTGTTTTCCTCACACACACGCTGTGTACACAAGGAAGGCGGGCAGCGGTGCTGAGCGGTCTCCCTCTGGGTGGTGAGTCCCCTGGGTTACCCCCCCCAGTCGGTGCAGCAAGGAGGGTGGACTTCTTAAGTGTTTTTTCACTTGTTCCCTGAGGGCTGTTAGTGGGTGTTAATGGAGTCAGTATCTGGCCTTTCTTCCCCTAAATTGCCTGAGGCAGCTAACGGTGCCCCTGCACCTGCAGTTTCCATGGATACATTGTAGACAGTCCTGAAATCATTTGTTGCCAGGGTAGAGACGGCGTAAGGGCGTAAGGGGGGTAAAAAGTGCCCCCTCCCCCCGCCATCTTCTTGTGAGTGCACTTCTTGATGCTGTAACGGACACTCTTAAGCTGGTAGATGCAGCTGGGACTTCCGCAGTGGAGTCTGTCTCCTTTGGGTCACACAAATCTAACCGCTTTGTGAAAGTTTTTCCTTATGTTACTTTCTTTGATAAGTTCATAGATAAGGAATGGGAACGGCCGCAGAGGTCCCTCAGCGCATGACGGTTCGTTATCCTTTTGGGGAGAGACTTTTTTTTTAAAGAAAAAAAAATGGGCCTCTCCTCTGGTCGGGACACCCCGGTCTCTCGGCTACATACGGTAACCCCTGCCTTTAAGGACCCTACTAATAGTAGGTCCAAAGCGGTGACCCGCTCTAGGTTCACCATGCTGGGGTCAGCATTGCGACCTATATTGGCTGCAACTTTGGTGTCCCAGACATTCACTGAATGGGCAAGGATTTTGCAACAGACAGGTAGAGGAGCATCAGCTTCCTCCAGAGTGCGTAAGGCTGGCTGACCAAATGGTACAGGGCCTTGTGTATGCCTGTGATGCCACTCTGGATGCGGCCCCCCATGTTTTCCAGAGCCTCTGTATCTGCGGTGGTATTGCACCGCCTGATTTGGCTGAAATGCTGGTCCACTGACCAAGCATCCAAGAGAGCTCTGGCAGATTGCCTTTCAGAGGTTTTTTGGTACCTCGCTGGACGACATTGTTAAGGATGTCACTGGAGGTAAGAGCACACTTCTCCTGCAGTCCTCTAAGGGGAAGGAGCCGTGCCGTTGGCCGGGGCCCTTCTATTCCATGCAGAAGCGGTATTTTTGTCAGTCAGGGTCAGCCGGCAGATCCTCCCAGACTGACAAGGCTCCAGCTGGGGGACAGAAGCGTCCCTGGGTGCGTAAGCCGAACAAGCCGACTTACAAGCCTGCTACCGCATGAAATTTTGCCCCCGCCCGACTCAAAGGGTGGGGGGATGGCATAGCGAGTCTGCAGCTTGGTGGACCTCCCTGCTCTCTGACCAGTGGGTCTGTAAGGTGGTCACTTCGGGGTACGAGATAGAGTTTCTTTCTTGTCCACCAAACAGATCTTTCCCTCAATCTTCCTCTCCTTCCGGCTCGTCGGTCTGATTTGATGGGAGCAGTACAAGACTTGCTTAGGTGCGGAGTAATTTTACCTGTGCCCCTGGAGGAAAGGTTTCAGGGATTCTATTAAAATCTGTTGGTAGTCCCAAAGAAGGACGGTGTCCGTCCAATCTTGGACCTCAGGGCCCTCAATACCTTTGTGAGGGTGCGAATGTTCAGGATGGAATCCATTCATTCGGAGGTTGCTGCGCTCCATCCGGGGGGTTTACTGGCATCCCTAGACATCAAGGACGCATACTTGCATGTCCCCATCTGCAACAGCCATCAGAGGTTTCTGCGCTTTGCGATTTGGCATATCGTCAGCACCAAGAGTTTTTAACAAGGTGTTCGCCCCGATCTGGCTTTGCTGAGACAGCGAGGCATTGCTATCGTGGGCTACTTGGATGATCTTCTTCTGAGAGCTGCTTCTGGCTCAGAATTAGAGGAGGACATGTCTATAGCCAGTCAGACCCTCCGGAAAATTGGTTGGGTACTGAACATACAGAAGCCGGTGTTGGTACCGACTCAGTGTCTGGAGTACCTAGGCTTGATCCTGGACTCCTTGGAGGCGAAGGTCTTCCTTCCTTTGGAGCAGTTGCAGACGCTCCAGTTGGCGGTGAAATTGTTAGCATCCCGCAAATGGTCGTCTCTCTGTTTTTGCATGCAAGTTCTGGGCCTCATGGTGGCCTTCTTCGAGGCAGTACTGTATGCCCAATTCCACACTTGAGTATTGCAGAAGGAGATCCTGTCCAAATGGAACAGATCTCCATTGTCTCTGGATTCAGGTAAGTCACCTGGTCAAGGCTTCCCTGAGAGGGTGGCTTAGATCCCTGGCTCTTCAGTCCGGGAGGTAGTTCCTTCCTTTCCATTGGACTGTGATCACGAAGGACGCCAGCCTCACAGGTTGGGGGGGGGAGTCTGGGGGGTCCAGTCGGCCCAGGGTTGCTGGACTCCGGTCGAAAAATCTCGCATGACGATCAATGTCCTCGAACTTCGAGCGATCGTACCGCTCCAAGTGATCGCAGAGACTTCAAGGGCGTCCGGTCAGGATCCAGTCGAACAACGCCATGGCGGTGGCTTCTGTAAACCATCAGGGAGGAACAAGGAGCTTACCAAATACAAAAAAATTACGCGCCGCCTAGTGGGATAGCAGCTCACACAACCAGTTGAAAATGGTGAAGAACAAACAAAACAAAAATGTGTAGCGCTAAACTAAATGAGGACTGCACTCTGATCAAGTGCAGTATAAAACAGTGATATGTGATTAAACAATCAACATGACATCTCACACAGATATATGAAAACATTCAGATAATCCACCGTGATAAAAATTAAATCAAACAATCCACAGTGATGTGAATTGTGTAACATTGAAAGTCATCAGAAAAAATTCATTAAATGAAAATAAAATAAATGAATGCTGATGAAAAAATTGTGAATGACAGTCAAATTAATAGTGCTCCCAAAAAACTTGACGTGAAGTGACCACCACCAATCGATTGTAGAAAAGGCTTACCGGAGAGAGTGGACCCCAAAAACGTACGTTCAAAGGGTCAACCAGGCAAGGGTAAGCCACTGTGGACAGCAAATCTTCAGCAGCAATTCAAACAGGAACCACAAGCTTCAATCCAGGATGGAAAAAAGTAATCGCTCCTGTCCGAATATGCGATGAAACTTACGGACAGTGTCCGGTTAGGGCCAGGTGGTGTTACTTTATGTTGCAGGTAACTTCCCCAGCTAGCAGGCTTCCAGGCAGGACACTGCCATGTGATTTCACAGCTCTTCACAGCTCTTCACAGCTTTTCACTGTCCACCATTCACCATCCACAGTCTCCACTATACTCCACTGGTGGTTCCCGTTTGAATTGCTGCTGAAGATTTGCTGTCCACAGTGGCTTACCCTTGCCTCTATTGGTGGTGGTCACTTCACGTCAAGTTTTTTGGGAGCACTATTAATTTGACTGTCATTCACAATTTTTTCATCAGCATTCATTTATTTTATTTTCATTGAATGAATTTTTTCTGATGACTTTCAATGTTACACAATTCACATCACTGTGGATTGTTTGATTTAATTTTTATCACGGTGGATTATCTGAATGTTTTCATATACCTGTGTTAGGAACAAGGAGCTTGGCCGCAGCGTCAGAAGTCACTCACATCCTAAAATGGGCCGAAAGGAGCGTGCCGGCTCTATTGGCTGTTTACATCCGGGCGTAGAAAACTGGCAGGCGGACTATCTGAGTCACCAAATGCTGGACCAAGGGGAATGGCCGTTACACCCGGAGGTGTTTCAACTCCTTTGTCAGACATGGGGCACACCAGTTGTGGATCTCCTGGCTTCTCGACTCAATCGCAAGGTGTCGAGGTTTGTGGCCAGGTCCAGGGATCCCTGGGCAGACGCATCGGACGCGTTGGTGGCTCTATAGGGTCAGTATTGGCTAATTTAGGCCTTTCCCCCAATGAAATTGCTTCCTCGTCTTCTCCGCAGAGTGGAGGCCGTGGGGATTCTGGTGATTCTGATCGCCCCAGACTGGCCCCGGCGTCCCTGGTACGCCGACCTCGTGAGACTGGTAGCAGACGCTCCCTGGTGGCTGCCAATGCGGGAGGACCTTCTGTCTCAAGGTCCCATACTTCATCCTGCTTTACAGTAGCTGGCTTTAACGGCATGGCTATTGAAAGCCAGGTACTAAGGGACCGTGGGCTGTCAGATTCGGTAATCTCCACCATGTTGAGGGCCCGGAAATCTTCCCAGACGTTCTACCATTGCACTTGGAAGGCCTACATCACTATGTGTGAAGAGATGGCTTGTCGCCCATGGGCATATTCGGTTTTTCGGATCCTGCTGTTCTTACAGCGCAGAGTGGATCTGAAACTTGCCTTAAGCACTATTAAGGGGCAGATTTCAGCCTTGGCTGTCTTCTTCCAACGATCCCTGGTGGCTCACTCACTTGTAAGTACGTTTGTACAGGGGGTCTGACACGTGGTTCCCCCGATTAGACCACCGCTTCCTCCGTGGGACTTGAATCTGGTGCTCTCTGTACTTCTGGAACCTCCCTTTGAGAACTTCAGGGAGATTCCTCTCTTGACGCTTTCTCATAAAGTTGCCTTTCTAGTTGCCATTACATCGGTCAGAAGGGTTTCTGAATTGGCGGCCTTGTCTTGCAAGTAACCTTACTTGGTCCTCCATAAGGGTAAAGCGGTACTACGCCGGCAGCCTCTATTCCTTCCTAAGGTAGTTTTGGCTTTTCACCTAAACGAGGACTTCGTACTTCCATCCTTGTGTCCTCGGCCGTCGCATCCCAAGGTGGCTGGGCTACATACCTTGCACGTGGTTCGTGCCCTACGGGTGTTCCTGTCTGCTACTGCTCCGTTCCGGAGTTCTGACTCACTGTTCGTGTTGGTGTCTGGTCCACAGAAGGGCCTGGCGGTCTAGTCGGCCACCTTTCTAGGTGGATCAGACAGACGGTCATCCAGGCCTATGCCCTTAAGTGGCGGGCGCCTCCCTTTCCTGTCACGGTGCATTCAACCAGGACAATTGGTGCCTCCTGGGCTTTCCGACATCTAGCATCTGTCTCCCAGGTGTGTAAGACAGTGACCGGGTTGTCTGTTCACACTTTTTCAAAGTTTTACAAGGTTGATGTGAGTGCATCTTCGGATGCTCCCTTTGGCCGCAAGGTTTTGCAGGCGGCTGTTTGAGGTTGCAACTCCTCCGTTGATTCATGACTGCCTGCCTTTCACTGAGCTGAGCTGGACACACCCCCCTGCTCTCATGCTCATGCACCATTACCTGTCAGTTGAGAACGGACGTGTGTTGCAGGAGCTCCTGCCTTCTGCCTTCCAGGGCACATTCCGCGGTTCTTCCTCCCATACAGGGGCTGCCTAACAGGCCACGGCCCCTGGCACCCGGCCCTATCCTTCCACAGCTGCTCCCGAGCGGAGCACTGCTCGTCCACTCGCCATCGGAAGACGCCATCCGGGCCGCCATTCGCCATTGACCGGCAACTGCCGGCAAGATAGTCCGTGGCTGAGGCCTAGTTCCGGCCTCCTCCAGCCCAGCATCGTCCCCCCTCTACCCCATCCTTAGCGGGCAAGCCGTGTCTCCCGCATCAGAGCTCCCCCAAGCGGCCCGAAGCCGCAACCACCACCGCCTGTCCTTTTTAGGACAGTCCGCGGCTCCGGCCTAACTTCCAGCCGCGGCGGCCATCTTGGTACACCCGCCCGGCCTCAGCACTTCCTGACTCAATCTAGGCACCAGTGGCCATCTTGGTACACCTGGGCCCATATCTATCAGGGCCCTGACAGTACCAAGAAAAGTATAGCAGGAAATATACTCTGCAAATACCATCATCTTCATCCTTATCCTTATTCTCAGCACCATCATCTTCACCCTCATCATCATCATCCTCATCGGTATCCTCATCAGCAGCATCTTCCTCATCATCATCCTCATCCTCATTCACATCATCATCCTCATCCTCCTCTCAGCATCACCACCAGTTGTCCTGGCAAACCTGACAACTAGGTAAGTATACCGGGCTCCTCCATTAGCTAGCTGATCCAGGGCAGACCCGATCGCCTCTAGAGGGATCAGGAAGGAATTTTTTCCCCCGCTCTGGCACTATTGGCCCGTGCTTGGCTGGGGTTTTTCGCCTTCCTCTGGATCAACGGGGGGATTAGATAGTTGGGGAGCAGCGCCGTCTACACCAGGATCATCATCATCATCATCATCATCATCATCAGTCGTCCATCAAACCTGATAACCAGGTAAGTATATCGGACTACTGCAATTAGCGGGAAGGTCAGGGTAGCTCCAACCGCCTCCAGGGATCAGGAAGGAATCATCATCACTAGGATCATCATCAGCATTGGATCATCATCAGCATTGGATCATCATCACTATCGGATCATCATCACTATCAGATCATCATCACTATCGGATCATCATCACTATCGGATCATCCTCACTATCGGATCATCCTCACTATCGGATCATCATCACTATCGGATCATTCATCACTATCGGATCATCATCCTTGTCAACATCAAACACCAACTTCAAGCATTAGCACACCTCAGCAGCTCTCTCATCGCATCGCTCATCATCATCATCATCAACATCAGGATCATCATCGTTATCAACATCATCTCATCGCCTCATCATTATCAGCACTTGTTCAACATGGTTAACATTATATACTCAGCCGACACCATCCAAAGCCTAAAGAACTTTGCCACAACACTACCAACACCCATCCAAAAAAAATTACAAAAAGAACGAATCGTAAGAATCAGTCGACTATCAACAGGAAAAAACAGAGCACCATGGCATCTACAACATCTATCAAGTGCCCTAATCAACACCAGATCTGCAGTCACAGACAGGAAATCCATGATTTCATAACCCAACACAACATAGACTGCCTCTTCATCACGGAAAGCTGGCTAACACCCGACTGCAATACCATCCTAGCAGAACTAGTGCCGGAGAACTACCGCATCCTAACGGAGCATAGAACAGGACAAAGAGGAGGAGGCCTAGCAGTAATTTACAAAGATCACCTTACGTTCATCAAACCAACTCTACAGAACTCATTGCCTTTCATGGAAACACTCACTCTGCAACTACAAACTACACCCCAGGATACCATCCACATACTGCTCTGCTACAGACCACCAGGACCCAAGACACACCTCCTCACACATTTAAATGAATTTTTCTCGACATACACCATGAAAACCAAAAATCTGCTGCTACTTGGAGACTTCAACCTTTGGGCCAACTCCCCCGAAGACCCTATCGCCACTGCCTGCATCGACCAACTAGAAAAACTAGGCTTGCAACAATTGATAAATACTCCTACTCATGTATCAGGTCACACTCTTGACCTAATCTTCAAACAAGATATGGACATCAACACACTGGACAACCAGCCTCTACCATGGACAGACCATCATGCCATCAAGTTTACTATAACGACCAACACGGCCCTCCAAAAATCAATACAATCAGCAACAACACACTGGACAAGATCACAGAAGAAACTATACTCTGAGCTTTTCAAAACCACGCTATTGAACAATATGGAAATGCTAAACCAAAACCACTCAACAGAAGAAACACTCAACTTCCTGAACAATGCTTTGCTACAGACAGCAGATACGGTTGCTCCAAGACGCAGAGCACTCATCCGCAAAAACAATGCAGGCTGGTTCAATGACGCTCTTACTTTACTGAAACAAGAACGCAGAAGAGCAGAAGGAGCCTGGAGAAGAAATGCAACAAAGGAGAACTACACAATCTACAAAGCACTCACTAGGAGATATCATAAAGCAATCTTCAAAGCAAAAAGAGACCATTTCGCAAACACCATCGCAAAAGCCCTAAACCGCCCCCGCGAACTCTTCAAACTAGTAGCTCAGACCATGAATCCCACCTGTTTGGAGTCTTCAGCAAACGAAACACAGGAATTCTGCAATGAACTATCCAATTTTTTTATCGACAAAATTGATAACATTAGGAAAATAATTCAGCAGGAAAAATCAAACAACCCCACACAGCCAAAGGAAGAAAAGAACCAGATAAATATTCTGCAATCAAAGAAATTTACTCTGGTCCCAATTACAATCGACACTACCAAAAACATCATCAGAAGCCTCCGAGATAGCACTTCACCGAACGACATCATTCCGGCAAAACTGCTGAAAGAATGTACCGACATCTTGGCACCCCACATAACACACTTCATCAACCAATCGTTCAAAGAAGGTATTGTGCCGACTTCCCTTAAACAAGGAATAATCAAACCCCTATTAAAGAAACCCAACCTCGACCCGAATGACCCAAATTTTAGAAGACCGGTAACAAGCCTGACCACCATCTCCAAGATTATCGAGAAAGTTGTAACACAACAGCTACAACTTCATTTGGATACCCACAATCTCCTGGACCCACTTCAATCGGGGTTCCGCCCAGGCCATGGGACGGAAACGGCACTTCTCAAAATATGGGATGACGTACTAGAAGCAGCAGATGACGGAGAATCATGTCTCCTGGTGCTGCTGGACCTCAGTGCAGCCTTTGACACAGTAGATCACAAAATCCTACTTACGCGTCTCACCGAAGTAGCAGGAGTCGCAGACACGGACCTACCATGGTTCGCATCCTTCTTAGAAAACCGATCCCAGACAGTGAAACTGGGAGCCTTTACCTCGGCACCACGCACAAATACATGCGGAGTCCCTCAAGGATCACCCCTGTCACCGGTACTCTTCAACATCTACCTTCGCCCACTCCTCAAAATCATCAGTGAACAGGACATGCGTTATCACTCCTATGCAGATGACACTCAACTATACTTTCGCATCAACAACAAAAAAGATCAATATTACGGACTGGAAAAATGCCTTACATTGATCAACAATTGGATGACAGAGAGCTCCCTCAAGCTTAATGGATCCAAAACAGAACTGCTCATTTTCCACGCTAACCGAAAGAAAAACGCCAGGACCACATGGACGCCACCCACTATCCTGGGACAAAACATAACCCCAAGCACCAAAGTTAAAAGCCTGGGAGTTATCTTTGACTCAGACATGACTATGGACGCACAAATAGGATCAGTAGTCAGTGGATCCCACCACCTTCTCCGCCTGCTACGAAGACTCATCCCGTTCATCCCGGAAAAAGACAGAGCAGTAGTAGTCGGAACCATTATCAATTCACGGCTTGACTACGCTAACTCACTTTACCTAGGACTACCCAAATACCAAGTTGCACGTCTACAAGTCGTCCAAAACACAGCGGCCAGACTGGTAACAGGGAAAAAACCCTGGGAATCAATCGCACCATCCCTGAAAAGCCTCCATTGGCTAGCCGTAAAGGATCGGATCACATTCAAGACCCTCTGTCTCACCCACAAATGCGCACAAGGAAACGCTCCTGAATACTTATGCGAGAAAATAAAACACTACACCACTACTCGTGACCTTCGATCAACTAACCAAAACCTCCTCCACATCCCCAAGACCCGCTACAAAGCCAAGGGAGAACGAAGGTTTGCTGTCCAAGGACCAAGGCTATGGAATGCGCTACCCACGAATATCCGCATGGAAGAAAACCATCGGGCCTTCCGGAAAATACTAAAGACCCATCTCTTCTAACGATCTCAACGACACTGGATGCAAAGCGCCTTGAGGCGATTTAGTTCGCAATTGCAGCGCTATACAAGTTACTCACTCACTCACTCACTCACTCACTCAGGAGCTCTGTTTGTTTGGGGTGAAGCTAAGTCTTCTTCTGATTGCTGTTCCCACCCCTCATTTTTTCTGACACTGCTTGGGGACGTCCCACATGTCAAGATTTAAGGAGCTGTGTCCGTCCATGGACGAAAAGAGGAAATAGGATTTTTTGTACTCACCGTAAAATCCTTTTCTTTGTCGTCCATGGATGGACACAGCACCCACCCCTCATTTTTTAGTTTGTACTGCTTTTCTATGAACTGGGGCTGCTGACTGCAGGGTGGAGGGTTATGTACGGAGGGATCACCCCCTGGGCTTTTCAACTCTGTTAAAGTTACATGTTTTAAGATAACTAACATGTTCTGCCTAGTCCTCTCCTATGAACAGGAACATAACCCACATGTCAAGATTTAAGGAGCTGTGTCTGTCCATGGACGACAGAGAAAAGGATTTTACGGTGAGTACAAAAAATCCCAAATTTTTTTTCCTTGCATCTGATTGGGTATTCTTTGCAAAGTAAAGCGTTACTCAAGAGGGGTATCCATCCTGCGACCCACGGGCCACATGTGACCCAAGGTGGCTATGAATGCGGCCCAACACAAAATCATAAACTCACTTTCTGAACACATGCGGCAGAAGAAACATTTAACAGTGTATCCTTACTGGGCTTTTATAGGTTTTATCTTCCCAAAGAAAAATATCCCACTCTTCACAGTCACGCCTTATTCATGTCATAAGTTTTCAGTATCACCTAAACTTGTGAGCAACTATTATCTAGGATGAAGTACACGAAGGCCAAAATTAGAACCAAAATATCTGATGAGCACCTTGAGAATTCTTTGAGAATTGCTACTACATCCATTCAACCCGATATTGATGCATTACTTTATCAAAACAATTGTCAGATATCACGCTAGTTTTATGTTGCCCTTTTTTACAATAAAAAAAATTACAAAAAAATGAGGTTTTGGGTACATTATCTATATCAATGATCGTTAACTTGTGATCTGCCTTACTTTTTCTGCTCATCGGCTATCCTTAACCACCTCCCTACTGTGCACGAAAACCCCCTTCCTGCCCAAGCCTGTTTTCAGCTTTCGGCGCTGTCAATACTTTGAATGACAATTGCGCGGTCGTGCGACGTGGCTCCAAAACGAAATTTGCGTCCTTTTTTTCCCCACAAATAGAGCTTTCTTTTGGTGGTATTTGATCACCTCTGCGTTTTTTTTTTTGCGCTATAAACAAAAGAAGAGCGTCCAGTTTGGAAAAAAAACACTATTTTTTACTTTTTGCTATAATAAATACCCATTTTTTTTTTTTTATAAAAATTTCCTCAGTTTAGGCCGATACGTATTCTTCTACATATTTTTGGTAAAAAAAAAAATCGCAATAAGCGCGTATTGATTGGTTTGCGCAAAAGTTATAGCGTCTACAAAATAGGGGATAGATTTATAGCATTTTTATTTTTTTATTAGTAATGGCGGCGATCTGCGATTTTTTATTGTGACTGCGATATTGCGGCGGACACATCGGACACTTTTGACACATTTTTGGGACCATTCACGTTTATACAGCGATTCCTGCTATAAAAATGCATTGATTACTGTATAAATGTGATTGGCAGGGAAGGGGTTAACCACTAGGGGGCGGGAAGGGGTTAAATATGTTCCCTCAATGTGTTCTTACTGTGGGGGGAGGTGACTGACTGGGGGAGGTGACCGATGGTTGTCCCTATGTACAAGGGACACACCATCGGTCCCCTCTCCCTCACAGGATGTGGATCTCTGTGTTTACACACAGAGATCCACTTTCTTGCTCGTTTCCCGGGCAATCACGGGTGCCCGGCGGCAATCGCGGCCGCCGGGCACGCGCACCGGGGCCTTGTGAACGCGGCGGGCGCGCGCCGCTGGCGGCAAGCGCACGCCTCCTAGCTAGTTTTAAAGGGAGGACGTCATATGACGTCCTCCCAGAACGAGAGCATCCTCCGCCCGCCGTCAATTGACAGTGGGCGGGGGACAAGTGGTTATTGTTAGTGTATTTTATGTATGGCCCAGTAGAGTCAAAAGGTTGGATGCCCCTGCTTTACCACATTTATATTTACTAATGAAAATGAACACAACTGCACTTGCAAAATGCACAGTTTATTTGCTTTTAGTTAATCAACTCCATTATATATGTTGCATCTTGGATTCTTTCAGAATTGTTTTAAAAGTGAGGTATGACTTAAAGAAACAGTCATACTCACCTAAATGGCTACAGCATCAATCCAAGCTGCAGCTGTCCCTCCGCCACCTCTAAGACCAAGAACTGAGTGATCAAAGACCACCGATCACTCAGTTTTTGGTCTTCCATCTGCAGATTGCTGGTGACTGTCAGATTAACAGGCTCTCTGCTCTGCCCTCCTGCGCTCACTGGAGCACGGGGCTGTGCAGGGGGTGGGAATGGCCAGTTCACACTCTCAGTGCTTGCTAAGAGGCTAAGCGGGTGGATCCCAACCATATGATTATGATCTTTTCAGAGTCTGGACTGGCTCTGTGGCATCAGATGACAGAGGCCTTTAGCTCAGTGTAGGCTGAATGCAGGTCACAGGAGTGCAAAATGAACTGCACTCATGTCAACCTTAGGAGAAGTACAGCTAAAATATCTTTGGCTATAATTCACCTTTAGGCCTCATGCCCACGGACGTTTTTACAGCTGCGTTTTTGAGCGTTTTTTACAGCTTTTTTACAGCTTAAAAACGCCTGTCCATGTTAGTCTATAGCTTCATGCCCACCTAAGCGTTTTTGAGCTGCATATAGCATAGGCGTTTTTAAGCTGTAAAAAAAAAAAACAGGACCAGTGCGTTCCTCGGCATCGGCATTAGGCATAAAAAAACGCGAAGCGTTAAACGCGCAAAAACGTTGCAATTGCGTTTTTCAGCTCCAACGTTTTTTGTTTTTTTTCCGAAAAAAATATGGTCCAAAAATGTATACAATAACATGGACAGGCGTTTTTAAGCTGTAAAAAACGCGGCTGTAAAAACGTCCGTGGGCATGAGGCCTAAAGTGAGTTTCATTGTCATTTACTGGCACAGGACATCATGTTGACTCTGAAATGTTATACTGTATGCTGGTTTAGATAAAACCTGAGAATAATCTAATGCAAATGATGAAGTTGACCATTCCGCGGTGTAATGTATATCCAGTCAGATATATGGCCTCTACATAAAGCCTACTCGTGCAGCATTTACTGAATAACGCCTATTGCTTTTTACAAAATGTATTTTTAATAGGTTAGCTGTTAAATACAAATTATGTATTGTCCAGGTACAATTTAATTTGAAAATTTTAATGCACTGAATATAAGCTCACACATATTTGTTTCCTATCAATTTGCAACTGAACTTAGTGGATTCTGTGATACGTGTGGTCACAGGGGCTGTTTGTGACTTTCTCTTAAGACTTCAGCAGAATCACTACAGTTGCTTGAAAACTAAAATCATAATCCCATTTAAGGGACCAAATTTGCTAATATGACTAAATTTATAAATTACTTACTCTACATTTATCATTATTTTACATAAAGGTTTGCATTGTTTTATTTTCCAATTTGGACACCTTGCAGTTAGTAGTGCATTTCTCTGTTATGTGGTTTCCAATCAAACAAACTATTGTAGTGATAGTTGGTGGTAATGAAGAAGCTCTAATCCTCATGCAGAAAAGGAATGTTAAGTTTGTTTTCTTATATACATTCATAATTAGTCACGCTGTCATTGGAAATCTTGGCATACCTGGAACAAACAGACAGAAGTGCTACTCGTGTTAATATACAGTGTATGTGCAACAAAGAAAAACGTATATAATGAGCTTCAGTAACTGCAATCTCCACACAACGTAATCAAATTATGTATTTGGCATAGTTGAGAAAACCTTGGTGATAATAGCAAAAAAAACATAGTTGGATGAAGACATCCAACTATGAATAAAGACACCAGTCCATCCAGTTCAACCTGAATGTGTGTGTGTGTGTTCATGTCACTAGCCTTTTTAATATCCCTGTACATTGCGCTCAGTAAGAAACCCATCTAAAAGTTTTTCAACCATCAAGTGTGGATAGGAGTTCCACATTCTTAGCGCTCTAACAGTAAAGCGCATCTTTCCTGAGGATTGGTGACCAGAACTGGAGAGCATACTCAAGATGTGACCAAACCAGAGTTTTTTAAAGTAGTAGAAATAAAGTTTTAACATGTTTTAACTTGAGTAAATACCCTTTAATAATGGATGTCTTCTAGCTTTCCTTGCTGCAGCTTGGCATTGCAGGCTTTTGCCAAGTCTGTTATCTACAAGGACCAACAGATAATTTTCCACCTCTAATTCCCCCAGAGGTTCTCCCCCTAGCAAGAAACTTGCATTTATATTTTTAGCTCCCAAGTGCCATACTTAAAGATGGTCCTCTTGTAAAGTTTCCGAATCCTGTTGTGACATTAGTGCCTTGCTTAGCTTGTATCATCAGCAAACACTGAGATTGAATTATTTATTCCAACCTCCTATATAATTTATGATCATATCAAACTCTGCCCACAGTTTATTTATCTAAATTAAAAACGTCACATAAAATGTTATCATCAGCAAATTCTGGGTTATGGTCCCTTATGATTCCTTCCAATAGATTACATACAATTGATGTTAGGCTGAATGGTTTGTAGTTTTGAGGTATATATCCTGGCCCTTTTTTTTTATATTGGTACCGTGTTTGCTATTAGCCACTCAGCTGGTACTATCCCAGTCAGTAAGCTATCCTTCAAAATTAGGAACAATGGTCTTGCTATGACATGGCTATGTTTTTTAAGGGCTCTGAAACCCTGGTTTCTGACTAAATTTACCATATTTTTATTTGCAATACCATGTTGTTTAATATACCTCTTCTTTTAATTTGTATAAAGATTAAAATATTTAATACAGGTGCATTTAGCTACCTGCAACTTCCTGTTGTGTCTTTGTGTATTTAACAGGACCTACAAGGAAAACATTAGGGGCCATTCATAATATTCTTTGCATAATATTCAAAATATTATTTGCATTAAGGTAGCCCTTTCTTTTTACCGGTAAATGGTCTGTCAAAAGACTTTAATGCATACTGACCTCTTCCTTAATTGCCTTTAAATCTCCTGTTCTCTTTTCCCCTTTCGAAGACTGTTCTTTTTTAAATTTCCTTTCCCTTCCTTCCATCACTACACAAGGTTAGCAGATGGATTCACATAGGGCTCCACGTTTCCAAACTGACTTTTCTTGTAACCTGTTTGAGATCAACTTCAACAAACCACCATAAACACATGCTTGTACATTATCATAATGAGACCTTGCACAGTGAGCTTGAGGGCAAGACCAATTAATTCCTCACTCTAAATTGATGATGTTGACAGGTGTATTGTTTGATGCCACTTTGCTCTAGCTGACAATGTGTTAGGCCCCTTTCACACTGACGCGCTAAAAATAGCGCCTTCAATGTGCCCCAAAAAAGCCGCTCCATTGTATCCAGTGTGAAAGCCTGAGGGCTTTCACACTGGAGCGTTGCGCTTGCAGGAGGCTAAAAAAACTCCTGCAAGCCGCATCTTTAAGGCGCAATAGGAGCGGTAAAAATACCGCTCCTATAGCACCCCTGCCCGTTGAAATCAATGGGGTAGCGCCTCCAAAACGCTCGCAAAACGCCGCAAACAGGCGTTATTGCGGGCGTTTTTAACCCTTTTTCGGCCGCTAGCGGGGGTTAAAATCCCCCGCTAGCGCCCGCAAATCGCGGCAAAAACAACGGTATATCAACGCTAAAAATAGTGCCGCTATACCGTCAGCGCATCCAGCGCTTCAGTGTGAAAGTAGCCTAAGTATTGGAACACTTTTTTGTAACTACGGTACTTTCAAAAATAAAATACATTTTTAAAAAACTATCCTAAACCCTCTTTTCAAGGCAGCACACCACAATGCATGCCACATGTAGTGTGATGCATTGGAGTGCAGATGTTTTCTTTATTACTGTAATAGGGCATTGGAGTGACATTTAAAATAAATGGCAGTAGTTGTAGCTTGTGCGTTAATGTGTGGAAAGTGTAAATAGGCCCTTAATGCTGAATGGCAGATAGAAAGGATCACACAATTTAACCCCATAATGTATTCCTTAAAAAAATAAGGAAACTCCACTTCTGCTAAAACAAGTTATATTGCTAAACAGACGTTTTTTTTAAATGTTACTTAATCGTCATTAAATCTATCTTATTTTGAAATTTTTTGCATCTACTGTGATTTTATAAAATTCTCAAAAACTCAATTGTTCCTTCTTTCCAGTATGGCAGCCTATAGAAGTTCTGTAAAGTATGTACAAATCTCCAGGAGAAATCTTAATTTTTGATTGTTAAAATTTTACTGGAGGGGCCTTTGGTAACAATATTGGTATTTTACCTTATTTGTAGTTTCAAACACAGGTTGTTTAACCACTTCCCACCAGACCTAAAGCAAAATAACAGAACCAGGAAGTGGCTCGGTTATCCTCCTGACTGGGCGTCATATGATGTCCAGCAGGATAAGCCGCGATCGCGCGCCCTTTGGAGGCGCACAGCGCGTTGATCGGTGATGTGTCAGTTTGACACACCGTATCTCTGATCGTGGTAAAGGAAAGTTCACGCCTCCATCCCTGTGCTGAATGCAACATAAAGGGTTTTCCTACTGGATCCTTTTCTCAGCTCCCAGGCGAGACATAGTTGGCCGGTCCTTGACACACGCTATCACATGTTTCAGTTCAGATGTGAGCAATCTTAGGTATGGCCAGTAGTTATTCAGCAATTTTAAGTTCTTCATGGTGTTTGATACAACAGACTATAATGGTCATTTATTCCTTCCCTCTTTAGAACATGGATGCATGGCTCCTGATGAGTGGATGCAGTCCACGAAACGCATCAAGACTATTCTGATGCATCCAGCGTATATCTAAATGGTTTTATCAATTTATGTTTCCATTCGATTATATTTTGTTCAATATCCAATATACATATCTTTTACTATTATGTGCCAACAGATCATGGTAAAGAGCCTCTGACGGTGGCTCTTTACCAAGTGATCAGCGGTGACCAGTCACCGCTGATCACAGCGTGAACCAGGAAGTGACGTTAATCGGCTTTTCTCAGTTCGCGTTGACAGGGAAAGCCGATCGACATGTCAGAGAGGGGGTGTGCACTGATAATCAGCACATTGATTATCAACGCAGCCCCCATCAGAGGTGTCGACCACAATGCCAATCAGTGCCCATCAGCTGCCAGTCAGTGTCCACCCAAATCGGTAATCAGTGCCCATCAAAGTGCCAATCAGTGCCCATCAGTAGCGCCTGTCAGTGCCCTTCACAGATGCCCATCAGTAATGCCTGTCAGTACCTCCTCATCAGTGCTGCCCATAAGTTTCCATCAGTGCCACCTATGAGTGCCCATCAGTGCTGCCTATCAGTGCCCATCAGTGCTGCATATCAGTGTAGCCTATCTGTGCCCATCAGTGCTGCATATCAGTGCCACCTATCAGTGCCCATCAACTCTACATATCAGTGCCCATCAGTGCTACCTTATCATTGCCCATAAGTGCTGCCTCATCAGTGCCCATTAGTGAAGCCTCATCAGTGCCCATCAGTGAAGGAGAGAATAAAATGTTATAACAGAGACAAAGAAATTTTTTTTTTTTTTTTAACCACTTAAGCCCCGGACCATTTCGGGCCATTAGGACCAGGCCTGTTTTTGGGATTCGGCACTGTGCTGCTTTAACTGTAAATTGTGCGGACATGCAATGTTGTACCCAAATGAAATTTGCGTCCTTTTCTTCCCACAAATAGAGCTTTCTTTTAATGGTATTTGATTGCCTCTGCGATTTTTATTTTTTGCGATATAAACAGAAAAAGACCGAAAATTTTGAAAAAAAATGATATTTTCTAATTTTTGTTATAAGAAAAATCGAATAAACTCAATTTTAGTCATACATTTAGGCCAAAATGTATTCAGCCACATGTCTTTAGTAAAAAAAATGTCAATAAGCGTATATTTATTGGTTTGCGCAAAAGTTATAGCGTTTACAAACTAGGGTACATTTTCTGAAATTTACACAGCTTTAAATTTATGACTGCCTATCTCTTTTCTTGAGGTGCTAAAATGGCAGGGCAGTACAAAACCCCCCCAAATGACCCCATTTTGGAAAGTAGACACCCCAAGGAAATTGCTGAGAGGCATGTTGAGCCCATTGAATATTTTTTTTTTGTCCCAAGTGATTGAATAATGACAAAAAACAAAAAACAAAAAAAAAATTACAAAAAGTTGTCACTAAATGATATATTGCTCACACATGCCATGGTTATATGTGGAATTGCACCCCAAAATACATTCTGCTGCTTCTCCTGAGTACGGGGATACCACACGTGTGGGACTTTTTAGGAGCCTAGCCACGTACGGGACCCCGGAAACCAAGCACCGCCTTCAGGATTACTAAGGGCGCAAATTTTTGATTTCACTCCTCACTACCTATCACTTTTTCGAAGGCCATAAAATGCCAAAATAGCACAAAACCCCCCCAAATGACCCCATTTTGGAAAGTAGACACCCCAAGCTATTTACTGAGAGGCATGTTCAGTCCATGGAATATTTTATATTTTGCCACAAGTTGCGGGAATATGACAAACTTTTTTTTTTTGCACAAAGTTGTCACTAAATGATATATTGCTCACACATGCCATGGGCATATGTGAAATTACACCCCAAAATACATTCTGCTGCTTCTCCTGAGTACGGGGATACCACATGTGTGGGACTTTTTGGGAGCCTAGCCGCGTACGGGACCCCAAAAACCAAGCACCGCCTTCAAGGTTTCTAAGGGCATAAATTTTTGATTTCACTCCTCACTACCTATCACAGTTTTGAAGGCCATAAAATGCCAAGATGGCACAAAACCCCCCAAATGACCCCATTTTGGAAAGTAGACACCCCAAGCTATTTGCTGAGAGGCATGTTGACCCCATTGAATATTTTTTTTTTGTCCCAAATGATTGAATAATGACAAAAAGAAAAAAAAAATGTACAAAAAGTTGTCACTAAATGATATATTGCTCACACATGCCATGGTTATATGTGGAATTGCACCCCAAAATACATTCTGCTGCTTTTCCTGAGTACGGGGATACCACATGTGTGGGACTTTTTGGGAGCCTAGCCGCGTACAGGGCCCCAAAAACCAAGCACTGCGAACGCTGCAGTTATGTGTGTTGTGTTTGGTAAGTGACAGTGATCGATCGATACTGCACTTGGGTGGGCTGGGCTGGGCTGGGCGGAGGGGCTAAACGCAGGCGCTAGCAGGTATCTGGGCTGATCCCGCTAACACTGCGTTTTTGGGAACCCTAAACCGCTGGGGATGCTAGTATAGATCTGATCAGATCTGATCAGATACTATACCACTAAGGGGGGTGTATGCTTTGCGCGTGGGTGTTAGCGTTACTGTCACTAACCTAACACTGCCTGGGGCGACGCAGACCCTCTCTAAACCTAATTGATCTCACCCGCCGGGCGATCAGGGGGGTTAAACCTTTATTGGGTTATATACGGCGGGTGCCCTGATGCTATAAAAAGCAAACTAATCAACCAGCGTCACCCGTAACCTTTATATGGTGATCACTGGTGAAAGGGTTAACTAGGGGCAATCAGGGGGTTAAAACCTTTATTAGGTTAAATATGGGGGTACCTGACACTATATAAAAACCTGACGGGTAACCTAAATAACTAAATAACTTACTGGCTAACCAGTGACACCAGTGACGCTTATACGGCGATCACTGGTGAAAGGGTTAACTCTAGGGGCAATCAGGGGGTTAAAATAATATATGGGGGTACCTGAGACTAATAAAAACCTGCGGCGAACCTAAAAAAAAATAACTGCCTATCTAAAACACCAGCGACACGAATACAGCGATCGGAAAAACAATCGCTTAGTGACGCTGAAGTTAGGGGGTGAAAGGGTTACCTGGGGGGTGATCAAGGGGTTAAACCTTTATTAGGGGGGTTTAGGGGGCTACCCTGGACCTAAAGGGGCCTAATCCTAACTGCCCTGCAACTTTTTACAATCACAGATGACACTAAATGCAGTGATCAGTAAAATAAATGATCACTGCAATCAGTGACACTGTGATTGGGGGCTTTGGGGTGACCTGGGGGGTGATCTGGGGGTGACTGGGGGGTGATTTGTGTGCCTATGTGTACCTACGTGTCAGTGGACTGTTGGTGCACTAACCTGCTTCTTCTCTGCTCGGCGCCGGGAACGAAAAGACCGCGGCGAGGGAGATGACATCACTTCCTCCTGCCTGTGTTTACATCACATGGCGGAGGAAGCATTTTCATTGGCCGGGAGCGATCGCGAGGGGGGGGCGGAATCCCCCTCATGCCTGATCGCTCCCGAACACTTAACGGCCGCTCACTGCAGTGAAGGGGGTCCGGATGGACCCCCCAACTGCACAAAGGCGATCACGTAGATCTACGTGATTCTGCCTGTCGGTGCCATTCTGCCGACGTAAATCGGCGGTGGGCGGTCGTTAAGTGGTTAAAGTGGTTGTAAACCCTTTTAATTTTTTTTTTTTTAAACGACCTGTAAGAGAAAGGCATAATGAGCTAATATGACTAGCATAATAGCTCATTATGCATCACTTACCTTAGATCGGGGCCCCCGGAGACGTCCTCGTCTTCCACTTCAGCCACAGCCATCTCTGCGGCGATAGCCGGAAGGTTACTTCCGGGTATCGCCGCTCCAGCCAATCACAACGCCGCTCCGACGCTGTGATTGGCCGGAGTGGCGGAGACGTCCCTCTGCGCATGCGCGCGGGAGCCTTCACATTCGGCTACACCCAGCGATTGCTGGGAAGTAGTCAAGTAGGGATGAGCTTCGTGTTCGAGTCGAACATACGTTCGACTCGAACATCGGCTGTTCGATCATTCGACGAAGATCGAACGATTTGGGCCGTTCGCGCCAAATTCGAGTGACGCGAACGGCCCACAATGCACTACGCCATCGCAGTGTCATCCAGGCGCTGTGATTGGCCAAGCATGCACTGTGACCCCGCATGCTTGGCCAATCACAGCGCCGGCAGCGAGGAGAGCAATGATTGGCCACAGGCAGGATGCTGAGGGGGTTTAGTACACGCCCCACACTATAAAAGGCCGCCAGCGCTGCGGCCTTGTGTAGTGTGTTCCGGAGCAGGGAAAGAGAAGCATAGGCAGGGACAGTGTCATTATTTTTCCTTTACTAATCCTGGATTCCTTGTGTTTAGGGACAAATAAGGATAGGTAGGGAGAGTGTCAGTGACAGTGTGCTATTCTGTGCTAATCGTTGTTTGTAGGGACAGAGAGGTACAGTGAGGGAAAGTGTCAGTGTGCTATTCTGTTCTAAACCAATCTTGCTGAACCATATTTTCAATCCTTGAGTTTAGGGACAGAGAGGTACAGTGAGGGAAAGTGTCAGTGTGCTATTTTGTGCTAAATCTTGTTTGTAGGGAGGGACAGAGTAGGACAGTGAGGGAAAGTGTCCTATTCTGTTCTAAACCAATTTTGCTGTTCCATATTTTCAATCCTTGAGTTTAGGGACAGAGAAGGACACTCGTGGCAATTATCAGTGTGCTATTCTGTGCTAAATCTTGTTTGTAGGGAGGGACAGAGTAGGACAGTGAGGGAAAGTGTCAGTGTGCTATTCTGTTCTAAACCAATTTTGCTGTTCCATATTTTCAATCCTTGAGTTTAGGGACAGAGAAGGACACTCGTGGCAATTTTCAGTGTGCTATTCTGTGCTAAATCTTGTTTGTAGGGAGGGACAGAGTAGGACAGTGAGGGAAAGTGTCAGTGTGCTATTCTGTTCTAAACCAATTTTGCTGTTCCATATTTTCAATCCTTGAGTTTAGGGACAGAGAAGGACACTCGTGGCAATTTTCAGTGTGCTATTCTGTGCTAAATCTTGTTTGTAGGCAGGGACAGAGTAGGACAGTGAGGGAAAGTGTCCTATTCTGTTCTAAACCAATTTTGCTGAACCATATTTTCAATCCTTGAGTTTAGGGACAGAGAGGTACAGTGAGTGAAACTGACAGTGTGCTATTCTGTTCTAAACCAATTTTGCTGTTCCATATTTTCAATCCTTGAGTTTAGGGACAGAGAAGGACACTCGTGGCAATTTTCAGTGTGCTATTCTGTGCTAAATCTTGTTTGTAGGGAGGGACAGAGTAGGACAGTGAGGGAAAGTGTCCTATTCTGTTCTAAACCAATTTTGCTGAACCATATTTTCAGTCCTTGAGTTTAGGGACAGAGAGGTACAGTGAGTGAAACTGACAGTGTGCTATTCTGTTCTAAACCAATTTTGCTGTTCCATATTTTCAATCCTTGAGTTTAGGGACAGAGAAGGACACTCGTGGCAATTTTCAGTGTGCTATTTTGTGCTAAATCTTGTTTGTAGGGAGGGACAGAGTAGGACAGTGAGGGAAAGTGTCCTATTCTGTTCTAAACCAATTTTGCTGAACCATATTTTCAATCCTTGAGTTTAGGGACAGAGAGGTACAGTGAGTGAAACTGACCGTGTGCTATTCTGTTCTAAACCAATTTTGCTGTTCCATATTTCAAATCCTTGAGTTTAGGGACAGAGAAGGATAGGCAGGGGACAGTGTCAGTGTCATTGTTGCTAAGCCTCCTGCACAGTATACACCTGAAGGTAGCCCTTATTGCTCTTTTTCCCATCTCCCTGCAGGCCATCCATTAAAATGTCTGGAAGGCAAACAAGGAGAGGCAGACAGTCAGGAGGCAAAAAAAGAGGGCAAGCAGGCTCTGTGTCTGGGGGCAACAGTGCTGGTCGTGGACACGGTGCATTGTCATCAGCACATGGCCATGGGACACGCTTGTCCTTCTTTTCGGCAGCTGGACATGTCGAGCCACATCATGCCGAAGACTTGGTAGAGTGGATGACCAAGCCCACCTCATCCTCCTCATCCTCTCTCACCCAGGCTCAGGGTACTGGCAAAGCAGCTGCCAAAGCGTCCTCTTCTCTGGTATCATTATCTTCATTAGTCAATCCTTCCCTAGACCCACCATGTCCTCCTCCTGAGGAGTCCCCCGAACTGTTTGAGCACAGTGTTGGGTACATGCTCCAGGAGGATGCCCAGCGTTTCGAAGGATCTGATGATGATACCCAGCTACAGGAAGGCAGCAGCGTGAGAGCAGAGAGAGGGGATGCTCAAGAAGGACACCAATCTGGCAGTCATGCTCCAGCAGCTGCAGCATACTGCCAGATTGGCTCCAGTGATGAGGAGGGAGGGGATGATGAGGTCACTGACTCCACGTGGGTGCCTAATAGGAGAGAGGAGGAGGAGGAGGAGGAGGATGAGGAGGAGGCACATCTCCAACGAGGCAGGATGCCCTTGAGTGGCCAGCGTATGGGCAGCACACCGACGGAATCACACCGCAGAGCTCCGCCTGTGCAGGGCGCTGCCTCTGCCCGTCATTCAAAAAGTTCTTTGGTGTGGGCCTTTTTTGAGGCGAGTGCATCAGATCGCACAGCTGCTGTTTGCAACATATGTCTCAAGCGTATATCGCGTGGCCAAAACATCAGCCGCTTGGGCACCACATGCTTGATCAGACATATGTTGACCTGCCATGCAGCTCGTTGGCAAGCCTACCTTAAAGACCCACACCAAAGAACAAAGCTGACCTCTTCTTGCACCGCATCAGCTGGGATCTCCAACCCCACTATACCTTCACTCCTCTCTGAAACCTGCTCTGAGAGGAATGAAGGTGTAGAATTAGGTGTGTCACAGGCAAGTACTTGCGGGCACTCTGCTAGCAGTACACCAACGTCCGATTCTACCAGGCAAATTTCCCTGCCCCAGCTGCTGGACCGTCGAAAGAAGTTCACTCCCAGCCATCCACATGCCCAGCGGTTGAATGCTAGCTTGGCTAAATTGCTAGCGCTTCAACTGCTGCCTTTTCAGTTGGTAGACTCGGCTCCCTTCCGTGAGTTTGTGCAATGTGCGGTTCCTCAGTGGCAGGTTCCCAAACGCCACTTTTTTGCACGGAAGGCGATTCCGGCTCTCTACAGGCATGTGGAAGGCAATGTCTTGGCCTCCCTGGACAGGGCGGTCAGCGGTAAGGTGCATATTACCGCTGACTCATGGTCCAGCAGGCATGGACAGGGACGTTACCTTTCTTTCACAGCCCATTGGGTCACTCTTTTGGCAGCTGGGAAGGATGCAGGACAAGGTGCAGTAGTGTTGGAGGTTGTTCCACCGCCACGCCTCCAAAATGCTACTACTGGTTGTGACACACCTCTCTCCTCCACCCCCTCCTCTTCTTCTTCCTCCATGGCCTCTTCCTGTGGTTTGTCCTCGGAACCAGCGGTGCTCCGTAGGCGTTCAAGGGGCTACGCAAGTACGCAGGCAAAAAGATGCCATGCCGTGCTTGCGCTGGTGTGTTTGGGGGACAGGAGCCACACTGGGGCAGAGGTCCTGTCTGCTCTGCAGGGGCAGGCCGAGAGGTGGTTGACGCCACGCCAGCTTAAGCCAGGAATGGTGGTTTGCGACAATGGCACCAACCTCCTCTCCGCCCTCCGACAGGGACAACTGACCCATGTGCCCTGTATGGCTCACGTCCTTAACCTGGTGGTGCAGCGGTTCTTGGGCAGGTACCCGGGCTTACAGGATGTCCTGAGGCAGGCCAGGAAAGTCTGTGTGCATTTCTGCAGATCTTATAATGCCAGTGCTCGCCTGGCTGAGCTGCAAAAGGAGTTGAACCTGCCCAAGAACCGCCTTATATGTGACATGCCCACCAGGTGGAACTCAACGTTGGCCATGCTGCAGCGGCTGCACACGCAGCAGAGGGCCATCAATGAGTACCTGTGCGACTACGGCACCAGGACAGAGTCAGGGGAGCTTGGGTTTTTTTCACCACGCCAGTGGGGCATGATCAGGGATGCATGCACTGTCCTGGCACCATTTGAGGAGGCCACAAGGATGGTGAGCAGTGACAGTGCATGCATCAGTGACACTGTACCTCTTGTCCACCTGTTGGAGCACACGCTGCGTGGAATAATGGACAGGGCACTTGAGGCAGAACAGAGGCAGGAAGAGGAGGACTTCCTTGCCTCTCAAGTCCCCCTTTACCCAGACAGTGTTCCTTCTGTCCCACCCATCGCACAGGAAGAGGAGGAGGAGGAGGATTGTGTCAGCATGGAGGTGGAGGCTGGCACTCAGCATCATCAGCAGCAGTCTTTTAGGGATGATTTACAGTCCCAAGAAACCAGTGGACTTGTACGTGGCTGGGAGGAGGTGGCTGCGGATCATGTCGTCCTTAGTGACCCAGAGGACTCCGGACTGAATGCCTCAGCTAACCTACGCTGCATGGCCTCCCTGATCCTGCAAAGTCTGCGGAAGGATCCTCGTATTCTTCGGATCAAGGAGAGGGACCATTACTGGCTGGCCACTCTCCTTGATCCACGGTACAAGGGTAAGGTTGCGGACCTTATCGTACCGTCGCAGAGGGAGCAGAGGATGAGACAACTCCGCGAGGCCTTGCAGAAAGGTCTGTGCAACGCGTTCCCAGAGACTGGGAGGTTACAAACTCCTGGTCCTGGACAACGAGTTGCTGAGGCTTCGGGCAGTCAAAGAAGGAGCGGTGGGGAAGGTGGCCGTCTGACCGATGCGTTCAGACAATTCTTTAGTCCGCAGCCCCAAAGTATGATCGTTTCCAGCAACCATCGCCAGCGTCTGATATACATGGTTCAGGAATACCTAGGGGCAAGGTCAGACTTGGACACCTTCCCCACCGAAAATCCTCTGGCTTACTGGGTCTTGAGGATGGATCACTGGCCAGAGCTTGCACAGTATGCAATTGAACTACTGGCCTGTCCTGCATCCAGCGTTCTTTCAGAACGCACATTCAGTGCTGCTGGAGGATTTGTCACGGATCACAGGGTGCGCCTGTCCACCGACTCAGTTGATCGACTGACTTTCATCAAGATGAACCAGTCTTGGATCACCACCAGCTACCACACACCAGATGCTGATATAACAGACTAATTGATTTTAAAATGTCACATCCCTTCAAGACTGATGCTGATGCTGAGTGCCTGTGCTGTTATGTTGACTGGCTATCCTCCTCCTCCTCCTCAATGATACGATTAATGATGATAGCTTGGAAGATCATTTTGGTTTATGGGTGACGCCACCAGTGGCTAAGGCCCAATTTTTCAGCCCCTGTTTAACAGGGGCGTGTAATTAAAATTTTTGATGCAATACTTTGCAACAGGCCTCATTGCTGTGCTCCAAGTACAGTATCTGTGAGGGGTTGCAGTGTTGTGCCACCAGTGCCTAAGGCCCAATTTTTCAGCCCCTGTTCAACAGGGGCATGCAATTATAATTATTGATCTAATAATTCACAGCAGGGCCCATTGCTGCGCCCACCAAGAGTAACTATCAGGCCTTACAGTGTTGTGGCACCAGCACCACCATCACCACCACCACTACCACCACCAAAGGCCCAATTTTTCAGCCCCTGTTCAACAGGGGCATGCAATTATAATTATTGATCGAATAATTCACAGCAGGACCCATTGCTGCGCCCACCAAGAGTAACTGTCAGGCCTTACAGTGTTGTGGCACCAGCACCACCACCACCACCACCACCAAAGGCCCAATTTTACAGCCCCTATTCAACAGGGGCATGCAATTATAATTATTGATCGAATAATTCACAGCAGGACCCATTGCTGCGCCCACCAAGAGTAACTGTCAGGCCTTACAGTGTTGTGGCACCAGCACCACCATCACCACCACCACCACCACCAAAGGCCCAATTTTTCAGCCCCTATTCAACAGGGGCATGCAATTATAATTATTGATCTAATAATTCACAGCAGGGCCCATTGCTGCGCCCACCAAGAGTAACTGTCAGGCCTTACAGTGTTGTGGCACCAGCACCACCATCAAAGGCCCAATTTTTACTACCACTGATCAACAATTATATGTTATTACAATTCCTGATATAATAGTTGACACCATGGCGTTCCAGCACCCACCAAGAATAACTGTGAGTGTTTTCAGTGTTGTGCCAACACCAACACCTAAGGGGCCAATTTCTGCAGAGTATATACGGCAGGTCCCTACTTTCAAACATCCAACTTACAAACTACTACTACTTGCAAACGGAAGAAGACAACAGGAAGTGAGAGGAAATCTACCCCTTGGAAGGAAAATTCTCTCCTGTAAGAATTAATATGGGAGAAAGGTGTCTCCTCTCTACTGATGCTTTATCAACAATCCTTGTTTCAATAAAAACACCACATTTCAAAAACAGTTGTCATTGGGACGCAAAGTGAGGTGAAATGTTCTGAACAGGGGCACAGACAGCAAAAAAAAATGTGACAGGGGTGATAACCGTTCCCTATGTTTCCCAAAAAGCTAAAAAAAAAGGAATTTGCCATGGAGCTACACTTAAACAATGCAGCTGTTCAAAATTACAAACAGATTCTACATAAGAACAAACCTACAGTCCCTGTCTTGTATGCACCGCCTGTATACGGCTGTTCAGAGTATATAGGGGCTTTTTTATTTTGTGTGCGGGGTTCCCCTTAATATCCATACAAGACCCAAAGGGGCTGGTAATGGGCTGGGGTAGGGGGGGGGGGTTGATGGGGTAGCTATGCCATTTTTCATAAAGATTTTCATCCATATTACCGGGACCAGACATTGCATTAAAGCCGCAAGCAGTTTTAAATGGCTTTTTTTCCTTTAGAAATGTTATTTTGTGCAGGGACAGTTCTAAACACGGGAAACACGTGGCACTTCACAGGCATACTTTAGACACCCCCCAGGTACAATATTTAAAGGAATATTTGACTTTTTTTTTTTCACTTTATGCATCATTAACCACTTCCTACCGGGTCATAGACATATGACGCCGGCAGGAACCCTCCCTCCCTCCGGGCGGACGTCATATGACGTCCTTTTTTCCCGGCCGTCTATGGGGCGCGCCCGCGGCAACGCTCGTGACCCGGTGAGTGTGCCCGGCGGCCGCGATGTCCGCTGGGCACCCGCGATTGCCCGCGATCATGGCAGAAGTGTGGATCTGTGTGTGTAAACACACAGATCCACCTCCTGTCAGAGGTGAGGAGACCGATGTGTGTTCCCAGTACAGAGGAACACAGATCGGTCTCCTCCCCTTGTGAGTCCCCTCCCCCTACAGTTACAATCACTCAATAGGGAACATATTAACCCCTTGATCGCCCCCTAGTGTTAACCCTTTCCCTGCCAGTCACATTTACACAGTAATTAGTGCAGTTTTATAGCACTAATCGCTGTATAAATGTGAATGGTCCCAAAAACGCGCCAATAGTGTCCGATGTGTCTGCCGCAATGTCACGGTCACAATAAAAATCGCAGATCGCCGCTATTACTAGTAAAAAAAATAAAAAAAATAAAAATGCCATAAATCTATCCCCTATTATGTAGACGCTATAACTTTTGCGCAAACCAATCAATATACGCTTATTGTAAAAAAAATTACCAAAAATATGTAGAATACGTATCGGTCTAAACTTAGAAAAAAAAATGTTTTAAAAAAAAAAAATTGTGATATTTCTTAAATCAAAAAGTAAAAAATATTGCATTTTTTTCAAATATGTCGCTCTTCTTTTGTTTATAGCACAAAAAATAAAAACCGCAGAGGTGATCAAATACCACCAAAAGAAAGCTCTATTTGTGGGGGGAAAAGGACGTCAATTTTGGTTAGGTTCAACGTCGCACGACCGCGCAATTGTCAGTTAAAGCGACGCAGTGCTGCATCGCAAAAAGTGCTCTGGTCAGGAAGGGGGTAAATTCTTCCAGGGCTGAAGTGGTTAAAATGACTGCTCCCGGAAAACGTCCGTTTTTAAAACTTCTTTTTGCATTGATACATGTCCCCTGGTGCAGAACCTGGGTTCCCAAACTCTGTTTCGGACAATAACATCGATAATAGTCGTTATAATTAGCACTTTAGAATCCGAACGTTCGCATCCATTGTATTTAATAGGGTTCTAATGTTCGTGCGAACTTTCGGTCCGTTCGCGGGTTCTGGTGCGAACCGAACCCGGGGGTGTTCGGCTCATCACTATAGCCAAGTTTGTGAATGGGATTAACCCCATGAATGCGCCATTGACTACGGCGCGCATGCGCCGTAGACAGCGGCGCCTGTCATTTAACTAAATATCTCCTAAACCAGGGATATGCAATTAGCGGACCTCCAGCTGTTGCAGAACTACAAGTCCCATGAGGCATAGCAAGACTGACAGCCACAAGCATGACACCCAGAGACAGAGGCATGATGGGACTTGTAGTTTTGCAACAGCTGGAGGTCCGCTAATTGCATATCCCCGTCCTAAACCATGTAGGTTTAGGAGATATTTCTTGCACCTACAGGTAAGCCTTAATATAGGCTTACCTGTAGGTGCAAGTTGAAAAAGTGGGTTTACAACCACTTTAAATGTCAGTCTTTTTTAGTTTAGCAAAAAATAAAAAAAAACAGTGGTGATCAAATACAACCAAAAGAAAACTCTATTTGTGTGAAGATAATGATAAAAAATGTAGTTTGGTACAGTGTTGTATGACCGCTCAATTGTCATTCAAAGTGTTATTGAAATAGACTGTGAACAGCGCCTGCTACTCCTAATTGCTGATATTTTCTATGGTTATACTCGTATAGAAATCTTGTTAATATCTTAAATCTTGGATGGTAGATGTGTCATGTGACTATATAACAATATCAATAGTACATTGCATACATTTGCTAAGTGAGCCAAATACAAATGTGAATTAAATTAATGATACATCAATATAAAAAATTGTGACAATATTTAAAGTGCGTATAGTGATAATTGTGCAAAACAGAGTCTTTGCTTGGTACAAAAGGTGCTGTAGTGCTCTGTGTCCCCTCTGTGTCAATGCATCCACCTCCCGTGGGTAGTGTAAAGATCCACACTCACCAGATGAGTTGGACTCCTCTGCCTTATAGCAAAAAGAGTCTACTGTGCCTGTAGGTCATTGTCAGGGTCACCTGTGGCCAGGTGACAGATGCACACCGTAGGGGGACAGGAGTGCACCGCGAGGTAGTGAACCCTATGGCTGGCTTCTGTGGATAGGAAACTGGGTGGTTGTGGAAAGCGGGACCAGAGGAGCACAACCGGGATCCCAACGGAAGCGAGAGCCAAGATTCCCCAGGGCGCGGAGTCTAAGACCCAGCTGGTCTTCTCCAGGGCCTCTAGTGGTGAGGATGTTACGCTGCAGGCTGGGACCAGGTCGCGGCCCCTGGAGTTTCCTAGCTCACGCCCCGTAGGATAAGGGGAAGCAGCAGCACACGATAGAGAGAACCGAATAACAAGCCGAAGGTCAGGGGCCACAAGCAGACAAGGATAACGAGGAACGAGCCGAAGGTCAAGGGTCACGAGCAGACAGGGATGGTCGGGGACAAGCCAATAGCGTAACAGAGAGACAGACGTAGCACACGGCAGGCAGGAACCCAAACACACAATGCCTAACAAACACGTTGATCAGCAAAGCAGGCTTGCAGTGCACAGGTTAATATAGTGTTCAGTGATAGGGCCTGGGGTGGAGTCAGGCTGGGAGGAGATTATAAAGGAAGCCAGGTGAAGGAGGTCTGGTCTCTAGATGAACACATGAGGAGGAAGGTAAGATGGCAGACAAACACTACTGCATATCCATGACAGTACCCTCCCTCTTATGGGCCCTCCCCCGCCTGGACCCAGGCTTAAAGGGAAATCTCTGATGAAACCTTCTCAACAGATGAGGTGCAGCGACATCAGATGCAGCGATCCAAGACGCCTCCTCAGGACCAAAACCTCTCCAATGCACAAGGTACTGAAGAATGCCTCTGCAGAGCCGAGAATCCAGAACTTGTCTAACCTCGTACTTAAGATTATCCTCAGAGACTGAAAACGAGGTAGGGAGATGACAAGAAGATCTATTGAGGACCAAAGGCTCTCTAGGAATAAGCAAGGGCATGAGACGATCAACAGGAATCTGAGGAGGGTCCCCTAGACCCTTAAAGGGGAACTGGTCATCTTGCACAGGACCATCAGACTGGGCAGATGTCAGTGGAACCCTGAAGTCAGGTTGGTTAGAAGGTGACATGTCGCCGGAGTCAAGCTGAATAGCTGAAGGACAAGCAGAATGTCCCGAACAAGAAAAAGTGAGAGGCTCACTGGGCATGGGCTGGACTGGCATAACTAGTACAGAGGCAGAGTGAATAGCTGAGTCAGGTGTAGCGACTACCTGAATCGCATCGCAAGACGTAGCGACTGCAGGACTTGTAGACAAGCTAGCCTGGCTGTGCGTCCAAGGGTGGTTAGGGACAGAGAAATGTAAATGGTTATGCAACCTGGAATGAATGACCGGCTCAGATTCACAGGGGGCAACCTTGGGTAGGCAGGACGAGGAACAGGAGGGACCCCAAGCCAGGATCTGTCCAGTAGTCCAGTCCACATGAGGAGAATGGAGCTGTAACCATGGGAGACCCAAAATTATAGGCGTTGAGGCCTTGGGTAAGATAAGGAAGGATATCCACTCCTGGTGGAGTGTCCCTACCGACATCTTAACAGGGAGGGTCTGGAAGCGGATAGGTCCCCCTGGAAGAACAGTACCATCAATCGCCAAGACCACCAATGGCGTGGTGAGGGGCAAAAGAGTAAGTCTCATGGACGATGCGATTTCCCAGTCCATGAAATTACCAGCGGCTCCGGAATCCAGATATGCTGAGACCGAATGAGAAGAAGCACCAACATGAAGGAACACAGAAAGCAGAAGACGAGAAGGGGAAGGTGATATTTCTGGGTCCAATACTCCACTTTCCAGATGAAGTGGACCCGAACGTTTTTCTGGACAAAGAGAGCAAGTGTCACGAAAATGACCTTTGCCCCCACAGTAAAGACACAGACCAAGAGTTCTGCGCCTAGCACGTTCCTCAGGGGATAGCCTGGTCCGACCCAGCTGCATGGGTTCCTCAGCTGGTAGGAGATGCTCTACGGGTCGAAGAGAGGGGAGCTCAGGCTGACTAAGAACCAAGGAGTGCTGGCGTTGCTTTTCTAAGGTCCTCTCCTGAAAGCGAATATCGATCTGGTTACACAAGGAGATAACGCCGGCCAGATCAGTGGGGATGGTTCTTCCAGCTAATTCATCCTTCACTCTATCAGACAGGCCATGCAAAAAGGTTGCGACTAAGGCCTCATTGTTCCAGCTCAACTCAGCCGACAGTATGCGGAAATGAAGGGCATACTGTCCCACAGAAGCAGACTCTTGGCGGAGACGTAAAAGGGCGCTGGCCGCTGAAGAGACACGAGCCGGTTCTTCGAAGATATTCCGAAAAAGTTTCAAGAAGCCAGACAGGCTAGAAACCACTGGATCATTCAGTTCCCACAGAGGGGCTGCCCAGGCTAAAGCTTCACCAGAGAGGAGGGAAATGATATAGGCTACCTTAGCCCGATCAGACAGGAAGTTTTGGGGCTGGAGCTCAAAATGAATCGTGCATTGGCTAAGGAACCCCCTGCAAGCCTTGGAGTCCCCAGAGAAACGGGACGGAGCTGGCAGTTGTAGCGAGTGTGTGGCTGCGACTGGTGCAATAGGTGCAACCGCTGATTGTATTTGAGGTTGCGGATTCAGGGTTCCCAAGGAGGCCTGAAGCTGCTCGAAGCGAGAAGCCAGATCCTGGAGGAATCGCATCACCTGGGTCTGATTTGATTCCTGGGTCTCAAGTCTGCGAACTATGCCCTGCAATGGATCATCCGCGGGAAGCGGGATGTCAGCCGGGTTCATGGCTGATCAAACTGTCAGGGTCACCTGTGGCCAGGTGACAGATGCACACCGTAGGGGGACAGGAGTGCACCGCGAGGTAGTGAACCCTATGGCTGGCTTCTGTGGATAGGAAACTGGGTGGTTGTGGAAAGCGGGACCAGAGGAGCACAACCGGGATCCCAACGGAAGCGAGAGCCAAGATTCCCCAGGGCGCGGAGTCTAAGACCCAGCTGGTCTTCTCCAGGGCCTCTAGTGGTGAGGATGTTACGCTGCAGGCTGGGACCAGGTCGCGGCCCCTGGAGTTTCCTAGCTCACGCCCCGTAGGATAAGGGGAAGCAGCAGCACACGATAGAGAGAACCGAATAACAAGCCGAAGGTCAGGGGCCACAAGCAGACAAGGATAACGAGGAACGAGCCGAAGGTCAAGGGTCACGAGCAGACAGGGATGGTCGGGGACAAGCCAATAGCGTAACAGAGAGACAGACGTAGCACACGGCAGGCAGGAACCCAAACACACAATGCCTAACAAACACGTTGATCAGCAAAGCAGGCTTGCAGTGCACAGGTTAATATAGTGTTCAGTGATAGGGCCTGGGGTGGAGTCAGGCTGGGAGGAGATTATAAAGGAAGCCAGGTGAAGGAGGTCTGGTCTCTAGATGAACACATGAGGAGGAAGGTAAGATGGCAGACAAACACTACTGCATATCCATGACAGTCATTTCATGGAGAACAATCCCAATATGGTATCCTCTGGTGTCCTCCAGTATCTCCACTATAGTAGATGTCCTCCAATGCTGGCTCCAAGGATTTTACAATGTACAGCAGGCAGTGTATGGAAAGAGAAAACTCCTCATAGAATATTATCCTCTGGTTTATTTAAAAACAGCTTACAAAATAATAAAAAACTGTCAGTATGACAGAACTGGCGTCACTGTAAAACCATCGGCCCAGCTTGTGGGGAGACGTGGTTACTGTTCAGCACATAATGTGCCTTTCACTCTCCTGGCCAGAAGTGACATTTGAAAGAGTGTGACAGCGTTGAAAGCTGAAAATTGTCCTGGGCAGGAAGGGGGGAAAGTGCCCTCTATTGAAGTGGTTAAGTACCGGACGCTGTCTTTTTGTCATCTTCTCATAATGCCCTAAAGGCAAACATCAGATTAGAAGAGGATGGTTCATCAAACCTTTAGTTTTGGCATGCACAAAATAGCCTCCTGTAAGTGATCAATATGCTAGAAGCAGATTAAAGTGTTGCTGGTGAATGTTGGAAGCACTCATTACAGCATATAGAGACTTTATTGTATAGAAAGGTAGACAAAGGCGTTCATTGCATGAGTATTTTTTTTATCTGTACGTCGGTTGAGTAGTGAAAAAGAGCTTAGTACTCTATTCCAACAGATCTATATTCTGTATGGCCACCCTAAATTGTTTGTTTTTTAAAGCCATTTTTGCCATCCAGGGCTACATTTCTGTATTTCAAAGGAAAGTCTTAAAAGTAAAATGGCTGTAAAATGTTTAAAGTAAAGAAAATGTTTTAATAGTGATCTTTACCTAAAATTTGGTTTAACTTTGTAAAGACTAAAAATAAGATTTAGGGATTAAGTCACTGCTCTATTTCCATTTTGAATTATTTTTCCCCATAATATTTGTTTTCATCAGAACAAGTTTTAGGTTAATACTATAAAATGTTATTATTCTTGGTATAATCTTAAACCACAGGCGCTTTGCTAATGCGTCTTTACACTATGAGGGTTGTAAGGAAGGAATAAAAAAATTCTGTATTTTCTCAATCCACAAAGTCTAACTTACTAAACTTCTAACAGTTTGTTTCAGCCAGCCACAGTGTATCTACAGGTGTTTGTGAACTATTTTGCCAATGATAGCAGTGTATTGAAGCCTCAAGTTGTCCAAATTGCTTGTTTTACCTTCTACCAAAATGTGTTACTGAGTTGGTACTGTAGTGTCTTAAAGTTTAACTGCTTCTTCATTATTACCCCTTTGCCCCTAGGTGACGCCATACTTATAGATTGTTGGTGCCACCCCTGCTCCCAGCCACCCCTGCCAGTCTTATACCCACCTGTCCCCAATCCAATTGTGTAGTTATTCTTTAGAGGACTTCAGGATAAAAAAACTAATCATTTAACCTACATTAATAAGGCTACAAATCAGTTCCCCCATGAGTAAAAGTAATCCTAACGTTGGATGGAATCGTTGTGTGCAATTTGGTGTGTGTAATCCACAATTGCAGGTTTTTCCTTTTACAATCACCATTCTTGATGGAATAGCTTTTTAAAGGTCTGATCTTGTCATCTATAAAGAACCAATAAAACGGTTTAAGTGGAATGTTCCTTAATGGTAGAATTTCCAAAACTTCTTGTCATATTCAAGCTGCTAAGACTAAATGTTCAATTCGTCATACTCAGGCACCCTCTTGTTTGAGCCATTAGGTATTTCCCAGCCAGCTGTTCTGCCTGCTGTCGGTACATAGATCATTGCTTTGCTGTTCCTGTTGCTCATTGTTTTGAACTACCTGACCCATCTCTGCTCTTTGTGTTGCGGTAAGGACACTGCCTGTTGCTTTCTATCATGTATTTATTATCCGTAACGAAAACTAAATAGCGTTAGTCACAGAGGAGGCACAAATTGATCTTCCCTAGGGTTCCTTCACCTGATGTTACCAAAGATTTCCTCCTATAGCTTCCACTTAGAGACATTTGTCAGAAGCCATATATTGTGCTTGTGTTTAGATATTCAGCAACTGGTAAGTGTGAAATTTCCACAATTTTCAGATCTACTGTTTATTCAGTTACTGTTTATTAGGTTATTCCGTTCTTCATTATTATTCATAGTTTTAATTTAGACAGTTTTATAGAGATATATAAAAAAAAATAAACATAGGAGTTCAAGCATACTTACATGTAATACAACGATTAACATCGTAACAGCATTAGTAGTTAATGTCCTGATATTTTCAAAAGGAACAATAATGAAATTCTCCAGTGATATTTGACTAGACACTACCAACAAACTGTCAATAGAAGCTTAAAGACATACTGTAGAGCAAAACACAAATACAAGCGGCCACTGGGATCGGTATTAAGACCTTGTTTTAGCATAATACCCACATAGACATGCCAAATGGAATGTAATTTACATTGGACATTGAGGTGCTGATACTGCAAGTAAGTTGCTCTCTCAGCAATAAAGAGTTGACATAGTCCACCCATTGTTGTCGAGTCAGGGGATTAGAGGCTAGCCAGTAGCAGGCAATTCATTTTCTCGCTAGGTATAACAGTATTAGAATCATTAAATAAACTACGGGTTCATAGAGCTCAGCATCCAAGGCTCCCAGCAAGGAAATCAGTGGATCTTGGGGAATTGTCTATTGGGCCCCAAAGGAGATTGTTTGTAGGACCTCGCCCCAGTATCAAGTCAGTTTTGGTCAACACCATATCGTATGATTAAAATCTCCTCCAAGTACATAGCATTTTGGGTATTTTGAGGAATTCCATTTGCCCCACTGAAATAGCTTAACAGGGGTTCTGTAGACTCTGTGTAAGATAAACAATTGAGTTAATTTATGAGAGCCAGAGAGGGAAATAACAGGTACTGATTCTAAGTCAGCATCTCAGGTATCACCCGGAATATCACCCAAATGCTGTGTCCAGTGTTGTCTACAGTTCAAATTTGCAGCGTCTTGAATAGTGGCTAAATGTGCAAGATAAATGTATGAAATCAACCCTTGTTTAATAGTAGCCAGAGCTAACGTAAGCTGAACCGATAGGAGAGATTGTGCCCGCAGCGCATGCCTGACCTAAAGATAATTATTCTTAGTTTTAGCCCAGGTTCACACTGGGCTGTGGGAGTGAAGCCGTGTGAGTTCAGCTGAACTCGCACGATTTCACTCCCGCCTGTCAGTCCAGATTTCGGCCGTGATTACAGAGACATCTGTGCAGGTTTCTGCACAGATGTCAATGTAAATCGCGGCCCGAAATCGCAAAAAGTAGTACAGAAACTACTTTTTGAAATCGGTGCAGCACCGATTAGGACGGTGCCATTGCCGGCAAATGCCACCGATTTGACATGCGATTTGACATGTCAAAACGCATGTCAAATCGCACCAGTGTGAACCAGGGCTTAGTGTAATAATAAAATCATATCAATTATTTTTTATTAGGAACTAGTTGTAAAATCTGTGTACATGTTAACAAATATTTTTGACAGTCAGAAGCAATCATTAACCCCCTTAAAATATATTTTAGTCTCGCACACTTTTTTTTACTCTTTATGCTGCTGTATATTCTCTGCATGTTATGAAATTTTTTTCTTGGAAATGTTTTAAAATCTCTTATTTTCACTTACTGAAAATCCTACAACCTATAGTGCTCTGTTCTGGCAGAGCTGAGAAACAGTTCCTGTACACCCTCAGAAGCTTCCTCACAAAGACTTGTGTTTCAGAGAAAGGAACTGTGATGTTTTCCATTGCAAAATGAAATATGTATCCCAGCCCAAGGGAAAGAGAGAGCACCAAAATATATATATATATATATATATATATATATATATATATATATCTATCAACGTTTGAAACTATTAGGCAGAAGGCTGAAAATGTTGTGTTCAGTGTATGCCCAAAGGGTAATACTTTGTGTTACAATTTTTGAAGAATAAACTTGGGTTAGAAACCAACTGACATTCAGCCTGTGCGTATGGCAGCCTATCCGACAGAAGCCAGCCATTTGGAAAACCAGCAGCCAACCAGCTCCCGATCATGCGCTAATCGGAGTGTTCTGATGGAGTAGGGGACCTTGTGAACACAACAGCTCAGCTGGGGAGATCACTGTACTAATATCGGACTGTTAGTACAGTGGCTCCAATCAGAGCTGACAGGTTTTTTTTCCAACTCGCTGGGTGGAATGGCTTTACCAGTGCTTTCCTGTCCTCAAAAATGTGCTAAAAAAAGGTGTGCAGGGACTGTGATACTAAGGTCTCTCTTTGCCTAGCAATTTGAGACTGATCTGACATTACACACAAATATTAGGGATATCAGAAAGAAATGTGTAAAATATACTGCGCTGTCCAATTAGTGAGAAATAAACCACTCATGTAGTGAAAGTTAATCTACCTCTCCAATAACAAATGCTGCAACTTCTATGTGAGACACACACAATAAAATAGTAGTAGAAAAAATGATAAAGCTGCGCAAATTTAAAAAATATTTGTATACACCACTAATTGTATCAAAAGATGGTATATACAGAGCTCAGTCTCTATTGCCAAAAGATGACAACTATATATGATTATAGGTCCTGACTAATTGCCAGACACCTACATCACATTTAGCAAGAGGGCAAAGTCCTGTATTGTGAAGAAAAAAATATAATATATATATTTTCAAACTGTAAAGTCCTGAAAACCAAAGCAACAATGAAGTGTGGATGAAGATCTTCTTGTTCAGCTATTTGGTGACTTCAAACATAAAAACACCCAATGAAAAAAGGGATTTTTATAACAGCTTACCTGTAAAATCCTTTTCTTGGAGTACATCACGGGACACAGAGCGACTTAGTCATTACTAATGGGTTATATAGATTACCTTCAGGTGTTGGCACTGGCCAATTCCAAACCGGAAGTACCCTCCCCTATATAAGCCCCTCCCACCCGGGAGCACCTCAGTTTTGTAGCCAAGCAATAAGTGTCCCAAAAAGAGGGGTGGGAGCTCTGTGTCCCGTGATGTACTCCAAGAAAAGGATTTTACAGGTAAGCCAGGGCCGGCCCTACCATGGGACCAGATGGTACCATTGTACCAGGCGGCACTTTTAGGGGGGCGGCAAATTGCCGCCTGCCCGCCATCCCATTCCGCCCGTTCCTCTCCCCCACTCCACCTTTCACTGTGAAACAGCAGCAGCGGCATTGTAAAGAATACACTGTGCCTGCGGCTGCGGTGTGTGTTCTGGATTTAAAAAACTCCTTCCTGTCTCTTCCCCCTCCCTCCAGTCTCATGCAGTGCGGGGTCCCCTGTTATCTCCGACATCAACCTCCCCCCCTCCCTCCAATCACCAGTGCAGAGTGTTGTGAGAACTGGGGGGCGGAGCTCACTGTCTCCTGTCAGGCTGGCCAGAGGAAGGGAGGAGGTGAGCTGATTTTTTCTGGGAGAAGTTTTCTAGGGTGGATAGTAGTTGCTTTCAAGGGGGTTTTTTCTTCAGGAGATGCAGTGAAGGGTTAACAGAAGTTGACAGAAGAATCGGAGGAGATAGTGAGTTTGAGTGTGGGGGGGGGGGGAGGGGGGTCTGCAGCAGCCCGATCACATTTGACAGATCACTTCTAAGCATGAACAGTCTGTGCAAACATCCTCCAATCCAATTGTTCAGACTAGATAATGTGAAGTCATTTATAACCATTCATGTAACCTGTATATATGTGGTGAGTTCACACCTCTGATTGTCCAGACTCAGAGCCTGGATACCACAGGGTTACATGAATGGTCATAAATTACCTTCACATTATCTGGGTATACAAAGTGCTGGGAGCTCCATTACATAGATCTGTAGTACTGTTGTATGATTTATTGTTGTATGTTTTTAGTGGATGAGTTTTTTTTTTATTATATACATCGCTATCTGACCACTTCTCAGCCCCCAACTCCCCCCAGCTTGCATCACCCCCCCAGACCACTTCATACAGACACCCCCCCCCCATCATTTCATGGTCACTTTCCTTCCCCTATCTTCCCAACATCACTCCCTGGTCACCCCACAGACACAGCAAGAAATCCCTCCCCATTCTGCCACCGCCATACCCTCCGAAGTCCTCTCCTGTACCAACTGCACCCATCATACCCTCCGAACTCCTCTCCTGTACTAACTGCACCCATCATACCCTCCGAACTCCTCCCCTGTACTAACTGCACCCATCATACCCTCCGAAGTCCTCTCCTGTACCAACTGCACCCATCATACCCTCCGAACTCCTCTCCTGTACTAACTGCACCCATCATACCCTCCGAACTCCTCCCCTGTACTAACTGCACCCATCATACCCTCCGAACTCCTCTCCTGTACTAACTGCACCCATCATACCCTCCGAACTCCTCCCCTGTACCAACTGCACCCATCATACCCTCCGAACTCCTCTCCTGTACTAACTGCACCCATCATACACTCTGAACTCCTCCCCTGTACTAACTGCACCCATCATACCCTCCGAACTCCTCCCCTGTACTAACTGCACCCATCATACCCTCCGAACTCCTCCCCTGTACTAACTGCACCCATCATACCCTCCGAACTCCTCTCCTGTACTGTACTAACTGCACCCATCATGCCCTCCGAACTCCTCTCCTGTACTAACTGCACCCATCATACCCTTCACACTCCTCTCCTGTACATACTGCCCCCCTCATACCCTCCAAACTCCTCTCCTGTACATACCGCCCCATCATACCCTCCACACTCCTCTCCTGTGCAAACCGCCCCCCTCATACCCTCTCAACTCCTCTTCTATACATATACATACTGCTCCATCATACCCTCCACACTTCTCTCTTATGCATACTGCCCCCATTATACCCTCTGCACTCCTCTCCTGTACATACTGCCCCCATCTTACCCTCTGCACTCCTCTTCTGCAGAACCCTGTGCATTCAGATGTAAAGGGGAACTCTGCAGATTCAGATCTAAAGGAGAACTCTGTTGACTCTGATATAAAGGGGGACTCTTGTGATTAACTCCATATGATTAGAAATTTTATTTAATCACAAAAATATATGTACAGGGTATACTAAATAAAAAAAAAAAAATAGCTGTGCATTGCTTTGTACAGAGGTAATGAATTTAATGTACTACAAAAAAATATATATATTGGCGTGTGCTGCTAATGTGTTCGGGTTTGGCTTGACGAAAAGGTGGCAACCCTACTCTGCACTGTGAGGCAAATTGTCGCTAACCCGTTCCGCCCGCTCCGCTGTGAGGCAAATTGACGCCCGCCCGCCAGCCAGCCCGCTCCGCTCCCCGCGCGCTCCATTCACCTGGGCGTTGGGCCCAGGTGAATGGAGCATGCGGGCAGAACAGAGGAACAGTCAGCGGGCGGGACAGTCAGCAAGTGAGCGGGCTTGCTGGCCAAACAGCGGGCGGGGGAGCAGAGAGATGACATCATCTCTCACTGCCCGCCCTGCATCACTGCAGTTCCGCCCCCACTGTGCGGGCAGCAGAGAGATTACATTAGCTCTCTGCTGCCTGCCTTTACTCTGGGACACAGCAAGTGACAATCTGCAACGTGTGGCAGGTGACGTTGTGGCAAGTGACAATCCGCAATGTGTGGCAGGTGACGTTGTGGCAAGTGACAATCTGCAACGTGTGGCAGGTGACGTTGTGACAAGTGACAATCCACTATGTGTGGCCGGTGACATCGCGGCCGCCGGCTACGCACAGGTCCTTTTATACTCCTATATACATGTATAGAGCCATGACAGGTCCTCTTTATACTCCTACATACATGTATAGAGCCATGGCAGGTCCTCTTTATACTTCTATATACATGTATATAGCCATGACAGGTCCTCTTTATACTCCTACATACATGTATAGAGCCATGACAGGTCCTCTTTATACTCCTACATACATGTATAGAGCCATGACAGGTCCTCTTTATATTTCTATAAACCGTATTTTTCCGTGGATAAGACGCTATTTTTTCCTAAAATAATAGCCTGTAAATCGAACAGCGTCTTATACACGGTTGGTCAGCCTGGGAGACATCCGCGAAGGTGCGTCGCGGCCCATAGCTTGTCAAGTGGCTTTCTCCAATCACGAGCCGTATGTTACTGACGTCAGCTAAAGCTGGGGGTGGAGGTGGAGAGTGAGCAGATGCGATCCTGTTGGAAGTGGAGATGCACAGATGCAACAGGGACCGGAGTGTTCTGGGACCAAGATGTCAGAAAATAATAAAAGTAAGTGATTGTCTTACTCTGCCAAATCAAACCAAATGTAGCCAGCTATGCAAAAAAGAGCATGGGAATAGAGCTGCAGAGAAACAGTTTGGACTTGCCTCCGCAGAGTGTATGATAGACAGTGGAGAAAACAGGAAGAACAACCCCTGCATAATATACTAGTATTTAAACGTTACCTGCGGTAATTACTAAATAAAAATGTGTTCTGTTTTACCTATGTGTAAAATATTGATTTCTTAATTTTGGGTTGGAAAAGTGGGGGGCGTCTTGTACATGGGGGCGTCTTATAGACGGGGAAAATACGGTACATGTATAGAGCCATGACAGGTCCTCATTATACTTCTATATACATGTATAGAGCCATGGCAGGTCCTCTTTATACTCCTATATACATGAATAGAGCCATAACAGGTCCTTTTTTATAGAGCCATGACAGGTCCACTTTAGTTATCATGATATAAAATGATGGATGTGGGGGCATTTTGGTGGGCGTGATTTTTTTTTTTTTTTGGGGGGGGGGGGGGGGCAGCATTTCATTCTTGGTACCAGGCAGCACAATGTCTTCGGCCGGCACTGAGGTAAGCTGTTATAAAAATCCCTTTTTCTTTTTCGTACATCACGGGACACAGAGCGACTTAGTCATTACTAATGGGACGTCCCAAAGCAATGCCAAATGAGGGGAGGGATACATAAGCTGGGCGCCATCAGGCATGAGGATCTTTTGCGTCCTGCAACACACTGCGCCCAAAGGCGACATCCTCCTGACTTCTAACGTCTACCTGGAAGAATCTAGTAAACGTGTGTACCGAAGACCATGTTGCGGCCTTACATACTTGAGCCAGGGAGGCCTGGTGATGCACTGCCCATGAAGTTCCAACTGCTCTTGTGGAGTGCGCCCTAACTTTGAACGGAGGCGGTCTCTTTCTCAAGCCATAGGCTTGTATTATGACCTGTCGAATCCACTTGGCTAAAGTAGATTTTGATGCTGCCTGACCCTTTCTGGGGCCTTCCGGCAGAACAAACAAAGAATCCGTTCTGCGAATCTGAGCAGTGGCTTTCAGATAAGCTTTAACTGCTCTTACTACATCCAAAGAATGTAATAACTTTTCCTCTACCGAGCTAGGTTTGGGGAAAAAAGAAGGAAGAACCACATCTTGGTTCAAATGAAACCTCGATACCACCTTAGGAAGAAAGGCTGGATGAGGACGTAATACTACTCTGTCCTTATGGACAACCAGATATGGCTCCTTACAGGACAAGGCGGCTAGTTCCGATACTCTTTTAGCCGAACTAATGGCTACTAAGAAAATCAATTTCCTGGTGAAAAGAACCAAGAAAATGTGCCGCAATGGTTCAAATGGTTGTTTCTGTAGAACCGACAGAACCAGGTTTAAGTCCCATGGACATATGGGAATACTAACCGGAGGGCTAATACGCATCACTCCTTGTATGAAAGCTTTGACTAATGAATGCAAAGCCAAGGGCCTTTGAAAAAAATATTGACAAGGCCGTCTGACCCTTGATAGTACTCAAGGCAAGCTTCCTATGTACAGCCCATTGTAGGAAGTCCAGAATCCTACCTATTACGTACTTACGTGGATGCCATTTCCTGGCCTCACCCCACGTGATGTACGCCTTCTAGATCCTATAATAGATCTGCCTGGATACCGGCTTCCTGGCATTGATCATGGTAGATACCACAGGATTAGAGAGCCCTCTCTTTTTTAGAATGTGGGCTTCTATAGCCAGGCCGTCAAACCTAGGGCTGGTAAGGAAGGGTAGTATATCGGTCCTTGCGAAAGCAGGTCCGGACGATGTGGGAGGGTCCAAGGACTTCCCACTGACATTTTTACAATCTCCGCGTACCATGCCCTTCGGGGCCACGCTGGAGCCACCAGAATCACTGGTTTCTTTTCTACCCTGATTCTGCGGATTAATCGCGGTGGGAATGCATATATCAGCTTGAACTGATCCCAAGGGAACACTAGGGCATCCGAACCGCAAGCTAGGGGATCCTTTGTGCGAGACACAAATCTGTCCACCTTTGCGTTGAATCTGGATGCTAGCAGATCTACATCCGGTGTTCCCCACCGCTGGCATATTGCCTGGAAAACCTCGGGGTGAAGAGACCATTCCCCCGGGCATAATTGCTGGCGACTTAAAAAGTCCGCTCTCCAATTTTTCACTCCTGGGATGAAAACCGCGGATATGGCTGTGACATACCTTTCTGCCCATTCCAGGATGCAATTCGCTTCCCTCTGGGCTGCACGACTCCTGGTGCCACCCTGGAGATTGATATATGCCACTGCTGTGGCATTGTCTGATTGAATTCTGACAGGTGACCCTTGGAGTTTGGATGTCCATGCTACTAGGGCATACCGGGCTGCTCGTATCTCTAAGAGATTGGTGGGCAGGGCCTTCTCTGCTTCTGGCCACTTGCCCTGGAGAGACCATTGCTCCAGTACTGCCCCCCAGCCTATGAGGCTGGCAACTGTAGTGACCACCTTCCAAGAAACCGGACTGAAGGGTTTCCCTTCCCAGATTCTGGGGCACCAACCACCAATGGAGGCTCTTGTGAACGGAAGGGGACAGGGACATTGGTAAGTCTAAAGCCTGAACTTTTTTGTTCCAGGCTGACAGTATGGCCCTCTGCAAGTTCCTTGAATGGAATTGACCGTAGGGTACCGCTTCGAATGAAGCCACCATTTTTCCCAGCAGCCTTATACACAGGCGTATGGATGGTTTTTCTTTTTTGTACCCACTAAGTGGGTCAAATCTTTCAAAGACGACACCTTCTCTGGAGGTAAGAAAATCTTTCTCTGATTTGAATCCAGTCTTAGCCCCCAAGTATTCCAGGCTTTTGACTGGTTTTAGGGCTGACTTGTCTCGGTTGATAATGCAACCGTGAGATTCCAGATACTTGATTATCTTGTGAACGACCACTTCTAGTTTTTTTCACTGAGTGGTCTATCAGCAACAAGTCGTCTAAATATGCCATGATCGTTACACCTTGTGTTCCTAGTTTGGCCAATCGTAGGGCCAGAATTTTTGTGAACACTCGTGGTGCCGTGGCCAGACCGAAAGGTAAGGCTCTGAACTGAAAATGGCGCCCTTCTACTGCAAGGCGTAGAAATTTCTGGTGGGCCGGACAGATGGGAATATGCAAATAAGCATCCCTTATGTCGATCGAGGCTAACCATTCCTGCCCTTGTAGGGCGGTGGCCACCGATCGGATCGACTCCATCCGAAAAAGTCCTGATATGTAGGAACTTGTTTAGCCCTTTTATATTTAATATGGGCCTCATGTCCCCATTTGGTTTGGGGACTGTGACAAGGTTCGAGTAAAACCCGAACCCGTTTTCTTTCAAGGGAACCTTCATGATTACCCTTGGGGCAATAGTTGCTCTAGTGCCAGAAGGAGGGATCCACTCTTCTGGGGATCGCTTGGCACGTTTGACCTTATAAAATGGGCAGGAGGAATGTCTTTTAACTCCAGCCTGTATCCCAGACTTACTGCGGAGATCACCCATCTCTGATGGTGTCCCGCCAGGTCTCTGTGAACAACTGAAGTCTTCCCCTCACCCGACTGAGTGGGGGCAACCCTTCATGACTTAGGGGGAGGTTTTGTACCTCTCTTGACCCAGGGTTTCTTGATACCCTGTGATTGTCCCTGATTTCTGCCCCCTGGATTTGACCGCGGAGGCCGTCGGAACTGTTTCACAGCCGATGTGCCAGGGACTGGAGAAGTAGGCCTCTTAAAAGAAGGACTTCTACCCTTGTTCTTAACCGGTAAGAGTGAACTTTTACCGGCAGAAATTTTCTGGATATATTTGTCCAGATCTTCTCCAAATAAGCGTTCTCCATGAAATGGGAAGCTAACCAGCAGTTTTTTACAGGGAGCTTCAGCAGACCAGTTTTTGAGCCACAGAAGCCTACGCATATGTACTATAGACAGCGTAAAGCGGGAGGCCTGTTGGATTGTATCCTTTATGGCGTCCACCGCAAAACACAAGGCTCTAGGCAGGTCAGCTAGGGCAAGAGCCTGCTGATCTGGTAAGTCCCTTAAGACTTGTTTCAACTGATCTTTCACTGCTTGGCAGACTCCAATCGCTGCTACCGCAGGTTGTGTCACCATGCTTGCTGTAGAGAAAGCAGATTTTAGTAAAGACTCCAATTTTTTATCTATTGGGTCTTTGAACATTGGAACATTATCTACTGGACATGTCAGTGATTTGTTAACAGAAGAGATGGCTGCGTCCACTGTAGGGACCCTCCATTTTTTTATGAACTTATCCTCCATGGGATAGATCACCGGAAATCTCTTGGGGGGAGCAAATATTTTATCAGGATGCTCCCAATCCTGGTAAATAAGCCCTTCTAATAAAGGGTGGATTGGGAAGGAACAGACAGCCTGGGGAGCTTTTAGCGACCCCAGCGAGGAAACCGTAGTGGATGGTGGTTCCGCCAGAGGCATTTTAAATGCTGATCGGACCATATTAGTCAGAGACTGAACCCATAATCTTTCAGCCTGAGATGCTGAGAAAGGTTCTTCCACTGTTGATTCCTCCATAACTGAATCAACCTCATCCTGATCCCCTTCAGGTAGGTCGATCTCTGTGTGGGGCTGTTCCTCCACTAACAGGCACTCTGAAGGAGGAGACGGAGATCGGACGCGCTTTTCCTGAGACAGGGAAGCAGCGATCAATGCTGTTAATCTCTCTTCCAATCCTCCCAGAGTTGAGGATAAAACCTCCTCTGTTATATATACAGGAGCAGGTGGACTGGGGACAGCCGCAGCACCAGGCATTCCTGCGGGGTTTCTACGGCTACTGACCTCTGAATTCTCAGGGGAGATTGGTGCAGTACAAGCATGCCCAATATCCTCAGAGCCCGATGGAGACCCCTTTGGCTTCCTGGAAGATCTATTTCCGGAGCGTCTGGACGACATATCCTTTAAGCACAAAGCTGAGGTATTCCCGTTGTCATACACCAATTTTGCTGGTAATAGTCTAACACAGGTGCTGCTATATACCAGCTGGTGTCCACTAAAGTGCCTTTCTATGGGGATGCCTGCATCAACCGCCTCTGTGTGCCACTGTTTGTTGCTAGCTCTGTTTGCATCCAGCTGACACTTGTACTGTGTCTTTTAACTATGCTGGGACGCCCGCACATGCGCAGAAGCGCCGCGGCGCGCATCGAGCGTCATCCACCCGCCCCGCCCCTTTTTTTCATAGGAGGCGCGTGCACGCGTGCGCGCCCGTGCGCCATTGGCGCCCTTTTCGAAATCAAACAGGGGACTAGGAGCCAGGGCCCTTTTTGCCGGAGGGCCTGTGCGGTGGATGAGCGCAGCAACAGGGCAGAGGAAGTGGATTCCCACAGAGAAACTTACCAGCTGCCTGGATCTTTTGACTTGAGAAAACCAAAGATCCACATGACAAGAAAAATGGACTACAGCGGCCTCTAGTGGTTTAACACAGGTACCGCGGTCCCTTTTTTTTTTTTTTTTTCTTGACTACTATTAAAATTTTACATTTTCAGTAGTTACAGGCAAACACAGATATTTAGCGGGAATACCGTTAGGTAACAGACAGAAAGACAAATTAGGCTTGGGGGGACTTCACCTATCACGGCAGGCCTTGTAATTAAACCTTCAGGGACCGGGTTCCCAAGGATTCCACTCCCCTGGACCTGTATAGCACCCTGCACAGACAACATCTTGGTCGTGGGTATGACCAGAGCTCTGGATCCCAGGGTCCAGCCCTCCTAAGAGAAGCATTACAGGCAAAACCTTGCTCTTCTGCTGCAAGGCCCGGGTACCGACCGTTTAGCTATGAAGCTTTTTTGGTGGGATCCGGAACAGCTTACTAAGGCCCAAAAGAACCTGTACGCAAGCCCAGTGAAAACACATGTTACTCTTTGGCCAACACCTTAGACACTGGCAAAAAACTGAGGTGCTCCCGGGTGGGAGGGGCTTATATAGGGGAGGGTACTTCCGGTTTGGAATTGGCCAGTGCCAACACCTGAAGGTAATCTATATAACCTATTAGTAATGACTAAGTCGCTCTGTGTCCCGTGATATACGAAAAAGAAAGTGCCATACACTTGATAGATAGAGATTCCACCACCACCAGTTCTTACTGCCGCTTACCAGAACTGTTGATCCCTTCAGAGATCAATACAAACAGATGGCTATTCCCCTGCCAGGGTCTCTAGGTGAATAATCAATATCAGCTTTTCTCCCGGATTCTAAGCCACTCCTTTTCCGAGGCCAAGATGCTGAAAGAGGCTCCCCTTGCAGGTAAGCGCAGTATACCCCTGAAGGTGGTACAGGAGGTATAGGGCTTAAAGAATCACGGGTTGCCAGGTAGGTTGAGAAGGCTTGAGCTGATGATCACTTGGAGACTTTGCTTGAGAAGATGACAAGGAGTGTTCCGGATACTTAGTAAAAGCCTGGCTGAGGGTCAATAACAGGTAAGTGATAAAAAAAGTCTGTGAGCCAAGCCGGGGGTCAAACACTGGTAATCAGGCAGGTACAAGTATAACAAAGTCTGTGAGCCAAACAGGGGGGTCAAACACTGGTAATCAGGCAGGTGCAAGTATAGCAAAGTCTGTGAGCCAAGATGGGAGTCAAATACTGGAGAGGAGATCAGAGCAGGTCAGGAGGCAAGCCGAGGTCACAACAGGAATCAACAGGAATCACCTTCTTTTATCACTTACCTGTTATTGACCCTCAGCCAGGCTTTTACTAAGTATCCGGAATACTCCTTGTCATCTTCTCAAGCAAAGTCTCCAAGTGATCATCAGCTCAAACCTTCTCAACCTGCCTGGCAACCCGTGATTCTTTAAGCCCTATACCTCCTGTACCACCTTTAGGGGTATACTGCGCTTAGCCGCAAGGGGAGCCTCTTTCAGCATCTTGGCCTCGGAAAAGGAGTGGCTTAGAATCCGGGAGAAAAGCTGATATTGATTATTCACCTAGAGACCCTGGCAGGGGAATAGCCATCTGTTTGTATTGATCTCTGAAGGGATTAACAGTTCTGGTAAGCGGCAGTAAGAACTGGTGGTGGTGGAATCTCTATCTATCAAGTGTATGGCACTTTTCATTGGGTGTTTTTATGTTTGAAGTCACCAAATAGCTGAACAAGAAGATCTTTATCCACACTTCGTTGTTGCTTTGGTTTACAGGACTTTACAGTTTGAAAATATATATATATTATATTTTTTTCTTCACAATACAGGACTTTGCCCTCTTGCTGAATGTGATGTAGGTGTCTGGCAATTAGTCAGGACCTCTAATCATATATAGTTGTCATCTTTTGGCAATAGAGACTGAGCTCTGTATATACCATCTTTTGATACAATTAGTGGTGTAAACAAATATTTTTTAAATTTGCGCAGCTTTATTATTTTTTCTATATCAGAAAGAAAGCAGTGAAAAATCTTTGTTATTGGGGTGACATCATCTGGAATTTTGTTGTATAGATTGTCATTCAAAATTGTTGCTAGTTCTTTCTTGGGTGGGGTCCAGAAACCTTTGGTGATTAGATTTCATCTTCTTGGCAGTTATTTGGTTGCTGTGAATATTATTATTATTATTTAGGTACTTATATAGCGCTGTCAATTTACACAGCGTTTTACATATACATTGTACATTCACATCGGTCCCTACCCTCAAGTAGCTTACAATCTAAAGAATATGGCAGTATTTATCGACTGTCTATTTTTATATAGGAGAGCTTCCCAGGGGTCTCTTCTTTGTAGAAATTCTTAACCAGAATCTCTCTGCTTTTAGACACTTTCACTAAATGTGAAAAACCGTAGCATATGTTTATTAGTTTTGGGTGCATTGTGATTAATAAAGGGGAACATGTTTGGAGGTTCTCACTGCACTACCCATAAACATCCACCTTTCCAATGTAACTGCTGCCATCTTACCAGCTAGTAATACTAAAATTGGCAGCTCTGTTGCAAATAAATACCAGATCCGAACTGGTGAAGCAGTACAGCAACTACGTATATTGATATGTACAGATATCCCCCCCCCCCACTTAACACCCCATGTCCACAGGTACAATCAACACTCCCCTTATTGAACCCTGCTACTATAGACAAGGTTGCTAAACTTATTTCTAACGCCCACCTAACCACCTGTCCCCTCTGAACTAACCTTTTTGGCCCCACATCCAATCACTTTCCAAAGCTTGCCACCTCAACCTCTGTAACATCTCCAAAATACACCCCTTCCTAACCAATGACGCAACAAAGCTCTTAATTCACTGCCTGGTTATCTCTCGCCTTGACTACTGCAACTCCCTACTCATTGGCTTACTTTTAAATAGGCTACTCCCCCCTTCAGGCCATCACGAATGCTGCTTCCAGACTCATCCACCTTACAAACCACTCAGTGTCTGCTACCCCTCCCTGTCAATCCCTCCATTGGCTGCCATTCACCCAATGAAATAAATTAAAAATACTAACAATAACTTACAAAGCCATCCACAACTCGACCCCCAGCTACATCACTACCCTAGTCTCAAAATACGAACCTAATCATCCTCTTCGTTCCTCCCAAGACCTTCTCCTCCCCTTTCAACTCCTTACATACTCGCCTCCAGGACTTCTCCCAAGCTTCTCCCATCCTTTGGAATTCCCTACCCCAATCTGTTTGACTATCTCCTACTCTATCCACTTTTAGACGATTCCCTGAAAACTTCTCTTCAGAGAAGCCTATCCTGCCTCCACCCTTTATTTTCTTCATCAGCACATCCCCCACAGTTATTACCTTTTGTATCGCTTGCCCCTCCCTTTTGGATTGTAAGCTCTAATGAACAGGGCCCTCTGTATTGAATTGTATTGGAACTGTACTGTTTGCCCTAATGTTGTAAAGTACTGCACAAACTGTTGACGCTATATAAATTCTGTATTATTATAATAATAATAATAAGTTATTTCCTTAGGGCTTTATATACAGTAGCTAGGATACTAATTATTTATATATATATTGTTTACAGTTTTATATTTGTTTAGCCCAGACTAATATATATATTTATATATACGTGTGTGTATATATATATATATATATATATATATTACATAGTACATAGTAACACAACTACACTGGCAGTCCTAAAGAGAAACTGTCACTTTGCCGTTTCAGGGCAAAGTGACACGTTCTCTTGACAGGCCTCCCTCCACCCATGAATACATACCTTTGCCATGCTCCCCCACTGCTCCGTTCATCTTTCCTCTAAATCTAACCTCTGTGTCAGTTCAGTGCCGATCAGTGTCCGAACTTAGCCAGGGTTCCCCCTTCCTCCACACGACAGTGTTCAGGCCTGGATTTTGGCTGTTCCGGCTTGAGCACTGCATCCTGATAGCAAGTCCATACCTGGAAGTACCAGTTACTTTTTAGGGTACCAACAGATGAACAAAAAGGTGTAGGGTTATTAGTTGGGGTGGGGGGGAGTAGTTTGGGTGGTTGGCCTGCTAAGAGAATCAGTCACTTTGAACTGAATCTTCTAAGCTATTCTCTATGCAGTTATAAAAATACTGCATTTAAAGTGGTTATGAAGCCACTTTGTAATGTACATACAATCCCCTTTGTTAGAAAACGTTTTATGCTCCAGTTTCTGTGCTTTATAAAAAATATGCAGATAACTACCTTATTTCATAGCGTCGTTCGGAGCTCATGTGACTGCTCGCTGCTCCCTCTCTCGATCCGACAGCTACAGTGGGAGGGGCTGAGAATTCCACACTGATGTCAGCCGTGAGGAGGGGAGGAGGATAGCAGTGAGCAGTCACGCGAGCACCAAGTGGCGTTATGAAATAAGGTAAAAATGTGCATATTTTTTATAAAGCACAAACACTGGAGCATAGAACATTTTCTAACAGAGATTATTGTATGTACTTTGCACAGTAATTTTAGCAGCAGGAGGGGAGGGGTAGGCACTGTCACGAGCTGACAGGCAGGGAGGGGGGGGGGACAGAGGAGAGCTTCAGATGACGGAGGAACATGACCATGGTGTCAGGGCTCAGCAGCCATGGTGAACCGTGGTCAGTTTACTGGGGGGAGGGCAGAACCAGGCAGGATCAGCCAGGCATTTCAGGTGATACATGGGACCAACACAAGCACTGTGCTGTATAACATGCTTTAAAGGAACAGGATCCTTTTTTTTTTTTAGGGTTACAAACACTTTAATCTCTCTCTCAGGTCATACAGCCAGCCTGATTTTATCCTGTGTTCTGCAATCATTCACACATTGCCATGTTAGCTAATACCCTGTTATTTCCAAACTCTTTATTTTTAAATTGTCCCAAATTGTTCTCAGCATGATATAACTGAAAGCCAAATATTCTGTTTCTGGCATTGCTTTGAGCACACTATTGCCCACCCTGTACTGTGTGGGACAGCACATGCATCCCCACCCAGAAGTAGTGTGAGAAGCCAGCTGAATCTGGCAAGGATTATACAAATTTTGAATACAAATACGTTGGTTGTATTGTCTGCCTTTAGCACAGTTGCAATGTTTCCTGCATTGTCAGTTCCCTTACTAATTTCCCCCCTGGTCTGCTCTTTACCAGTTCATTATTAAGAAGAAAAAAAAGTTTGTTTTCTGTAACAAAGGCTGCTTTAAGACAAATGAACTATTGACGAGTAGTCTATGAAGAAACATAAAATGTAAACCAAAGTAAAAAACAAATGCCCAAAATTTGTTAGAAATAATCCAACTGCTTACAGTAGCACATACTGATTCATGCATTGAGACACAGCTTTGTAATTGCTCTTCTGATTTCCAGGGCTCTTGTCCAGAGTTTAGCCAGGGATCAATTTGTAATGTAGTGATATGGAGGACAAGAAAAAAATATATATTTTCTTGTTGTCCTGGTATACCAGAAAGCAGGCACAGACATAGAATAAGAAAACATGTGTGACCAGGAACAGGGAACCTCAGTCACGGGCCTGTGATCCTACTACAAGAGTAAATAAACCAGCCAATTTGGAATCCATTGATGGCTGAGCTCATGTTTACATTGTAGGAAGAGTGTAGTGAAAACCAGCTTGTGGATGCATATTTGAGCAGGTCTGTTTTCAGGACACCCTGAAATCTATCATCACATGGCCTTATAAGGTTAAAGGGTGGACTGTACCCATTAAAGGCAGGGTTCCAGGCTGTGTTGTCTGTAATAGGATACCTTTTTTTTGGGAAGATCGCACGGGTCATTTAGAGAGGTACAGAGCAACCAAAAGACGGATGCGTGTTATTTTTGGACACAGAAAGAATTTGCCATTTGTTGATGAGTTAATTTGAAGTGCAAATAATATGTATACAACTGGACAGGCCACACGTGTACCTCTGACGCCAAATAGGATCACTTTACATGTTCTGATAAATGTGATGATTAACAAGAGTGCTGGTTCAAGAGAGAAGTAAGCTTAAAACAGAGATAACATTCTGGGCTTCCATGCCATTTACACAGTAAACACATTTTAAAGCTGAATCCCTGCCAATACTTTTTTTTTTTAAGGGTATGATAGTGGAAGAAAGCAATAAAGTCCTGACAGTGGTCCTAACTCTTTACTCTGCTTTTGCTAATTGTGTGTTGGAGATATTTTTATTCATTCTGCCATTGTTGTTATTTTTTTACATTATTCAGTATCCCACAGGACAAAGCACATACAGCCATGCAACGCTGTACATAAATTACATTTATATATTTTTTTCCCCGCAAATAGAGCTTTCTTTTGTTGGTATTTGATCACCACTAGGTTTTTTATTTTTTGCACTATAAACAAAAAAATTCCGACATAACAAAAAACATTGTTTTACTTTGTGCTATAAAACATATCCAATAAAAATGTTCTTCATAAATTTAGACCAATATGTATTCTTCTACATATTTTTGGTTAAAAAAAAAGCCCAATAAGCGTTCATTGATTGGTTTGCACAAAAGTTATAGCATCTACAATTTATGGTGTATATATACTGGAATTCTTATTTATTTTTCGGAGGCGATCAGCGACTTATAGCGGGACTGAGATACTGCAGTCGGACAATCTGACACTAACTGACACTTTTGACACTTTGTGGGAACAAGTGGTGGAGTAGTGTCTTTTTTCAACCTTACTAACTATGTAACTATAATTTTTTTTTTTTTTTTGCGTGAACCTGCAGATGTACATCATATCCAATGACATAGCAACTGGAGTGGATTTTCGGAATCTCTTGTAGAGTGGTTAAAGCGGAGCTCCACTCAGAAGGGGAAGCTCTACGTGTTTGCCTCCTCCCCCCTTCCGCTGCCACATTTGGCACCTTTCAGGGGGGAGGGGAGAGCAGGCACCTAGTTTTGACAGGTACCCGCTCCTATTTCTGGCTGACTTTGCACAAGTCACTCGGCAGTTCAGCCCCCCTTCTCCTTTCCCCTCCGACAGCCCATTCACAAAGCGCAGCATGCTTCGCTCATGTGCAGTAGGGAGTCAGCTGTTAAGCCGCAAAGCTTCACTGCCAATTTCCCCTACAAGAAATGGTGGCGGCAGCACCTGAGAGCCAATTGAAAAGTTGGCTGGGGTGAAGACACTGCTGGATTTTTGGACAGGTAAGTGTCCTAATATTAAAAGTCAGTAGCTACAGTATTAGCTTCTGACTTTACATTTTTTCTGAAGGAGTCTGGAGCTCCTCTTTAAGGGCACAGTGATGATTCTCCTTGAGTTTCATGTGCTGGATCATATGATATGAATACCTGAGACCAAATTTAGCAGATGCATGACAAAGTATCACTGTGTTCCTGTAGCTTCCTTGTGATACTTTACAGGGATCCTGAATTACTACATGCACACAACAGGGCCTCAGCAAGGGTCATTCAGAGCTGTATACCTCCTGTAGCTGCACCAATTATCAAATCTGTAGTAAATGTGAGCATAGAGAAAAATATTCAAAAACAATCTGCATACCTCCCAACTCTCTGAGTTGGGAACGAGGGACACCCACCAGTAAAAGTACGTAGGCATAGGACACACCCCATGCCATGCCCCCTTTACAGATAATTAACCCCCCAAAAAAAGATAATTAAAACCCACAAGTGCTTTTTTTTTTTTCACTACTATTCCTTTGTATTGGCTTTTGAAATTTACAGATGCAGCAATTTAGAATTTGGATGAAAGATTTAGCACTGGGAAAAAAAATTTGAAAGATAAATAGTGCATTTTATATACAACTATACAGATCAGGCCAAAATGAGGGACAAATGAGGAGGAAAGAGGGACAGAGGGACATTGCTCCAAATCAGGGACAGTCCCTCAAAATCAGGGACAGTTGGGAGCTATGAAACAGTGTTGGCCTTCACAGAAAACCATTGTAAATCATTTGATTTGCTTAGTTAACAATCTGACAAAATAAATGAAGAAAATGTTGTTGAAACCAGTTTTTCCAATTGAAGACTGCCAACATCTGATTTTGGGCGAATACATATTCACTATCAGAGTGGTAAATAATTTCTTGACAGATCAGCCATTTGGAATATAAACTGACCCTAAGTATGTGTACACTACAGATACTGAAAGAATGGCAGCGAAGACATATCCCACGAGGCATAGGAAGCATGACTGGTGACTCAGTGTATGAGTAAAAAGTAGGAAGATGTTCCACTGACCACAATCTTAAAGTCAATTGAATATGGGAAGTGTAGGGAGAGAATTATGAAAAATAGGGTTAAAACATTTGAGCCCCTGAACCTACACATCCTCATAATTGGTGTAGTGTTGATAAGTTCATTATTTGCATTTCCAGGGAATATTACTTGTTCAGTAATCATAGGCATTTCAAATTATGGGAAATTTTTGTTTTCATTGTGAAAACAGTGTATTTTTACACATATAAAGTTTATTTTAGTGTGTCACCAGTATGAAATATTGAGCATAGCCCTCAGGATATGCATGACTTACAGAGGTTATGCATTAACATTCCATATTCTTCCTCAGTTATTGCACTTCAATGACATTAAAAGAAACAAGGCAGTGCAGTACTGGTTGATGAATACTCTAGAATTATTTATATCAGTGACAAGGAATCTGGGTAGAGTAGAGCCTCCCTCTCCTAGGGAAGAATGGCTTGTTAATGGCTTGTACAGCTGTGCAGTGAACTCCAGGACGGCATTACCATACACTGGAGCTGAAGATAACACACCGTGAAGTTGTGACCTGGAATATTAAAGGAAATGTGTGGGAACAAAAAAAAAGAAGAAATGTACAGATGGGTCACATCGTTGGTATATGTATAATCATAGGCAAGTCTCCAAGGTCTTCCAGGCATTTGATTGACAGATGAATCATCTGGAGTCATCCTATAATACATTAGGCAAACTTAAAGGAAATGTCACTATTAACATGTGTTTCTGTAAGTCAGCCTTACTTATTTCAAAATCACATTGTCATAAGATTCAGATTTTCTATAGATATGTTCCTACTTTTCCTTAAACAATGTCTCACATGGCATGCTACCTCTGCCTCATGAGGAATGCTCAAATCTGAAAGAATACTGTCCAATAACAGAGCCCTTTTGTTGAAAGTAACGCTAACAATTACAGATGCAGGGCTACCTTTTTTGACACTGTTATGCGCACTCAGAAGCTAGAAGATTTGTCTAAGGTCAGGTATGTAAGGAGGGCAGCATCTTGAGGAAGTTCTGGATTGGAACAAAAAACATGTCAATATAGCACACCACCTGGAGGTAGAGTCAACTGTCTGGACATATGTCCCGGTGAAGTTGGCTTACGGGCGCAGTCTCTCCTTGTATAATCCTGCATTTGTTTGTTTTTTGTTTTTGAATCTGTTATATGGGGGTGATAGAGATGGCAATCCAAGGAGAGATAAATTATTTAATTATATTTTTACTAAGAGATGCTCTTGTATGATTCCTTACTGGAGGTCTAATTCGAGGATGCTCTGTATATTATTATGTATATTATTATGACATGCAGCAGCATGACATGCAGCAGCATCAGTGTGGTAACACGGTGAGGGGGGGGGGGGGGGCACACAATATTGCACAAGTTTTCTATTGGTGCATCTATGTGAAGGAAATAGTTGACTTGTGTGTGCAGTCCCAGGTCCCTGAATGTGTGGATCTGTGATCCTGCCATTGCTGAATTTTGACAGTGGCAGGATTCCTAGTGATTAAGTCACCTGTGTGTCCTCAGGCCAAGAGCTATGATTTCAATGCCTCTGTTGTGAAAATTAAAGACACATTTCTTCACAATGCCTATAGCTGCAGAGGTGAATGAGGGCTTGTTTTGAAGTGTTATATTGCTTGTTCAGAATATGTAAATAATTTAGTGTCATAGTGCCTAATTCACTAAAGGATCTGTATCTAAATATTGCATGTGATAATGAAATTTCACTAATGGTTTATGTGCTATTTACCGCAAAAATAGGAAACTCTCAGTATATACCGCCTAAGCCTGTCTAAAATTCAATTCACAAAAAAGTCAACAAATACATTTGTTAAATAAGTTGTGGCCTAGCCGTGCGCTATTTAATGGATGTATTAAAATACTAGCTGGCTGTTAAGGAGCTGGCACCCATCAGCGTCCTTAATAATTATTGAATAGCTGGTTTCTAAGAAACAAGCACCTGCCCCATTCTTTACAACCAGAAATTCCCTGCTGACAGCAGATTGTTTACAAAATATACAACATTTTAAAAATGTTGTGCGGTTTTCCTCCCAATCCATACCAGGCCCTTTGGATCTGGTATGGATTTTGGGGAGGATCCCATGACAAAAAAAATGGCGTGAGGCCCCCCCAAAATCCATACCAGACTCTTACCCAAGCATGTAGCCCGGCAGGCTGGAAAGCGTGGGCCCTCCTACCTCCTGAACCACACCAGGCCACATGCCTATCATATTGATAAAGACAATGGCCTCTTCCTCATAACCCTGGCTTGGTGGTTGTGAGGGTGCAGGGTGGAATCTGGAAGTCCCCTTTAACAAGGGAGCCCCCATATCCCCCCCATGTGAATGAGTAAGGGGGACATAGTCCTTACTCATTCACCCAAAAAAATTTAATATGCCCTAGAAATAAACACACAGAAAGTTTTAAGAAGTCCTTTATTAAAAAGAAATTATCCTGTGATTTACATCCATCGTCAATCACAATAAACGACCCCCGCATAAAAAAAATAAAAAATCCGCCACCTGCCGACATGACTGCTCCATTGCTTGGCTTCTGCCAACGAGCACACCCCTTCTCACCGCCACTTAAGCAAACAAGAGAGGCTGGGGTTAATGCCGTCGCAAGAAGGCAGGGCCAACCAGTGGCATCATTGACCATATATGGACAGGTTAATGCTTGGTCAATGGTGTCACCGGGTGATCCTGCCCCCTTATGACATTATTGATCAAATATGGATTTGTCCATGTATGGTCAATAACATCACCAGGTGGCCCTGCCCCTAAATGATGTCATTGACTCTGCCCCCTTGTTTACTTAGGCTGCTGGGGACCAAGTGGAGCAGTCGTGTCAGCGATGGTGAGTTTTTTTTTCACGTGGACGGCGTTCAACGTGATTGACCGATGGGTACCATACACGATCGGTTTGTCTGATGAAAACCATCCATCGGACGGTTTTCATCAGTTAAACCGATCGTGTGTACGGGGCTTTAGTGAATTTAGCCCACAGTCTTGGAATAGGGTAACTTTATGATGGAATGTTATGTTGTGAAAAAACAAACAAATGGCCACTGCCCCCACCTATAACTGGCCTTTGCAGCAAAGAAAATTCCCAGCTCAACTTACTGCCCAGCCTCCAACCAACCAAATTCTCTTGTCTAACAGAATGCGTTAAAAACAGGGGTTGAGTTTGCACACATTTGCAAATACATGCATAAGCTGCAAAGCCACTTCACGGCATCCCAGTATAATCAGCAGCACATGCATTATAATGGAAAGGCAGCAAGCAGGTAAGCCTAGTGGGAGCCCACCCCTCCTTAAAGGCACAGGGGCACACTGGACACCCAGCACAATGGCAGCAAAGGTGTCCAGTGTGTCCCCTCACCAGTTTTCCAACAGTACAAACAAATGGCCACTGCCCCAATCTATAACTGCCCTTTGCAGCAAGGATCACATGGAAGGGTGACATATGTCAAACAAAACCAAAGAAAATTCTCAGCTCAATTTACCGTCCAGCCTGAAACCAACCAAATTATCCTGTCTAACAGTATGCGTTAAAAAACAGGGGTTTAGTTTGCACATATTTGCAAATACATGCGTAAGCTACAGAGACACTTCATGGCACCACAGTATTATCTGCAGTCCTAACACTAAATTTTGAGAGCCTCCACAGTGGAAGCACAATTTTATGTTGGGCCTTGAAGAAGATGTGGCTTGTCAGAAGAAGGTGTGGTATTCATTAGGGCTCATTCACAGCAAATGCATTGGGGCTTGTAACAGCACCCCTAATATGAAAGGGGTTAATGCTGTTTAAGACCTTCCCTCTCCTGGATACACATTCGCTACCGATCCTCCACAGCCAGGCGACCACTTCCCATAGGATTAATCCTTCCAAAGAACGAGACAACGCTCTGTATCTTTCCAGAATAGACTGACACTTTATTGCAAAAGTACTACAACTCTTATACACACAGAGAGAAGCTTCTGACCCTCCTCCCATAATACCCCTCTGACCAGACCCAATTTACATGAGCCAATTAGCTACAGCTGATGACTCAGACATATGACAGTAGGCTAGCTTTTGTCTCCCAATCCACATTTCAGTTTAAATGATTATGCATGATCTTTTGTGTTCCCCCAGCCAGACGGTCTGCTAGAGTCCAATACCTATACTTACAGACTTAATTATCACTATTCACAATAGACAATAGAATGCAATCCCTATAATTACAGGCTTAACTCAAACATGCCTCAATAGACAATAGAATGTAATCACACCCCATCACAGCAAGTATTACATAACAGCCCACACACAGTATATACCCAATCTGTACAATCTATATACAGCATTGAATCTGATTAGCACAGATCATACTGGGGTTCTCATTCACCCTGTGCCCCTAATGAGACACAGGGTGGTTTACACATAAGAGGCATTGGGGAAGCTGAAGCAAGGGCATCTCATACTTTCTAAGAGCTTCTGGGTTCCCCGGGCCCTCCCGTTACAGGGCTACACAGGCAGCTATTTCCAGAGCAGCCTTGAAGTGGTTGTAAATTATCTCCTATACCCAGTGAAGCAGTGTAGCATCAGATGATATCCAGAGTTAAAACAAATCTCCCTACATAAGTTCTGCATGTATATCTGCAGTCTTTCCCTTTCTATATTCTTTAGAAAGTGCAGATCGTGTTACAAATCTCTCTTCCTGTTTCAGCAGTGGGTGTGGAGTCTGGGCATACACTGTGTGAGAGCTGATTGGAGGAAAGGCACACAACCCCCACCCCCTCCACATAGGCAGAGGAACAAAGGAACATGCAGAGCTGCAGTCTGAATAGACAAGCCCTCTGCTTATCTACCTCTAAGTTCCCTCCCCAACACAAATTTCCAGTTGCTTTTATATCCTATGTTGGAGAGCTTGTCAGATGTTGTCATGCTGATAACAGAGGAACAGAGCAGCAGGAAGACACAGCACTTAGAGCTTTGGAGAGAGATACGTAAACACTACAGATATATGTGCCTAGGCCAGATTTCACGAATGGGGTTTACATCCACTTTAATGCATACACAAGGCAAAATGCAAAACAACATACAATAAAAGACTCTTCTAACAATATTTTAGGATGAAATTTCACTTTAATGTATGAGTACCCCAAAAAAAATGCTGCTGAAGATCCTTTTTTTACTGTTGTGTTTTATGGGCAGAGTACATATGTAACTTTGTCTGTGACTCAAAGTAATTCCAAAACACTCAGAGATCTGGAACCCCCTGCAGCCTTTGACAGCATTTATTACTAATGAGTTACAGCAGACCAAAAAGGACCTGGCTAGTTTCACAGCAGTGCGGGCCAAAGACAAAGGATAAATTAGGAGGATTATTTGATAGAAAAAGTGAACTGTCAGAGTGCGCAAAAGATGGATAGACATACCCTCCCTGTGAGATCACAGCCATTAGCAGCCCAGCGGAATGGAACTGTCTCAGCTGAACTATGGTAACTGCTTATAACTGGAATATCTCAAAACTATTTAGAGAATGAATCATGTCATATATTATCTGTCTTCGTTTCTAGTGTGAGAGCCCCTACCAAGCCTTGGTTATTCTTATGAAGTTTAAAATAAGGATGTGAATGTTTCTTACTTTGTAGTTGAAAAGTTCATTTAATCCAAACCTGATATAACCTGATGGACGCCGGTAAGGTGAATCAATTCCTGATTTCTTCGTTTTTATGGTCTTTAGTATGGAGAACTCACCATGGGCTTCCCTGCTTTGCATATACTTACTCTAAAGCCTAGTACACACTATGAGAAAATCGGAAGCATCATGATGTAACCGAGAATGATATTAACGTGTACGAAAATTCTCAGACGACGAAGGCGTGCGTACTAGCGTACAGCAGAGGAAATTATATAGTGTACGTGATCCTGCAAGTCCCATCCACCAAATATGTTCAGTTATTTCCGTACAATTACTGTACACATTGAACGAAAATCGGACGTTGTGTTACATTACAATAAATATTGTCTATCTCGCACCTTTTGTCTTTTTTGTCCAGTCAGAATCAGCTATCGAAAGCACTATAATAATGAACAGGTAATTGACCCATCGTTCCTCTTACGTAAATTTTTGTTCAATTTTTTTATCTTGTGTGTACTGACCATTATTCCCACAGCAGATGTCGTCTCATGAGGCTATTTATACACAAGAATAAAAACTGAAAAAAGTGTGGTTACTTGGGTGGGCATTTAAAATTCATTTTCTATTATTATTATTATTATTATACAGGATTTATATAGCACCAACAGTTTGCACAGCGCTTTACAACATCAGGGAAGACAGTACAATCACAATACAATTCAAAACAGAGGGATCAGAGGGCCCTGCTCGTTAGAGCTTACAGTCTAGGAGGGAGGGTCACGTGAAACAAAGGGTATTAGCTGTGGGGGATGATCAGGTGGACAGAATGGAAATATAGTTGTTAGGTGTGGGTGGGATAGGCTTCTCTGAAGAGGAGGGTTTTTAGGGATCCTCTAAAAGCTAATAGAGGAGGAGCTAGACGGACAGATTGGGGTAAGGAGTTCCATAGGCTTGGAGAGGCTCTGGAAAAGTCTTGTAGACGAGCATGGGAGGAGGTGATGAGCGAGCTAGAGAGCAGGAGGTCTTGAGAAGAACGAAGAGAACGATTAGGTTGGTATTTAGAGACTAGGTCAGTGATGTATCTAGGGGCAGTGTTGTGGATGGCTTTGTAGGTGGTCGTTAGTATTTTGAATTTAATTTGTTGGGTGAGCGGAAGCCAGTGGAGGGATTGACAGAGAGGAGAAGGAGACACAGAGCGGTTGGTAAGGTGGATGAGTCTGGCAGCAGCATTCATGATGGACTGAAGGGGGGTTAAAGTTTTCCGAGGTAAGCCAATGAGGAGGGAGTTGCAGTAATCAAGGCGAGAAATGACCAGGGAGTGGATAAGGAGCTTTGTTGTATCTTTGGTTAAAAAGGGGCGTATTTTGGAGATGTTGCGGAGGTTGATGCGGCAAGATTTGGACAGTGATTGGATGTGAGGATTAAAGGAGAGTTCAGAGTCTAGAACAACTCCTAGGACCTTGGCGTGTGGAGATGGGCTGATAGTTGTGCCCTCAATTTTAACAGAGAGATCGGGGGAGGAGGCACGAGGGGGAGGAAAAATGACCAGTTCAGTTTTGGATAGATTAAGTTTGAGGAAGTGGTGTGACATCCAAACTGCTATATCTGATAGTAAATTAGAGATACGCGAGGAGAATGAAGGAGTGAGTTGAGGGGCAGAGAAATAGATTTGAGTGTCATCAGCATAGAGGTGGTATTGGAAGCCGTGGGAGGCTATCAGCTGACCCAGGGAGGAGGTGTAGATTGAGAATAGGAGAGGTCCAAGAACAGAGCCTTGGGGGACCCCAATTGAGAAAGGAAGGGGAGAGGAGGAAGTAGAGTTGTAAGTAACGCTAAAGGTGCGGTTGGATAAGTAGGTAGAGAACCAGCGAAGAGCACAGTCGCGGAGACCAAAGGCATGGAGTTTTTTGAGGAGGAGGGGGTGGTCAACTGTATCGAAGGCAGCAGAGAGGTCCAGGAGTAGGAGTACGGAGTAGTGTCCCTTAGTTTTGGCCGTTAGTATATCATTTGTTAATTTTAGGAGGGCAGTTTCTGTGGAATGCTGAGGACGAAATCCAGACTGAAGGGGATCAAGAAGGTTATTATCAACAAGGTGGATGCTCAGTCAGTTGTAGACTAGACGTTGAAGGAGTTTGGATAAAAAGGGGAGCAAGGAGATGGGGCGTAGGTTGTCAAGATTGGATGGGTCCAGAGAGGACTTTTTAAGTATGGGGCTGACTAGTGCATGTTTCAAAGAGTTAGGGAAGATGCCAGAAGAGAGGGAGAGATTGAAGATGTGGGTTATGGAGCGTAGAATAGAGCCAGAAGGTGAACGTAGCATTTGCGAGGGAACAGGATCCAGAGCGCTGGTGGTAAGATGGACATTAGCAAGTAATTTAGCAACCTCGTCTATAGTGGTGGGGTTGAAAGAGGGAAGTAAATGTTGTACCTGTGGGCATGAGGTGTATAGCATAGAGGGTATCTTAACCGTAGAGATTTCCTCGCAAATTCTATCAATCTTCTGTTTGAAGTGATTGGCAATCCCCTGGGCAGTGAGTGAGTTAGTGGGTGGAGGCAGTGGGGGACGAAGGAGCGAGTTGAAGGTAGAGAAGAGTTGACGGGGACGGGATGATAAATTTTTAATGAGGGTGACGAAATAGGTCTGCTTGGCAGTGAGGAGGCTGGAATTGTATAGTTGGAGGGCAGATTTATACTGGCCAAAATCTTTCTGGGACTTAGTCTTACGCCATAGGCGCTCAAGAGCACAACTGTGCTTTTTCAGACTTCTAGTATCATCTGTTTGCCAGGGTTGAAGGGGGTGCCGCCTTATTCTGCGTGTAGTGAGGGGGGCCAGTCTGTCCAGTGACGCTAGAAGTGTAGTGTTGTAGACAGAAGTGGCTAGGTGGGTGCAGGACAGGGGTGCGATTTTGTCATAGAGGTGGTCAGTTGCAGAGCATAGAAGAGAAGGGTTGATATTGTGAAGGTTTCTACGTGTAATCGTTAGGCGTTTGGGGGAGGATGAGGAGGAGAGGGAGAGCGTGAAATTAATAAGGTGGTGATCAGAGAGGGGGTAAGGATAGTTGGAGAGGTTGCATGGAGTGCATAGGTGAGAAAAGACAAGGTCAAGGGTATTGCCTTCGGAGTGAGTAGGAGCATGTATCCATTGCTTCAGATCAAAGGAGGAGGTTAGACTGAGAAGTTTGGAAGTTGCAGGAAAGTTATTATTAATAGGGATGTTGAAGTCACCAAGAATGATTGTAGGGATTTCGGAAGAGAGAAAGTACGGTAACCAGGCGGAGAAGTCATCAAGAAAGGAAGATAGTGAGCCGGGGGGCCGGTAGATCACAGCTATTCTTAGTGAAACTGGGTAGTAGAGGCGAATGCAATGTGCCTCAAATGAGGAGAGTGACAGAGAGGGAGGTGGGTGAAGTACCTGAAAGGTGCTATGTGGGGCTAAAAGGATTCCAACACCCCCACCTTTGCGTCCACTGGGTCTGGGGGAGTGAGTCCAGAGAAGACCACCATGGGATAGAGCAGCAGAAGCCGCAGTGTCGGATTCGTGAAGCCAGGTTTCGGTGACGGCGAGCAGATTAAATGAGTTAGCGATAAAGAGATCGTGGAGGGAGGTGAGTTTATTACAGACAGAGCGAGCGTTCCAAAGGGCGCAAGAGAGAGGGAGTCTGGTCTTGGGAAGGAGAGGAATGTGTGCATTGCGGCTGCAGCCAGAGGGTGTAGGGTAATGGGTGCGTTGAGCACAGTTAGATGAAGGAGGCCCAGGGTTTGGGGATACATCACCAGAGGCGAGGAGAAGCAGAAGGGTGAGGGAGGTGATGTGGGAATGTGATTTATGTGAGGGGACATGCCTCAGTGGCTTGGAATATTGGGCGTGTGAATATACAATTAGCCAGATTTGGTGAGTGCAGTAGTAGGGAGAGGACAGAAGTGAGGATGATATGTATAAGCTGTGGGGTGGAGAAGGGGGGTGTAGGAAGGACAGTTTAAGTATAGAAGATACAGCTGTCAGAAGGAGTGGTAGACAGGGCATTTTAGAAGGGGAAGGAAGAGCTTAAATTTTGGGCGGAAAAAAAATAAATAAAAAGTGTTCTAAATGCTAAGGACTGTTGTGTTGCCTCGCTTTGTGCATCCGCTGAAGTGCAGAGTCAGAAGTGCATCACTTATAAAAATCGCCCACTTTTAAAAGAGCCCAAGATGCGAGCCCCCTGCTAAAGCTTCCCCCAAAAAGAATTTTATTTTCTAAATAATAAACAGTTAAATTGACATGATTGGTGTCAAGGAGCAACTTCTAATTTTTCTAGTTTATTTTTTCTCACCTATTTTTTATTTTTATTTTTATGTATAAATAACATGGATGATTTCATGCTTTTTTTCTCTCTTATGTAATACAAATTGGGAATCCAAAGAAATGGCCTAAGCGCATCTTAAAGAAGTCAATCACTGATTGGATGATTTAGGATCACTATATATTTTATAATCTGACTGTACAATAATTGTACAGTCTACTTTGCAATTAACAAAGCTGTATAATATGAGGACCAACCTAAATTATTTATTCAATTATAGAGTCATAGAGGTTGATATAGGCAGCACCTAGGTGCAGCATATTCTTGCCATCGATTGAGAAATGCTCTCTGCACACACCCCTGTGTTAATAGCTGAAGCTGCTTGCATATTATCACTCATCTATGAGCGTAGATGTCAATGGAGCCTCCAACTGACCCTGGAAGCAACCAGTGTGCATTCAGAGTCTGCATTTCTGCAGAGTTTTCTGCCACAGTTGATCAAACAGTTTGTATGCAGCTATAGCATACAAACTGGTTGTTGTGCTCTGAGGCATTGTTTAGCCTCCTTTGAAAGCTGCACACTAAGGATGGGTGTATCAGGCGTGTTCGCAACTGCATGTGCCTGCGCCCGCCAGGAAGCTTACACTGCGCAGAGCTAATCACAGGCATTGAGACATTTCCTGATCCCCAGCTGCACAGACCAGGAAATGTCTCACTGCCTGTGATTAGCGCTGCGCAGTGTAAGCTTCCTGGCAGGCGCGGGCACGTGCAGTGCAGTTGCGAACACGCCTGAGCCCGTCCTTACTGCACACTATCTGCTGCTAAGCTGCCGTGTAAATGTAGCCTTACCGAAATCAAATAGGCTGTTCACTCTGCAGAGGTTTTCCCTTAGCTTAGAATGAATGAATGAGAATGAGCTTGAATGAGATGAATCTCTGCTGAGTTCCATCATGCTATCATCTGCAAGCAAAAATTCAGTTTTGTATTTTTTTTCCTTGCATATGATTGGGTTTGCTTTGAAAAGTAAATGTTTACCGTATTCACTAAGCTATGGAAATTTTCCTTTGAAAAGTGAACAGCATATATGCCTTTAGTAAATCAACCCCATCGTGTAGAATGTGTGGTCAGCTTTACATAAGGAGGGGTTCCTTGCGTACAAAGCAAACACCAGAGGACACAATCTAAGTGCAGCACACATTAAAAAAATCAAGACAAATGGCAGCTCACAAGGAAACATGTCAGAGGCACATGTAATGTGATAACTCCAAGAAAACACTGCTGTCTTCACAGGGGTCCAGTCGACTGCTCATCACCTAGTAAGAGAATCGCCGCCGGGAGTCGAGTCAGCCGATGTGTGTAGAAGCAGCTGACAGCGTGGGCTCTGGAGATGACATAACATGTTTGGAATCAGCGAGGGACATGGCTACATCATGTTTAAAGCAGTTTTGAGGTTGTTTGTCTTAAATTTTTAAGTACAGTGGAACCTTGGATTACGAGCATTATCCGTTCCAGGAGAGTGCTAGTAATCCAAAGTACTCGCATATCAAAGCAAGTTTCCCCATTGAAGTCAATGGAAATGAAAATAATTTGTTCCGCATTGACTTCAATGGCATACAATACCGCATGCGGCCAGAGGCGGGGGGCGCCGGAGAGCCTCGGAAAGGGCCGGAAAGGCCCAAGGACAGATCGGCTGACCTCGGCAAACCTCGGAAAGACTCCGTTCACAAGCCTTTCCAAGGTTTGCCAAGGTCAGCCGAACTGTCCTCGGGCCTTTCCATGCATTTCCGAATGGCGCCGATCGGCTGCGATCGGCTCCGGCGCCCCCCCACCTCAGACCAAAAGCGGTACTGCACACCACTTTGGCCTGAATCCTGCTTGTTTTGCGAGACAACACTCGCAAACCGAGTTAGGATTTTTAGAAATACAGTGCTCGTATTGCGAAACGCTCGTTAACCGCGTTACTCGCAACTCGAGGTTTTAATTCTGTTTTTAGATTGCGCCCGCTGGTGTTTGCTTTATCCTGTTACTAGTTGGAGATGGCCCACAATCTTTGAGAGATCCTGAATTTGGATGGAACTTAACTCCTAATGTACCAGAGTTTGTTTCAGTCCATTATAGGTTCAGTCATATTGTACCAATAGTTTAATTTCTTGTTCATTTCTTGCACCATTTTCTGTATATGACGGCTGTGCAGTTTGGACAGGAAACTAGTCACATCCTATGATCCCTTTTAAGATGAATGTTGTAACATATCAAAAAGTAAAACAATAATCTAATATCTAATAGATTTAATATTAGGCTGTTGAATGATTTTGTGTGAGGAGACCTCTAGACTGATCTTATTTTTCTTGTTAGAACTTTTGGTGAATCGGGGTACATGCACTTAGCAAAAGTGCTCTGTAAAGCTGGCCATGCACTTTTAAATTTATTTTCTGCTCAGCCTAAGACCCCTTTCACACTGGGGTGTTTTTCAGGTGCTTTTGGGCTAAAAATAGCGCATATAAAGCACCTGAAAAACGGCTCCCCTGCAGTCTGTGTGAAAGCCCGAGTGCTTTCACACTGAGGCGATGCGCTTGCAGGACTTTAAAAAACTCCTGCAAGCAGCATCTTTGGACACCACTCCTCCACTGCTCCTCTACCACTCCTGCCCATTGAAATTAATGGGCAGCGTGGCCGAACTGCCGGCAAAACAGCAGGATCTAACAGATTCCTCCATCCAAGGTAAACAGTGTGGATGACTGAATCCCCCTACTGTGCTACTCTATTCTGACAGTTGCTGGCAGTGGCTGTCAAAATACCCAAACAGTGGCTGCATCTGATTGAATGCAGCTCCTGTTCAGTCAAAATTTTTCCAGCAGGCTCCTTCGACAAAAGTCAGTTGAATGATTGACTTTTGTTAAATGGTGTGGGGCTGACAGGGCTGCACATTCTGCGAGTTTAACTTGGATGGCCAGCTTTAAAGAGGAAGTAAACCCAAAAAATGTTTTTCTGTAAAGAAAAACCCTGCAAGAAAAGGGCATAGCATATTAGCTAATTATGTGACACTTACCTGAGATCGAAGTCCCAGAAGCGCTCCTCGTTCCCCTCCGCTGCCGCCGCCGCCATGTCCCCTCGGAGCGTCTTCCTTGTATCACCGCTCCGGCGCTGTGATTGGCCGAAGCGGCGATAACGTCACTCCCGTGCATGCGCGCGGGACGGCACGATCCCCGCACATGCGTGCGGTTCCGGCATTATCCATTGATAAAACCGGCCTGCTCAGTGCGTCTGCGCCGAGTGAAAGGCGCTGCTCACCCCGATAAAGTTTATGGCATGGAAAGTTTCCCCAGTGGGGTTTTTAGGCAGCGAAAATTCCAACTTGATGCAAAAGTATATAGTAAAAGGATTTATTAAGTATGTACATTGAATTACAGTCACAACAATAAAAATTGTTATTAAGGTCTCTAGTAAAGGGAGCATAATGATCCACACACATGGTTACAAACACAACATAGCAAGTACAGTTTCACATGTCAAAGAAATCTGTATATGTTCAGTTACTGACGCGTTTCGATACCTAATACGGGATCTTCTTCAGAGGATTGAGGTTTGCTGTAAAAGATTAAGTGATGAGTTTCAATTCTTAGCCTGGGTGTATACCCAATAGCTAAAAAACAAAGTATATATTTACCAATCAACTGTGTGTTGGAAATGTTGCCTGTGACCAGAGTTCCATTAAAATCGTTTAAAAGGGATCCCAGTGGTCTCCCGGCCGCTGGACTCTCCGGAGCGCGGCGCCGCCAAACCCTCTGCGACCTGCAGAGTGTTGTGTTTACTAGTTTGTGTCATAAGACTTGCTTTTCCCTATTTTGCATGCTATTCAGATTGGAGTAATGATAACATCTGAAAGTGTTTAGGTAGATTTGTCTTTGAGCTTTTGCAATGCCTATTTTAATTTTGTGCTTCAACTTGGAGTTTTTTTTTAACAAGCGTGCTTACTTTTGTGTTGGTGGTCTTCTGTATATAGCTATGTTATTTATAAAGTCATAGGCGTGTGTGCATTGACTCAGTAAATGTTTGGAGTGAAGCTCCGAAAATCAGCTTTTTTATTTTTGTGGTCATATCTTTTATTTTATATTTTTACTTTTTTTGTGCACTTTTATGTTACTATAGCGAAGAGTGAATGTTGATTTCTACCATTAAGACAATTCGGCCTTAGAAAACCTTCATGTTGAGTTTTTTTTGGAAACCATCATGTGGTAAATAAATTCCAGAACATTTTCGCAAAACCTGAAAATTTTATGAGAACTGTCCATGGAAACAAATGTTTAATTCCCCAAACACTAAATCCAAAATAGGCTGTGCCTTGGTGTGTAGGGACAGTTTTCCCTTCAACATGAGGCTTTTAATTTTTTATATAATATTTAATTAAGATTTTCATTAAAATACAAACAGTGCACAAGTCTCAAGGTTACATATAACCTCTATTTCCATGGACATATGTTCTCTGGAGAGAGACAGGAAAGATCCTGTAAACAACAAAATTATACACTAAATATTTTTTAACCACTTCCATACTGGGCACTTATACACCTTCCTGCCCAGACCAATTTTCAGCTTTCAGCGCTGTTGCACTTTGAATGACAATTGCGCGGTCATGCTACACTGTACCCAAACTAAATTTTTATCATTTTGTTCCCACAAATAGAGCTTTCTTTTGGTGGTATTTGATCACCTCTGGGATTTTTATTTTCTGCAATTTTTTTTTTAAAAAGACCGAAAATTTTGAAAAACATTTTTTTTGGTTTCAGTTACAAAACTTTGTAAATAAGTACATTTTCTCCTTCACTGATGGGGCTGCACTGACGGGCACCGATGAGGTGGCACCAATGAGGTGGCATTGATGGGCACTGATGATGGGCACTAATATGCGGCACTGATAGGTGGCACTGATATGCAGCATGGATGGGCGGCACGGATGGGCACGGATAGGCGGCACGGATGGGCACTGATAGGCGGCACGGATGGGCACTGATAGGCGACACGGGTGGGCACTGATAGGTGACACGGATGGGCACTGATAGGCGGCACAGATGGGCATGGATGGGCACTGATAGGTGGCATGGATGGGCACTGATAGATGGCACGAATGGTCATGGAGGGGCATTGATAGGCGGCACTGATGTACTGTAATGATGGATGCCAATCAGTGCCAAACAATAATGCCTGCCAATCAGTGATCTGATTGGCATCCATTGTGGATACTGATTGGCATCCATTAGGGGCACTGATTGGCATCCCTGGTGGTCTAGAGTGGCATACCTGGTGGTAGGCATCCCTGGTGGTCTGGTGGTCCAGTGTGGGCATCCTCGGGGGGGCTGCGCTCATAATCGATCAGCACAAACCCCCACTGTCAGAGGAGCAGCCGATCGGCTCTCCTCTACTCGCGTCTGACAGACGCGAGTGAGGAAAAGCCGATCACGGCTCTTCTTGTTTACATCATGATCAGCCGTGATTGGACATGGCTGATCACGTGGTAAAGCGTCTCCGTCAGAGACTCTTTACCTAGATCGGTGTTGTGGGGTGTCAGACTGACACCCCGCAACAACGATCGCCGCGATGCGCGCCCCCCGGGGCGCGCAGCGGCTCAATATCCTGATCACGTTATATGACGTCCGGTCAGGATATTGAAACCACTTTGCCGACCGTCATTCTGTAATAGGGCGGGCGGCAAGTGGTTAAATTACATTTTAATTAATGTATTCCACAGAAAGCAGCCAAGACCTCTATAAATGTTTCATCCAATATACCATTCAAAGTTCTAATTGATTTTGTTGTTTATACTACTGGCTGGCAAAAGATACCTAGGGGTTGATTTACTAAATAAGTTGTCAACTTTACAAAGAAAGTTGCACTTTGCAAGCAAATTTTCCCCAGAGTTTAGTAGAATGTCGTGAAATTTCACTTCACAAAGAATACCTTGCAAGGAAAAAAACTTTTTGTTTGCACATGAATGGATGATGTAAGTCAGCAGAGCTTTCTCTCATTCACTAAGCTCTGAGGCAAATTCCCTTGCAAAGTGAACAGCCTATTTGCCTTTAGTAAATCAACCCCATAATGTGGTTTGCGCCACATGATGAAGCAAATACCCATGGGCTGGCAAGGTAGACCTGAGATTTTGCTAACATGAGTGATTATGGAGGCAATCTACAGAACCGGTCAGTAGAAACCAGGTTAAATAACTAAATATAATGCATTACATTATTACTATGCATGGAAAGACACAAAATTATCACATTAAATTACGTCATCATGAGTTTATATTATCTGTTGATCTGAGGTCCTTCCTCTGGAATAAGATATGTGGATGTAGCAGCTGTACATATACAAACAGATAGACTAATATTTTTTCCCAAGGGCCTTAGAATTTTTCAAAACGTTAGCTGTGCTATAATTGTTACTCATGCGAATGTTAAAATAAAATGACTCTTGCTTGTGTAGCGGGGTCCTCAATTTAGGGGTAGTGTTTGAGTGGTAGTTATGCTCAAACACCTAAATTGTTAGGACATTATCAACTATTTTTGTCTGCAGGAAGAGTATCGGTGTACTGTTCCCTGTGGCCTGCAGGTGGCGCTGCCATAATGGGCCAGGGTTGAACCGCTGATACAGTGCTGTGCCTTGTGTGTCCCCTCTCGGCAACCATACGGTGGGAGTGGTCGGCCTGCTGTGTATGCTGGGAGAGGATATAAAATGGGCAGACGCTGCCTGTTCAGGGGTTTGGTTGTCGGGAGTCCTACTCCCAGGGAGTGTGTGTTCCTGTCCGCCCTGGGCACCTTTGGCCCAGGGACGGTGGTCGGTGAATCAGTCCCAGGCACCTTTAGCCCTGGGGCTGCAACTAATGGCCTTGGGCCCAGCACCTTTGGCTGGGGCCCATCAAGGATCGAGGAATCTCAGGGTGCCGCCTTGCGAGGGGACCTTAGACGAGGAGGCCGGGGGAGGACCGTTCCGAGGGACTGGTGAGAAGTTACAGTGAAGGAAGGGGCCCGGTAACTCTCTGGAGGGATGTCTTCTCCTTACAAAAAGGCCAAGCTTTGAAAACCAAGTTCACCAGGTCTGTGGCAGAGACCAAGTGTACCAGTTTGTGTAGTGATTGTGCGGTTAGTTCGAGTACCATTTTGGCTGCTAGTCCCTATCTAGGGAGACTATCCAAATGGACTAAGTCTGCTTGAGAAGCCAAGCAGTGAAGTGTATTACATTTGTGCCTGGACCTCTCCCACACTTTATGCTGTCCTGTTCTCTCTCCAACCTTTCCTATCAGACTGTCGTTTAAGAGAAATAAACTCTACGTTGAAGTTACAGCTGGTGTGGACATTGAAGTCATTGGGGTAAATAGAGACCTGTCTTTATTGACTATAGAGATAAGAACCATTCTCTGGAGAATTTGCCTGTGGAGACCCATCACAACACCGCTCAACCTCTTCACACAAGAGGGTACGGGCATATAGAACTGGGTGTGCCCTTTCCTCTTGCGATTAGCCAAAGACAAGGAGGAGAGGGTGGTAAGCGCTATACTTGAGTTCCTCTTTAAGGAAATAAAACAACTGCCAGACATCTAGTAGCAAATTAAGACCTACAAATGTATTAATGAAAATACATAATTGTCCATGATTAAAGTGATTGTAAAGGTTGTTTTTTTTGTTTTTTTTGTTTACTGTTTTTTAAATAGCAAACATGTTATAGTTTCCTGCTCTGTGCAAGGGTTCTGCACAGAACAACCTCGATCCTCCATTTGTGGGGTCCCCGGTTGTGCTCCTGGCCCCTCCTCTTCATCGAGTGCCCCCACGGAGAGCTGCTTTCCATGGGGGCACTCGTGCGGGCGTGCTCCCGAGTCCTGCTGCTGAGTCTATTGACACAGACAGCAGGACTCGGCCCTGCCCCCTGGCTCACGTGTCACTGGATTTGATTGGCCAATGGCTCCCGCTGCTATCAATCTATCCGATAAGGACCCGAGACAGCGGCTGGAGCTGCTGTGCTCATCCCCATCGCTGGAACGATCAGGCTCAGGTAAGAAAAAGGGGGGCTCGGCAGTGGAGAGACACAAAACCACCAACAATCTTCTCATGGTTCATACGAATCGAAGAAGTAAACAGGATGGAGGATTTGACACTATCACGTCAAAACCGACATGAGATCTATTCTGAAACCTGGGCACAATGGAACATATTTAAATACTCGGAAGAAGGGAAGTCCCTTTTTGAAACTTGAGATGAGGAAAAAGTGGGGGGGTGAGGGGAGAGCTCTGGTCCCTCTATCTCCACTGCCGACTGGAGAAAAATATTTTTTGGATGGGGTGGGTTTTTTTTTTCTCTTGGGGGTTAAGGTGAGTTAATTGGAGTTTTTAAAAAAAGGAAGGAAAAGGGGGGGGAGTCCGGGTATATAGGAGGGGAAGAACCAAAGGAGAGGGAATATTTCAATATAATTAGGTTTATGTTGTATAAGATAAGAGGAAGGTTGTATATTGAATAGACCCATTGGGTACTCATTGGTTTGAACTGAGTCAGTAAATTTGTTATTTGTTTATTTCTCTTGTATGCTGGATAAAGTAGATAAATAAAGAAATTGAAAAAAGAAAAAGGGGGGCTCTGGGGGGCAGCTGGTTACACATGGTCTGTGGTTGTGAGGCCGGTTTGATGTACTGCCTAATTCTCTGTGTAGCGGCCTCACCCTCTCTCTCTTCTTTATCGGTTACTCTGTCTCTGGTCTAGGGGTACCTTGAAGGGGAGAGTGAGGTGCACCACGGCCCATGTCCTCTAGATTACAGCATGTAGAGGTGAAGGCCAGTATCTAGTTGTATTCGGGCCTGTGTATACGCTTAGAGCCAAGTCTGTTCTGCTGATAACCCCCTTTGCTCCCAGTAATTGGAGTACCACACACTGTAAAGGTCCAACACTTATTTATTCCATAACGGCAAACAAATAGTCCTTTGCGAGCAGACAGTTTGAGACCCATAGAACAGTTCAGTATTGGTAGGGAGTAGGTCAAGGCACAATCCTCAAAGAAAACTAAACCGTTAAGGTTTCACCAACGGTTGCTAAGCACAGTGGCTGTTAAATGGAATTTTTGGCTTCAGAGTCTCTTCCAGCGACTCTAGTGAACAGGAACTGGAGTTACCTTCGCTACGTTGCAGCCCCTGTCAGGGGGAAGACATCCCTCCAAGGGAGTTACCAGAGGCCCCGCCGTCACCGGGTTAATGCTGTACCAGACTATCCGGAAGGGTTACACTCCCCGGCCTCCTCGCCTCAGATACGGGTCCCAACACCTTAGGGCCCCTCGGACTCCTCCACCCTCGCGGAACCCAGTCGAAGTTACTGGGCCCCAGGCTCCGGTAGTAGTACCTCACCGCAGGCTTAAGGTGCCTGGGATGGACTCCATCTCTCGCTCCGGCCAGGTCAAGGGCACCTGGGCCCGGAACTCCAGAACGCCAGCACCCAGGCTGAAGGTGCCTGGTTTCGGCCGCGTCCTCCAACTCTGAACCCAAGGTCAGGGCATCCGCCCCCTTTATCTCCTCTCCCCCTGCGTCACAGCGGGTTCCCCGCCCCGCTGTACCAGCGCCAGGAAAGGACAAAAAGGGAGCAGTCTTGCGGTGCGGGTTCAACTCCAGCCCAGGGCGACAACGCCACCAGCAGGCCACAGGGAACCCTGCACCACCAGAGTCCTCCAAGAACCACAAAAAGGGATTCTCAGATTCCCTAACAATTAGTACATCTCGGTTAAATAACCCAGATGCTCCCCCCCAATTTAAATACCTGCTACATCTGAAACGCCTTTGAAGGCGGCTTATGGTAGAGAATTGAACATTCAATTCAAGGGCAACAGCTCTGATGGACATTCCTACAGTCAGCATGCCAATTGCACACTCCCTCAAAACTTGTGACATCTGTGGCATTGTGCTGTGTGATAAAACTGCACATTTCAGAGTGGCCTTTTATTGTGGCCATTCTAAGGCTTACCTGTGCAATAATCATGCTGTCTAATCAGAATCTGGATATGCCACACCTGTGAGGCGGATGGATAATCTCGGCAAAGGAGAAGTGCTCACTAACACAGATTTAGACAGATTTGTGAACAATATTGGAGAGAAATAGGCCTTTTGTGTACATAGAAAAAGTCATAGATCTTTAAGTTCAGCTCATGATAAATAGGGGAAAACACGAAAGTGTTGCGTTTATAATTTTGCTCAGTGTATATTTGGCATGAACAGTCATTTTTGGATTGTGCATGGCAAATGTATGTTAGGTCTCTGAGGCTTCACAATGAACCCTTTTCTATAGTTTATTTGTTGAAATTCATCCACAGAGTTTAATTCTCTGTTCTTTTGAAATTGGCAGTATTTAGTAATTGGAAACTTGTATATTTAAATTTAAGCATGAAAGGAGCTGGTCGAAGTTCTAAAACAACATATTTAGTGCTGGATCCAAGATCAACATTTTTAACAACCCTGAATGGCAGGATTCTGTAAATAACTGTGCATCTTTCCCAGCTACAACTTTGTGTTTTCATAACTTGTTTTTCCCAACGTTAAAATTACATACATGGTCAGAAAAAACATAGTATGAAAGTCATTAAAGTTCCACATTTTCAGAAAATGGGACCTCTTTTGTTTTTCCATTTTCAGGCTTTCAGCTCATACTAATAAGAACAATGAATATCTTGTCATTTTAATGTGCTTTTTCGTTTTTTTCAACACAGAGCTCGAAATTTGAAAAACATCAGCCTTCCAATAAGATAAGTGTCTTTGGTTAGGTTATTAGTATCCAAAACTTCCAGAAGCACCAGATATAGAGCCTTCTGGTCCACCCACAGCACTTTGGTTCCACTCCGATGTCATCAGAATGTTTCTAAACCATGAGGAGTTCTCTCAGAATATCGGCACCAAAAGCTGTAGCATAGTAAGTTCCCTGTTATTGTCATTGATTATTATGCTGCAGCTTTTAGTGCCAACCTTATGAGAGTTTCCTTCATGCTGATGGCATGGGGGTTGGTTATTTCTCCCCCAGCCTAAGACGGGAATCTACAAGCCTCTTTAGGGCAGAATGACAGGGCCTCTTTAAAGCCCACCCCCAACCAGTCATACCCACCTTAACCATCTTCCCTTTGCATTCTTTCCATCAAAACCACCACCAATTATTTGGTGCTTCCAAGTATTGTGGAGCATGTGACCTTCTACCAAGATTTAGTGCTAACCCAAACACTTGGCTGTGATGAAGCAAGCAGCAGTAGGGTAAAATGATGAAGGTGGGTTTAACTGTGGATTGAGCTTTAAAGAGATTGTATCACTTTGCCCTGATATTTGTCTTTACCATGAAATATATATTTAATGTTGGGTCCACTTTTAGCCTGGACATTGATTCTTCCTCTAATACGTAAGCCTGCCATACATGGATTGAAATGTGTCTGGTTTAACAGGGAAAAGATGTATTACGATCCTTAAATGGCCAGGCTGATTGTACAACCAGCCTGATGGATTATTCTGCTATATCATTGTATTCTACCGGCTGGGAAGTCTGCCCCCCCCCCCCCCGCTCACTGGCAGAATAAAATATCTTTGCGGGACGCATTCCCCTATCAACCCTGACTGTGTTGATGGGCAATCAAGAACATAGAAAAGGAAAAAAAAGAAAATCGATCATCTATGGTTTGCCTCACTGGGCTTGATTTAACAGCAAATAGACTGTTAATTTTCAAAGGAAGCTGCTTTTTTCAAGGGAATTTGTTCCAGAGCTAAGTGAATGTGGTAAAGTTTAGGCTCCATGTACACAGAAGCTCAAAAACTGTCGTTTTTAAAGCAGCAGAAAAAGCTAGCTTTTATCAGCGTTTTTTTACTAGCTTTTATTAGCGTTTTTCAGTATAGCGTTTTTTAGTGTTTTTTTTTTAATGGACCAAAAAACGCTAAAAAACGCTCGCGGTCAGCGTTTTTGAGCGTTTATGAGCGTTTTTCTGCGTTTTGCGTTTTTTTCTGCCGAAAAACGGCACTTTGAACGCAAATTTCTTGCGTTCAGAAAAAAGCCCATTGACTCCACTGCTCATTAAAGCTAAAAAACGTTATGTGTACATGAACACATAGGCTAACATAGAGTGCAGTTAATGGGCTTTTTAAAAAAACACCAAAACGCCAATAAACTGCAGTTTATCAGCTTCTGTGTACATGGAGCCTTACTGACTTCCACTATCCTAATTATGCACAAACATATGCTGGTGTTTTATTTTTATTTTCTTTGCACGTCATTCAATATTCTTTGCAAAGGGAAATTTCATTACGTTCACTAAGCTCTGGGAAAAATCCCCTTGCAGAGTGCAACTTCCCTTGCAATGTCAATGTTCTATTTTCCGTTAGTAAATCAACTCCCCCCCCACATGTTTTTATATTAAATTAAACATAAACAATATTTGTTTATTCAGTGATGCATTTCTATAAATTATGAATTTTGAACCACCAATTTTTTTTTTATATAGTGTATATAACAAGATGGAAATAAAAAAACGCTTTTGTTAATGGTTTGGTACTGTTTATTTGCTTCTTTTCTGAAGTGTGGCGGTTGCAAGGTAACATTCCTGTTCATTTCCCAGCTGAACAGAGAGACAGGGTTTGCAGAAATATTTGACAGAAATACTTGTGGTTCTGACAGGCTGTACAGAAGCCTCTCAAGTCTCAAAAGAAATTGAGTACTTACTGACAGCTATGACGGGATTCATTTTGGGTGAGAAATGGCATACAGCAAACTCTCTTACATTTGCCCTGTATCCAAGGTAAACCACCTTGGTAAGCACCTCTTGCCTAAACATAGCTCATGTGGTCATTTTGTGTGTGTGGGTATTTCAGAGAATGCAGCCTAGCATGATAAAAATGTGTATATATACTGTGTGTGTGTATAAATATATATATATATATATATATATATATATATATATATATATATACACACACATTCACCGGCCGCTTTATTAGGTACACCTGTTCTATTACTTGGTAAAACAAATTGCTAATCAGCCAATCACATGGCAGTAACTCAATGCATTTAGGCATCTAGACGTGGTGAAGACAACTTGCTGAAGTTCAAACCGTGCATCAAAATGGAGAAGAAAGGTGATTTAAATGACTTTGAATGTGGCATGAATGTTAGTGCCAGATGGGCTGGTCTGAGGATTTCAAACACTGCTGATCTTCTGGGATTTTCACGCACAACCATCTCTAGGGTTTACAGAGAATGGTCCAAGAAAGAGAAAATATCCAGTGAGCGGCAGTTGTTTGGACAAAAATGCCTTGAATGTTGTCAGAGGAGAATGGGAAGACTGGTTTGAGATGATAGAAAGACAACAGTAACTCAAATAACCACTCGTTACAACCAAGGTATGCAGAATACGATCCCTGAATGCACAACCCATTGGACCTTGAAGCAGATTGGCTACAGCAGCAGAAGACCACACCGGGTGCCACTCCTGTCAGCTAAGAACAGGAAACTGAGGTTACAATTCGCACAGGCTCACCAAAATTGGTCAATAGAAGATTGGAAAAACATTGCCTGGTCTGAGGAGTCTCGATTTCAAATGCGACATTCAGATGGTAGGGTCAGAATTTGGCATAAACAACATGAAAGCATGGATCCATCCTGCCTTGTATCAATGGTTCAGGCTGGTGGCGCTGGTGTAATGGCGGGCGGGGATATTTTCCTGGCACACTTTGGGCCCCTTAGTACCAATTGGACATTGTTTAAATGCCACGGCCTACCTGAGTATTGTCCATCCCTTTATGACTACAGTGTACCCATCTTCTGATGACTACTTCGAGCAGGACAATGCACCATGTCACAAAGCTCAAATCATCTCACCACTGGTTTCTTGAACATGACAATGAATCCATTGTACTCCAATGGCCTCCACAGTCACCAGATCTCCATACAATAGAGTACCCTTGTGATGTGGTGGAACAGTGGCGACTGGTGGTATATTTTTTTTGGGGGGGGCGGCAAACAATTCTTAAAGGAGAAGTGTGGCAATCGAACAAACATTCATACTCACCTATACAAAAGGATGGCAACCACCCCAACTTATAGCCAGCCTTTGCAGTAGGTGCACATGGTAGGGCAACACACATCACAAACAATAATTTCCCAGCACACTTACCCAGCTAGCCTGCAAACAAACCAAACTGACCCGGTCTAACAAATCATGTTAAAAACAGGGGGGTTTCATTGCACATATTTGCAAATATATGTGAAACCCATGTCAAGGCTCCTCTGTATACTGCAGTCTTAAAACTATAGTTTCAGCTACCATTGTGTTCTTGCTAGGCGTCCAGTGTGTCCCGGTGCCTTTAAGGATGAGTGGGCTCCCTCCAGGAAAGCCTGTCCTTAATTTATCCACTGTTATATATGCTCAAAACTATAGAATTAGTACTGCAGTATACAGAGGTGCTTTGAAAGGGGCACTGCGGCTTCCACATATATTTGGAAATGTGTGCAACGAAATCTTCTGTTTTTTAATGTGAATTGTAGATAGGGTAATTTTTGTTTGTTTGCAGGCTAACTGGTAAGTGTGTATGAAAATTTTTGTTTGTTTGTGATTCATACTTACCTCCCTGCTGCAGCTGTCCCCCACCAGCTGATGGCACAGTTCTCAGTCTTCCTGGAGTGGAGCAGAGAGCAGTGACTGACAGAGTGCCTGGCTGTAGAGAGGGTGGAAGCAGCTGGCTTAGGCTCACAGGAGCTCACTGAGAGGCTGAGCCATCTGCCGGTCAGGCATCTGGGTGTATCCCGATATTATTGTCACGATCCTTCCAGAGTCTGGGGCAGCTTTGAAATTGTCGGCCGACAACAGACTTTAGCCTGATTCTGGGTCAGAGGTGTGCACTTCTATGACCCAGAAGAGAAGTATGGCCATACTTCTCTTTTAAAGAGAACTAATTAGAAATAGGCAAGTATAAGATTCTAAATCTCCACACTTAAAATATATATACCGTATTTTCCGGCGTATAAGACAACCTTTTATGCTTAAAAATATGCCTCAAAACTCGGGGATCGTCTTATACGCCGGTACCTGTATGCAGAGTCTCAGTCAGACCACGGCTGTCCATTGTTCATAAGGCCGCGCCTCCTCCTCGTGCTGTTCCATGATAGGAGGAACACTCATTTTCCCAGCAGAGCCTCTGTTCAGTGGTCCGCCTATCACGGATGTCTTCTCATCCTTGGCCTCGGACGAGAGGGCATCCGTGATAAGCGAGACACTGAACAGAGGCTCTGCTGGGAAAATGAGTGTTCCGCCTATCACAGAACAGCAGGAGGAGGAAGTGCGGCTTTTGAACAATGGACGCCCGCGGTCTGACTGACTCTGCATACAGGGATAAGGTATGGGATCGTCGAGGTGAGGCATGCAATGGTACAGCGAGGTATGCAATGGCACAGTGAGGCATGCAATGGCACAGTGAGGCATGTAATGGCACAGTGAGGTGAGGCATGCAATGGCACAGTGAGGTGAGGCATGACTAGTCGGAAGGGGGTCGTCTTATAAGGCGAGTATATCCCAAAACCAACATTTTAGCTGGAAAATTAGGGGGTCGTCTTATACGCCCAGTCGCCTTATACGCCGGCAAATACGGTAACTTTAAATCCTTTTTGTTTTTAGTTTTGATAGAGCATGGATGGGTCAGTTGTCTATGCTGCCTCTGGCGAGACACTTTTATTTCTCTTGAGAACCATATCCAACATTTTGGAATAAAGGGGAAATCTTCCAATGGGGACATTTTTTCTATTGATAGCTGCCACCAGGTGTCTAAAGCTGATCAAATATGATTTTATTTTCTTGTTCAATTTCCTTTAGATTTACCTTCAACTGTGTAGTGCAAAGGACTACCTGATTGCAAACAAATTTGAAAGTGTTTAGGTTTGACCTCATATTACTGTATATGATTTTGGTAAATCTAAAGGAAAATTGTACAAGAAAATTGTATAATTTATGAACAGCCTTACTCTTATTTTGAGAGCACTCATTTTGCTCCCTGTTGTGTCTCCTGGGCAGAAGGTGAGGGGAAATTTCCCCAGTGGGACAAGAGCAAATAAAAAAAAAACTGACAAGGATTCTAACATTTCTTACCCTGTACAAAACTAAAAGTTTTGGTTTTAGATCCCCTTTAAGTTGCTTCATTACTTCTCAGGGATAGATGTAAGCCATTCTTCACTTCTTTTAATTTCATTTTAGGACAGACTAAAGTGATAGCTCAATATGAAACTTATGGCGGTTGCCCTGTGACCTGTCTAAGGTCAGGTTTGGTAAATGATATGCCCTCCTGGCTGCTTAACAACAATCCAATGCCCATTATTAAAGCCTTTGATTGTCTTTCATGTAATCTTAACATCAGTTATGTTTTTTTCAATGCCTGTTATGAGTACAGAGCTCAGGCAGGAGATAGGATGGACTTGATGACTTGATGATTGCAAAATTAAGAAACTGTGTGACCAGGCAGTGGTTAAAGTGAATAGAATTCTAGGATGCATCAATAGAGGGGTCACCAGCAGGAGGAAAGAGGTACTAATTTCCCTATGTAGATCCTTAGTTTGACCTCATTTAGAATTCTGTGTCCAGTTATGGAGATCTAACTTACAAAAAGATAAGATAAGAACGAGTACAGAGACAGGCAACAAAAATTGTGAAAGGTTTGGGGGATTGGGGGATAAAACACACTGTATCAGGAGAGACTTCAGGAACTTAATATGTACAGTCTGGAGGAAAAAAGGGAAAGGGGAGACATGATTGACCTTTAACCACTTAAACCCCGGACCATTTGGTAGCTAAAGGACCAGAGGTGAATTCAGAATTTTGCACTGCGCTGCTTTAACTGTAAATTGTGCGGACATGCAATGTTGTACCCAAACAAAATTTGCGTCCTTTTCTTCCCACAAATAGAGCTTTCTTTTAAGGGTATTTGATTGCCTCTGCGATTTTAATTTTTTTGCGATATAAACGGAAAAAGACCGAAAATTTTGAAAAAAAATGATTATTTCTACTTTTTGTTATAAGAAAAATCGAATAAACTGAATTTTAGTCATACATTTAGGCCAAAATGTATTCTGCCACATGTCTTTAGTAAAAAAAATGTCAATAAGCGTATATTTATTGGTTTGCGCAAAAGTTATAGCGTTTACAAACTAGGGTACATTTTCTGGAATTTACACAGCTTTAAATTTATGACTGCCTATCTCATTTCTTGAGGTGCTAAAATGGCAGGACAGTACAAACCCCCCCCAAAACCAAGCTGTTTGCTGAGAGGCATGGTGAGTATTTTACAGCTCTCATTTGTTTTTGAAAATGAAGAAAGACATTTTTTTTTTCTTTTTTTTTTCAATTTTCAAAACTTTGTGACAAAAAGCGAGATCTGCAAAATACTCACAATACCTCTCAGCAAATAGCTTGGGGTGTCTACTTTCCAAAATGGGGTCATTTGGGGGGGGGTTTTGTGCCATCTGGGCATTCCATGGCCTCCGTAACTGTGATAGGCAGTGAGGAGTGAAATCAAAAATTTACACCCTTAGAAAGCCTGAAGGCGGTGATTGGTTTTTGGGGTCCCGTACGCGGCTAGGCTCCCAAAAAGTCTCACACATGTGGTATCCCTGTACTCAGGAGAAGCAACAGAATGTATTTTGGGGTGTAATTCCACATATGCCCATGGCATGTTTGAGCAATATATCATTTAGTGACAACTTTGTGCAAAAAAAAATAAAAAAATTGTATTTTTTCCGTAACTTGTGTCAACATATAAAATATTCCATGGACTCGACGTGCCTCTCAGTATATAGCTTGGGGTGTCTACTTTCCAAAATGGGGTCATTTGGGGGGGTTTTGAACTGTTCTGACATTTTATACACAACATTAGGAAGCTTACAACCACTCTTCTAACCACTTGAAGACAAAGCCCTTTTTGACACTTTTTGTTTACATGAAAACATATTTTTTTTTGCAGGAAAATTATGTTGAACCCCCAAACATTATATATATTTTTAAAGCAAAGGCCCTACAGAATAAAATGGTGGGTGTTGCATTTTTTTTTTCTACACAGTATTTGCGCAGCGATTTTTCAAACGCATTTTTTGGGGAAAAAATACACTTTTTTTAATTTTAATGCACTAAAACACACTATATTGCCCAAATGTTTGATGAAATAAAAAAGATGATCTTAGGCCGAGTACATAGATACCAAACACGACATGCTTTAAAATGTTGCACAAACGCGCATTGGCGACAAACTACATACATTTTTAAAAGCCTTTACAGGTTACCCCATTAGATTTACAGAGGAGGTCTACTACTAAAATGACTGCCCTCGATCTGACCTTTGCGGTGATACCTCACATGCATGGTGCAATTGCTGTTTACATATGACGCCAGACCGACGCTTGTGTTCGCCATTGGGCAAGAGCAGGGCAGGACAGAGGTGCTTTTTTTTTTTTTTTTTTATTATTAATTTTGCTTTTTTATTTTATTTTTAAATTGTTCCTTCCATATTTTTTTTTTTTTTTTTATCATTTTTATTGTTATCTCAGGGAATGTAAATATCCCCTATGATAGCAATAGGTAGTGACAGGTACTCTTTTTTTTTGAAAAAACTGGGGTCTAGACCCTAGATCTTTCCTCTGCCCTCAAAGCATCTGACCACACCAAGATCGGTGTGATAAAATGCTTTCCCAATTTCCCAATGGCGCTTTTTATATCCGGGGGGGGGGACATTCCCTCCCACTGCTTGTAAAAGCAGTCCAGAGGCTAATTAGCCACTAGGATTGCTTTTACATGAAAGTCGGCCGCTGGCTGAAAAGAATGATACCAAGATGATACCTAAACCCGCAGGCATCAATCTGGTATAACCATTCAAAGTCCAGCAACATACCAGTACGTTGCTGGTCCTTGTTGGACATGTATTGTAATCTTTTTTTTTTCATGCAGCCAGGTGGCTGAACGAAAAAAGAGATTGATCGGTGGGTATGCCCACCATTAGAATACCGCCCTTCATCCACCCACTTCTAATGATGGGCATACATGCACCATTTATATATGCCGAAGCATGGGGGCATCCTCCCGCAAAAAAGTTATGCCGCACACACATGGTCGGACTTTTCCACGGGCAAGCCTCCATCGGAATATCGACCGTATGTACGCGGCATTAGGAGCAAAATCACTCCTCCGCCCCTGCTGCCCCAATGCTTTGGCATATTTGCTTTTTTTTTTTAACTGTGGTGGTGAAATCACCTCCTACAGCACTGGAGTCACAGGGATCAGGCCTGTCTCTGCGAATGCTGCAGTTATGTGTGTTGTGTTTTGTAAGTGACAGTGATCGATCGATACTGCACTTGGGTGGCCTGGGCTGGACGGAGGGGCAAAACGCAGGTGCTAGCAGGTATCTGGGCTGATCCCGCTAACACTGCGTTTTTGGGAACCCTAAACTGCTGGGGACGCTAGTATAGATCTGATCAGATCAGATATTGATCTGTTCAGATACTATACCACTAAGGGAGGTGTATGCTTCACGCGTGGGTGTTAGCGTTACTGGCACTAACCTGACGCTGCCTGGGGTGTGACGCAGACCCTCTCTGACGCTAAAACCTAATTGATATCACCCGCCGGGCGATCAGGGGGTTAAACCTTTATTGGGTTATATACGGCGGGTGCCCTGACACTATAAAAAGCAAACTAACTAACCAGCGTCACCCGTAACACTTATATGGTTATTACTGGTGAAAGGGTTAACTAGGGGCAATTAGGGGGTTAAAACCTTTATTAGATAATATATGGGGGTACCTGACGCTATAAAAACCTGCGGCGAACCTAAAAAAAATTACTGGCTACCGATCTGCATCACCGACGCTAAGACAGCGATCAGAAAAATGATCGCTTAGCGACAGTGGTGATAGGGGGTGAAAGGGTTACCTGGGGGGCGATCAAGGGGGTTAAACCTTTATTAGATAATTTATGGGGGTACCTGAAGCTATAAAAACCTGCGGCGAACCTAAAAAAAATTACTGGCTACCGATCTGCATCACCGACGCTAAGACAGCGATCAGAAAAATGATCGCTTAGCAACAGTGGTGATAGGGGGTGAAAGGGTTACCTGGGGGCCGATCAAGGGGTTAAACCTTTATTAGGGGGGGTTAGGGGGCTACACTGGACCTAAAACTAAATGTAGTGACACTTTTACAGTCACAAATGCAATCAGTGACACTGTGACTGGGGGCTGGGGCGTGATCTGGGGGGGCGATTTATGTGCCTATGTGTGCTGGTGTTAGTGTAGTGTTTGTGCACTAACCTTGATGTCTTCTCTTGTACGGCGCTCGGTATATGTGAGCGCCGCACAGGAGATGACATCACTTCCTCCTGTTTCCTCTGTCTGTGTGTACATTCCACAGACAGAGGGGGCATTTCCATTCGCCGGGAGCGATCGCGGGGGTGGCCGGAATCGAACGGCCGTCCCCTCATGTCGGATCGCTCCCCAACGAATTCCGACCGCTCACTGTACAGAAGGGGGGTCTGATTGGACCCCCCAACTGTACAAAGGCAATCACGTACACTGTACGTGATTGTGCCTGTCGGTGCCATTGTGCCGACGTATATATACAGTGAGCGGTCGTTAAGTGGTTAAATACATTAAGGGGGTAAATAAGGTTCAGGAGGGCAGGATTTTCAAAATGAGGTTAAGATCAAGAACGTGGGGACATGACTTTAAACTAGCAGTTTAAAACGAATCTTAGAAAGTATTCGGTTACTGAAAGGGTAGTTGATGCTTGGAACAGACTTCCAGTAGGGTTAGTGAGTCAATCAACCGTAAATGGACTCAAACATGCTTTGGACAAATCTAGATCCTCAGTCACATAGGTTAACGAAAAACCTTTTCCGTGTATCTTCGGACTTACAACCCAACACTCAGCCTGCCCTACTCCGACAGGAAGAAAGGACAGGAAGAAAATATTTTAAAAAATCAAATAATCCATACACACGATCGTTTTTCATGCCATTTTTAAAACTGACGTTTTTCTCGTCATTTTTTTTCTTGTTTCCTCTCAAGCCTGTCTTGCGTACACACCATCATTTTAAAAAATGTTCAAGCAAAGCGCAGTGACGTACAACACGTACGACGGCACTATAAAGGGGAAGTTCCATTCTAATGACGCCACCCTTCATGTTAGTAAAGTTTGTTGAGCGACGATTCGCGCTTTTCAGCCTCGTGCTTTTCAGTCCGTTACAGCGTGACGAATGTGCTATCTCCATTATGAACGCTAGTTTTACCAGAACGAGCGCTCCCGTCTCATACTTGATTCTGAGCATGCGCGTTTTTTTTCACGTCCTTAAAGCATACACACTTTCGTTTTTCACGTCGTTAAAAAAAACGACATGAAAAACGACGTGAAAAAAGAGAGCATGTTCGAAATTTTTAATGGCCGTTTTTCACGTCGTTAAAAATGCTCTGGAGCATACACACGATCAGTTTTAATGGCCATTTTTAAAAATGGCATTTTTAATGGCATGAAAAACGATCGTGTGTATGGGGCATTAGGCTTCCCCAATTTTATTTGTTCAAAAAGGAATATTCAGATTACTGTAAATGTTCATTGGTGACTGGTTCCTTTAATTCTGCTGTAAGCTGCCACTGAAAATATTAGTCTGATTATCTGAATTAACACATTAAAAGAAAAAGAAAAGCACTCAATAAATCATAAAAGTTTGAATGCACAAGGAAAAAAAAAATCTTTATTTTATATGAATATAATTTTTAAATCTTATTGGACTCAACTGAAAATAACTGTCATTTTTTAAAATTAAGCATCCTGGTGTGTTAGCTTCGATAATTGAGCCTTAAGATATGCAGCCCACAGGAACTCCAGGCACCCATTGAACTGTCAGGACCTCCATGCCATTTCCTTCCTCCTTTCACTTCCCAACACCTGCAGATACTGAAGGTGTATTCTGATAGTGTAGAAAGAAGACAGACCAGACAATGCCGAATGCTGAATGCTGATATATAGAATACAAAACCTCCACTGCACATCTTGGAGATCATAACCAACGCATATCGGACATCATGACCACTTCATCAGGGCCCAACATTATTATTTTATTATACAAGATTTATATAGCACCAATAGTTTGTGCAACACTTTACAAGGTCAGGGCGACAGTACAGCCGTGGCCAAAAGTTTTGAGAATGACACAGATATTATTTTCACAAAGTCTGCTGCTGTTTTTATATTTTTTTTGTCAGATGTTTTTATGGCATACTGAAGTATAATTACAAGCATTTCATAAGTGTCAAAGGCTTTTACTGACAATTACATTAAGTTTATGCAAAGAGTCAGTATTTGCAGTGTTGACCCTTATTTTTCAAGACGTCTGCATTTCCCCCTGACATGCTGCCAATCAACTGCCACATCCTGACTAATGGCAGCCCTATTCTTGCATAATCAATGCTTGGAGCTTTGCAAGAATTGTGGGGGCTTTTTGTTCACCCACCTCTTGAGGATTGGCCACAAGTTCTCATTGGGATTAAGGTATGGGTAGTTTGCTGGCCATGGACCTAAAAATTTTAAGTTTTGTTCCCCAAGTCACTTAGTTATCACTTTTTGCATTATGACAAGGTGCTTCATTATGCTGAAAAAGGCATTTGTCTCACCAAACTGTTCTTGGACGGTTGGGAGAAGTTGTTCTTGGAGGATATTTTTGTACCATCCTTTATTTATGGTTGTGTTCTTAGGCAAAATTGTGAGTGAGCCCAGTCCCTTGGCTGAGAAGCAACCCCACACATGAATGGTCATAGGACGCTTTACTGTTGGCATGACACAGGACTTATGGTGGCGCTCACCTTTTCTTCTTCAGACAAGGTTTTTTCTGGATGCCCCAAATAATCGAAAAGAGGATTCATCAGAGAAAATTACTTTACCCCAGTCCTCAGCAGTCCAATCCCTGTACCTTTAGCAGAATATCAGTCTGCCCCTGATGTTTTTCCTGGAGAGAAGTGGCTTCTTTGCTGCTCTTCTTGACACCATGTCACCCTCCAAACCTCTTCTCCTCACTGTGCGTGCAAATGCTCTCACACCTGCCTGCCCGCCATTCCTGAGCAATCTCTGCACTGGTAGTGCTCCGATCCCGCAGCTGAATTAACTGTAGGAGATGATAATGGCACCTAATGAACCTTCTCGGGCACCCTAAAGCCTTCTTTGTGTAGCGGGGTGTTCAATTTAAGGGTAGTGTCTGAGTGGTAGTTAGGCTCAGACACACTGATTGTTAGGGTTAATGGACCATTTCTGTTCATGGGAGATAGTGTTGGTGCACAGTTCCCTGTGGCCTACGGGTGGCGCTGTCGCCATGGGCCAGAGTTGAACCACCAATCCAGGGCTGCACCTTTTGTGTCCCCTCTCGGCAGTAGTACGGCGGGGCGGGGAACCTGCTGTGCCTGTCTGGAGAGGGTATAAAAGGGGCGGACATCTTCCGTTCGAGGTCTTTGTCCACACCCAGGCACCTTCAGCCTGGGTGTGTGTGGTTCGTCCGCGCCCAGGCGCCTTCGGCTTGAGGTACTATTTTAACCACTTCCCGCCCAGTCAATAGGAGATTGACGTCCGGGAAGTGGTTGTGTTATCCACACTGGACGTCTATTGACGTCCTGCAGGATAACAGCCGCCGCTCGCCCGGGGGGCGCGCATCGCGGCGATCGGTGGAGCGGTGTGTCTGTCTGACACACCGCTACACTGATCTCGGTAATGAGCCTCCGGCGGAGGCTTTTTACCACGTGATCAGCCGTGTCCAATCACGGCTGATCACGATGTACACAGGAAGAGCCGTTGATCGGCTCTTCCTCACTCGCGTCTGACAGACGCGAGTAGAGGAGAGCCGAACGGCGGCTCTCCTGCCTGGGGGGGTTCGCGCTGATTGTTTATCAGCGCAGCCCCCCCTCGGATACCCACACTAGACCACCAGGATGCCACCCAGGACCACCAGGGAAGCCCCAAGCCCCAAGCATGTGGATGGCCAGATAAGTCCCCCATGGCCATCCACATGTACAAATACATAAAAAACATATGCCAATCAGTGCCCACAATTGGGCACTGACTGGCACCATCATGGCACGACCACAATGTGTGATGCCCTACTAGTGTCCATCAGTGCCACCTATCAGTGCCCATCCGTGCCCATCTGTGCCCATAAGTGCCCACCTATCAGTGCCACCCATAAGTGCCCATCAGTGCCACCTATAAGTGCCCATCAGTGCCGCCTATGAGTGCCCATCAGTGCCGCCTATGAGTGCCCATTAGTGTCGCCTATGAGTGCCCATCAGTGCCGCATATCAGTGCCCATCAGTGCCGCCTATCAGTGCCCATCAGTGCCACCTCATCAGTGCCACCTCATTGGTGCCACCTCATCGGTGCCCATCAGTGTCGCCTTATCAGTGCCCGTCAGTGCCGCCTTATCAGTGCCCATCATTGAAGTAGAAAAGGTACTTATTTACAAAAAAATTAAGAGAAACAAAGAAAAAAACATTTTTTCAAAATTTCGCTCTTTTTTTTATTTGTTGTGCAAATACCGAAAGAAAGCTCTATTTGTGGGAACAAAATTATAATAAATTTGTTTGGGTACAGTGTAGCATGACAGCGCAATTGTCATTCAAATTGCGACAGCGCTGAAAGCTCAAAATTGGCTTGGGCAGGAAGGTGTATAAGTGCCTGGTATTAAAGCGGTTAAAGGCCCGGGGCCCAGCAACCAGCAACCTTCGGCTGGGGTCTGCTAGGGATTGAGGACTCCCAGGGTGCTGCCTTTCGAAGGGGACCCGTATCTGGGATGAGGAGACCAGGGAGGTAACCCTTTCCGAAGACCCAGCGCAGAGTCGTGGTGACGGTGAGGGCCTCTGGTAACTCTCCGGAGGGATGTTTTCTCCTTGACATGGGCCACATACTTTAAGAAGGAAATTCACCAGGTCAGTGGCAGTGACCCTACTCTCCAGGTCCGTGGCAGTGACCCTACTCGTTCAAGTCAGTGGCAGTGACTTCATAGGGCAAGGCCCTATTCACCAGGTCAGTGGCAGTGACCCTACGTTCCAAGTCAGTGGCAGTGACTTTATTCACCAGGTCTGTGGCAGAGACCAACCTCACGGTCTGTGGCAGAGATCGTGCGCCAAAGCTGTTTGAGAAACCTAAACAGTCTAAAGAGTTAAGCTACGTTTGTGTTGGACCTCCTCCACACCTAAGCTGTCCTGTATCTTCGCTCCAACCTGTCTGCTCTCAAAGAGGCTGTTTATTATCCTGTGTGAAATAAATGTTGAGTTGGACTTTCAGCTAGTGTGGACATTCACATTCCTGGGGAAAACGAGGACTTACATCTATCTAAGGTAGAGGTGAGATCATTCTTCGGAGGACTTTGACTCTGGCCGCAAACAAGGCCCAAAACGAACACCGCTCAACCTCTTTACACAGGAGGGTACGGGCTTGTGGTGCGGTGTGCCTCTCTCTGCCTGCGAGGAGCCTAATTTAATGCAGGTTGGGGAGAGGTGGGTGCGCTACACGTGGGGGCTCAAGTCCGGGATTTGTTTGCGGTTGGAAAGTGTTGAAGAACCCCCCCCAGAGTTTGAACTTTATTCCCCAGTGAAGTTCCGTGGAGGTCGGCCATATTGAGAACTGCGCCACGAGGAGAACCCTGACTGCGTAGTTTGTGGGCGTGACAGAGAGAAAGCCCGCGAACAATGCAGGAGATGGGAGGAGTCTGGCCATGTGTGGAGTTGCACGTGGGGACTTTGGCGCGAAAGGGACAGTGCGCGATGGAACAGCGAATGGATAACATGGCTTCTCATGCCTCATGGGTTCCGGCTACTACTACCATGAAGATGACTTCATTTGCTGCTCCCTTAATGGATACGGGGATTCGGCTCAAGCCCTGAGGACATTTTGCCCTCTACGTTTGCAAAGATGTGGAGGCCCTCGGAGTGATTTGTCCCGGCTGCTCGGGACTGGTGGTACATCTGAAGCCGGGCGATGCAAGCTATGTAAGGAGTTCTTGTTTGAGGTCGAGCAACCAACAGAGAAGCCTCAGGCTTTCCACCTCAATTGCCTTACAGGCGCCACCACTCTGGAAGGAGGAATCAGAGCTTACACAGCCACCCCTGCGCACACTGTCGGGACTTCGGAGGAAGTCACAGATGAGATTGTTCCAGAGATTGAGAGACCGGGGGATGCTGCTTCGGTCACCACAGAGTCCTTTCTCACACCGCCCAAGAGGAAGATCGGTTTTGTGAAAGCTTCCCGCGGCCGTGGTGGAGCTACGCCCCAGCGCCTACTCGGAACGGATGCATCCTAAGGGAAAAGTCCCGGACGTCCTGGTTCAGCTACAAGCCGGGGGAAGAGACTCTGTCCAAGGTCCCAAGTGTTGGGGATTCACATGCCCGCGAAAAGGGGGTGACTCGTCCTCTACCAGAAGTTACCTACCTGCGGAGGAATATGATACCTCCGACCTGGAGTCAATCTCCGATGCGGGAGATGACGCCGCAGTTGATGAACTGCTTGAACGGAAGGGATGGGATAAGATGCCCCTGTCCTCGTCCCATAGAAACAGGGACCCACCCATGTCCACTGGGGATAGCACGCCCCGTGTGGAGGCCTCAAAGCCTGAGGAGGGATCTGTCCCCTTGTCTGCCCTTCCACAGCCGTAGATTCCTGCATCAGCTACTGAAATGGGACGAGTGTCACTGCGGGCCCCTATGTCTGGTCCTGAGGTAGTGAAAGTACCTCGACACCCGGATGCCATAGTTCTACCTGGTATGGGAGACCGTTCCACCATGCCACCATTGTCCAGATTACAGAGGTTATTTAACCAGAAGGTAGCCAGCGAGTATGGATGGGAGTACCCATACCTGCCTAAATAACTCTTGTTTGAAGTAGAGGCCTGCAGACACCGGTGGTACGCGGACTTTACATGGACACACATTAAAGTACCCCAGGCCCGCAGATACTTCTCATGTTCTCCTGCAGCTACTCAGAGATATAAAGACTGTAAGGCTGCCTGGATGCTTGGTCGGCACATATATGTGGACAAGGTGCTCATCTGCCGGAAAGATAAGGACAATGTTGAGTATCACATTGACACTTTCGATAAGCATTGGAAACCGCTGGTGTAGCCAGACCCACACTACTACCTTTAAGAGACTAGACTCTTTTGTGTTGCTTTATTTCTAGAGTGCATCCTCTGGAGCCCAGAAAGTTTGCCCTAACAGAAGGGTATTCTATTCATTGGAGGAGCGGGAGCTGTTGTTTTTTTTTCTCCCCTCTCTCCATGCCGCAAAGATACAAGGACTTTGGGGTGTAGATAGTTCAGGGCCACGGTCAAGAAGAAGAGGATTGTCAAGCACTTGTGTCTCAATCACAGCACTACCACTAGGTGGTGGTGTTGTGCAACTATTGCTTTGCAAATGTGATATATGCAGCTTACCTTTGGAAGGATGGGATTTTCCTCTAGGGGAGAATCTGTTCATTCCAACAAGTGTCATTTTTAGTTGTGTATGTTTTTTTCTTCCCCTGCAGGCGGACGTCCAACAAGGTTACTGAGAATGGGGTGAAGCTTAGTTAGTGCAGGTGGGAGGGAAATGTAAATATTTATTGAAGTATATCATGATGTTTTAATGTGCACGTGTGTGCTATTCTTCTTTATTTTCTATGTTTAACCCCCTTTCCCCATGTATAGGTTCCGGCACAAACAGGCATTTTTTTTGTTTGCTCAAATTGTTTTTTGTGTTTAGTCTCTGGATTGGGCCTATGCTGACTCAGGCTTGAGAGGCATAGGTTTGCTCCAGGCACTGGGGACTAGTGTCTATTTAGTGGGGGGAATGTGTAGCGGGGTGTTCAATTTAAGGGTAGTGTCTGAGTGGTAGTTAGGCTCAGACACACTGATTGTTAGGGTTAATTGACCATTTCTGTTCATGGGAGATAGTGTTGGTGCACAGTTCCTTGTGGCCTATGGGTGGCGCTGTCACCATGGGCCAGGGTTAAACCACCAATCCAGGGCTGCACCTTTTGTGTCCCCTCTCGGCAGTAGTACGGCGGGGCGGGGAACCTGCTGTGCCTGTCGGGAGAGGGTATAAAAGGGGCGGACATCTTCCGTTTGAGGTCTTCGTCCACACCCAGGCACCTTCAGCCTGGGTGTGTGTGGTTCGCTAGCGCCCAGGCGCCTTCGGCCTGGGCGTGAGGAGTGTCGTCTCCAGGTGCCTTAGGCCCGGAGGTGGAGTTCCTGTTCCATCCCCGACACCTTCAGTCTGGGGTGAGGTACTATTTTAAAGGCCCAGGGCTCAGCAACCTTCGGCTGGGGTCCGCTAGGGATCGAGGACTCCCAGGGTGCCGCCTTGCGAGGGGACCCGTATCTGGGATGAGGAGGCCAGGGAGGTAACCCTTTCCGAAGACCCAGCGCAGAGTTGTGGTGATGGTGAGGGCCTCTGGTAAATCTCCGGAGGGATGTTTTCTCCTTGACATGGGCCATATACTTTAAGAAGGAAGTTCACCAGGTCAGTGGCAGTGACCATACTCTCCAGGTCAGTGGCAGTGACCCTACTCGTTCAAGTCAGTGGCAGTGACTTCATAGGGCAAGGCCCTATTCACCAGGTCAGTGGCAGTGACCCTACGTTCCAAGTCAATGGCAGTGACTTTATTCACCAGGTCTGTGGCAGAGACCAACCTCACGGTCTGTGGCAGAGATCGTGCGCCAAAGCTGTTTGAGAAACCTAAACAGTCTAAAGAGTTAAGCTACGTTTGTGCCTGGACCTCCTCCACACCTAAGCTGTCCTATATCTTCGCTCCAACCTGTCTGCTCTCAAAGAGGCTGTTTATTATCCTGTGTGAAATAAATGTTGAGTTGGACTTTCAGCTAGTGTGGACATTCACATTCCTGGGGAAAACGAGGACTTACATCTATCTAAGGTAGAGGTGAGATCATTCTTGGGAGGACTTTGACTCTGGCCACAAACAAGGCCCAAAACGAACACCGCTCAACCTCTTTACTCAGGAGGGTATGGGCTTGTGGTGCGGTGTTCCTCTCTCTGCCTGTGAGGAGCCTAATTTAATGCAGGTTGGGGAGAGGTGGGTACGCTACATTTACAAATGCAGTGGAAATGTTTTTTTATGGGATTGTGTTTGTTTTTATGGCAAAGAGGGACTTTGCAATTAATTGCAATACATCTGATCACTCTTCATAACATTCTGGACTATATTCAAATTGCCATCATAAAAACTGAGACAGCAGACTTTGTGGAAATTAATATTTGTGTGATTCTCAAAACTTTTGGCCATGGCTGTACAGTTACAATACAACTGAAGACAAGAGGGTTAGGAGGGCTCTGCTTACAATCAAAAATAGTGTCCCAATGGTACAAAAGGTAATAAATGAGATGAGCTGATGGAGAAAGAAAAGTTCAGTTGTTAGGTAGAGATAGGATAGGCTTCCCTGAAGAGAGAAGTTTTCAGGGATTGCCTAAAACCATAAGACAACACTATTGTATATATATTTCATGTCTAGTATTTTGTAATTATCAAAATGGTCTGGCTTCCATCCACAATCAATTAGATTGTGTTATATTAGGTTGGTAGGCTGATTTTTTTGTAAATATAGTATAGCTCAACTAGGTGTTGGTTGTCTGGCAGAACAGGAAGTGAGGAGGAATTTCCACTGTGGGGACACAGACAGCATTTAAAACCTGGCAGAGGTTGTAATCCTTTCATACTCTGAACCTAAAACAACACAATTTTGGCTCAAGTTAGGTTTTCTAATTTCCCTTTTAACATCACCTATACATTGAGAGTAAAGAAGTATGCCCTGCATGTTGATATCTCATACATTTTAATGTCTAAGGAATGACACAGCTGTCTGAAAATCCGCACCATCTGTTCAGGGAACTTTTTTGTGTCTCAATTACTTCACTTTATGAAAGTTATTCCTTTAAATCCACCTTCAGATTCACCCTTGTTAAATCCATCCCGTCTTGTGTCGGGATGCTGCTCATTTCTACTGTGTTACAGATGTGGCTTTCAAACTGCAGTAAAAAAACAATAATAAACCTGATTAAGTTAAGAGAACCTGTTAGAGTTTTACTATCTGCATCTGATAATGATTTATCCAAACAGATGTCGGTTTGTATGGTGTCTGCAGCATAGGCCAAATTCATTCATGATGTTGAGAAAAATGCAAGAGGAAAAAGTTGTTACATAGTAAAAAAATAAAAATGCAGAGACCCATATAGAGGCTGAATTTAAATAAATTTTCAGTTATGTGATATCAGTAAACTGAAATCTCATCATAACACATTTATTTAAACTGGCTGCTAAGGCCGGCCATACACAGAGAAACTTTCTGTATTGCAGGAAAGAAATTCGCTCAATTCCCCCATCAACACAGACAGTGTTAATGCAGAAATCCCTCCTGCCAGGCCATTGTTTTCTCCTAGAGGGGGAGACAGTCATTATTGCTAGTGGCTATAGCAGCCTCTAGTGATAATCACAGATAAAACCCAGCATGCTGGTTGTACCCAAGTTGATCGTCTGATCAACTTGGTACATTCAGCCTGCCCATACACGGTACCAATCGTGGCTGGCTCCTGCTGAACCGGCTGAAATTCGAACCCTGTATGGCCGGCCTAAGTTGAGGATCTCCCTTCATTGTAACCTCTAATAAAGAAAGCTACAGCCCCACCATTACCATATACAGTGCATGCAAAAAAGTTTGTTTAATAGCTTGCTCCGCAGATTACCTATCCCTGTCATCATCTGGTTAGGCAACCACTTCTTTATAATATGTCTGGCGTGGTGTATCTATGGTGGAAGGCTTTGCACAGCATCCCCCCACTCTCCCCCTTTTTCCCATATCCCTTCGCTCTCAGCCCCCCCTTTTTTTTTTCTTCCTTTCTTTTCCCGCTTTCTTTCCTTATCCATCATATCTTATACAGTCAGATTTGCAGGAACTCCACTCAAATACATGTAATAATTTTTTATTGTGTCAGGTTTTGTATCCTGAGACAGGGTTGATGGACATTTTCTGTCCCTCTCTGTGTTCTTGTTTTTATAAATACGATTTGGTGATATCCTCTGTTACCATAATTTTGGATGTCAGATTGTCACCCATATGGAATAAGAATCCGTGCATGATGAGAAAATTTTAAATAAAGATTTTTTTTTTTTTTTTTTTACCAAATATGCAAGTTCTTTTGTAGGAGATGACTGAAGTGTAAAAGCAGGCTTTGTGTAGACCTTTTGGGAAAAGCATTAAAAACCAATCACAAAAGCAGATAATAAGAATTGTGCATAGAAGACGCCATTGCCATATTGCAAAAAAGCAAAGTTTGAATTTATTGAGAGTTCTTATGATTTAAAATTGGAAAGACAATGTTTATTTTAATGTAATCCAAAATGGCTTATGAAGCAGGTATACAGGTTATATGGTATTTTTTTTTTTTTTTGCAAAAGAGGAGCCTTTGTTAAAAAATAAATAAAAATGGAGCCTTTAGAAAAAACTGTAAAAAGTCACTGCCACTCCCCGAAACGTTTATAAGAAATTATAATCTCTACTTGCAAAAAATAAAGACTTACACAGAGGATAAACATGCACTCCCAAGGTTTCATGACTCAACCACTTGTTTTTACACCACCCCTGCCACCCACACGAACAATGCCTAAGGCTGGCCATACATTATACAGTATTCTTTTAGATTTACCAAAACCATATAACATGAGGTCATAAATTAACTCTTTCAAATTGTAAGCAATCAGGCAGGCCCTTTCACTACATAGTTGAATGTAAGGTGAAGCAAATTGAACAAGAAAATTGTATAATATATGGCCAGATTAAGTCTTTGTTTTGTGTGATTTATATATTAGAAACTGAAATAGAATTGTTAAGAGATGGAATTTAGAGATCTACCGTATATACTCGAGTATAAGCTGACCCGAATATAAGCCAAGGCACCTAATTTTACCACAAAAAACTGGGAAAACGTCTCGAGTATAAGCCTAGGGTGTCCATCTGCATGCCTCATTGTGCCTCACTGTGTCCATACCTCATTGTGCCTTACTGTGTTTATGCCTAACTGTGTCCATGCCTCACTGTGTCCATGCCTCACTGTGCCCATGCCTCACTGTGCCCATGTCTCACTGTGCCCATGTCTCACTGTGCCCATGTCTCACTGTGCCCAATCTCCCTACCTGATCTCTGGCGCTGTGTGACTAGACTGACGTTTAACATGGGAGTCTATGGAGTCTATGGAAGGGGAAGGGGTGCCCGGATTTGAAAAATCGGTGCTCCCCAGCCGTAGGTCCCCTGGACAACAAACTTTGCACACCTATAGAGGAAGAGTGGGGCTATATGTGTGGCAAGTTTGGGGTCCAGGGGACCTAGGGCCGGCCAGTACCGGGTCCCCAAAATCACAGAAGAAATGACCGTTTAACATTGGAGTCTATGGAAGGGGTGCCCGGCTTTGAAAAATCTGTGCTCCCCGGTCGTAGGTCCCCCGGACAACAAACTTTGCACACTTGTAGAGGAAGAGTGGGACTACGTGTGTGCCAAGGGGACCTACAGCTGACCAGGATCAGGCGCACAAAGTTAAAGATGGACACAGACTCGAGTATAAGCCGAGGGGGGCATTTTCAGCACAAAAAAATGTGCTGAAAAACTCGGCTTATACTCGAGTATATCCGGTAATTGGTTGTGCCTATATAAAATATTGAAAGGCTTTTGTTTAAAACTGTGGAGACCAGTGATGGTGTTTAAATCCCGGAATTACATGCAAAAGATTAATGAGTCATCCAGTGGCTTGATTAGTCACATAAATAGCTTTATACCTCAACTTCCATTAATCTATCAATGTTATCCAGTTTTCTTCATGGCCAATGTAGTGGGGAATTCGGATGAACAAGCACAGCGGTTTGTAGAAAAAAAAACGAATTCGCATTACAACACATCTATAAACAAAACCGCTAAAACTAAATGGAGCATTACAGATTGGTATGTGTTTGCGATACATACACATTCAGAGATATAATCTAGAAATCTATATTATAATTTTTAAATATACAATATATAATTGATATAGTATAATTTTAAATATTATATACTTTATAATTTTATATAATCTATTTAATGTATATATATATATATATATATATATATAATATATATATATATATAATATATAATTTAATTTGTAAAAGGAGATACATACACAGTAACATTTACCTTGCATTTAACACACCTGAATAGAACTTGCAGTGCTTGGCGCAGTTTATTGCAAATTGAAGTGTTTCTACACAAAATATTTTTCATAGTTTTAGAGAGAGTAGGGAAGGGTTAGAACCCCTGTAAAGTTGTTATTGCTGTATGTGTCCCCTTTGTGGGGGATTCATTCTCCCTAACTGTTCTGGTGACCATTGTTACTAAAATAAAAAGTGATGAGAATTCCAACATTTTACAGTTGTTACCGCAACAAAAGGTGAGGGGATATCTCTGAATGGGGACACCTGTTCAGGAGACAGCTGTCTAAGATCTCAATTGACAGAGATTTCTAACCCAAAAAACTTTTTTCCTTGTTTGTTATAAATTAATAAACATGTTAACCACTTAAGCCCCGGACCATTTGGTAGCTAAAGGACCAGAGGTGAATTCAGAATTTTGCACTGCGCTGCTTTAACTGTAAATTGTGCGGACATGCAATGTTGTACCCAAACGAAATTTGCGTCCTTTTCTTCCCACAAATAGAGCTTTCTTTTAATGGTATTTGATTGCCTCTGTGATTTTTATTTTTTGCGATATAAACGGAAAAAGACCGAAAATTGTGAAAAAAAATGATATTTTCTACTTTTTGTTATAAGAAAAATCGAATAAACTCAATTTTAGTCATACATTTAGGCCAAAATTTATTCAGCCACATGTCTTTAGTAAAAAAAAGTCAATAAGTGTATATTTATTGGTTTGCGCAAAAGTTATAGCGTTTACAAACTAGGGTACATTTTCTGGAATTTACACAGCTTTAAATTTATGACTGCCTATCTCATTTCTTGAGGTGCTAAAATGGCAGGGCAGTACAAAACCCCCCCAAATGACCCCATTTTAGAAAGTAGACACCCCAAGGAAATTGCTGAGAGGCATGTTGAGCCCATTGAATATTTATTTTTTTGTCCCAAGTGATTGAATAATGACAAAAAAAAAAAAATTACAAAAAGTTGTCACTAAATGATATATTGCTCACACGTGCCATGGTTATATGTGGAATTGCACCCCAAAATACATTCTGCTGCTTCTCCTGAGTACGGGGATACCACATGTGTGGGACTTTTTAGGAGCCTAGCCACGTACGGGATCCCGGAAACCAAGCACCGCCTTCAGGATTTCTAAGGTCGCAAATTTTTGATTTCACTCCTCACTACCTATCACAGTTTTGAAGGCCATAAAATGCCAAAATAGCACAAAACCCCCCCAAATGACCCCATTTTAGAAAGTAGACACGCCAAGGAAATTGCTGAGAGGCCTGTTGAGCCCATTGAATATTTTTTTTTTCGTCCCAAGTGATTGAATAATGACAAAAAAAAAAAAAAAAAAAATTACAAAAAGTTGTCACTAAATGATATATTGCTCACACATGCCATGGTTATATGTGGAATTGCACCCCAAAATACATTTTGCTGCTTCTCCTGAGTACGGGGATACCACATGTGTGGGACTCTTTAGGAGCCTAGCCGCGTACGGGACCCCGAAACCAATCACCGCCTTCAGGATTTCTAGGCACAAATTTTTGATTTGACTCCTCACTACCTATCACAGTTTCGAAGGCCATAAAATGGCAAAATAGCACAAAACCCCCCCAAATGACCCCATTTTGGAAAGTAGACACCCCAAGCTGTTTGCTGAGAGGAATGGCGAGTATTTTACAGCTCTCATTTGTTTTTGAAAATGAAGAATGAAAATTTTTTTTTTCTTTTTTTTTTTCAATTTTCAAAACTTTGTGACAAAAAGCGAGATCTGCAAAATACTCACAATACCTCTCAGCAAATAGCTTGGGGTGTCTACTTTCCAAAATGGGGTCATTTGGGGGGGTTTTGTGCCATCTGGGCATTACATGGCCTCCGAAACTGTGATAGGCAGTGAGAAGTGAAATCAAAAATTAACACCCTTAGAAAGCCTGAAGGCGGTGATTGGTTTTTGGGGTCCCGTACGCGGCTAGGCTCCCAAAAAGTCTCACACATGTGGTATCCCCGTACTCAGGAGAAGCAACAGAATGTATTTTGGGGTGCAATTCCACATATGCCCATGGCATGTTTGAGCAATATATCATTTAGTGACAACTTTGTGCAAAAAAAAAAAAAATTGTATTTTTTCCGCAACTTGTGTCAACATATAAAATATTCCATGGACTCGACATGCCTCTCAGTATATAGCTTGGGGTGTCTACTTTCCAAAATGGGGTCATTTGGGGGGGTTTTGAACTGTTCTGGCATTTTATACACAACATTAGGAAGCTTACATCCACTCTTCTAACCACTTGAAGACAAAGCCCTTTTTGACACTTTTTGTTTACATGAAAACATATTTTTTTTTTGCAAGAAAATTATGTTGAACCCACAAACATTATATATATTTTTAAAGCAAAGGCCCTACAGAATAAAATGGTGGGTGTTGCATTTTTTGTTTTCTACACAGTATTTGCGCAGCGATTTTTCAAACGCATTTTTTGGGGAAAAAATACACTTTTTTTAATTTTAATGCACTAAAACACACTATATTGCCCAAATGTTTGATGGAATAAAAAAGATGATCTTAGGCCGAGTACATAGATACCAAACACGACATGCTTTAAAATTTCACACAAACGCGCATTGGCGACAAACTACATACATTTTTAAAAGCCTTTAAAAGCCTTTACAGGTTACCCCGTTAGATTTACAGAGGAGGTCTACTGCTAAAATTACTGCCCTCGATCTGACCTTCACGGTGATACCTCACATGCATGGTGCAATTGCTGTTTACATATGACGCCAGACCGACGCTTGCGTTCACCACTGGGCAAGAGCAGGGCAGGACAGGGGTGTTTTTTTTTTTTTTTTTTTTTTATTAATTTTGCTTTTTTATTTTATTTTTAAATTGTTCCTTCCATATTTATTTATTTTTATCATTTTTATTGTTATCTCAGGGAATGTAAATATCCCCTATGATAGCAATAGGTAGTGACAGGTACTCTTTTTTTGAAAAAACTGGGGTCTAGACCCTAGATCTTTCCTCTGCCCTCAAAGCATCTGACCACACCAAGATCGGTGTGATAAAATGCTTTCCCAATTTCCCAATGGCGCTTTTTATATCCGGGGGCGGGGACATTCCCTCCCACTGCTTGTAAAAGCAGTCCAGAGGCTAATTAGCCACTAGGATTGCTTTTACATGAAAGCTGGCCGCTGGCTGAAAAGAATGATACCAAGATGATACCTAAACCCGCAGGCATCATTCTGGTATAAACATTCAAAGTCCAGCAACATACCAGTACGTTGCTGGTCCTTGTTGGACATGTATTGTAATCTTTATTTTTCATGCAGCCAGGTGGCTGAACGAAAAAAGAGATTGATCGGGTGGGTATGCCCACCACTAGAATACCGCCCTTCATCCACCCACTTCTAATGATTGGCATACATGCACCATTTATATATGCCGAAGCATGGGGGCATCCTCCCGCAAAAAAGTTATGCCGCACACACATGGTCGGACTTTTCCACGGGCAAGCCTCCGTCGGAATTTCGACCGTATGTACGCGGCATTAGGAGCAAAATCACTCCTCCGCCCCTGCTGCCCCAATGCTTCGGCATATATGCTTTTTTTTTTAAACTGTGGTGGTGAAATCACCTCCTACAGCACTGGAGTCGCAGGGATCAGGCCTGTCTCTGCGAACGCTGCAGTTATGTGTGTTGTGTTTTGTAAGTGACAGTGATCGATCGATACTGCACTTGGGTGGCCTGGGCTGGACGGAGGGGCAAAACGCAGGTGCTAGCAGGTATCTTGGCTGATCCCGCTAACACTGCGTTTTTGGGAACCCTAAACTGCTGGGGACGCTAGTATAGATCTGATCAGATCAGATATTGATCTGTTCAGATACTATACCACTAAGGGAGGTGTATGCTTCACGCGTGGGTGTTAGCGTTACTGGCACTAACCTGGCGCTGCCTGGGGTGTGACGCAGACCCTCTCTGATGCTAAAACCTAATTGATATCACCCGCCGGGCGATCAGGGGGTTAAACCTTTATTGGGTTATATACGGCGGGTGCCCTGACACTATAAAAAGCAAACTAACTAACCAGCGTCACCCGTAACACTTATATGATGATCACTGGTGAAAGGGTTAACTAGGGGCAATTAGGGGGTTAAAACCTTTATTAGATAATATATGGGGGTACCTGACGCTATAAAAACCTGCGGCGAACCTAAAAAAAAATACTGGCTACCGATCTGCATCACCGACGCTAAGACAGCGATCAGAAAAATGATCGCTTAGCGACAGTGGTGATAGGGGGTGAAAGGGTTACCTGGGGGGCGATCAAGGGGGTTAAACCTTTATTAGATAATTTATGGGGTACCTGACGCTATAAAAAGCTGCGGCGAACCTAAAAAAAATTACTGGCTACCGATCTGCATCACCGACGCTAAGACAGCGATCAGAAAAATGATCGCTTAGCGACAGTGGTGATAGGGGGTGAAAGGGTTACCTGGGGGGCGATCAAGGGGGTTAAACCTAAATTAGATAATTTATGGGGGTACCTGACGCTATAAAAACCTGCGGCGAACCTAAAAAAAAAATACTGGCTACTGATCTGCATCACCGACGCTAAGACAGCGATCAGAAAAATTATCGCTTAGCGACAGTGGTGATAGGGGGTGAAAGGGTTACCTGGGGGGCAATCAAGGGGGTTAAACCTTTATTAGATAATTTATGGGGGTACCTGACGCTATAAAAACCTGCGGCGAACCTAAAAAAAATGACTGGCTACCGATCTGCATCACCGACGCTAAGACAGCGATCAGAAAAATGATCGCTTAGCGACAGTGGTGATAGGGGGTGAAAGGGTTACCTGGGGGGCGATCAAGGGGGTTAAACCTTTATTAGATAATTTATGGGGGTACCTGACGCTATAAAAACCTGCGGCGAACCTAAAAAAAAAATACTGGCTACCGATCTGCATCACCGACGCTAAGACATCGATCAGAAAAATGATCACTTAGCGACAGTGGTGATAGGGGGTGAAAGGGTTACCTGGGGGGCGATCAAGGGGGTTAAACCTTTATTAGATAATTTATGGGGTACCTGACGCTATAAAAAGCTGCGGCGAACCTAAAAGAAATTACTGGCTACCGATCTGCATCACCGACGCTAAGACAGCGATCAGAAAAATGATCGCTTAGCGACAGTGGTGATAGGGGGTGAAAGGGTTACCTGGGGGGCGATCAAGGGGGTTAAACCTAAATTAGATAATTTATGGGGGTACCTGACGCTATAAAAACCTGCGGCGAACCTAAAAAAAAAAATACTGGCTACTGATCTGCATCACCGACGCTAAGACAGCGATCAGAAAAATTATCGCTTAGCGACAGTGGTGATAGGGGGTGAAAGGGTTACCTGGGGGGCAATCAAGGGGGTTAAACCTTTATTAGATAATTTATGGGGGTACCTGACGCTATAAAAACCTGCGGCGAACCTAAAAAAAATTACTGGCTACCGATCTGCATCACCGACGCTAAGACAGCGATCAGAAAAATGATCGCTTAGCGACAGTGGTGATAGGGGGTGAAAGGGTTACCTGGGGGGCGATCAAGGGGGTTAAACCTTTATTAGATAATTTATGGGGGTACCTGACGCTATAAAAACCTGCGGCGAACCTAAAAAAAAAATACTGGCTACCGATCTGCATCACCGACGCTAAGACATCGATCAGAAAAATGATCGCTTAGCGACAGTGGTGATAGGGGGTGAAAGGGTTACCTGGGGGGCGATCAAGGGGGTTAAACCTTAATAGATAATTTATGGGGGTACCTGACGCTATAAAAACCTGCGGCGAACCTAAAAAAAATTACTGGCTACCGATCTGCATCACCGACGCTAAGACAGCGATCAGAAAAATGATCGCTTAGCGACGGCGGTGCTAGGGGGTGAAAGGGTTATCTGGGGGGTGATCAAGGGGTTAAACGTTTATTAGGGGGGGTTAGGGGGCTACACTGGACCTAAAACTAAATGTATTGACACTTTTACAGTCACAAATGTCACTGATTGCAGTGATCAGTAAATAAATGGTCACTGCAATCAGTGACACTGTGACTGGGGGCTGGGGGGTGATCTGGGGGGGCCTGGGGGGGCAATTTATGTGCCTATGTGTCCTGGTGTTAGTGTAGTGTTTGTGCACTAACCTTGATGTCTTCTCTTGTACGGCGCTCGGTATATGTGAGCGCCGCACAAGAGATGACATCACTTCCTCCTGCTTCCTCTGCCTGTGTGTACATTCGACAGACAGAGGGGGCATTTCCATTCGCCGGGAGCAATCGAGGGGGGGTGGCCGGAATCGAACGGCCGTCCCCTCATGTCGGATCGCTCCCCAACGAATTCCGACTGCTCACTGTACAGAAGGGGGGTCCGATTGGACCCCCCAACTGTACAAAGGCAATCACGTATGCTCTACGTGATTGTGCCTGTCGGTGCCATTGTGCCGACGTATATATACAGTGAGCGGTCGTTAAGTGGTTAAACTTACCTGCTCTGTGCAGTGGTTTTGCACAGAGCAGCCCCGATGCTCCCCTTTTTGGCTCCCCCGCCGGCGTTCCTGGCTCCATCCCCCCGGCCAAGTGTCCCCATAGCTATCCACTTTTGTGCGTACTTGCTCCTGAGGTCTGTTCTGTGTATCCACTGGCTCTTATTGACAGCAGTGGGAGCCACTGGCTCCCGCTGCTGTATCTAAGCCAATGAGGAGCAAGAGACCTGAAAGAGCATTGCGTCTTGTGCACATCAATAGATTAGGATTGGGGTCGGCTTGGACAAATGTCAGTATATGTTTCATACCTATGGGATCCCTTTAGAAGCTGGAAATCACTGTAGCAGCTGCCACTACTCTGGTGATCTCCACTAGCTTCTGGGTCCTGTCCCGTGATCCTGCTCTTCTGCATTGTGAACACAGGAGGCCACTCGCTCAGCACTGGCGCCATTTAGGGAACACTGCATTTTCTCAATGAATGCAAAGCATTCTCCGATTAACCACAGTGGAGGGACGGGAAGGTGGCATTACGGTCTGAGGACTTCAGTGACATAATCTCCCCCATTGGAGTATGTAAGCCAGAGAACTAGCATTTTGAGAATGCAAGGTCAGCAATGGCAGTCTTCATATTCTCTCACTACAGGTTTCCTTTTAAGCTTTTACTCTTTATAGCTTTTTCACAAGGAGGTAATCCATGCAGCTATTTGATAAGAAGCCATAGTCTTATCACAAGGGTAAAACTCAATTTAGAATTTTTTTTTTTAGTGGATGTTCTGATTTTATTATAATTGCAATATTTAGTAATTCACTTATTGATTTTACTTCTTTCTTGGAATAACTGTATAATAAGAGTAAAGCCTCGTACACACGGCCGGGAATCCCGTCAGGAAAAAAACGTTGGTTTTCCTGACGGAATTCCTGGCAAGCTTTCCTTGCCAAGCCGTGCATACAGACGGCTATGCAAAAGAACGAGCCTGCGCTCGTCACATTTGATGCCGTCGCCACCATCTTGCTACACTCTACACTACGCTTGTATGCTACCGCGCATGCGTCAGTCTTTTCGAGCATGCGCGGGTTTACCTGGGGACAGGTAAGCATACACACTTACGGTTTTCTCGGCAGGAAACACTCTGCCGAGAATCCCAACAAGAAAATAGAGAGCAGGTTCTCTATTTTTCTTGTCGTGATTCCCGGCAGTTTTCTCGCCGAGAAAGCATACACAAGCACGGTTTTCATGGCAAAAAGCTCTCCCAGCAGCTTTCTTGCCGAAAAAAACGTGCGTGTGTACGAGGCTTAATAGATTATGATTGTCTTATAATGAAGTTGTGTGTATGCGTATTTATAGCATTACGCAATACTTTATTTTACACATTTAAAATTATATTAAATATGATTATGATCACACAACATCTACATACAGTCGAAGTAGGATGTGGAATTTCCTATATAATATCCTATAGAATGCCAGCAAGAATTCTACCATTCCTCTGCTTTACTTTAGAGTGATACAAAGTGACCCTGTAACCATAAAATTACATCTTGTATTACACATTTACTCCCATTACTCTGGATGGAAAAGGGATTTGCAGTGGGCTCCGTTCTCCATCCATACAGACAGGATTAAAGCATCATTGGATAATAAGGTCATATCCCTGACCAAAATTTAAGGTAATTTGTTAGTCATTTACAATAAAAAGATTATACCTCTTGGGAGACTCTCATGATCATATTCTGAGTCTGAGTAATCAGGCTTCAAAACCAAAGCTATTCAGCCCATTGTTGGGATAAGAGAGGAGACTGGAGAATTTACTCTGTAACGGTCTGGCTAGACGGAAAATTAACACCAACATTCTTGAAGTAATGGTCACAATGGCACTAGACTTAGTTCCCATAGTACTGCTTAGTGTTTGTAAAAATAGCTATATGCAAAAAGAATTGTTCTGTGTATGTATTGTATGTTTAGGAGACACTAGAGATACCGTCACATACAACCCCAATTCCCAAAAAGTTGTTGTGTAAAATCTACATAAAAACAGAATGTAATGATTTGCAAATCTCATAAACCCATATTTTATTCACAATAGAAAACATAGCAAATGAGAAAATGTACCATTCTAGCAAAAGAATGGTAGTTTTGAAATTAATGGCAGCAACACATCTCAAAAAAGTTGGGACAGGGCAACAAAAAATGACAGTGTTACCAACAAAGAAGAGCTGGAAGAACATTAGCAACATGTCGGTAACATGATCGGGTATAAAAATAGCATTTTAGAGAGCAGAGTGTTAATCTTTCTTAGGGAAGACCTTTCCATTAGTAGTATTAGAAGATCCTTCACAAAACACACATGCTAAAATGTATTTAATGCTTCCACATGCAGTAAATACTCATGCATATTGTGTACAGTCATAGTTGTCTTTAGATGTAAAAATAGATGTGTCTAAAAATATTGTTTGTCCAGTTGAAGAGAAATTCCAGCTAGACAGATTGATTTTGCTGGCAGCATTTGTCTAAGAAAAATCTTTTGCACAAAAAATATCTTTTCATGGTCCTTGCTTTTGGCATTTCCTCAGGCCATTATTCAGTTTATGTGGGCAATCTTGAGGTAGCCATAAATGCATCATCTAAGGTCAGGCTTAGGCTGCTCTCAGTGCATGTATCTTAATTGTTTCTTTAAATGTAGCCCTCTTGCTGGCTCCACTATCTCGTCCCAGATTCACTTTTCCAACTGTGTAAAAGCAGACAGGCAGACAGTAGCATCCACATTTGCTTTTTCTGAGTTTATTACAGTGTATCTTGGATAGGACATAAGAAGCTGTGGAAAACTTGTGGGAATGTTGCTTAGTAGTAGGAAGATGTTATCTCTTAGCAGCTACTTCTTGAAAAGTCCCTTAGCAACAGTTCTTGGGAATTGAAGAACTGAGGCATCAGAGCAATGTCCCAGGCTGGGTGAACCTCAGTCTCACTGCAAAAAGGGGTTAACAAACTGAATTCACCCAGATTCTACTCTCAGGTCTGTACTCACAAGTCCTTGGATGCTTGGGTGCCTCTCTGAGTCAGGCAGACAGCTGCTTAGTGGACTCACCTGACTGGATTCTAGGAGAAATACCCCGTTTCTAGCTTGAAGTCTCTCTAAAGGTAGGGCCCCAGCCTCAGTCCTTGCTTGGCTCCTGGCAAAGGTGCCGGGTTGCCTGGGAGGGCAGCAGCCCTCCAGGCTGGGTGCGTCTTCTACTGGACAAGGACCTTGCCCGCTGCAGACTATTTATGTTCTCTCCAGCCACCTTCTGAGCACGCCCCCTCAGGGACTGGCTGGGACCTAATAAATATTCAAGCTGCCCATTCAGCCTACTCCACTCCTATGTTCTGGATCTTTCCAAAAAGCAGAGAGAAGCCGTCGAGTGTGCAGCCTGTGGGACCTTATCAGCCCAGGGCAATCAGAAGCAGCTCCACTGATTACAAAAGAGCACAAAAAAAACTAAATTTATCTGACAGCCTAGCACCTAACTAGGAGGGTGCTACATATATTTTATCCACAAATCCTATTTTTCTTCATAAGCTTTACAAGCCTTATGTGAGGGGTTTAGTAATCTGAATCATTCACAAGGAAACCTAGGGAGGAGCTTAGGGCTCAGTGAATGTCCAGGGGGCCCAGCTACAACCTTTATACTCATGCCATGAACCAAGTAGATAACACAATTAGTCTAAGCTGTACATCTACTTGCCATTTCACTAGGGAAGATGCACTTACAGGCAGCTGGTGTCTAGTGAGGCCATAGCAGTACAGGCTTTGCAAATGGCACAGCTTCTCTGTGCCTTTTGTGAATCTTATCAACAATCAAAGGGTTGGACAGACCAGAGCTTAATACCTTGCCTTGGACCCTATTCTGCCCTGATCAATATTGTGGTAATCCTCAGTATACAATTACTTTAGACTAATGTTGCAGGTTTATGATTGCTTGTAAATACATTAACCACAAATCGCTATGTGTATAGCTAATTTAGGACTTTAAAATAAGCTAGGGATCTTAGGAAACACAAACATTCATTCTACTGAGAAAGATCACTTGTATGTTCTTAAATGCCACTAGAAAAATTGTTCTTCGGGCAGGGGTGTTGCTAGGACCAGGGGCACCCCTGGGCATTCCAAGAGTAAAATGTTCCAGTGAATGTAGTGCTGTGAACAGTGGGTGAGGCCACACTGAGCTGAGAGTGGGAGCTACTTTAAAGGGCAGGATTAAACAGAACCAAATGTATCAGGATCCTTGTACCTACAAAATATGTTTTAATTATTGTGCCGCTAGTGTCACACAGGCATATAAACCTTAGCACAATTATTCCTAAAGTTTTGTCCAGCCAAAACTTTTTTTCTTTGTTTTGAAAAGAGTGGGGAAGGTTTAGAACCTATGTCAGGCTTTTATTGCAATCCAAGGCTCAGTTAAAAAGGAAAACTCTACAGCAACACTAACAGAAAAAATATGTTTTTATATTTGTTCTATAGTAGAGTGGAGGAAGCTAGAACCTCTGTCTGATCTTTATTTCAGTCTGGGTCCCTGTTGCAGATGTTTCTCACTTTCTGGTGAAAGTGTTGTCCATAGGACAGGAAGAAGTGAGGTTAAAGTGGAGTTCCACCCTAAAATAAAAAAAAATCACAAAAACCTGCAAAAAAATAGAAAAAAAAATAGAAAAAAATTATAACTTTTTACTCACCAGAAAAGGCGGTTGCTATGCAGAAGTTCCTAATCTGCCTCTTCATCCACCTTGGCAGGTCTTCTTCCTCGTCCTCCTCGCGTTGTCTTCTGGTGAATGGGGAGCGCTGCCTTCTGGGAACTGTGTGTATCCCAGAGAGCAGCCTGCCCATTCACAAAGCGCCACGTGAATCGCGCATGTGCAGTAGGAAATGGGCAGTGAAGCCGCAAGGCTTCACTGCCTGTTTCTCTCAGTAAGGATGGAGGCGCCGGGAGCTTCCAGGATCAAGCGATCGGCCTCAGGGGGGCCGACTTCACTGGTGCCTATTACAGGTAAGTGTCCTTATTAAAAGCCAGCAGCTACAGTGTTTGTAGCTGCTGACTTTCAAAAAAATATATATCGTGGGTGGAACCCCGCTTTAAATCTCCCTAAGGGGGCGGTAAAACCCCAACGAGTGTTCTAAATCAGTGTTTCTCAAACTTTTTCAGTCATGGCACCCTTTAAAATTATGAACAATCTTGAGGCACCTCATTCTAAAATGTAAGAAATTAAACTAATAGTTTTACATAACAAAGCCATATCCACACACATAGGACACCCAACATTAAAGGTGATTTATTCTTACAAAGCAAATACACCTTTGTACACTGGTAGTGACTAGTATTCCAATGTTTCTCTTCTCCCTCAGTTGCAGGGACAGGGAAGGGCAAATAAAAATGCTGTGCAGGCGCCCAATGTTCTCCTTATCAACCGGTGATGTCATTGGATGTTAGGACACTGTCGGCTATAAGGTTATTTTTGGGTAATTTTTATGAATTTTTCCAAGGCACCCCTGAAGAAACCTGAAGCCACTGGTTGTAAAAAGCTGTTATAAACAATTTCCACTCTATCCAAAACTTAAAGAAAATTATTTTTGCTCAACATTCACTTATATATGCTTTTTATGAACACAGAATATAGACAGAGCTCAACAGGTTGTCTGAGCACACAATAGTCAGGGACTAGCAACCAGCAACTGTTGAGACAACGAACACTTTAATCAGGAGTATGGAATTACAATATAGCATATAGGGTGCAGGGGTTAAGGCAGGGGTTCTCAACATTTTGAAGAGCGAGGGCCATTTAAGTGATTTAATGTTAAAATACGCCGTTAAAGTCTATGGGACACGAACATGAAAAATCTAAAGTGCTAATTTTAAAGGCTTATATGCAAGTTATTGTCATAAAAAGTGTTTGGGGACCCGGGTCCTGCCCCAGGGGACATGTATCAATGCAAAAAAAGTTTTAAAAACTGCTTTTTTTTCAGGAGCAGTGATTTTAATAATGCTTAAAGTGAAACAATAAAAGTGAAATATTCCTTTAAATTTCGTACCTGAGGGGTGTGTATAGTATGCCTGTAAAGTAGCGCTTGTTTCCCGTGCTTAGTGCTGTCCCTGCACAAAATGTCATTTCTGCAGGAAAAAAGTAATTTAAAAGTACTCACGGCTATAATGAATTGTCGGCTCCCGGCAATACAGAGAAAAGTCATTGATAAAAAAAGAAAAAAATGCGTGGAGGTCCCCCCAAATTCAATTGCCAGGCCCTTCAGGTCTGGTATGGATATTAAGGGAACCCCTGCGCCAAATTTAAAAAAAAGTGGGGTTCCCCCAAATATCCATACCAGACCCTTCAGGTCTGGTATGGATTTTAAGGGGAACTCCGAGCCAAAAAAAAAAAAATAGCATGGAGTTCCCCCCAAAAATCCATACCAGACCCTTATCTGAGCACGCAGCCTGGCAGGCCGCAGGAAAAAGATAGGGGGAGAGAGAGCGCCCCCCCTCCTGAACCGTACCAGGCCACATGCCCTCAACATGGGGAGACTGCTTTGGGGTCTGGACCCAAAAGCACCATGGCGGAGGGCTTATCGTAATCTGGAAGACCCCTTTAACAAAGGGGACCCCCAGATCCCCTCCCCCCTATGTGAATTGGTAAGGGATACATTGTACCCCTACCGTTTCACAAAGAAAGTGTAAAAAATAAAAAAAAAACACACAGACACAGTTGGGATAAGTCCTTTATTAAAAATAAAACAAATAAAAATCAAAAAAAGATTTCAGCGGTGGTAATCCCCTCTCGATCTCCACTCCAGTGATGTTGGTATCCAGCGACGGATGATCTGCAGGCTCCAGCGATGATGTCCAGCGAGGAACAGCACACGGTCCTGTCTCCACCGGAGACACCCCAGGAATGACGTTGCGGCAGCCTGACAGGTCTTATGTAGCTGAGGACGGGGCCACCCATCACGTGACCCTGTTCCCGTCTGACGCAAGGGGAAACCCAGGCTTTCCCAGTGACGTGCTGGTGACCCCGCCCCCTTCTGTTGCAACGGGAAACCTGCGTTACATCAGAGGGGGGCGGGGTCACCCCGTCACGTTACTGGGAAAGCCCTGGTTTCCCCTTGTGTCAGAGGGGGACGGGGTCACGTGACAGGTGGCCCCGTCCTCAGCTACATAAGACCTGTCAGGCTGCCGCAACGTCATTCCCGGGGTGTCTCCGGTGGAGACAGGACCGTATGCATGTTCCTCGCTGGACATCATTGCTGGAGCCTGCAGATCATCCGTCGCTGGATACCGACATCACTGGAGTGGAGATCGAGAGTGGATTACCACAGCTGGAATCTTTTTTTTATTTTTATTTTTAATAAAGGACTTATCCCAACTGTGTCTGTGTGTTTTTTTTTTAAATTAACACTTTCTTTGTGAAATGGTAGGCATACAATGTACCCCTTACCAATTCACATAGGGGGGGCCGGGATCTGGGGGTTCCCTTTGTTAAAGTGGTCTTCCAGATTCTGATAAGCCCCCCGCCCGCAGACCCCCACAACCACCGGGCAAGGGTTGTGGGGATGAGGCCCTTGTCCCCATCAACATGGGGACATGGTGCTTCGGGGTCCAGACCCTAAAACATCCTCCCCATGTTGAGGGCATGTGGCCAGGTACGGTTCAGGAGGGGGGGCGCTCTCTCGTCCCCCCTCTTTTCCTGCGGCCTGCCAGGTTGCGTGCTTGGATAAGGGTCTGGTATGGATTTTTGGGGGGAACTCCACACCATTTTTTTTTTAATTTGGCATTGAGTTCCCCTTAAAATCCATACCAGACCTGAAGGGCCTGGTATGGATATTTGGGGGGAACCCCACGTCTTTTTTTTTTTTATTTGGTGCAGGGTTGAATTTGAGGGTCTCACTTGCACGTATGGTGGACGTGCCCGATAACACAACTTTTCTGGAAAGAAATCTTTGCAATGGCGTCTAAAATGTTCCGACAGCAGATACAGCCTGACCCGTTTACGGCACTACTTAACCTAAAACCGGAAAGCTTAACATTTTTTCAATTTAAACTCTTTACTCCACTTTTAACTGCAGCAAAACAAATGATAGCCAAAGCATGGAAATCCCCAACATTAGGGTTGGCAGAAACAATTCACAGAATGAACACCACAATGTCACACGCCAAAATGATAGCCACTGACGAAGACCAATTCCCAAAATTCAAAAAACTTTGGCTCCCATGGATAAAACACTATTTACCTTCGTATTTTAACGATGAGGTCCTTTTGCCATGGTAGCGGATTAATAGCTTCAATGCAAATCCCATGTACCTAAGGAATGGTAAACCATACGCATCGTACTGGTTCATGGACTGACCTTGTGGACTTTCTCGCTCTCTCACTATTTTCTTTCTCTCTTTACTCTCCTTTCTTTTTATTATAAGTAATATTGTTCTTCACTACAATTAACATAAGTTATTATACCACAATCTTTGTGTATAACATAATGACAATTTGTTACACGTTAAGACACGGTGGGCATGAATACCATGTTACCCACCGACTATCTAGTTAGTGAAGATCTAATTAATTTAATTAAAATATTTTATGTTATGTATTATTTACTTATAGAATATTTTTTATGTAAATTTTATTTATCTGTATCCTTGCATAAATAACCAAAGTATGTATTTATTATTATGCAACCAATAAATATTATTGACAAGGGAATTTGGGGGGACCCCCACGCATTTTTTTTTTTTTATCAATGACTTTCAATGACTTTTCTCTGTATTGCCAGAAGCCGACAAGTACTTTTCAATGACTTTTTTTCCTTCCAAATTGTTTGCTGTTCGGCGAACGGGCGAACAGGCAATGTTCGAGTCGAACATGAGTTTGACTCGAACTCGAAGCTCATCCCTAGTCAGGAGTATGTAATGTATACAGAATGTAACATAATCTTTACTACTGCACTATGTATGCTGTGCTACACATTGCACATTCCTAACTGCTGCACTTCCAACTTCTGGAACAAAGCCACTTCGCCAAAGCCACCTTTTCTGCACCCCTCTTTTACCCCTAATTTCTGCACCCCCTGGTTACTGCTAACCTCTGCCTGCACCCTTTCTCCACTGCTAACCTCTGCACCCCTTGCTCACAGTTCACCCCAGCACCCTTTGTCCACCACTCACATCTCTACCACTGCTCACCTATGCACTTCTCCTTCCACCACCACTACACCCTCCCATCCCCATGGACCCCCAAGCACTGTATTACCTGTACATCTCTTTCAGAGCTGAACTTTCTTCACACCTTTCCATCGTGCTCATTTCCTCTGTGTATCTCTGGGCTGGTACTGTTACACAGTGTTTATTGTGCATATTTAGGCAAGAACATTTTTTAAAGGGTCCCTTTAAACAGAAGATTTATTTCTTGGTGACATCTACTTTGAGGTTTTATTAAAACCAGAACAGTAATTTCTGGCACAAGAGTCTTAGGAGGATAGTTTCAGTGCCTGCACTTTCCATTATTAAATATCTTGGCATTGTGACTCTACCTTGTAAATGTACACTTGATCAGCTATATAGTGACTATGCCTGGGCATTGCCTTCTCTGTATAGTTGTAAAGAAAACCTTGAAAGGCACAATGAATTTATTGGCTTTCATTTGCAGATTATTAAATGCTACAATTTTTGTTGATGAGGTGTGTTTTTGGTCATGGTTACACGTTTATTACACTAGTGTTGTTTTTGGAGTAATTATGTAGTGTACTTATGTTGCAGTTTCTTTATTATGAGATCTATCTTTCTCTTGGAGGGATCATCTGGATGCTGATTAAAAGTTACAGTAATAAAATATTTCTTTGCTCTGTTTCGTTAGTTTATCAAAATTAGTTTGGAAATGACTGATTTTCTATTCTGCCCAACCAATGGAACTGCCAGATGAAGTACCCAATATAAATAAGTAGCAGTGATTCTAAAGACTAGCTTATCCTAGTGGCCGGCTACTAGACTATTAAAGGTTAACTTGAAGGTTCAAGGTAATAAAAACACAATTTAATCGAGTTATGTATTCAGTAAAAATCAATACATACCCCATCAATACCCCCAACGGAGCCGCTGTTTCTCAGGTCTCCTGTTTCCTGTGCCCATGACTCTGTAATTAGCACCACAAATGCTGACACAGCTGGGCTGAAGGGGAATATCTATTGCCAACAGTTTACGGTAAGTAAACAATAGTGATTGTTCAGCAAATATGTAAAATAATGGCAACTAAGGTGTACTGTACAGATGGTGACAACAAGGAGAATAAAGATCAGTCCCAGAAACCTATACTGCCTAATAAAAGTGGTACCACAGTAGTATTTTGGCAGTCTATATTAAACGTTCAAGCCCAAAGTGATGTTGGAGAACTCCATACACTGTTAAAGGGTGCCCTCATTGTGACTCACACAGGTGATGTTGTTCCTTTAACAGTGTGTAGTGGAACTGGCCAGTGGCCTCTCACCCACTCTTGTGATGACAGCAGATGACCTCTCTCCATTGCCCATCAGTGACTCTATCCAATCCGTGACCGAAAATCCTTCCCCCGACAGCTGGGCTGTACCCAGTCAGGGTCACTGACGATCTCTGGTATCAAGGTGTGTCCTCTCCGGTGCCTCTCTCTGTTCCAGATGTGGCAATAAGCGTTTCATCAGTGATTAGACATACACTTTCATAATGACCTTCTTGCATCTGCCACAGCCTGAGAACAATCCTCATTTTTTCCTCTCTGCTCAAAGCTCTAATGACTCTATCTCTAGTTCCTTTTGCTCAGTCCATAAAGAATCTTAGTCTCTATGGAACTACCTCTCACACAATCCTCTGTTCCTCCCAGCATTCACATTGGTTCAACCAGTACACATCCCCTTTCTCTGTGTAGTGGTCAGACCTAGCAGGCTACACAAGTTCTGTAATTTCAGTCTCCAATTATATCTGTGGTTGTCGCTCTGCACAAGCAAGGCAGCAGCAAAAACAATGAAACTGCAGTCGCTCCTCTCTGCCAAAATTGCAGACCGGGGCTACAGATGGATGTTAAATACATAACAAATAAATATATAAATCTGTCTTTAAATTAGCTTTCTGGAACCTACTGTACATCAAGACTCAGACTTAAGCCTGGTACACACTAGAAGAAACGGAGAGATCGCCATAGTAACACAAGCGATGTTAGTGTGGCGATCTCTTCCGCTGTGCTATTGTGTTCTGACGGGGACCGATCGGATGCGGGTTGGTTGCTGGTTTACCAACATGCCTGTTCAGTAGTCTCACTACCGGCTTCTATAGAACAGACAGCTGTACACATGGGCGGAAAGTTGGCCGATTCCTACTAAACCTGCTGATTTCAGCTGATTTTCAGCCTGTGTGTGCAAGGCACGAGAAGTATGTTGAGCCAATTATTGCTTCAATATTTGTCCATTGTGCTGTCAACATGCTTACAGGAGAGAACAATATTATGACCTGACCGTGTGGTGGAACTCCTTAGTTGTTCAGTTTGGCTGAAAGTGAGTCAATAAATTAAAACATACCTAAATCTAAAAATACTATTTTAATACAGCTGCAGCTTACCAGTCCTTAAATTAGGTTTCTGCAGTAATTTTCCTTTTCAGGCTTTTCCTTTGTTTTCCTCCTATTCGTAATACTTTAAATAGCGTACTTCCTGTCCCTATGGAGGAAACCATGGTTGCCACCCAAGCTAGACTTTACATGTGTACCATTGTTCATCTCCGTTACATGGGGGCTGATAGGATTAGTAATTTACAGAGGAAAGATAACATTGTTTTTGCTGTCTACTCAATTCATAGAAAGTGTAAATGGCACTGGATTGTCTAGAAGGATAAACAGGTATTTTCTGTACTTGCTGAAAAGGACGTATATTTACCTGTATCCTGGGACCACTGCTGGAGTTGTTTACAACCTGCCAGTGAAATCTCTGTGCTAGCCGCCCCTGTGCAGTCGATCCCTGTAGACTTTTCTGACGCCATCTTCTGAGTGTCTTTAGCCAGAAGAGAGTTTAGTGTAGGTCAGGTGTCAGAAAGGGTAAATGCACTTTCTGTTAAACTGCGCTCTTAGCGCATGGCTAAGAGCCAAGGCCTGCTTTGCCAACCCCCATGGAGCGATAGAAGTGGAAAGCAGTGACTGATTCTGCAGTATAGAGTAGGGATGAGCTTCGTGTTCGAGTCGAACATACGTTCGACTCGAACATTGGCTGTTCGATCGTTCGACGAAGATCGAACGATTTGGGCCGTTCGCGCCAAATTCGAGTGACGCGAACGGCCCACAATGCACTACGCCATCGCAGTGTCATCCAGGCGCTGTGATTGGCCAAGCATGCACTGTGACCCCGCATGCTTGGCCAATCACAGCGCCGGCAGCGAGGAGAGCAATGATTGGCCACAGGCAGGATGCCTGTGGCCAATTATTGCTGAGGGTGTTTAGTACACGCCCCACACTATAAAAGGCCGCCAGCACGGCGGCCTAGTGTAGTGTGTTCCGGAGCAGGGATAGAGTAGCATAGGCAGGGACAGTGACTGTTATTTCTTTCTTGCTTAACCTGGATTCCTTTAGTTTAGGGAAAGAGAAGGATAGGTAGGGAGAGTGTCAGTGTGTTTTGTGCTTCTGCTATAGTGTGCTTAAAAAAAAACATTTATTCTAGGGACAGAAAACTCTAGGTAGGGACAGTGTCAGTTTCTTTCACTCTGCAAGTCCTTGTTTCCAGGGACCTGGAAGGACAGTGAGTGAATTGTCCTTTTGCTATATTGTGATTAAAAAAAACATTTATTCTAGGGACAGAAAACTCTAGGTAGGGACAGTGTCAGTTTCTTTCACTCTGCAAGTCCTTGTTTCCAGGGACCTGGAAGGACAGTGAGTGAATTGTCCTTTTGCTATATTGTGATTAAAAAAAACATTTATTCTAGGGACAGAAAACTCTAGGTAGGGACAGTGTCAGTTTCTTTCACTCTGCAAGTCCTTGTTTCCAGGGACCTGGAAGGACAGTGAGTGAATTGTCCTTTTGCTATATTGTGATTAAAAAAAACATTTATTCTAGGGACAGAAAACTCTAGGTAGGGACAGTGTCAGTTTCTTTCACTCTGCAAGTCCTTGTTTCCAGGGACCTGGAAGGACAGTGAGTGAATTGTCCTTTTGCTATATTGTGATTAAAAAAAACATTTTTTTCTAGGGACAGAAAACTGTAGGTAGGGAGAGTATTTTTTTTCTTTCACTCTGCAAGTCCTTGTTTCCAGGGACCTGTAAGGACAGTGAGTTAATTGTCCTTGTGCTATATTGTGCTGAAAAAAACATTTATTCCAGGGACAGAAAACTCTAGGTAGGGACAGTGTCAGTTTCTTTCACTCTGCAAGTCCTTGTTTCCAGGGACCTGGAAGGACAGTGAGTGAATTGTCCTTTTGCTATATTGTGATTAAAAAAAACATTTTTTTCTAGGGACAGAAAACTGTAGGTAGGGAGAGTGTTTTTTTTCTTTCACTCTGCAAGTCCTTGTTTCCAGGGACCTGTAAGGACAGTGAGTTAATTTTCCTTGTGCTATATTGTGATTAAAAAAAACATTTATTCTAGGGACAGAAAACTCTAGGTAGGGACAGTGTCAGTTTCTTTCACTCTGCAAGTCCTTGTTTCCAGGGACCTGGAAGGACAGTGAGTGAATTGTCCTTTTGCTATATTGTGATTAAAAAAAACATTTATTCTAGGGACAGAAAACTCTAGGTAGGGACAGTGTCAGTTTCTTTCACTCTGCAAGTCCTTGTTTCCAGGGACCTGGAAGGACAGTGAGTGAATTGTCCTTTTGCTATATTGTGATTAAAAAAAACATTTTTTTCTAGGGACAGAAAACTGTAGGTAGGGAGAGTATTTTTTTTCTTTCACTCTGCAAGTCCTTGTTTCCAGGGACCTGTAAGGACAGTGAGTTAATTGTCCTTGTGCTATATTGTGCTGAAAAAAACATTTATTCCAGGGACAGAAAACTCTAGGTAGGGACAGTGTCAGTTTCTTTCACTCTGCAAGTCCTTGTTTCCAGGGACCTGGAAGGACAGTGAGTGAATTGTCCTTTTGCTATATTGTGATAAAAAAAAACATTTTTTTCTAGGGACAGAAAACTGTAGGTAGGGAGAGTGTTTTTTTTCTTTCACTCTGCAAGTCCTTGTTTCCAGGGACCTGTAAGGACAGTGAGTTAATTTTCCTTGTGCTATATTGTGATTAAAAAAAACATTTATTCTAGGGACAGAAAACTCTAGGTAGGGACAGTGTCAGTTTCTTTCACTCTGCAAGTCCTTGTTTCCAGGGACCTGGAAGGACAGTGAGTGAATTGTCCTTTTGCTATATTGTGATTAAAAAAAACATTTTTTTCTAGGGACAGAAAACTGTAGGTAGGGAGAGTGTTTTTTTTCTTTCACTCTGCAAGTCCTTGTTTCCAGGGACCTGTAAGGACAGTGAGTTAATTTTCCTTGTGCTATATTGTGATTAAAAAAAACATTTATTCTAGGGACAGAAAACTCTAGGTAGGGACAGTGTCAGTTTCTTTCACTCTGCAAGTCCTTGTTTCCAGGGACCTGGAAGGACAGTGAGTGAATTGTCCTTTTGCTATATTGTGATTAAAAAAAACATTTATTCTAGGGACAGAAAACTCTAGGTAGGGACAGTGTCAGTTTCTTTCACTCTGCAAGTCCTTGTTTCCAGGGACCTGGAAGGACAGTGAGTGAATTGTCCTTTTGCTATATTGTGATTAAAAAAAACATTTTTTTCTAGGGACAGAAAACTGTAGGTAGGGAGAGTATTTTTTTTCTTTCACTCTGCAAGTCCTTGTTTCCAGGGACCTGTAAGGACAGTGAGTTAATTGTCCTTGTGCTATATTGTGCTGAAAAAAACATTTATTCCAGGGACAGAAAACTCTAGGTAGGGACAGTGTCAGTTTCTTTCACTCTGCAAGTCCTTGTTTCCAGGGACCTGGAAGGACAGTGAGTGAATTGTCCTTTTGCTATATTGTGATTAAAAAAAACATTTTTTTCTAGGGACAGAAAACTGTAGGTAGGGAGAGTATTTTTTTTCTTTCACTCTGCAAGTCCTTGTTTCCAGGGACCTGTAAGGACAGTGAGTTAATTGTCCTTGTGCTATATTGTGCTGAAAAAAACATTTATTCCAGGGACAGAAAACTCTAGGTAGGGACAGTGTCAGTTTCTTTCACTCTGCAAGTCCTTGTTTCCAGGGACCTGGAAGGACAGTGAGTGAATTGTCCTTTTGCTATATTGTGATTAAAAAAAACATTTTTTTCTAGGGACAGAAAACTGTAGGTAGGGAGAGTGTTTTTTTTCTTTCACTCTGCAAGTCCTTGTTTCCAGGGACCTGTAAGGACAGTGAGTTAATTTTCCTTGTGCTATATTGTGATTAAAAAAAACATTTATTCTAGGGACAGAAAACTCTAGGTAGGGACAGTGTCAGTTTCTTTCACTCTGCAAGTCCTTATTTCCAGGGACCTGGAAGGACAGTGAGTGAATTGTCCTTTTGCTATATTGTGATTAAAAAAAACATTTTTTTCTAGGGACAGAAAACTGTAGGTAGGGAGAGTATTTTTTTTCTTTCACTCTGCAAGTCCTTGTTTCCAGGGACCTGTAAGGACAGTGAGTTAATTGTCCTTGTGCTATATTGTGCTGAAAAAAACATTTATTCCAGGGACAGAAAACTCTAGGTAGGGACAGTGTCAGTTTCTTTCACTCTGCAAGTCCTTGTTTCCAGGGACCTGGAAGGACAGTGAGTGAATTGTCCTTTTGCTATATTGTGATTAAAAAAAACATTTTTTTCTAGGGACAGAAAACTGTAGGTAGGGAGAGTGTTTTTTTTCTTTCACTCTGCAAGTCCTTGTTTCCAGGGACCTGTAAGGACAGTGAGTTAATTTTCCTTGTGCTATATTGTGATTAAAAAAAACATTTTTTCTAGGGACAGAAAACTGTAGGTAGGGAGAGTGTTTTTTTTCTTTCACTCTGCAAGTCCTTGTTTCCAGGGACAGAGAAGGACACCTGAAGGTAGCCCTTATTGCTTTTTTCCCATCTCCCTGCAGGCCATCTATTAGAATGTCTGGAAGGCAAACAAGGAGAGGCAGACAGTCAGGAGGCAATAAAAGAGGGCAAGCAGGCTCTGTGTCTGGGGGCAACAGTGCTGGTCGTGGACGCGGTGCATTGTCATCAGCACATGGCCATGGGACACGCTTGTCCTTCTTTTCGGCAGCTGGACATGTTGAGCCACATCATGCCGAAGACTTGGTAGAGTGGATGACCAAGCCCTCCTCCTCCTCCTCATCCTCTCTCACCCAGGCTCAGGGTACTGGAAAAGCAGCTGCCAAAGCGTCGTCTTCCCTGGTATCAATGTCAGACAAATCATCAGTCACTCCTTCCCTAGACCCACCATGTCCTCCTCCTGAGGAGTCCCCCGAACTGTTTCAGCACAGTGTTGGGTACATGCTCCAGGAGGATGCCCAGCGTTTCGAAGGGTCTGATGATGAAACCCAGCTAGAGGAAGGCAGTAGCGTGAGAGCAGACAGAGGGGATGCTCAAGAAGGACACCAATCTGGCAGTCATGTTCCAGCAGCTGCAGCATACTGCCAGATTGGCTCCAGTGATGAGGAGGGAGGGGATGATGAGGTCAATGACTCCACGTGGGTGCCTAATAGGAGAGAGGAGGAGGAGGAGGATGAGGAGGAGGCACATCTCCAACGAGGCAGGATGCCCTTTGGTGGCCAGCGTAAGGGCAGTACACCGACGGAATCACACCGCAGAGCTCCGCCTGTGCAGGGCGCTGCCTCTGCCCGTCATTCAAAAAGTTCTTTGGTGTGGGCCTTTTTTGAGGCTAGTGCATCAGATCGCACAGCTGCTGTTTGCAACATATGTCTCAAGCGTATATCGCGTGGCCAAAACATCAGCCGCTTGGGTACCACATGCCTGACCAGACATATGTTGACCTGCCATGCAGCTCGTTGGCAAGCCTACCTCAAAGACCCACACCAAAGAACAAAGCGGACCTCTCCTTGCACCGCATCAGCTGGGATCTCCAACCCCACTATAACTTCAGTCCTCTCTGAAACATGCACTGAGAGGAATGAAGGTGTAGAATTAGGTGTGTCACAGCCAAGTACTTGCGCCCACTCTGCTAGCAGTACACCGACGTCCGATTCTAGCAGGCAAATTTCCCTGCCCCAGCTGCTGGACCGTCGAAAGAAGTTCACTCCCAGCCATCCACATGCCCAGCGGTTGAATGCTAGCTTGGCTAAATTGCTAGCGCTTCAACTGCTGCCTTTTCAGTTGGTAGACTCGGCCCCCTTCCGTGAGTTTGTGCAATGTGCGGTTCCTCAGTGGCAGGTTCCCAAACGCCACTTTTTCTCACGGAAGGCTATTCCGGCTCTCTACCGGCATGTGGAAGGCAATGTCTTGGCCTCGCTGGACAGGGCGGTCAGCGGTAAGGTGCATATTACCGCTGACTCATGGTCCAGCAGGCATGGACAGGGACGTTACCTTTCTTTCACGGCCCATTGGGTCACTCTTTTGGCAGCTGGGAAGGATTCAGGACAAGGTGCAGTAGTGTTGGAGGTTGTCCCACCGCCACGCCTCCAAAATGCTACTACTGGTTGTGACACACCTCTCTCCTCCACCCCCTCCTCTTCTTCTTCCTCCATGGCCTCTTCCTGTGGTTTGTCCTATGAACCAGCGGTGCTCCGTAGCCGTTCACGGGGCTACGCAAGTACGCAGGCAAAAAGATGCCATGCCGTGCTTGCGCTGGTGTGTTTGGGGGACAGAAGCCACACTGGGGCAGAGGTCCTGTCTGCTCTGCAGGGCCAGGCCGAGAGGTGGTTGACGCCACGCCAGCTTAAGCCAGGAATGGTGGTTTGCGACAATGGCACCAACCTCCTCTCCGCCCTCCGACAGGGACAACTGACCCATGTGCCCTGTGTGGCTCACGTCCTTAACCTGGTGGTGCAGCGGTTCTTGGGCAGGTACCCGGGCTTACAGGATGTCCTGAGGCAGGCCAGGAAAGTCTGTGTGCATTTCCGCAGATCTTATAATGCCAGTGCTCGCCTGGCTGAGCTGCAAAAGGAGTTGAACCTGCCCAAGAACCGCCTTATATGTGACATGCCCACCAGGTGGAACTCAACGTTGGCCATGCTGCAGCGGCTGCACACGCAGCAGAGGGCCATCAATGAGTACCTGTGCGACTACGGCACCAGGACAGGGTCAGGGGAGCTTGGTTTTTTTTCTCCACGCCAGTGGGGCATGATCAGGGATGCATGCACTGTCCTGGCACCATTTGAGGAGGCCACGAGGATGGTGAGCAGTGACAGTGCATGCATCAGTGACACTGTACCTCTTGTCCACCTGTTGGAGCACACGCTGCGTGGAATAATGGACAGGGCACTTGAGGCAGAACAGAGGCAGGAAGAGGAGGACTTCCTTGCCTCTCAAGGCCCCCTTTACCCAGACAGTGTTCCTTCTGTCCCACCCATCGCACAGGAAGAGGAGGAGGAGGAGGAGGAGGAGGAGGATTGTGTCAGCATGGAGGTGGAGGCTGGCACTCAGCATCATCAGCAGCAGTCTTTTAGGGATGATTTACAGTCCCAAGAAACCAGTGGACTTGTACGTGGCTGGGAGGAGGTGGCTGCGGATCATGTCGTCCTTAGTGACCCAGAGGACTCCGGAGCGAATGCCTCAGCAAACCTACGCTGCATGGCCTCCCTGATCCTGCAAAGTCTGCGGAAGGATCCTCGTATTCTTCGGATCAAGGAGAGGGACCATTACTGGCTGGCCACTCTCCTTGATCCACGGTACAAGGGTAAGGTTGCGGACCTTATGTTACCGTCGCAGAGGGAGCAGAGGATGAGACAACTCCGGGAGGCCTTGCAGAAAGGTCTGTGCAACGCGTTCCCAGAGACTGGGAGGTTGCAAACTCCTGGTCCTGGACAACGAGTTGCTGAGGCTTCGGCCAGTCAAAGAAGGAGCGGTGGGGAAGGTGGCCGTCTGACCGATGCGTTCAGACAATTCTTTAGTCCGCAGCCCCAAAGTATGATTGGTTCCAGCAACCATCGCCAGCGTCTGATAAACATGGTGCAGGAATATCTAGGGGCAAGGTCAGACTTGGACACCTTCCCCACCGAAAATCCTCTGGCTTACTGGGTCTTGAGGATGGATCACTGGCCAGAGCTTGCACAGTATGCAATTGAGCTACTGGCCTGTCCTGCATCCAGCGTTCTTTCGGAACGCACATTCAGTGCTGCTGGAGGATTTGTCACGGATCACAGGGTGCGCCTGTCCACCGACTCGGTTGATCGACTGACTTTCATCAAGATGAACCAGTCTTGGATCACCACCAGCTACCACACACCTGATGCTGATATAACAGACTAATTGATTTTAAAATGTCACATCCCTTCAAGACTGATGCTGATGCTGAGTGCCTGTGCTGTTATGTTGACTGGCTATCCTCCTCCTCCGAGTCCTCAATGATACGATTGATGATGATAGCTTGGAAGATCATTTTTGTTTATGGGTGCCGCCACCAGTGCCTAACGCCCAATTTTTCAGCCCCTGTTTAACAGGGGCGTGTAATTACAATTTTTGAAGCAATACTTTGCAACAGGGCTCATTGCTGTGCTCCAAGTACAGTATCTGTGAGGAGTTGCAGTGTTGTGCCACCAGTGCCTAAGGCCCAATTTTTCAGCCCCTGTTTAACAGGGGCGTGTCATTACAATTTTTGAAGCAATACTTTGCAACAGGGCTCATTGCTGTGCTCCAAGTACAGTATCTGTGAGGGGTTGCAGTGTTGTGCCACCAGTGCCTAAGGCCCAATTTTTCAGCCCCTGTTCAACAGGGGCATGTAATTACAATTCTTGATCTAATAATTCACAGCAGGGCCCATTGCTGCACCCACCAAGAGTAACTGTCAGGGCTTACAGTGTTGTGGCACCAGCACCACCATCAAAGGCCCAATTTTTACTACCACTGTTCAACAATTATATGTAATTAAAATTCCTGATATAATAGTTGACAGCAGGGCGTTCCAGCACCAACCAAGAGTAACTGTGAGTGCTTACAGTGTTGTGCCAACACCAACAACTAAGGGGCCTATTTCTGCAGAGTATATACGGCAGGTCCCTACTTTCAAACATCCAACTTACAAACGACTCCTACTTGCAAACGCAAGAAGACAACAGGAAGTGAGAGGAAATCTACCACTAGGAAGGAAAATTCTCTCCTGTAAGAATAAATATGGGAGAAAGGTGTCTCCTCTGTACTGATGCTTTATCAGCAATCCTTGTTTCAAGAAAAACACCACATTTCAAAAACAGTTGTCATTGGGACGGAAAGTGAGGTGAAATGTTCTGAACAGGGGCACAGACAGCAAAACAAATGTTACAGGGGTGATAACCCTTACCTATGTTTTCCAAAAAGTTTAAAAATAGATTTTTGGGCTGGAGCTACACTTCAACAATGTACCTGTTCAAAATTACAAACAGATTCTACATAAGAACAAACCTACAGTCCCTGTCTTGTATGCACCGCCTGTATACGGCTGTTCAGAGTATATAGGGCCTTTTTTATTTTATGTGCGGGGTTCCCCTTAATATCCATACAAGACCCAAAGGGGCTGGTAATGGGCTGGGGTAGGGGGGGGGGGGGTCATGGGGTAGCTATGCCATTTTTCTTAAAGAATTTCATCCATATTACCGGGACCAGACATTACATTAAAGCCGCAAGCAGTTTTAAATGGCTTTTTTTTCCTTTAGAAGTGTCATTTTGTGCAGGGACAGTTCTAAACACGGGAAACACGTGGCACTTCACAGGCATACTTTAGACACCCCCCAGGTACGATATTTAAAGGAATATTTGACTTTTTTTTTTTCACTTTATGCATCATTAAAATGACTGCTCCCGAAAAACGACCGTTTTTAAAACTTCTTTTTGCATTGATACATGTCCCCTGGTGCAGAACCCGGGTTCCCAAACCCTTTTTAGGACAATAACATGCATAATAGTTGTTATAATTAGCACTTTAGAATTCGAACGTTCGCATCCATTGTATTTAATAGGGTTCTAATGTTCGTTCGAACTTCCGGTCCGTTCGCGGGTTCTGGTGCGAACCGAACCCGGGGGTGTTCGGCTCATCACTAGTATAGAGCTGAAAATGGATGTTTGTTTATAAAGCCCAAACTTCTCCCTTAAGAGATATGAAATATATGGGCTTCTTTACCATGACAAAGTAAAACCAAACAATTTTAATTGTCGAAGATTACTAACTGCAGTTATTTTCCATTGGACATATCCTGTTTTGATCTTTTATAGCTAGCTACTTTGGGGAATTTAATGTACCAATTACTGCTGGAATCTACTACATTTGCATCTTGTTGTGATGGGCAACACTGGTGCAGTGAATGCACCAGTACAGAAGAAAAGGGGACAGTTGCTGAGCAATTACATTTCCTACAGGTTGAGCAAGTCAAATACTCTACAGCCAGGAAGGAGTCAATCATCACAACCTGTTGCATATTTATAATGTTGGTCTGTTTATTGGTTGGTCTTTATTTTAGGTCATTACTAGCACTTTTCCTTCCCTTGTCTACAAAAGCTGGTAAAGCCTCCATCTGTCTCTCAAGGTCCCAGCAATTTGAATTGTAATCCAAGAAAGGATCATTAATCTGCAGTATCAGTCTGATTACAGCAATCATGACACAGGACCCAGCTGTTGAAGTGTGCCGTCTCTCCGGCTCTTGGGGACCGGGGACTCGCTAATTACCAGACATGCTGCTTCCTCTAAACGCCAAACATTGTCAAAATGTTTTGATTTTTTTTCTTCTGTTGAACTGAAAGCCCAAGGTGAACAAAAATTGATTTTCTTTCTTCCTAAAGAGGTGAAGAGTTGTTAAGGAAGCTATTGGTCCACTTTTCCATTATAATAAATCCTGAGGGGACACTCTGCTAGACCTAGGCTGACCTCGCTATGGAAATGCTGTAGAATTAATTCAGCAGTTCTGCTGAGAAATTATTTTATTAGATAAGTAAAGCAGTCACATGACACTGACTTAATAAGACACTGCAGTTTGCAAGTGATTGAGGCCAGGACTTTGGGAACTTTGCAAGAACCTGCAAGCCACATGGGTTTACCACTCAACTCAACATCTTAGCTCATCTGTGTGATTAGCGATGAAAGCAAAGCTTTGCCTATAGCAGAGCGGCTCTATACATTTTCAGGGAATAATAAACACAGCTTGCTGAAACACTTTTTGTGTCACACTCATTATAATGTAACCCCTTTGGAACATGTATACAACAAGATGTGTATAATGCAAACCAGACTGAGGAATGCACCTAACAAGTGTACACACTATACTTTTACCGCCTGACCTTTGTAGATACTGTCAGAAGTTTGATAAAAATAATATGAGCTATAAAAATGTACAGCAGGAAAACAATTATAATGAATCACCCAAAAGCCTGGCTGAGAACTGTGATACTAATTTGCAAGGAAAAAAATTGTTAAAGTTTGCTTTTAATTTACTTGGAGCTGAACTCCAGGATAAATACAAAGTAACGCTGACTATACCATACCATTGAGTGAATTTCGTCCGGTTCCTCATGAACTGGTCGAAAATTCATACAGTGGGTGGCCCTGCCGGCTCTGCTCTGTTCGACAAAAGATGGTTCAAAGGAGCCTGCTGGACATTTTTTGCCTGAACAGCAGCTGAATCCAATTAGATGCAGCTGCTGTTCAGATATTCTGACAACCGTCCAGCTGAGGATTCGTTCATACTGTTTAGCAAGGATCGAGGAATCTAAACGAAGAGGCTGAACAAAGGAAATTTAACAGTGTAAGGGCAGCTTAAAATACACATATGTAAACTGCATTATCGGTCACACCGAAGGACCTGTGTTTACAGGCACAAAATAAATGTGCTTTGACATGCACTGATGTGAACTTTGTACAGCACTACATTGCATTTTCTCCAGTGTACACCAAAGCAGGGAATCGATGCGACACGGCACCATTAAAAAGAAGGTTATTGTCTTGTCTGCATTGAGACTCGCAACAAAAGTCAGTGAAGTTGGTACAGATTCCCCTGTCCGCGTTACACAGTGTGGATGGACAAATCTCACACAGCGGCTATTGTATTCTAACAGCCAACACCACCGGCTATCAAGAAACCTAATTTGATGCAGGAGCTGTTCTGCTGACAATATTTGCCTGTTTTCTTTGATTTTCAGTTGAAGGATGTTGAATATCAGAGTTTCAACAAGCCACCTTTGGAATGAATTATCGCCTTTTCATCAGGAACTGACTGAAATGCACATGCATATGGCCAGCTTTAGAGCAAAGGAGTATGGCGTTGTCAATTCCCACCCACAGTCTTCTGATTGGTCAGTGAAAGAGTAGCAACACAGCAATAAGTCATTAGTTCTGCTCACATGTAACATAGTCTGATTGGCTCATATTGCTGACCCTCCCTTCTCCCAGTCTGAATGTAGCCAATGTTGGGGATTGCAGAGGTTGCCATTAAAGGAAAAGTACAACCAAAGCTCGTTTGGCTACACTTCTCCTGTGGATCACAGGACTGCAGTTCGTTCTGTACTCCTGTGACCCATTTTCAGCAGACAGCGGGCTATAGCGCGGTGTCGGCTGATGTCACAGGGCTGGTCTAGGCTCAGGCAAAATAGCGACAATGAAGTTGGGATCTGCCCACATGCCTGGGCCAGCACTTGGCTCAGTCACCAGCTCTCTGAGAACCGAGCGATCAGTGGTGTTTGATCGCTTGGTACTCAGTCTAATGCCCTGTACACACGAGCGGAATTTCTGTCCGAAAAAAGTTGGATGGTTTTTCCGACAGAATTCCGCTTAAGCTTGGCTTACATACACACGGTCACACAAAAGTTCTGATAGGAAATTATTCCGTCGGGAAAAAAGAGAACCCGCTCTCAATCTTTTGCTGGCAGAAATTCAGACAGAAAAAGTCTGATGGAGCATACACACGGTCGGAATTTCCGACCAAAAGCTGACATCGGACTTTTGCTGGCAGAAATTCCGCTCGTGTGTATGGGGCATTAGAGCTGGTGGGGGAACAGATGCTGCATCCACCTAGGTAAGTATGATTCTGAAAAAAAAAAACATACTTCTCTTTTAAAACATAATCAGGTACATATACTATTTGTATAAAATTGTGTTATTTATTTAGTAAATTAATACAAAACTGAATTAACTTAATTTTGTTATATCTACCTGGAGTTCAGCTTGAATAGTAAAAAAAATAGTACCAGTTGCAGGTCTACATCCTAATGACCATCTACTTGCTGTGTTAGTGTATACAGTGGGGCAAAAAAGTATTTAGTCAGCCACCAATTGTGCAAGTTCTCCCACTTAAAAAGATGAGAGAGGCCTGTAATTGTCATCATAGGTATACCTCAACTATGAGACACAAAATGTGGAAACAAATCCAGACAATCACATTGTCTGATTTGGAAAGAATTTATTTTGCAAATTATGGTGGAAAATACGTATTTGGTACACTCCAAACTGCACTATGGTGAAGACTGTAGATATGCTGCTTGATGTAAAAGTCAAGTGATGTACCCTCACTTGGATTTTCTGCTTGCAGTTTAGCATGGCTGCACTAGCTGACATAGTCTTGCCAAGTTAGAAGTGACAGGCACAATGTTCTCCTAGAAAGCAAAAAGCAAGCTCAGCAGAGAAAATAAAGGAGACTTAATGAGCCTTTGAAACCTCGCCAATGGTTTATTCCTTCTGTTTTCTCTCTGCTCCTTGTTCTTTTTTTTCTTTTATCATTATTGGATGAATATTGCAAGTGACGTCTATTTTTTTTTTACATAACTACCTCGAGTTGGCATGGTAAAATGCATACACAACAATGTGCACCTTAAAGTGGATGGTTCTTTCTATATAATTCTACATTAGAATTCAGTTTTATCACTGTCTGGACATGTGCTTGACTAATGACATTTTTGTTTACTTTAAAACAACTAAAAAACCCCCAAAAAGTCAAACTCAAATCTTTAAAATTACCAAGCTGTTTTGTAATTACAATGGCATTTGGACATTTGTGCATGTAAGAGAACGATCACATGGGACACAGAAATGTCTTTAATGTAAGCAGATTAGCCAACCCCCTTCATTAAAAAGCTGAACTCGAGATAAAAAGATAAATGCAGATGTAGCGGTACCCGCGTGGAGCTGCTAAAAGACTCTATACCCCACTGGTTACCTCAACTCTGCAAATCCTCTCTTACCTCTGACACCTTGGGTTCCATCCTGCAATGTTGTGTTAGTAATGAGAAACTCACACAGAATCACTGAACCACTCAGATATGTTTACTGAGATAAAATGAACATAAAGAATGGCATGAGTAAAACACAGCTTGAGTTTAACAGAAAATATTTCTCATAATGGATATACAAAGGTGCTTAACATAAATCCACTACAAGACCTATGTGAACAGGTAGACAGAGAGACAAATATCCAACACTCGTAACGCATATATTGGATACCTTCCCTCTGAAGCAGGGGTCTCAAACCTGCGGCCCTCCAGCTGTTGCGGAACTACAAGTCCCATCATGCCTCTGCCTATGGGAGTCATGCTTGTAACTGTTTAGCCTTGCAATGCCTCATGGGAATTGTAGTTCTGCAACAGCTGGAGGGCCACCAGTTTGAGACCCCTGCTCTGAAGCCTCAACACACAGACCAACAAACAGTGATAGACATATGCATATATTAACCACAATGTAAATTGGATAATATCCTACAGATTGGCTCCCCCTAGATTGGTAGTTCAATGACTTAGCAATAGAATACAAAGTAGTGGTGCATAGCAAAGAGGAAATGATAAGTGTTTCTTCAATTCCGGATATCTTCAGCTAGCCTGTTGTTTATACTGCAGCGTAATTTGTAATCCAAAGTAGGGAAGAAAAGGAGAACAAAGATGAACTAATTGGTACTTTGTCTGAAGAAGTATTATCACATGTATGTTCCTCTTTAACTGTATTAAGAAGTTGATTACAGTACTGACTTTAGAACACAATGGGTAAGAATAGACCCCAAGCGCCTGCTGTGTGAGGTCTGTGAAGAAATAGATTCACATCCGTGGAACTACACGTATCACCAGCCAGTCTGTCAAAGAACTACTCAGCAAAAATATTATCACTATCACAATGGGCTGTGCCCGCTCACCCCTATGGACATTGGATGGATGAAGGGTTCCAGACGGAATTCCCTGGTGTCTCTGTCCTGTGGAAATGGCGCCGCCATGCCGTGCTGCGACTCTCGGTGGACTGGAATGCAGGTGTACCCAGATGATCCAGAACGCAGGCCACTCCACTTTGCTGCAGTAGCGATGCTGTCCTCTGAGATCCCTCTGAGGCTGGCAATCCGGCTCTCCGCTGTGTAGGCCGCAGAATCTCACTCCCTGTCACACAGACCTCATGCTGGCAGGTTCAGAATGGCGTCCAGAGAGAGCGAAATCAGGCCACACCCACCTTTTTATTTACTCTCCCAGCAGGCTGTTATGTGCGCACAGCATTCTGTGTCCTGTGGTCCAGATTGGCCTGGCCAACAGTGTCACTTTCTCATCACATACTACATGTTCCATGATGCATTGCTCTGGTCGTTCTCACAGGAGGAAAAAAAACACACATAGAGTCCAGCATGCACTAGAGGGAGCCAAACTCATACATGAAAACAACAAACTGTGCCTTAATGATAACCACAGTAGCAAACCTTGGCTACAAAGTGATGAAATAGCTATATGGTGCTTGTTTTACCTGCCAAAGGATTTGTATTTCTGTCCTTTCAGTTCTGAGATGTACACAGCTCTGTCACCCAGCACAGCCCTGTCTAGCAGGGTAGGAGACCTAATCTTTCTCTGCTGCAGTTAGGTAGCACTTACAGGTCTTGTCTTTGCCCCAGTATGTGACTGGAGAGTGAAAAGAGATGCAGCAGACGGATCAGTTCATTCTCTGTTGCTCTGCATACTCCTGCTATTACCATGTTCCTTATTATTATTATTATATAGGATTTATATAGAGCCAACAGTTTACACAGCACTTTGCAACATGAGGGTAGACAGTACAATTTCAATACACTACAGTATGAAACAGAGAGCCCATTAGATCTCATTAGAGCTTACAATCTAATAGGGAGGGTCAAGAGATACAAAAGATAATAACTGTGGGGGATGGGCTGATGTACAATTGTTAGGTGGGGCCAAATAGGCTTCTCTGAAGAGATGAGTTTTCAGGGATTGTCTGAAAGTGGACAGAGTAGGAGATAGACAGACAGATTGGGGTAGAGAATTCCAGAGCATGGGAGAGGCTCTGGAGAAGTTCTGGAGGCGGGCGTGGGAGGAGGTGACAATGGAGGTAGAAAGCAGGAGGTCTTGGGAAGAACAGATTTTTTTCTGGGGAGGGACGTTTTTCTTGATATTTTGAGACTAGGGTATATGTAGCTAGTAGGGATGAGCCGAACACCCCCCTGTTCATTTCGCACTAGAACCTGGGAACAGACCTAAAGTTTGCGCGAACTTTAGAACCCTATTAAATACAATGGACTCAAATGTTCGAAATCAAAAGTGCTAATTATCAAGGCTAATATGCAAGTTATTGTCCTAAAAAGGGTTTGGGGACCCGGGTCCTGCCCCAGGGGACATGTATCAATGCAAAAAAAAGTTTTAAAAACTGCAGTTTTTTCGGGAGCAGTGATTTTAATAATGCTTAAAGTGAAACAATAAAAGTGAAATATTCCTTTAAATTTCGTACCTGGGGAGTGTGTATAGTATGCCTGTAAAGCAGCGCTTGTTTCCCGTGCTTAGAACTGTCCCTGCACAAAAATAGGATTTTTATAACAGCTTACCTGTAAAATCCTTTTCTTGGAGTACATCACGGGACACAGAGCGACATAGTCATTACTAATGGGTTATATAGATACCGTCAGGTGCTGGCACTGGCAACTTCCAAAACCGGAAGTACCCTCCCCTATATAAGCCCCTCCCATCCGGGAGCACCTCAGTTTTGTAGCAAAGCAATAAGTGTCCCCAAAGAGGGGCGGGAGCTCTGTGTCCCGTGATGTACTCCAAGAAAAGGATTTTACAGGTAAGCTGTTATAAAAATCCTATTTTCTTTCTCGTACATCACGGGACACAGAGCGACATAGTCATTACTAATGGGATGTCCTAAAGCAATGCCCAATGAGGGGGGGGGATACACCATATATAAGCTGAGCGCTATCAGACATGAGGATCTTTTGCGGCCTGCAACACACTGCGCCCAAAGGCGACATCCTCCTGACTTCTAACGTCCACCTGGTAGAACCTAGTAAACGTGTGTACTGAAGACCATGTTGCGGCCTTACAGATTTGAGCCAGGGAGGCCTGGTGATGCACTGCCCATGAAGTTCCAACTGCTCTCGTGGAGTGCGCTCTAACTTTGAACGGAGGCGGTCTCCTTCTCAAGCCATAGGCTTGTATTATGACCTGTCGAATCCACTTGGCTAAAGTAGATTTTGACGCTGCCTGACCCTTTCTGGGGCCTTCCGGCAGAATAACCAAAGTATCCGTTCTGCGAATCTGAGCAGTGGCCTTTAGATAAGCTTTAACTGCTCTTACTACATCCAAAGAATGCAATAACTTTTCCTCTACCGAAGTAGGTTTGGGGAAAAAAGAAGGAAGAACCACATCTTGGTTCAAATGAAACCTCGATACCACCCTAGGAAGAAAGGCTGGATGAGGACGTAACACTACTCTATCCTTATGGATAACCAGATATGGCTCCTTACAGGACATAGCTGCCAATTCCGACACTCTTTTAGCCGAACAAATGGCTACTAGAAAAATCAATTTCCTGGTGAGAAGCACCAAAGAAATATGCTGTAATGGTTCAAATGGTTGTTTCTGTAGAACCGACAGAACCAAGTTTAGATCCCATGGACATATGGGAATATTAACCGGAGGACTAATACGCATCACTCCTTGTATAAAGGCTTTGACTAGTGAATGCAAAGCCAAGGGCCTTTGAAAAAATATTGACAAGGCCGAAATCTGACCCTTGATAGTACTCAAGGCAAGCTTCCTATCTACAGCCCATTGTAGGAAGTCCAGAATCCTACCTATTACGTACTTATGTGGATGCCATTTCTTGGCCTCACACCACGCGATGCACGCCTTCCAGATTCTATATTAGATCTGCCTGGATACCGGCTTCCTGGCATTGATCATGGTAGATACCACAGGATTAGAGAGCCCTCTCTTTTTTAGAATGTGGGCTTCCATAGCCAGGTCGTCAAACCTAGGGCTGGTAAAGAAGGGTGGTATATCGGTCCTTGCGAAAGCAGGTCCGGACGACGTGGGAGAGTCCAAGGACTCCCCACTGAAATTTTACAATCTCCACGTACCACGCTCTTCGGGGCCACGCTGGAGCCACCGGAATCACTGGTTTCTTTTCTACCCTGATTCTGCGGAGTAATCGAGGTAACCATTGTGGCGGTGTGAAATGCATATATCAGCTTGAACTGATCCCAAGGGAACACTAGGGCATCCGAGCCGCAAGCTAGGGGATCCCTTGTCCGAGAGACAAACCTGTCCCCCTTTGCGTTGAATCTGGATGCTAGAAGATCTACATCCGATGTTCCCCACCGCTGACATATTGTCCAGAAAACCTCGGGGTGAAGGGACCCTTCCTCTGGGCCTAATTGCTGGCGACTTAGAAAGTCCGCCTTCCAATTCTCCGCTCCTGGAATGAATACCGCAGATATGGCTGGGACATATTTTTCTGCCCATTTCAGGATGTAATTTACTTCCCTCTGGGCTGCACGACTCCTGGTGCCCCCCTGATGATTGATATATGCCACTGCTATGGCATTGTCTGATTGAATTCTGACAGGGGACCCTTGGAGTTTGGATGTCCATGCTACTAGGGCATACCGGGCTGCTCGTATCTCTAAGAGATTGATGGGCAGGGCCTTTTCTGCATCCGACCATCTGCCCTGGAGAGACTATTGCTCCAGTACTGCTCCCCAGCCTATAAGGCTGGCATCTGTAGTGACCACCTTCCAAGAAATCAGACTGAAGGATTTCCCTTTTTCCAGATTCTGGGGAACCAACCACTAACGGAGGCTCTTGCGAACGGAAGGGGACAAGGACATTGTAAGTCTAGGGCCTGAACTTTTTTGTTCCAGGCTGACAGTATGGCCCCCTGCAAATTCCTTGAATGGAATTGACCGTAGGGTACTGCTTCGAATGATGCCACCATTTTTCCCAGCAGCCTCATGCACAGGCGTATGGACGGCTGTCTTTTTTGTACCCACTAAGTGGATCAAATCTTTCAAAGACAACACCTTTCCTCGAGGCAAGAATATTTTTCTCTGGCCTGAATCCAACCTTAGCCCCAAGTATTCCAGACTTTTGACTGGTTTTTAGGGCTGACTTTTCTCGGTTGATAATCCAACCGTGAGATTCCAGATACTTGATTGTCTTGTGAACGACCACGTCTAGTTTTTTCACTGAGTGGTCTATCAGCAACAAGTCATCTAGATATGCCATTATCATTACACCTTGTGTTCTCAGATTGGCCAATAAAGGGCCAGAATTTTTGTAAACACTCGTGGTGCTGTGGCCAAACCGAAGGGTAAGGCTCTGAACTGAAAATGGCGCCCTTCTACTGCAAAGCGTAGAAACTTTTGGTAGACTGGAAAGATGGGAATGTGCAGATAAGCATCTTTGATGTCGATCGCGGCTAACCAATCCTCCCCTTGTAGGGCAGTGGCCACCGATCGGATCGACTTCATCGGAAAGTCCTGATATACAGGAATTTGTATAGCCCTTTTAGAATTAATATGGGCCTCCCGTCCGCGTTTGCTTCGGGACTGTAGAGAGGTTTGAGTAAAACCCGAACCCTCATTCTTCCAGGGGAACCTCCATAATTACTCCTTGGAGCAATAGTTGTTCTAGTGCCAACAGGAGGGACTCTCTCTTCCGGGGATCCCTTGGCACGTTTGACCTCAAAAATGGGAAGGAGGAGAGTCTCTTAACTCCAATCTGTATCCTCAACATACTGCGGAGAGCACCTATCTGTCTTGATCGCGTCCCGCCAGGTCTCTTGTGAACAACTGGAGTCCTCCCCCCACCCGACTGAGTGGGGGCAACCCTTCAATGAATTTAACTTTGGGGGAGGTTTTGTACCTCCCCTGACCCAGGGTTTCTCATTACCCTGCTATTGTCCCTGTTTTTTACCCCCGGGAATTGACCGAGGAGGCCGTCGGAACTGTTACACAGCCGATGCCCCAGGGACTGGAGAAGCAGGCCTCTTAAAGAGGGACCTCTAACTCTGTTTTTAACCGGCAAGAGCGTATTTTTACCGCTGGAAATTTTCTGGATATATTTGTCCAGGTTTTCCCTGAATAAGCGTTCACCTTGAAATGGGACGCTAACCAGCCATTCCTTACAGGGAGCTTCAGCAGACCAGTTTTTGAGCCATAGAAGCCTACGCATATGTACTCTAGACAGCGTAAGGCGGGAGGCCTGATGGACTGAATCCTTTATGGCGTCAACCGCAAAGCCTAAGGCTCTAGGTAGATCAGCTAGGGCAAGGCCTGCTGATCTGTCAAGTCCCTCAAGACCTGTTTTAACTGATCCTTCACTGCTTAGCAGACCCCAATAGCTGCTACTGCTGGTTGTGTCACCAAGCTTGCTGTAGAAAGAAGCAGACTTTCATAAGGACTCCAATCTTTTATCTATTGGGTTCTTGAACATTTGGACATTATCCACTGGACATGTCAGTGATTTATACATACAAGAGATGGCTGCGTCCACTGTAGGGACCTTCCATTTTTTTTTTTGATGAACTTATCCTCCATGGGATAGACCACCGGAAATCTCTTGGGGGAATAATATTTTCTCAGGACGTTCCCAATCCTGGTAAATAAGCCCTTTCAGTAAAAGGGTGAAGTGGAAAAGAACAGACAGTCTGGGGGCTTCTAGCGACCCCAACGAGGATACAGTAGTGGTTGATGGTTCCGCAAGGTGCATTTTTAATGCCGATCGGACCATGTTAGTCAGAGACTGAACCCATAATCTTTCAGCTTGAGCTGCTGAGAAAGGTTCCTCCACTGTTGATTCCTCTATAACAGAATCAACCTCATCCTGATCCCCTTCAGGCAGGTCGATCCCTGTATGGGACTGTTGCTCTGCTAACAGGCACTCTGAAGGAGGAGACGGAGATCGGCGTGCTTTCCCTGACAGGGAGGCAGCGATCAATGTTGACAATCTCTCTCTAATCCTCCCAGAGCTGAGGAAAAAACCTCCTCTGTTACATACACAGGAGCAGGTGACTGAGGACAGCCACAGTACCAAGTACCCCTGTGGGGTCTCTATGGTCACTTACCTCTGAACTTCAGGGGAGACTGGTGCAGCAGAAGCATGCCCACCTCAGAGCCCGATGAGACCCCCTTCGCTTCCTGGAAGATTCAGTTCCGGAGCTTCTGGACGGCATATTCTTAAGCCTAAAGCTGAGGTATTCCAGCCGTAATACACCACTTTTACTGAGAATAGTCTAGCACAATTGCTGCTATATCACAGTTGGTGTCTACTAAAGTGCCTTTCTAGGGGATGCCTGCATCAACCGCCTCTGTGTGCCTTTATCTGTTGCTAGCTCTGTCTGTGCATTCAATAGCCAGCTATAATGTGCTTTAAAACACGCTGGACGCCCGCACATGCGCAGTAGCGCCGCGGCGCACACCTGAGCGTCATCCACCAGCTCCGCCCCTTTTTTCAGATCTCCTCTATGAATAGAGGCGCGTGCACGCGCACGCGCGCGGGCACGTGCGCCTTCGGCGCCCTTTTTTAAAAACAATAAGGAGCTAGATGGGAGCCAGGGCCCCCTTTGCCGCAGGGCCCGGGGATGGATGAGCGCAGCAACAGGGCAGAGGAGACAGCTTCCCAGCAGAGAACATACCAACTGCCTGGATTTGATTCTGGAAGAAAAAAATCCACATTACAAGAAAAAGAACCATAGCGGCCTCTAGTGTCTAACACAGGTACCGCGGTCTTACATTTTTTTTTTTTTTCTTGCCTACTATTAAAATTTTTACATTTTCTCAGTAGTAACAGGCATACACAGAATATTAGCGGGAATACCTTAGGTAACAGGCAGAAAGACAAAATAGGCTTGGGGGTCCCTCAATAGAACCAAGTTCCTGAGGGCCCCCACTTACCTTTTCCTCGCCGCAGGACTTTGTTTGGTCCACAGAAGCCCAAACTTCACCTATCACGGCAGGCATTGTAATCAAACCTTCAGGGACCGGGTTCCCAAGGATTCCACTCCCCTGGACCTGTATAGCACCCTGCACAGAAAACATCTTGGTCGTGGGTATGACCAGAGCTCTGGATCCCAGGGTCCAGCTCTCCTAAGAGAAGCATTACAGGCAAAACCTTGCTCTTCTCTGCAAGGCCCGGGTACCGACCGTTTAGCTATGAAGCTTTTTTGGTCGGATCCGGAATAGCTTACTGAGGCCCAAAAGAACCTGTACGCAAGCTCAGTGAAAAACACATGTTTCTTCTTGGCCAACACCTTAGACACTGGCAAAAAACTGAGGTGCTCCCGGATGGGAGGGGCTTATATAGGGGAGGGTACTTCCGGTTTTGGAAGTTGCCAGTGCCAGCACCTGACGGTATCTATATAACCCATTAGTAATGACTATGTCGCTCTGTGTCCCGTGATGTACGAGAAAGAAATGTAATTTCTAAAAGGAAAAAAAGTAATTTAAAAGCACTCGTGGCTATAATGAATTGTCGGCTCCTGGCAATACAGAGAAAAGTCATTGATAAAAAAAATGCGTGGGTGTCCCCCCCAAATTCAATTACCAGGCCTTTCAGGTCTGGTATGGATATTAAGGGAAACCCTGTGTCAAATAAAAAAAAAAATGACGTGGGGTTCCCCCCAAATATCCATACTCTTCAGGTCTGGTATAGATTTTAAGGGGAACTCCACCCCAAATAAAAAAAAAATGGCGTGGACTTCCCCAATAAAAATCCATACCAGACCCTTTATCCGAGCACGCAACCTGGCAGGCCGCAGGAAAAGAGGGGGTGGGACACATGCCAGGCCAGGCCACATGCCCTCAACATGGGGAGGATGCTCTGAGGGTCTGTGACCCCTCAAAGCACCATGTCTCCATGTTGATGGGGACAAGGGCCTCATCCCCACAATCCCTATCCCGGTGGTTGTGGGGGTCTGCGGGCTCTCTGGCTTATCGGAATCTGGAAGGTCCCTTTAACAAAGTGGACCCCCAGATCCCGCCCCCCCCCATGTGAATTGGTATGGGGTACATTGTACCCCTACCATTTCACAAAGAAAGTGTAAAAAAAAAAAAAAACACACAGACACCGTTGGGAAAAGTCCTTTATTAAAAAAAGAAAAAAAAAAACATTCCAGCGATGTAATCCAGTGTCCCGCGGTGATCCGATGTCCAGCGCTGCAGTCTCCACTCCACACGAAACATCATTGGCTGAGCAGACCTACACTGCGGAGGAAGTTCCCCATCAGATCCGCACAGCCAATGACGTAGGCGGGGTCTGAGGTACGAGGGGGTGTCCTCGTATCTCAGACCCCACCTACGTCATTGGCTGCGTGGACCTGATGGGAAATTTCCTCCGCAGTGTAAAAAATAAATAGACCCGCCCCTTCTCACGTTCCCCATCAGGTCTGCTCAGCCAATGACGTAGGTGTAAGGCTGTATATTTTTTTTATACATTTATGTGTCCCTACAGGGGAGATTCAACGGCACTATTGCTCCTGTAGATCCAAAGCAAAAATGTGTAGGCACTGCTCCAGGTCTGTCTACCCACTCTATACTTTCTTCCCCTTGAACATGTGCTGGTCAGGTTCGCAGCTGGGAAGTGTAGACAAGATGAGGTAGATGACTGCATACTATATAGTTGGAAATCCATATATAAAAACATCAGAGACAGGAACAGCAATGCTGCTTCTGTCTGTAAGGCTCCATGTACACAGAAACTCAAAAACGGTCGTTTTGAATGCCAGATTTCTGGCAGAAAAAGCTGCTTTAAAATATAGCTTTTATCAGCATTTTTTACTAGCGTTTATTAGTGTTTTTCAGTGTAGCGTTTTTTTTTTTCAATGGATCAAAAAACGCAAAAAAACACTGGCGCCCAGCGTTTTTCAGCGTTTATTAGCGTTTTTCAGCGTTTTGCGTTTTTTTGGGGGTTTTTTACTCCTGAAAAACGGCACTTTGAACGCAAATTTCTTGCGTTCAGAAAAAAGCCCATTACCTCCACTGCTCATTAACGCTAAAAAACGTTATGTGTACATGAACACATAGGCTAACATAGAGTGCAGTTAATGGGCTTTTTTAACCACTTAACGACCGCCCACTGTAAATATACGTCGGCAGAATGGCACCGACAGGCAGAATCACGTATATGTACGTGATTGCCTTTGTATAGTTGGGGGGTCCGATCGGACCCCCCTTCTTTACAGTGGGTGGTCGTTTTACCTTCGGGAGCGATCCGGCATGAGGGGACGGCCGTTCGATTCCGGCCACCCCCTCTCGATTGCTCCCGGCGAATGAGAGCTTCCCCTGCCTGTGTGCTTGTTTACACAGGCTGGAGGAAGTGATGTCATCTCTCCTGCGGCGCTCACATATACCGAGCGCCGTACAGGAGAAGATGCAGGTTAGTACACAAAACAGCACACTGACACCAGGACACATAGGCACATAAATCGCCCCCCCAGGCCCCCCCAGACACCCCCAGATCACCCCCCAGCCCCCCCCAGCCCCCAGTCACAGTGTCACTGATTGCAGTGACCATTTATTTAGTGATCACTGCAATCAGTGACATTTGTGACTGTAAAAGTGTCACTACATTTAGTTTTAGGTCCAGTGTAGCCCCCTAACCCCCCCTAATAAAGGTTTAACCCCCTGATCACCCCCCAGGTAACCCTTTCACCCCCTAGCACCGCCGTCGCTAAGCAATCATTTTTCTGATCGATGTCTTAGCGTCGGTGATGCTGATCGGTAGCCAGTAATTTTTTTTAGGTTCGCCGCAGGTTTTTATAGCGTCGGGTACCCCCATATATTACCTAATAAAGGTTTAACCCCCTTGATCGCTCCCCAGGTAACCCTTTCACCCCCTATCACCACTGTCACTAAGCGATAGTTTTTCTGATCGATGTCTTAGCGTCGGCGATGCTGATCGGTAGCCAGTAATTTTTTTTAGGTTCGCCGCAGGTTTTTATAGCGTCGGGTACCCCCATATATTACCTAATAAAGGTTTAACCCCCTTGATCACCCCCAGGTAACCCTTTCACCCCCTAGCACTGCCGTCGCTATGCGATCATTTTTCTGATCGATGTCTTAGCGTCGGTGATGCTGATCGGTAGCCAGTAATTTTTTTTAGGTTCGCCGCAGGTTTTTATAGCGTCGGGTACCCCCATATATTACCTAATAAAGGTTTAACCCCCTTGATCGCCCCCCAGGTAACCCTTTCACCCCCTATCACCACTGTCACTAAGCGATAATTTTTCTGATCGATGTCTTAGCGTCGGCGATGCTGATCGGTAGCCAGTAATTTTTTTTTAGGTTCGCCGCAGGTTTTTATAGCGTCGGGTACCCCTATATATTACCTAATAAAGGTTTAACCCCCTTGATCACCCCCCAGGTAACCCTTTCACCCCCTAGCACCGCCGTCGCTATGCGATCATTTTTCTGATCGATGTCTTAGCGTCGGTGATGCTGATCGGTAGCCAGTAATTTTTTTTAGGTTCGCCGCAGGTTTTTATAGCGTCAGGTACCCCCATATATTATCTAATAAAGGTTTAACCCCCTTGATCGCCCCCCAGGTAACCCTTTCACCCCCTATCTATCACCACTGTCGCTAAGCGATCGTTTTTATGATCGTTGTCTTAGTGTCGGTGATGCCGATAGGTAGCCAGTAATTTTTTTTTAGGTTTGCCGTCAGGTTTTTATATAGCGTCAGGTACCCCCATATATTACCTAATAAAGGTTTTAACCCCCTAATTGCCCCTAGTTAACCCTTTCACCAGTGATCATCATATAAGTGTTACGGGTGACGCTGGTTAGTTAGTTTGCTTTTTATAGTGTCAGGGCACTCGCCGTATATAACCCAATAAAGGTTTAACCCCCTGATCTCCCGGCGGGTGATATCAATTAGGTTTTAGCATCAGAGAGGGTCTGCGTCACACCCCAGGCAGCGTCAGGTTAGTGCCAGTAGCACTAACACCCACGCGTGAAGCATACACCCCCCTTAGTGGTATAGTATCTGAACAGATCAATATCTGATCTGATCAGATCTATACTAGCGTCCCCAGCAGTTTAGGGTTCCCAAAAACGCAGTGTTAGCGGGATCAGCCCAGATACCTGCTAGCACCTGCGTTTTGCCCCTCCGTCCAGCCCAGGCCACCCAAGTGCAGTATCGATCGATCACTGTCACTTGCAAAACACAACACACATAACTGCAGCGTTCGTAGAGACAGGCCTGATCCCTGCGACTCCAGTGCTGTAGGAGGTGATTTCACCACCACAGTTAAAAAAAAAAAGCATATATGCCGAAGCATTGGGGCAGCAGGAGCGGAGGAGCGATTTTGCTCCTAATGCCGCGTACATACGGTCGAAATTCCGACGGAGGCTTGCCCGTGGAAAAGTCTGACCATGTGTACGCGGCATAACTTTTGCGAGAAGATGCCCCCATGCTTCGGCATATATAAATGGTGCATGTATGCCCATCATTAGAAGTGGGTGGATGAAGGGCGGTATTCTAATGGTGGGCATACCCACCGATCAATCTTTTTTTTTCGTTCAGCCAACAGGCTGCATGAAAAAAAAGATTACAATACATGTCCAACAAGGACCAGCAACGTACTGGTATGTTGCTGGACTTTGAATGTTTATACCAGAATGATGCCTGCGGGTTTAGGTATCATCTTGGTATCATTCTTTTCAGCCAGCGGCCGGCTTTCATGTAAAAGCAATCCTAGTGGCTAATTAGCCTCTGGACTGCTTTTACAAGCAGTGGGAGGGAATGTCCCCCCCCCGGATATAAAAAGCGCCATTGGGAAATTGGGAAAGCATTTTATCACACCGATCTTGGTGTGGTCAGATGCTTTGAGGGCAGAGGAAAGATCTAGGGTCCAATAGACCCCAGTTTTTTCAAAAAAGAGTACCTGTCACTACCTATTGCTATCATAGGGGATATTTACATTCCCTGAGATAACAATAAAAGTGATAAAAATAAATAAATATGGAAGCAACAGTTTAAAAATAAAATAAAAAAGCAAAATTAATAATAAAAAAAAAAAAAAAAAAAAGCACCCCTGTCCTGCCCTGCTCTTGCCCAATGGTGAACGCAAGCGTCGGTCTGGCGTCATATGTAAACAGCAATTGCACCATGCATGTGAGGTATCACCGCGAAGGTCAGATCGAGGGCAGTAATTTTAGCAGTAGACCTCCTCTGTAAATCTAACGGGGTAACCTGTAAATGCTTTTAAAGGCTTTTAAAAATGTATGTAGTTTGTCGCCAATGCGCGTTTGTGCGAAATTTTAAAGCATGTCGTGTTTGGTATCTATGTACTCGGCCTAAGATCATCTTTTTTATTTCATCAAACATTTGGGCAATATAGTGTGTTTTAGTGCATTAAAATTAAAAAAAGTGTATTTTTTCCCCAAAAAATGCGTTTGAAAAATCGCTGCACAAATACTGTGTAGAAAAAAAAATGCAACACCCACCATTTTATTCTGTAGGGCCTTTGCTTTAAAAATATATATAATGTTTGGGGGTTCAACATAATTTTCTTGCAAAAAAAAAAAAATGTTTTCATGTAAACAAAAAGTGTCAAAAAGGGCTTTGTCTTCAAGTGGTTAGAAGAGTGGATGTAAGCTTCCTAATGTTGTGTATAAAATGCCAGAACAGTTCAAAACCCCCCCAAATGACCCCATTTTGGAAAGTAGACACCCCAAGCTATATACTGAGAGGCATGTCGAGTCCATGGAATATTTTATATGTTGACACAAGTTGCGGAAAAAATAAATTTTTTTTTTTTTTTTTTTTTTGCACAAAGTTGTCACTAAATGATATATTGCTCAAACATGCCATGGGCATATGTGGAATTACACCCCAAAATACATTCTGTTGCTTCTCCTGAGTACGGGGATACCACATGTGTGAGACTTTTTGGGAGCCTAGCCACGTACGGGACCCCAAAAACCAAGCACCGCCTTCAGGCTTTCTAAGGGTGTCAATTTTTGATTTCACTTCTCACTGCCTATCACAGTTTCGGAGGCCATGGAATGCCCAGATGGCACAAACCCCCCCCCCCCCAAATGACCCCATTTTGGAAAGTAGACACCCCAAGCTATTTGCTGAGAGGTATTGTGAGTATTTTGCAGATCTCGCTTTTTGTCACAAAGTTTTGAAAATTGAAAAAAAAAAAGAAAAAAGAAAAAAAATGTTCTTTCTTCATTTTCAAAAACAAATGAGAGCTGTAAAATACTCACCATGCCTCTCGGCAAACAGCTTGGGGTGTCTACTTTCCAAAATGGGGTAATTTGGGGGGGTTTTGTGCTATTTTGGCATTTTATGGCCTTCAAAACTGTGATAGGTAGTGAGGAGTGAAATCAAAAATTTGCGCCCTTAGAAATCCTGGAGGCGGTGCTTGGTTTCCGGGGTCCCGTACGTGGATAGGCTCCTAAAAAGTCCCACACATGTGGTATCCCCGTACTCAGGAGAAGCAGCAGAATGTATTTTGGGGTGCAATTTCACATATAACCATGGCATGTGTGAGCAATATATCATTTAGTGACAACTTTTTGTAATTTTATTTTATTTTATTTTTTTTGTCATTATTCAATCACTTGGGACAAAAAAAAAATATTCAATGGGCTCAACAGGCCTCTCAGCAATTTCCTTGGGGTGTCTACTTTCTAAAATGGGGTCATTTTGGGGGGTTTTGTGCTATTTTGGCATTTTATGGACTTCAAAACTGTGATAGGTAGTGAGGAGTGAAATCAAAAATTTGCGCCCTTAGAAATCCTGAAGGCGGTGCTTGGTTTCCGGGGTCCCGTACGTGGCTAGGCTCCCAAAAAGTCCCACACATGTGGTATCCCCGTACTCAGGAGAAGCAGCAGAATGTATTTTGGGGTGCAATTCCACATATAACCATGGCATGTGTGAGCAATATATCATTTAGTGACAACTTTTTGTAATTTTTTTTTTGTCATTATTCAATCACTTGGGACAAAAAAAAAAATTCAATGGGCTCAACATGCCTCTCAGCAATTTCCTTGGGGTGTCTACTTTCTTAAATGGGGTCATTTGGGGGGGTTTTGTACTGCCCTGTCATTTTAGCACCTCAAGAAATGAGATAGGCAGTCATAAATTAAAAGCTGTGTAAATTCCAGAAAATGTACCCTAGTTTGTAAACGCTATAACTTTTGCGCAAACCAATAAATATACGTTTATTGACATTTTTTTTACTAAAGACATGTGGCTGAATACATTTTGGCCTAAATGTATGACTAAAATTGAGTTTATTCGATTTTTCTTATAACAAAAAGTAGAAAATATCATTTTTTTTCAAAATTTTCGGTCTTTTTCCGTTTATATCGCAAAAAATAAAAATCGCAGAGGCAATCAAATACCATTAAAAGAAAGCTCTATTTGTGGGAAGAAAAGGACGCAAATTTTGTTTGGGTACAACATTGCATGTCCGCACAATTTACAGTTAAAGCAGCGCAGTGCAAAATTCTGAATTCACCTCTGGTCCTTTAGTTACCAAATGGTCCGGGGCTTAAGTGGTTAAAAAACGCAAAAACGCCAATAAACTGCAGTTTATCAGCTTCAGTGTACATGGAGCCTTAGGCTGGGATGTTTTTATATATGGATTTTCTTCACTTGCCAACCACCCTATAGCAGTTTTACTGCTACAGGTTGGCCGCTGTGCACAGTATCATGTATATATACATGATCCTGCACTTCTGGCAAGGGGCGCGTGAATGTGTGGTGCCCGCAGGTTGCTCCCGCTCTGAATACACACAGCAGGAACCGATCAGCGGGATCTGTGGGCTCAATGTCTGCCAGCCCCCGCCAATCATCAGCCACAGAGACAGAACTGCAATCTGCCTATGTAAACAAGGCAGATTACCATTCTGACAGGAAGGAAGGCATGGATCCTGCGTCTCTGCAAAAAAAGGACTAGGATCCATGTCTTCCCCTAATAAAAGCACACCCCACACTGTAGTAAAACACTGGTAGGCACACATTTAGCCTTTGATCACCCCTGATGTTAACCCCTTCCCAGCCAGTGTTATTAGTACAGCATATTTTTCACTGGTTTGTGTCACTGGTTCCCAAAAAGTGTCAGAATGTCCACCACAATATCGCAGTCCCACTATAAGTCGCTGATTGCTGCCATTACTAGTAAAAAAAGATATCCTATAGTTTGTAGACACTGTAACTTTTCTGCAAACCAATCAATATACGAATATTGGGATTTTTTTGTACCAAAATTATGTAGTGAAATGCATATTGGCCTAAATTGAAGAAAGGAAAAACGTACCGCTCAAAAGCTTGAGAATTCACCAAATAGCTGCTTCCGCCCGGTCACTCACACAGGTGCTGGCTCTGCACTGATGCATGGGAGAAAAAGAAACCCTGGACTGCCGCACTCTGTATAGACAGTTATTTATTCCAAAATTTCAGGTAAAAAATCCAAATTCAAAATAAATCCATAAATCCAAAACAACAAATGCAGATGGTGTGCATGCAGGGAAGGGTGGCTAACGCGTTTCACGTCACGAATTGACGCTTACTCATAGCTCATTGGCCTAAATTGAAGACATTTTATTTTTTCTATTTTTTTATTGGATATGTTTTATGGCAAGAAGTAAAAAAAATATTATTATTTTCTTCAAAATTGTCGGTCTTTTTTTGTGGAAAAAAATTAAAAACGCAGAGGTGATTAAATACCACTAAAAGAAAGCTCTATTTGTGGGGGAAAGGGACATACATTTTATTTGGGTACAGCCTCGCTCGACCACGCAATTGTCAGTTAAAGTAACGCAGTGCCATAATGCAAAAAATGGCCTGGTCAGGAAGGGGAGTAAATGTTCTGGAAGTCAAGTAGATAAAGCTACTGGATTTCCAATTATAGCGTGTGCGGCCATCTACCTCATCTTGTCTGCACTATTGCTCCTGGTCACCATTGTTTTCTCTCTACAGTAACTAATGGGAAAGCCAAAAATATTGACCTGGAATAGATGCTGAGAGGAAACCTTCCAATGGGTAAACCTACTCTGGTGACAGTTGTCAAGAGAGGATATCTACATGCTTGTGAGAAATCTCCTCTTATGCGCCGTACACACGATCGGTTTTCCTGCTGGAAAAAGTCAGATGAGAGCTTTTGATCGGGAATCCTGATCATGTGTATGCTCCATCTGACTTTTTCCAACAGGAAAACGGACAAAAACGTCCGGCAAAAGATAGAGAGATGGTTCTTTTTTTTCCCGTCAGGATTACCGACCATGTGTATGGGGCAATACTCTCTTGCTGTGTCTCTGGGAGAGGAAATGAAGGGAAATCTCCCCCTCGGAACAGAAAGGAAAAACCTGAAATCTAGTATTACATTTTTATTTCCTCTTTTTTGTTTCAGTACACCTGTGGATTTGCAGCAAACAAAATGCTGCAACAGATAAGAAGAGGAACGCCAGGCAACCCCATTTTTTCATATGAAAGCTGTAGTCTCACTTAACATTAAAGTGTTTTTTTTTTTTTTTACATTTGAAAAAAGTATGGAGTGGTTAAGACACCCTGTCTTAATGTTAAGTGAGACTACAGCTTTCATATGAAAAAATGGGGTTGTCTGGCGTTCCTCTTCTTATCTGTTGCAGCATTTTGCTTGCTGCAAATCCACAGGTGTACTGAAACAAAAAAGAGGAAATAAAAATGTAATACTAGACCCAGACATGGGCTCACAACACAACATGCACACTTGTATATAAGCTTCTAGAATGCTTGTATTATGGTGCAGATTTCACTAAGCAGAGTGACCTGATAGTTTAATCAAGGCTCTGGTGGAAGAACATGCATCTGGTGAACATTATTTGTGATCTTCCTGACTATGCACACAGTGTGCAGAAAGGCGTGTACAACTGATGTATGCCACAGAGCCCAAAACAGCCCAGGTAAAATATTCACCATAACAGGCTGATTTGAGCAGAACGACTTTGAAACAACAATGATATTTACATTCTAGCAAGATCACACAGCTGTAGCCAGCTGGTGGTCCACATTCCAACGTCTGCCCCCCCTTCCCTTTCCCCCCGATATATATGGAAACATTTAGTGAAGTATCAAAATATAATATTGTACCTCTGTCTTATGTTTCAGCTTTGGTTCGCATTTGTTAATGGATTTTCTGGACAAATCTTGTTTGAACGATGGTGCATTGGCTTGTACAATGTGGTAAGTGACTCATTTTTGGTTTTTGATTACACATAAAAGTGGGAACAACGTTCCCTCACTAGTTCTGTCTGTGATGTTAATCGCAATCCATTATCTTACTCACAGTTTTTTCATGTTATGTTAAACTATATTTTGAGAGAAAACATCTTGTTCTGTTGCAGCATATGCCCCATATTTAAAACAGTTGTTGTGGAAGTAAATTCGGTATAAAACCACATTTTCCATAAATCAAGCACCATTCCTGTGGCAGAGATCTGAGATGATGTTTTCACATTTGTCTAGTAGTGTTGGTCTAACGTTAAATAGCATGTTGTCTTCTGGATTTCATGTTCGCAATACACTTATGTAGCGCCCACCTCACTCCCCTCTTTGTCTCGTCTTTCTCTTGTCTAGGGGTACCTTAGAGGGGAGGGAGCGGGGACACCACGCCTGGCTTCCACCACAGGTGTTAGTGTGGTATAAGCAACGGTTCTGCATTACCTTCGGGTCAGTGCTGTGCACCTGGATCCTCCCTCCAAGAGTCACCGCGAACCATGTCCGTTAGAAATGAGCTCCACGCCATTAAAGTTCAACACTCCTTTTATCTCCTTGTATAAACACAAACAGTTGAACTCCCTTGATAGAACAGAACAGAAAAGGAGGTGTGGATGCGAACAGGCCCAGACACAATGTAAGCTGCCACTTCCCTTCCTAGAAGTGTGTCCTGGTCTCCGCACGAGGGTAGATTTCCTTCCAGGCTGTCTCCGACGAGAGACTCACTTGTCACCGGCAATATGCTGCACCGGGTCTTCAAATGAGGAGCTCCCGCCGGTCCATTGCGCCTTCCGGATTCGGGTACCCAATCCCTGGGCACCCTAGGATCTCCTTCCCTCGTGGAACCCAGTGTTGGGCACTGAGCTCCGGACCTCCATCTAAGTACCTCACCCCAGGCTAAAGGTGCCTGGGATGGAACTCGACCTCCGCTGTCCTCTGGGCCTAGGCTACCCAGAGGAGCGACATGACCCACCATCCGCAAGCTGAAGGTGCCTGGGACTTCGACCCCGTGACCAAGATGGCCGGCCCCCTTTATACCTTCTCCCAGCAAGCACGGCGGGTACCCCGCCCCACCGTACCACTGCCGAGGGAGGACAAAAAGGAGGACGGCACACAGCGACAATCCAACCCGACCCAGGGCGACAGAGCCACCCAATGGGCCGGAGTGAATCACACATCACTGGTGTCATTTCCAAATTCAAATTTACACCCGGGAAAGTACGTACCCGCTACACATATAAAGAACATTAAAAAGATCCATGCCATTTGACCATGGCAATAAAGCAAAAACTTAAATTCCTAAAAAAAATATATATTTCTTCCTAAGACGAATCACACTTTCCCTGTGAGTGGATCTGATCTTCTCTCTCAGCCCATCACTCAGTCTACATAAAATAGGTAAATGGGTAATCTTGTGTTTCATAACCTGTGCATTGTTTAAGTACCATAGATACTACCTGACGAACGAACTAGACAGCCATTCATAGTCAATGAAAAGTTTAAACTCCTCATAAGGGGGCATTTTTTAGCCTGTAAGAACTGGTTTCCTCACTTTACTGCTTTTCATTGGCTAAACCAAAAAATTCTGATGCTTAAATACACATTTAAACACCCCAAATAAGCTTTTAATACGCTTGTTTACAGAAACAAGAATACTCAAACAAAAACTCAGATGTTAATCCAGCCTAGTTTGAATGAGTCAAAATTTTCCTCACTTTACCCCCCAAAAAAAACGAACAAACAAAAAAGTTTTGCCTTGATGTACACTGTACTGCCCATGTGAAAGGGGCCTTTCAGACAGAATTTGCACTTTTCCAATTGAATCCAGTTAGGTAAATGTGTAAATCCTGGTTGGAAAGTTTTGTGAATCAAAAACTAAGTAGGAAATACCCATAACATTTCTACATTAAATACACACTTAAAATTATCATATCACCAAATTCAATGTTAAAAATAAAAGAAAAAACAGTGGCTTTCTACAAAGACATACAAATTACAATACATGAGTGCCCATATTATTGAGACCTTTGCCTTTCTTCGTCTGTATATATTTTCCTTATACGATATGCTGTTTATGTTTTTAACACTGTAGTAGATTTTATGGGGAAAACTAAAAAGTCTCATTTCATTTTTGGTCCTGGTTGTAAATACAGTGGGGTGTGGCTATCACTAAAAAGACAGGGGGTGCCTAATATTAATTTTGGATTGTTTGCTTTTGAATGTGAATAATAAGCTATGTGGAAGGGGAGATTACTGACTATGTTATATGCATACATTTTAAAGTGGAAGTAAACCCTCCTATCATTTTCAGGCAAGGAAGCTGCTATCTTGGCCTCTGTTTAATCTTCAACTGCCATGATGCTGCACATGTGATCAGTTATGACACCAGCCATTGGATGGTTTGACAGTTTGGTTGAGAGCACAACCAATGTGACAGTTGGCATTCCCGGCATGCCAGGAATGTAACTGCTTTTTGAAACTGTTAAATCGATGGGTTTACTTCCGCTTTAACTAAGGGTAATAAGAAAGCACAAAGAAGAAATCGTGCATTGAGCTTTTATGTACAGTATCTCACAAAAGTATTTTTTTTGTTTATTTTACTTGATTCTATTTATTTTTACACTGTTTAAAAAAAAAAATGGATCACTTTTATTCCTATTAAATTGTATTGTAAACATCCCTTGTAATAGAAAAAAGCATGACAGGTCCTCTTAAATATGAGATCTGGGGTCAAAAAGACCTCAGATCTCATTTTTACACTAAAATGCAATAAAAAAAATAAAAAAAATGTCATTTGAAAAAATGACAAAAAAAAAAGTCCCTTTAAGACGTATGGGCGGAGCTGACGTTTTGACGTCAGCGCCGCCCTGCTATGGTATGGAGACGAGTGGGGGCCATCTTCCCCTCACTCTTATCCATACCACAGAGGGAGAAGGACCCGATCGCCTCCGCCGCTACCGACGGCTCCGGTAAGCGGCGGAGGGCGCGGGAGAGCGGCAGGAGGGGGGTGCCCTCTCCCGCCACCGATAACGTGATCTCGCGGCAAATCAGCTGCAGAGACCACCATTATCGTAAACAGGACCGCTCACTGAAGAGATGGATATCTTGGTTGTGGCAGCAGCTGCTGCCGTTACCGAGATATCCATCTTTAAAAAAATGACGTATATATACAGTGAGCGGTCCTTAAGTGGTTAAGTTAAATAATGGTGGCCACACAGAATCATGACACTTTAGGCCCAATTTGGACATTTTCACTTAGGGTTGTCCTAACTTTTGTTGCCAGCGGTTTAGACATTAATGGCTGTGTGTTGAGTTATTTTGAGGGGACAGAAAATTTACACTGTTATACAAGCTGTACACTCACTACTTTACATTGTAGGAAAGTGTAATTTCTTCAGTGTTGTCACATGAAAAGATATAACAAAATATTTACAAAAATGTGAGGGGTGCACTCAGTTTTGTGAGATACTGTATGACAAAGGATCACTGAATAGGGGACAGGTGGATGATTGATAGCCCCGTCCCCTCCATTCTAATATCCTGTGTCATTCATAGAAGCTGTAGTGCAGATCAGGCAGAAAAGGCCAGGCATAGTCAAGTTCTCTTGATGAGAGCTCCTGGCAGCCCCTTAGCAGTAAGAACTCTTGCTGCACCAGAAGATTATGGGGGTGCGAGGGATGGGTAGCACAGATAAAGATTTCTACAGAAAATAGAATAAGGAAAAGGGGTACATCATACTAACTATAAGTTATGTCCCTTGTGCTGAATTATGTCCCTTTGTGCTGAATTTTTTATTTTAGCTAAACTTAGGCCCTAAATAAGCTTTAAAACAATTCCTCACTGAACCATGTAGTTAAAACACTGTGGAAAAATTAATCCTCAGAGTTCACAATAAAGGCTGTGTAGTTGATCAAGTTGAATCGCAACATGTTACTCTTTCTCTAAGCTTTTTGCCCCTGCTCTGTGTCTACTTTAGAGATTAGAGGTCTGTCATGAGTTTTCATTCTCCCCTGATTGTCCTATGAGGCTGCAGGACCCCTGACCCTTTGTCTGGAGAGTGCAGATTGGCCCTGTGCTGATCACATGCACTCTCAGAAGAAAAAAAAACTCTCTAGCAATACACACCAAACTGAGCATGTGCATAGTGCCCCCAAGGCTCTGTTCTATCAGAAGATGACTTGGGAACTGTGGAAGAAGGGGCTAATCAGTGAAGACAGGATAAAACAGCCTTTTTACACAATTCAGAGGATTAAACCCTTAGGTTCCACAGTGAGTATAACAAGCATGCTTAACTGTATATACAGTCATGCTCAAAAGTTTGCATGCCCTGGCAGAAATTGTGTAATTTTGGCATTAAAATTGAAAATATGACTGTTCATGCCAAAAAACTGTCTTTTATTTAAGGATAACAATCACATGAAGCCATTTATTATCACATAATTTTTTGGATTCTTTTTAAATCATAATGATAATAGTAATCACCCAAATGGCCCTGATAAAAAGTTTACATACCCTGGAATGTTTGGCCTTGGTACAGACATAGAAGGTGGCACACACTGGTTAAAAAAGCAATTAAAGGTTTATTTCCCACATTTGTGGCTTTTTACAATTAGTGTCTGTGTATAAATAGTCAATGAGTTTGTTAGCTCTCACATGGATGCACTAAGCAGGCTAGACACTGAGCCACGAGGAGGTAGAAAAGAACTGTCAAAAGACACGCACAAGTCCCTGTTCTGCCTCTCATGCCCACGATCGCTTGCGGCCACGAGCATCGGCACTCCCGCGATGCAGCGGGCGCCTGCTATCCCGCTTAAAGGGACCGACGTACAGCTACGGCGGTTTGCGTGATCTTGCCGACCTGCCGCAGTATAATGACGGCGGCTGGTCGGCAAGTAGTTAAACAGCTGGCCAGTGTATTAAAGTAGAACTCTGGCTAGGCTATGGACAGTCAAATATTTATATACACTGTTAAAAAAAAATTGAATGAACACTTTGAAAACACATCAGATCTCAATGTGGGAAAATATCATGCTGGATATCTATACTGATATGGACTGGGTAATATGTTAGGAACGAAAGGATGCCACACCGTTTAATGGAAATTTTAATTTTCAACCTAAAGGGGGGCTAAATTCAAAGAGATCCCAAAAATCATAGTGAAAAAATGATGCAGCAGCAGGCTAGTCCATTTTGCTGAAATTTCATTGCAGCAATTTAAAATGGTACTCAGTAGTTTGTATGGCCCCCACGTGCTTGTATGCATGCCTGAGAACATCGGGGCATGCTCCTAATGAGATGACGGATGGTGTACTGGGGTATTTACTCCCAAATCTGGACCAGGTAATGCATTAAGGTGAAAAACCATGAGGGTTTACAACCCCTTTAAGAAACTCAATGAGTAAGTTCAATGCCATCTGGGCACAATGGATGGAGTCAAAGTCCCCGTTGACCCAGTAGGTAAATCAGTAGGTATTATTAGCTCTGTTTGTATAATGAGGTCTATAGGTGGTATTAATAAGAAAAAAAAAATGTTTTTGCTGTTTATTGTTTATTGGAGTTTTGTGTGATGTTTTCTTTGTGTTATGTTTGTTTTTTTATGTTTTGTGAAAGATGGGAAAAAATGTAATTAAATAAAGTATGATTGAAAAAAAAAAAAACTACTACAAAGTTAAAAACATAAACTCATGATCATTTTTTAATGCAATATTCTTTTTAAAAACAGCATATCCATTATTTAAAGTGATACTAAAGCCACAACAGTAAAATCAGTCTGTATATGCAGTAATGCATGCTGTTATACACACGGTGGAACCTACGGGGTTAATCCTCTGCATTGTGTAAAAATGCTGTTTGATCCTGTCTCCTCTGATCCTCGCCATCTTCTAGTGTCCCCAACTCATCTTTGGATTGTACAGAGGGTAGGGGACAAGCTGCACATGCTCAGTTTGGTTTGTATTGCTAGAGAGTTATTTTTTTCTTGGAAGAGTGCATGTGATCAGCACAGGGCCAATCAGCACTGTCCAGACAGAGGGTCAGGGGTCCTGCAGACTTATAGGACAGTCAGAGGAGAATAAAAACTCCTCCTACAAGCTTTAACCAGACATCGATAGAAGTCACAAGCCTGCTTTAACTGCTGATGAGAAAAGGTATTTAGCAGTTTATATTTTACTAAAACTTTTGGATTTCCATTTTCTGTGTACTGTGGGAGAGCAGATATAGTGAATGCAGGGTCCTGGGTATTGGTTACACTTTAAGCCAGTCATACATGGTTCAAAATTCAGTCAGTTCCGCAGGGACTGGACACATTTTGATCCATGTAGGAACAGGCTAGTGGTAAACACAAATACAAAACCACAGCAGGTATGATTACCCTATCCGATCCGAATCGGATCATTTATTTTTTCATTCAAAGCACTGGTTGAATGAAAAAACATGATCAATGTATGGGCTGCCTTAACGCCTTGCTGACCGTATACTGCATATACTGTATACGGCGGCTCTCCCAGGCAGGATCACATACCTGTACGTGATCCTGCACTTCCCGGTCTCGGACGCGTGTGATTGGACACAGTGGGAGCCAATCAACAGGCCCGGCAGTCACGATGTCCACCAGGACCCGCTGATCGTTCGGGACAAAGGCAGAACAAGGCAGTTTACCATTCTGTGAGAAGGGAAGGTTTTGATCCTGTGTTCCTGCAAAGCAGGAACATGAATCTCTGCCTTCCCATAGTACAAGCACCTCCCCCACAGTTAGTATGCACTCCCTAGGCACATATTTAACCCTTTGACCTCCCCTGGTGTTAACTCCTTCCCTGCCAGTATCTAGTACAGTGAAAGTGCATATTTTTAGCACTGACCACTGTATTTGTGTCACTGCTCCCCAAAAAGTCTCACTTAGTGTCCTATTTTTCTACCGCAATGTCGCAGTCCCGCTATATGTCGCCGATCGCCGACATTACTAGAGAAATAGTTTGTAGACGCTATAACTTTTGCGCAAACCAATCAATATACACTTATTGTAGCAGAATGCATATTGGCCTAAATTGATGAAGAAATTAGATTTTTTCAGTTTGTTTGAGTGGATATGTTTTATAGCAAAAAGTAAGAAATATTGTTTTGTTTTTTTTCAAAATTGTTGATCTTTTTTTGTTTATAGCACAAAAATAAATAAAAATGCAGAGGTGATTAAATACCACCAAAAGAAAGCTCTGTTTATCTATAAATTTTATTTGGGTACAGCGTCGCTTGACCGCGCAATTGTCAGGTAAATTAACGCAGTGCCGTATCAAAAAAAAAATGGCCTGGTTATGAAGGGGTAAATCTTCTGGGGTGAATCTCCCTCTCTCCACAAATAAAAATTCAGATATTGATGACACCTTTGGCAAGCGCCAAATAACATTACATACCTGTATGTCTACATACACTATAGAGTTGTATCTAATTAACAGTCAATGCCTGTAGTAATTAGCCAGTCTGGGAGCCCTTCTCTGTGTACCACTTAATTCCATTTGTTTCGCTGACATCATACAGCTACAAGTACACAGCTGTGCATTTTCCCAGTCAATAGACACAACATTAAAATGCTGTGTATTTTACTTCCCCAGATAATACAGCAGAGCCAGTTCTTGAGCCAAAAATGGGCACTTCTAATGTGTCATCTGGTCTGGTTTCTGGTGACAATTTGTACCTCTTCTGAAAGTCATATGAAAGTGAAGCTGGGGAAAAAAAACAGCTTTAGAAATCACTAGGATGTGAGTGGGATTAGAGGCACACTGAATGCATGACAGATACTACAGTGTCCGCTAATGACTGAAACTGCAGATAAATGGAGGAAAGATCACTTTCAGTGGACAGTGCATTCTGAAGAGACACCTCAGGCCCAGCATAACAAAGGATCTATTATTCCACAATTATTTCTCGGAATTTGAGATTAGCGGGAAGAAAGGACATAGTATCCCAGGTCATTCATAAAAATGGCTTCCTAAAATACCACAAAAATGTCAAGACCAAGTAAACACATGTAACGTTAAATTTTTTTTCTATAAGTTAATTTACAAAAAAAAGCAAAAAAATAAAGAAATAAATCAGATTTGTTGATGCTGAATGCAAATAAGATAAGAATAATATAGCGTATACAATTGCGACACAAGTCATATTGTAATTGAATGTTATTAACCACGTCGATATACGGCAGAATGGCAGCGGTGGGCAAATGGACGTACCTGTACGTCCCCTTTAAGAAGCCGTGCCCGCCGCGATCTCCGTGACCGTGGGCCCAGCGAACTCGATATTGGCCGGCGACCCGCGATCATGTCACAGAGAGGCAGAACGGGAAGATGCCTATGTAAACAAGGCATTTCCCTGTTCTGTCTAGTGACAGGACGGTGATCTATTTCTCCCTGTCATCGGGAGCAGTGATCACTGTCCTGTCACTTGTAGCCCAGCCCCCTCACAGTTAGAATCACTCCCTAGGACACACTTAACCCCTTCATCTCCCCCTAGTGTTTAACACCTTCCCTGCCAGTGTCATTTACACAGTAATCAGTGCATTTTTATAGCACTGATCGCTGTATAACTGACAATGGTCCCAAAATAGCATCAAAAGTGTCCGATGTGTCTGCCATAATGTCGCAGTCACAATAAAAATCGCAGATCACCGCCATTACTAATAAAAAAAAATGTATAAAAAAATGGCATAAATCTATCCCCTATTTTGTAGACCAAAAACCAATGCGCAAACCAATCAATATACACCAAAAATATGTAGAAGAATACATATCGGCCTAAACTGAGAAAAAGTTTCATTTTTTATAAAAAATTTGGGGATATTTATTATAGCAAAAAGTACACAATTTTGTGTTTTTTTCAAAATTGGCGCTCTTTTTTTGTATGTAGCGCAAAAAATAAAAATTGCAGAGATGATCAAATACCACCAAAAGAAAGCTCTATTTGTGGGAAAAAAACAACGTAAATTTTGTTTGGGTACAGCTGCGCACGACCGCGCAATTGTCAGTTAAAGTGACGCAGTGCCGAATCGCAAAAAATGGCCTGGTCATTCAGCAGCCAATTCTTCCGGGGCTGAAGTGGTTAAAAATTACCTTTCTTTTTTAATCTGCAGCCGCTGTAATTTTCTGAAAATGCAATGCAATATGGCTACCTGGAGGTATTCTGTACACAGAATGTGTACAGCAGGGCTTGACAAATTTGCTTGGAATCTAGGAGCCAGCTAAAAAAGTTAGGAGCCAGGAACGCGCCCCGTCCCGCCGAGCTCGCGCGCAGAAGCGAACGCATACGTGTGGAGGGCACGCATATGAAAGCGGTGTTCAAACCACACATGAGGTATCACCGCGATTGGTAGATCGAGAGCAATAATTCTAGCCCTAGACCTCCTCTGTAACTCAAAAGATGCAACCTGTAGAATTTTTTAAACGTCGCCTATGGAGATTTTAAAGGGTAAAAGTTAGTTGCCATTCCACGAGCGGACGCAATTTTGAAGCGTGACATGTTGGGTATCAATTTACTCAGCGTAACATTATCTTTCACAATATTAAAAAAAATTGGGCTAACTTTACTTTTGTCTTATTTTTTTTATTAAAAAAAGTGTATTTTTTTCCCCAAAAAGTGCGCTTGTAAGACCGCTGCGCAAATACGGTGTGACAGAAAGTATTGCAACGACCGCCATTTTATTCTCTAGGGTGTTAGAATAAAAAATATATATAATGTTTGGGGGTTCTAATTAGAGGGAAGGAGATGGCAGTGAAAACAGACAGGGAAACTCCATTAGCATTGCTGTTTGTCTTGTCATACCAACGGCCACCACAAGATGGCGCTAGATCACAGAAGGAAGCATAGGCCTGCAGAAGGCCGCAAAGCCACGGCCTCAATTACCGGCCGGCGCGGCCCGACGCGATCCCGCGGCGCGCGGGGGAAGGGGGGGCACGGAGAGACAGGATTCCCCAGCTGTGCTGCCCCAGGCGCCAGGTCGCTAATTCTAGTCGCAATGGCGACCGGGCGCCCGGGGTTTGTCGAGCCCTGGTGTACAGAATGCCCCCCAGAACCATTATTTTCTGCTTTTGTGATTGGCTTTCCCAGAATTCTGCACTAAGATACAAGTCAGGCACCCCTGCAACAAAAATGCAGCAGCTGATTGATAATTATGAAACCACTCCTATTAGACTCACTTTCCCACATGGATACAGAGAAACACACAGGGATTTGTTCAGAATAACAAACAGTAAGAACCTGCAACAAAGTTTGTTAAAATCCTTGTAATGTACATACAGTATCTCACAAAAGTGAGTACACCCCTGACATTTTTGTAAATATTTTACTACACCTTTTCATGTGACAACACTGAAGAAATTACACTTTGCTACAATGTAAAGTAGTGAGTGTACAGCTTGTATAACAGTGTAAATTTGCTGTCCCCTCAAAATAACTCAACACACAGCCATTAATGTCTAAACCGCTGGCAACAAAAGTGAGTACACCCCTAAGTGAAAATGTCCAAATTGGGCCCAAATTTTCAATATTTTGTGTGGCCACCATTATTTTCCAGCACTGCCTTAACCGTTTTGGACATGGAGTTCACCAGAGCTTCACAGGTTGCCACTGGAGTCCTCTTCCACTCCTCCATGATGACATCACGGAGCTGGTGGATGTTAGAGACCTTGTGCTCCTCCACCTTCCATTTGAGGATGCCCCACAGATGCTCAATAGGGTTTAGGTCCTGGAGACATGCTTGGCATAAAACCCTCAGTTTCTTCAGCAAGGCAGTGGTCACCGCTAAGGGAGCTGAGATGTTCCCCTGGCATTACTTCTGGGTTTGCGGACTCCTGCGCTGTGAGAGGCTGGAGCCGCTATAACGTCACTCCTGCGCATGGAGCCAATGACTGTGCTGCTATCAATCATCCAATGAATGAGCCAAGAAGCCAGCGCGTTCACGACGCGGGACTTTCGAGGGCTCAGGTAAGTAATCGGGGGGCTGGGGGGCCACTAATCGTCAGATGTTTTTTCACCTTAATGCATAGAATTGTTTTTCAACAATTTTTGTACAAACAGACATGCGAGAAACATTAGCCAGTTATAAAATATATATAACTCACAACATAAGTCGCATCCTGAGTAAGCACACAAGACACAAAAGTCATATTCCGTGTCATGAAATATCAGTTATAGCAGACAATTGAGTCTCTACCATTCTGACCGTGCGTCAATTTTCTTAACAGAGAGTAATAGATACAAAGGAAAGAAAACGCAAGAAAAAGAGAGAGAGAAAGAAAAAAAAAGGGGGGTAGAGAGGAAAAGGGAGGAAGAAGGGGGGAGGGAATGGTAGGGTTTAGGGTCTCTACACCTCCTCTACTAGCACAGAGCCATATTCCCTAGAACAGGTATAAAGGGATCAATAAAACCACTTTTTATTACATTTCTCCTCTTTATCTCGCAAGGTTGCAGTAATACTCTCCATGGCGTTAATATCAGCTACTTTGGTGAGCCAAAACAAGATCGTAGGGGGCCATTTCTGCTTCCAAAGGGCTGGAATACAGGCCCTTGTGGCATTTAGAAGGTGGACCAACATTGAATTTTTGTATTTACGTTTCGAGAGATGTGAGTAGTGAAGAACATACCTGGCCAGATTAGAACCAAAGTTGTAGTCATTGAGCTGCTTGATAATATCTCGTACCTGGGATCAAAACCCCTTAAGTTTTCGGAAAGACCAGAAGATAAGCAACATGGTACCCTTAGTCTCTCAACAGAATCATTTTAATGATGTGATAGGCATAAAGACAATGATGTCGAATAGAGCTGTATAATGAGGGATGTTCAAAAACAAACACCGTAGACCAGGGTTCTCAAACTGGTGGCCCTCCAGCTGTTGCAAAACTACAAGTCCCATGAGGCATTGCAAGGCTTACAGTTACAAGCATGTCTCCCACAGGCAGAGGGATGATGGGACTTGTAGTTTCGCAACAGCTGGATGGCTGCCAGTTTGAGACCCCTGCCGTAGACTCTTAGCAGGTTGGCAGACTGACTGTAACGATTTTTGGCCTAGGTAGGTCTGAAAACAGTTTGGCAAAGAATATTTGTCAATTCCATAACTTGTAAGGTAAATGAATAAACTATTACTAAAGAAATACATTTTTATTAAAAACGTAACATTACATGTGCATAATAAGAGCCTATTACGATTCAAATATAGGACTGTTTGATTCGTACTACTTTGCTGCTCAGTAATTCATAGGGCATGGCAGTTGTTGGATTGTTGTGACACATTAACAACCTCTTTAGGTCTTTCTTGTCCTCTTTCCACATTGTTATCACCTTTGTAGTGATCACTATTACTCTCTCGACAGATTTTCACTGCCTTACCGCCTTTCACACTGGGAATCTGCGAGCGATCCTGCAGCCAAGACAGCATGCTAAGGTTTCCACAGCTCTACAAAATCACTCAGAATGCAGATGGATTTAACACAAGAGTAAGTCTGATAGAAATAGCGAGTGCTCAGCCATGCTTATGATACCAAAGTGCTGTTTCTATTTATGGCAGGGATTTTGTCATCAACATTTTTATAGGCAACACCAATCTAATATTAAAGGTTAAGTCCTCCTAAAAGGAATATTTCATGACATCTAACTCTTCTTGCTGCAGCAGATGAAGTCTCATCCTTCCTGCTGCATTCTTTATACTGTAAGAAAAAAAAACAGTAGTTTGTACCCCTGATAGATATAGGAAACTGATGGTTGTTCAACAAATCTGGTCCAAAACTAAAATGAAAAAATAGAAAGTGAAATTATTTTTTAGGAAGCTCTGATGGTGCCCTTATGTAGCTTCCAGGGAAAGCACTAATTTATGTATTATTGGTACTTGTATAGCGCCATCAATTTACGCAGCACTTTAGACGTATATATACAGTAAGTCCCCTACATACGAACCTTCATGTTGCAAACTCGCAAAGATGTGAACTTGTGTTTGTACAGTTTTAGTTCTCAACCCAGCGTGCTAAAAAAAAAAAAAATTACAGATCGATGTACCAACACAAGCTGTGCTTTTGTGTTATGACAGGGGGACTCCCCCCGTCAGAACAAACTGATCAGTGCTTGCAGCCTTTGTCTGCAAGCACTGATCTTTGTTGGACTTACGAACACGTTGGACTTACGAACGGACTCCTGGAACAGAATTCATTCATACTGTATGTAGGGGACTTACTGTATTGTACATTCACATCAGTCCCTGTCTCTAACTCACATTCATACGTACACTACACATACAAGGGCCAATTTAGACAGGACCCAATTAATCTACCAGCATGTCTTTGGAGTGTGGGAGGAAACCGAAGTACTGGGAGGCTAATTTCAGGGCAGTGACATCACCTGCAGTAAAGACAAACAGGTTCAGCTACACTATTCCATGTATGTTCAGATCTTTTTAAGATCTGGCTATGGAGTAGTCTCATGTGCAGATCTTATCATATATACTGGCTCTATAGATGGAAGCAATGTGTGCAGGTTGATAAGCAATTCATAACGAGCTTGTGAAAAGTTCTCCATCGTAAATCCCTCGATTGGTTGATGGATTCCACTACTCCTGCACAGAAAAAGGAAAGATCCCTAAGATACATGAATAATGAACTGCAAAATGTGCCAATTTGAAAAGCTATGGATGAACCAGTAGAGAAAGTTATGGAAAAAATCAAGAGATGGTGTTGCGCTCCAATAACATAGTGTAGCGGGTATTTGAATTTAAGGGAAGCATCTGGGTGGTAGTGTAACCCAGATGCACTGATTGTTAGGGAATCCGAGACCCTTTTATGGTTCTTGGAGGACTCTGGTGGTGTGAGGTTCCCTGCGGCCTGCAGGTGGCATTGTCGCCCTAGCCGGAGTTGAACTCACACCGCAAGACTATGCCTTTTTGTCCTCCCCTGGCGCTGGTACGGCGGGGCGGGGAACCCGCTGTGGCGCAAAGGGAGAGGGGATAAAAGGGGCGGACGCCCTTACCGCGGGGTTCGGAGTCGGAGGACACGGCCGCACTCAGGCACCCTCAGCCTGGGTGCTGGCGTTCCGGTGTTCCGGGCCCAGGTGCCCTTGACCTGGCCGGAGCGGGAGATGGAGTCCATATCAGGCACCTTTAGCCTGGGGTGAGGTACTATAGCAGATGCCTGGGGCTCAGTACCTTCGACTGAGTTCCGCAAGGGTGGAGGAATCCGAGAGGGCCCTAACTCCTTGGGTGCCTGTGTCTGAGGTCGAGGAGACTGGTGAGCGGAACTTCTCTGGAGAGTCCGGCGCAGCATTGCTGGTGACAGAGAGGCCTCCGGTGACTCCCTTGGACGGATTTGCTTCCCCTGACAGGGGCTGTGCTAGTGAAGGTAATTCATGTTCTACCTCATATAGTCAGTGGCAGTGACTATTCGTCATTGGTGACACTACAGTGGTTAGCGATACTTTAAAGGATTGTGCCTCGACCTACTCCCATTAATACTGAACTGTTGCAAAGGTCCCAACTTGACTGTGCTGTATGTTTATTCGCTGAGAAGAATAAAACTGTGTTGGACCTATTCAGTGTGTGGAACTCTGTTTACTAGGAGCAAAGGGGGAGTCAAGGACGGAGGAAAGGATTTGACTCTAGGACACCTACACAAAGCCCGATCTTTCTGGCCTTCACCTCTTCACTATGGAGGACATGGGCCGTGGTGTATCTCATCCCTCCCCCCAGTACTAACACCCCTAGACAAAGACAGACAAGCCGAGAATAAGAAGGGGTGAGAGGGGTGAGGTCGCTACAATAGAATGGTGTAAATGGTAAAATGTATAAATAACCAAAATAGTATAATTGATAAATGAATGTGCAAATATGCAAATAGACTGACTGAAAGATAAAATAACTATAGATGCTAAGATAAGGTGCATCCAAATGTGAACTGCATAAATGTGCAAACAGTGCAGATAATCGGACTCAAGTGCATAAATAAAATCACAACATGAAGATAATAATATATGCAGTCGCAGTGGAAATCGCAAGATGGTGTTATGCTCCAATCAAAATTAATGACTGACTATAACTTATATACAACAATGATGGATGAATAAAACAGTGAACTGAATAAGAGTGCAAATAAATACAAGTAGGTGACTGTATAATGTGAGTAAAATCACATTGTATGAATGGTGGATGGAATCACAAGATTGTCCAATTGTTACAAAGTGCAAATGGTGCAACTGCGACTCAGTCCAAGAGGTGATGCAATTTAATCAAAAGAAATTGCAAGGTGCAAGTAAAGTGCTGGGTGCAAAATGACATCAGCAGGTGGCAAGGTGACTTGTTGGTCAACATTCGCTGACCTTGCTGACCACCCAGCCTGCAAGGAAGCCTTAACCCCCTAGGCGCCACACTACTGGAAGGACGGATAGGAGTTATCCCCTCTACCCCCGAGTGATTCCATTGGTTTTATTTAATGCTGCTTACCTTGCAGCCATAAGGTAATTTGCTAGCACACCTTCGGGTGTCACCATACACCAAAGATTCACCAAAAAGTCACCTTGCCACCTGCTGATGTCATTTAGCACCCAGCACGTTATTTGCACCTTGCAATTTCTTTTGATTAAATTGCATCACCTCTTGGACTGAGTCGCAGTTGCACCATTTGCACTTTGTAACAATTGGACAATCTTGTGGTTCCATCCACCATTCATACGATGTGATTTTACTCACATTATACAGTCACCTATTTGTATTTATTTGCACTCTTATTCAGTTCACTGTTTTATTCATCCATCATTGTTGTATATCAGTTATGTTCAGTCATTCATTTTGATTGGAGCATAACACCATCCTGCGATTTTCTCTGCGACTGCATATATTATTATCTTCATGTTGTGATTTTATTTATGCACTTGAGTCACCTTATCTGCACTGTTTGCACATTTATTCAGTTCACCTTTGGATGCACCTTATCTTAGCATCTATAGCGATTTTATCTTTCAGTCAGTCTGTTTGCATATTTGCACATTCATTTATCAATTATACTATTTTGGTTATTTATACATTTTACCATTTACACCATTCTATGTTATTGGAGCGCAACACCATCTCTTGATTTTTTTCCATGTCTCACTGTGGGTAGTGGTTGGTCCATACGGTAGTTGCCGCACCTTTACCCTCGGCACACATAGTTTCCACTGTAGCGCAGGAATAACTACTTTACCCATCTCAGTAGTGAAAGTTAACTGGGGCACTATTACTTAATACTAAATGAAAATTAGAGACCTCCCCATTTGAGTTCATATAAAGGGTTTGTCTACATCAGCCTTTCTCAACCAAGGTTCTTTGGAATCCTGGTGGTTCATTCAAAAATTGCTAGGCGTTCCTTCAACAGTGATGAGTAGTGGTGGACAATAATTGCATCGTCCTTGGGCAGACATAATTCAGCAAAGCTTACGGGAATGGGACCAGTGGAGCATCTCCTCTCATCTCTCAGATTAGTAATAACTGACACCAATCCTTTTATCTGCTTTTAAAGATGGCATTCTTCCTAAAGTGGAGCTGCTTCTTTCATGTCTCGAATGTAATAACTGACACCAATTATCTCTTTTGCTGTCTGTAAAGATGAAATTTTTGCCAACCAATTGTGTAAGAGCATTGTTCCCACTTAACCCAGTGTAACAGGCCATACTTCCCACATACCCCCAATGTAACAGGGCACTGACCACCAATGGAGGGGGGCACTTTTTCAGGTTCCCGCATCACATGGGAGTGAGCTGAGTCTAAGTGAACACTGCACTGACCACCAATGTAAGGGAGTACTTCTACCCAGTCACCAACCTAAGGGATTACTTATTCAATGATCGCTAAAGAAAGAGGACACCACAATTTTCCCTGTCTGTGTTTCTAAAAATAATTTTTGGCAGATAGAGGAGGGGAGGGGGGTTATAAAATATTCAGACACAGGTGTCAAATAAACAAATTGTAGCGCATCAAAAAGTGAATGACACCCAAATAAATGAGTGAAAATAAATAAAAGAACAAGTCCAAATTAAACACATAATGTGTGTAGGATATGTAACCAAAAGAAAGTCTCCAGTGAATAATGCTTTATATAAAACAATCCAATCTGAACCGTGATCTTCAAAAGAGTCTCAATATAGTGACTGTAAGATGACCACCATCGGATGGAAAAAAGGCTTACCGGAATGAGTGGACCCGATAAACATACATCTATGGGGTCAACTCAGGCTTGTGTGTATCCCTGTAGGGGTTGAATCCTCCGTTTAGGAATGCCGCAGACAGATATTCCGTGACTCAAACCAAATGGCCGAACTGAATCTCCAGACCAGATAACACAATGATGGTGGCCCAAGGTGAAAACCGATATCAAAATAGAAAAGAACCCCAGACGATGCAAGATATTGCGAAACGCGTCGGAAGACTCCACTGCTGCCATTTGAATATATCCTAAAGCGCTTTTTTCATCTATGTAATGTAAGTGTTCCTACCTACATTAATAAATGTTCTTGAGATTGTATCACGCTATGTGCCCTCCTTCTTTTCTATTTTGATATCGGTTTTCACCTTGGGCCACCATCATTGTGTTATCTGGTCTGGAGATTCAGTTCGGCCATTTGGGGCCCATACACGATCGGTTTGTATGATGAGAAAAGTCCATCGGACTGTTTTCATCCGTAAAACCAATCGTGTGTACACGGCATTAGGCTTCATGTACACTGCTGCTGGTAAACGGACGTTTAGGAACAGTTGGGCGTTTTTTTTCAGATGCCCCTGAACTCTCCTCTATGTTATCTTATCAGTACATGTACACATGGTCGTTTATAGTGGTTTCTAGGCAGTTGAGTTTGGAAGCATTTTTTGGAAAACCAAAAAATGCGTTCAGGACGAATGTTCAGATGCATTTGAAACGCCGTGAAACCAGGGTGAACAAATATTTGCACTAACAGTGAAAAAATAAAACGATAACAGAAGCAGCGTGCACAGTCTGTAGATAAAGCAAACGCAAAATGCCCGTAACAGCTTGTAAATGCGTGTAAGCATGGTAACTCGCGTTTAGCCACAATTCGTTTACAGAAGTTTTTAATAGAGATACATTTTTGACTTTTTTTAATGCAAAAAATGCTTCTAAACACAAACACGTCAAAACGCGGCATGTAAACAGCACAACGGACGTTTTTAAACATCGGTAAGGCCCCTTTCACACTGAGGCGTTTTCGCGGTAAAAATAGCGCTGTAATAACGCCTGAAATAATCCTGCCCCAGCATTCTCAATGTGAAATCTCTGAGGGCTTTCACATTGAGGCGTTGTGCTGGCTGGGCGTTGAAAAAAATCCTGCAAACAGCTTTTTTAGAGCAACTTTAGGGCGCATAAAATAGCGCTGTAAAAACGCCAACCCCAATTGGAATGAATGGGAACCGCGGTAAAAACGCATAGGCATAAGCGTTATTTTAAAAAATAACGCTAACGCCTATGCGTTTTTACCGCGTTCGTGCTATTTTTAGCGTGAACGCGGTAAAAACGCGGTAAAATCGCTGTAAAATCGCGGTACAAAATCTCATAATTTTTGAGCGTTTTTTCAACGCCTTAGTGTGAAAGGGGCCTTACTATCTGTCAAGTTAAATCGTTCAGGAGAGGTTTTAAAACATCCCGTGTACACGAAGACTAATACAACTTAAGCCATAATACAACTTAACATAGGCTGATGCTATCTGCTGTTTTTATTGAATTGCGCAGGTCAAACTAATTAGTAGATTTAGATGTAGAAACAGCTGAAGTTATATTCTCATGAAGAAGAGGAAAGAGAGCATTTTATACTTGACCCGCATAATGAGTAGAATGTACACAGAGACCAGAAGAATTAGCTTTATAACTAAAAATGTTACTGTAAATAATATTCTCAAGTAAATCATTCTGTATTTATTTCAAGATTGATTCATCTCTTGTAACATTTGATGAACCCCTGACCTTTTATCGTCTCATTTAAAATAAGATTACACTTGGAGAACAATGAAGTTCTTGTCCTTTATGTGTGTACAATACTTCAGTTAGAATTGGTTGACAGCCCTAATAGATTAGGGGAAATGAAAATAGATCCCAGAAAGTGAAATAATTGTCTTATCATCATCTTCCGGAACTCGGGAACACCACTGATTGCTCATTGTAACAGCAGAGCACTTGTTGAGACTCAGTCAGGTGTTAAAGTTAAGTGTTATTCTTGTTCTGTGTTGTTTTAGGTATTTTGGGGTCATTGTATCAATGCCTTGGTCCACTCGCTAATCCTCTTCTGGTTCCCACTGAAAATGATGGAACAAGGTAAGTATTTTATATTTCAGTTTTCTAAGAAATGCTGCTGAATATCTTTCTGGTACAGTTGTAGATTTTATTAGCAGACACAGCAGATGGAAACTGGGGTGACGGAAGGTTGAAGACAATGCTTGTGATTGACAGGCCATTAAGTCACATTTTTACCAAATTCTGTGAGTTATCAGTTGCTCTTCAGCGTTGTTTTACATTTAACTTTTTGCACTTTGTTGACTTGTGCTACTTTATAACTTTTAAGTGCTGGAAAAGTCTGCCTTCTGTTCTTGCCAAGTATACTCCTTCCCTGAGAAGATGAAGAATGGAAGTAAAGTTATAATGACAATGTGAGACACTGTATAATATATTGAGACCTTCCTAGCAAATTCACAGGCTATGCCAAATCCAGTAGAAAAATACCCTGGCAGAAGAATATTAGGTAAATTGATGAAGTTACCTTTTTGATAGGCAGTCCACTGGACATTGTTCTTCTTATTGAAAACAACCAATTAGATGTTTGTTCTTATATTTCAAATGTAAAGGTCTATTTATGAAGGGAATATATCAATCATTATAAGTGGCCCAGTAAATCCAATAAAATAAATTATATTTTATTTATTTCAATTTAATTTCATTCCCATTTAAATTAAATACAATCCATTTTAATTCCAGGATGTAATTCAACAAAACAGGGGTGAATACCTTCTCAAGGCACTGGACATATACCAAAAAGTGTTGGTATATCTTTTTGATAAATGCATAAAAAAATACCCTTTGATCCTGTCGGGAATTCAAGGATGTCCTGTTCACTCTGAAGTGTTATCTCAGTGCAATTATTAAAGTGTTTGTTACCCCAGCATTTCATATTCCGGATATGTGTCTACTGTACCATGTGCTTGCATGAAAAAGTAACCTGTTCTCTTTGTATCACTTCCTTTGTGTGAAATCCCTGGCAGTCCCTCTGCTTTCCTATTAAAAATTGACCACACTAAGCAGGAGAACACAGCGTGATTAAAGTTATTGTAAAGTCTCATTTTTTTTCTCTAATAATAACAAGCACAGGGCAGCCCAGATCCTACTTTTCTCTGGTCCCTCTTCAGCTCTTCTGTTGAGTGCCCCCCACAGCAAGCAGCTTGCTATGGGGGCACCCGTGCCGAGTCACAGCTCCCTGTGTCCGTTCAGACATGGACCCCCAGTTCGGCCCCGTCCCCTTTCTCTCCTGATTGGCTATCTGACTTTGACAGCATCGGGAGCCAATGTCGTGGCTGCTGTGTCTCAGCCAATCAGGACTAAAGTCCCAGACAGCCTAGGAACTTGTGGACATCGCTGGAGAGAGATGGACTCAGGTAAGTATTAGGGGGTGCTGGGGCGGCTGCTGCACACAGAAGGTTTTTTATCCTAATGTCTAGAATGCATTAAAGGGGTTGTAAAGGTTCAGGGTTTTAAAAAACCTCAGCAGCGCTCCTGGCTCCTCTTCTTCTCGAGTGCCCCGTCTGAGAAGTGCTCTCCTTCGTGGACACCCATGCGGGTGCGCTCCCGTGTCCTGATTTTGCGTCTATTCACACAGAAAGCAGGACTCGGCCCCGCCCCCGACGCCCGCATCGTTGGATTTGATTAACAGCAGCAGAAGCCAATGGCTGCGCTGCTATCAATCTATCCAATTAGGACACGAGACACAGGCCGGAGCTGGTGTGCTCGTTCCTGTCGTGGGAAACACAGGGCTCAGGTAAGTATAATGGGGGCTGCTGAGTGACAGAAGGTTTTTCACCTTAATGCATAGAATGCATTGGGGTGAAAAAACACGAGGGTTTACAACCTCTTTAAGATAAAAAAAAAACTTTCTGATTTTACAACCACTTTAAGTTCTTTAGCTGTGCTGAGAACTTAGTGTTCACTCTTCCAATGATCAGACTTGTCCTGACATTCCCCCCCCCCCGCACAGCCTTTCACTGGGAAGATAAGTGTATTGCTGCTTCTCCTCCCCCACCTTGTATGCAGCTGAGAACAGAGGGAATGTGATCACTTATAAAAAAAATTATTTATAATGTTTTTTTGATATCTATACACATGTTTTTTCCCTTTCATTTCAATTTTAAACTGAAAGGATTATTTTACAAGCTGAGGGTTTACAATCCCTTTAATCACCTCTGCCTAGCTCACTTTCTTGAACTAAAATTCCCCCCTACTGTAGTTCAGAAGAAGACAATTTCAGTTCAGTGGAAGCACTATGTTATTAAGAAACAGAAAATTAGAAGTCAAATGCAATTCTACCATCAATGGATGGTCCATCATAGGAGAAATGGGTATTTTTCTGAACTTGCAGGGTCTTTAAGCATACAACTTGGGAAATGGGCATGTATTACAAAGATGTACTGCGTATCTTTTATTTTTGCCCTTATATAAATTAATCTTTTAGGCTACTCTTTACAATGAGCTTCTTTCTAGATCTTGAGTTCTGTTGTCTGGGTATACTGGGGTCAAATAGATGGTCGTCTTTGACCATAGTAATGAGAAGATTTGAAGGAGCAGGATGGAAAATTTCTCTCAAATTTCTCAAATACGAATTTCTAACAGTAAATGTAGTTTTTGTTAATGGGAAAGTCCATTCATTCCAAAATCAAATGTTGAAAACAAAAAAGCCTGACAATTTTCTTTAGAATTTTCGTTAGAAATTCTACTAGTGCATACCCAGCCTAAGTAGGTTGCATGCATTAGACAGCAGTTAGGTGTTCCTATTTCTTCATGTTTATGTGTCACCAGGCAGCTCCTTAACCATGCACATTCATCCCTGTCAAGGGTGTATGTTTCTTCTATAGAGGCAGGAGTGAGAGCAACTGCCAGACACTGCTCAGGTGGGAGGCAATGGCAGCCGTTCCAATAAGAACAAAGGGTTTGTCAGCAAGGGGTACCCACTGAGTAGCCATCAAATATGGGCAAAAACAGTTGGAATTAGACAGCTGTCAACTCATTAATAAAGCCATCTTTAAATGGTAAGATTTGACAATTCTTTTAAATACTTAAGTACTGTATTTATTGGCGTATAACACTCACTTTTGTACCCTGAAACTAGAGGGCAAACTGTACCTGCGTGTTATACGCAGGGGGCTGTGGAAAGTTTTTTTCCTGAAACTTCCCTCTTAAAGTTATGGTGCGTGTTATACGCCTGTGCGTGTTATACGCCGATAAATACGGGTAACTATAAATTGTCTTTGCAATTAAGTAGACGTTTTACAATAGTGTTAGCTATAATATTATAGATAACAAACTTAGTGGGTGATAAATGAAATTAATGGCATGCTTTGCTTATCAGAGCAGAAACTGTCTAAGCATTCAGCATTATCATCACCTCAGTGTGAACTTGGATATGTCCCTGCAAATCCGCTGATACATTCTTTGTCCTCCGCTTATCCACTCCTTTACAACTCGTGATTGAGATTTATGTGTTTTGGAAGGCGTCCTTCACTCTGAGAATAGGGAAGAACTTTGTCTCCTAGACAAGCAATACAAGCAGAGCAGAGAGTAAAGATTCGCGTGCTGGAACCCAGTCAATGCAATACATCAAACTTGTGTAATCTTTGTATTCCTATGTACACTACATGGATGCCTAAATTTAAGCACAATCAATCATGGAGTGATATGCAATGTATGACAAGCCAGTGATGGCGGGGAACCGTAACACAGAAATCACTGATCTTCTTGCCACATCCCTGTCAATGATTAAATTTTCAATGAGTAATTACTTAGTACAAACAAAGACTGCTGTTCTAGCCAGAGGAAAAAAAACTTTGATAGTGTAATGCATTTATATACAAAAAAAAATACCAAACAGTATATTTGTTTAGATTATTTCCACAAATTTTACAGATAGGTGGTTTAAAGAATTATGCTGGCCATGCTAAAAAGCAATTCTCTACCAATTTAATATTACAAAAATAATTGGCATTCCTGTCGAATACATATAACATCTGATGGTAGTAAGTTGCCTTGATTTGTAATTATTAGTGTGGTGTAAAGCTGGTGGTTAAAAATTACTAGAAGACTGTCCAGTATTTGCCCATCGTTGGGGGACACCAGTCTGCCCTCAGCCCCCCTCCCAGTGTATGCCCACCTCTCCCTGGAAATCTTGTTGGCCAGGCCAATGCATGTACTGTGCACTCCTATTCATTCTATGGAGCAATTCATCCTATGTGGCAATAGATTCTTATGAAGCTTCTGATCATGAGCTCCATAGAAATGAACGGGAGCACAGAGCACATACTTGGGCCCAGCGGTGACATTTTTTGCAAGCATTCTGTGTGATCTAGTCTAGTTGGTGATATCCTGCTGGATCAAGGACAACTGTTTATAAGACTGGAATGGGCAGCTGGAGGCAGTTACACTTCAAATGGAAATAACCGGGTCACTGTCCTGCACAAAACAGCTCGCTAACTGCTTACTGACATCTCACTTATAGGGGTTGATTTACTATGCTTATGGGCTGTTCACTTTGCGAGGGATGTTGCACTTTGCAAGGGAATTTTACCCAGAGCTTAGTGAATGTGATGAAGTTTTACTTTCAAAAGAATACCCAATAATGTTCAAGGAAAATACACAGCATTATTACATGTATGATTGGATTACAAAAGTCAGCAGAGCTACAAAATAGATCTGCAGATAAACAAGTACAACTTATATAGGAGGTGCTTTTTCATCACTGTGTATCATCTGAGGCTACTCACTTTAGTGGGTATATGTTAGCCTGAGTTCACACCTATGCGAATTGGATGCGGGTTTCACCGCATCCAATTCGCATAGCAGGAGAATGTGACCGGCTCTCAATGGAGCCGGTTCACATATCTCCGGGCGGCTGCTGAGCACACTGCACAGAAACGCTGTGCGTCTTTAGCTCAGTTTTAGGGCCGAATTCAGGCAAAGATTCAGCCCTGATTCGTCCCTGAAACGGAGAAAGGGGACGCACAGCGTTCCTGTGTGGTTCGCATCCGGTTCCAGTGTGAACCGAGCCTAAGGGTTTACAACCACTTCAATCAATAGATCCCAAAAGAGTAGTCTGTGTGCTCCCCTCCTGTAAGCATGTACATAGTGTTTTACTGAGAGCACTGTACAGTGCAATAGAGCCTAACTGGCTGGCTTTCCCAATTGGCTGGAGTTCTGCTGCACAGTGGATTAAATGGAAGCAGGCATTTGATATTTTTTATAATATCTGGACCAGGGGTGTAACTAGAAATCACAGGGCCCCATAGCAAAATGGATGGGGCCCCCCCTGCAAGCAGCCCCCCACTGCCAGTGTGCCGATCAATTGCCACTACTGTGCCCCATCAAATGCTGCCAATGTGCCCATCAATTTCCGCTACTGTGCTCCATCACATGCTGCACGGCACTTACCTGTCTCCTGCATGTCTTCCATGTCTTCTTCCGTCCTCTCTCAGGTGTCCAATCACAGCGCCTGGCGTTTCAACCAATCAGGTGACCGGTAACAGACTCGGCAACCTGATAGACCTGGCTGAGAGGCGGATTCAGTGTTAGCAAAGCGAATTGCATCCACAAAGTGCATCCATAAAGGGCGCTTCTGCGCCCTTTATGGATGCACCGCCACTGAAACTTCCTCATCCTCATCGGGCCCCACTCGGCTGCGGGCCCCATAGCGCCCGCGTGGGTCGCTATGGCGGTAGTTCCGCCCCTGATCTAGACCTATTTGGCTGTTGCTGGAGCTATTCTCAGCTTATGATTAACACATCTTCATTTGACTATTCAATTCATGCATTTTTCCAATAGTAAATATTGTCATTGCCTATTATTTCATGCAGAGAGTGTGGATCTCTGCAGCTCTATACAGAAAAGGGAAATCTTCCTTTCCTTCATCACACATGTACTGCAAGAAAATGTCAGCTAAATAATAGGAGCCGAGAACTCTGACCTTTACTCACCTTATGTATTTATCAGTGACTGATCTGCCAGTTTATAGGACACCTTTTGACTTTAGAGCAAGAAATATTTAGAAAGTGTTTTCTAGAAATTCCTTTTCCTGGCGTGTTTTTAATTTGCTCTGGCTTCCCAAGTAGAATCACAAAGCCTCCATAACAACATACAATTCACTTAATTGCATTGCAACCTTATATGCTTGTAATTACCTAAGTTTTAAGAGTAAAGATAAGAAAACTGTCTCTTGAAATTACAGAACAGACGAGTTCATTAAATCTTGATGCGTTCCACAAAAGCTTGCAAAATAGTTCTTTCTCAGCAATGTAATTATGTACACAAAGAGTCAAGCCTCATCAATGCATGCTTCTAGCTATGTCAGTAGTATTACATTTCACTCCTTTCTGGAGGGCTCCACTGAAATAAGACATCAAAATATTGGAAGACAGTTTCATAATTTGATTTCACCTGGACATATGATATCTCTGAAAGATGAAGGGTGGTTACCTGAAGACATTGAATATAAACATAGACACAAAATGGTTAACATGATGAAGCTGGTCGATGATGACCATTGGTGAAGAGGTCTTTAGAGGATAATAGGAGATGAGTGGTCTCTCCAAGATCATCGTGTCTCTGACCTGATGCTTTTATACCCAAATAACATTCACATTCAGCGTAAGCGCAGTAAAAGAATCATTGCTTAGCCTGGAGAGTAAAAGTAATAATCCTGATTTGATAGGAGGACTTCCAGCACTTGTTAACCCCTTCATTAACTTGTTGTTTTGTAGTTAATTCTCACAGACATTTACAGGATCTGCTATTCCTCAAATTGATCACACACCTATGGTACTCACTGTTGCAATTAACACTAGTCCAAGAGATAGTGGTAGGAGAACACTGGATTTTCCCAGGTTATCAAAATGTGGACATACAGTCAGGTCCATAAATATTGGGACATTGACACAATTCTAATATTTTTGGCTCTATACACCACCACAATGGATTTGCAATGAAATTAAGAAGACGTGCTTTAACTGCAGACTTTCAGCTTTAATTTGAGGGTATTTACATCCAAATCAGATGAACGGTGTAGGAATTACAACAGTTTGTATATTTGCCTTCCACTTTTTAAAGGACCAAAAGTAATGGGACAATCGGCTGCTCAGCTATTCCATGGCCAGGTGAGTGTTATTCCCTCATTATTCCATTTACAAGGAGCAGATAAAAGGTCCAGAGTTCATTTCAAGTGTGCTATTTGCATTTGGAATCTGTTGATGTCAACTCTCAATATGAGATCCAAAGAGCTGTCACTATCAGTGAAGCAAGCCACCATTAGGCTGAAAAAACAAAACAAACCCATCAGAGAGATAGCAAAAACCTTAGGTGTGGCCAAATCAACTGCTTGGAACATCCTTAAAAAGAAAGAACGCACCAGTGAGCTCAGCAACACCAAAAGACCCGGAAGACCACAGAAAACAACGGTGGTGGATGACCGAAGAATTCTTTCCCTGGTGAAGAAAACACCCTTCACAACAGTTGGCCAGATCAAGAACACTCTCCAGGAGGTAGGTGTATGTGTGTCAAAGTCAACAATCAAGAGAAGACTTCACCAGAGTGAATACAGAGGATTCACCACAAGATGTAAACCATTGGTGAGCCTCAAAAACAGGAAGGCCAGATAAGAGTTTGCCAAACAACATCTAAAAAAGCCTTCACAGTTCTGGAACAACATCCTATGGACATATGAGACCAAGATAAACTTGTACCAGAGTGATGGGAAGAGAAGAGTATGGAGAAGGAAAGGAACTGCTCATGATCCAAAGCATACCACCTCAACAGTGAAGCATGGTGGTGGTAGTGTCATGGCATGGGCATGTATGGCTGCCAATGGAACTGGTTCTCTTGTATTTATTGATGATGTGACTGCTGACAAAAGCAGCAGGATGAATTCTGAAGTGTTTTGGGCAATATTATCTGCTCATATTCAGCCAAATGCTTCAGAACTCATTGGAAGGCGCTTCACAGTGCAGATGGACAATGACCCGAAGCATACTACGAAAGCAACCAAAGAGTTTAAGGGAAAGAAGTGGAATGTTATGCAATGGCCAAGTCAATCACCTGACCTGAATCCGATTGAGCATGCATTTCACTTGCTGAAGACAAAACTGAAGGGAAAATGCCCCAAGACCAAGCAGGAACTGAAGACAGTTGTAGTAGAGGCCTGGCAGAGCATCACTAGGGATGAAACCCAGCATCTGGTGATGTCTATGTGTTCCAGACTTCAGGCTGTAATTGACTGCAAAGGATTTGCAACCAAGTATTAAAAAGTGAAAGTTTGATTTATGATTGTTAATCTGTCCCATTACTTTTGGTCCCTTAAAAAGTGGGAGACACATAAACAAACTGTTGTAATTCCTACACCGTTGACCTGATTTGGATGTAAATACCCTCAAATTAAAGCTGAAAGTCTGCAGTTAAAGCACATCTTGTTTGTTTCATTTCAAATCCATTGTGGTGTTGTATAGAGCCAAAAATATTAGAATTGTGTCGATGTCTCAATATTTATGGACCTGACTGTAGTCATCACTTGAGCCCAGTTGGCCTGTATTTGGCAGCTCACCACAAAGACAGGGATTTCCCAAGGAGAGGACATTCACTCAAGTTAAGAAATCCAAGCGTAATAGGTCAAAGAGGGCGCCAGATGAAAAATCCTTAGGAGTCCAAAGTCTTTATTGTTTAATAGGTTACAACAAGCAGGGCAAAAGACAGGCCCTGCTTTGCTGTAATCAGTTGAACAATAAAGACTTTGGACTCCTAAAGGTTTTTAACGTTCACTTGGCGCTCTCTTTGACCTATTACACTTGCAATTAACACTAGTGACCCTGCACTATGAAAGGATCGGGCCTCTCTCTAATGAGAAATGGAAATATGTATAAGGTATTTGTCTGTCGTGCTGGAAAATCTTTTTGACCCCATGTTTAGTCAGACCCCACATCTCATACAAAGGCAAGGAGTGAGTCTTGTGGTTGGGGATGGCTCATCAGCTTTAGGAAACTGAACTGAAAATAGCAGTAATAAATCCAAAAGCAAACATTTATTACATTGCAGCTTAGCAATTTTTTGATAAGGTGGTTGCATTAGTTTTATTTTTTACTGCAAGGCTGACAGTTTCAAGCATGACTCGCAAAGGCAAAGGCATAACGGGATGTGTAGTTCCGCAACAGCTGGAGGGCCACAGGTTGAGTACCCATGCTTTAGAGAGCCTTACTATTTGCCATAATTTCTGTAGTGTGAGCTATGTAACTTCCTTTGTCTCTGTTTTATGCATAATGAGTCACATCCAAGGTAGGCTGAGTATCCAACAGGGGTCTCTCAAACTTTCAAAACAAAGGACCAGTTTGCTGTGTTTCAGACTTTAGGAGGCCTGACATTAGTGAGAATAAACAATGTCCCATCTCCGATATTAGAGGAAATATTAGTGCACATCATTGGTATCAGTGGGAAGAATAGTGTGCCATCATTGGCATCAGTGGAAGGAAAAGTGCCCAATTGTTGGTGTCCGTGGGAGGAATAGTGCCCCATCATTGGTATCAGTGGGAGGAATAGTGCCTCATCATTAGTAAATGGGAGGAATAGTGCCCCATTATTGGTATCAGGGGGAGGTATAGTGCCCTATCATTAGTATTTGTTAGAGGATTAGTGCCCTATCATTGTTATTAGTTGGAGGATTAGTGCCCCATCATTGGTATCAGTGGGAGGAATAGTGCTCCATTATTTGTATCAGTGGGAGGTATAGTGCCCTATCATTAGTATTAGTTGGAGGATTAGTGCCCCATAATTGGTATCAGTGGGAGGTATAGTGTCCTATCATTAGTATTAGTTGGAGGATTAGTGCCCTATCATTGTTATTAGTTGGAGGATTAGTGCCCCATCATTGGTATCAGTGGGATAAATAGTGCTCCATTATTGGTATCAATGGGGGGAATAGTGCTCCATTATTGGTATTAGTGGGAGGAATAGTGCTCCATTATTGGTATCAGTGGGGGGAATAGTGCTCCATTATTGGTATCAGTGGGAGGAATAGTGCTCCATTATTGGTATCAGTGGGAGGTATAGTGTCCTATCATTGGTATTAGTTGGAGGATTAGTGCCCTATCATTGGCATTAGTTGGAGGATTAGTGCCCCATCATTGGTATCAGTGGGATGAATAGTGCTCCATTATTCGTATCAATGGGGGGAATAGTGCTCCATTATTGGTATCAGTAGGAGGAATAGTGCTCCATTATTGGTATCAGTGGGAGGAATAGTGCTCCATTATTGGTATCAGTGGGAGGTATAGTGTCCTATCATTGGTATTAGTTGGAGGATTAGTGCCCTATCATTGGCATTAGTTGGAGGATTAGTGCCCCATCATTGCTATCAGTGAGAGGAATAGTGCCCCATTATTAGTATCAGTTGGAGGAATAGTGCTCCATTATTGGTATTAGTGGGAGGTATAGTGCCCCATCATTGGTTTTAGTGGGAGGAATAGTGCTCCATTATTTGTATCAGTGGGAGGTATAGTGCCCTATCATTAGTATTAGTTGGAGGATTAGTGCCCCATAATTGGTATCAGTGGGAGGTATAGTGTCCTATCATTAGTATTAGTTGGAGGATTAGTGCCCTATCATTGTTATTAGTTGGAGGATTAGTGCCCCATCATTGGTATCAGTGGGATGAATAGTGCTCCATTATTGGTATCAGTGGGGGGAATAGTGCTCCATTATTGGTATCAATGGGGGGAATAGTGCTCCATTATTGGTATCAGTGGGGGGGAATAGTGCTCCATTATTGGTATCAGTGGGATGAATAGTGCTCCATTATTGGTATCAGTGGGGGGTATAGGGCCCCACTGTTGGGGTTAAGCACAGGAATTATGCAAAGTTCAGAGACCACTGGCATAGAAGGATTAGAGCCTTTGTCAGTTTTTATTTTTTGCTGTCTGTGACTCCCAGTGTATTAGGGTGTAAATGAGTGTCACCGGCACAAAAAGTATGATCTTTCCTCAACCGGGATACAGACTGCCATTCCCCACTCTGTTCTAATCTAGAATAAAGCTTGGCTAGAGTTGGGCTTTTCTTTTTTTCAGGAATGTATCTCAAGTATTCCTTGGCATGAACTAAAGAGATGCTAATAACATCCTGTGGGTTGACAAGATTTTACATTCAGTAAGCATTACTAATATAGACAAGTCCAAATGATTATATTGCTCTTCCTATGTAAACATTAGTCAGTTCCAGATACATGTTTTTGCTGGAGATGGACAGCATCACAGAGGATTTTAATTACAGAAAGCAGAATTAACTCACATTTTGCTCATTGTTCATCACATGAATGAAATGCAACTTCGCAAAATGCGTCCAGTCTTGTGTATGAGAAAATATCCTGGGGGGAAACACAGAAGACAAGAAGCACAGACAAAGAGATAAGATCAGGAAGAAATACAGGCCATGTTCCAGTACAGGAAGAGAGATCCGCAAGGAGGCCTGAGATTTGCATATGTCCACGACCTGCCACCTGCATCAACCTGAGAATGTCTGGCCCCTGACTCCGATTATTACTGTCTACAGACTGCGATCCCCCCCACCAGTGCTTATAAAGTGATATTATAGAGCTCTCATGAGAAAAAGAAACATTCTCCATGTAATGTTTACTTTTAAATAGCTAGTAAGTAAAAAGAATAAGGCTAGGGCAATGCATGGGTCATTTTTACTAGCTAAATTGTGCTTCTAAAATTGCTGAGAGTATCGATTGATGGCTAAGCAGAACAAATAGTGGTCTAAGCTACATAACAGTAGCAAAATTAGGGCAGCACAGTGGTGTAGTGGTTAGCACTTTCACCTAGCAGCAAAAGGGTCACTGGTTCAAATCCCGACCATGACACCATCTGCCTGGAGTTTGCATGTTCTCCCTGTGTCTGCGTGGGTTTACTCCGGTTTCCTCCCACACTCCAAAGACATGCTGGTAGGTTAATTGGATCTAGTCCAAATTGGCCCAGTATATATGTGTGTACGACTGTGTGTCCTAAGCGTGTCGAGATCCTATGGGGTAAAATGACCACACCAGCCAAGCAGACACTGGCTGCAAAAAGCACCTAGAGGCGATTCAGTTCGCATGTGAGCGCTATACAAGTCATTCATTCATTCATTCAAAATTGCAGCCATCAGTTGCACATAATATAAGCAATGTGTGATTGTGTAATAAAAATTGCTCTTCCATTCTACTTGTGTAGATAAATGTGTACTTCAAGTATCAAAATATCTGTAAAAAGAAATGATTGTAATGGTCTACAGCAACCAATCAGATTTAAAGATATACCGTATATACTCGAGTATAAGCCGACCCGAATATAAGTAAGTTGAGGCACCTAATTTTACCACAAAAAACTGGGAAAACATATTAATGCCGCGTACACACTTTGAGAAAAACGACATTTTTCCCATTCGACGAGAAAAACGATCGTCTGTGGGCTTTCTGTCGTTTTTTTCAACGAGAAAAACGGCATTAAAAACGACGAGAAAAATTAGAACATGGACTATCCCCCCTTCAGTCCATCATGAATGCTGCTGCAAGACTCATACACCTTACCAACCATTCAGTGTCCTCCACCCCTCTCTGCCAATCCCTCCATAGGGAAACACTGCCGCGGAGCCCACACACGGTCGTTTTTTTCGACCAAAAAAAAATCACATTTAAAACGGCCGTGTGTGGGGGAACAAGCTGTTCCTCGTTTTTAACGTCGATTTTCTCGACGGTGTTTTCACCGTCGAAAAAATCGATCGTGTCTACGCGGCATAAGCCTAGGGTGAGAAATGGGTCAACAATGCCTCACTGTGCCCATTTGCAGCCTCACTGTGAACATCTGCAGCCTCACTGTGTCCATGTGCAGCTTCACTCTGCCCATTTGAGCCTCACGGTGTCCATCTGCATGCCTCAGCCTCACTGTGTCCATCTGCATGCCTCAGCCTCACTGTGCCCATCTGCATGCCTCAGCCTCACTGTGCCCATCTCCCTGCCTCAAGTACCTGATCTCCCGGCGCTGTGCCCATCTGCAGCCTTATGATCTCCCGGCGCTGTGATATATGCAGTCTAGTCGGCGGCCGTGCAGTGTAACAAAGCCCCGCCTTCTCCTCGTCCATGACGGAACACTGACTCAGTTTCCCAGCAGTGGATCAGTGTTCAGCCTATCACGGACGAGGACGAGGAGAAGGTGGGGCTTTGTTACACTGCTCGGCCGCCGACTAGACTGCATATATCACAGCGCCGGGAGATCATAAGGCTGCAGATGGGCACAGTGCCGGGAGGACTTATTATTATTATTATATTATTATTATACAGGGTTTATATAGCGCCAACAGTTTGCGCAGCGCTTTACAAAATAAAGGCAGACAATACAGTTACATTACAATTTGGTACCAGAGGAATCAGAGGGCCCTGCTCATTAGAGCTTACAATCTAAAAAGGGAGGGTCAATTGATACAAAAGGTAATAGCTGTGGGGGATGAGCTGATGGAGGAAGTACAAGTTAATTAGAAGCAGGATAGGCTTCTTTAAAGAGTACAGTTTTCAGGGATCGTCTAAATATGGATAGATTAGGGGACAGTCGGACAGATTGGGGTAGGGAGTTCCAAAGGATGGGAGCAGCTCTGGAGAAATCCTGGAGGCGAGCATGGGAGGAGGTGACAAGGGAGCTAGAAAGCAGAAGGTCTTGGGAGGACCGAAGAGAGCGTCTTGGTTGGTATTTTGGGGCTAGGTTAGTGATGTAGCTGGGGGCCAAGTTGTGGATGGCTTTGTAAATTATTGTTAGTACTTTGAATTCTATTCGTTGGGTGAGTGGGAGCCAGTGGAGGGATTGGCAGAGAGGGGTGGAGGACACTGAATGGTTGGTAAGGTGTATGAGTCTTGCAGCAGCATTCATGATGGACTGAAGGGGGGATAGTCTATGTAAAGGTAATCCAATGAGGAGGGAGTTGCAGTAGTCAAGGTGAGAGATGACCAGGGAGTGAATTAGAAGCTTAGTGGTGTCATTAGTTAAAAAGGGGCGTATTCTGGAAATGTTGCGGAGGCCAAGGCGGCATGATTTGGACAGGGATTTAATGTGGGAGTGAAAGGACAGTTCGGAGTCTAAGGTTACCCCTAGCACCCTGGCATGTGGGGACGGACTGATAGATGTGCCATTGATCTTGATAGAGAAGTCAGGGGAAGGGGAACGTGGGGGAGGAAATATTAAGAGCTCAATTTTTAGATAGATTCAGTTTGAGGAAGTGGTTTGACATCCAGGCTGATATGTCTGTTAGTAAATCCGTGATGTGTGAGGAGATTGATGGGGTGAGCTGAGGGGCAGAGAGATAGATTTGGGTGTCGTCAGCATATAAATGGTAGTGGAAGCCATGGGAGGCTATCGGCTGACCCAGGGAGGATGTGTAGATTGAGAATAGCAGAGGTCCAAGGACAGAACCTTGGGGGACCCCAACGGTAAGAGGAGTTGGAGAGGAGGAAGTGGAGTTGTAAGTGACACTGAAGGTGCGGTGAGATGGGTAAGATTCGAACCAACGGAGTGTGCAGCCATGGAGACCAAGCAAATTGAGGTTTTTGAGGAGGAGGGGGTGGTCAACTGTATCAAAGGCAGCGGAAAGGTCCAGGAGTAAGAGTATGGAATAATGACTGTTGCTTTTCGCTGTTAGCAAGTCGTTTGTGAGTTTTAGGAGGGCAGTTTCTGTGGAGTGCTGTGGGCGAAATCCAGACTGAAGGGGATCAAGAAGGTTATTCTCAAGGAGGTGGTTGCTCAGTTGGTTGTAGACTAAACGTTCAAGGAGATTGGAGGCAAAAGGAAGTAAAGAGAAGGGTCTTAGGTTGTTAAGATTGGTGGGGTCTAGTGAGGGCTTTTTTGGTATGGGAGTGACTAGCGCATGTTTTAGAGGGTTGGGGAAGATGCCAGTAGCGAGTGAGAGGTTGAAGATATGAGTTAAAGAGTGTAGGATAGAGTCAGATGGTGATCGTAGTATTTGAGAAGGAACAGGGTCCAGGGGGCAGGAGGTTAGGTGGGCGTTAGAAAAAAGTTTAACGACTTCCGCTATAGTAGCTTGGTTAAAAGAGGAAAGTATTGATAGTGCAGGAGGACAAGGAGTGAAGAGTAAGGGAGATATCTGTAGAGCCGAGATCTCGAGACGAATTGTCTCAATCTTATTTTTGAAGTGATTAGCAATCTCCTGGGCAGTGAGTAAGTTAGTGGGTGGAGGTAATGGAGGACGACGTAAAGTGGTAAAGGTAGAAAAGAGTTGACGGGGACTGCGTGAGAGGGTGTTAATGAGAGTGATAAAGTAGGCCTGTTTGGCAGTGTGGAGGCAGGAATGGTATTTTTGGAGGGCAGATTTATATTGGCTGAAATCTTGCTGAGACTTAGTTTTACGCCACAGACGCTCAAGAGCGCGGCTACGTTTTTTGAGGCTTCTGGTGTCTGTCTGCCAGGGTTGTAGCGGTCGGGGCCTGATTCTGTGTGTAGTGAGGGGGGCAAAGGTATCCAGGGTGGACGACAGTGAACTGTTGTAGATAGAAGTGGCCAAGTTGGGGCAGGACAAGGATGAGATTTTGCCGTAGAGACAATCTGTAGCAGAAAAAAGAAGAGAAGGGTTAAGATGGCGAAGGTTTCTACGGGTAATAGTTTTGTAGTTGGAAGGCAAGGAGGAGGCAGACAGGGAGATAGTGAAACTAATAAGGTGGTGATCAGAAAGAGGAAAAGTAATATTGGAGAGGTTGTGCGGAGTGCATAGGTAGGAGAATATGAGGTCAAGGCAGTTGCCAACAGAGTGAGTAGAAGCATTTGTCCATTGTTTTAGGTCAAAAGAGGAGGTTAGGCTTAGCAGTTTAGAAGTAGCGGGAGTGTTACGATTAACAGGGATGTTGAAGTCACCAAGAATGATTGTTGGAATTTCAGAAGAGAGAAAGTAGGGTAGCCAGGCAGAGAAGTCATCAAGGAAGCGTGATACTGGTCCAGGAGGCCGATAGATCACAGCAATTCGCAATGAAATTGATGAAAATAATATATACGGTAGTTAACCTTTCTCAGAAAAAATGAAAAGGTGAACTAAAGCCATACACCTTAATCACCTGCTGGTCTCTGCTGTACTTACCTCCATGGGTGGTAAGCTGTTGTGCCCACACAGACAGTGTAGTTCTGTAGAGCTTCAAGGACCAATCAAAATAGCTCCGATCCATCCTGGAAGCCCTACAGAAAGAAGAGATTTTAAATCCCCAGACTGTTACATTGGCTGTGTTGGCACTGACAGCTCATCACCCATAGAGGTAAGTACAGCAAGGACTAAGTTGGGAGGGTGTAGGGGGCTAGTTCACCTTCTCATTTTTTCCAGAAAAGGTGAACTTACATTTGAAAGCAGTGTTAAACGCAAAAACAAACATTTATAATGTTGTCGCTTACCACGATCATTTTTCATGACGAGAAAAATGCAATTTTTTTAAATTGGTCATTAAAAACGATCGTGTGTGGGCTCCAGAGAATTTTTCTCGACGAGAAAAATGGCTATTAAAAATTTAGAACATGCACGTTGTTTTTCTCGTCGTGAAAAACGGGCGTGTGTACGCTTTAATGACGGGAAAAAAGCGCGCATGCTCAGAAGCAAGTTATGAGACGGGAGCGTTCGTAATGGAGACAGCACATTCGTCACGCTGTACCGGACTGAAAAGCAGGAGGCAGAAAAGCGCGAATCGTCTCTCACCAAACTTTACTAACACAAGATCAGCAAAAGCAGTCCAAAGGGTGGCGCCATCCGAATGGAACTTCCCCTTTATAGTGCCGTCGTACGTGTTGTGCGTCACCGCGAGCATTTTTTTTCATGATAGTGTGTAGGCAAAGCAGGCTTGAGAAGAATCAGTCGAGAAAAACGTTGTTTTTTTCAATGGCATTAAAAACGGCCGTGTGTACGTGGCATTATAGGTGGTGGCTGCATTGGTTTTCTTTTTGATGGGGGGGGGGTAATCCTTTATTTTTACCTGGTATATATCTGTTAATTTTCAACTTTCTTTAAAGAGTAACTCTACTTTTCTTGAGAAAAAAAACAATCCCCTTTAGGTAATCAATGTATATTGCAGGGAAAAAAAACATTTATCGTTGTGTGCAGAGTGGATTAGAATGAGAGTGACTTTTTCTTTACTAATCAGCTAATGCTCTTGATGCTCCACCAATTTTTTTGGTTAATCACAGTTCATTCATGATTCAGCATGGAAGGGGGCAATTACTTTTTCACATAGGGCCAGGCAGGTTTGAACAGCTTTTTTCCCTTAATAAATGAAATAATAATTTAAAAACTGCTTCTTGGATTTACTCGGGTTATCTTTGTATAATATTAAAATTTGTTTTATGATCTGAATCATTTAAAGGGGTTGTAAAGGTTTGTTTTTTATTTTCTAAATGGGTTCCTTTAAGCTAGTGCATTATTGGTTCACTTATCTTTTCCTTCGATTTCCCTTCTAAATGTTTTTTTCCTTTGTCTGAATTTCTCACTTCCTGTTCCTCCTCAGTAAGCTTGCCCCCATCATCCGAGCCGTTCTGGCTGGGGGTTAGTCAGCGTGTTCGCCCCCTTCCTTGGAACTACATCCCTGCGGGGAGATGCCGAGCCATTCTAGCTGGGGGTTAGTCAGCGTGCTCGCCCGCTCCCTTGGGATTACATCCCTGCGGGGAGGCACTGTGACTACATCTCTGCGGGGAGACGCTGTGTTCACAGCGTCTCCCCGCAGGGATGTAGTCCCAAGGGAGGGGGCGAGCACGCTGACTAACCCCCAGCCAGAACGGCTCGGATGATGGGGGCAAGCTTACAGGAAGTAAGAAATTCAGACAAAGAAAAAAAACATTTAGAAGGAAAAGGTAAGTGAACCAACAATGCACTAGCTTAAAGGAACCTATTTAGAAAATAAAAAACAAACCTTTACAACCCCTTTAAGTGTGAGAAATATGCAAAACAATAAAAAATCAGGAAGGGGCAAAATACTTTTTCACAGCACTGTATTTTTTTTATTGCAGGAAGTAAAAAATATTGTTTTTTTTTTGTTTTCAAAATTGACGGTCTTTTTTTGTTTATAGCGCAAAAAAAAAAAAGTGCAGAGGTGATCAAATACCACCAAAATAAAGCTCTATTTGTGGGAAGAAAAGGACATATATTTTATTTGGGTACAGCATCACACGGGCGCGCAATTGTCAGTTAAATAACCCGATGTCGTATCACAAAAAATGGCATGGTCATTAAGGAGGGTAAATCTTCCGGAGGGCAAGTGGTTTAGAGAGGAAAAGGGGATTACTGGCAGGATCACCAAGTGAAAATAAAACGAATACAGTCACCACATCTATGGATTCTGCAATATTCATTTTTTTTTGTATATTTTGGTTTAATATACTTTAATTGCAGTGTGGATTTTTTTCCTGGTTTAGACCTGCTCATCTGTGAGATGCTAAAGATGAGGTGTGATCACACACCGCAACACAAATTCAAATATCATCTCATTTACCTGATAAATGTGTTACGGGGTCACCAATAATATTTTTATACACAAAGCACTGATATTTTCTGAAATTACATAGGCGTTATGTTATGTTATGTTTTTTTTTATTTTATTTTAGATGTAAATAGTACTTAGCTGAGCTCACATTTAAATTGAAGGAAAATACCTTTGTGAAAGCAGTGATGAATGGATACAATCATTGAAACATGCTTTATGGCGGGAAGTGTTGTGATTTAGGCAGTTGAATTTGAAGTGCCTCTATTACAGTCTTCCCTTTGTCTGAAGCTGGGCCAAGTACAACAGGAAAGAAAATGTGATGTTTTGCCTATATAGGAGGACCAGTGTCTTTAATTCAGTTTTCCTGGAGACACCTGGCCGGTCTCTTTTTACAGTGTGTCCCTAGAGAAGAATGTGCAGAAAGGGTTATTGAAACAGTAAGCTCGATTAACCAGACCTATAGCACAGGAGCTGCAAAATGCTGCTCGCCCTGGTGACAACTAAGCCCCACGTCCAGCCATCTCTCTGCAACGTACAGTATATTGTAGCAAGCGAGGGACCTGTGAATAGTATGACACATCTGTTTGTTCTGTAACAATAACATGTTAAAAAAAAACAAAAAAAACATCAAATTCTGTACAATAGAAGAATATCAATTTCCCTTGAACTACTCTGTGCTGGTCAATGAATTAATGCGGCATTAAGCCCAAAACCAATAATGTATTGCGATCATTAGGTGTGGTGGCTGCATCAGTTTTCTTTTCTTTGGCTTTTTTCCCTGTGTTTTCACCTGGTGATCTCGTCAGTAACACCTCCTGTATTAGTGAGACACCACTCTGGAGGAATGAACAGGAGGCATAGCAGACAGCAGCATTGTCAGTCTGGGGGAAGGGGGGTTTAAGCGGAGCACCACCCAAAAGGGGAGGCTCCGCTTGTCTGCCTCTCTCCCCTTTTGGTGCCACATTTGGTACCTTGTGGGGGGACGGGGGAGCGGGTACTTGGTTTTGACAGGTACCCACTCCTACTTCCTGATGAGTTTGCCACGCAAACTTAGCCAGAAGTTCATCCCTCGCCGCAGCCGGTCCATTAAGAAAGCGCAGTGCGATTCATGCATTCGCAGTAGGAAACCGGCTGTGGAACCGCAAGGCTTCACTACCGGTTTCCCTTATCCAAGATGGTGGCGCCAGCACCCAAGAGCCGATTCAAGAATCAGCTTGGGTGAGGACACCGTGGGATCCCTGGACAGGTAAGTGCCCTAATAGTAAAAGTCAGCAGCTACAGTCTTTGTAGCTGCAGACTTTTAATTTTTTGGTGGGGGGGCTGGAGCTCCGCATGAAATTTATTAGCAGATTTTGCTAAAAAGACTAAAAACTGAAGCTAATTCCCCATTCACACTTTATAATCAGGTTTGGCAAACAGTTCATGTGACGTCACAAGGAACGGGCTCTCCGGGTGACGTCATTGGATGGCCACGCCCCATGCCTATATAAGAGGTGCCAGACTGCTTCAGGACAAGACCGGCTTTATTATGGTCTTTAGCGGGTAACTGTCGGCAATGAAGAGGACGGTGGCGGCGAGGAAGAAGGCGGCGGCGGCGAGTAAGAAGAAGAAGGTGGTGGAGGAGAGGAAAAAGAAGATGGCACCGGCGAGGAGGAAGACGGCATCGGGAGATGACGGCACTGGGAGAAGATGGCTTTGGGCCTATTTATTAAAGGACTTGTCAAAAATTGGCTCTTGTAGTTTGTTACCATTTCACAGTATTTTTGGTGAATGGGTAGGCGTACGATGTACTCGATACCCATTCACATGGGGGGGCAGGATCTGGGGGCCCCCTTGTTAGTCTGGGCTTCTAGATTCCGATAAGCTCCCCACCCGCAGACCCCGACAACCAGCGGCCAGGGTTGTCGGGAAGAGGCTCTTGTCCTCATCAACATGGGGGCAAGGTGCTTTGGGGTGGGGGGCGGCCCCCTATCCCAAAGCACCTACCTCCCATGTTGAGGGCAATGCGGCCTGGTATGGTTCAGGAGGGGGGGCACTCGCTCGTCCCCTCCCTTTCCTGACCTACCAGGTGGCATGCTCGGATAAGGGTCTGGTATGGCTTTTGGGGGACCCCCACACCATTGAAAAAAATAAATGGTGTGGGGGAATCCATACTAGACCCGAAGGGCCTGGTATAGACCTGGGGGGAACTAAAAGCTGTTTTTTTTTCACTATATTTTTTTTTGCCGCCAAATGTTAATTTTCCTTACACACTGTACCGTAGGCTTGACTTTGAAAGGTATCCTGCCATTCCATTATTCATGTTTTCAGAGATGCAAGAGTGCATGATTATGCACATATATCAGTAAAGAAAAAACAGACCTATCTGGTGCTTGGGTCATATAAGAACCTCAAAAAATGACAATGTCTATTTAAATGCTCGGATCTCTATCTTTAGGGGTAAATTCTGGCTGAACACATGGCGCTGACTTAATTTACATTACTGTGGGCCCCATTATTATCTTATGCTTCCATTTAGCAACCGATCAGTTTCAGGGTTACATATATATACTTGACTGTACCTCTCCAAGCCTCCTGTGTATGTATCCTGTTGGCTCCACATCCACATTAGATACTTGTCCTGAAAGGAGCACATCCCACTCCACACAGACACCCCAATACAAGAGACAGGCTGCACTACACTAGTATCAACTTATTGAATGACAATGGCTTCTGCATAGTCCCCACCCTTGGCAACACACTATGATGCATTTCACTCAGATTGGGTTTAATCATGGAGGTTGGTTTCCAGGCTTGCAGATTTAAACTGTAATTTTCTAGTGCAGGTTCTATAGCTGTGGGGAAACACAGAAATGTCTACTTTTGCACAGGTGTGAGCTAGCAGTTTACTATCCTCTCCTATTTCCTGCATAATTGGTTGCATGTCTCACATCTGCATTTGAGGTTAAAATTTTCTTTTGTTATACCTTGTTTTTTTTTTAGCTGACTTCAATACAACAGTTAGGCCCCATGCACACGAGACGCAGGTGCAAACTCTGCTGAACACACGTTTTTAAACGCTGAAACCGGCGTTTATAAACGCGCGTTTTGCCGCGTTTGCGGCCGCGTTTAGCGGCGTTTAACCGCGTTTGCGTTTATAAGCGTTTCATCATAGACCCTCCCTAAGCTCAAAAAACAGTAAATTTTAACCATTTCAGCCAGTTTGTGAGACCAGAGTGAGTAGCAGCAGCTGAGAGAGCAGCAGTGTACTTGTATTTAGCGTATCACTTGCCACATCATCTGCCACAAGTTGTGGATTGTCCACTTGCCACGTCACCTGCCATGTCACCTGGCCACATCACCTGCCACAAGTTGTGGATTGTCCACTTGCCACGTCACCTGCCATGTCACCTGGCCACATCACCTGCCACAAGTTGTGGATTGTCCACTTGCCACGTCACCTGGCCACATCACGTGCCACGTCACCTGCCACAAGTTGTGGATTGTCCACTTGCCACGTTACCTGGCCACGTCACCTGGCCATGTTACCTGCCACGTCACCTGGCCACGTTACCTGCCACGTCAGCTGGCCACGTCACCTGCCACAAGTTGTGGATTGTCCACTTGCCACGTCACCTGCCACGTCACCTGGCCACGTCACCTGCCACAAGTTGTGGATTGTCCACTTGCCACGTCACCTGACCACGTCACCTGGCCACGTCACCTGGCCACGTTACCTGCCACGTCACCTGCCACGTCACCTGGCCACGTCACCTGGCCACAAGCTGTGGATTGTCCACTTGCCACGTCACCTGGCCACATCACCTGCCACAAGTTGTGGATTGTCCACAATGCAATGCAAGCAATTACAGTTTTCTTTTATATTTTTTAATAGTTTTTCATCATTTGCCATCATTTTTGAGATTTCTAATGTTAAAAAATAGGTCACCTTTAAAAACGCTTATAAACGCAAACGCGGCAAAACGCCGGTACCGCGTTTAGCCGCGTTTAGCCGCGTTTAGCAGCGTTTAGCGTCTGAAACGTGGAAAACTTTTGCGTCTGAACCCATTTTTTTGCTTCTGGAAAAACGAGGTTAAACGCAACTGCTTGTAAACGCCAAAAAACGAGAGTGTGTGCATGGACACATAGGATAACATTGAATGGGTTCAGGAGCAGTTGAAAAAAGCGTCCAACTGCCTCTGAACGCGCGTTCAACAGCAAATAACAGCGTCTCGTGTGCATGGGGCCTTAGACTGAGCTTGACTCCATTACAAACTGCCTCCATTATATTATTATTTTGTTTACATAAAACAATAATCTGTGATTAATGAATACATTTTAATTTATGCTTAATTTATGTTTTATGCTAGCGAGCATTAGACTAGTGGAAATTTATTTTCTGTGCACAAAGGTCTGTCAGATCAGATTTTATCAGTTTGATAAATAGTATAGTCCAGATCCAGGCCAGTTATTTATGCGTCCAAAGTTGCACAAGTGTGAATGGAGCCTAAAAGAAAAGATCTTTGATTTGTAACTTTGCTATTGTATACACTAGATCGGGGATGTCAAAACTTTCCGAATAAAGGGCCAGTTTACTGTCCTTTGGACTTTAGTGCCGCATACCGTATATACTCAAGTATAAGCCGAGTTTTTCAGCCCTTTTTTTAGGGCTGAAAGTATATCCCTCGGCTTATACTCGAGTCAGTACCTGAAAATCTTCTTATTCCGCGGCCGGCGTCCATTGTTTAAATCTCGCAGCTTTCTTCTGGTCCCTTCCGCAATAGGCGTTTCCAGCAAACACTGTGTTGAGTGTTGCGCCTATCATGGATGTTCTCTTGTCCGACGTCCGTAATTGGCGGAACACTGAACACAGTGCCTGCTGGGAAACGGAGTCCGAGAATGAGAGGATCTCCGTGATAGGCGCAACACTCAACACAGTGTTTGCTGGAAACGCCTATCACGGAAGGGACCAGAAGAAAGCCGCGAGATTTAAACAATGGACGCCTGCCGCGGAATAAGAAGATTTTCAGGTACACTGACTGACTCGGGCACAGGGAGGCTGCAATGGACACAGTAAGGTGGAACAGTGAGGTGGCAATGGGCACAGTGAGATGGCAATGGGCACAGTAAGGTTGGGCAATTGGCACAGTGAGGTGGCAATGGGCACATTTCCCCCCCCAGGCTTATACTCGAGTCAATAAGTTTTCCCAGTTTTTTGTGGTAAAAGTAGGTACCTCGGCTTATACTCGAGTATATACGGTACATACGCTCGGAACTTCCGACAACAAATGTTCGATGGGAGCTTGTTGTCGGAAATTCCGACCGTGTGTAGGCTCCATCGGACATTTGCTGTCGGAATTTCCGACAACAAAAATTTGAGAGCTGGTTCTCAAATTTTCCGACAACAAAATCCGTTCTCATAAATTCCGAGCGTGTGTAGACAATTCCGACGCACAAAATTCCACGCATGCTCTGAATCAATTACGAGACAGAAGCGCTCGGTCTGGTAAAACTAGCATTCATAATGGAGATAGCACATTCGTCATGCTGCAAAGAGCAGTAACGGACTGAAAAGCACGAGGCTGAAAAGCGCAAATCGTCTCTCACCAAACTTCTACTAGCACGAGATTAGCAGAAGGAGCCCAAGGCGTGGTGCACTTAGTATTGAACTTCCCTTTTATAGGGCTGTCCTACGTGTTGTACGTGACCACGTTCTTGGCAATCGGCATTTCCGACAACATTTGTGCGACTGTGTGTATGCAAGACAAGTTTGAGCCAACATCCGTCGTAAATAAATCCACGGTTTTGTTGTCGGAATGTCCGATTGTGTGTACGCAGCATAAGAGGGCTGGACTGTGCCCAGCGCTAGTAAACAATGCCTCAGGTTTGGTGGTCAGTGGAAGTAAATAAATTACATAGCTCCGGTGATCAGTAAGAGGAGGAATAGTGCCCCATCATTGGTATTGGTGGAAGGAACAGTGCCCCATCATTGGTATTATTGGGAGAAACAGTGCCCCATCATTGTTATTAGTAGGAGGAATAGTGCCCCCTCACTGATGATAGTGGAAGGAATAGTTCCTCATCATTGGTATTACTAGGAGGAATAGTGCCCCATCGTTGGTGTCAGTGGGATGAAAAGTGCCCCATCATTGGTATTAGTTGGAGGAACAGTGCCCCATCGTTGATGTCAGTGGAAGGAATAGTTCCTCACCGATGATGTCAGTGACAGGAATAGTGTCTTAGCATTGGTTTTAGTTGGAGAAATATTGCCTCATTGTTAGTGGCAGTGAGAGGAATAGTGCCCCAAGAGCAGAGTTAAGGCAAGCAAGGAGCTGCAATTTAGAGACCACTGCTCTAGATAATATTCAGTACAACCAGTTTTTTACATATGTTTTAACCACTTAAGGACCGCCGCATTCCGATGTACATCGGTAGAATGGCACAGCTAGGCACAAGGGCATACAGGTACGTCCCCTTTAAGAGCCCAGCCGCGGGTCATGAGCGCGCTGCCGGCACGCTCACGACCCGGTCTTCTTCTCCGTGACCGTCCCTGCGGGAACAGCTGACCCGATCGCCGTCGGTGTCCCGTGATTGGGTCACAGAGAAGAAGAACGGGGAGAGGTAAGTGTAAACAAACCTCTCCCCGTGCTTCCTAGTGAGCCTGTCACTGATCGTCTGTTCCCTGTCATAGGGAACGACGATCAGTGACATCACGCCCTAAGCCACGCCCCCCCCCCACAATAAGAAACACACATCAGGGCACACTTAACCCCTACAGCGTCCCCTCCTGGTTAACCCCTTCACTGCCAGTGAAAGTGTCCGATATGTCCGCCATAATGTCGCAGTTACGATAAAAATCGCTGATCGCCGCCATTACTAGAAAAAATAATTATTAATAAAAATGCAATAAAACTATCCCCTATTTGGTAGACGCTATAAAATTTGCGCAAACCAATCAATAAACGCTTATTGCGATATTTTTTTACCAAAAATATGTAGAAGAATACGTATCGGCCTAAACTGAGGAAAAAAATAATTTTTATATATTTTTGGGGGATATTTATTATAGTAAAAATTAAAAAAATATTGAATTTTTTTCAAAATTGACGCTCTATTTTTGTTTATAGCGCAAAAAATAAAAATCGCAGAGGTGATCAAATACCACCAAAAGATAGCTCTATTTGTGGGGAAAAAAGGACGCCAATTTTGTTTGGGAGCCACGTCGCATGGCTGCGCAATTGTCAGTTAAAGCGACGCAGTGCCAAATCGCAAAAAGTAGCCAGGTCTTTAAGTTGCATATTGGTCCGGGGCTTAAGTGGTTAAAGGAACTTTTAGGAAAATTGGAAATGTCTGTATAGAATAGTCTGTGATAACAGTTTTTTCCCTGCAACACCACCTGCTGCTGAAAATGTGTATTGTGCCATGACTTTAAAATGATTCTTTTATGTCTGTCCAAAATTGAACTTAAAGTAAACCTGTGCACAGATTATGCATGCAAAACTATTTACAAATTCTGAACAAGCAATAAAACTGATTTAAAACAAGACATCCTTCATTTCTGTATTAGAACATAATTATAGATGTTTTGGGAAGTAAAATATTTTAACTGCATATGTAGCTGTTTGGCCAGAGTTCAGTTTTACATCTACCAAGCACTTAAAACTACAGCAATATGGGAAAACCTTTGTCACCCAGGTCCCTAACCTGGGACAAATGTGTGGGTCAGGAGTGCCAACCACACTTGGTGCTCTATTGTTCCAAGTCAATGATTCAATAAGTGGTGAACACATAGAAAGAACAGGATAGCCAGAGAAGAATTTTCAAAAGACTTTAGATCTATAATGACTAGTTCACTTTAAGTTACAAAAAAAAAAAAAAGACTTTGGCCATTTTGTTTTATTTGACGTTTTCACTACTTATTATTTTAAACCTAAAGCCGACGCCAGAAGCATGGTTTGCTGGTCTAGTAAATTACATTGTGATCTGTAAATTGTAAAACATATATTAGACTCCAAGGTGAAGGCATTGGCAGAAGCTTTTATTGCACATTTGGTGGGATAAAATAGAAAAAAAAAAGAAATTAATAGGTCTTCTGCACATTTGTGGAATGAGTCATCATTACTAATTGGGAGCAGGAACCCAGTGATTCCAAAAAGTGCGCTGAAGTGTTTGCTGCCATTATTGTTATTATTATTCCTATTATTATTATCATCATGATCTTTGGGGATTACCAATGAACAAGTGACCTGGAAACACTCTTAAATGAATCTGTGACAAATTGGAGTAATGGTTTGTTTATTTGGGGGTTGTTTATATGCGTTTGACATGTGTTTGAAACGCTCATCAAACCCAGTTCAGAGATTCCCATTTACCACACTGGTACAGTTTGGATGATAATTCTGAGGCTATGTTTAACCTGCTTTGTGTTGCACTTCTCTAGACATTAAATGAGCTCTTGGAGATTTGTTTCCATTTTTGGCAAAGCAAGCCAAATGCAGCCTTTTGCATTAAAATGAAGGAGCCTGTCGTTAACAACAACGCCCATATACACAAGTCCTTAGTGTGGTTCTATTGCCCATAACAACATACGGAATATTTTGTTTGCTTCTCCCAAGAAAGTAAGGTTGAACCTGATATGGCATCTGTGGCAGACCCAAACACTTTTTATAAGGGTTGACCAACTGCACCTCAAACAGACAACCTATGTGATTGATTAACCATTTAGGCATTGGATTGATGCTAAGCTCCAATTTCACTCATTTACTGTATATTCACAGAAAGGAAATGATAAAATTCTTTATTAGATATAAAGCTGATTGGTTTGTACATAACTGATCAATGTTCTGTTTCTCGCTCCAGATGCTGTGTTCCCCAATGGACAGGTCACCGATTATTTATTTGTTGGAAATATTGTTTACACTGTAAGTATTTCTGTGCAGATGATTTTATAGCTGAGGATAAGTCTTTACTATCTCATGCAGCACTATTTTTTTCTCATTGGCTTCAATAAGTTTAAAAGCACATCATTTCCACTAGTTAAGGGAAACCTAATGTATTTTTGCAGGCCCTTACCTAAAGTACTGAACTCTTTCAAAGGCTGGTACCATGTTATTTTTCGTTTTCCAATACAGCTTTAGAGGATGTTACCTGCCCTGTTGCCAAAAAAATACAGTGATATTTCCCAAACTTCTAGACACTTATCCTTTATGTTATAGCTCACTATTCCTTTATTTCTCATCCATCTTTCCATACTTCTGTAATTTTGTTGCCTTTCACCACTTAGGCCCTTGTTCAGAAGGGCGTTGGCACCTGTACTTCTTGAAGCATGGAGGAGACATTTGTTTTGGCATCTGCATCCACCCCCAGCTGCAGAGCTTTCAAACGTTGACATCTAGCAACTGCTAGGTTTGCATCCACTTCAATAGACTGTCTACATGCAGCTGGGGCAGATGCAGATGCCAAAACAAATGCCTCCTGCATGCAGTAGGAGTCACTGTTAGTTTTGACATCAAAATTCGATTTAATTGTAATCATAGTCTTTTGACTAAAATCCCTTTTTAGTTTCAGTCATATTTTAGTCACCTGAATTGTTTTAGTTTTAATCATATTTTAGCCGACTAAAATCTCCAGTACATTTTAATTGACCAAAATTTCCAGTACCCACCTGAACTTCCTCTTTCCTCTGAGCTCTGCCTGTCTGTTAAAGCTCCAGCCCCCTGACTCTATCGACAAGCTGTATTGGCTGAGAGTCGCAGGCTCCCTCTGTCTGCCTGCTGCCTGGGAGTTCTGGAACAATGCCCTGCAAACCACAGGAGTGCTCCGTCAGATTTGTGTCTGTCTGGATGTGACGTGGTGCGTTTTTCCCCTCCCAGCAAGGTAGCAGTGCTTATAACTGTGTAAAATAACAGCATCTCCAGACCATCCAGTTCTCTTCTCTGTGTACTCCCTCACTCCCATTTACTTCCCCATCCCCACTTGCAGGTCACCTCTCCATCCCCAAAGTATAATGCACCCTGCCCTGTGCACTCCCTCACTCCCATTTACTTCCCCATCCCCACTTGCAGCCTAACATTACAGCCGATAAAGTTTACAGTTTTTTTGTTTTGTTTTTTTAATTTTAAAGCTGCACATCTATTTGTCAAAAAGTAATATTTTGGTTTATTTATAAAACTTGGTCTTATTTATAAAGACGTTATATATCACGGCTAGATCTGTGTCTGTAGTGCATGTTCAAACCTTAATGCCATAAATAATAACGTGTTATTAGATTTTTGCTCCAAGATTGTATATGAGTTTGAAAATTCTAGAGAAATGCTTAAATGATGCATTTATTACAATTTAACTAAACCTATTTGATTTTAGTAGACTCATATACACTGGAGATTTTAGCCAACTAAATGAAAATTGGACTTGATTTTCGTCATAGTTTTCGTAAATTTTCCTAATTCTAATTTTATTTCTGTTTAGTTTTTGTCACTAAAAACATGCAGCTGACGAAAACTATGGGGAAAATATTTTCAACTATGCAATTAACACTGGTAGGGGAAGGCGGTACCTTCTCCTTTTCCATTCTTCTTCCCTTTTTTATACCATGTTCTTGACTTTCCTCTTCATTTATTCCCTATTTTTATATGCTTCTCTTCATTCCTCTTCTCTTCTCTCTTTTCTGTATCTTCCCTTCATGCCTTCCCAGCACTTCCATTATTTTATCTTATTTGCTAGTAGTAGTTATTCACATTCAGCTGGGCTTGTTCTGTAATGTTGAAAATGCTTTGTAGCTCATTTAAGCAGCTTTTTATGTTTTATTGAGTGTAGGAAAATACTCCGACATTAAATCCACAGGTAGCACAGGCACGTTAATTCTTCCTGCCCTCCCTTTTCTTCTCTATTTACCTTCCCTCCTACTTTCTTATCTTGCCTCCTTTCCCTACCTGTCTTCTTCCCTTTCTCTACTTAGCTTCCCTTTCTGCCTTCCTTTTTCTTCCCTACTTAATTTACCCTTTCTTCTATTACTGCCTTCCCTTCTCTTTCCTATTTACCTTCTCCACTCTTCATTTCTTACTTTACCCCCTCTTTAATTTTTGTCTTGCCTCCTTTTTTACTCCTTATCTTCCCTTGGGTTCCCTTTCTGCCTTCCTTTCTTTTCTTTTCCTTTCCTGCTTCTTACGCTACCTCCTCTTCCCTTACTGTCATTCCACTTCTTCCTACACACCTTTCCCTTCTTACCCTACTTACTTTCACTCCTTTCCTAATTACCTTACCCTCCTTTTCCCTTATTACCTTCCCTACTTACCTTTGCTTCCTTTTTTCCTTTAATAAGAGCTGTTTGAAAATTTAATAAGAGAAAAACCAGCAAAGTCAGCTTGAGAAAGTGCAATGATTTTTTTGTGAAACTTGTGTAAGACAATAAACCTAGGAAGTAAAACCTGTTAAGTGTCTCTTGTTAAGTGTGCTGTAAGTTCATATTTTTAATGTGTTCTGTCCACAGTACGTTGTGGTGACAGTCTGTTTAAAAGCTGGCCTGGAAACTACAGCATGGACAAAAGTAAGTTATTTTACAGGTAAACATGTCATGTGAAAGTGCAAAATGCAAGTCTCAAACATTCCACTGATTTGGAGTCCTGCTTTTGAACACAAATTCCCATGTTCATTTTACTTTTTGAATTGTTCCTTTTCAGATCTTAATTATAGATAGGTTTTGTCACTTGTTAAACAAATAAATAAATAAAAGGGAAAGTAGTTGTCTTGCGTCTAGCAACAAATCATGTATGTCTTCATTTACAAAATAATATATTTTTATTACTATAAATGGCTTCAAATTTGTGTGCCTCCATTTTTTATTGCTTTGGGCGGGCCCTTGGCAAACACTGAGTTAATTTACTAAAACAGGCAAGTGTAAAATCTGGTGCAGTTCTGCATAGAAAGCAATCAGCTTCCAAGCTTAATAGAAAAGGCTGAAGTTCCAAGCTATTTGGCTATCTTGCACAGCTGTACCAGATTTTGCGCTCTCCAGTTTTAGTAAATTGACCCCACTTTTTTCACCTTTTTTTTTTTTATCCTTTTTTGCATCTCAGGCCTCGTACACACGACCGATTTTCTCGGCAAGAACCAGCAAGAAACTTGCTGGCAGAGAGGTCTTGCCGAGTAAATCGGTCGTGTGTACGCTGCTATCGGGTTTCTCGTCGAGAAAACCGACAAGAAATCTCGACGAGAAAATAGAGAACCTGCTCTCTATTTTCTCGTCGAGATTCTCCTCGGCATGTTTCTCGACGAGCAAAGTGAGTGTGTGTACACTTACCTGTCCGCCCGGAAGCCCGCGCATGTTCGAAATGAATTTGACGCATGCGCGGTAGCTTCCTAGGCATACGTAGGGTATACCAAGATGGCGGCGACGGCATCGAATGTGACGAGCGCATGCTCGACGTAGTCGATGACGTCACCGCGTACACTCCTTTCAAAGAACCGCGGGTTCTTTGAAACGAGCGTGTGTACACTCGGCCGGGACAAGTTTCTTGTCCAAGAATCTCGTGGAAAAAAACGACATGTTTTTTTCAACGAGAATCTCGGCCGTGTGTACGAGGCCTCAGGGTTGTTTCTCTCTTCCAGCCAGAGTGCAGCTACTTTCTGTTTACATGATCCAGCTATATGTCATTGCTGTGGTCTACCTTCTGACAGTAACAATGGTGGAAAGTGCTATGCAGTGTGTGTCTGTATGGCCACTTGTGGTCTCTACCAGGAGCGAATGTGACAGGGTGACGGTTCAGGAACACAGTTGGGAGGCAGAGACAGTGTTATCGCCCCATTACAGAAAATTATTCTATCAAAAAGAACTGGGAGGGAGAAAACGCACTGTACACCCATAGGTGTGTGTAGCTGATGCGTAGTCCACTGCTGTGTAAAATACCTAACAAATAATATTATATAGGGAACCGATAGTGTAAAGGTGTACAATATTACTGAACAGTAATAGAAGTTATATAGTTATATAGTAATTTTGTAAAAAGTAATAAAGGTTTTTGTGTTGGAATTGCATTGTTTTATATATAATCTTTGACTGCTTTTCTAAGTGGATTAGCACTACTGTGTATATTGGTAAGACATTACACTGCTGATCCTCTATATATCATTCTAAAAAATGTATAGATGTAAAAATATTGAAAATTACCCGCTGTCAGCTGATGTCACAGAGCCGGTCCCGGCTCTGCAAGGATCCCGACAATAATCTCAGGAGGCACCCAGATGCCTCACCGCTGAGAACCTGAGCCAGCCGCTCCAACCTCCTCCACAGCTGAGCACTCCAGTGAGCACTGGAGGTGCAGAGCACATAGCGGTACTCTAAACTCACTGAAGACCTAGAACTGAGCGATCAGCAGTCATGACTGCTGATCGCTCAGTACTTGGCCTTGGAGCCGGCGGGGCCAACTGCAGCAACGAATTGATACTGCAGCCACACAGGTGAGTATATACATTTGTATTTTTAAAATCCCACACTTCTTCTTTAATTTGAGGGTAAACCAGCCTCTAACCAAAATTTTCTGCATAACATTTTTATCTCATGTTTCACCTGTTGTCATTTTATGTCTGATTCTCTCTGTAGCATTCTGGTAGAACAAATAACAGTTATTTGTGGCCTTTATTGCATGTAACAAAAAATTGGAAACAGGTACGTTTTAATAATAAACTGTCTTTATTTTATAGTTTAGTCATCTGGCAGTCTGGGGAAGCATGCTGATGTGGCTGGTGTTCTTTGCTGCGTACTCTTCCATTTGGCCTGCCATCCCCATTGCACCGGATATGCTCGGACAGGTCTGTTCCAACTGTAATCATTTATTGTATCAATTCAACAGTAATAGTATTATCAAGGTGGTGCACATTAGTCTTTTAAATAATGTGATGAGTAATGAGACTGAAATATGTAAATGGTATTCGATTTCTTAATAATGCAACTCCACATTAAGATAACTTCATGTCTTAATCAGGCCATAGATCCCTCCTGCTGAGCAATTCTCTGCGCCCGAAGGGGGACCGGGGAAGCCATTCCTGCCAGAAGAAGACAATGATTATTGCTAGAAGCTATAACAGCCACTAGTGATAATCGCAAGTGAATCCGGCAGGCTGGTTGTACCCATGTTGATCGATCGATCAACTTGGTACATTCATCCTGCCCACACATGGTTGCAGGTTGCAAGTTACCAGTCTGAGAGTGTGGCCTAGACTGGGAGAAACATTAAGAGGGTCCCTAGTGGAAATTGGAGGACCAAAATGTCTGAAGGTTAACTTGTATATGGTATGGAACAAGTCAATTGGAGGTGAGAGTTCTGTGAGCAGTGGTGACACGGTGGTATCTGTATTTGGCACAGAAGTGATAATTGTTCACAGGCGTTGGGAAGGCTTGTCACAAAGAAAAAGACACAAGAGACTGATTTAATAATATGGACGTTTCCTTTATTTATTAAGCATTTATAAATTTATTTAACACAATAGTGTGAAGTGAAGACATCAAGTTTTAATACGTGGGTGCATGATTGGAACATGTTATTGTTTTTTTTAAGGTCTTTTAATTTTATGAACTGTATGCACATTAGCAGCACAGCATCATCTTATCTTTACTTATCTTAAATCTGTGTAAAGAGCACTGATTGCTATTTTTTGGGTCATATATCTGAACTAAGTCGTAGACATAGGGGTTGATTTACTAAAACGGGAAAGTGCAAAATCTGGTGCAGATGTGCATGGTAGCCAATCAGCTTCTAACTTCAGCTTGTTCAATCAAGCGTTGACAAAAAAAATGGAAGCTGATTGGTTTCTGTGCAGAGCTGCACCAGATTTTGCACTCTCCAGTGTTAGTAAATCAACCACAAAAACGCTTCAGCAATTTTAATAAGATCAGTAAAATATTCAAGTTACTGTTGTTGGGTGGCTAAATATATGCTTTATACATAATATATGTATCCAATATTGTTTTTGAAACTTATGAATACATTTTGTAATTTTTGTAGATTGGCAGTGTATTCCTGGGTACTATAGCTAGCACCACTAAATAAGGTTCTGTTATGTCCATTTATTATTCAAAGTGGTAGGGAAGCATTCAAGAAATAAGATTTTAAATGGTGTAGATGTGTACAAAATGTATGTTACTTGTGTAAGTTCACCTTTACACAAAAAGTGAACAAACACCCCACACTCTCCCCACCTACCCTACAGTCCTCACTGTATGTTCCTCCATTCGTTAACTGTCACTGCCCACGCAACTAGTTCAACGATCTAGGGATTTGAAATCCCTACTTTTCTTTTCCATCTTTCCCTAGGGCTTCCTGGACAGATCACAGTGATTCTGATTGGTCAAAGTGGTCTTCTACCAGCATCCGGGCCTGCTTTACACAAGTTATTGCACAAAAATGAAGCAGGCATGTTGGGGGTGCTTTGGGAATGCACCCCAGTTAATCGCACATTGTTGCTTTACTTGAGGCTTTGCAAGTTTTGCAGTACCAGTACCACCGCCAGTCGGCCAGACTTCAGATATAGACACAATAGAGGAAAGTTCTCCCAAACTATTTCTGGCTCAGGGGGTGGGAGTTTAGGAGGAGTGTTGGAAGGACTAAGTGTTTTAATGGAAGGAAGGGTCTGCTGGGTAAAAGAGCTGGATTGCTCTTGGGAGTTTGGCTTTGGAAGTAGGAATTTACCGGGGGAAAGGGGTTTTGCTCAGTGAGGGGGGGGGGGGGGGGGGTTCCTGGGGATGAAGGGAATTTTGATGTCTGGGGTTGGTGCTTGCATAAGGGGAGATTTTTGCTTGGTGGGGGGTTCTGGGGGAGCAGGGAACTTTGCTGATGGGATTTTTGCTTGGGGGAGGAATTTCTGGTCATACTTTGTCACAATTGTCTGTTTATCGTCTACATATTTCTACAATAGCCTGTTTTGTGCTTGCATTTTGTCACAATTGGCTATTTTCTGCCTACATATTGTAACAGTTGACTCATTGTTGCCAGTGTATTGCATATATTGCATTGTCTATTCAGGGCCCAAGTATTGTCAGGATTGCCATTTTTGCTATATTGCTATAATTTAGTCCCCTGTGGGCCTGTCACTATCTAAGCATGCTGCTATTAGCCTTATGTTTTTTTGCACAGTTAAACCCTTGAATTATTCAGCACACTCTCATTATTCCCATGTTTTCATACCAACATGATTATACCATATATAACACATTCAGAAAAATAACTTATTTACTTTTTTTTCTGCCCATAATTAGTATTTATTCATCTCATGATTACTACTGAAAAAAAAATTGACATTTATAGGAGTGTGTGTGTGTGTGTGTGGTGGGCAATTAACTTCTCTGGATGTCAACTACACTAGATATGCTACTGCTACTAAGCAATGAATGCTTTATATCACTATAAATTGGTGCTTATAAAATCAGTAGAGACTAAACCTTTGTGAAATATTGTTTATATTAGCTTGAAGTACTACATATCCACATCCACCAACTGTTTGAAATGATCACACTTTTCTAAATATGTATACTTTGGATAGAAAATGTTAGCGAATCTCCCCATGGAACAATGCACATTGTGCCATTTAACCTATGTTATATCTACAGATAAAAATAGGAAATCTATTTCTGTTCTCATATCCAATTTTTCCGTTTTTTCATGGTTGGTGTCAAGGATCTTGGACAGGGTCCTGATGTGCACAGGGACGGAGGAGGGTGGAATGTTGCATGAGGAATCACTATCCCTCACTTGTCCTCCAAAATCAGTTAGCATACTGGCCAACTGTGGGAAACCCTAACTTCCCCAGTCTAAACACTGGTACAGGCCATAAACAACACAAGCACACACTTACATTTAAGCATCCACCACCTAGAAATTACTGGCTTGTGGGGATTCTTGCTACAGACAAATCTAGTCAGTACTCTCTGCATTCAAGCAGACTAGCAAACAGGCTCCAGTTATGAGTTATGGATCTGAAAGTAAAGTTAAAGTTTCAGCTGTTTTCGTGCTATGTGTAGAGTCCAAACTTGGATTTTCTACACCTACCAGAATCAGTAACACCAAAAAATAACACAAATGTTATTACATCCCCGACATTTTATCATTAAACTAGCATTTTTGATGTAAAAAAAATATTTTTGCACCACCAGGCATTTATAAATAGGGTTGCCACCTCATCCCTTTAAACCCGAACAGATATGATTCACACAGGTTCTGAGGCTGATTTAATGCAGATAAGGCACCAAGTGAGTTTAATTACCACCTTAATCAGCCACAGAACCTGTGTAATTATTATTATGTGTTCGGTTTTAAAGGGATGAGGTGGCAACCCTATTTATAAAGAAATTTATGATTGTACACTGTATGGCATGGGAGGTATTAATTACCTTCTTCAGATTTTTAGAATATTATGAACACTAGGGTGTCCAGCCTAAACGGCTGTGAGGACATACAGATTATTTGTCTTCTCCGTCGTTAATGCATATTCTTGATTAACTCTGGACACTCATCCTGCATATTTGAATTAACTTGGCTGGATCACGAAAAAAGTTTATGACAGTAGGCACAAATATGCTTATAGTTTGCTGTTATTCATGCACAAATATTGTCAAACTTATATATACCTACAGCTCATGCTAATGTATATGAGCAAGCCTGTTATCTTTTATTTTGTCGGATCGTATATCAGTGGTTACCACAAAATTTTTCTCCTTCCCATTTCTAAATTAATAGCACTCCAAAGCATAGCTCCACCAATTTGGGTGCTAACTGTGCAGATAAAAACGTGTGCCATTCATTTGGTATAAATATATATATACTAAAAAAACTGCCTATGCAGGTAAGAGATGTCTGAAGATAAAAACAAACTGTGCAGCTTTGACCAAAGTTTAATAATTCCCTTGCTATGGGTGTAGACCATTTACGTACCTTATGTAAGGCAATACGACACCTCCTCACCGCCTGTCGAATGGTCTCTGAAAAGCACTGTGCCTGTAAGGAGAGAGCCTGAGATTGATAAAATGGGATTTCTGCAGATCCTGACCTTGAGTGCAGAACAGGTGCATGTCTCCTGGAGTTTGCAGGTGCTAACACGCAAAGAAATTTGCTAGGTAACAGAGTGGCAGGAGAGCATCGGGACATCTTCTAGGCAAGACTTTCCCTTCAGAACCATGCTTCCCCACTGTAGCAATCAGTTCCTCAGGCTCTCTCCTTCCAGTTCTTGCAGCTCTCCACATGGACATCTGCCAGCATGCCTCTCAGTACCTGTCAGCTTTCTCGGTGAGAAAGACCACAGGCTCACAGATGCATGCTGACAGTGGAGTCATCAAGGGTCAGATAGGGACAGCCAAAGGTCTGGATATGGCCCTGGGACAGGGAATTTGCCCAGGTCTGGTTTACACAACCTACTCAATTTATATTCTTTGAAGAACACCAACGCAATGCATATTTGTTGGTAAATCTAAAAGAAATTGTATGATCGGACTGTAGGTGTGTGCCCAGCTTTAACCCCACCTTGCTTCTAACAGTGATCTACAAGCTATAGAGCATCTAGAGGCCAGATAAATGTAGTGGATGCCTCACAGACTACATACCATACGAGCTGGCCACTGGTAACCAACAGGGGTAAAAATGCCTGCCACTCCTAATTGACATTATATGACAAGTCATGACAGTACTGGCAATGACACTACTGGCCCACAACCTCCAGCATTCTGATTTTCTTGTACGCCAGGCACTTCTAATTCCTCTTAGCTCAGACGAGTGTCCTGTAGAGATTTTGTTGCGTGTAGTGAAAGGATCAAAGTATTTTTTTTCCCTGACAGGTGTTCCTGGATGAAACCTGACACTATGCGAGAACACAAAGTTAATGGGATTATTTTCTATTTGACTAAAGGCATTGCAAATGTCAACCTTGAGAACAGTAGTGTCCTTTTTGTTCCTGTCTTCAGGGGATAGGAATATACATTAGTAACTGATTTGTTATGTGTAATGTATCTTGAGTAACTGTGAAAATCAGTTAATATACACTGATAACAGCTTAAAGTAAACCTGTTGTAGACATTTTGTGGAGGCAAACATTTTTTTGGTAAAGTGAATAAACATAAATGTGTGTGTACATGGGAAGAGCAGACACCTGATGACAGAATTATTGTTCTTCTGAAAAGTGGAGTTCTTGGTTACTGGGCTGATCTCCAGCCATTTTATCCAAAAAAAGTGTGTGCCTTTACATGCCCCTTTGTTTTATTACAGTGTATTTGTTGTGCTCAACAACCAGCCAGTGACACGCTCAGTCAGATAGTGCTGTCATATTGTACTTTCACCTACACGTGGGCAGTGTTGCCAACTGTTAGTGTTTTTACTGCCAGCCAGTAAAAAAATGGGCACCTTTTTCTCCTGTCAGTATATGCCAGTGACAGGAAAAGGTTGCCAGTAAATAATATGGCCGTGACTGCTACAGTGTGTTCGGGCAGCACCAGCAGGGGGCAAGTCTGGTGGAGGCAGTGCCTAAGCGTGTTGTGTGATGTCATGTTTCAAGGTAGCCAAGCGGAGTGGCCAAAGCCTAGTGTGAAGGGTCTGCGGGACCTGACGGGAGCAAGGCAAGCCAGGAGCGGGACTGTCAGTGCTGTTTGGACTGGAGTGGACTGAAGGGACAACCTGGCGTGGAGAGAGACTGTCACTGTGACTCAGGAGGGGACGTGTGGTGTCGGAGAGGTGTCATCATCATCTGTGCTGCTGCACACTAAATACTGAAAATTCAAGCTGTTATTTTGTAACTTTTGGAAATGCCAGTAAAAACTTGGCTGTGCCAGTAAATTTTCGATGTCATGTCACTGCCCAGTATACAGGACTTCAAATTAACCGGTGAAGCAGGTAATACCTCCACCCAGGTGTACTTCAGGTATTGCAGGATAACTTGTAGTGACTCAAAAAAAAAAGATAAAATCAAACATTTTAAAATCCCCAATCATTGTTAATACAGCCTAAACACAATTAAAACCATTTGCACAAATGACCATCCCCTTGTCTTGTAACAGGCAATGTCCTTATACAATGTAAAAGTTCCCTTTTTGTTTTTTTTCTCAACATCAACCAACCTATAATGCCATTTACTGAACACCTCGGAGCCCAGGGCAATTATATCAATCCGAACGATGGCACATTTGTTAATACTGAGAAAAAAACACCTTTTAACTTCAATAACGTAAGGATAGGCAATTACACAATTAAAACAGTCCCTAAAGTCAGACTCTAATGCCGCGTACACATGATCAGAATTTCCGACAACAAAACCGTGGATTTTTTTCCGATGGATGTTGGCTCAAACTTGTCTTGCATACACATGGTCACACAAATGTTGCTCGGAAATGCAGAACGTCAAGAACGTGGTGACGTACAACACTACAACGAGCCGAGAAAATTTAAGTTCAATGATTCCGAGCATGCGTCAAATTGATTCCGAGCATGCGTAGGATTTTTATGCGTCGGAATTGGCTACACACGGTCGGAATTTCCGACAAGTACTTTTGTCGGAAAAATTAAGAACCAGCTCTCAATCATTTGTTGTCAGAAATTCCGACAGCAAATGTCCGATGGAGCCTACACACGGTCGAAATTTCCGAGCTCCCATCGAACATTTGTTGACGGAAATTCCGATCATGTGTACGCGGCATAAGGCTCTAAGGTTCTAAGGCTCTAAGGCTCTGTTTCCACTACTGTGAGTTGCTGTGCGACTTGACACATGTGAAGTTGCATGACAAGTCAAAACTCATGTATTTCAATGGTCCCCGTTTTAATTGGTGTGACTCAAGTCGCAGCGACTCCAAAAAAGGTTCTTGCACTACTTTGTTCCGACTTCAGTGTGACTTGTTTTCACATGGTTTTCACTGGTTGCATGACATTGCATCAAAAATCGCATTGCAAAGTCGCATTGTAAATTGCGCAACCCTGGGATTGCAATAGTGGAAACAGAGCCTATCTGAAATAATCAAATACCCCATGTATAAATTGAAATGCTACTCTTAAAAATTTGTATCTGATCAGATTCCTCAAAAAAAAAAAAAAAACATTTGGTACCAGCGCATACATGTAATTTATCAGTGACATGTCACATTCCCCTTTTTAATGTTTCCAATTAACTATGTATTGGGCATGGGCTTAATATGTGCCCAACACATTTCATGAATAGACTGACAATAGTTGCAACATTTTAACAATAAACATGTATTTTTAATCTATATAGATAACTTTTCTGAATTAAATCCTTCTTTAGAATTCACTCTCCACCTCAGCAAGTCTCTCGGACTCGTGGAATATGGAATGCAAATATAGCAGTATGCTTTGCACAAAAGTGGTGGCGAAGGCATGGTCGACGGTTTGATCCCCTTTTTCACTTGAAGGAAAATAGCAGATTTATGCAAGCGGATATGTGCCTCTGTGTACTGTGCTAAACAATACTTTGGATAGGAGGAATCACTCAAATAGTAACTTGTCCTTGTCCAAATCCGCGATTCAATCCTCTCAAAGCACCACACACAGATGAGTACCCTACTCTGTCCCTCTCACCTGCCCACTTTATCCTACTTGGCAGGATCAAAGGACATATATTGATTACTCAACAATCCATTTGCATTCAGAAGAAAAAACAACTTATACTCTAAATTGGAATTCCAAGGCAACAACAAACAAACACATAAAATGTAAGCATTTCTCTCTGAGCAGATGGAAGAGAATTCCCTATACTAACAACAACTTTACCTTAACTAATAATTTTTATAAAACTAATAATTTTTTTTTTTTTAAACTGCTTAAAACCTTGGTTTGTATAGCATAGCTAAAACCCCTTTGTCCCATCTGTACCACAGCAACAACATTTATAAACATACATACAAAAGTACTTACCACTCTCACGATATTTGCATATAAGCAAGGGAGATTTCTAATTGTCCCTATTTCTGACTAAAATTCCTGATCGATCACCTTTTTTTCCCAGGAGCACCAAGCTTCCAATGGGCATGTACACTTTTCTACAGCGTTCCCAAAACGTTTCTACAGCATTCCCAAAATGCTTAAACCCAACCTGGGCATAACATTATAGAAACCCCAAGCTGCTACAAAACATGCAAGTAATCTAGCAATACCAACCAGCAATCATAAGTTATGTTACCAGTGTAGCAATACTAATCTGCACACACTTCCTACACTGAGGCATTTATCCTATAAGGATAAAGGATTTGGACTCATAATGCAAAATACTGCAGACCACTTTGACTGTCCTACCTTACAGTCAGTGTATCTACACAACAAATTATCTTATTACTTCTATGCAACAGAAAGAAAAGCAAAAGTAGGTTGGGTTACCGAAGTATAATCCTCATTAACCATTTCAGCTCCTTGCCAAAAGAACTGTACAGTACTTGTATTATTAATTAGGACCTTCTCAGAGGTACTTTCAAAGGCCGATTTTCCCCTATATACCAAGGCGTGGTTCGTATCCCTCTTCTACATAAATTTAGTTCAAGATGAAATTTAAATCAGAGCTAAGGCAAGAGAAAACAGTCTGTCTAAAAGACAAAAAGATCCTTCTTACCAAAGGTGATTATTTCATGCCACTGCTGCCACCATCTGAAGAAGGTAATACCGCCACCCAGGTGTACTTCAGGTAATGCAGGATAACTTTCAGTGACCCCCGGATCCGTGAGAAATCAAATGAGACACGGAAACAGATTTGAGTGTGTTCATAAGATCTCTAGCCTTTACTGAATACCACAGTGGCTTATATGGAAAAAAAAAGAAGGGAGGAGCTGTGTTTTAATGCATATGTCTCTAAAAGTTATACAAACTCAGTATTTTCTTATCATGATTAAAACTGCTGAATTTAGTTTAACAAGAACTAGCTGATTTTGCTTACACCACAGGCTGCTTCATGAATCAGCTTTAACCGCAATGACTTGCAGCAGGGTGTGTTTCTATGCAAACTGTTAGTTAAGCTAATTATGTCAAAACATATATTGAAAAGTTAATTTCTACTTAAAGGGGTGTTCCAGGCAACCCCGGGCAAAAAAATAATAATTAAAAGCCAGCAGCTACACATACTGCAGCTGCTGGCTTTTAATAAATGGAGACTTACCTGTCCTGGTGTCCCTCGATGTTGGCACCACAGCTGATGTTTCACATCAGCTGTCGGTGCTTCCGTCGCCATTGCGGGTAAGGGAACCCGGCAGTGAAGACTTTCGGCTTCATGCCGGGAACCCTACTGCGCATGCGCGAGGCCCCGCCCCTCTCTCCTATTCTGCCAGGGGAGGAGGAGGAGGGAGCCTCACGCGACTTCACCGCCGTGGCCGGAATCCAGTACGTGGGTAAGGATACCTGTCTTTGACAGGTATCCTGTCCCCCCTCCCCCCCGAAAGGTGCCAATTGTGGCACCGAAGGGGGGGAGGAATCCGATGAGCGGAAGTTCCACTTTAGGGTGGAGCTCCGCTTTAAATAAAATGGAGTCAGTTATTTATACATTCTATTACAACCGGAATATTAGATTAAAATACCTTGTTCAATAACTCAAACAGTATATATGAAGTTTGGGACAGCACCCTAAGCAGATGGATCACGTGCCTATGGTTTCTGTGACACTTGCCACAAAGTGGATCTTCCAGGATACCCATCTTAAATAACTTAACCTCCCTGGCGGTATGATTCTGTCTGGAATTATGTACCAAAAGCGGTACAATTATTTTGCATGGAAATTTGGTGTTATGTATTGTAGGCCTGCGATTCTTAGTAATTACTTACTTAAACCTGATCTAGTAGACATCCCGGGTATGATAAAGTTTGAAACACAAAATCATAAATTATAATATAATAAATAACTATAAATAATTATAACAAATAGTAATGTAATTATAATAAAAATTATTCACTAATGTAATAAAATCAAAAACACTGAAATTTGCTCAGTTGCAGAATTGTCGCTGTCATTAGATTTAGTGTTTGATGACGAATTTCCCCACAAATCGCTATCGCTCAATTCTGCAAGTGATTCTAATCTATTATCGCTGTTTTTTAACTGGTCTAAAACCACTTTTGACGTAAATGGACACTTTTTTGTTGCTATGGATAATCTCCAGTTTCCAGGCAGAAAAAAACGTTTTTATAATATAAAACTGCATGCAGGGCACTGGACAGACCACTAACAAAGGGGGTGTGTAATTATTTGATACATTACTGTAATCAGTAAGATTACAGTATACTGCATGTGTATTGTGTTTTTCACTTTTTGAATTTGGCGCCGAACTCCGCCCCCGTGCGCCGCAACGTCGCAGGGAACGGAGCTCGGCACCCGGCAGTGTGAATCGAGCGAGACATGGCTCGCACACACTGTGGGGAGACATCGCAGGATCCAGGGAACAAGGTAGGTAACTTCCCCTGGATTCTGCGATGCAGCCAGAGTCTGGCTCGGGGTTACCGCTCTTAGCATTAAAAACTCACCCCGAGCCTGATTCGGGAATACCGCCAAGGGGGTTAAGGGGGTATAATGCAAATGGAGGATAGCCTTTGTGATACATTAGGGAGCTCATTGGAACAGTCTGCACCACTATTTCCTATTGAACCTCTGTGAAAGGGCCAACATCATTTTCCATTGGTCTGCCACCTTGAAAGGATAGTCCCTAAGGAACTCTGCTAGTAACATGGCATAACATCTTGATATAAAACCTTTAGAGGTCTCAGTATTCTGCATTAAACTAAAGAGCAGAGTGGCAGATGCCATTTGCAGGAATCCCCCTGTGCTCTGACCACATGCTGAAGTTGCAGCAGCTTGAACCAATGTAACTATATGGTATATACCCTATTTGGCTGATGCCCCTGGAAGCTGAAAAAACCTAGTGGTAAGCCGCGTACACACGACCGGTTTTACCGATGAAAACAGTCCGATGGATTTTTTTCATCGGACAAACCGATCGTGTATGGGCCCCATCGGTCTTTTTTCCATTGGTGTCAAAAAATAGAACATGTTTTAAATTTTTCAGATGGATGAAAAACCGATAGCAAATTCCGATCGTCTATGGGCAAGTCCATCGGCTAAAAAACCCACGCATGCTCAGAATCAAGTCGACACATGCTCAGAAGCATTGAACTTAATTTTTCTCGGCTCATCGGAGTGTTTTACGTCACCGCGTTTGGAACGGTCGGTTTTTTGACTGATGGTGTGTAGGCAAGACTGATGGAAGTCAGCTTAAAAACCATAGGAAATACGATCGTGTGTACAGGGCTTAACGGAGTAGACACCACTACCTCAGTGATCTCCACTTGCTTCCAGGTCCTGTCAGTGGCGGTGCGTCCATAAAGGTTGAAGGAGCGCCGCCCCCTCTCTCCTGCACCTGTCTATCACCAATAAATAGATTCATGCATTGCATGAATCTATCTATTGTCACCGCTGCCGCCGCCTATTCAGGTGTCCGGCCCCTTGTCGGGCGCCAGGCATCTGAATTAAATTTTTTTTGGAAGGGCCTGATTAGAGCCGTAGGCTCTAATAGGCGTCCTGATTAGAGCCATAGGCTCTAATAGGCTTCCAAATTGATAAACAGCGGGCGCAATGCTGTGCGTTCGCTGTTTACTCAGTGTTCTGTTAGGGAAGCAAATAAATCGCTTTCCTAACACTGACCCGCCTCTCAGCCAATCAGGTGCTCGGGTCTGGTTACTTGTCACCTGATTGGCTGAAGCGACAGGCGCTGTGATTGGACACCTTGTAGGCGTCCAATCATAGCAGAAGACGGGAGAAGACAATGAGGACTCGGAGCGTGGAGGACAGCGCCGTGACCCGAGACAGTGCCGGGTGGGGGATGCACACTGGCAGCATTTGATGGGGCACAGTAGCGACAATTTATGGGGCACAGTAGCGGCAATTGATGGGGCACACTAGCGGCAATTGATGGGGCACACTGGTGGCAATTGATGGGGCACACTGGTGGCAATTGATGGGGCACACTGGCAGCAATTGATGGAGCACACTGGCAGTAATTGATGATGCACACTGGCGGAAATTGATGGGGCACATTGGCAGCAATTGATGGGGCACACTGGCAGCATTAGATGGGGCACACTGGCGGCAATTGACGGGCACAGTGGCGGCAATTGATGGGCACAGTGGCGGCAATTGATGGGGCACAGTAGCGGCAATTGATGGGGCATACTGGTGGCAATTGATGGGGCACACTGGCAGCAATTGATGGAGCACACTGGCAGTAATTGATGATGCACACTGGCAGAAATTGATGGGGCACACTGGCAGCATTAGATGGGGCACACTGGCGGCAATTGATGGGCACAGTGGCGGCAATTGATGGGCACATTAGCGGCAATTGATGGGGCACACTAACGGCAATTGATGGGGCACACTGGTGGCAATTGATGGGGCACACTGGCAGCAATTGATGGAGCACACTGGCAGTAATTGATGATGCACACTGGCGGCAATTGATGGGGCACACTGGCAGCAATTGATGGGGCACACTAGCAGCATTAGATGGGGCACACTGGCGGCAATTGATGGGCAGAGTGGCGGCAATTGATGGGCAGAGTGGCGGCAATTGATGGGCACAGTGGCAGCAATTGATGGGGCACAGTAGCGGCAATTGATGGGGCACACTGGCGGCAATTGATGGGGCACACTGGCAGTAATTGATGGGGCACACTGGCGGCAATTGATGGGGCACACTGGCAGTAATTGATGGGGCACACTGGCGGCAATTGATGGGGCACACTGGCAGCAATTGATGGGGCACACTGGCCGCAATTGATGGGCACAGTGGCGGCAATTGATGGGCACACTGGCAGCAATTAACGCGTACAGTAGCTGCGTTTGATGGCATAGTGGCGGCAATTTATGGGTACAGTGGCTGCATTTGATGGGCACAGTGGCTGCGCTTTATGGGCACAGTGGCTGCTTTTGATGGGCACAGTGGCTGCTTTTGATGGGCACAGTGGCTGCGTTTGATGGGCACAGTGGCTGCAGTTGATGTTTTTTTTTTTCAGTTTGCGCCCCCCAAAAATTTAGAGCACCAGCCGCCACTGGGTCCTGTGCTAAGCTGCTGCACTTCTGCTTACTAAACACAAAAGGTTGGGCACTCGGCACAGACACCATTCGCTTTGCATCATCTGAATTAATGCAAAGCATTTTCTGATTGGATGAGGTGGGGAGGTGGGGCTGTGATATTACGCTCTCCACCTTGTCTAATCAAAGAACGCTTTGCAGTAATTGAGAAAATGCAGAGCATTCTCTGAATGGATGCCCATGATGAGCAGCCAACATCTTGTGTTCAGTCAGCAGAAGTGCAGATGATTGGCACAGGTATTATTTAACTTTGACTATAAATGTATCCTTTATTTATCCACAGAGATAGATAGATAGATAGATAGATAGATAGATAGATAGATAGATAGATAGATAGATAGATAGATAGATAGATAGATAGACAGTTTGTTCTATGATTCTCAAACATAATATAAATCATAAGAAATGTATTATGTTTCTTACTGAAAGGAAGAAAAAAATAAAACATAAATTGCATGTTTGCCTTGTAAAGGGCATATAAGGTTAAGCTCTAGCGGTAAACAATCAGTAGAAGAAAATATGGACCTAAGCATATTTTTAAGGGCGGAATTGTTGTTCCCTTGTAGCATAGTTGTGGTTTCTTTGCTTCAAAGCAGCTGCTATCGCCATATTGTAGAGTGGGATTCCAGACAGCTTCCGAGACGAGTTCAGCTGACTTTATCGCTGGTCATTAGTAGTATATTTTTGCTCCAATTCCCAGGGAAACTCTATACATTTGGCAGCAGAAAGTGAGCTATATGACAAGGCCAAAAGAAACTCACAGCATTAAAATGCATTAAAATGTTACCCCAGCTTTCCAGCAATGAGATCTAATCTGGAATTGTGCTTAAGGTATCCAATTTAAGCTATATAAGAGATTTTTAAGATCTTATCGATGGTGTCTTCTTCATGCATAGCTGCCAACATTTGAGAGACATGCATGGAGTCATATACCATTTTCCTAATACTGCAAAATGGTAATTCTATGGAAAACAGTGATTTTTTTGTTCATTATTGTAGTTCTCACCTACGGTATTCTTATTTAATGTGTTACTGTGACAAGCTGCTGATGGTTCTTCATCTCCTACTGGCCAGTGGTATCATGTTCCTGCACCTCTTTCTTCTGCTCTTTCTGTATGAGTGGGTGCTATGTGCATATCTGCTGGATGACATTCAGTACTGTTACATAATCATCTATTGTTGATTTACGTGTGGCTCAGTGCATTGACAGGATGCCGAAGCATAAGTATCTGTTGCTCCTTGTCCTCACTTTTTGAAGTATTCCTGTATCTATAGTCCTCTGCTGCTACAGTTACAACATTGCTAGTTCTCTGATATCCTCTTCTGATCAGTTGTTCCTTTTTCTGGATCCGTTTGCTTTGTAAATACCATTGATTGTCTGCCTTCTGACCTGGCTTTCTGTTGTGTTCTTCAGTTAACTTCAGTCTTGGCCTCTGGCTTAATGTAATTAAATATTACTCTGCCTTTCGATTTGATATTCGGCCTGGTCAACTGTCAGTTGTCTCCATTTCAGTTCAAAGGTTGCAGCCAACTCAGTGTGTATAATTTGGGGATCTGGTCAAGACTGGTTTCTCATTACACTTTCTTTTTAAGAGCCAAAGTTTTAAGCCCTGTACACACGGGCGAGAATCCCGTTGAAAAAAAAACATTGGTTTTCTCGACGGGATTCCTGGCAAGCTTTTCTTGCCAAGCCCTGTGTACACACGCACATTCAAAAGAACCGCCGTTCTTTTGAATGGCAAGAACACGGTGACATAATCGACTACGATGAGTATGAGCTCGTCACATTCGCTGCCATTGCCACCATCTTGTTTCACCCTACACTACCCTTGTAAGCTACCGCACATGCGTCGAAGTCTCATTGAGCATGCGCGGGCTTACCTGGGGACGGGTAAGCATGTAGCCTCGTACACGCATGGTTTTCTCGTTGGGAAACAGGCCCACGAGAATCCCGGCGAGAAAATAGAGAGCTGGTTCTCTATTTTTCTCGTCGAGATTCCCAGCAGTTTTCCCGACGAGAAACCATACACACGAACGGTTTTCTCTGCAAAAAGCTCTCCCGGCAGTTTTCTTGCCGAGAAAACCGGTCGTGTGTACGAGGCTTTCTTCTGGGGACAGGAGGTATCTACAGTTACCATTCACAATCATCCAATGAAGCTTGAAAGGCAGTTCTGAAGACACATTTGAAGACCCACTTGTCTCAGGGTTGCCAACTTTCAGTAAATTTACGAACAGTTTGTAAAATCCATAATTGTTGCGTCTGTCCATGAATGTCAGTTACAGACATGCAGCCTACATGTCTGTAATGGACATTCAAGGACAGATGCAAAAAGTACAGATTTTACAAACTGTTCGTAAATTTACTGAAAGTTGGCAACCCTGACTTGTCTTCTGGTGATCCATTACAGTTCCTTCTACTATCTGCATTAGAGATGCATTTTTCCTCCACCCTGTGGCCCTAAAATATCATAAGGTGAGATAAGAAACATATTTCATGCCATTTCTGGAAGGTGCTACCTGAGATTACATTCCTACCTTGTTTCATTATAAATATGGCTTTGGTGCTAACTGTAATGGATAAACTAGATAAATAGTGCAGTGCAACTGTAATCTAAAAAAAACACACAAATGCAAAAATATGTATTTCTAATGGCGCGTACACACGACCGTTTTTAATGACGAGAAAAATGCAATTTTTTAAAATGGTCATTAAAAATGATCGTGTGTGGGCTTCAGAGCATTTTTCACGACGTGAAAAATGGCCATGAAAAAATTGGAACATGCTCTAATTTTTCTCGTCGTTTTTCTCGTCATGAAAAACGGCCGTGTGTAGGCTTTAATGATGTGAAAAAAAATGCGCATGCTCAGAATCAAGTATGAGACGGGAGCGCTCGATCTGGTAAAACTAGCATTCGTAATGGAGACAGCACATTCGTCACGCTGTAACGGACTGAAAAGCACGAGGCTGAAAAGCGCAAATCGTCTCTCAACAAACTTTACTAACATGAAGGGTGGCGCCATCCGAATGGAACTTCCCCTTTATAGTGCCGTCGTACGTGTTGTACGTCACCGCGCTTTACTCGAGCATTTTTTTCCACGATAGTGTGTAGGCAAGGCAGGCTTGAGAAGAATCACGTCGAGAAAAATGCAGTTTTTTTCAATGACATTAAAAACGGTCGTGTGTACGCGGCATAAGTGTCCATAATCACGTTCAACAGTGATCAACACTTTTGAGTGTGAGCGGCAATTGTTGTTTTGGATTTAATTTATCTTATTCACTGATTTGGTGAAGGGAAGAAGGTTGTGCTGATTAGTGTTCAGTTTCTTTTGGATAACTGTAATGTATAGTCTAATATCTTTACATTAAGGCTCGGTTTCTACTTGTGCGACTTGTCCTGCGACTTGGGACTGCAAAGTGGCATGACAAGTCGTACCCTGTGATTTCCAATGAGTACCGTTCATATCTGTGCAACTTCAAGTCACAGCGACTTCAAAGTAGTCCCTGCACCACTTTGGTCCCACTTTGATGCGACTTGAGGTCCAGGACCTCAAGAATACACAGACATTGCTTCAAGTCGCATCAAAAGCATGGCAAAAAATTGCAGCAAAATCGCGCGCCTTTGGGATTGCAATAGTGGAAACAGAGCCTTAATGCTGGTATTTGTTCTACTACACTTCACATTACAATGTGGTCTAAGCCAGCTGCTCTGCTAAGTAGGTTTGTGGAAACCATTATTGTCACCATATTTAGTCACAAGATTATCATCCCTTTTACATCTTTACAGCTATTTTGGAAATCTCACTGTGTCAGATCTGAGCACACACCAGCCTAAAGCCTCGTACACACGATCGGATTTTCCGACGGGAATTGTGTGATGGTAGACTTTTGTCAGAAAATCCGACCGTTTGTATGCTCCATCGGACAAATGTTGTCGGATTTTCCAACAACAAATGTTGGATAGCATACTTTAAAAATTTCCGACAACAAATGTGTGTTGTCGGATTATCCGATCGTGTGTACACAAGTCCATCAGAAAAAAATCCGAAGGACAAACACGCATGCTCAGAAGCAATGCTAACTATAACACAACATTACCATAAGTTGCCCAAAGGGTGGCGCTAAAGAGCTGTAAAACCATGTAGTTTCGTGTTTGTTGGCCGACAATTCTTTGCCGTTTGTATGCAATACAAGTTCCTGGCCAACGCTTTATCCGATGAAAATCCGATCGTGTGTACGAGGCTTTAGACTCACTGGAAACCATATTTTCAATCATTAGCAGTACTCTCCAGTGAAACATGAATATTTTGCATTTAAATTGATTCAAGAAACACAGCTTACTTGTCAATCCTATCTAAGTTATATTTTACATCCCTTACCTAGTCATCTTAACCTATTGCTATATAAGAGAAGAGTGGCACAGCACATCCTCAGCCCCAAAGACATCCCTCTTTAGACCCAGTCTGTCCAGAAAGCATGGGCACCTGCTGACTTGGCACTATCCACAGGTAGCTTAGGGCCTCATGCACACAGGGCTTAAAATGCCTCTTTTACAGGTGTTTGCCATTTTTGTTTCAGCCTCTAAAAGCACCTCTGTGTAAGGCTCTGTGTCCAGCGTATGAGCATTAATGCATTCCAATATTCATTTATTCTGGCCAATGGAATCCATTAATGCTCAAATGCTTGGTGTGCCTAAGGGCCAGTTCACACCATAATGCGTTCCAGTGTGTTTTTGATGCGTTTTTGATGCAGTCCAGTGTATTTCCCCCCCCCCCCTTTTTGTTCTTAAACTTAAATAAGGACATGTGTGTTCCTGTGCCTTTTTGGTGTGCTTAGGTGCGTTCCAGTGCATTTTTAATGCTTTTTACAGCATTCCAGTACAGTCCAGTGCAGGAAAAATGCAGCATATTCTACTCTTTTTTCTGTAACCAGAACACACTGGAACTGCAAGCACAGGTTTGAACTAGACCATTAAAGACCATATAACCTACTTTTCATAGGTTTTTGATGGAGAAAAAAAAACGCACTGGACTGCATGTGCTGTGAACTGGCCCTAAATGCGTGTGCAATGTGTGGCTTTTATTACGTTTTTTAAACAGCTTTTCTCCTGCCAGGAGTTGTGGTGTTCAGAAGGGCTAAACATATGCCCTGTGTACATGAGGCCTGATTCTTCAATGAGACACAGAAGCTGATTCCAATGCAGTTTTACATGAGATAATTGCAGTACAGAGGATGTTTTTCCATTCTTTTGAAACCTAATGCCCCGTACACATGAGCGGAATTTCCGCCAGCAAAAGTCTGACGTGAGCTTTTCATCGGAAATTCTGACCGTGTGTATGCTCCATCAGACTTTTGCTGGCGGAATTTGATCGGGAACAGTCATCAGTGATGTGTCACATGTAGCCACGCCCCCTAACAGTAAGAATGACTCCCTAGTACTGACTTAACCCCTTCAGCGCCACCTAGTGGTTAACACCTTCACTGCCAGTGTCATTTTCACAGTAATCAGTGCATTTTTCTAGCACTGATCGCTGTAAAAATGACAATGGTCCCAAAAATGTGTCAAAAGTGTCCGATGTGTCCGCCATAATGTCGCAGTCATGATAAAAATCGCTGATCACCGCCATTACTAGTAAAAAAAAAAAAATATTAATAAAAATGCCATAAAACTATCCCCTATTTTGTAGACGCTATAACCTTTGCGCAAACCGATCAATAAATGCTTATTGCGATTTTTTTTACCAAAAATATGTAGAAGAATACGTATCGGCCTAAAAAATTTTTTATATATTTTTTGGGGATATTTATTATAGCAAAAAGTATTTCAAAATTGTCGCTCTATTTTTTGTTTATAGCACAAAAAATAAAAACCGCAGAGGTGATCAAATACCACCAAAAGAAAGCTCTATTTGTGGGGAAAAAAAGGATCTGAATTTTGTTTGGGAGCCACGTCGCACGACCGCGCTATTGTCAGTTAGAGCGGCGCAGTGCCGAATCGCAAAAAGTGGCCTGGGCTTTGACCAGCGAAATGGTCCGGGGCTTAAGAAGTTAAGGTGAAAAAACAGTGGCCGGCCCTCAAGCCCCCCCGTTTTACTTACCTGAGCCCTGGAACTTCACCCAGCGGAGACGCGCTCTTCCTCTGCCCGGGGTTCTCGGCTGTTGATTGGATAGATTGATAGCAGCGCCGCCATTGGCTCCCACTGCTGTCAATCAAATCCAATGATGCAGGCTCCTATGGACGCTGAATGGATGACTCGGGAGCAAGGTAACACCCCGGGAGAGCGCTTCTCCTAGGGGGTTATCTGATGTGGGGAGGAGCTGCGAGAGCCGGCGGAGGGCCCCAGAAGTCGAGGATCGGGGCCACTCTGTGGAAAACGAGCTGCACAGTGGAGGTAAGTATGACATGTTTGTTATTTAAAACAAAAACAAAAAATTTTACAATCAAATTAATCTCCATCTCAGCAGCATAAGCTGCACAGAATTGGAATGGACAGAAATGGCTCGGTACAGAGCTTCCCGTTCATTCACAATTTGAAGCATAATAAACACAGTTTACTATGGTTCAGTTATGAATGGACAGAGTCACTGATTGGTACCGATCACTGACTTCAGAATAGGAAGGGGCCAGTAAATTACATATTTACGGGCTCTTTCCCTGCACTCCACCCTGACACATCCCCTGGGGGAGGGTGGGAGTGCAGGGGAGCAAAAAAATGGGCCAGGAGCAGAAGGAAGAAAAGAGGAAGCTGGATAGGTGGGGGCGGCATATAGAGGAGCTGTTCCCCTCCATTTTTCTCATGCAGCTACTGAATGCCTAAGGGAGGGAGAGGAGGAGAAGCAGGCTTTCAGCAACTACAGGAGGAAAATGGAGGATTCTTTGTATGCTGCCCCCTTCTATGCAGGTGTACAGGGGAGCCACATGGGCTCCCTGGAGCATAGGACCGGGTCACCATTGCGACCCCTGTAGTTACTCCTCTGTACTAGTTTCAATTAGCACTTCCCCCTAGCAACACTAGGGTCACTGGTTCGAATTCCAACCATGACACTACCTGCCTGCAGTTTGCATGTTTTCCCTGTGCCTGTGTGGGTTTCCTCCCACACTCCAAAGACATGCTGGAAGGTTAATTGGCTCCTGTTTAAATTAGCCCTAGTATGTGTATGTATGAATTTGAGTTAGGGACCTTAGATTGTAAGCTCCATGAGGGCAGGGACTGATGTGAATGTATAATATATATTTAAAACGCTGTATAAATTGATGGCACTATATACCATATATACTCGAGTATAAGCCGAGTTTTTCAGCACATTTTTTTTCTGCTGAAAATGCCCCACTCGGCTTATACTTGAGTCTGTGTCCATCTTGAAAATTTGTACGCCTGTTCCCAGCCAGCCCTAGGTCCCCTGGACCCCAAACTTGGCACACATATAGCCCCACTCCCCTTCTACAAGTGTGCAAAGTTTTTTGTCCAGGGAACCTATGGCCGAGGAGCACCGATTTTTCAAACCCGGGCACCCCTTCCATAGACTCCCATGTTAAACGTCAGTCTATTCACACAGCGCCGGAGATCAGGTAGGGAGATTGGGCACAGTGAGGCATGGACACATTAAAGCATGGGCACAGTGACAGTGAGTGACAGTGAGGCATGGGCACAGCGAGGCATGGGCACAGTGTGGCATGGGCACAGTAAGGCACAGTGAGGCATGCCGATGGACACCCTAGGCTTATACTCGAGTCAATACGTTTTCCCAGTTTTTTGTGGTAAAATTAGGTGCCTCGGCTTATTTTCGGGTCGGCTTATACTCGAGTATATACGCGCAGTCTTTTTTCCTTTTATTGTTTGGTGCTGTCTCACTATTACTGCTGCCTATAGTGTTTGTCGTTCCCTAGCGCAGTCTTTCTTCCTTCCTATATATGGGTAAGTACCTGTAATAATAAATATTAATAATAATTAGAAGTGGAGACAATTAACCTACCAGCATGTTTTCTGAGGACTCTCACGCAGAGGAAACCCATGCAGGAAGCCCACGCAAGCATAGTGAGAACACGTGAACTCTATGAAAAACAGGAACATCTCTACAAGCATGTCCCTCATGTACAGTAGGTGTTGCCGATATTGTATATCTATCGCGCTCCCATCGCCGAGATTCTCGGTGACAGGAGTGCCGAGATCTCGGCAGCAGGGTGGCGACACGTGCCGCACTCGCTGCAATAGCGAGGAGACGCGACACTGTATTGAGCGGGGATCCGACGTGGATTCCCGCCAATACCAGGCACTGCGTTTGGTATGAATCCTGAGCGGGAACTCCATGCCAATTTTTAAAGAAAAAAACGGCGTGGGTTCCCCCTCCAGGAGCATACCAGGCCCTTGGGTCTGGTCTGGATTTGAAGGGGAACCATACGCCGAAAAAACGGCGTGGGGGTCCCCCTCAAGATCCAAACCAGACCTTTATCCGAGCACGCAACCTGGCAGGCCGCAGGGGAAGAGGGGGGGACGAGAGCGCCCCCCCCCCTCCTGAACCGTACCAGGCCGCATGCCCTCAACATGGGGGGTTTGATGCTCTGGGGCAGGGGGGCGACCTGCGGCCCCCCCACCCGAGAGCACCCTGCCCCCATGTTGATGAGGACAGGGCCTCTTCCCGACAACCCTGGCCGTTGGTTGTCGGGGTCTGCGGGCGGGGGGCTTATCGGAATCCGGGAGCCCCCTTTAATAAGGGAGCCCCCAGATCCTGGCCCCCCCACCCTATGTGAATGAGTATGGGGTACATCGTACCCCTACCCATTCACCTGGTGGGAAAAAAATGGTAATAAAAACACAACACAGTTTTTAAAAGTATTTTATTGCACCGCTCCGGAGGTCTTCTTCCGACTTCGGGGGTCTCCGGTGTCGTCGCCGCGCTCTCCGGTTCTTTCTTCCGCCGGGCCTCCGCTAACTTCTTTTTAGCTCTTTTGCTAGCGGAGGCCCGGTCTTCTCCGTCGCCTTCTTCTTCTCCCGCTCTCCGGTTCTTCTCCCGCTCTCCGGTTCTTTCTTCCGCCGGGCCTCCGCTAACTTCTTTTTAGCTCTTTTGCTAGCGGAGACCGGCTCCTCCACTAGCAAAAGAGCTACCAAGTAGTTAGTGGAGGGGCCGGCAGAAGGACAACGGAGAGCCGGACGAGACGACGGAGAAGACCGGGCCTCCGCTAGCAAAAGAGCTAAAAAGAAGTTAGCGGAGGCCCGGCGGAAGAAAGAACCGGAGAGCGGGAGAAGAACCGGAGAGCGGGAGAAGAAGAACCGGAGAGCGCAGCGACGACACCGGAGACCCCCGAAGTCGGAAGAAGACCTCCGAAGCGGTGCAATAAAATACTTTTAAAAACTGTGTTGTGTTTTTATTACCATTTTTTTCCCACCAGGTGAATGGGTAGGGGTACGATGTACCCCATACTCATTCACATAGGGTGGGGGGCCAGGATCTGGGGGCTCTCTTATTAAAGGGGGCTCCCGGATTCCGATAAGCCCCCCGCCCGCAGACCCCGACAACCAACGGCCAGGGTTGTCGGGAAGAGGCCCTGTCCTCATCAACATGGGGGCAGGGTGCTCTGGGGTGGGGGGGCCGCAGGTCGCCCCCCTGCCCCAGAGCATCAAACCCCCCATGTTGAGGGCATGCAGCCTGGTACGGTTCAGGAGGGGGGGCGCTCTCGTCCCCCCCTCTTCCCCTGCGGCCTGCCAGGTTGCGTGCTCGGATAAAGGTCTGGTTTGGATCTTGAGGGGGACCCCCACGCCGTTTTTTCGGCCTATGGTTCCCCTTCAAATCCAGACCAGACCCAAGGGCCTGGTATGCTCCTGGAGGGGGAACCCACGCCGTTTTTTTCTTTAAAAATTGGCGTGGAGTTCCCGCTCAGGATTCATACCAAACGCAGTGCCTGGTATTGGCGGGAATCCGCGTCGGATCCCCACCTATCGGCAATGCGTGTCGCTCATCGTGAAAGGAACATTTTTTCCTTTCCCGATGACGAGACAGCTCGGCGCTGGCTCTCGCGACGGAGCTCATAGGGTGTCAATATAGCCGCTAGGAGCGGCGAGATTGACACAATATCGGCGGCACCTACTGTATCTTTTTTTAAATAATCCAGGCTAGATAAAGAGTTGGTGCTGTCTAGCCAACACAGAAATCTGTATCAAGGTGGGGAGATTTTCCTTCACCCCTTTGATCTGCATATAAATCAAACTAAATGGAATATAACAATAAAATCAAATACGTTTCTAGGTGGTTTTTAGACTTTGTTCAAAAACGTTCTATTGTACATGGAGTAGAGTAGAAGCAAGGAAGTGACCGCCAAAAACTGTAGGAACCGATTTTTTTTCTTTTTGTTAGACACTTCAGTTTGATGTTCCGAGAAGGATAAGTGGCCACACATGTAACTGGCTGCACATAGAAACCTTACAAGAAGTATTTGTTTCCTCGGATGTTGTGGATATGCAGACTTTATAAAGTGCAGAATGTTGTCAATGCTATTTTAGATGCAAACGGCATTTGGTTTTCTTTAATTATTCCAGGAACTGGTCATTTCCAGGTTCTACAATTGGGGGGGGGGGAAAGCAAACAGTGTGGGCAGCAAATTCCAGATCAGTACGACGTGCACTGTGAACAGTGCTATTCTGCAGCACAGGCCAGTGTTTATTATGACGGATGCAAACAACGATACTACACTATGTGTGCAGGCTGAGAAAATAACATTGGAGCTATGGGGAACAGGCCTGTTCATAGGGCAGCTGCTCAGCTGAATCGTCCTCTTTGTTATGGGGAGAATCAGGAGACTTCACAGAGCACTCAGGAGCTGGTTACTTTGGAAGGAATTGCGTGTTTTTTTTTTTCCTTTTCTTTTCATTTACATCAGAAAAAAATGTGCAAATTACATGTGTTTTAAGAAGATAAGGTTACAGTGCAGCACTGTTCTAATAGAAAATGTATGACAGCCGAGTTCAGACATTGTCTGATTGGCAGTCACAGGCAAATTCCTGGGCTGATATGCAGCAAGGTCCTCTGTTCATTTTATGTTTATGTCAACTATTGTTATTTTACTGCAACTCATCTGTATGCACCCTAGTTCTATAGTTGTCGACATTTGCAAATGCCTCTGTAGTCTTTTGTTTTAAGTTGTAATATGTTCATTATGTTTATTATTATTATCGCTTGTTGGTTAGACATGCAATAGGTTTGCCAGAAAACATGAGTTTTCAGGGATTGCCTAAAGGTGGATAGAGTATGAGATAACGGGACAGATTAATGTACAAAGTTCCAGAAGATGGGAGAGGCTCTGCAGAAGTCCTGGAGGTGAGAATGGGTGGAGGTGACAATGGAGATAGAGAGCAGGATTTGCTTAGTAGAACGAAGAGGGGGGTTTAGGTGATCTTTTGAGACAAGGTTGCTGATGTAGATTAGGGCAGAGTTGTGGATGGCTTTGTTTGTTTGAATTTTATTTATTAGTTGAGTGGAGGTCAGTGGGACTATTGACATAGGGGTGCAGCAGACACTGCGTGAGGATAACCTGTGTAGAGGTAGACCAATGAGAAGGAGGGGGCACAAGAGGGAAGCAAGTATTTTATGCTTAGTTTTGAAAATATTATGTTTTAGGAACTGGTGTGACATCCACACGCATATGTCAGTAAATTTGTGATGTGGGAGGAGACTGAAGGGGTGAGCTGAGAATAAGAAAGATAGATTTGGGTGTTGTCAGCACAGAGAAGGTATTTGAAGCCATTGGAGGTTATAAACTGACCAAGGGAGTAGGTATAGATAGAGAATAGAAGGGGTCTAAGAAAAGAGCCTTGGGAGACCCCTGTGGAGAGGATAAAGTTCTAGGTGACACTGAATGGGTACTCAGATAGTAAAGAGGAGAGCCAACAAAGAACAGTGTTTTGTAGGCCAAGGCAGTGGAGTTTTTTTGAAGAGGAGTGGTTTTCAACTATTTTAAAGACAACAGAAAGGTCTAATTGTGTGAGTACAGAATAGTGGACATTGGTTTTATCAGTTAGTAAGTTTCAGTATGGCAGATTCTGTGGAATGTTGTCGGATTATGCCAGACAATTAGGGATGGAGATGGTTGTTATTAGTGAGGTAGCAATTCAGACGATTGTAGACTAGGTAGATGTGTGGAGGTAAACAGGAGCAAGGAGATGGGTCCTACGTTTTTCAGACTTTTGGGGGTCCTGGAGGGCTTTTTAAGTAGGGGGGTGAACAGTGCATGTTTTAGAGAGGAGGGGCAGATACTGGTAGGGATTAAATATGTGAGTTAGAGAGCATGGAAGAGAGCAAGAGGGTGACTGGAGTAGTAGTGAAGGAGCAGGACCCAGGCAGGCATCAGACAAATGTTTAGCAACCTGCTCTGACTGTAGTGGTAGATATGGTATGTTAAGTGGGGGAGATATCTGGACAGTGGAGATATCATCATAAATTGCATCCATCTTGTTTTTAACATAAAATGATTGACAATGTTCTTCGCAGTGAGGAGGAGGAGGAGGCAACGGTAGGATGAAGTAGAGAGTGAAAGATAGAACAAGGTAGACGAGAACTGGAAGAGAGGGTATTCATGAGAGTGGTGAAATAGACCTGTTTGGCACTCATTCAAGAGCAAGGCTGTCTTTTGAGACTTCTTTTGAGACTTCTGATGTCTATTTTCCAGGGCTATAGCAGTCAGGGCCTAACAAGACTGCTATATACTGCTGATGAGAAAAAGGTATTTAGCAGTTGATATTTACTAAAACTATTGTATTTCCATGTTCTTTGTACTGTGGGAAACCAGATATAGTAAATTAAGGGTTCAGGGTTTAGTAACACTTTAAGAGAACCAGGAAGGTGGGGAAAGAAAGACGCTCTATATGAGCACACATGCCCCAGTGTCCTGGAGGTTATATCAGCATTTGGATTCAAATTAGCAGGTTGTGAGGAGTCAAGTAATAGGGAGGTGGCAGGAGTGACGATGATATATATATATAAAGTGAAGGGTGGAAAAGAGATGTAAAGGAAAGACAGTTTAAGGGGAGAGGGCACTATTGTGAGAAGGAAGATATAGAGGGTGTATTACAAGGTGGAGATAGAGGGATTCAGACTTGGAATGAAAGAGCTGGAAGGGGAAATACAGGTTTACTTTTTTGTTTCTGCTTTAGTTGAACTGCCGTGTTAACTTGTCATATCAGTTATGTAGAAATTATCGCTTTTGCAGAAATTATCATTGGAAATTTGCCTTACCCCCTTAGCAGTGCCTTTCTCCCAAGTATTGTTCTTAATTTATAGGGATATTGGGTGGACAATTGTTTGCCAATTATTCAGGTAAAGTATATTTGAAGGCAAAAGGTTTATTTTTAGTTGAGAAGAGAGGGAATAGAATACTTGTCAGGTTTTTAGTACTGTCTATGACCCCCGTTAGGGAGATTCATCCTCTCTATTCGTCCTGTTTATCCTTATCACGAGAGGGGAAAACCTTCAAATGGGGGCACTAGTTCTGGTGACAACCAGGGATTCTCTCACTTTGGAGGGATTGACTCTCACTTCCTGTTTGGCTATGGGACAGGAAGTGAAGGGAAATCTCCACAATGAAACACAGATGGCAAAAAAGCTGACATGGATTATAACCCTCCCTTACTCTATCGAAAACTAAAAATGTGCCTTTAGTTCTACTTTGAGAACTGACAAGAGATAAATGCATGAAAAAGAAAATTTATACCAAGACAGGCCACAGTCGCAAAAAAAAGCTTCAGTTCTCTGTTCAAACAGACAACAGAAAGATAAATCTATCTCAATGATGTAAATATAAGTTTAACAGTTGTAGATTAAATCAATGTTCTATAATACAGTGGTTTACAGGATCACAGGACAGACAGGCAGGAAAACAGTGGTTAATTTATATTATAGATAGATACAAAACATTAAATTAAATATGTCCATGTTAACTCCAACTTATTGAGATTTTCAACTTTTCAAATAGAAAACAATATATCTACATATGACAATCTAATATTTTATTATTTCACGGAAAGTTTATTATAACATCTTGAAAGTAAAATACTCCCTCAAAAGAAATCCTTCTCTACCAATCATACACATATCTACCTGTATTTTCTGTAATATAGAATAGTATTCTGAAAATTTTGTCAGATATATTGTATTTGTTATTATTTGATATTTTAAAATAAAAATTTTGAACGCGAAAACAGTGGTTAAAATCATGCATCAATGCAGAATGAGTTTCAGACTGAAAAGTAGCTAGGCAGTGGTTAAAATCATTGTACTGTTTGGGCAGTGTACATCCATGCAGGTCCAATCCACGGATCAGAACACAGTCTGGCCCTTCTCCTTGTTCCACTCCTCTCTTCTCCCAAATATTAGGCTTACCAACTTTAAACAAAATCTCAGGTATGGTTATAAGGGAATTATAGCTGCAGAAGGTGTATGGGCTAATAGATAAGGTCTCCTTTAACCACTCAAGCCCCGGACCATTATGCAGCTAAAGGACCAGGCCACTTTTTGCGATTCGGCACTGCGTCGCTTTAACTGACAATTGCGCGGTTGTGCGAAGTGGCTCCCAAACAAAATTGGCGTCCTTTTTTTCCCACAAATAGAGCTTTCTTTTGGTTGTATTTGATCACCTCTGCGGTTTTTATTTTTATAATAAATCTTTTTTATTGAATTTTTATAAAACATACACACAATTTGCCCACATCTAGGCACAACAGCTGCCCACGCAGGGGCCATTACCCTGTGGCGGCATCAGACCGTCACAGGGCGGCAAATAACAAAAAACTTAACTTAATCTATACTACAACCCCAAACTTGGGGAGAGGGTTCATTCAATATACATCATGCTTCAAAGTGTTATTATTAGAGGAAGGTAGCCTGAAGAAATTTTTTGGGTTAATAAATCGATATTTCGAAGATACAATATAAGTCTAGACCGTGGTCACTGTATCACTTGCCGTGCTTCTGTCATCTAACCAACAGTTCCATACCTTTTCAAATTTGTGCGGACAACCTCTAGACAAGTATGTGGCTCTATATAGGGGCAAACTGGCATTAATTAAGTTTTTCCAAAATTTAACAGAGGGGGGAGACGATTTTTTCCAATTCATTGTAATGGCTTTGCGTGCATAATACAACAACAGGGATATGAGTGTTTTTCTGGCTCTGAGTATTGGCAGTTGTTCAACCAGTCCTAGCAAACAGTGTATGGGCTCGCATGGGACGCAAGTCCCGGTGGCTTTATTGATCACCCGTATCACTTCACTCCAATACTGTACAATTGCTGGGCAAGCCCAGAAAATATGGAAGAAACCCCCTGGCCGGTAGGAGCAGCGCCAGCACTCCGGAGAATGCTCCGGTGACATATGGTGCAGCCTGTGAGGTGTGTAGTGAGCCCTGTGGACAATTTTATATTGGACTAATTTGTCCCTTGCTGAGATCAGAGGGGAGAAGGGATAATCCCAAACCTCCCTCCAGTCGTCCGCGTCCAGCCCCGGTATGTCCTCCACCCATTTCCTGCGGAGGGAAGACAGCTCGGGGATAGCAGCAACCAGCAGGGATCCATAAATCTGAGATGCGGGTTTTTCCAGGTCTTTTACCCGGATAGTAGATTCCAACTCTGAGTATGCCAGTTCGACTGGCCTGCCCAAAAATTGGCACCTGAAGGCATGTGCAATTTGGAGATATCTAAAGCGGGCTCGGTCAGGTACGTTGAATTTAGCACATAAAGTGTGAAAGGGAGTGAGATCTCCGTTGGTGATGATATGTTTGAGGGTCAGTATTTTATACTTGGCCCAGGCCTGCGGATCGGGGATAGTGTGGAATTGTGACAGGTTGGGATTCAGCCACAGGGGGGTGTGAGGAGACCAAGAGTTCGGCTGGGGTGCCCTTAGTGCCTCACCCGCCCTCCATGCCCGCATAGTGGTACGCATGGAAGGGGTGAGATTGTGGGGCGTTTTTTGGCCCTTGAATAGCAGTCCCTCCAGTGCCTCCAGGGACCCCACTATGGCTGCCTCCAGTACCGTCGGTTTTTATTTTTTGCGCTATAAACAAAAATAGAGCGACAATTTGGGAAAAAATGCAATATTTTTTACTTTTTGCTATAATTAATATCCCCCAAAAATATATAAAAAAAATTTCCACAGTTTAGTCTGATATGTATTCTTCTACATATTTTTGGTAAACAAAAATCGCAATCGGCGTTTATTGATTGGTTTGCGCAAAAGTTATAGCTTCTACAAAATAGGGGACTGTTTTATGGCATTTTTAATAATATTTTTTTTTTTACTAGTTATGGCAGTGATCAGCGATTTTTATCATGACTGCGACATAATGGCGGACACATCGGACACTTTTGACACCATTTTGGGGCCATTGTCATTTTTACAGCAAGTAGTGCTATAAAAATGCACTGATTACTGTGAAAATTACACTGGCAGTGAAGGGTTTAACTTCTAGGTGGCGCTGTAGGGGTTAAATGTTCCCTAGGAAGTGATTCTTACTGTAGGGGGGCATGGATGCACGTTACACGTCACTGATCGTCTGTTCCGATAACAGGGAACAGACGATCACTAACATGCCATGGAGAAGAACGGGGAAAGGTTTGTTTACACTTACCTCTCCCCGTTCTTCAGCTCTGTGACCCGATCGCGGGACACCGGCGGCGATCGGGTCCCGCGGCCCGGCACGGAGCTCAGGACCGGGTCGCGAGCGCGCCGCCGTCGGCGCGCGAGCGAGCGACCCACGGCTGGGCTCTTAAAGGGCAACGTACCTGTACATTGATGTGCCCAGCCGTGCCATTCTGCCGACGTATATCAGGATGAGGCGGTCCTTAAGTGGTTAAACCCTCATGTTTTTTTAAAAAAATCAATACCGTATATACTCGAGTTTAAGCCGACCCGAGTATAAGCTGAGGTACCTAATTTTACCCCAAGAAACTGGGAAAACGTATTGACTCGAATATAAGCCTAGAGGGGAAATGCAGCAGCTACTGTAAGCAGAAAAGAGGGTCAACAATGTCCATTTGCATGCCTCACTGTGCCCATTGCAACCTTACTGTGCCCAACCTCACTGTGCCCATTGCCACCTCACTGTGCCCAACCTCACTCTGCCCATTGCAACCTCACTGTGCCCAACCTCACTCTGCCCATTGCCACCTCACTGTGCCCATTGCCACCTCACTGTGCCCGAGTCAGTGTACCTGAAATACTTGACAGGCTGCGGGCGTCCATTCATTGTTTAGGAGATGGGCAAGCCTTGCTCAGGGTTGGTGAGCTCCATAAAGCCATCTTCTTCATCACCAATGTTGTGGCTTTGTGAGACTGAGAGCCGAGAGGGGAGAGAGGCAGGTGCTGCAGCCGCTGCGCCATCTTGGATTTGTCCGGAGGCTGGCTGGGTCAAATAGGCCATTATTTTCTGGGGGTGTCTGTCCCCCTTTCGTTTGGCAAACATCATGCCACGCTGCAGGGGGGTGAGGAGGGTCCCTGGATGCCATTCCGGTCCAAAAACGAGGTCCCGTTGCGCTGGTATGTGTCGCTGAATCCCGGGCAGCCTATCATGGACTTCTTCTCATCCTCGGACTCAGTTTCCCAGCAGACACTGGGAAACTGAGTCCGAGGATGAGAGAACATCCGTGATAGGCTGCTGGGAGACGCCTATCACAGAACGGGACCAGGAGGAGACCTCGACATTTAAACAATGGACGCCCGGAGCCTGACAAGATTTTCAGGTACACTGACTCGAGTATAAGCCGAGGAGTGTATTTTCAGCCCTAAAAAAAGGGCTGATATGCTCGGCTTATACTTATACTTAAAATGATAAATTATTCAATTAAAACATAAAAATACCCTTTTTCTCATGAATTCCCCAGATGCCAATAAGCAATGCTCTGGATATCATTTGCATCATCGACTGTGCCAGCATTAAAAACAAGTACGAGAATAGTTTTTTTTTGTAGAATCATACTTACCTAGCTGGATGCACCATTGCTCCGATGTTGTATCTGTCCCCTGCCAGCTATAGGAGCGATCAAACACCACCGATCGCTTGGTTCTCACAGATCTGTGAGCAGAGAGCTCCTAACTGTCAGTCAACAGCTCTCTGCTCTGCCCCCCCCCCTCGCGCACACTCACTGGAGCGCTGGGCTGTGAAGGGGTGGGAGCGGCCTGGGAGAATCTGTCCACAGGACAACTATTAGTTGTGCACTCCACAAATCTGGGCTTTATGGAAGAGTGGTAAGAAGAAAGCCATTGTTGAAAAGTCATAAGAAGTTCAGTTTGCAGTTTGCAAGAAGTCATGTGGGGGACACAGCAAACATGTGGAAGAAGGTGCTCTGGTCAGATGAGACCAAAATTTAACTTTTTGGCCTAAAAGCAAAATGCTATATGTGGCGGAAAACTAACACTGCACATCACCCTGAACACACCATCCCCACTGTGAAACATGGTGGTGGCAGCATTGTGTTGTGGGGATGCTTTTATTCAGCAGGGACAGGGAAGCTGTTCAGAGTTGATGGGAAGATGGATGGAGCCAATTACAGGGCAATCTTAGAAGAAAACCTTTAGAGTCCTCAAAAGACTTGAGACTGGGGCGGAGGTTCACCTTCCAGCAGGACAACGATTCTAAACATACAGCCAGAGCTACAATGGAATGGTTTAAATCGAAGCATATTCATGTGTTAGAATGGCCCAGTCAAAGTCCAGACCTAAATTCCAATTGAGAATCTGTGGCAAGACTTGAAAATTGCTGTTTACAGACACTTTCCATCCAATCTGACAGAGCTTGAGCTATTTTGCAAAGAAAAATGGGCAAAAATATCACTCTCTAGATGTGCAAAGCTGATAGAGACATCCCCAAAAAGACTTGTAGCTGTAATTGCAGCGAAAGGTGGTTCTACAAAGTATTGACTCTTGACTCTCGGGGGGGCTGAATACAAATGCACACTACGCTTTTGGGATATTTATTTGTAAAAAATCTTGAAAACCATTTATTATTTTCCTTCCACTTCACAATTATGTGCCACTTTGTGTTGGTGTTTCATATAAAATCTCAATAAAATACATTTATGTTTTTTGCTGTAACATCATGACAAAATGTGGAAAATTTCAAAAGGTATGAATACTTTTTCAAGGCACTGTATATGATAGTCTCCTTATAGTTGATTACACCATATAGTTGATTACACTTTGAGGTAAATATCTGGGGCTGCTCTTATTATGTACAGTATATATACCCACCAATTTTTTTTTTGGGGGGGGGGGTTTTGGTCAGAAATCGTTTCAAATATTGGATGACTTGGTCATTTTTACATACTCTGGTGTAATGAAAATGGATCTACATATTCTTTCAAGGATGTACAGCATACCATACAGCCACCCACTTACAGCTTACACATGTTATAAATATCTGCAGATTTATCAGAGTACATGGTGTTTCATTTTAGACACTACTGTTATTACGTTCCATACTACCCATCTGTCATCTACATGTCTGAAAACCACAACAATGACAGGAGCAATTACATGCCATTAATGGTGTATATTATGTGCTCTCTAGCTCATGTAAGGACTCAATCAAGTCAAGTTGTAACCCTCGCTGGCAACCCTTGCTGATGGAATTGTAATTTGACAGTTTCAGTTAAAGTGGAACTAAAGGACAAACAAAAACACTTGTGAGCAGACAAGCTCTTTATTATAGTAGAGACATGCTGTGCAAGAAAACAATTGTACCCGCCTGTTCACAATCTTCTTTAGGATGTACTCTAAACTGAACATGCCACATGAACACCTCGGCACTGGAATAGATAAACACCTGTGCATATGTGCAAGGGTTACATCATTTCCTGGTTGACCAATCAGGAAAACTGAAAAACCAGCACTTGGAAGAAGCCGAGGAGAAGAGATATTTGTGAGGTTTAGTTCCACTTTAGGGCCTATATCAGATGCTTTCTTCTTTAGCTGTCAATTTTTTTCACAGTCAGTTAACATATAACAGCATCATCTAATTCTGAGTGGTGGAATGAACTATAAACACCAGGGACTATAAACATCAGATGGCCCTGCTTGTTAGAGCTTACAATCTAGAAGGGAGGGTCACGTGAAACAAAGGGTAGTAGCTGTGGGGGATGATCAGATGGACAAAATGAAAATACAGTTGTTAGGTGTGGGTAGGATAGGCTTCTCTGAAGAGGAGGGTTTTTAGGGATCCTCTAAAAGCTAATAGAGAAGCAGATAGACAAACAGATTGGGGTAAGGAGTTCCATAGGCTTGGAGAGGCTCTGGAAAAGTCCTGGAGATGAGCATGGGAGCAGGTGATGAGAGAGCTAGAGAGCAGAAGGTCTTGAGAAGAACGAAGAGAACGATTAGGTTGGTATTTAGAGACTAGGTCAGTTATGTAGCTGGGGGCAGGGTTGTGGATGGCTTTGTAGTCATTATCAGTATTTTGAATTTAATTTGTTGGGTGAGCGGAAGCCAGTGGAGGGATTGACAGAGAGGAGTAGCAGAGAGAGAGCCCTGTACATATGTATTGCTGGGTCACATAGTTTACAGAGCCTGCCTTCTGAACTACAGAGGTGCTGAGAGGAGAAGTTTCAGGAGCCAAAGTCAGTACAGGAATCACTGTTTGCAGGCAGCAAGGTACCATGGGATATGTAGTCCTTAGAAATTGAAAGTAAACAGCAGAGGGGAAGCTGCAAAGTATGCAGGGATTCCATTAAGTTGTGAAAAGAGATGACCAGCAAACAGGCAGCACTCCCAGTATGAAAGGTCATTTTTAAAGTAAGCTTATATTGGATTGTCAAAAATAAAATTATCATTGAATAGTTGTTACAGTACAATGATGATGTTATAAAATGAAAGTGTATGCCCTGACTCTTTTAAAGTATACGTATCTTTTCAGTTTTGGATAGAGTATGGGAAAGGTTAAATTTGAAGAGACGCCCCATTGGAAGAGTTTTCCTTGCATCTTGTTCTAGGGACAACTCTAAAATATTGGAAATCACCTTTCTGTTTCACCGACAAGGGTCACCAGAACAAACAACCAACAGAGAGGTGAATGTCCCCAGACAGCAGTAATAACTTGGCAGAGGGTCTAATTCCGCCCCCACTCTATCCAAAACTTTTTTCCAAATTCTCAGTGTCTTTTCTTTTATACAGGCAGTCCCCGGGTTACAAACAAGACAGGGTCTGTAGGTTTGTTCTTAAGTTGAATCTGTTTGTAAGTCGGAACAGGTACATTTTTTAAGTGTAGCTCCAGCCCAAAAAACAATTTTTAAGCTTTTTGGAAAACATAGGGAAGGGTTATCACCCCTGTAACATTTGTTTTGCTGTCTGTGCCCCTGTTCAGAAGATTTCACCTCACTTTCTGTCCCAATGACAATTGGATTTAGAAAATTTTGGGTTGTTGTGGAAACGAGCCTTGGTGATAAAGTATCAGTGGAGACACCTTTTTCCCAGAACTCCTACAGGAAAGAATTTCCCTTCCTAGAGGTAGATTTCCTCTCACTTCCTGTTGTCTCCCTCCATTTGTAAGTAGGAGTCGTTTGTAAGTCAGATATTTGTAATTAGGGATCTGCCTGTATAGCAAAAAATAAATCCAGTGGTGAATAAATACCACTAAATGAATGATCTATCTGTCTCAAAAAAATTATATAAATTTCATTTTGGCACAGCGTTGCATGAGTAATTGTCATTCCAAGTGTGACAGTGCTAAAATCTGAAATATGGCCGGGCAGGAAGGAGGTGAAACAGTCTGATCTTGAAGTGGTTAATAGATTATTAATCTCTGGGGATAAGATCCATGTTTGGGGTGTCTGCTCCACTTGAACCGTGCTAGAATACTAGCGTGCGTGTTTGTGTACTTCATGAAGGAAAGAAATATACTGCTGGGGTCCAGTAACAGGTAGATGTTTTCTCATTTGGTATTTTCAAAGAGGTCACAAAAAAGAAAATAATCTGCACATACATCAATTGACCTACAGTTTGACACCTTGCTTCTCCTGCACTTCTCTTATGTTACAGTGTGTCAGTTTATGAATAGCTGCATAGTGAAGGCAGCTGAGTTCCCACGATCCAACAAAAATATACCACGTACACCTCTTATAGAAATATGTACACATCACAACAACCTCTGAAGGAAAGGAAATGTAAATGGAGACAACTGTATTTTCATTCTCATCCATCAAATCAAACTGTTCAAACGTTTCATTGTCTGTCAATTGAAAAGATCTTCTTCTTGTCCCCGGGCAGAGTACAGCATGTGTTGGGTATTGCTTTCCATTTCACAATGTATCATCATGACCTCTCTGCTCACCTGGAGGCAAAATACAAGTGTTACAAAGCCATAGCTCATATTTTGCACCTAACATGTAAACAAAACCTGCGAATGTGAGAAAGGTCAGAAAGGCGATGAATGAGAGGTTTACATTTTGGTGAGAAATATCAGCATGGTGTGAGGCAGGTTAAATGCAGGCAAAGGTTATAAGTAAAAGGATGTATAAGGAGGGCTTAAATTCTATTGATATTGATTAGCTGAAGGGTATGAACAAATACCACAAAGAGTTATATGTAGGCTTTGCACTGTGTGTGCCATTTGAGCTTCTCAATGTTCTACCATGGATGGTCAGCACCCTGGATGATCCTGTTTTTACTCAACTTGCAAATTAATTGGGTACTACACATCAGCTAACCTCAACTTTGATTGCGGCATGTCAGGTTGCAATCGTTACCATAAGGCAGTTATTTCTGAACCTAAATATAATATAAATGTACTATTTTTTTGTTTTGTTTTTTGCTTGGTCTACTTACATTTAGGGGAAGTATCTGAGTGGTAACAAGGCTCAGGTACGCTAATTGTTAGGGTTGTGGACCATATTTGTCGTGGAGGATATCAGTGGTGTCTAGTTCCCTGCAGCCTATAGGTGGCGCTGTCGCCATGGGCAGGGGTTGAACCACCATTGGAGGGCTGTGCCTTTTTGTGTCCCCTCGCGGCAGTGGTACGGCGGGGCGGGGAACCTGCCATGCTTTCCGGGAGAGGGTACAAAAGGGGCAGACATCTTCTGGTTGACGTCCGAGCCCCAGGCACCTTCAGCCTGGGGGCTGCTATTCGTGACACCCAGGTGCCCTTGGCCTGAGTGTGGGCGGGATGGTCTCCGGGTGCTCCTAGGCCCCGAGACTGAACTGCTGTTCCACCCCCAGACACCTTAGGTCGGGGGGTGAGGTACTTTTGAGAAGGCCAGAGGGATCGAGGACTCCCAGGGATCCGCCTTGCGAGGGGACCCGTATCCAGGACGAGGAGGCCAGGGAGGTGACCCTTTCTGAAGACCCAGCGCAGAGTCGTGGTGACAAAAGGGGCCTCTGGTAACTCTCCGGAGGGATGTTTTCTCCCTACAGAGGCCTAACTATTCAAGGAAGGAAAAGTGCATGTTCTGTAGGTCATAGTGGCAGTGACTCTACGCACACCAGGTCAGTGGCAGTGACTACAACTATTCACCAAGTCAGTGGCAGTGACTGTGTACCAAGCTGTTCGTGCTAATCTAAACAGTGCTCCCCTAATCAACGCTGAGTTTGTGCCTGGACCTCTTCCCACCTTATCTGAACTGTTCTCGTCCAACCTGTCTGCTTTCACAGAGACTATTTATCGTTCTCATAAACAAATATTGAGTTGGACTCTCAGTTGGTGTGGACAGTCGTTTTACTGGGGAGAACTAAAGGACTTGTTTCTGGCTACCGCAGAAGCGAGATCAGCTCGAGAGGTTTTCAAACACTGGCTGCAGGCAGGCCCGAGAAACTAACACCGCTCAACCTCCCCATCCAGGAGGGTACGGGCTTGTGGTGCGGTGTGCCTCAGTCTTTCCTGCAGAGGAGCCAAGGAGAGAAAAGCAGGTAAAGGCTGGGGTTGGTGCGCTACATATATATATAGTATATCTACTATATAATTGATAAGAAAAGGTGTTGTGTTTGTAAGAAAGTTTGCCTATGAATGCCTAAAAAGTTCCCAAAAATTGTATACAGGCCAGCGGGCAGGTTAGGTCCCTTTCACACTGGGCGCGGGAGGTGTGCTGGCGGTATAGCACCGCTATACCGTTGTTTTTCCCGCGATATTCGGCCACTAGCGGTGAGGTTTTAACCCCCGCTAGCGGCAGAAAAAGGGTTAATACCGCCGGCAATGTGCCTCTGCAGAGGCGCATTGCCGGCGGTATAGCCGCGGTGTCCCATTGATACACACCGCTCCTTCACCGCTCAAAAGATGCGGCTAGCAGGACGTTTGGAGCGGTTCTTCTAGCGCACCGCCTCAGTGTGAAAGCCCTCGGGTTTTCACACTGAGACTGCAGGGCAGGAGTTTTTCAGGCGGTATGTGGGAATTTTTTTATCACTAAAATGCCTGAAAAAACTCCTCAGTGTGAAAGGGGCCTAAGTTACACAAAACCACAGGTTTTAATTGGGGTTGGTTTACTGAAACTGGAGAGAACAAAATCTGGTGCAGCTGTGCATGGTAGCCAATCAACTTCTAACTTCAGCTTGTTCAATTATGCAACCTGAAGGCCGATTGGCTACCATGCACAGCTGCACCAGATTTTGCCCTCTCCAGTTTTAGTAAATCAACCCCATTGTGTATCATTACAACCTTATAGTCACGGGTGTCCTAACAACCAATGTTGTCATCGGTTGATAAGGAGGACATCAGTCCCTGCACAGCATCCTTGTTTGCCCCTCCCCTGCCTATCTCCCTCAGAACTGGTGTCATATTAGCAGGGTGACAGAGAGAAACTGAAGGAGAAGAGAAACACTGGAATACTAATCGGTACCAGTGAGATAGAAACTAAGGGTTTATGGGACTTTAAATGAGGGAACGCCATGTCAGGAGAGAATAATAACATAGAAATTACGTTACAGTACATGATTTATTTATTACAATCTTAAATACATATCAGATATTTTGTATCAAATAGATAGGTAGTCACAAGACTTACACTAAATATGCTGCTCATAGCATGCAATACAAATAAAAAATAGACATGGCAGATATACATGGTAAAATAAATCGATTGAAGAACATATGTAATAGAGACAAGTAACTGTTGGCATGTAGTGCCACTCTACGCGTTTCCTGGCATTACAGCCATTCATTAGGAGTGTTATAAAGTAATATACTGGAAAGAAAAATGGACAGGGGTTGATGATAATGCCCTTGGAATAAGGGAGGACAGAGAGACTATGTCCCAACAAGGTGGAGACAAATTGGGGAAACTTACTGCACAGCCTCAAGGCCAAGTCCGGTATCTGCCAAGGAAAGCGGGGGTACGGGCATGATGTCTCCCCCGGGGTTGAGACAGGGGAACCCTCCAAGGATGGAGAACAGCGCCCAGAGCATAACACGGTGGTCACAGCATGATCCAAAATACTATGTGTGCACGAGGAGTGCATAGTGTTCCTGAAACAAATGTGTCAAAAAAATGTATTAATTAAAAAGTGTAAGAATAGTGTAGCAAAATATCTATGTGTTCCCTTATGGGAACACATAGATATTTTGCTACACTTTTCTTACACTTTTTAAGACTAGAAGACTAGATTTTTGGGACCTAATGGACCCTGGGAGATTAGACAGGAGTGCTATTTTAGGCAAGGGAGAGAGAGAAGAAAAACATTGAAACTCAGATGATGTGCTTTGGTAAAAGCTGAAAATAAATCCTGGTGTTGCCTCCCAACAAAAGTGCAACTTCTTGTAAATTAAAGTAAAGTAAATTAAAGCCTTCATAAAAGAACCAAAAACATATATTTTACTTTTTATACTGTCCTCTTTATTCTTGTATCTACTACAGAGTGCCATGCTCAAACAGTTCCTATACACAAGCAAGCTAGAATATGATGGTTCTATGGTCTGAAAAAAGAACACCCAGGTTCAAACTTTAATGTTTAAAGAGCAATATGGAAGAATGTAAGGGGATATCTGATTGGTTGGTGTGGCTAACAAATGACTGTACACATGTGTCTCTTTTTTAAGCCTGGTACACACGATCGGAAATTCCGACAAGAAAACCGTGGATTTTTTTCAGACGGAATGTTGGCTCAAGCTTGTGTTGCATACACACGGTCACACAAAATTCCGACCGTCAAGAAAGCGGTGACGTACAACACTACAACGAGCCGAGAAAAATGAAGTTCAATGATTCAGAGCATGCGTCGAATTGTTTCAGAGCATGCGTGTTTTTTTGCGCGTCGAAATTGCATACAGACGATCAGAATTTCCGAAAATAACTTTTCTTGTCAGAAAAATTGAGAACCAGCTCTCAAATTTTTGCTGTTGGAAATTCCAACAGAAAAAGTCCGATGGAGCCTACACACGGTCGGAATTTCAAACCAAAAGCTCACATCGAACTTTTTTTGACGGAATTTCTGATCGTGTGTACGTGGCATATGAGGTTTTTTTTTGTCAGCTCTGGTCGGAGCCGCTGTACTAACTATGTGAAGTAAAGCCCCATGCACACTGGCAGAATGTCGGTAGACATCGACTGGTTAAGGAAAAAAAAAAAAAACGACCCTCATTCGGCCCATGTGTATGCCACCCTGTCCAACAGAAGACGGTCGTTTGGCCGGCTTCTGTCAGACGATCATGCTGGGAAACCAGGTAGCTGACCAACTCCCGATTAGCACTCTCAGCCAAGCCAATAACAGAGAGTGCTGATCGAACTGTTCTGGCCGGGGGGCGTCCTCATGTCAGAGCACAACAGCTCAGCAGGGGAGATCGCTATACTAACTTTGCATAGTTAGTACAGCGGCTCTGACCGGAGCTGATAGTCTTTTTTTTTGGGGTTCAACCCAGCTGTATAGCGATCTTCACTGCTTAGCTGTTGTGTTCTGATAGGCCGGCTTCTGTCGGACACACAGGACGAATGTCGGACGTTTTTTTTTTAACCCGCCAATGTTTCCCAACATTCGGCCCATGTAAAAAATAAAAAAAAAGGGAGGAAGGGGATGCTGGTAACTAAAAAGTGTACTACAAATACCAAAAATTGTATAGAGCTATTCAGCCACACTGAAAGATCTATCGTGGTGCATGAACATTAAATGAGCAATAATGTTACCATGTGTGCAATAATAGTGATTGCTGGTGGCAACACAGCCCTGTATGGTGATAAAACCAATAACTAGTGCCAAATGTTGAGAATATGACAACAAAAATCCAAATAACGAGTGAATGATTATTGGTGATGCTTAGTAATCCAGTGATAAGTCCATATATAGTGATCCAAATGAATCTTGAAGTGACACCTTCACCACATAGATAAGACACCCGAAGTGAAATGGATGGATGGCTGCTTACCCCAAGATGTTGACCCCCTTAGCTAAAAAGAGGTCAAATGTGCTTATTGCAAGATACCACTTGCCAAATCAGAGTATGTAATTCCGGATCAGTCTGACTCCCCAAAACATGGCTCAGATGGGAATATGCGGACAAAACGAATAATGCCAAGAATAGTGTAATCCCGTTTATTTTAGGTTAAAAACAATATAAAAGAAAGGCCAAATGGCTGCTTACATTGAGTTGTGCCTTAGCCCGGCACTGAGGCTGAAAGGCATGGTAGTAAGCTGAATCGGTCTGTCTGTCCGTTGGGAGCCTGGCGTGCGTTCCACCTATTACAGCGACTAGCCAGCGGGACCGGAAGTGAGATGGAAACGTGGCCAAGTACCGCCTCGACGTACGTTTCATTTAACACGTCATCAGGAAGCGTACTGGGTCACTGAATGGGCGGTCTTTTAAATGCTTGTCAATCAAGCAATAGAAGAAAAGTGATTATGTCAGCCTCAATACCTGATCATAGGCGCCAATGCAGGACACAATAATACAGCAAACAGTATTTAAAAAATACAGGCCAACACGTATATATAAAGGGTGACGCAACTACCTTAAAATACACCATATATGCCTATTTAATTACCGGAATAGGAAGCAATACATAATAATTGGCTAAATCATAGACCTAATATTAAAAACATTTATAAAAAGGAGAATTGAATATGACAAAATAGTAAAATTTAGATTTAAAATATTTAACTAGAATGTATGAGAATATAATTGCATGTTGCTAAATAAATCAGAGGGAAAATTAATCATTAGTTAAAAAACAGTTGAGGTCCAGGTCTATGTTGAGTCCCTGTGGCTGCATCGTCTGGAGGCGATACAGCCATTGGGTTTCATTTTGGGAAATGTCTTTTTTGAGGTCAGTACCTCTCCAATGGGACACAGCTCTATCAATTCCGTAGAATGTGAGCTGGCGGGGATCTCTGGCATGAAACCGATCAAAGTGCCGTGACACACTGTGATTGGGGAATCCTTTAGAGATGTTAGTGACATGCTCATTAATCCTGACCCTTAGTTTCCGTGTGGTACGTCCCACATACTGTAGGGAGCAAGGGCATTCCAAAACGTAAGTAACATGTTTTGAATAGCATGTAATCAAAGGCTTAACTGAAAATACTTGTTGGGTAACAAAAGACCGGAATTTGGTGACTTTTTTACCATGTCTGGTGGTTGTACGGCAGGATTTGCACCTAGTACAATAATGGAAGCCTGATCCATCCAAAAATGTTGGAGGTTTTCTTGGAGGGTCAGGAACATTAGGTGCTATTATAGTTCTTAACCCTGGTGCTTGTCTATAGATGAATTTAGGTCTAGATGGAAGGACATTAGCCAGATCTCTGTCCTTGAGAAGTATAGGCCAAAATTTGTGAAAAGTGCGCTCAATGGTTTTGTACTGCCTATGAAAACCAGAAACAAAGGCTAATTCCCCCTGAAGGGGTATTTTTTTCTTCAAAGTTAAAAGTGTCTGTTTATCCATAATAGCCACTTGGTGCTGGGCTTTCTGAAGTACCTGATGGGAATAGCCTTTTTATATAAACCTCTCTGTGAGGATAGAGGCCTGTTCATGGAAATCAGTCAGACTCTCACAATTCCTCCTGATCCGCATGTACTGGCCTTTGGGTAAAGCTCCCAACCATTGGGGGTGATGGCAACTAGTTGTTGGCACAAAGCCATTTCTATCAGTGCTTTTGAAAAAGGTCTTTGAGCTAATTTTGTTGTTTTTCTTAACCACTTCAATACCATGCACTTATACAGCTTCCTGCCGAAGCCAATTTTGAGCTTTCAGCGCTGTCGCAATTTGAATGACAATTGCGCGGTCATGCTACACTGTACCCAAACAAATTTTTTATCATTTTATTGCCACAAATAGAGCTTTCTTTCGGTGGTATTTGATCGCGTTTTGCACAACAAATAAAAAAAGAGCGAAAATTTTGAAAAAAAATAAGTTTTTCTTTGTTTCTGTTAATTTTTTTGTAAATAAGTACCTTTTCTACTTCAATGACGGGCACTGATAAGGCGGCACTGAAGGGCACTGATAAGGCGACACTGATGGGCACCAATGAGGTGGCACCAATGAGGTGGCACTGGTGAGGTGGCACTGATGGGCACTGATAGGCGGCACTGATAGGCGGCACTGATAGGCACTGATATGTGGCACTGGTATGCGGCACTGATTGGCACTCATAGGCGGCACTGATTGGCACTCATAGGCGGCACTGATTAGCACTTATAGGCGGCACTGATGGACACTTATAGGTGGCACTGATAGGTGGCCCGGACGGGCACTGATAGGTGGGCACTTATGGGCACAGATGGGCACGGATGGGCACTGATAGGTGGCGCTGATGGACACTAGTAGGTGGCACTGATGGACACTGATGCCCAGCAATGCCAGCCACCACACATTGTGGTTGTGCCATCATAGTGCCAGTCAGTGCCCATTTGTGGGCGCTGATTGGCATATTTTTATTTTATTTTACTACATGTGGATGGCCATGGGGGCCATCCACATGCTTGGGGCTTCCCTGTGGTCCTGGGGGGCTTCCCTGGTGGTCCAGTGTGGGTATCCGAGGGGGGGCTGCGCTGATAAACAATCAGCGCGAACCCCCCCTGTCAGGAGAGCCGCCGATCGGCTCTCCTCTACTTGCGTCTGTCAGACGCGAGTGAGTAAGAGCCGATCAACGGCTCTTCCTGTTTACATCGTGATCAGCCGTGATTGGACACGGCTGATCACGTGGTAAAAAGCCTCAGCCGGAGGCTTTTTACCGAGATCAGTGTAGCGGTGGGTCAGACTGACCCACCGCTCCACCGATCGCCGCGATGTGCGCCCCCCCCCCGGGCGTGCGGCGGCTGTTATCCTGCAGGACGTCATATGATGTCCAGTGTGGATAACTGAACCACTTCCCGGATGTCAATATGCTATTGACTGGGCGGGAAGTGGTTAATTAGAGTGAGATCTAGGTAGTGGACTGTAACCGTACTCCATTCAGCTGTAAATGCAAGACCATATTAATTGTAATTTTTGATGAAAATTTGTCGATCCTCCTGCGAGCCCTCCCACAGTATGATAATATCATCAATATATCTTTTAAAATACAAAAGAGCTGGCTTGGATTCATGGTAGATGGTTTAATTTTCCCATTTATTGAGTACTATATTGGCTACGCTGGGAGCATAGCGAGCCCCCATAGCTACCCCCTTAATTTGGTTATAGAACTTGTCCTGAGCCCAAAAATAATTATTACCCATGGCTTGCCTGAGACCTTCAACTAAAAAGTCTATTTGGTCAATAGGTAGCTTGGATTGCTCTGTCAAAGCCAATCCCACAGCTACTAGGGCATCATCTTGTTTGATATTAGTATACAGCGACTCAATGTCCACTGTGACCATGAGTGTGGTATCTGTTACTGATAAAGTAGATATGGATTTAATGAGCTCTCTGCTGTCTTTCAAATAAGACTTCCCCTGTGCTACCAATGGTTGGAGATATATGTTTATATACTCCCCAACACGTGAGTAAAGGGAACCTAACCCACTAATGATGGGTCGGCCGGGCGGTTTGACTCTAGTGAATTTTGGGTACTGTATAAAGGACTGGGGTGCGTGGGGCCCGTGGGATAAGACATTGGGCCTCCTTCTGGTTCAAAATATGTTGGTCCACTCCTCTAGAGACCCAATTTAACAATTGGGTTCGTAGTTTATTAATCGAATCAGATGCAAGTACCCTATAGGTATCAGCATCGTCCTTGGTAAGTACCACCACAGCACCCCCTTTATCTGCTGGGCGGACTACCAAGTTTTTATTTTGTTCTAACTTTTTTATACCCTCTGTTAGTGTACGATTTTTTCTGACCTGTTTAACTTCTACTGGTTTGATTTCATCCTGCACCATATTTTTGAACACCTCAACATGGTGGTGAGTCCCTTTCTTGGGATTAAAAACAGAATTATTTTTCAAACCACTATGTAAGAAATGTTCAGTTACCACTGTGGATGAAACAGTGGAGGCTTGAGAAGCAAAATGTTTTTTAATATTGAGTTTTCTGACGTATTTTTCCACATCTATGAATAACTCGAATTTGTTGATGCTTTTATCTGGCGCATATTTTAAACCCTGTGATAAAACTCCCAACTCTTACTCGGAAAGCTCTATATTTGTTAGATTGAAAATCCCTGTTGTTAACTGTCCCTTGGTCTTTTTCTTCCTGGTTCCCCCTCTTCTACCCCTTTTGTGATAGATTCTTTGGAGTATTGGGGAGTAGTGGGTAGGATTTTGTAAGGTTCTTTCCATCCCCTCCATTCCCCCCCCCCTGCTGGTAATTATTTTGATGTTGATTTGGTCTGCACCTATAATTTCCTCTAAAGTTACCTCTAGGTGGTCTAGGCTGGTATTGACTTGGACCTTGGTTGTGGTTGGATAACCATAATCCATAGGTCTGTTATCAAGTGGTGCATACCTATTGTAAGTAGGTGCTGCATATTGGTCTGGATAATAGTTATTGGGTGGAGGATAATGGGTAGTATATTGAGGAGGGGGAGGGGGCTTTAAACAAAGCTTAATCTATTATTTACAATATGCATGCATCCACTGTGCACCAGACCATTTAAGCCATTGACATTTCAGTTCTGTCTGTTCTAGAACATTTGATTCCCCTTCCCCTGTGTATTTTACATATGTGCTGACATTCAGCACTTTTAAAACACAAACACCTGCTCTGAAATAAAGTATTACAATTCAATAGGTCAAATATTCAATTTGAAGGAGGAGAATTTTAACTTTTAAAGATTGCTCTACTCTAAAATGCATCTTTTATTTTCTAAAGTTTACACTCTGCTTTTAAGCCCCACATGCCTGACATTTTTCATCCAAATCAAACAATCATCATGGATGCTATTGTGGGGGATAATTTACTGTAAAGGTTAGAAAATCTGTCCTGATCATTAAGTAGGTATTGTAGTGTCTGCCTGCCCGCACAACTCACTTTCTCACCCATTTCCTATACTGACCTCAATGTGCTAGCTTACTTTGTTATGCCGTGTACACACGATTGGTTTTACCGATGACAACAGTCCGATGGACTTTTCTCATCGGACAAACCGATCGTGTATGGGCCCCATCGTTTTTTTTTCCATCGGTGACGAAAAATAGAACATGTTTTAAATTTATTCGATGGGAAAAAAAACTATAGCAAATTCCAATCGTCTGTGTGGAACTCCATCGGACAAAAAACCCACGTATGCTCAGAATCAAGTCGACGCATGCTCAGAAGCATTGAACTTAATTTTTCTCGGCTTGTCGGAGTGTTTTACGCCACGGCGTTTGGGACGGTCGGATTTTTGACTGATGGCGTGTAGGCAAGACTGATGGAAGTCAGCTTCATCGGATTTCTGATGGAAAAATCCATCGGATTAGAATCCATAGGAAATCCGATCGTGTGTATAGGGCTTAAGCCTGTGAAGCTGTAAAGCTTCTTGAGGGCAATCTGGTCATATCTGGACTTCTGACCACTCCATGATGTCTATTGGCAACCTTAACCCTTTGATAAAACTAGAAACTAATCCTGAATAGTTGAACATTAAAAGTTAGAGGTTTTCAATTGTCCACAAGGGGATAGGATCAGAATTGCCTTCATCAAACTCAAAGGGAAAATCTGATCACTTTGCGACAAAATTGCAGTATTTTTTTCTGGACCTAATCAGGGTTTGCAATAACCTGTATTGAATCTGTCAATTTATAGTCCATTCCAAGCAATCAAATTCAGGTGGTAGGTTACTTGGTTTACGGCAAACACTTTTGATAGTATGTTCAGTTCTGGGATGATCAAACATGATTTGAATTGCTGGAAAGTTGCCATGTGCATGACCAGTTGTGCCATATCTTATGACCAGTTGTGTCCATGGTTGGGGACATCCCTTATCAATGACAAAAGATAAAAAAAATAAACTTTACACATTGATAGCTGCACCATAAAAACCCAAAGATACTAGTCACTGCACATGCAACAAGAGGATTGCTCCCTTCCCTGTGAAGAATATTGAACACTAGAGGATACTGCAAAATAGAGCACTCGAAACCCTGATATGCAATAGTAAAGTATAACAAAAAACATGAATTATTCAAAACATTCTTTGTTCTGAATGACTAGAAGGAGCTCAATGCATTCCCAAGTCACTTGGTCAACCCGAACTAGGTGACAGGCCACCAACAACTAACATCTTATGCCGCGTACACACAATCGGATTTTCCGTCGGAAAAACCTTGGATGGTTTTTCCGACGGAATTCCACTCAAGCTTGGCTTGCATACACACGGTCACACAAAAGTTCTCTGAACTTTCGACCGTCAAGAACGCGTTGACGTACAACACTACGACGAGCCGAGAAAATTACGTTCAATGCTTCCGAGCATGCGTCGAATTGTTTCGGAACATGCGTCAGAATTTTGTGCGTCGGAATTGCTACAGATGATCGGATTTTCCGATAGGAATTTTCTCCCGTCAGAAAATTTGAGAACCAGATTCTCAATCTTTTGTTGGTGGAAATTCCGACAGCAAAAGTCCGATGGAGCATACACACGGTTGGAATTTCCGTCCAAAAGCAAACATCTGACTTTTCTTGTCGGAATTTCCGATCGTGTGTACGGGGCATAAGTGTCCTTTTATTTGCTTAAGGCCCCTTGGCACACTGCTCTGTAGCAAAATTGTGATTAAAACGCATATGCGTTTTTAGATGCGATTTTGCTGAGTTTCAGATGCGTTTCTGGTGCATTTTTGGGCCACTTGCACCTGTGAAAATGGACTTGTGACTCAAAAACACAAATTGAGGGTGCGTTACCGTGGTTTTGCCACGATTTCCATTCATATCAATGGGAAGCTGCGGTTTTGGTGCGGTTTTGAAAACCACACCAAAGATGCAGCATGCAGAACTTTTCAAAAACGCATGGCGCCCACAGCGCAGTGGTGTGAAAAGTCCCATAGGATTTAAAGGGAAACATATCAGTGTGAAAGGGCCCTTACTCAGGAATTTAGACAGCAGAATCATATATTTCAACCAGATACAGTGGTGTGAAAATTGTGGAATCTTTATGGGGAACCTGTGACAATGCTATGAACATTCAGGTATTTACATATTCTTAGGCAGTGTTAAATTGCGACGCCGCACCGATTCCCAAAAGTACTTTCTGTACTACTGTTGGCGATTTCGGGGTGCGATTTTAATTGACATCTGTGGAGAAACCCGCATAAATGTCTCTGAAATCACCCCCGAATTCGGGACTGACATGCGGGAATGAAATCGGGCCAGTTCAGCTGAACTGGCCCGATTTTATTCCCGCAGTCAGTGTGAACCTAGGCTTAAAGTTAGTTTGCTGTTTGTTAAGACTATGGAAATACTTCAGTCAGACCTCCCAACTGTCCCTCATTTGGAAACAAATCTCTCTGCCCCTCTTTCCTTCTCAATTGTCCCTTGTTTTGGGCAAATGTGTACGTCTCTATCTCTATAATAAATGCAATACTTACAGCCCAACTACAGGAACATTTTAAATGATGCCTTACAGTGGGGCTGTGCCCGCACTGCAAGGGTTTATTGCTCATTTTATCTAGGGGACAGGAGAAACACTTTTACTTACCTGATTCTCCACTCCCAGCAGACAGTGCTCCCCCATACTCCAGTGGTGGACTGTTCCCCCGGGGTCATCACAGACATGACTAGGCATGATGGAAATTGTAATTCCTGAACAACTGAAGAGCCATAGTTTTGGAGACCCCTGGTCTAGATGATTCCAGAATCCTAGACACTGGAGCGTGGGGAAGAAAAAACTGTGCAGCCCCACTGCAAGGGATAATTATTTTTAATTGCCTGGAGTTGGGCTTTAAAGTGATATTGATGTCATACTTACCTGCTCTGAGCAGTTGGTTTTGCACAGAGCAGCCCTGATCCTCCTCTAATCGGGTCCCTGCTGATGTTCCTGGCTCCTCCCTCCTGCCAAGTGCCCAAACAGGCTCACTCCCAAGCCACTGCTCCATAAATCCATTCATTCACAGAGCCGCGTCTCGACCCCCCCCTCCCCTCTCTTTATTGGCTCACTGGCTGTGATTGACAGCAGTGGAAGCCAATGGCTCCCACTGCTGTCTCAGCCAATGAGAAGGGAGAATCCCCAGAGAGCTGAGGCTCTTGTGTACATCACTGGATTGAGATGGGGCTCAGGTAAGTATTAGGGGGCTGAGGGGGCTACTGAACACAGAAGGTTTTTTACCTTCATGAATAGAATGCAAGGAAGGTAAAAACCTTGAGCCTTTAGATCCACCTTAACTACCAATAGTGTTGCACTCCACTAAACCTTTGACAGACCTTATTATAACATTATTGTTTTAAAAAGTCAGAATAAAGCAAACATAGTGATGATAAATGTATTTTTGGGCCACATAACTGGGGGTGTGGCAGGAGATGCATCCTTTACCTACATACTTTGTGCTAAAGGGTGTCCCTTTTTTCCATCTCAGAAAGTTGGGATGTTGCTGCATTGTCTGTAGCCTGACCTCACATTCACTTTAATTCAAGGAACACTACAGGCACAATTAAATTTTTTTCTAAATAACAAACATGTCATACTTACCTCCACTGTGCAGCTCGTTTTGCACAGAGTGGCCCCGAACCTGGTCTTCTGGGGTCCCTCGGCGGCTCTCTCGGCTTCTGCCCGCAAGAACTTTCCTCCTTCATGCGAGCTCCCTCGCATGGTGGAAAGTTCTTGCGGGCGCACTCCCGTGATACAGCCGGGGGCCATAGAATGCATTAAGGTGAAAAAACTTGTACCTTTACAACCCCTTTCAGTCATGTATGACCTCAGACATTTAGCAGCTATAGCGTAGACTCCTGTAGATCATTTGTACAACAGATTCAATCAATCAATTGTGCAAAAGAACAATACCATCATTTCAATGTAAGCATCATGTTATTTGAAACACCCACCTACACAGATATGTTTATTTCCGGTGTCAATGGCAGGGAGCAGGTGATGCTTCTGTGAAGACAGACTTATAGCATGGAGAAATTTCCCTGGAGATATATTACAGGAGTATCTTAGTACTTCTACTGAAGGTCTCAGCCCAAGACCCAACCTCATGCAAACAACTGCCCACATACCCCAAAGATTATACCAGACTGATCTAATTTCTGTCTTTTGAATTAAAGTGGTAGTAAACCTCAGACATGAAATATGAACAAAGCATATCCCTCTATAGTGTGTGCTTGTCTCAATTAAGAGCAATAAGTGTAATTTCTGTCTGCTGCTTTCTTCCTCTGTTATCAGCATTAATCACTTCTGACAAGTTTTCCTGACAATAAAAATAAGTATCCAAACATAACCACTCCTAATATCTTGTACCACCACTGCGCCAATGCAAAAAAAAAAATGTGAATAAAAAATATTAAACTAAAGCTGCCACTTAAAATGATAAATATGAAAACAAAACTTAAACCTAAAGACACACAAATAAAAAATAGTAAAAAATGTAGCGCTAAAAAAACAATAGTCCATAAAGTGAAGTAATGTTCCAAAGAATAAAGAAATATTCCAAAAAGAGAGATGTAGTCTTCTTAATAGAGAATATCTTCCACCACACCGTGCACGTATCAGCTCCCCTTTGAAAATGCACTCACCAGCTGTATATGCCTCCTACTCTCGTTTTCGGCTCAAAGGCTTGCTAGTTCACCACTAGAGGGTGAACGACCATCAATTGAAAGCTTGTGTATCAACACAGGATATTCCATACATGTAAAAAGGAAAAGGTGCTCCAATAGTGTAAAATAGTAACGACCAAATTTATTAAAATACACAACCACACTTCAAATATTGCACTCACATGATATGAAAATAAAACCAGCCTTAAATCAATCACAGCAAGCAGAAAAAAGTGTAAGATGGCACTGCAGTGATTTGCAGTCACGGCGGACCCAAGGTGTACGCTCGGTGTAGGTCTCTCACCCCCTCCTGAGCTCCATGTTACAGCAGCCGTGTAGCATTCTTATGCCCCATACACACAATCGTTTTTCATGCCGTTAAAAATGCCATTTTTAAAAATGGCCATTAAAAATGATCGTGTGTATGCTCCAGAGCATTTTTAACGACGTGAAAAACGGGCATTAAAAATTTCGAACATGCTCTCTTTTTTCATGTTGTTTTTTTTAACGACGTGAAAAAACGATAGTGTGTATGCTTTAACGACGTGAAAAAAAACACGCATGCTCAGAATCAAGTATGAGACGGGAGCGCTCGTTCTGGTAAAACTAGCGTTCGTAATGGAGATAGCACATTCGTCACGCAGTAACGGACTGAAAAGCACGAGGCTGAAAAGCGCGAATCGTTGCTCAACAAACTTTACTAACATGAAGGGTGGCGCCATTCGAGCGGAACTTCCCCTTTATAGTGTCGTCGTACGTGGTATACGTCACTGCGCTTTGCTTGATCGTTTTTTAAAATGATCGTGTGTACGCAAGACAGGCTTGAGAGGAAACATGAAAAAAAACGACGTGAAAAACGGCAAGAAAAAAAATGGCAAGAAAAACGATCGCGTGTATGGGGCATTAGCCTCAGCGTGTCACGATAGTGTCAATGATAATGCAGCCACGCGTGAGTGCATTTTCAAAGGGGAGCTGATACGTGCACGGTGTGGTGGAAGATATTCTCTATTAAGAAGACTACATCTCTCTTTTTGGAATATTTCTTTCTTCTTTGGAACATTACTTCACTTTATGGACTATTGTTTTTGAATTTTATCACATGTCACGTGGGGTACAATTTGATTATCACAGTGTCACTAGTGAATGCTATTATATTAGTTTAGTGATTTTCTTTTATTAGCGCTACATTTTTTCCTATTTTTCACTTGTGTCTTTAGGTTTAAATTCTGTTTTCAAGTTTTCCTGACACCAAGAGAAAAAAGGTGACAGGGAAGGGACCTCCATCTGATTGACAGCCTCTGCTTTGTTCCTGTGTGTTGTGTGGAGGGGGTGTGTCCCTCCAGTCAGCTGTTAGAGCTCTCCTCGCTGAGCTCTACAGAGTGTAACTTCAGCTCTCCGCCCCTTTTTTCTGAACTCTCAGACAAGCTTTGTAAATTCAGCACTTTAAACAGATGTAAAGAAGAAAAGACTGTAGATAGGTACAACCTATGTAGGATGATTTGTTTCATCTCTGTGTATCACCTGAGGCCAGTCACTTCACTTGGTGTATGTAAGGGTTTATAACAACTTTAACGAAGAAGGAAAAAAGCTGACCTTATAGAATATAAATTCATGTACAGGTCCTTCTCAAAAAATTAGCATATTGTGATAAAGTTCATTATTTTCTGTAATGTACTGATAAACATTAGACTTTCATATATTTTAGATTCATTACACACAACTGAAGTAGTTCAAGCCTTTTCTTGTTTTAATATTGATGATTTTGGCATACAGCTCATGACAACCCAAAAATCCTATCTCAAAAAATTAGCATATTTCATCCGACCAATAAAAGAAAAGTGTTTTTAATACAAAAAAAGTCAACCTTCAAATAATTATGTTCAGTTATGCACTCAATACTTGGTCGGGAATCCTTTTGCAGAAATGACTGCTTCAATGCGGCGTGGCATGGAGGCAACCAGCCTGTGGCACTGCTGAGGTGTTATGGAGGCCCAGGATGCTTCGATAGCGGCCTTAAGCTCATCCAGAGTGTTGGGTCTTGCGTCTCTCAACTTTCTCTTCCCAATATCCCACAGATTCTCTATGGGGTTCAGGTCAGGAGAGTTGGCAGGCCAATTGAGCACAGTAATACCATGGTCAGTAAACCATTTACCAGTGGTTTTGGCACTGTGAGCAGGTGCCAGGTCGTGCTGAAAAATGAAATCTTCATCTCCATAAAGCTTTTCAGCAGATGGAAGCATGAAGTGCTCCAAAATCTCCTGATAGCTAGCTGCATTGACCCTGCCCTTGATAAAACACAGTGGACCAACACCAGCAGCTGACATGGCACCCCAGACCATCACTGACTGTGGGTACTTGACACTGGACTTCAGGCATTTTGGCATTTCCCTCTCCCCAGTCTTCCTCCAGACTCTGGCACCTTGATTTCTGAATGACATGCAAAATTTGCTTTCATCCGAAAAAAGTACTTTGGACCACTGAGCAACAGTCCAGTGCTGCTTCTCTGTAGCCCAGGTCAGGCGCTTCTGCCGCTGTTTCTGGTTCAAAAGTGGCTTGACCTGGGGAATGCGGCACCTGTAGCCCATTTCCTGCACACGCCTGTTCACGGTGGCTCTGGATGTTTCTACTCCAGACTCAGTCCACTGCTTCCGCAGGTCCTCCAAGGTCTGGAATCGGTCCTTCTCCACAATCTTCTTCAGGGTCCGGTCACCTCTTCTCGTTGTGCAGCGTTTTCTGCCACACTTTTTCCTTCCCACAGACTTCCCACTGAGGTGCCTTGATACAGCACTCTGGGAACAGCCTATTCGTTCAGAAATTTCTTTCTGTGTCTTACCCTCTTGCTTGAGGGTGTCAATGATGGCCTTCTGGACAGCAGTCAGGTCGGCAGTCTTACCCATGATGGGAGTTTTTAAAAGCCTCAGGAATCTTTTGCAGGTGTTTAGAGTTAATTAGTTGATTCAGATGATTAGGTTAATAGCTCGTTTAGAGAACCTTTTCATGATATGCTAATTTTTTGAGATAGGAATTTTGGGTTTTCATGAGCTGTATGCCAAAATCATCAATATTAAAACAAGAAAAGGCTTGAACTACTTCAGTTGTGTGTAATGAATCTAAAATATATGAAAGTCTAATGTTTATCAGTACATTACAGAAAATAATGAACTTTATCACAATATGCTAATTTTTTGAGAAGGACCTGTATTTGTTAAGGTCTTAAAGCATATCTAATTTGTGCTTTTGAATCACTAAGTATCATACTTATGTAAATGTTCCAATCAGGAATTCAGGATGTATAAGTTATGCCTACAGGCCAAGGTTCACCCTTGATTTGTTTTTCTTTCAAGAGGAGGACCTCACTGTTTGGATTTTAATAAAAGAATGTGCATAAATAAAATATTGCATAAAAGGAATTACTATTTTTGCATATGGTGCAGAACTGAGCTGAAACAACACACAGAATCCCATTAGCTGAGATTTAAAGGAGTTTTCCATTTTCAGCAGCAACGTGGAAAACCCCTTTGTCATGTAGGGCAATTAGAGGGCTGCAGCCCAGAGTATAAAAACAACTCAGGAACTACTAGAGATTTTACTAGTGTGGCCATTTGTGTGCAACACAGCCTGGGTTCAAAAACCCAATGCCTTCAATAGATACTTGTAGTATGGGCATTTATTGTATACTGTATGTTTATTATGTATAGTATGTATAGTACCCTAACCTATTCCTTCTGTTACTTTAGGTTATAAACATCATGTACTGTAAACCATCACTTGTTTGATTGTATATCTTTCAGCCCATACTTTGCCTTGCCCCATCGCTATGGGTAGCATTTTTAAGAAGACCTCAAGCACCTTATTTAGGCTTTGACAGTAAATCTGCAAGTTCTTAGTAAAATAGTATTTGATGATCCTGCCATGAAAGTGACATCTGTATTACAGTTGCTCTCCTGCATTTTCACCCTGTTACATGTACTTCTGGTGAAAACTACCAGCAGCGACTCCAGCAGACATTACACAGACATGGCCCACCATTGTTAAAATCAGGAAACCAATGCCATGTAGACAGTAAGGCCCCTTTCACACTGGGGTGGGGAGGTGCGCTGGCGGTATAGCGGCGCTATTTTTAACGCAACTATACCGTCGTTTTTGCCGCGATATTCGGCCGCTAGCGGTGTGGTTTTAACCCCCGCTAGTGGCCGAGAAAGGGTTAAAACCGCCCGCGATGCGCTGCTGAAGCAGCGCATTATGGGCGGTATAGCCGCGCTGTCCCATTGATTTCAATGGGCAGCAGTGGTAAAGGAGCGGTAAACACACCGCTCCTTCACCGCTCCAAAGATCCGGCTAGCAGGACTTTTGGAGCGGTCCTGCTAGCGCACCGCTTCAGTGTGAAAGCCTTCAGGCTTTCACGTTGAAGACTTCAGGGCAGGATTTTTTCAGGCGTTTTTCAGGCGCTATTTTTAGCGCCAAAACGCCTGAAAAACGCCCCAGTGTGAAAGGGGCCTAAGTGGCTGAAGGCGATCAGAAGCACTGAGATATAAAAATGAAAAAAAAAAACAATTGTTTATGATGCACAGTGATTTAGGAAATTAAATGTTATCCAATATGGGTTTAGACCTACTTTAAGGACCTGCAAACAAATATATACAATTAGTCTTTAGTTCCCGAGGCATTCATTCCAGAGTAACTAAAAGAATTATTGAATATATTCAGTGCACTAATGTAAAAGTTGACTTAAACTGGGTTGCACAGGTCAGCCAATATGTAACTTCAGAATTGCAGTGGTATTTTTGACTGTGTAAGCTGATAGGTAGGTGTTGGAAGTTGGGCCGGGACAAGGGGTGGGCAGGAGGGGCGGCTGCACTGGGCGCTGTGGTATAATGAGAGGTGGGGGGGGGGATTTGTGGATTGGTGTTGGGAGGGGGAATTTGGGGGCAGTGAGGGTATGAATTGTTCTAGAAGGGAAAATAGCGGGGTAGAAGTTGTGATTTGGGGGGATTCAGGGGTTTGTGCTACAAGAAGTGAAATGGAGATTTGTGCTAGGAGGAGAATATTTTATTGGGGGGGGGGGATTTTTGCTAGTAGGGATGATTAGAAGTATTTGTGCTTGGAGTGGAAATTTGGAGGGGAGGATTTGTGCTAGGAAAGGGAATGGGGAGAATTTGTGCTGGGGGGGGGATTTGGAGTGGGGGGAGTGGATGTGTACTGGAAGGTGAAATTTGAGGGGTAGAGGATTTGTGCTAAAAGAAGTGTTTTTTTGGGGGGGGGGTCGATTTGTGCAGGGGGGATTTGCAGAGAGTGAGGATTTCAGCTGGGAGGGGGCAAAGATTTTAGCTGGAAGGGGGGATTTCAGCAGGGGGGTGGATTTGTCCTGGGGAGGTGAAGGAATTTATGCTTAGGGGTTAAGCATGCAAATGAGTGCTCATTTTTTTTGGAGGGGGGGTTTGCTGACATATAATTCTCATACATCTTAGGTGGGGGGCACAGTTTGGCATGTTCGCCCTGGGCTCTAGGTGGCCTTGTCCCTGGCACTGGTTGGAAGTGCTTTGTTGGTGCTTAACAAAAGGGCCCACTCATAAAGGTACCTCCCCATATCCCCCAGTGTGGTGATATTTACAAGAAGATCAGACGTCAATAAAATCTCTGTAAAGGTTTGACTCATGTATGTGCACCTGCCAGTGAGATGTCATCCCTTACTTTCTGTCCTGATGTCCTTTGTCACAGTACAGAAAGTAGTAGAAAATAAAAAATTGTCCAAATTGGGCCTAATTTTGGAAAGATTTTCTCTCTCTTCCTGTTGAAATTCTGGGACAAGAAATTAAAGTAGTCATTCTCACCAGTGGGAACACAGAGAACTATAAAAGCCCAACAGAGGACCTAACACTTCCCAGCTTTAAGCAAAATAAAATATATTTTGGCTGCATTTATAATTGAAGCATCTCCTGTATTGCATTTAGCTAAGAAAAACAATACTGTGCTTGTGCAAAGGTGATGAAATCAATCAAATAAATGAAATAAAATAAGCAGCAACAATGTAATGTGAGATATAACACAACAGATAAATGGAAAAATGGGAAAAATTTGCACTTGATATACATTAATAAGTGATCATAGTCCAACAAGTGATCTGAATAAACCATTAAGATCAACAATGAGTGTTGAATTGAAGTTTCAAAAAATATGTGGTATCCAACGATATCCTCCACCAAGTGACATCACCAACGTTTAGTCAAGATGTACTCTTACCCCACACGGTGGACCCTCTAATTATGAAAAGTCAAACTCGCTCACAAAGTATCTGCTGATAAGGTGTCCAAAAGATGTAGTGCAGACAGTCCACGTCTCTCCAGTCGTTCCTTCAGCACTAAGATTGAACTGTCATGGCAACCCAGCAGTACCCAAAAAACAAACAAGGGGCCCCTGATAGTGTAAAACCTTCTTAGGTATTTATTAGGAGAAAATGCACTTAAGACAAAAAGTCACTACAGGTGCATGAAAATAAAAAACAGCTGCAGCAAACACAAAAGCTTAAAAAGCTTAAAAACCACAGTGACATAGGTTAGCGTTTTCTTGCCCGACCGGTTTCATCACGATTGGACTTCTTCCGGGACATAGGAAATACTTCCTGTCACCGCAAAAAATACAAGACATATCCATCCAAGCCTCGTTTTCACATGCGGACTTGCAAGACAGTCACCAAGCCTCAAGCCTCGTACACACGACCGAGAATCTCGTCAAGAAAAAACACGTCGTTTTTCTTGACGAGATTCTTGGACAAGAAACTTGTCCCGGCCAAGTGTACAGACGCTCCATTCAAAGAACCCGCGGTTCTTTGAATGGAGCGAATGCAGTGACGTCATCGACTACGACGAGCGTGCGCTCGTCACATTTGATGCCGTCACCGCCATCTTGCTACACCCTACCTATGCCTAGGAAGCTACCGCGCATGCGTCAGTCATTTCGAGCATGCGCGGGTTTCCACGGCGAAAGGTAAGTGTACACACACACACTTTTCTCGTCGAGAAACATGCTGACAAGAATCTCGACAAGAAAATAGAGAGCAGGTTCTCTTTTTTTCTCGTCGAGATTCTTGTCGGTTTTCTTGACGAGAAACCTGATAGCCGCGTACACACGACCGATTTACTCGGCAAGAAAGCTCTGCCAGCAAGTTTCTTGCTGGTTCTTGCCGAGAAACTCGGTCGTGTGTATGAGGCTTTACTTTGAGTAAAAAGTAAAACTGAAAGGTTAAATTCAAAGAAGAAGTGGTGATTAAACCAAGCCTCTATATCACACCAGGACACAATAGCCCTCGATAGAGAGGAAGCTAGTGCTCCCATCAAAAGCAACAAGCCGACAAAGTGCAAACAGAACCTTCCGCTTCCGGAAATGGATCACATCGGCCATAGTGTCCCCAAAGATGAAAATAGCCACGAGAACACATTACATGTTGCCTTAAGGAAAATATATTTTAAACAAAAAACTGGATAATTTTAGAAAGCAAGGCGTAGCCGGTAATGTAATCATTAATAATGAACTTCTAACATATGTACACTATCCAAATTATCCACAAATAGATAAAAATCCCCCAAAAATATTTTTTACAAATGTATAAAATAAAAAATATATGAATAAAAATAGGATTTTTATAACAGCTTACCTGTAAAATCCTTTTCTTGGAGTACATCACGGGACACAGAGCGACATAGTCATTACTAATGGGTTATATAGATACCGTCAGGTGCTGGCACTGGCAACTTCCAAAACCGGAAGTACCATCCCCTATATAAGCCCCTCCCATCCGGGAGCACCGCAGTTTTGTAGCAAAGCAATAAGTGTCCCCAAAGAGGGGCGGGAGCTCTGTGTCCCGTGATGTACTCCAAGAAAAGGATTTTACAGGTAAGCTGTTATAAAAATCCTATTTTCTTTCTCGTACATCACGGGACACAGAGCGACATAGTCATTACTAATGGGATGTCCTAAAGCAATGCCAAATGAGGGGGGGGGGGATACACCATATATAAGCTGAGCGCTATCAGACATGAGGATCTTTTGCGGCCTGCAACACACTGCGCCCAAAGGCGACATCCTCCTGACTTCTAACGTCCACCTGGTAGAACCTAGTAAACGTGTGAACTGAAGACCATGTTGCGGCCTTACAGATTTGAGCCAGGGAGGCCTGGTGATGCACTGCCCATGAAGTTCCAACTGCTCTCGTGGAGTGCGCTCTAACTTTGAACGGAGGCGGTCTCCTTCTCAAGCCATAAGCTTGCATAATGACCTGTCGAATCCACTTGGCTAAAGTAGATTTTGACGCTGCCTGACCCTTTCTGGGGCCTTCCGGCAGAATAAACAAAGTATCCGTTCTGCGAATCTGATCAGTGGCTTTTAGATAAGCTTTAACTGCTCTTACTACATCCAAAGAATGCAATAACTTTTCCTCTACCGAAGTAGGTTTGGGGAAAAAAGAAGGAAGAACCACATCTTGGTTCAAATGAAACCTCGATACCACCTTAGGAAGAAAGGCTGGATGAGGACGTAACACTACTCTGTCCTTATGGATAACCAGATATGGCTCCTTACAGGACATAGCTGCTAATTCCGATACTCTTTTAGCCGAACAAATGGCTACTAGAAAAATCAATTTCCTGGTGAGAAGCACCAAGGAAATATGCTGTAATGGTTCAAATGGTTGTTTCTGTAGAACCGACAGAACCAAGTTTAGATCCCATGGACATATGGGAATATTAACCGGAGGACTAATACGCATCACTCCTTGTATAAAGGCTTTGACTAGTGAATGCGAAGCCAAGGGCCTTTGAAAAAATATTGACAAGGCCGAAATCTGACCCTTGATAGTACTCAAGGCAAGCTTCCTATCTACAGCCCACTGTAGGAAGTCCAGAATCCTACCTATTACGTACTTATGTGGATGCCATTTCTTGGCCTCACACCACGCGATGTACGCCTTCCAGATTCTATAGTAGATCTGCCTGGATACCGGCTTCCTGGCATTGATCATGGTAGATACCACAGCATTAGAGAGCCCTCTCTTTTTTAGAATGTGGGCTTCAATAGCCAGGCCGTCAAACCTAGGGCTGGTAAGGAAGGGTGGTATATCGGTCCTTGCGAAAGCAGGTCCGGACGACGTGGGAGAGTCCAAGGACTCCCCACTGAAATTTTACAATCTCCGCGTACCACGCTCTTCGGGGCCACGCTGGAGCCACCGGAATCACTGGTTTCTTTTCTACCCTGATTCTGCGGAGTAATCGAGGTAACCATTGTGGCGGTGTGAATGCATATATCAGCTTGAACTGATCCCAAGGGAACACTAGGGCATCCGAGCCGCAAGCTAGGGGATCCCTTGTCCGAGAGACAAACCTGTCCCCCTTTGCGTTGAATCTGGATGCTAGAAGATCTACATCCGATGTTCCCCACCGCTGACATATTGTCCAGAAAACCTCGGGGTGAAGGGACCCTTCCTCTGGGCCTAATTGCTGGCGACTTAGAAAGTCCGCCTTCCAATTCTCCACTCCTGGAAGGAATACCGCAGATATGGCTGGGACATATTTTTCTGCCCATTTCAGGATGTAATTTACTTCCCTCTGGGCTGCACGACTCCTGGTGCCCCCCCTGATGATTGATATATGCCACTGCTGTGGCATTGTCTGATTGAATTCTGACAGGGGACCCTTGGAGTTTGGATGTCCATGCTACTAGGGCATACCGGGCTGCTCGTATCTCTAAGAGATTAATGGGCAGGGCCTTTTCTGCATCCGACCATCTGCCCTGGAGAGACTATTGCTCCAGTACTGCTCCCCAGCCTATAAGGCTGGCATCTGTAGTGACCACCTTCCAAGAAATCGGACTGAAGGATTTCCTTTTTTCCAGATTCTGGGGAACCAACCACCAACGGAGGCTCTTGCGAACGGAAGGGGACAAGGACATTGTAAGTCTAGGGCCTGAACTTTTTTGTTCCAGGCTGACAGTATGGCCCCTTGCAAAATCCTTGAATGGAATTGACCGTAGGGTACTGCTTCGAATGATGCCACCATTTTTCCCAGCAGCCTCATATACAGGCGTATGGACGGCTGTCTTTTTTGTACCCACTAAGTGGATCAAATCTTTCAAAGACAACACCTTTCCTCGAGGCAAGAATATTTTTCTCTGGCCTGAATCCAACCTTAGCCCCCAGTATTCCAGACTTTTGACTGGTTTTTAGGGCTGACTTGTCTCGGTTGATAATCCAACCGTGAGATTCCAGATACTTGATTGTCTTGTGAACGACCACGTCTAGTTTTTTCACTGAGTGGTCTATCAGCATCAAGTCATCCAGATATGCCATTATCATTACACCTTGTGTTCTTAGATTGGCCAATAAAGGGCCAGAATTTTTGTAAACACTCGTGGTGCTGTGGCCAAACCGAAGGGTAAGGCTCTGAACTGAAAATGGCGCCCTTCTACTGCAAAGCGTAGAAATTTTTGGTGGACTGGAAAGATGGGAATGTGCAAATAAGCATCTTTGATGTCGATCGCGGCTAACCAATCCTCCCCTTGTAGGGCAGTGGCCACCGATCGGATCGACTCCATCGGAAAGTCCTGATATACAGGAATTTGTATAGCCCTTTTAGAATTAATATGGGCCTCCCGTCCGCGTTTGCTTCGGGACTGTAAAGAGGTTTGAGTAAAACCCGAACCCTCATTCTTCCAGGGGAACCTCCATAATTACTCCTTGGAGCAATAGTTGTTCTAGTGCCAACAGGAGGGACTCTCTCTTCCGGGGATCCCTTGGCACGTTTGACCTCAAAAATGGGAAGGAGGAGAGTCTTTTAACTCCAAACTGTATCCCAAACCTACTGCGGAGAGCACCTATCTGTCTTGATCGTGTCCCGCCAGGTCTCTTGCGAACAACTGGAGTCCTCCCCCCACCCGACTGAGTGGGGGCTTCAATGAATTTAACTTTGGGGGAGGTTTTGTACCTCCCCTGACCCAGGGTTTCTCATTACCCTGCTACTGTCCCTGTTTTTTACCCCCGGGATTTGACCGAGGAGGCCGTCGGAACTGTTACACAGCCGATGCCCCAGGGACTGGAGAAGCAGGCCTCTTAAAGAGGGACCTCTAACTCTGTTTTTAACCGGCAAGAGCGTATTTTTACCGCTGGAAATTTTCTGGATATATTTGTCCAGGTTTTCCCTGAATAAGCGTTCACCATGAAATGGGACGCTAACCAGCCATTCTTTACAGGGAGCTTCAGCAGACCAGTTTTTGAGCCATAGGAGCCTACGCATATGTACTATAGACAGCGTAAGGCGGGAGGCCTGATGGACTGAATCCTTTATGGCGTCAACCGCAAAGCCTAAGGCTCTAGGTAGATCAGCTAGGGCAAAGCCTGCTGATCTGTCAAGTCCCTCAAGACCTGTTTCAACTGATCCTTCACTGCTTAGCAGACCCCAATAGCTGCTACTGCTGGTTGTATCACCAAGCAGATTTTCATAAGGACTCCAATCTTTTATCTATTGGGTTCTTGAACATTTGGACATTATCCACTGGACATGTCAGTGATTTATACATACAAGAGATGGCTGCGTCCACTGTAGGGACCTTCCATTTTTTTTTTTTTTGATGAACTTATCCTCCATGGGATAGACCACCGGAAATCTCTTGGGGGAATAAATATTTTCTCAGGACGTTCCCAATCCTGGTAAATGAGCCCTTTCAGTAAAGGGTGAAGTGGAAAAGAACAAACAGTCTGGGGGCTTTTAGCGACCCCAACGAGGATACAGTAGTGGTTGATGGTTCCGCAAGGTGCATTTTTAAATGCTGATCGGACCATGTTAGTCAGAGACTGAACCCATAATCTTTCAGCTTGAGATGCTGAGAAAAGGTTCCCCCACTGTTGATTCCTCTATAACAGAATCAACCTCATCCTGATCCCCTTCAGGCAGGTCGATCCCTGTATGGGACTGTTGCTCTGCTAACAGGCACTCTGAAGGAGGAGACGGAGATCGGGCGTGCTTTCCCTGACAGGGAGGCAGCGATAAATGTTGACAATCTCTCTCTAATCCTCCCAGAGCTGAGGAAAAAACCTCCTCTGTTACATACACAGGAGCAGGTGAACTGAGGACAGCCACAGTACCAAGTACCCCTGCGGGGTCTCTACGGTCACTTACCTCTGAACTTCAGGGGAGACTGGTGCAGCAGAAGTATGCCCAAGATCCTCCGAGCCCGATGAGACCCCCTTCGCTTCCTGGAAGATTCAGTTCCGGAGCTTCTGGACGGCATATTCCTAAGCCTAAAGCTGAGGTATTCCAGCCGTAATACACCACTTTTACTGAGAATAGTCTAGCACAATTGCTGCTATATCACAGTTGGTGTCTACTAATGTGCCTTTCTAGGGGATGCCTGTATCAACCGCTTGCTGTATGCCCTTTTTTTAAATGTTGCCAGCTCTGTCTCTGTACTTCATAGCCAGCTCACCACACAAAACTGTGGTTTTTACATGCTGGGACGCCCGCACATGCGCAGAAGCGCTGCGGCGCACACAGAGCGTCATCCCCCAGGCTCCGCCCCCTTTCCTGGCTCACCTCTATATATAGAGGCGCGTGCACGCGCACGCGCGCGGCCACGTGCGCCTTCGGCGCTAATTTTGAAAAATGGAGACTAGGGACAAGAGCCAGGGCCCCTCTTTGCCGCAGGCCGGGGGATGGACGAGCATTGCAACATGGCAGAGGAAGCAGTTTCCCATAAGAGAACTCACCATCTGCCTGGACTTGCTCTGCTGAGAAGAAACTAGTCCACATGACAAGAAAACATTCCACAGCGGCCTCTAGTGGACAAACACAGGTACCACAGTCTAATATCTTAAATATATATAAAAAAAATTTTTTTTTTTCTTGACCACCATTAAAAATTATTACATTTTTTTAGTAGTTACAGGCATGCACAGAATTTTGCGGGAATACCATTAGGTTACAGACAGAAAGACAAATTAGGCTTGGGGGTCCCCCAATAGAACCAAGTTCCTGGGGGCCCCCACTTACCTGTTCCCCGCCGCAGGACTTTGTTTGGTCCACAAAAGCCCAAACTTCACCTATCACGGCAGGCATTGTAATCAAACCTTCAGGGACCGGGTTCCCAAGGATTCCACTCCCCTGGACCTGTATAGCACCCTGCACAGAAAACATCTTGGTCGTGGGTATGACCAGAGCTCTGGATCCCAGGGTCCAGCTCTCCTAAGAGAAGCATTACAGGCAAAACCTTGCTCTTCTCTGCAAGGCCCGGGTACCGACCGTTTAGCTATGAAGCTTTTTTGGTCGGAACCGGAATAGCTTACTGAGGCCCAAAAGAACCTGTACGCAAGCTCAGTGAAAAACACATGTTTCTTCTTGGCCAACACCTTAGACACTGGCAAAAAACTGAGGTGCTCCCGGATGGGAGGGGCTTATATAGGGGAGGGTACTTCCGGTTTTGGAAGTTGCCAGTGCCAGCACCTGACGGTATCTATATAACCCATTAGTAATGACTATGTCGCTCTGTGTCCCGTGATGTACGAGAAAGAAAATATAAAAATTAAGCAGGTCTATGAATTATTTACAAAACAATTAACGTCCCAATCCACATTCAAACCATATGGAATATAACTTTTTAATATGTATATCCATTTTGTTTTCATCCTGGAGAGTTCTCTAACCTTAAAGGGCTTGTAAACCCTTGTGTTTTTTCACCTTAATGTATCCTATGCATTAAGGTGAAAAAACTTCTGCCAGTGACCGGCCCCCCAGCCCCCTCCCATTTTATTTACCTGAGCCCCTTCATTCACTAGGCAGAGACGCGCTCTCCCTCTCTGCACGGGGTCCGGCTCTTGATTGGATAGATTAATAGCAGCGCAGCCATTGGCTCCCACTACTGTCAATCAAATCCAATGACGCGGGCTCCTGGGCGGGCGTGGCCCAGTCTGGCATTCGTGTGTAGCGCCCACCCCAATTCTAGGGCGCTATATACTTAATTTTAAGGGTGGTTTGAGCTAGTAGTGAGCTCAGACCTATTGATTGTGTACAAATTTGCTTCTGCCTGGGTGTGATGCTGCCTGGCAGTAGAGTTCCCTGTGGGTGGCACTGTCACCTCAGGCCCAGGTTGAACCACAGGTGGCGTTGCAACACCATTGGGTGTCTTCTCTCGGCAGTTGTGCAGTGGGCGTGGTCAACCCGCTGTGCATGCTGGGAGAGGGTACTTAAGGGGCAGACGCCATTATTCGGGGAGCAGTTTGCGCCTCCCAGGCCTCCAGGCCAGGGGCGCGTGTGTGTGTACCAGCCCCAGGCACCTTTAGCCTGAGGCTGCATCGCTGGAAGTAGGCCCAGCACCTTTGGCTGAGGCCTACACCTGAAGAGGAGTCCCAGGGTAACCAAGCGAGGGGTGACCCACTCTGAAGGAGAGGAAGCCAGGGGAGGATCGGTCCCAAGGGGATAAGTGAAGAAGTCACTGTCTCGGGAGAGGCCTGGTTACCTATCAGAGAGAAGGATTCCAATCCATTAAAGGCCTTGTACCCCATTGGCACCTAAGTTCTAGTTGTTGCTAGGCCGGGAAGTTCGGGACTTGAAGATTCTGTGGCAGAGGATCTCCTGATCGTATCCCAGGGAAATCGCAAGTAGCTGTTTCGTGCTCCACAACGGGTGCTAGGACCATTCATAACGGGACTATCCGGGTGAGCAAAAACCCACTCAGGCCTGAGTGGCGATGAGAGTGTTCTTCAGGGTGTTGCGTGCCTGAACCTTCCCCTACTCTATTCCTTCTACTCTCTCTTCTTCCAAGTTTTACCCCAAGCAAAGAATAAAACCTAACTGCTTAGGTTTTTTACTCATGTGTGGACATAGGCTTTATTCAAGTGAAAGACTTACTACCTTAGAGAACGGAGGCCGGGGATCCATTCGTGAGGGGTAACTCGCCGCAAGGCCCAAACAAATCTAACACCGCTCACCTCTCCATATCTGGAGTGGGACAACGGGCAAGTATCAGGTGTGCCTTACTGCTAAAGATGGATGTAGCGGAAGGGTCTGTGTGCTACACGTGCATATGGACGCAAATGCTGGACTCGGGAGCGTGCCCTCAAGGTAACCCTCTGGAAGAGCGCTTCTCCTAGGGGGTTAACTGATGTGAGGAGGAGCTACAAGAGATGCTGTGGGACCCCAGAGGAGGAGTTACGAGAGACAACGGGGGACCCCAGAACAGGAGGATCGGGACCACTCTGTGCAAATTGAGCTGCACAGTGGAGGTAAATATGACATGTTTCTTATTTTAAAAAAATAAAACCCGAAGGTTTACAATCACTTTAAGGCTACCTCTCCGGTGAGAAACAAAGTGCTAAAACAACTTCTGATACTGGCTGTGCTACATAGATCAAGACCTTGGCTGGTAAAAGTGACAGAAAATCCTGCCACCTGCACACAAGGGCTCAGTAAATAACGTCTCTAGAACAGATGAGGTCCTCAGCTGGTTAAATTCTAAGAACTTAATTTTATAGATTTTAATCTCATGCTATTAAACATTTTAACCACTTGTTGATTGACATTTAATTTGCTGCAGATTGATTTTAGTATGTGAATTGTGTTTGCCTGTAAGGGTTAAATTATCCAGTAGCTTAAGAAATGAATCTCACAGGTAGTTCAGCCCTTACAAGCCCCTACTAACTGCAGAGAACTAATGACTCTATTGGTGGTATAGATAATTACATTGGCAGAGGGTGGCACTACAGGAAGCCTTCTGAACATTCCTAACATCTGCCTTGTTTCCACCTGTTCTTATTACTAGTTCATTACTGACACATAATACTTTATAGTGTTTTTAAAATAGACAAAACCTGACTGTGCAAGCCATGTTATTGCTCATAAATTAGGTAGCCCATATGGAATATCTGCAACCGATTACTAAGAAGTTTCCATTGGGGAATTTGTTTTAATATATGTACATGCTAATCAGGGCAACTTATGTTTCAGCAGGACAAAGTCAGTTCATTATAATGCAATATGCATGATTTGCAAACTAAAAACTAGCAGTTTTTTGCAATTGCATTCACTCAGAAGCCATTCTAACAGCTTGTGGAATAACCAGACAAGCTGAGGATCATTGCAATGTACCACAATGCACGCATGATCGCATCTGCTACTGGGCCCATGGGTCACGGAGGGCCATCTGTAACACCTGTACTGATGTACAGGCCTAGGGCTGCTTGTTTTATTTTCTCCTATTTTGAAATTGGGTAGAAATGGGAGCAACTCTGCAAAATCGGATATGCAAGCTGACTTTCTCTCTGCATCCTAAATCATTGGTTTTCATTTTTGTTAATGCTATATTTAATATAGCATTCAAATATTTACTTAACAAGTCAGTAATAATGTGCACAGTTCATATATTAGCCAATTATATTTTATCCTTATTTTGTTTATCACAGTCAGGTCAATGAAATATACTTTATGTTACCCACTTAAAGTGGTTGTAAACCCTTCGGGGGAAGTTACACCCACAGGTAAGCCTAGATTAAGGCTTACCTGTAGGTGTTTGCAATATCTCCTAAACCTACACGGTTTAGGAGATATTTGCCAAAATGAATAGACCGTTGTCTATGGTGCATGTGCGCCTTAGACAAAGGTGCAGGCGCACTGAGAATCCCATTCATAAAACCGGCAGAGCCAACTTTGTTAGCACCCGCGCGAATGCGCGAAATGACGTTTTTGCCGCTCCGGCCAGTCACAGCGCCGGAGCCAATGCTGTATCCTGGCCTAGGCCAACAAGGCCCAGGCCTAGGGCAGCACTTTGCAGGGGGGCAGCACGAAAAGAGTCCCCGCCAGGTTGCGCTACGCTGTGTAACGCAAGCTGCTTCTAATTTTGACTGTCCTATCAGCCTGGACCACAAACCTTCCTCACTGTGCTATATGTTTTCTGCTGCACCATTGGCACGGTTATATCTTCTTAGTCCTCTCCATAAAATTATCAGAAATTTGTGCTTAAAGTAGAACTATAGGCAACACTTTTTTTTTCATTTTGGATAGAGTAAGGGAGGGTTATAGCCCGTTAGTTTATTTTTTACCATCCCTGTCCCATTACAGAGATTTCCCTTCACTTCCTGCCCCATAGCCAAACAGGAAGTGAGAGGAAATCTATGCAAATGAAGGGAATCCAATGCCCCCCCCAGGCCCTAAGAACTAGTGTCCCCACTCAAAAATTTCAGGGTGTGTCTTAAAGAGAAAGGGGTGTGGCCTTGACAGGAAGGGGTGGGTCATATTTAAATTAGGGGGTGCATGAGTTTAGTCAGGCCTAGAGCAGCACAAAACCTAAATACACCACTGGCCGGAGCGGCGATACCCTTCGATCTAAGGTGAGTAATGCATAGTGAGCTAGTATGCTAGTCATACTAGCTCATTATGGGTTTGTCTTGCAGGTGTTTATTTTTAAGAAAAATATATTTTCAGGTTTACAACCACTTTAACCACTTGCCGCCCACCCTATAGCGGATTTACGTCGGCAAAGTGGTTGCAAAATCCTGACAGGACGTCATATGACGTCCTCAGGATTTTGAGCCGCTGCGCGCCCCTGGGGGCACGCATCGCGGCGATCGTTGCTGCGGGGTGTCAGTCTGACACCCCGCAACTCCGATCTAGGTAAAGAGTCTCCGACGGAGACTCTTTACCACGTGATCAGCCATGTCCAATCACGGCTGATCACAGTGTAAACAGGAAAAGCCGGTCATCGGCTTTTCCTCACTCGCGTCTGTCAGACGCCAGTAGAGGAGAGCCGATCGGCTGCTCCTCTGACAGGGGGGGTTTGTGCTGATCGATTATCAGCACAGCCCCCCTGAGGATGCCCCCACTGGACCACCAGGGATGCCACTGGACCACCAGGGATGCCAGCACCAGGTATGCCACCCTAGACCACCAGGGATGCCAGTTAGTGCCCCCTAATGGATGCCAATCAGTGCCCACAATGGATGCCAATCAGTGCCCACAATGGGCATCACTGATTGGCAGGCATTTTTGTTTGGCACTGATTGGCATCCATTACAGTACATCAGTGCCGCCTATCAGTGCCCACCCGTGCCACCTATCAGTGCCCATCCATGCCCATCCGTGCCACCTATCAGTGCCCATCCATACCCATCCGTGCCGCCTATCAGTGCCCATCCATGCCGCCTATCAGTGCCCATCCGTGTCGCCTATCAGTACCCATCCGTGCCGCCTATCAGTGCCCATTCGTGCCGCCTATCAGTGCCCATACGTGCCGCCTATCAGCGCCCATACGTGCCGCCTATCCGTGCCCATCTGTGCTGCCTATCCGTGCCCATCTGTGCCGCCTATCCGTGCCGATTATCCGTTCCACCTATCAGTGCCGCATATTAGTGCCCATCATCAGTGCCCATCAATGCCACCTCATCAGTGCCACCTCATTGGTGCCACCTCATCGGTGCCTGTCAGTGCAGCCCCATCAGTGAAGGAGAAAACTTACTTATTTAAAAAGTTTTGTAACTGAAACAAAAAAAATACTTTATTTTTCAAAATTTTTGGTCTTTTTTTATTTTTTTTAGCAGAAACTAAAAATCCCAGAGGTGATCAAATCTATTTGTGGGGAAGAAATGATAAAAATTTCGTTTGGGTACAGTGTAGCATGACCGCGCAATTGTCATTCAAAGTGCAACAGTGCAGAAAGCTGAAAATTGGTCTGGGCAGGAAGGTGTTTAAGTGCCCAGTATGGAAGTGGTTAAGGACCGGCCCACGTACATGTACTGCCGCAGGGCGGGCCCTTAAGAGCATAATAACTGCACGTCATCACTAAGGATGGGCCCGGTGCTCGATTCGAACCCACGTTCGAATCGAGCACCGGGCGTTCGCTCGCTCGGCGAGCCCAGAACTATTTGGGCCGTTCGCATCACATTCGTGTGATGCGAGCGGCCCCGCAATGCATTGCGGCCGGCGCAGTGCATTGCTGGCTGATGATTGGCCAAGCATGCACTGTGACCCCGCATGCTTGGCCAATCACAGCGCCCGAAACTCGGAGAGCAATAATTGGCTACAGGCAGGACGCCTGTAGCCAATTACAGCTCAGGGGCTTTAGTACACGTCCCACCATTTAAAAGGCCGCCACGCCGTCGGCCCCGGTCACATGAGTTCCGGCTTTAGGAGAGATCAGTCTGCTGATTCTGTCTTTGCTTGATACTGAAAGATTTGCTCTTCTTTGCTAAACCATTGGCTATTTCTTTGCTAAACCATTGCTACCTAAGTCATTGATCGTTCATTGCTGCTGATTGCACAGTTACTGTGTTATTAGCTGCTGCTGGGGATTAGTCTGGTGCGTGCTTACTGTTAGTACAGTATTGCAGTAGTACCAACCGCAGTGCTGTTAGCACAGCATTGCACCCCAACAGCACCCATAGGACTTCTAGTGTGTTAGTGGCAGCAAACAGAGCTCCTATATTTTCTTCTCAGCAGCACCCATAGGACTTCTAGTGTGTTAGTGGCATCACACAGAGCTCCTATATTTTCTTCTCAGCAGCACCCATAGGACTTCTAGTGTGTTAGTGGCATCACACAGAGCTCCTTTATTTTCTTCTCAGCAGCACCCATAGGACTTCTAGTGTGTTAGTGGCAGCAAACAGAGCTCCTATATTTTCTTCTCAGCAGCACCCATAGGACTTCTAGTGTGTTAGTGGCTTCACACAGAGCTCCTATATTTTCTTCTCAGCAGCACCCATAGGACTTCTAGTGTGTTAGTGGCATTACACAGAGCTCCTATATTTTCTTCTCAGCAGCACCCATAGGACTTCTAGTGTGTTAGTGGCAGCAAACAGAGCTCCTATATTTTCATCTCAGAAGCACCCATAGGACTTCTAGTGTGTTAGTGGCAGCAAACAGAGCTCCTATATTTTCTTCTCACCAGCACCCATAGGACTTCTAGTGTGTTAGTGGCATCACACAGAGTTCCTATATTTTCATCTCAGAAGCACCCATAGGACTTCTAGTGTGTTAGTGGCATCACACAGAGCTCCTATATTTTCTTCTCAGAAGCACCCATAGGACTTCTAGTGTGTTAGTGGCATCACACAGAGCTCCTATATTTTCTTCTCAGCAGCACCCATAGGACTTCTAGTGTGTTAGTGGCAGCAGAGCTCCTATATTTTCTTCTCAGCAGCACCCATAGGACTTCTAGTGTGTTAGTGGCAGCAAACAGAGCTCCTATATTTTCTTCTCAGCAGCACCCATAGGACTTCTAGTGTGTTAGTGGCAGCAAACAGAGCTCCTATATTTTCTTCTCAGCAGCACCCATAGGACTTCTAGTGTGTTAGTGGCAGCAAACAGAGCTCCTATATTTTCATCTCAGAAGCACCCATAGGACTTCTAGTGTGTTAGTGGCAGCAAACAGAGCTCCTATATTTTCATCTCAGAAGCACCCATAGGACTTCTAGTGTGTTAGTGGCATCACACAGAGCTCCTATATTTTCTTCTCAGAAGCACCCATAGGACTTCTAGTGTGTTAGTGGCAGCAAACAGAGCTCCTATATTTTCATCTCAGAAGCACCCATAGGACTTCTAGTGTGTTAGTGGCATCACACAGAGCTCCTATATTTTCTTCTCAGAAGCACCCATAGGACTTCTAGTGTGTTAGTGGCATCACACAGAGCTCCTATATTTTCTTCTCAGAAGCACCCATAGGACTTCTAGTGTGTTAGTGGCATCACACAGAGCTCCTATATTTTCTTCTCAGCAGCACCCATAGGACTTCTAGTGTGTTAGTGGCAGCAAACAGAGCTCCTATATTTTCATCTCAGAAGCACCCATAGGACTTCTAGTGTGTTAGTGGCATCACACAGAGCTCCTATATTTTCATCTCAGCAGCACCCATAGGACTTCTAGTGTGTTAGTGGCATCACACAGAGCTCCTATATTTTCTTCTCAGCAGCACCCATAGGACTTCTAGTGTGTTAGTGGCATCACACAGAGCTCCTATATTTTCATCTCAGAAGCACCCATAGGACTTCTAGTGTGTTAGTGGCAGCAAACAGAGCTCCTATATTTTCTTCTCAGCAGCACCCATAGGACTTCTAGTGTGTTAGTGGCATCACACAGAGTTCCTATATTTTCATCCCAGAAGCACCCATAGGACTTCTAGTGTGTTAGTGGCATCACACAGAGCTCCTATATTTTCTTCTCAGAAGCACCCATAGGACTTCTAGTGTGTTAGTGGCATCACACAGAGCTCCTATATTTTCTTCTCAGCAGCACCCATAGGACTTCTAGTGTGTTAGTGGCAGCAAACAGAGCTCCTATATTTTCTTCTCAGCAGCACCCATAGGACTTCTAGTGTGTTAGTGGCAGCAAACAGAGCTCCTATATTTTCATCTCAGAAGCACCCATAGGACTTCTAGTGTGTTAGTGGCATCACACAGAGCTCCTATATTTTCTTCTCAGAAGCACCCATAGGACTTCTAGTGTGTTAGTGGCATCACACAGAGCTCCTATATTTTCTTCTCAGCAGCACCCATAGGACTTCTAGTGTGTTAGTGGCAGCAAACAGAGCTCCTATTTCTTGTTCATACATCACGGGACACAGAGCGGCATAGTCATTACTATGTGGGTTATATAGAATTACCTTCAGGTGCTGGCACAGGCAACTTCCAAAACAGGAAGTACCCTCCCCTATATAAGCCCCTCCCATCCGGGAGCACCTCAGTTTTTTGCCAGTGTCTAAGGTGTTGGCCAAGGTTAACATGTATTCATCTGGGCTTGTGTACAGGTTCTCTGGGCCTTAGCAAGCTATTCCGGATCCGACCAAAAAAGGCTTCATAGCTAAACGGTCGGTACCCGGGCCTTGCAGAGAAGAGCAGGGTTTTGCCTGTAATGCCTCTCTTAGGAGGGCTGGACCCTGGGATCCAGAGCTCTGGTCATACCCAAAACCAAGAGGCTATCTGTGCAGGGTGCTATACAGGTCCAGGGGAGTGGAATCCTTGGGAACCCGGTCCCTGAAGGTCTAGTACAATGCCTGCCATGAGAGGTGAAGTTTGGGCTTCTGTGGACCAAACAAAGTCCTGCGGCGGGGAAAAGGTAAGTGGGGGCCCCTCAGGAACTTGGTTCTATTGAGGGGACCCCCAAGCCTAATATGTCTTTCTGCCTGTTACCTAAAGGTATTCCCGCTAATAGCTGTATATGCCTAAGAAATCCTAGAAATGTCTTTTCATAAAGGAAGTTTTAAAAACTGTAAACCTAGAAATGTTTTCATAAAGGAGGTTTTAAAAAAAAAAAAAAAAAAAAGACAAAAGTGCGGTACCTGTGTTTGTCCACTAGAGGCCGCTGTGGAACGTCTTTTTTTCTTGGGACTATTCCTTCCATGGTGAAAGTCCAGGCAGATGAGTGAGCTCTCTATCAGGGAAGCTGCATTCCTCTGTCATGCTGCCAAGTAGTTTCCTTCCATCCCCGAGTCCTGGTGAAACAGGGACCCTGGCTCCTCTCCCTACATGGCGCCAAGAGCGCACACGTGCACGCGCGCGCGCACACACGCTTTCTTTTTATAAGATTTAGCTTAAAAAAAAGGGGGCGGAGCCTGGCGGATGACGCGCTCTGTGCGCCCAGCGCTTCTGCGCATGTGCGGGCGTCCCAGCAAGATAAAAGGACTCAGTCCACGCTGCTTGCTATGGACACAGAGCATGAAAAGGAGCTGGTAGCATGGTATAGGGGCTTACAGCGGGCGGTTGATACAGGCATCCCCAGAAAGACGCATTAGTAGACACCCACTGATGTACATAGCAGCAAATTGCATTAGACTATTTCAGTAAGGGGTGTATTGCGGCTGGAATACCTCAGCTTTGAACTAAGGAATATGCCGCCTAAAAAACTCCGAGATATACCTCTCAGGAAGTGTAGGGGGTCTCCATCGGGCTCTGAGGATCTGGAGCAGTCATCTGCACCTTCCTCCCCTGAGAAATCAGAGGTTAATACCCATAAGGAACCCCCGGGAGTGCCAGGTACTGCGGCTGTCCTCAGTCCACCTGCTCCTGCATATATAACAGAGGAGGTTTTTGCCTCAACTCTGGAGGGATTGGAGCAGAGATTGGCAGCATTGATCGCTTCTTCTCTACAGGAAAGAAAGTGCGCCAGATCTCCATCCCCTCCATTAGAGTGCCTGTTGGCAGAGCAACAGTCCCAGGAAGGGACTGACCTTCCTGAAGGGGATCAGGAGGAGGTTAACTCTGTTTTGGAGGAATCAACAGTAGATGAACCATTTTCAGCATCACAGACTGAAAGATTGTGGGTCCAGACCCTAACTGACATGGTTCGATCTGCATTTAAAATGCCTCTTGTTGAACCATCAACTACTGCTGTCTCCTCGTTGGGGTCGCTAAAAGTTCCCCAGATTAATTGCTCCTTTCCAATTCATCCATTATTGGAAGGACTTATATACCAGGACTGGGAACATCCTGATAAACTATTTGTTCCACCTAAGAAATTTCAGGTGATCTATCCCATGGAGGAAAAAATTCACCCAGAGATGGAATGTTCCTACGGTGGACGCAGCCATTTCTTCTGTGAACAAATCACTGACATGTCCAGTAGATAATGTTCAAAGATCCAGTGGATAAAAAATTGGAATCTTTATTAAAATCTGCTTTTTCCACAGCAGGGGCTGTTACACAGCCAGCAGTGGCAGCTATTGGGGTCTGCCAAGCTTTAAAGGATCAAATGAAAATGGTCCTGAGGGATTTGCCAGACCAGCAGGCCCAGGCTCTGGCTGATCTGCTTAGAGCATTATGCTTTGCGGTTGACGCCATCAAGGATTCTATCCATCAGGCCTCCCGCCTCACGCTGTCTTTGGTACATATGCGTAGGCTTCTGTGGCTCAAGAACTGGTCTGCTGAGGCTCCCTGTAAGAAGCTCTTAGTTAGCTTCCCATTTCATGGAGAACGCCTTTTTGGCGAAGACCTGGATAAATATATCCAGAAGATTTCCAGTGGTAAAAGTACTCTCTTACCAATTAAAAAGAGGTCTAGGGGTCCGTCTTTTAAGAGGACTACCTCTCCTATCCCTGGGACGTCTGCTACTAAGCAGTTCCGACGGCCTCCTCGGTCAAACTCAGGAGGTAAAAATCAGGGACAGTCACAGGGTAATAAAAAGCCCTGGATCCGAAGAGGTACTAAACCAGCCTCCAAGTCAAGCCTATGAAGGGCTGCCCCCACTCAAACGGGTGGGGGGAAGACTTCAGTTGTTCACAGAGACCTGGCGGGAGACGATCAAAGACAGATGGGTGCTCTCCGCAGTAACTCGGGGATACAAGTTGGAGTTAAAAGAGTCTCCTCCTTCCCATTTTATGTGGTCAGGCATGCCAAAAGACCCTCTGAAAAGAAGGTGCCTTTTAGTGGCGTTAGAACAACTATTGCTCCAAGGAGTAATTATGGAGGTTCCTATGGAAGAGTGGGGGTTGAGTTTCTACTCAAACCTTTTCACAGTCCCGAAACCAAACGGGGACATAAGACCCATATTGGACCTAAAGAGTCTAAACAAATTTCTAAACGTCCGGTCCTTCCGGATGGAGTCGATCCGATCGGTCACCGCTGCCCTACAGGGGGAGGAATGGTTAGCCTCGATCGACATCAAAGATGCTTACTTGCATGTTCCCATCTTTCCAGGTCATCAAAAATTTCTACGCTTTGCAGTAGAAGGGCGCCATTTTCAGTTCAGAGCCTTACCATTCGGTCTGGCCACAGCACCACGAGTGTTCACAAAAATTCTGGCCCCACTGTTGGCCGATCTAAGAACACGAGGTGTAACGATAATGGCATACCTACACGACCTGTTGTTGATGGACCACTCAGTTGCCAAGCTAGAAGTGGTAATTGTCGATACAATCAAGTATCTAGAATCTCACGGTTGGGTCATCAACCTGGACAAGTCAGCTCTACAGCCAGTGAAAAACCTGGTATATCTAGGGCTACGGCTGGATTCAGACCAGAGGAAGATTTTCTTACCTCTAGACAAGGTATCCTCTTTGAGGGGCTTGGTCCGTCTGCTTTGTGCAAAAAGACAGCCGTCCATACGCCTGTGCATGAGGCTGCTAGGAAAGATGGTAGCATCATTCGAAGCTGTGCCATACGCCCAATTCCACTCAAGGAATTTACAGAAGGCCATATTGTCAGCCTGGAACGGAAAAATTCAGGCTCTAGACTTCCCGATGGCTTTGTCCCCTTCCGTTCGGAAGAGTCTCTGCTGGTGGTTGTTCCCCCAGAATCTCCAGAAGGGAAAACCCTTCAGTCCGATATCCTGGAAGGTGGTGTGACAGCAGGAAGGTAAAGTCACCTGGTTGCATCCAGGGGGGTAGATATATTTCTCCCAGATTCAGGCTTTATGCTGACTTATACAACTAGGGTGGAGAGTTGTATAAGCCCAGCTGAGGCTAGTAGGCTCATGGATGACTCATACCTCTAGGGAGAGTGTGGGGCGTCGTACAGACAGGGAGTTGATGAGGCCAGCTGAAGCTTGTCAGCTCATTTAGGCCTCTATAAGAACTCCCAGATTCATTAGATGTTAGCTCATGCCTGGAACCAGACCTGTGTGGACTGTCTAGGGAGAGTGAACCCCTGTGCGGTGAGGCAAAGCCTGTGTGGCTATTTGTTTGGACTTTTACTAAACCAGGGACTTAGGGACTAGGACAGCACTAGGCTGATCCCAGTTGTTAGTTAGGAAACCTGTATGTTTAGTCAGAGGTCAACTTGACCAGGATTTATTTTGGTTATGTTTCTTTTGCTTTGCTGTGTTTTGTCACTGTAAATAGAAAATAAACCGCACCTTTTTGATTTTGAAAACCACAACCTCCGTTTGCTGGGCCTGTTTTGTGTGGGGAGCCCATCCCGGGGGTCACACACACCCGCTGCCGAGCTAACCCCCTCACAGTTGGTGGAGAATGCGGGCAGTTTTTTTTTAAGCCAGCATGGAGGAGATACTGAAGCAGCTGGCTCTAGCAAATGCCAATCAACAGCAGACAAATGCAGGTTTGCAAAAGAGCCTTGCAGCTCAACAACAGAGCCTTGCAGCCCAGCAGCAGACAAACGCAACTTTGCAACAGAGTCTGGAGGCTCAGCAACGAGCCCAGCAGCAATCTGAGGCCCGCTTCATAGACCTGTTGCAGAAGCAAGAGCAGAGACTACAACAACAGATGGAAGCAGTAATGCAGCAACGTCCGCAGACCAGTGAGGAAAGCCGTCCCACTAATACCGCGTCCTTTGGGGTGAGTCGTTTATTGACAAAAATGACTGGAGAGGATGATCCAGAGGTATTTTTGACCACATTTGAAAGGACCGCTGAAAGAGAAAAGTGGCCTGAGGAGCAGTGGGCTGGACTGGTGGCTCCTCTGTTAACTGGTGAATCGCAGAAAGCTTACTATGACCTAGAGCCTAACCAAGCAAAAGACTATGTGATGCTAAAAGCTGAAATATTGGCAAGGCTGGGTGTCACCCAGGCTGTCCGGGCTCAGCGTGTGCATAACTGGACTTTCCAGCTTGGAAAACCCCCCAGGTCTCAAATGTATGATCTCATTCACCTGAGCAGAAAGTGGCTACAGCCAGAGACTTTGTCCGCACCAAAGATTGTGGAACGTGTTGTAATGGATCGGTTTTTGAGAGCTCTTCCTACTGCCATCCAAAAGTGGGTAAGCCATGGAGACCCAGAGACGGCCGATGGTCTTGTGGATCGTGTGGAGAAATACTTGGCTACAGAGAACCTGACGGCCTCTTCCAGAGACACTCGGACTTTCCACCCTAAGACCAGACCATCCCCAGGGGCGGATAAGAGGATTCCAAGGGGTGAGGGTGGAGAGAGTGAGAGGGTGGGAGCTCTACCCCAAGTTTGGCGAGAACAGCCTGGGAAATCAGCGGCTCAAGAGGCGGCAAGAAGGATCGTTTGCTACCGCTGCCGGCAAGCGGGACATATTGCAGCCAATTGCCCGGTTGTGGAGGAACCCATGCAGTGTGACTTTCTGACGGGCAGACGTCAGTCGCTGTGTGCGACAGTCGCATGCACTGCCATTCGAGGAACTGAGAAACATTTATGCAAAATGTGTGTTAATGGTAGAAATGTTGTGGTATTGCTGGATTCAGGTAGCCTTGTGACCCTGATAAAGGCTGAGTTAGTTAAAACAGAGGTCTCTGGGAATAGCAAGGTAGCTGTTATTTGTGTGCATGGGGACACCCGAGAGTATCCAGTGACTACAGTGTGTTTCGAGACCCCCAAAGGTACCCTCTCTCATCCAGTGGGCTTAGTATCTCAGTTACCGCATGACGCCATTGTGGGAAGGGATTTTCCGAAGTTCTGGGAACTGTGGGATGATCCTGAGCCCCTCACTGGTGCCCCTATGTACCAGGAATGTGATAGCCAGAACTCCCCTGAGAGTGGTGAGGACTCTCCGGAATTTCCCTTATCAGTATTGGCAGGGGAGACTCAAGAAACTGGAGAGGAGCCCACCTCCTCAGACGAAAACCTACCGTCTGTGGAGTTTTCTGATCTTGAGGTTCACAGGGAAAACTTTGCCACAGAACAGTTGAAAGACCCCGCCCTAATAAAGGCACGGGAAAACGTAGTGAAAATAGATGGCGAGTTAGTGAACCCAGATAATACCTGCACTTACCCATACTTCAGCGTAGAGAAGGACCTACTGTATCGGGTGGCAAAAAGGGCAGAAGAAACCGTTGAGCAGCTTGTGGTGCCCAAACCTTACAGGAAGTTGGTGTTGGAGTTGGCCCATGGGCACATTCTTGGAGGTCATCTGGGGACAGAGAAAACCCGAGAGAGGGTATTACAGAGATTCTATTGGCCGGGGGTGATGAAGGACGTAGAAAATTATTGTTCCTCCTGCCCTGTGTGTCAGAGGTTGGCCCCGATGCCACATTTCCGTAGCCCGCTGGTCCCTCTACCCATCATTGAGGTCCCGTTTGAGAGGATCGCCATGGATTTGGTAGGTCCTATAATCAAGTCCGCTAGGGGGCACCAGTACATATTAGTTATAATGGACTATGCCACCCGTTATCCAGAAGCGATCCCTCTCCGAAATACCTCGGCCAAAACCATAGCCAAAGAGCTATCTCTTGTTTTTAGCCGGGTGGGTATTTGTAAAGAACTGCTTACGGACCAAGGTACACCCTTTATGTCCCGGGTTATGAAAGAGCTGTGTAAATTGTTCAAAGTGACGCAATTGCGTACGTCTGTGTATCACCCCCAAACCGATGGGCTGGTTGAAAGATTCAACAAAACCCTAAAACAAATGTTGAAGAAAGTGGTGGATAGAGATGGAAAGGATTGGGACTGTTTACTTCCTTATTTGATGTTTGCTATTAGGGAGGTGCCCCAATCCTCTACGGGATTCTCCCCCTTTGAGTTACTGTATGGGAGACACCCAAGAGGGCTGTTGGATATTGCCAAGGAAACTTGGGAAAGTGAGAGTTCTCCCCACAGGAGTGTGATTGAGCATGTCGCCCTGATGCAAGATCGAATTGCACAGGTAATGCCCATCGTGAAGGAACATTTGGCCCAAGCGCAGTTGGCACAGCAGAGAGTGTACAACCGTGGAGCCAAGACCCGTACCTTTTCCCCGGGGGATAGGATATTGGTACTTGTCCCTACGGTTGAAAGTAAATTCCTTGCCAAATGGCAAGGCCCCTACGAGATAATGGAAAAAGTGAGCGAAGTGAATTACAAGGTCAGACAACCAGGAAGGCGAAAGCCCGAACAGATCTATCACGTTAATCTGTTGAAAGCCTGGAGGGATAGAGAGTCCCTAGTCGCAGACACTTGGTCACCAGCTCAAACTGGTTGCGTGATTCCTGAGGTTGGAATAGCAGCCACCTTGTCACAACCCCAACAACAGGAGGTTAAGGAGTTTGTGCTTCGCAACAAGGAGGTATTCTCTGAGCTGCCGGGACAAACATCTGGGGTAGAGCATGACATCATTACCCCGCCCGGTGAAAGGGTGAAGTTAAAACCCTATCGGATCCCAGAGGCTCGACGGGAGGCAATACGGGAGGAAGTACAGAAAATGCTGAACTTAGGGGTGATAGAGGAGTCCCAAAGTGATTGGTCTAGTCCCATCGTGTTGGTGCCTAAACCGGATGGGAGCTGGCGATTTTGTAACGATTTTCGTCAGTTGAACAAAGTTACAAAATTTGACACCTACCCCATGCCACGTATAGATGAGTTGATCGACCGGCTGGGAACAGCCCGATACATGACGACTCTTGACCTCACAAAAGGGTATTGGCAAATCCCCCTGGCCAAGTCGGCCAAAGAGAAAACCGCATTTGTAACCCCAGACGGGGCGTTCCAATATAAAAGAATGCCGTTCGGGTTACAGAATGCGCCGGCCACATTCCAGCGGAAAATGGACCAGATGCTGAGGCCCCATCGGAAGTATGCTGCGGCTTACCTGGATGACGTAATTGTCCATAGCACAGATTGGGCCTCACATCTGCCAAAAGTGCAAGCAGTCCTGGACTCTGTTCGGGAAGCGGGGTTTACGGCTAACCCCAAGAAGTGTACCATTGGGCAGGAGGAGGCCAAATATCTTGGGTACACCATTGGGAGGGGAGTAATAAAACCCCAACTCAACAAAGTCGAGGCCATCCAGAGTTGGCCACGTCCCAACAGCAAGAAGCAGGTACGAGCCTTTCTGGGAATCGCTGGGTATTATCGGCGATTCATTCCCCACTTTGCTTCTAAGGCTGTGCCCCTAACCAACCTGACGAAGGGGAAAGGGTCGGTCATGATTAAATGGACCCCCGAGGCTGAGGCAGCATTCCAATTCTTGAAACAAGCCTTATGTAGCCAGCCAGTGTTGTACTCACCCGACTTCTCTAAAGACTTTGTCGTACAAAGTGATGCGTCAGATGTGGGGTTAGGAGCAGTATTGTCCCAGGTCTGGAACGGGGAAGAGCACCCAGTCATTTACCTCAGCAGGAAATTGAAGTCCCATGAGGTAAATTACGCCACCGTTGAAAAGGAGTGTTTAGCGGTGAAGTGGGCTCTAGATTCCCTTCGGTACTACCTGCTAGGTAGGCACTTTGACATGGTTACGGATCACGCTCCGTTAAAGTTGATGACTCAAAACAAGGAAACAAATAGAAGAGTGAATAGGTGGTTCCTGGCCCTCCAGGAATTCAACTTCACAGTAAAGCATCGCCCTGGCGTTCAAATGGGGAATGTGGATGCTTTGTCTCGAGTACATGAATGCCTGATTGCTGGTGTTCCAACCCCGAGGTTAAAACAAGAGGGGGGGGTATGTGACAGCAGGAAGGTAAAGTCACCTGGTTGCATCCAGGGGGGTAGATATATTTCTCCCAGATTCAGGCTTTATGCTGACTTATACAACTAGGGTGGAGAGTTGTATAAGCCCAGCTGAGGCTAGTAGGCTCATGGATGACTCATACCTCTAGGGAGAGTGTGGGGCGTCGTACAGACAGGGAGTTGATGAGGCCAGCTGAAGCTTGTCAGCTCATTTAGGCCTCTATAAGAACTCCCAGATTCATTAGATGTTAGCTCATGCCTGGAACCAGACCTGTGTGGACTGTCTAGGGAGAGTGAACCCCTGTGCGGTGAGGCAAAGCCTGTGTGGCTATTTGTTTGGACTTTTACTAAACCAGGGACTTAGGGACTAGGACAGCACTAGGCTGATCCCAGTTGTTAGTTAGGAAACCTGTATGTTTAGTCAGAGGTCAACTTGACCAGGATTTATTTTGGTTATGTTTCTTTTGCTTTGCTGTGTTTTGTCACTGTAAATAGAAAATAAACCGCACCTTTTTGATTTTGAAAACCACAACCTCCGTTTGCTGGGCCTGTTTTGTGTGGGGAGCCCATCCCGGGGGTCACACACACCCGCTGCCGAGCTAACCCCCTCACAGTGGTCACTACAGATGCCAGCCTTATAGGCTGGGGGGCAGTACTGGAGCAATGGTCTCTCCAGGGCAGATGGTCAAATGTAGTAAAAACCCTGCCCATCAATCTCTTAGAGATACGAGCAGCCCGGTATGCCCTAGTAGCCTGGGCATCCAGACTCCAAGGGTCCCCTGTCAGAATTCAATCAGACAATGCCACAGCAGTGGCATATATCAATCATCAGGGAGGCACCAGGAGTCGTGCAGTCCAGAGGGAAGTAAGTCACATCCTGGAATGGGCAGAAAAGCATGTCCCATGTATGTCAGCTGTCTTCATTCCAGGGGTGGAGAATTGGAAGGCGGACTTTCTAAGTCGCCAACAGTTATGCCCAGGGGAATGGTCCCTTCATCCCGAGGTCTTCCGAGCAATATGTCAGCGGTGGGGAACACCGGATGTAGATCTGCTAGCATCCAGATTCAACGCAAAGGTGGACAGATTTGTCTCCCGGACAAGGGATCCCCTCGCTTGCGGCTCGGATGCTCTGGTGTTCCCTTGGAATCAGTTCAGACTGATATATGCATTCCCTCCGCTACAATTGTTGCCTCGACTCCTTCGCAGAGTCAGGTTGGAAAAGAAGCCGGTGATCTTGGTGGCTCCAGCGTGGCCCCGAAGGGCCTGGTACGCGGAGATCATCAAAATGTCTGTGGGGAGTCCTTGGACCCTTCCACGTCGTCCGGACCTGCTTTCGCAAGGGCCGATATACCACCCTTCCTTACTAACTCTAAGTTTAACGGCCTGGCTATTGAATCCCACATCCTAAAGAAGAGAGGTCTCTCTAACTCTGTGGTATCAACTATAATCAATGCCAGGAAGCCTGTATCCAGGCAGATCTACTATAGAGTTTGGAAGGCGTACATCACTTGGTGCGAGGCCAGAAAGTGGCATCCACGTAAGTACGTTATATGCAGAATTCTGGACTTCCTACAGTGGGCTGTAGACAGGAAGTTTGCCTTAAGTACTATCAGGGGTCAGGTTTCGGCCTTATCAATACTATTTCAAAGGCCCCTGGCTATGCATTCACTTGTCAAATCCTTTATGCAAGGGGTGACTCGTATTATTCCACCGATTAAAGCTCCCATATGTCCATGGGATCTAAATTTGGTTCTGTCGGTTCTGCAGAAGCAGCCATTTGAACCTTTGCGGCACATTTCCTTGGTTCTACTCACCAGAAAATTGATATTTTTAGTAGCCATATGCTCGGCTAGAAGAGTGTCGGAATTAGCCGCCATGTCCTGTAAAGAGCCATATCTGGTTATTCATGAGGACAGAGTAGTATTACGTCCTCACCCAGCCTTTCTTCCTAAGGTGGTATCGAGGTTTCACTTGAACCAGGATGTGGTTCTTCCTTCTTTTTCCCCAAACCGAGCTCGGTAGAGGAAAAGTTATTGCATTCTTTGAATGTAGTAAGAGCAGTTAAAGCTTATGTAAAAGCCACTGCTCAGATTCGTAGAACGGATTCTTTGTTTGTTCTGCCGGAAGGCCCCAGAAAGGGTCAGGCAGCATCAAAATCTACTTTAGCCAAGTGGATTCGACAGGTCATAATACAAGCCTATGGCTTGAGAAGTAGACCGCCTCCGTTCAAAGTTAGGGCGCACTCCACGAGAGCAGTTGGAACTTCATGGGCAGTGCATCACCAGGCCTCCCTGGCTCAAATTTGTAAGGCCGCAACATGGTCTTCAGTACACACGTTTACTAGGTTCTACCAGGTGGACGTTAGAAGTCAGGAGGATGTCGCCTTTGGGCGCAGTGTGTTGCAGGCCGCAAAAGATCCTCATGCCTGATGGCGCCCAGCTTATGTATGGTATATCCCCCCCCTCATTTGGCATTGCTTTGGGACGTCCCACATAGTAATGACTATGCCGCTCTGTGTCCCGTGATGTATGAACAAGAAAGTAGGATTTTTAAAACAGCTTACCTGTAAAATCCTTTTCTTGGAGTACATCACGGGACACAGAGCTCCCACCCCTCTTTTGGGGACACGTATTGCTTTGCTACAAAACTGAGGTGCTCCCGGATGGGAGGGGCTTATATAGGGGAGGGTACTTCCTGTTTTGGAAGTTGCCAGTGCCAGCACCTGAAGGTAATTCTATATAACCCACATAGTAATGACTATGCCGCTCTGTGTCCCGTGATGTACTCCAAGAAAAGGATTTTACAGGTAAGCTGTTTTAAAAATCCTACTATTTTCATCTCAGAAGCACCCATAGGTCTTCTAGTGTGTTAGTGGCATCACACAGAGCTCCTATATTTTCATCTCAGAAGCACCCATAGGACTTCTAGTGTGTTAGTGGCATCACACAGAGCTCCTATATTTTCTTCTCAGCAGCACCCATAGGACTTCTAGTGTGTTAGTGGCAGCAAACAGAGCTCCTATATTTTCTTCTCAGCAGCACCCATAGGACTTCTAGTGTGTTAGTGGCATCACACAGAGCTCCTATATTTTCATCTCAGAAGCACCCATAGGACTTCTAGTGTGTTAGTGGCATCACACAGAGCTCCTATATTTTCTTCTCAGAAGCACCCATAGGACTTCTAGTGTGTTAGTGGCATCACACAGAGCTCCTATATTTTCTTCTCAGCAGCACCCATAGGACTTCTAGTGTGTTAGTGGCAGCAAACAGAGCTCCTATATTTTCTTCTCAGCAGCACCCATAGGACTTCTAGTGTGTTAGTGGCAGCAAACAGAGCTCCTATATTTTCATCTCAGAAGCACCCATAGGACTTCTAGTGTGTTAGTGGCATCACACAGAGCTCCTATATTTTCTTCTCAGAAGCACCCATAGGACTTCTAGTTTGTTAGTGGCATCACACAGAGCTCCTATATTTTCTTCTCAGCAGCACCCATAGGACTTCTAGTGTGTTAGTGGCAGCAAACAGAGCTCCTATATTTTCATCTCAGAAGCACCCATAGGACTTCTAGTGTGTTAGTGGCATCACACAGAGCTCCTATATTTTCATCTCAGAAGCACCCATAGGACTTCTAGTGTGTTAGTGGCATCACACAGAGCTCCTATATTTTCTTCTCAGCAGCACCCATAGGACTTCTAGTGTGTTAGTGGCAGCAAACAGAGCTCCTATATTTTCTTCTCAGCAGCACCCATAGGACTTCTAGTGTGTTAGTGGCATCACACAGAGCTCCTATATTTTCATCTCAGAAGCACCCATAGGACTTCTAGTGTGTTAGTGGCATCACACAGAGCTCCTATATTTTCTTCTCAGCAGCACCCATAGGACTTCTAGTGTGTTAGTGGCATCACACAGAGCTCCTATATTTTCTTCTCAGAAGCACCCATAGGACTTCTAGTGTGTTAGTGGCATCACACAGAGCTCCTATATTTTCTTCTCAGCAGCACCCATAGGACTTCTAGTGTGTTAGTGGCAGCAAACAGAGCTCCTATATTTTCATCTCAGAAGCACCCATAGGACTTCTAGTGTGTTAGTGGCATCACACAGAGCTCCTATATTTTCATCTCAGAAGCACCCATAGGACTTCTAGTGTGTTAGTGGCATCACACAGAGCTCCTATATTTTCTTCTCAGCAGCACCCATAGGACTTCTAGTGTGTTAGTGGCAGCAAACAGAGCTCCTATATTTTCTTCTCAGCAGCACCCATAGGACTTCTAATGTGTTAGTGGCATCACACAGAGCTCCTATATTTTCTTCTCAGCAGCACCCATAGGACTTCTAGTGTGTTAGTGGCAGCAAACAGAGCTCCTATATTTTCTTGTCAGCAGCACACATAGTACCTATAGTGTGTTAGTGTCAGCACCCATAGGACCTACAGTGTGTTGTGAGCACACATAGTAGCTCTATTTTTTATACTATATACACTACCGACTACAATGGCTGGAAGACCGCCAAGGAGAGGCAGAGCGTGCCGAGGCAAGAACACAGGGCAGGCAGGCTCTGTTTCTAGAGACAACAGTGCTGGCCGTGGACGTGGTCGTGCATCGTCATCAGCACGTGGCCATGGGACACGCTTGTCTTTGTTTTCGGCAGCTGGACATGTGGAGCCGCATCATGCCGAAGGCTTGGTAGAATGGATGACCAAGCCCTCCTCATCCTCCTCATCCTCTCTCACCCAGGCTCAGGGTACTGGCAGAGCAGCTGCCAACGCGTACTCAATGGCATCATCAGCCACCCCTTCCCTAGACCCACCATGTCCTCCTGAGGAGTCCCCCGAACTGTTTGAGCACAGTGTTGGGTACATGCTCCAGGAGGATGCCCAACGATTCGAAGGCTCGGATGATGATACCCAGCTTGAGGAAGTCAGTAGTGTGCGCGCAGAGAGAGGGGATGCTGAAGGACAGCAATCTGGCAGTACTGTTCCAGCAGCTGCAGCTTACTGCCAGGTTTGCTCTAGTGGTGAAGAGGGAGGGGATGATGAGGTCACTGACTCCACGTGGGTGCCTGAAGGGAGAGAGGAGGAGGAGGAGGAGGAGGAGGATGCGGCGTCACATGTCCAACGAGGCAGGATGCCCCCTGGAGGCCAGCTAGAGGCCAGCACAGCAACTGTACCACACCGCAGAGCTCCGCCTGTGCAGGGCGCTGCCTCTGCACGTTATCACAAAAGTTCTTTGGAGTGGGCCTTTTTTGAGACGAGTGCATCAGATTGCACCACTGCTATTTGCAATATTTGTCTCAAGCGTATCTCGCGTGGCCAAAACATCAGCCGCTTGGGCACCACAAGCATGAGCAGACATATGTCGACCTGCCACGCAGCTCGTTGGCAAGCACACATAAAAGACCCACACCAAAGAACAAAGCGGACCTCTCCTTGCTCCTCATCAGCTGGGATCTCCATCCCCACTATATCTTCAGTCCTCTCTGAAAGCTGCTCTGAGAGGACTGAAGGTGTAGAATTAGGTGTGTCACAACCAAGTACTTGCAGTACACGGACGTCCGATTGTAGCAGGCAAATTTCCCTGCCCCAGCTGCTGGACCGTCGAAAGAAGTATACTCCCAGCCATCCACATGCCCAGCGGTTGAATGCTAGCTTAGCTAAATTGCTAGCACTTCAACTGCTGCCTTTTCAGTTGGTAGACTCGGCCCCCTTCCGTGAGTTTGTTCAATGTGCGGTTCCTCAGTGGCAGGTTCCCAAACGCCACTTTTTCTCACGGAAGGCGATTCCGTCTCTCTACCGGCATGTGGAAGGCAATGTCCATGCCTCGCTGGACAGGGCGGTCAGCGGTAAGGTGCATATTACCGCTGACTCATGGTCCAGCAGGCATGGACAGGGACGTTTTCTTTCTTTCACGGCCCATTGGGTCACTCTATTGGCAGCTGGGAGGGATGCAGGACAAGGTGCAGTAGTGTTGGAGGTTGTTCCGCCACCACGCCTCCAAAATGCTACTACTGGTTGTGACACACCTCTCTCCTCCACCCCCTCCTCTTCTTCTTCCTCCATGTCCTCTTCGAGTGCTCTGTCCTCGGAACCAGCGGTGCTCCGTAGGCGTACAAGGGGCTACGCGAGTACGCAGGCAAAAAGATGCCATGCCGTGCTTGCGCTGGTGTGTTTGGGGGACAGGAGCCACACTGGGCCAGAGGTTCTGGCAGCTCTGCAGGGGCAGGCCGAGAGGTTGTTGACGCCACGCCAGCTTAAGCCAGGAATGGTCGTTTCTGACAATGGCACCAACCTCCTCTCCGCCCTGCGACAGGGGCAGCTCACCCATGTGCCCTGTATGGCTCACGTCCTCAACCTGGTGGTGCAGCGGTTCTTGGGCAGGTTCCCAGGCTTACAGGATGTCCTGAGGCAGGCCAGGAAAGTATGTGTGCATTTCCGCCGATCTTATAATGCCAGTGCTCGGCTGACTGAGCTGCAAAAGGAGCTGAACCTGCCCAAGAACCGCCTAATATGTGACATGCCCACCAGGTGGAACTCAACGTTGGCCATGCTGCAGCGACTGCACACGCAGCAGAGGGCCATCAATGAGTACCTTTGCGACTACGGCACCAGGACAGGGTCAGGGGAGCTTGGCTTTTTTTCCCCACGCCAGTGGAGCATGATCAGGGATGCATGCACTGTCCTCTCACCATTTGAGGAGGCCACGAGGATGGTGAGCAGTGACAGTGCATGCATCAGTGACACTGTACCTCTTGTCCACCTGTTGGAGCATACGCTGCGTGGGATAATGGACAGGGCACTTGAGGCAGAACAGAGGCAGGAAGAGGAGGACTTCCTTGCCTCTCAAGGCCCCCTTTATCCAGACAGTGTTCCTTCTGTCCCACCCATCACACAGGAAGAGGATGAGGAGGAGGAGGATTGTGTGAGCATGGAGGTGGAGCCTGGCACTCAGCATCAGCAGCAGCAGTCTTTTAGGGATGATGTACAGTCCCAACAAACCAGTGGTCTTGTACGTGGCTGGGAGGAGGTGGCTGGCGATCATGTCATCCTCAGTGACCCAGAAGACTCCGGACCGAATGCCTCAGCTAACCTACGCTGCATGGCCTCCCTGATCCTGCAAAGCCTGCGGAAGGATCCTCGTGTTCTTCGGATCAAGGAGAGGGACCATTACTGGCTGGCCACTCTCCTTGATCCACGGTACAAGGGTAAGGTTGCGGACCTTATCTTGCCGTCGCAGAGGGAGCAGAGGATGAGACATCTCAGGGAGGCCTTGCAGAAAGGTCTGTGCAACGCGTTCCCAGAAACTGGGAGGTTACAAACTCCTGGTCCTGGACGACGAGTTGCTGAGGCTTCGGTCAGTAGCAGAAGGAGCGGTGGGGAAGGTGGACGTCTGACCGATGCGTTCAGACAATTTTTTAGTCCGCAGCCCCAAGGTATGATCAGTTCCAGCAACCATCGCCAGCGTCTGATATACATGGTGCAGGAATACCTAGGGGCAAGGTCAGACTTGGACACCTTTCCCACCGAAAATCCTCTGGCTTACTGGGTCCTGAGGATGGATCACTGGCCAGAGCTTGCACAGTATGCAATTGAGCTACTGGCCTGTCCTGCATCCAGCGTTCTTTCCGAACGCACATTCAGTGCTGCTGGAGGATTTGTCACCGATCATAGGGTGCGCCTGTCCACCGACTCGGTTGATCGACTGACCTTCATAAAAATAGGATTTTTATAACAGCTTACCTGTAAAATCCTTTTCTTGGAGTACATCACGGGACACAGAGCGACATAGTCATTACTAATGGGTTATATAGATACCTTCAGGTGCTGGCACTGGCAACTTCCAAAACCGGAAGTACCCTCCCCTATATAAGCCCCTCCCATCCGGGAGCACCTCAGTTTTGTAGCAAAGCAATAAGTGTCCCCAAAGAGGGGTGGGAGCTCTGTGTCCCGTGATGTACTCCAAGAAAAGGATTTTACAGGTAAGCTGTTATAAAAATCCTATTTTCTTTCTCGTACATCACGGGACACAGAGCGACATAGTCATTACTAATGGGATGTCCTAAAGCAATGCCCAACGAGGGGGGGGATACACCATATATAAGCTGAGCGCTATCAGACATGAGGATCTTTTGCGGCCTGCAACACACTGCGCCCAAAGGCGACATCCTCCTGACTTCTAACGTCCACCTGGTAGAACCTAGTAAACGTGTGTACTGAAGACCATGTTGCGGCCTTACAGATTTGACCCAGGGAGGCCTGGTGATGCACTGCCCATGAAGTTCCAACTGCTCTCGTGGAGTGCGCCCTAACTTTGAACGGAGGCGGTCTCCTTCTCAAGCCATAGGCTTGCATTATGACCTGTCGAATCCACTTGGCTAAAGTAGATTTTGACGCTGCCTGACCCCTTCTGGAGCCTTCCGGCAGAATAAACAAAGTATCCGTTCTGCGAATCTGAGCAGTGGCTTTTAGATAAGCTTTAACTGCTCTTACTACATCCAAAGAATGCAATAACTTTTCCTCTACCGAAGTAGGTTTGGGGAAAAAAGAAGGAAGAACCACATCTTGGTTCAAATGAAACCTCGATACCACCTTAGGAAGAAAGGCTGGATGAGGACGTAACACTACTCTGTCCTTATGGATAACCAGATATGGCTCCCTACAGGACATAGCTGCTAATTCCGACACTCTTTTAGCCGAACAAATGGCTACTAGAAAAATCAATTTCCTGGTGAGAAGAACCAGGGAAATATGCTGTAATGGTTCAAATGGTTGTTTCTGTAGAACCGACAGAACCAAGTTTAGATCCCATGGACATATGGGAATATTAACCGGAGGACTAATACGCATCACTCCTTGTATAAAGGCTTTGACTAGTGAATGCGAAGCCAAGGGCCTTTGAAAAAATATTGACAAGGCCGAAATCTGACCCTTGATAGTACTCAAGGCAAGCTTCCTATCTACAGCCCATTGTAGGAAGTCCAGAATCCTACCTATTACGTATTTACGTGGATGCCATTTCTTGGCCTCACACCAGGCGATGTACGCCTTCCAGATTCTATAGTAGATCTGCCTGGATACCGGCTTCCTGGCATTGATCATGGTAGATACCACAGCATTAGAGAGCCCTCTCTTTTTTAGAATGTGGGCTTCAATAGCCAGGCCGTCAAACCTAGGGCTGGTAAGGAAGGGTGGTATATCGGTCCTTGCGAAAGCAGGTCCGGACGATGTGGGAGGGTCCAAGGACTCCCCACAGACATCTTTACAATCTCCGCGTACCATGCTCTTCGGGGCCACGCTGGAGCCACCAGAATCACTGGTTTCTTTTCTACCCTGATTCTGCGGAGTACTCGAGGTAACAATTGTGGCGGTGGGAATGCATATATCAGCTTGAACTGATCCCAAGGGAACACTAGGGCATCCGAGCCGCAAGCTAGGGGATCCCTTGTCCAAGAGACAAACCTGTCCACTTTTGCGTTGAATCTGGATGCTAGCAGATCTACATCCGGTGTTCCCCACCGCTGACATATTGTCCGGAAAACCTCGGGATGAAGGGACCATTCCCCTGGGCATAATTGTTGGCGACTTAGAAAGTCCGCCTTCCAATTCTCCACTCCTGGAATGAATACCGCAGATATGGCTGGGACATATCTTTCTGCCCATCTCAGGATGTAATTTACTTCCCTCTGGGCTGCACGACTCCTGGTGCCCCCCTGATGATTGATATATGCCACTGCTGTGGCATTGTCTGATTGAATTCTGACAGGGGACCCTTGAAGTTTGGATGTCCATGCTACTAGGGCATACCGGGCTGCTCGTATCTCTAAGAGATTGATGGGCAGGGCCTTTTCCGCATCCGACCATCTGCCATGGAGAGACCATTGCTCCAGTACTGCTCCCCAGCCTATAAGGCTGGCATCTGTAGTGACCACCTTCCAAGAAATCGGACTGAAGGATTTCCCTCTTTCCAGATTCTGGGGAACCAACCACCAGCGGAGGCTCTTGCGAACGGAAGGGGACAAGGACATTGGTAAGTCCAGAGCCTGAACTTTTTTGTTCCAGGCTGACAGTATGGCCCTTTGCAAATTCCTTGAATGGAATTGACCGTAGGGTACTGCTTCGAATGATGCCACCATTTTTCCCAGCAGCCTCATGCACAGGCGTATGGATGGCTGTCTTTTTGAACCCACTAAGTGGATCAAATCTCTCAAAGACGACCCCTTTTCTTGAGGCAAGAAAATTTTTCTCTGGTCTGAATCCAGCCTTAGCCCCAAGTATTCCAGACTTTTGACTGGTTTTAGGGCTGACTTGTCTCGGTTGATAATCCAACCGTGATATTCCAGATACTTGATTGTCTCGTGAACAACCACTTCTAGTTTTTCCACTGAGTGGTCTATCAGCAACAAGTCGTCTAGATATGCCATTATCGTTACACCTCGTGTTCTTAGATTGGCCAATAATGGGGCCAGAATTTTTGTGAACACTCGTGGTGCTGTGGCCAGACCGAAGGGTAAGGCTCTGAACTGAAAATGGCGCCCTTCTACCGCAAAGCGTAGAAATTTTTGGTGGGCTGGAAAGATGGTGTAACGGATCTCAGATACCCCAGATGGGCACATCCACCAGACTTGTGTCTCCTGTCCTCCAAACGCACCCGCAGCCTGCAGATTCGCCATAACCAGCCCTTAACCCCTCAATCACGAGACAATCCACACAGGTGTTGAGGGTTAAACATGCAGAGCATCAACGTCTCACACATCCCAGGTAATTAAATCACTGTCATCTGTTAATTGTTGAAGGGAATGCCCCTGTAAAATGAGTTAAGAAAACCCTTGCATGGGAAATGATATAAAAAGCCAGCCTGGGCAAAATAAAGCGTTGATTTACTCCCAGAACTGTGTGTCGTCCAGTTACTGGGGGGGTAACAGGTTGCCTTGGATAAGTCAGTACTTCCTCAGCTTCAAGGATTTCCCAGCGGACTTTGGAGCTCCGCAACACTGTTGGCAGCGGTGGGATGTCTCCTGCAGTCCGGGCCATCCAAACCACCACCAGGATTCAAGATCTGGGCAGCCGTCGAGGAGCAATACGGGGACCAGCCAGCATGAGAGCGGAGTTCGGGAGGAGGCTGCAAGGCATGCGGAAGCAACATCGGGGACCAGCGACAGAGCGCACCATGCTCGGCTGGGGGGATGTGATCCGCTGGCAACACTGGTTGGCAGCGGTGGGATTAAAGCCTTGCAGCAAGAGGAAGCAGCGTTCATGCAAATTCGGCTACACGAATGGAAGTGTGAATGGAGACAAACTATGCTGGATTAAAACGAGCGACGTTAAAGGATTTGCTGGAAGCAAGAGGGAAGAGCGCCAGCACTAAAACCAAAGCAGAGCTGATTGCAGAACTGACCGAGGGATATCGGGCACACAGTATGGCTACAGAAGCCATGGAGACCGAGTTTAACCAAGAAGTGAAACGCAGGCTAACGTTTTATGGAGAAAACCCCTCCACCGAGCTGGTACAGGCAACGTTAGCCCAAGTGGATGCCTTTATCACGGCGAGAGAAGAAAGGGAGACCCAACTCCGGCTGGCGGAACAGCATGCCTCTGAGAGACTGCTAACGACTACACCGGCACCAGAGACAAAACTAAAAGTACCCCATGATGCCTTTAAAAAGTTTATGGAAGCAGAGGAAGAGATCGATAGCTTCCTGCAAGATTTTGAACGGCAATGCAAGCTGTACCAGGTACCCCAGACAGACTGGGTACGGATCTTAGCTGGTAAGCTGTCAGGCCGTGCAGCAGAAGCCTACAGAGCCATGCCAGAGGGGGAAATCGCAAGCTATAGCCGGGTAAAGGAAGTTATTTTGGCAAGGTATGCCATCACCCCAGAAGCATACAGGAGACGCTTCCGGGACACAAAGAAACAGGAGAAGGACTCCCACACCGAATGGGCTTGCCGAATGCAGAGGGCAGCCCTAGCTTGGCTGCAAGCCAGTCAGGCAACCACAGCAGATGCGATCACCCAGCTGATTTTACTGGAGCAATTCTTTAATGGACTAAACCCAGAGGTACAGGAGTGGGTAAGGGATCGCAAACCTACCACTCTCTCGGAAGCGGCCAGGCAAGCTGATGAATATCAAGATGCCCGCCGGCCATCACAGACTAGCTTCCGACCAAGCACCAGACCACTGAACCATAACCCAGGGCCCCCAGCTACACAACGACCCGGGCTAATCCCTAACTCCCCTGCAAATCGATACCTCGGGCGCAAGGGAGTGCAGTGCTATTCATGCAAGCAATTTGGGCACTATCAGAGAGACTGCACTCAGAACCAGGACCAAGCTGCATGGATTCGACCAGGGCCACCCCCTCCAGCACGGGCTGCCGCTCATTGCTATCACACGGAAGCGGCCCCGGTCAACCGAGGAGCAGGAGAATTGGAGGAACACTGGAGTATCCTACACGAGGCTGACCCAGTACAGGCTGCTACCGACAACAGGCAACACCATCGCCAGTCAGTACAGCTGAACGGGAAGACTGCTCAAGGTCTACGAGATTCCGGCGCCACCCTCACACTGGTCAAACGTCACCTGGTTCCAGAGGCCGACCACACCGGGAGTTCCGTAGTTTTGCTGGTTGCAGGGGGAGCAGTACACAGGCTACCCACGGCAAGAGTACACCTGAACTGGGGTGCCGGCTCCGGATTAATTAAGGTGGGGTTGATCCAGGAACTTCCCGCTGATGTCCTGCTGGGGAACGATCTTGGCCAGTTGACTTCTGCTTTTGCATCAGCCCCGGTTACCAACGAGATCTACCCCGTTACCACCCGGTCCCAGGCCCCCACCACGGAAAACAGCGCATCCTCTGAGGCTCGGATGCTTCAATGTTTGGATTGGGCGCGGTATTGAGCCAGGTTGGAGCAGATGGCGGAGAACACCCCGTAGTTTACTTGAGCAGGAAGCTTCTCCCCAGGGAAGTGAGCTACGCCGCCATAGAAAAAGAATGCCTGGCTGTGGTGTGGGCCCTAAAGAAGCTTCAGCCCTACTTGTACGGACAACAGTTCACCCTACTCACAGACCACAACCCGTTGGTATGGCTAAATCGAGTGGCAGGGGACAATGCCCGGTTGTTGCACTGGAGTCTGGCGTTACAACCGTATGACTTTACTATCCACTACCGCCCCGGGAAACAGAACGGCAATGCTGACTGATTATCGCGGCAAACTGAACTGGAAAAGTGATCCGTGAGTACTCCCCGGACATCCCCAAGCCGATCCGTTAAGGATCAGACTGTGTATGCCGGCTTGTGGGTAAGGGGGAGCAGTGTAGCAAAATGCTGAAACTGAGAATATGGTTTGGATCACTTCAGAGGTGACAGCAAAGATTCATTCCAGGAAATGTAGAGACAGAATGTCTACTGATGTCTGAATAAGTAAATTGGGTTAATTGGGGGTCTGAGGTAGCGTTCCATTCATCTATTGTCAGTATGTTAATGACCATCTATTATCTGCTACGGGATGTAATTACACTCCTAGTAATGTGTCTGGCACGGTTTCATTGTTATGGGTAAATATGCAGAGACCAACGTCTCACACATCCCAGGTAATTAAATCACTGTCATCTGTTAATTGTTGAAGGGAATGCCCCTGTAAAATGAGTTAAGAAAACCCTTGCATGGAAAATGATATAAAAAGCCAGCCTGGGCAAAATAAAGCGTTGATTTACTCCCAGAACTGTGTGTCGTCCAGTTACTGGGGGGGTAACAGGTTGCCTTGGATAAGTCAGTACTTCCTCAGCTTCAAGGATTTCCCAGCGGACTTTGGAGCTCCGCAACAGATGGGAATGTGCAAATAAGCATCTTTGATGTCGATCGAGGCTAACCATTCCTCCCCTTGTAGGGCAGTGGCCACCGACCGGATCGACTCCATCCGGAAAGTCCTGATATGTAGGAATTTGTTTAGCCCTTTTAGATTTAATATGGGCCTCACGTCCCCGTTTGGCTTCGGGACTGTAAAGAGGTTTGAGTAAAACCCGAACCCCCATTCTTCCAGGGGAACCTCTATAATTACTGCTTGGAGCAATAATTGTTCTAGTGCCAACAGGAGGGATCCTCTCTTCTGGGGATCCCTTGGCACGTTTGACCTTATAAAGTGGGAAGGAGGGGAGTCTTTTAACTCCAATTTGTATCCCAGATTTACTGCGGAGAGCACCCATCTGTCTCTGATCGTGTCCCGCCAGGTCTCTGCGAACAACTGAAGTCTTCCCCCCACCCGATTGAGTGGGGGCAACCCTTCATGCATTTGACTTTGGGGGAGGTTTTGTACCTCTCCTGCTCCAGGGCTTCTTGTTACCCTGCAATTGTCCCTGATTTTTAACTCCGGGATTTGACCGAGGAGGCCGTCGGAACTGTTTCATAGCCGATGTCCTAGGGACTGGAGAAGCAGGCCTCTTAAAAGAGGGACCTCTAACTCTGTTTTTAACCGGCAAAAGTGTACTTTTACCGCTGGAAATTCTCTGGATATATTTGTCCAGGTCTTCCCCGAATAAGCGTTCACCATGAAATGGGAAGCTGACCAGCAATTTTTTACAGGGAGCTTCAGCAGACCAGTTTTTGAGCCATAAAAGCCTGCGCATATGTACTACAGACAGCGTAAGGCGGGAGGCCTGATGGATTGAATCCTTTATAGCGTCCACCGCAAAGCATAAGGCTCTAGGTAGATCAGCTAGGGCAAGAGCCTGCTGATCTGGCAAGTCCCTTAAGACCTGTTTCAACTGATCCTTCACTGCTTGGCAGACCCCAATAGCTGCCACTGCTGGTTGTGTCACCAATCCTGCTGTAGAAAAAGCAGATTTTAATAAGGACTCTAATTTTTTATCTATTGGGTCCTTGAACATTTGGACATTATCCACTGGACATGTCAGTGATTTATTCACACAAGAGATGGCTGCGTCCACTGTAGGGACCCTCCATTTTTTGATGAACTTATCCTCCATGGGATAGACCACTTGAAATCTCTTGGGAGGAGTAAATATTTTATCAGGATGCTCCCAATCCTGGTAAATGAGCCCTTCCAGTAAAGGATGGATCGGAAAGGAACAAACAGTCTGGGGAGCTTTTAGCGACCCCAACGAGGAGACAGAAGTGGATGATGGCTCCGCAAGGGGCATTTTAAATGCTGATCGGACCATATTAGTCAGGGACTGAACCCATAACCTTTCGGCATGTGATGCTGAGAATGGCTCTTCCACTGTTGATTCCTCTACAACAGAATCAACCTCATCCTGATCCCCTTCAGGCAGGTCGATCCCTGTATGGGACTGTTGCTCTGCTAACAGGCACTCTGAGGGAGGAGACGGAGATCGAGCGCTTTTTTCCTGTGACAGGGAAGCAGCGATCAATGCTGACAATCTCTCTTCCAGCCCTCCCAGAGCTGAGGAAAAAACCTCCTCTGTTACATACACAGGAGCAGGTGAACTGAGGACAGCCACAGTACCAGGTACTCCTGAGGGTGCTCTACGGTCACTAACCTCTGATTCTTCAGGGGAGACTGGTGCAGCCGAAGCATGCCCAAGATCCTCAGAGCCCGATGGAGACCCCCTATGCTTCCTGGAATGTTTAGTCCCGGAGTTTTTTGACGGCATTATTCCTAAGCCCAAAGCTGAGGTATTCCAGCCGAAATACACCACTTACTGACAATAGTCTAGCACAAATGCTGCTATAAAACCAGTTGGTGTCTACTAATGTGCCTTTCTATGGGGATGCCTGCATCAACCGCTTGCTGTATGCCTTTTTTAAATGTTGCCAGCTCTGTCTCTGCACTCCATAGCCAGCTCACAACACATAATTGTGGTTTTTAACATGCTGGGACGCCCGCACATGCGCAGAAGCGCTGCGGCGCGCACAGAGCGTCATCCCCCAAGCTCCGCCCCCTTTCCCGCCTCACCTCTATATATAGAGGCGCGTGCACGCGCACGCGCGCGGCCACGTGCGCCTTCGGCGCTAATTTTGAAAAGGAAACCAGGGACAAGAGCCAGGGCCCCTTTTGCCGCAGGCCGGGGGGTGGACGAGCATTGCAACATGGCAGAGGAAGCAGTTTCCCACAAGAGAACTCACCATCTGCCTGGACTTGCTCTGATAAAAAGAAACTAGTCCACATGACAAGAAACGTTCCACAGCGGCCTCTAGTGGATTAACACAGGTACCGCAGTCTAATATATTAAATATATATATATATATTTTTTTTATTTTTTTTTTTCTTGACCACTATTAAAATTATTACATTTTTTTGTAGTTACAGGCATGCACAGATATTAGCGAGAATACCGTTAGGTAACAGACAGACAGACAAATTAGGCTTGGGGGTCCCCCAATAGAACCAAGTTCCTGGGGGCCCCCACTTACCTGTTCCCCGCCGCAGGACTTTGTTTGGTCCACAGAAGCCCAAACTTCACCTATCACGGCAGGCATTGTAATTAAACCTTCAGGGACCGGGTTCCCAAGGATTCCACTCCCCTGGACCTGTATAGCACCCTGCACAGAAAACATCATGGTCATGGGTATGACCAGAGCTCTGGATCCCAGGGTCCAGCTCTCCTAAGAGAAGCATTACAGGCAAAACCTTGCTCTTCTCTGCAAGGCCCGGGTACCGACCGTTTAGCTATGAAGCTTTTTTGGTCGGATCCGGAATAGCTTACTGAGGCCCAAAAGAACCTGTACGCAAGCTCAGTGAAAAACACATGTTTCTTCTTGGCCAACACCTTAGACACTGGCAAAAAACTGAGGTGCTCCCGGATGGGAGGGGCTTATATAGGGGAGGGTACTTCCGGTTTTGGAAGTTGCCAGCACCTGAAGGTATCTATATAACCCATTAGTAATGACTATGTCGCTCTGTGTCCCGTGATGTACGAGAAAGAAAATGAATCAGTCTTGGATCACCACCAGCTACCAGACACCTGAAGCGGATATAACGGAATAATTTATAATGTCACATCCCTTCAAGACTGCCTATGCTGAGTGACTGTCCTGTTATGTTCACTGACTATCCTCTTCCTCCTCCTCAATGATCCATGCCACCACACCAGTGCCTAAGGCACAATTTTTCAGCCCCTGTATAACAGGGGCGTGTAATTACAATTTTTTTAAAAGATGCTTCGCAACAGGTGTGACTGCTGTGCTCCAAGTACAGTATCTGTGAGGGGTTGCAGTGTTGTGGCACCAGCACCAGTGCCTAAGGCACAATTTTTCAGCCCCTGTTGGGGCGTGTAATTACAATTTTTAGGCAATGCTTTGCAACAGGTCTCATTGCTGTGCTCAGAGTACAGTATCTGTGAGGGGTTGCAGTGTTGTGGCACCAGTGCCTAAGGCACAATTTTTCAGCCCCTGTATAACAGGGGCGTGTAATTACAATTTTTTAAAAAGATGCTTCGCAACAGGTGTGACTGCTGTGCTCCAAGTACAGTATCTGTGAGGGGTTGCAGTGTTGTGGCACCAGCACCAATGCCTAAGGCACAATTTTTCAGCCCCTGTTTAACAGGGGCGTGTAATTACAAATCTTGATCTAATAGTTCACAGCAGGGCCCATTCCTGCACCCACCAAGAGTAACTATGAGGGCCTACAGTCTTGTGGCAACACCGTCCACCACCAACACAACCACCAAAGGCCCAATTTTTCTGCCCTGTTCAACAGGTGCATGCAATTACAAATCTTGATCTAATAACTCACAGCAGGGCCCATTCCTGCACCCACCAAGAGTAACTGTGAGGGCTTACAGTCTTGTGGCAACACCGTCCACCACCACCACCACCACCAAAGGCCCAATTTTTCTGCCCTGTTCAACAGGTGCATGCAATTACAAATCTTGATCTAATAACTCACAGCAGGGCCCATTCCTGCACCCACCAAGAGTAACTGTGAGGGCTTACAGTCTTGTGGCAACACCGTCCACCACCACCACCACCACCACCAAAGGCCCAATTTTTCTGCCCGGTTCAACAGGTGCATGCAAGTACAAATCTTGATCTATTAACTCACAGCAGGGCCCATTCCTGTGCCCACCAGTCTTGTGGCTACACCAACATCTAATAGGGCAAATTTCTGCAGAGTATATACGGCAGGCCCCTACTTTCAAACATCCAACTTACAAACGACTCCTACTTGCAAACGGCAAGAGAAAACAGGAAGTGAGAGGAAATCTACCCCTAGGAAGGGAAATTCTATCCTGTTAGATTTAATTTGGGAAAAAGGTATCTCCTCTCTACTGATGCTTTATCACCAATCCTTGTTTCAATTAAAACCCCACTTTTCCAAAAACATTTGTCATTGGGACGGAAAGTGAGGTGACATGTTCTGAACAGATGTGCAAAGACAGCAAATGTTACAGGGGTGATAACCCCTCCCTATGTTCTCCAAAAAGCTTAAAAATAGATTTTTTTGGGATGGAGCTACACTTCATAATGTACCTGTTCAGATTCTACTTAAGAACAAACCTACAGTCCGTGTCTTGTTTGCACCACCTATATACTGCTGTTCAGAGTATATAGGGTTGTAGGTACAGGGTTTTATTTTGGGTGCGGGGTCCCCCTTAATATCCATACAAGACCCAAAGGGGCTGGGGTGGGGGGGGGGTGATGGGGTAGCCATGCCATTTTTCTCAAGGATTTTCAGCCATATGGCGGCCAGGACAAGACATGACATTAAAGCCGCAAGTGGTTTTAAATGGCTTCTTTTTTTCCTTTACAAATGTCATTTTGTGCAAGGACAGTTCTAAACACGGGAAACACGTGCCACTTCACAGGCATACTTTAGACACCCCCCAGGTACCATATTTAAAGGAAAATTTCACTTTTTTTTTTTCACTTTATGCATCATTAAAATGACTGCTCCCGAAAAAACGTTAGTTTTTAAAATTTCTTTTTGCATTGATATATGTCCCCTGGGGCAGGACCCGGGTCCCCAAACCTGTTTTATGACATTAACATGCATATTGGCCGTTGTAATTAGCAATTTTGATTTCGAACGTTCGCGTCCATTATAACGAATAGGGTTCGAAAATTTGTGCGAACTTTCGGTCCGTTCGAAGGTTCTGGTGCGAACCGAACCCGGGGGTGTTCGGCTCATCCCTAGTCATCACTGTCATCAGCTCTGGGGCGCCGCCACCCGTGATCGTTCAGAGGAGAGGCAGACTGTTGTTCTGTCAAACAGGAAGAGAGATCTTGTGTTCCTGCTAATCAGGAACACAGATGTCTCTCTTCCTCCAATCAGTCCACCACCCCCACACAGTTAGAAATCACTCCCTAGGAGCACACCTAACTCTTTGACCACCTCTGATGTTAACCCCTTCCCTGCCAGTGTCATTTATACAGTGACAGTTCATTATTTTTAGCACTGATCACTGTATTGGTGTCACTAGTCGCCAAAAAGTGTCACTTAGTGTCAGATTTGTCCATCGCAATGTCACAGTCCCAGTAAAAATCAGTGATTGACGCCATTACTAGTAAAAACAATAAATAAAATTAAAAATCCATAAAAATATCCCCATATTTTGTAGACGCTATAACTTTTGCGCAAACCATTCAATATACGCTTATTGTGATTTTTTTTTACCAAAAATATGTGGGAGAATACATTTTGGCCTAAACTAATGAAGAAATTTGAAGTTTTACATTTTTTTATTGGATGTGTTTTATAGCAGAAAGTAAAAAATAATGTTTTTTTTTTTGTTTTTTTTTAAATGTCAGTCTTTTTTTGTTCATAGCGCAAATAAGAAAAACCGCTGAGGTGATCAAATACCATCAAAAGAAAGCTCTTTTTTGTGGGGAAAAAAAGGACATACGTTTTGTTTGGGCACAACATCGCACGACCACGCAGTTGTCAGTTAAAGCAACGCAGTGCCGCATCGCAAAAAATGGCCTGGTCAGGAAGGGGGTAAAACCTTCCGGAGCTGAAGTTGTTAAAATTGTTAAAGTTGCTGTAGTTAATATTTACTTTGTAACTTAATTCTGAATAAAACGCTTAACAGTGTAATTTCATGAGATAATTTATGAGGGTGTGTTTAAGGGCGGGGCAGGGTAAGGGTTGGGTGGGGAAAATGGTGGCGAGTAACTCTTAAGACCTGGCTAGTAGCTCAGGACTTTGAGCCCTGGTATAGTTCATTTCAGAGTAACATGATATCAGTGTAACAACTGTATGCTTCCGGTAACTGGGTGTAGTTGTTGCACCGATGTCATGTCACTCTATTTTAATATTCATGAATAAAAATATTATGTTATATAATTTTGTCTGGTCTCCCATGCTGAGCATTTAAAGAGGAAGTAAACTTCCTCTGCAGACATATACCTATAGGTAAGCCTATAATAAGGCTTACCTATAGGTAGTGTAAATATCTCTCAAATGTGTACAGTTTAGGGGATATTTACATTGCATGCAGCCAGTGACATCACTGCGCTCTGAAGGAACGTCCCTGAGTGCCGTTCCTTCCGAGCTCCGTGCTGTGACCTGTGGCTCAAGCACGCATGCGGGGGAGTGATGTCATCGCGGCTCCAGCCAATCACTGTGCCAAAGCACGTGAATCCAGAAGAAACTCCGGGAAAGATGTTTGCCGTGTCAGCGGTGTGTGGGCGCAATTGCAACAGCTTAGTTCTAACATATGTATTTCATAATAAACTAGTATGTGATGCATTATGCCTTTTCTTTAATGTTCAGTTATTTAGGCAGGACTTGGTTTTTCCAGACCTGCACTTTTTAGCATTCTCTGTTTCGGATGTGGCTTTATTAGTCAAAATTCAATTTCTATGAAAAAAAAATACTGTTATAGAGTATGGAAAAAAAATGTAAAAAAGAAAGAGAAGGGTGCACCGACCTTGTGCATTACCAATGGCTAGGTTTATTAAAATAGACTAAAAGATCATGAATACTCACAAATAGGGATGAGCTCGGTGTTCGAGTCGAACATACGTTCGACTCGAACATCGGCTGTTTGATCGTTCGACGAAGATCGAACGATTTGGGCCGTTCGCTCCAAATTCGAGTGACGCGAACGGCCCACAATGCACTACGCCATCGCAGTGCAATCCAGGCACTGCGATTGGCCAAGCATGCACTGTGACCCCGCATGCTTGGCCAATCACAGCGCCGGCAGCGAGGAGAGCCATAATTGGCCACAGGCAGGATGCCTGTGGCCAATTATAGCTCAGGGGGATTTAGTACACACCCCACACTATAAAAGGCCGCCAGCGCGGCGGCCTTGTGTAGTGTGTTCCAGTTCAGGGAGAGAGAAGGATAGGCAGGGACAGTGTCAGTGCTATTTGTTCATTTAACTTGTGTGCAGGGAGAGAGAAGGATAGGCAGGGACAGTGTCAGTGATATTCTTTGCTAAACCTTGTGTGCAGGGAGAGAGAAGGATAGGCAGGGGCAGTGTCAGTGATATTCTTTGCTAAACCTTGAGTGCAGGGAGAGAGAAGGATAGGCAGGGGACAGTGTCAGTGTCATTTTTGCTAAGCCTCCTGCACAGTATACACCTGAAGCTAGCCCTTATTGCTGTGTTTCCCTGTTGTGCAACACAGGCAGGCATCTGCAGCACTTACAGCGGGCTTAGTGTGCTTCCTGCAAAATATACACCTGAAGCTAGCCCTTATTGCTCGTGTTTTTTTTCTTTTGTGTTACACTAACAGGCATCTGCAGCACTTCCAGCGGGCGTAGTGTGCTTCCTGCAAAATATACACCTGAAGCTAGCCCTTATTGCTGTGTTTTCCTGTTGTGTAACACAGGCAGGCATCTGCAGCACTTACAGCGGGCGTAGTGTGCCTCCTGCACATTATACACCTGAAGCTAGCCCTTATTGCTGGTTTTTCCATCTCCCTGCAGGCCATTAGAATGTCTGGAAGGCAAACAAGGAGAGGCAGACAGTCAGAAGCCAATAAAAGAGGGCAAGCAGGCTCTGTGTCTAGAGACAACAGTGCTGGTCGTGGACGCGATGCATCGTCATCAGCACGTGGCCATGGGACACGCTTGTCCTTATTTTCAGCAGCTGGACGTGTTGAGCCGCATAATGCCGAAGACTTGGTAGAGTGGATGACCAAGCTCTCCTCATCCTCCTCATCCTCTCTCACCCAGGCTCAGGGTACTGGCAAAGCAGCTGCCAAAGCGTCCACTTCCCTCGTATCAATGTCATCATCAGTCACTCCTTCCCTAGACCCACTGTGTCCTCCTGAGGAGTCCCCCGAACTGTTTGAGCACAGTGTTGGGTACATGATCCAAGAGGATTGCCAGCGTTTCGAAGGGTCTGATTATGATACCCAGCTAGAGGAAGGCAGTAGCGTGAGAGCAGAGAGAGGGGATGCTCAAGAAGTACAGCAATCTGGCAGTCATGTTTCAGCAGCTGCAGCATACTGCCAGATTGGCTCCAGTGATGAGGAGGGAGGGGATGATGAGGTCACTGACTCCACGTGGGTGCCTAATAGGAGAGAGGAGGAGGAGGAGCGGTTCTTGGGCACATCTCCAACGAGGCAGGATGCCCTCGGGGGGCCAGCGTAAGGGCAGCACACCGACTGAATCACACCACAGAGCTCCGCCTGTGCAGGGCTCTGCCTCTGCCCGTTATTCCAAAAGTTCTTTGGTGTGGGCCTTTTTTGAGTCGAGTGCATCAGATCGCACCGCTGCTGTTTGCAACATATGTCTGAAGCGTATCTCGCATGGCCAAAACATCAGCCGCTTGGGCACCACATGCTTGACCAGACATATGTTGACCTGCCATGCAGCTCGTTGGCAAACGTATCTTAAAGACCCACACCAAAGAACAAAGCGGACCTCTCCTTGCTCCTCATCAGCTGGGATCTCCAACCCCACTGTACCTTCAGTTCTCTCTGAAACCTGCACTGAGAGGAATGAAGGTGTAGAATTAGGTGTGTCACAGCCAAGTACTTGCTGGGCACTCTGCTAGCAGTACACAGACGTCCGATTCTAGCAGGCAAATTTACCTGCCCCAGCTGCTGGACCGTTGAAAGAAGTTCACTCCCAGCCATCCACATGCCCAGCGGTTGAATGCTAGCTTGGCTAAATTGCTAGCAATTCAACTGCTGCCTTTTCAGTTGGTAGACTCGGCCCCCTTCCGTGAGTTTGTGCAATGTGCGGTTCCTCAGTGGCAGGTTCCCAAACGCCACTTTTTCTCACGGAAGGCGATTCCGGCTCTCTACCGGCATGTGGAAGGCAATGTCCATGCCTCGCTGGACAGGGCGGTCAGCGGTAAGGTGCATATTACCGCTGACTCATGGTCCAGCAGGCATGGACAGGGACGTTACCTTTCTTTCACGGCCCATTGGGTCACTCTTTTGGCAGCTGGGAAGGATGCAGGACAAGGTGCAGTAGTGTTGGAGGTTGTTCCGCCGCCACGCCTCCAAAATGCTACTACTGGTTGTTGTGACACACCTCTCTCCTCCACCCCCTCCTCTTCTTCTTCCTCCATGGCCTCTTCCTGTGCTTTGTCCTCGAAACCAGCGGTGCTCCGTAGGCATTCAAGGGGCTACGCAAGTACGCAGGCAAAAAGATGCCATGCTGTGCTTGCGCTGGTGTGTTTGGGGGACAGGAGCCACACTGGGGCAGAGGTTCTGTCTGCTCTGCAGGGGCAGGCCGAGAGGTGGTTGACTCCAAGCCAGCTTAAGCCAGGAATGGTGGCTTGCGACAATGGCACCAACCTCCTCTCCGCCCTCCGACAGGGACAACTGACCCATGTGCTCTGTGTGGCTCACGTCCTTAACCTGGTGGTGCAACGGTTCTTGGGCAGGTACCCGGGCTTACAGGATGTCCTGAGGCAGGCCAGGAAAGTCTGTGTGCATTTCCGCAGATCATATAATGCCAGTGCTCGGCTGGCTGAGCTGCAAAAGGAGTTGAACCTGCCCAAGAACCGCCTTATATGTGACATGCCCACCAGGTGGAACTCAACGTTGGCCATGCTGCAGCAGCTGCACACGCAGCAGAGGGCCATCAATGAGTACCTGTGCGACTACGGCACCAGGACAGGGTCAGGGGAGCTTGGGTTTTTTTCACCACGCCAGTGGGGCATGATCAGGGATGCATGCACTGTCCTGGAACCATTTGAGGAGGCCACGCGGATGGTGAGCAGTGACAGTGCATGCATCAGTGACACTGTACCTCTTGTCCACCTGTTGGAGCAAACGCTGCGTGGAATAATGGACAGGGCACTTGAGGCAGAACAGAGGCAGGAAGAGGAGGACTTCCTTGCCTTTCAAGGCCCCCTTTACCCAGACAGTGTTCCTTCTGTCCCACACATCACACAGGAGGAGGAGGAGGATTGTGTCAGCATGGAGGTGGAGCATGGCACTCAGCATCAACAGCAGCAGTCTTTTAGGGATGATTTACAGTCCCAACAAACCCGTGGACTTGTACGTGGCTGGGAGGAGGTGGCTGCGGATCATGTCGTCCTTAGTGACCCAGAGGACTCCGGACCGAATGCCTCAGCTAACCTACGCTGCAAGGCCTCCCTGATCCTGCAAAGTCTGTGGAAGGATCCTCGTATTCTTTGGATCAAGGAGAGGGACCATTACTGGCTGGCCACTCTCCTTGATCCACGGTACAAGGGTAAGGTTGCGGACCTTATCTTGCCGTCGCAGAGGGAGCAGAGGATGAGACATCTCCGGGAGGCCTTGCAGAAAGGTCTGTGCAACGCGTTCCCAGAGACTGGGAGGTTACAAACGCCTGGTCCTGGACAACGAGTTGCTGAGGCTTCGGTCAGTATCAGAAGGAGCGGTGGAGAAGGTGGCCTTCTGACCGATGCGTTCAGACAATTTTTTAGTCCGCAGCCTCAAGGTATGATCGGTTCCAGCAACCGTCGCCAGCGTCTGATATACATGGTGCAGGAATACCTAGGGGCAAGGTCAGACTTGGACACCTTTCCCACCGAAAATCCTCTGGCTTACTGGGTGTTGAGGATGGATCACTGGCCAGAGCTTGCACAGTATGCAATTGAGCTACTGGCCTGTCCTGCATCCAGCGTTCTTTCGGAACGCACATTCAGTGCTGCTCGAGGCTTTGTCACGGATCACAGGGTGCGCCTGTCCACCGACTCGATTGATCGACTGACCTTCATAAAGATGAACCAGTCTTGGATCACCACCAGCTACCAAGCACCTGAAGCTGATATAACAGAATCATTTATTTTCAAATGTCACATCCCTTCAAGACTGATGCTGAGTGACTGTCCTGTTATGTTGACTGACTATCCTCCTCCTCCTCAATGATCCGATTCTTGATGATAGCTTGGAAGAACTTTTTTGTTTCTGGGTGCCGCCACCAGTGGCTAAGGCCCAATTTTTCAGCCCCTGTTTAACAGGGGCATGTAATTACAATTTTTGATGCAATGCTTTGCAGCAGGGCTCATTCCTGTTCTCCAACTAGAGTATCTGGGAGAGGTTGCAGTGTCGTGGCACCAGCACCAGTGCATAAGGCCCAATTTTTCTGCCCCTGTTTAACATGGGCGTGTAATTAAAATTTTTGATGCAATAATTTGCAACAGGGCTCATTGCTGTGCTCCAAGTACAGTATCTGTGAGGGGTTGCAGTGTTGTGGCACCAGTGCCTAAGGCCCAATTTTTCTTCCCATGTTTAACAGGGGCATGTAATTACAATTCTTGATCTAATAATTCACAGCAGGGCCCATTCATGCTCCCACCAAGAGTAACTGTGAGGGCTTACAGTGTTGTGACAACACCATCACCACCACCAAAAGCCCAATTTTTCAGCCCCTGTTCAACAGGGCCATGCAATTACAATTCTTGATCTAATAATTCACAGCATGGCCCATTTATGCGCCCACCAAGAGTAACTGTGAGGGCTTACAGTGTTGTGGCACCAGCACCACCACCAAAGGCCCAATTTTTCCTACCACTGTTCAACAATGGCATGTAAATACAATTCCTGATATAATAGTTCACAGCAGGGTGTTCCAGCGCCCACCAAGAATAACTGTGAGGGCTCACAGTGTTGTGGCAACACCAACATGTAAGGGGCAACTTTCAGCAGAGTATATACGGCAGGCCCCTACTTTCAAACATCCAACTTACAAACGACTCCTACTTACAAACGGAAGGAGACAACAGGAAGCGAGAGGAAATCTACCCCTAGGAAGGCAAATTCTCTCCTGTAAGAGTTAATATGGGAAAAGGGTGTCTCCTCTCTACTGATGCTTTATCACCAATCCTTGTTTCAATAAAAACCCCACTTTTCAAAAACATTTGTCATTGGGACGGAAAGTGAGGTAAAATGTTCTGAACAAGGGGCACAGACAGCAAAACAAATGTTACAGGGGTGATAACCCTTCCCTATGTTTTCCAAAAAGCTTAAAAATATGCCACTTCACAGGCATACTTTAGACACCCCCCAGGTACGATATTTAAAGGAATATTTCACTTTTTTTTTCACTTTATGCATCATTAAAATGACTGCTCCCGAAAAACTGATGTTTTTAAAACTTCGTTTTGCATTGATACATGTCCCCTGGGGGAGAACCCGGGTCCCCAATCCCTTTTTAGGACAATAACATGCATATTAGTCGTTATAATTAACACTTTAGATTTCGAACGTTCGCATCCATTGTATTTAATAGGGTTCTAACGTTCGCGCAAACTTTCGGTCCGTTCTAAGGTTCTGGTGCGAACCGAACCGGGGGGGTGTTCGGCTCATCCCTACGTCACAAAGCAAGTACAAAATTGAGCACAAACACTGTTCCATGGAATGGATAAACGCCTTCAGCAGGCCTCCTACTGGAACAAGACAATCAGAAAGTCAGACGACATGTAGTACAGCTACGGTTGTGTATTCATGATCTTTTAGTCTATTTTAATAAACCTAGCCATTGGTAATGCACTAGGTCGGTGCACCCTTCTCTTTCTTTTTTACATTTTAGTCCTAAGAATACCAATTATTCTGAGAAGGGCAGCAAGATCCCTGGTCATTCCCTTTCCAACAGAAGACTCTGGTTGTGCCACTAAAGAGATCAAGCTTCCAAGCGCAGGAGAATTTTTTTGTGTTTCTGTGAACTTTCTATAGAGTATGGAACAGCCTTTTTTAACTGGGGTGCCCAGGCACCCTGGGGTGCCTTGAGGTTTCATCAGAGGTGCCTTGGCAAAATGCCTAAACATTTCTCAGAAAGCCAGTGTGCGGATGAAGCTTGCCTTTTAGTTACACAAAGCCACAGGTTTTCAGTGTGCACCATTACAACTTTCTAGCTGACTGTTTTCTAATGACCAATGGCATCATCAGTTGAAAAGGAGGATGTCAGTCGCCTACATTGCATCCTTATTTGACCCTCTCCTGCCCCTCTCCGTCAGCATTGGGGCACATTAGCTGAGTGATGGGGACAATTTGAGGTAGAAGAGAAACATTGGAATACTAGCCATTACCAGTTTTCAAAAGTGTATTTATTTTGGAAGAATAAATCACCTCTAAAGTTGGGTGTCCTATGTGTGGTTGTTGCTGCATTGTGTAAAGCTAATAGAATAGTTTTATACATTTTAGAATGGGGTGCCTCGAGACTGTCCATAATTTTTAAAGGGTGCCTTGAGACTGTCCATAATTTTTAAAGGGTGCCTCAAGACTGTCCATAATTTTTAAAGGGTGCCTTGAGACTGTCCATAATTTTTAAAGGGGCCTCAAGACTGAAAAAAAGGTTGAAAAACACCAGTATGGAAGACCTGAAAACCATTGCCAAATGTTTATTGCTGTCTGTATCCTTTCAGAGAACATCCACCTTCACTTGTTGTCAAAGTGAACATTGTCACTGGGACAGAAAGTGAAGGGAAATCCAAAATGATACAGTTGTCACCAGAAAAGGAGTGGTGGGGATATTTTCCAGAGCGGTCAATTGTTATGACAACTGGCAAAATGTGGATTCTCCTTACTTTTGGGGAGAATTCTTCCTCACTTCCGGTTGCCTTTTTCAGGTTTGGACAGGAAGAGAGGGTTTTAGATATCTATAAATATTACTGGGTCGTATATGCAACATGAGGCGAATGGCAGTTCCCAGAGCATGCTGTAAATGTATTGCTACTAATTAATTTAAAGTTTCGTTCTACTCAAAAAAGGGGATGACCCCAACTTTGTGCATACATTGAATAAACCTAATGATTCACTGAGATTACAAGGATGAGAACATTGTAAAATCGTACTGGAGATCTGCCCATCTCCGAACATCTATATAGACCCCGTAGTGGAAAATAGTCATTCATATTCTGAACGACTGTGTAATTGTTATTAGATTTAAATCTGGTTTTAATAGCCAGCAGCTAATGAAAGCATGATAAAATATTTGTCGTGTGGTTTGCAAGTCTTGACTTCGGGGCTAGATATATCACCCTCTAACTTGTAAAGTAAAAAAAAAAACCTAGCTTGGAAAGCTGTAATATAATATCACTGTTTTAACTTTATTAACATTATTAAGGCTCTGAGCGTGCAAGCACAACACACGGCTGTTATGTCAGAGTGAAATGTTTCTGCTCCGTGGGGGTAATTACAATGTGTCATAATTTAGAACACAGTCAAGGAAAGAGATGTCAACTGATACAAAGAGAGAGGCAAAGGACGCTGCTTGCTTTGAAATTACCTTCATTAGTTCAATTTGGGGCAGGAATGTATGTAAATAAACGACAGCAGCTGTTCTCTCTGCCATTTCTCAGGCCTGTGTAGGAATGCGGTACATAGAGAAACATAACTATCTTTAACATAATGCCGCCTCACCAATCTGGGCACCAATTAACTGCATGTCAAAATATTATGGAGCTGACCACACAGCTGGAGCGGAGGGACAGTGACATGACATTCTGGGCTAGAAGTTCTATTGTGAAAGTAGAATTCAATGCTAGAGGATCCAAAGGGTTGCAAAGTTAGGTAAGTAGGAATAGAGATTATTTTTGAAAAAGGTTGACCATTCTAAGGAGATCCTGGCAGACATTGCTTCTGACATAGTAGCATATAAATCTATGAAAAAGTGAGCTCTGCCTTATGCTGAACATAAGGCTATCAGAAAACATCCTAAAGAATTAAAGCCTAATAGCATGTGGCTTTCTTTTGACAACTGTAATCTTATGCCGCGTACACACGATCGGAAATTCCAACGGAATGTTGGCTCAAACTTGTGTTGCATACACACGGTCACACAAATCTTGTCGGAAATTACGAACGTCAAGAACGCGGTGACTTACAAGACGTGCGACGAGCCGAGATCAATGAAGTTCAATAGGCAGTTCGGCTCTTCTGCTTGATTCTGAGCATGCATTTTTTTTGTGCGTCGGAATTGCATTCAGTGATCGGAATTTCCAACAAGAACTTTTCTTGTCGGAAAATTTGAGAACCAGCTCTCAAATTTTTGTTGTCGAAAATTCCGACAGCAAATGTCCGATGGAGCCTACACATGGTCGGAATTTCCGACAAAAAGCTCACATCAAACATTTGTTGTCGGAATTTCCGATCGTGTGTACGCGGCATTAGAGCATGGCTTCCAAGTTGCAGTTGAGAACCTCAGCAAGAAAGAAAGAAAGGCACAAGCAGGTTATTTTCTGTGTTTATCAGAGGTCATCCATACACTTGCAGGGAGAATATGGTTCTTTTCTACAACTAAGTAACTTTATATCTCCCAAATACGTCTTATTAAACCAGTTAAATTTAATACCTTAACTCTGATATTATATCTTCTTGGAATTTCCCAGTTGTCTACCCTATTTTTGAGCAAAAAAGATATGAACCGACATCACCATAGTGGCGGGCCTCCATCCCGGAAAATACATGCGTATACAAAAAATTTTGGTCATGGGACTTTAAGTGAGGCCGGTCACTGAGTAAAATAAAGGTACAAACAGTATATAAAAATAAAAATCAATTTATTATGATAACAAAATGAACCAAAAATATTGTTCTTAGGGTATATGATACAGTCATAAAAACAAATTCCATACACAGCTACATACATAGAATTGATGAATAATTTCATATTCAATAAATACTTAATGGCATAATTAATCCGGTACATAAGTAGATCTGGGTAAAGAGTAAAACTGTTATGACGTAAATGAACTCTACGCGTTTCGAGGATCCATCCTCTCATCAGGAGTATAGTAGAAGGGTAGATTTATGAATTCCCCATTGCTGAGGAATAAAAGGAGTAAGTATCCTAAAACATTTGAGCAAGAGTGATCTCCATGGGGTTGTCTGAGGCCAGTGGAGACATGAAGATAGAAGTGCCAAACTCACGCTGATCAAACTGGAAAAAACAGGCACCTCTGTGTAGGATCAGAAAAGGGTGCTGGGAAAGAGGGTGTGAATGGATAAACAACCTTTTTAGAATACGATGTGCCTCCATCATTTGGTGTTCAGTTTCTCAACTTGCAGGATAAAGTTTTGGGAACTGTTTGAGATGCAATAGGAGCGTTAGGAAGTCATTGGAGGGCAAACTGATTGGTATGATGAGCCAAATCAAGGAAATTAGGCTCGGTAGCAGAGTTGAGATAGAAGCAGTCTACTAGCACTGGCTGTTTTTGTCATTATCCCACCTGCTGCCTTAAATCACCCATCTCCTGAAAGAGTAATCCTCAACATCTTAAATTTCAAATCTGCATTACCATTGCTTTCTCAACACAAAGCATACCTTATTCAGTTTTTATTTTTATACATGTTGTAGTTACAAGGGAGCTATGGTGGCTGCTACAGACTATTAGATGTTTCTTGTCACCATTGAGATTTTAGTTCTTCTAAAATCACCTATTTTTGCAAGTAAATATATTTTATATATGTGTTGCTTATTTTTCCTTGTAGAATAAAGCATTCTACAAACATTAAAGGGGTTGTAAAGGTTTGTGTTTTTTCACCTTAATGCATCCTATCCATTAATGTTAAAAAAACAGTTGGCAATGACGGCCCCCCCTAGCCCCCCGTTTTACTTACCTGAGCCCGTTCACCTGCTGTGCGCGTCCCCTGGTGTCCTCTTCTCCACGGAGTCTGGCCGTTTATTGGATAGATAGGATAGATTGATAGCAGCGCAGCCATTGGCTTACGCTGCTGTCAATCACATCCAATGACGCGGCCACCTGGGGGGCGGGACCGAGTAATGCACTCTGTGTCTATGGACGCAGCGTGTAAGACAGGGAGCGCGCCCGCAAGCTAACCCCCTCGGGATAGAGCTTCCCAAAGGGGGGTTAGCTATTGTGGGGAGGAGCCGAGACAGCTGCCGAGGGACCCCAGAACAGGAGGATCGGGGCCACTCTGTGCAAAACGAACTGCACAGTGGAGGTAAGTATAACATGTTTGTTATTTAAAAAAAAAAAAAAACAAGCCCATACAACCCCTTTAAGGCTTCTTTCACATGAGAAGTAGACTCTACTGCCCCTCTGAAAGTGATCAGAGGCAGTTTCGAGCCAGTTTACAGGCATTCAGGAAGTGATGCTGCCTCCTTGTAAATCCCTATTTTTTTATCCCAAGGGTGTGTAGCGGGTACTTACTTTCCCGGGTGCATTTTTTGAATCTAGCCGTGACATCAGTGCTATGTTCCCGGCGGTCCATGAGGTGGCGCTGCCGCCGTGGCCGGAGGGACGAATATCACTGTGTGTCGAGTCTCCTTTTTGTCCTCTTTCGGTAGCGGTATGGTGGGGCGGGGAACCCGCCGTGCTTGCTGGGAGAGGGGATAAAAGGGGCCGGCCATTTTGGTCACGGGGTCTTCGTCCCAAGCACCTTCAGCTTGCAGACGTGGGTTCGTGCTCGTCCTCTAGGAGGCCTCGGCCTAGAGGACCAACGGAGATCGTGTTCCACCCCAGGCACCTTCAGCCCTGGGGTGAGGTACTTGCAAGAAGGTCCGGAGCTCAGTGCCCAACACTGAGTTCCGCGAGGGAAGGGTCCTAAGGCACTTCGGGGATGGAGGCCTGAATCTGAGTAAGACGCAATGGACCGGGGAGAGCTCCTCACTCGAAGACCCGATGCAGCAGACTGCCGGTGACGGGTGAGTCTCTTGTCGGAGACCGTCCAGAAGGATCCCCTTCCTCTCGTGCGGAGACCATATCCCACTCTCCAGGAGGAGAGTGGAGGAGCGAATTTGTGTCTGGGCCTATTCACACTCACACCTCCTTTTCTGTCCTAACTATCAAGGAAGTCCCTGTATGGTGTGTTCTAATAAAGGAGTGTTGGACTTTAATGGTGTGAGGCTCACTTCCTGGCGGACGAAGTTCACGGTGACTCTTGGAGGGAGGATCCGGGTGCACGGCACAGACCCGAAGGTAAACAGGACATTGCTGATACTACAGGCATTCCCATGTGGTGGAGGCTAGGCGTAGCCCACCCGCTCTCTCTCTCTCTACCCTACCAGATACCCCTAGACGAGAGACAGTGCAAGCCGCACAGAGAGCGAAGAGGCAGGCGCTACACGTGGGGGCTCGGGTCCGGGATTGTGTTGTGCATCACAGTATTGAACAAGTCTGCTGGATGAGTTAACTGAATAGGCCAAAGTGCAGCCCTGCTCGAAGTCGTAGAATTGACCCTAGACAAGGGAAAGGCCCGCGCAGGAAGAGCGGTGAACGGGGGGAGGCCCAGCCGTGTGAGGTACTACACGTGGGGGCTTCTAATTGCACTGCGCCAACAGACACAACCCCCGCCGCTTAGTTCGTGGGTGTGGCTCATCCAAAGAAAGTGAAAAAGCCAGCGAACTGGAGCAAAGGGGAGGAGTCCAATACGTGAGAGGGCTACACGTGGGACATTGGCGCGAAAACTCTGCAGTGCGTGATGGATCAGCAACAAGTCACCAGGTTTGGACATACTTCATGGATTCCAGTTCACCCTGCTACTACCACGATGACTGCTGCTGCTCCGATAACGGATACCGGGATCCGGCTGAAGCCAAGGGGTCGATTCGCCCTGTATTCGTGCATGGACGTAGAGGCCCTGGGTGTAATTTGTCCCGGGTGCTTGGGACTAGTGTGCCACCTGAAGCCCTTCGGACAATGTGAAGCCTGTGGGGTATTCCTGTTCGAGGTGGATCCGGTAGTAGACAGGCCGAGAACCATCTACCCAGGCCGGGCTTTAGGTAACACTACTCGCAGAGGAGGAATTACTGTTGTAAAAGCCATCCCAGCGCGCACTGCAGCGACCGAGGAGGAGGTCGTTAAAACTCAACGGGAGAAATCCGAGGATGCTGACTCGGTCACCACTGTCTCACAGCGTCCGCCACTGAAGAAGAGAACCAGCATGGTGGCCCCGACCAGTGGTGGTGGCGGACCATCTCGCCAGCTTACGCCAGGCCTAGACGGAGCCGTCGACGAGTGTTCCGGACGTCCTGCTTCAAGTAAAGGCCGAGGTAAGCCGGGCAAAGAGACTTGGTGTAAGGGCGGAGATGCCGGGAAGGCATGGCCCAGTATGTCCGAGGGAGGTGTTAGCTCTGTCTCTACAACGGGCTACATACCCGCGGAGGAGTGTGATACTTCGGATCTGGAGTCGCTCTCTGATGTGGGAGATGACACAGCCATTGACGAACTGTTTGCAGAAAAGGGCTGGGACAAAGTGCCGCTAGCTTCGTTCCGAAGCCCTCGAGATTCACCCATGTCCACGGGGGAGAGTACACCCCGGGTGGAGGCACCAGCGCCTAGACAGGGGTCCTGTACCCAGCCCGCCTCTACATCTCCGGTGCCGCCTGCATCAGGGATCGGGGAGCAGAAGTTGATACTACGGGCACCTATGCCCCAACCAGAAGTGGTCAAGGCCCCTCGCCATCCGGACTCTATAGTTCTGCCCGGCGAAGGAGACTAAGCCACAATGCCTCCGCTGTCAAGGCTTCAGAGACTCTTCGGCCAGAAAGTTGCTGCTGATTATGGGTGGGAATATCCGTACCTTCCCAAGGAGTTACTCTACGAAGTGGAGGTGTACCGAGAGCGCTGGTATAATGACTTCGTGTGGACCCACCTTAAGGTCCCACACGCCCGCAGGTATTTGACATGCTCTCCAAAGACATCTCAGCGGTTCAAGGACTGCAAGGCAGAGTGGATGAGGGGAAGACACATCCATGCGGATAAAGTGTTGGTCCGACGCAAAGAAGGTGAGGATGTGGAGTACCATTTGGAGACCATGGATCGGCATCTAAAACCTATCGTTCTGCCGCATCCCCGCTTCTACCTCTGAGAGAAAAAAAAAAAAGACTCCATTTGTTTGCTTTTTGAAAGGACTTTGCACCCCTGAACTTTGCTGTTTGACTTTCTTGTTGGTGCCTTCATCAGTGCTTTTACCCCGCAAGAGGGGTGCTTGTGTCATTCCAAGGAAGAACTGTTCCAGTTGTTGTTCTTTCCTCTCCGGTGAGAAGTTGCAGACTTTGGGGTAGATAGGGCCCGGAATCGAGCAGCAAGAAAAGAAAGATGGTTCAACGGGTGCAGTTACCGTGAGGCTGTCACCAGGTGGCAGTCTTGTGCAACGTTACACATTGTACACGCTCACACTGGAGGAAAAGATATTTCTCTTCGGAGGAGTTTCTTTTCCTCTCACACGTACACATGTATTAGGGTTTTATTGTTTCTTTTCTCTTCCCTCTGCAGGAGAGTGTCCCGTCAAGATTATGGAACCTGGGGTGGTTCTTAGTTAGGATGGGAGGGAAAAGTATAATGTTTTTAATGTTGTCTTTCACTTCTCTTTTGTTGCAGGGGTTCAGACACAACTTCTCCATTAGGATAGTTTAGAAAAAAAAAAAATGTTTTGTTTTTTTAAATGGTTAGTTGGTTTCTGGATTGGATTATGTCAGCCGTTGAGGGCGTGATTCACTCCAGACACTGGGGTCCAGTGTCAAAAGACAGGGGGGAATGTGTAGCGGGTACTTACTTTCTCGGGTGCATTTTTTGAATCTAGCCGTGACATCAGTGCTATGTTCCCGGCGGTCCACGAGGTGGCGCTGCCGCCGTGGCCAGAGGGACGAATATCACTGTGTGTCGAGTCTCCTTTTTGTCCTCTTTCGGTAGCGGTATGGTGGGGCGGGGAACCCGCCGTGCTTGCTGGGAGAGGGGATAAAAGGGGCCGGCCATTTTGGTCACGGGGTCTTCGTCCCAAGCACCTTCAGCTTGCAGACGTGGGTTCGTGCTCGTCCTCTAGGAGGCCTCGGCCTAGAGGACCAACGGAGATCGTGTTCCACCCCAGGCACCTTCAGCCCTGGGGTGAGGTACTTGCAAGAAGGTCCGGAGCTCAGTGCCCAACACTGAGTTCCGCGAGGGAAGGGTCCTAAGGCACTTCGGGGATGGAGGCCTGAATCTGAGTAAGACGCAATGGACCGGGGAGAGCTCCTCACTCGAAGACCCGGTGCAGCAGACTGCCGGTGACGGGTGAGTCTCTTGTCGGAGACCGTCCAGAAGGATCCCCTTCCTCTCGTGCGGAGACCATATCCCACTCTCCAGGAGGAGAGTGGAGGAGCGAATTTGTGTCTGGGCCTATTCACACTCACACCTCCTTTTCTGTCCTAACTATCAAGGAAGTCCCTGTATGGTGTGTTCTAATAAAGGAGTGTTGGACTTTAATGGTGTGAGGCTCACTTCCTGGCGGACGAAGTTCACGGTGACTCTTGGAGGGAGGATCCGGGTGCACGGCACAGACCCGAAGGTAAACAGGACATTGCTGATACTACAGGCATTCCCATGTGGTGGAGGCTAGGCGTAGCCCACCCGCTCTCTCTCTCTCTCTACCCTACCAGATACCCCTAGACGAGAGACAGTGCGAGCCGCACAGAGAGAGAAGAGGGGCAGGCGCTACAGGTGATTTTAGGTTGAAAGATTGCACTGCAATCACATTCCAAATTCTTGGCACACTGTTGCACTGCAATCACATTCCAAATGCTTGGCACACTGTTGCAGCACAATCCCATTACTTCAGTGTGCAAACAGCACCTAGAGAAAACGAAGAGCCGTCGCACACAAGTGACATCACATCGGGTCACAGACAGGCGTGCTGTTATCTCCAGTGTGCCTTTCTTATGGACTTACCAAAATTCCTGATAGGAGACAGCAGAAACACAATCTAACCGAGGTAGCTGGTCAGTTTCTCACAACCACGTGTTGCAGGAAAGAAATTTGCTTGATTCCCCCGTCAACACAGACAGTGTTAACAGGTGAATCCCTCCTGCCGAGCCATAGTAGTCTACCTGCAGGGGAAGCCGTCCCCACCAAGAGAAGACAGTGATTATTGCTAGTGGCTATACCAGACACTAGCGAAAATCAGTTATAAAATCCAGCAGGCTGGTTATACCCAAGTTGATTGTTTAACTTGGTACATTCAGCCTGCACATACATGGTTTGAATCTCAGCCGGTTCATGCTGAACCAGGCCAAGATTCGAACTGTCCATGGCCGACTTAAGAGTGATGCTCCAGAAAAGCCTGTTGATATCAAAAAGTACATATACTGTAGGAAATGTGTTCCCGCCAACCAGTAATATTTCATTTAACTTTTTTTTCCATGCATCGACCATTCATCCTGTCCTGCCATAAATCAAGAGTGTTTACTTACGTATTCAAATAATGAGATTATCACTCTGCATCTTTTGTTTCTTCAGTACATATACTGATATTTGGAATGTAAAATTTATAGTACAAAAATTGTAAAGGTTATTTCACTAATACCAGCAGGCCTACATTCTTTAGGTTATGTAATTAAGGGCCATGTTGCAAAGTCAGGCACAGCCCATAATAATCCTTGGCCTGGTATAATTGAAAGTAGTATTGGGGCAGTGTCATGTGAACAGCTACCCCTCTATATTTTAGAAACTGAACAGCTGCACCATTAACCAGTGTCTAAAAGCTAATACTTCATAATCAGTTACAACAATAATTTGTTTTCTTTTAGGATAAAAGTTTTATTTAAAGTGTTACTAAATCCACAACAGTAAAATCAGTCTGTATGTGCAGTAAAACATGCTTGTTATACTCAATGTGGAACTTAAGGGATTAATCCTCTGCATTGTGTAAAAAGGCTGTTTGACCCTGTCTTCTCTGATCCTCCCCTTCTTCCACTGTTCCCAATCCATCTCCTGATAGAACAGAGCCTTGGGGGAACTTTGCACATGCTCAGTTTGGTGTGCAATGCTAGAGAGTTATTATTTTCTTGTGAGAGTGCATGTGATCAGCACAGGGCCAATCAGCACTGTCCAGACAAGGTCAGGGGTCCTGCAGCCTCATGGGACAATCAGGGGAGAATGAAATCTCCTCCTACAAGCTTTAACCAGACACTGATAGAAGTCACAAGACTGCTATATACTGCTGATGAGAAAAGGTATTTAGCAGTTTATATTTACTAAAACTTTTGCATTTCCATTTTCTGTGTACTGTGGGAGACCAGATATAGTGAATGCAGGGTCCTGGGTTTAGTTACACTTTAAGCCAGTGTGACAGCAGGAAGGTAAAGTCACCTGGTTGCATCCAGGGGGGTAGATATATTTCGCCCAGATTCAGGCTTTACGCCGACTTATACAACTAGGTGGAGAGTTGTATAAGGTTAGTGGGCTCATGGATGACTCATACCTCTAGGGAGAGTGTGGGGCGTCGTGCAGACAGGGAGTTGATGAGACCAGCTGAAGCTTGTCAGCTCATTTAGGCCTCTATAAGAACTCCCAGCTTCATTAGATGTTAGCTCATGCCTGGAACCAGACCTGTGTGGACTGTCTAGGGAGAGTGAACCCCTGTGCGGTGAGACAAAGCCTGTGTGGCTATTTGCTTGGACATTTAAAACCAGGGACTTAGGAACTAGGACAGCACTAGGCTGATCCCAGTTGTTAGTTAGGAAACCTGTATGTTTAGTCAGAGGTCAAGTTGACCAGGATTTATTTTGTTTATGTTTCTTTTTCTTTGCTGTGTTTTGTCACTGTAAATAGAAAATAAACCGCACCTTTTTGATTTTGAAAACCACAACCTCCGTTTGCTGGGCCTGTTTTTGTGTGGGGAGCCCATCTCGGGGGTCACACACACCCGCTGCCGAGCCAACCCCCTCACAGTTGGTGGAGAATGCGGGCAGTTTTTTTTTAAGCCAGCATGGAGGAGATACTGAAGCAGCTGGCTCTAGCAAATGCCAATCAACAGCAGACAAATGCAGGTTTGCAAAAGAACTTCGCAGCCCAGCAGCAAGCTCATCAACAGAGCCTTGCAGCCCAGCAGCAGACAAACGCAACTTTGCAACAGAGTCTGGAGGCTCAGCAACAAGCCCAGCAGCAATCTGAGGCCCGCTTCATAGACCTGTTGCAGAAGCAAGAGCAGAGACTACAACAACAGATGGAAGCAGTAATGCAGCAACGTCCGCAGACCAGTGAGGAAAGCCGTCCCACTAATACCGCGTCCTTTGGGGTGAGTCGTTTATTGACAAAAATGACTGGAGAGGATGATCCAGAGGTATTTTTGACCACATTTGAAAGGACCGCTGAAAGAGAAAAGTGGCCTGAGGAGCAGTGGGCTGGACTGGTGGCTCCTCTGTTAACTGGTGAATCGCAGAAAGCTTACTATGACCTAGAGCCTAACCAAGCAAAAGACTATGTGATGCTAAAAGCTGAAATATTGGCAAGGCTGGGTGTCACCCAGGCTGTCCGGGCTCAGCGTGTGCATAACTGGACTTTCCAGCTTGGAAAACCCCCCAGGTCTCAAATGTATGATCTCATTCACCTGAGCAGAAAGTGGCTACAGCCAGAGACTTTGTCCGCACCAAAGATTGTGGAACGTGTTGTAATGGATCGGTTTTTGAGAGCTCTTCCTACTGCCATCCAAAAGTGGGTAAGCCATGGAGACCCAGAGACGGCCGATGGTCTTGTGGATCGTGTGGAGAAATACTTGGCTACAGAGAACCTGACGGCCTCTTCCAGAGACACTCGGACTTTCCACCCTAAGACCAGACCATCCCCAGGGGCGGATAAGAGGATTCCAAGGGGTGAGGGTGGAGAGAGTGAGAGGGTGGGAGCTCTACCCCAAGTTTGGCGAGAACAGCCTGGGAAATCAGCGGCTCAAGAGGCCGCAAGAAGGATCGTTTGCTACCGCTGCCGGCAAGCGGGACATATTGCAGCCAATTGCCCGGTTGTGGAGGAACCCATGCAGTGTGACTTTCTGACGGGCAGACGTCAGTCGCTGTGTGCGACAGTCGCATGCACTGCCATTCGAGGAACTGAGAAACATTTATGCAAAATGTGTGTTAATGGTAGAAATGTTGTGGTATTGCTGGATTCAGGTAGCCTTGTGACCCTGATAAAGGCTGAGTTAGTTAAAACAGAGGTCTCTGGGAATAGCAAGGTAGCTGTTATTTGTGTGCATGGGGACACCCGAGAGTATCCAGTGACTACAGTGTGTTTCGAGACCCCCAAAGGTACCCTCTCTCATCCAGTGGGCTTAGTATCTCAGTTACCGCATGACGCCATTGTGGGAAGGGATTTTCCGAAGTTCTGGGAACTGTGGGATGATCCTGAGCCCCCCACTGGTGCCCCTATGTACCAGGAATGTGATAGCCAGAACTCCCCTGAGAGTGGTGAGGACTCTCCGGAATTTCCCTTATCAGTATTGGCAGGGGAGACTCAAGAAACTGGAGAGGAGCCCACCTCCTCAGACGAAAACCTACCGTCTGTGGAGTTTTCTGATCTTGAGGTTCACAGGGAAAACTTTGCCACAGAACAGTTGAAAGACCCCGCCCTAATAAAGGCACGGGAAAACGTAGTGAAAATAGATGGCGAGTTAGTGAACCCAGATAATACCTGCACTTACCCATACTTCAGCGTAGAGAAGGACCTACTGTATCGGGTGGCAAAAAGGGCAGAAGAAACCGTTGAGCAGCTTGTGGTGCCCAAACCTTACAGGAAGTTGGTGTTGGAGTTGGCCCATGGGCACATTCTTGGAGGTCATCTGGGGACAGAGAAAACCCGAGAGAGGGTATTACAGAGATTCTATTGGCCGGGGGTGATGAAGGACATAGAAAATTATTGTTCCTCCTGCCCTGTGTGTCAGAGGTCGGCCCCAATGCCACATTTCCGTAGCCCGCTGGTCCCTCTACCCATCATTGAGGTCCCGTTTGAGAGGATCGCCATGGATTTGGTAGGTCCTATAATCAAGTCCGCTAGGGGGCACCAGTACATATTAGTTATAATGGACTATGCCACCCGTTATCCAGAAGCGATCCCTCTCTGAAATACCTCGGCCAAAACCATAGCCAAAGAGCTATCTCTTGTGTTTAGCCGGGTGGGTATTTGTAAAGAACTGCTTACGGACCAAGGTACACCCTTTATGTCCCGGGTTATGAAGGAGCTGTGTAAATTGTTCAAAGTGACGCAATTACGTACATCTGTGTATCACCCCCAAACCGATGGGCTGGTTGAAAGATTCAACAAAACCCTAAAACAAATGTTGAAGAAAGTGGTGGATAGAGATGGAAAGGATTGGGACTGTCTACTTCCTTATCTGATGTTTGCTATTAGGGAGGTGCCCCAATCCTCTACGGGATTCTCCCCCTTTGAGTTACTGTATGGGAGACACCCAAGAGGGCTGTTGGATATTGCCAAGGAAACTTGGGAAAGTGAGAGTTCTCCCCACAGGAGTGTGATTGAGCATGTCGCCCTGATGCAAGACCGAATTGCACAGGTAATGCCCATCGTGAAGGAACATTTGGCCCAAGCGCAGTTAGCACAGCAGAGAGTGTACAACCGTGGAGCCAAGACCCGTACCTTTTCCCCGGGGGATAGGATACTGGTACTTGTCCCTACGGTTGAAAGTAAATTCCTTGCCAAATGGCAAGGCCCCTACGAGATAATGGAAAAAGTGAGCGAAGTGAATTACAAGGTCAGACAACCAGGAAGGCGAAAGCCCGAACAGATCTATCACGTTAATCTGTTGAAAGCCTGGAGGGATAGAGAGTCCCTAGTCGCAGACACTTGGTCACCAGCTCAAACTGGTTGCGTGATTCCTGAGGTTGGAATAGCAGCCACCTTGTCACAACCCCAACAACAGGAGGTTAAGGAGTTTGTGCTTCGCAACAAGGAGGTATTCTCTGAGCTGCCGGGACAAACATCTGGGGTAGAGCATGACATCATTACCCCGCCCGGTGAAAGGGTGAAGTTAAAACCCTATCGGATCCCAGAGGCCCGACGGGAGGCAATACGGGAGGAAGTACAGAAAATGCTGAACTTAGGGGTGATAGAGGAGTCCCAAAGTGATTGGTCTAGTCCCATTGTGTTGGTGCCTAAACCGGATGGGAGCTGGCGATTTTGTAACGATTTTCGTCAGTTGAACAAAGTTACAAAATTTGACACCTACCCCATGCCACGTATAGATGAGTTGATCGACCGGCTGGGAACAGCCCGATACATGACGACTCTTGACCTCACAAAAGGGTATTGGCAAATCCCCCTGGCCAAGTCGGCCAAAGAGAAAACCGCATTTGTAACCCCAGACGGGGCGTTCCAATATAAAAGAATGCCGTTCGGGTTACAGAATGCGCCGGCCACATTCCAGCGGAAAATGGACCAGATGCTGAGGCCCCATCGGAAGTATGCTGCGGCTTACCTGGATGACGTAATTGTCCATAGCACAGATTGGGCCTCACATCTGCCAAAAGTGCAAGCAGTCCTGGACTCTGTTCGGGAAGCGGGGTTTACGGCTAACCCCAAGAAGTGTACCATTGGGCAGGAGGAGGCCAAATATCTTGGGTACACCATTGGGAGGGGAGTAATAAAACCCCAACTCAACAAAGTCGAGGCCATCCAGAGTTGGCCACGTCCCAACAGCAAGAAGCAGGTACGAGCCTTTCTGGGAATCGCTGGGTATTATCGGCGATTCATTCCCCACTTTGCTTCTAAGGCTGTGCCCATAACCAACCTGACGAAGGGGAAAGGGTCGGTCATGATTAAATGGACCCCCGAGGCTGAGGCAGCATTCCAATTCTTGAAACAAGCCTTATGTAGCCAGCCAGTGTTGTACTCACCCGACTTCTCTAAAGACTTTGTTGTACAAAGTGATGCGTCAGATGTGGGGTTAGGAGCAGTATTGTCCCAGGTCTGGAACGGGGAAGAGCACCCAGTCATTTACCTCAGCAGGAAGTTGAAGTCCCATGAGGTAAATTACGCCACCGTTGAAAAGGAGTGTTTAGCGGTGAAGTGGGCTCTAGATTCCCTTCGGTACTACCTGCTAGGTAGGCACTTTGACTTGGTTACGGATCACGCTCCGTTAAAGTGGATGGCTCAAAACAAGGAAACAAATAGAAGAGTGAATAGGTGGTTCCTGGCCCTCCAGGAATTCAACTTCACAGTAAAGCATTGCCCTGGCGTTCAAATGGGGAATGTGGATGCTTTGTCTCGAGTACATGAATGCCTGATTGCTGGTGTTCCAACCCCGAGGTTAAAACAAGAGGGGGGGGTATGTGACAGCAGGAAGGTAAAGTCACCTGGTTGCATCCAGGGGGGTAGATATATTTCGCCCAGATTCAGGCTTTACGCCGACTTATACAACTAGGTGGAGAGTTGTATAAGGCTAGTGGGCTCATGGATGACTCATACCTCTAGGGAGAGTGTGGGGCGTCGTGCAGACAGGGAGTTGATGAGACCAGCTGAAGCTTGTCAGCTCATTTAGGCCTCTATAAGAACTCCCAGCTTCATTAGATGTTAGCTCATGCCTGGAACCAGACCTGTGTGGACTGTCTAGGGAGAGTGAACCCCTGTGCGGTGAGACAAAGCCTGTGTGGCTATTTGCTTGGACATTTAAAACCAGGGACTTAGGAACTAGGACAGCACTAGGCTGATCCCAGTTGTTAGTTAGGAAACCTGTATGTTTAGTCAGAGGTCAAGTTGACCAGGATTTATTTTGTTTATGTTTCTTTTTCTTTGCTGTGTTTTGTCACTGTAAATAGAAAATAAACCGCACCTTTTTGATTTTGAAAACCACAACCTCCGTTTGCTGGGCCTGTTTTTGTGTGGGGAGCCCATCTCGGGGGTCACACACACCCGCTGCCGAGCCAACCCCCTCACACCAGTCATACATGGTTCAAAATTCAGCCAGTTCAGCAGGGACCGGACAAATTTTGATCCATGTATGAACAGGCTGGTGGTACACAAGCCTGTCAGGCTTTCCGTTATGATAATCGGCAACACTGATCATTGAATTCTGATGGCTGGGAAGGCTTCCCGCTGTCAGAATATAAAACCACAGCAGGAAAGATTACCCCATTCACCTTAAATCGGATTGTTTTTTTATTTTTTTGGGAAAAAATTCACTTTTTTGAATTAAAAAATAAGACAACAGTAAAGTTAGTCCAATTTTTTTTTATATTGTGAAAGATAATGTTACGCCGAGTAAGTTGATACCCAACATGTCACACTTCAAAATTGCGCCCGCTTGTGGAATGGCGTCAAACTTTTACCCTTAAAAATCTCCATAGGCGACGTTTAAAAAATTCTACAGGTTGCATCTTTTGAGTTACAGAGGGGGTCTAGGGCTAGAATTATTGCTCTCACTCTAACGATTGCGGGGATACCTCACATGTGTGGTTTGAACACCGTTTTCATATGCGGGCGCTACTCACGTATGCGTTCGCTTCTGCGCGCGAGCTCGTCGGGACGGGGCGCTTAAAAAAAAATTATTTTGTTTTCTTATTTATTTTACTTGATTCTATTTATTTTTACACTGTTTTAAAAAAAAAATTGATCACTTTTATTCCTATTACAAGGAATGTAAACATCCCTTGTAATAGAAAAAAGCATGACAGGTCCTCTTAAATATGAGATCTGGGGTCAAAAAGACCTCAGATCTCATACTTACACTAAAATGCAATAAAAAAAAGAAAATGTAATTTGAAAAAATGACAACCAAAAAAAATGTCCCTTTAAGACGTATGGGCGGAGCTGACGTTTTGACGTCAGCGTCGCCCTGCTATGGTATGGAGACGAGTGGGGCCAATCTTCCCCTCACTCGTATCCATACCACAGAGGGAGAAGGACCCGATCGCCTCCGCCGCTACCGACGGCTCCGGTAAGCGGCGGAGGGCGCGGGAGAGGGCACTCTCCCACCGCCGATAACGGTGATCTCGCGGCGAATCCCCCGCAGAGACCACCATTATCGTAAACAGGACCACTCACTGAAGAGATGGATATCTCGGTTGTGGCAGCAGCTTACGTATATATACAGTGAGCAGTCCTTAAGTGGTTAAGGTATCCATACCTAGGAGAGAAAATGGTGCATAATACTGTGAGCTATCATTGTCTAACTTTTTCTTTGTCCTAAGTATGAGGGGAGCCAAACTACAAGGCTATGGACAAATCTGTCAAACGATTGGACCACCTAGGTCCTAGTGTCCAACTTACTACCTAATTTCCACTTTCAAGTAATAATGTATATAGGAAGTAGCAACACCCGAGGCATAGTCACAAAATGGCTTCCTCTGTACCATGATTGTGCCAGAAGTAAATATGTGCTGCTAATTACCTTTCTTCTATTATTGGAGCTATTAAAGTTAAACTGTTGCCGACAATCATTTCTGCTGCTTTGTACCCACTTCTATGTTCCATGTGTACTTGTTTCCTTGTAAGCAGATGATCCAGGCAATTAAATGATGAACGGAAGAAATTAATCAAGTCCATGCAGTGCAGGTTTAACTGGTAGCAGAGTAATGGAACTGCACATCTGGCATGTTACAATTACCATCCCTTTAATTTACATCTGATTCCCTTTCTGTATGCCCATCACTTTTATTTCTGGGAATTGTCCAAATTGTTCTCTTAATGAATGTTACCATCCATCATCTTTCAAGATACATGGATCAATCTTCATGTAATGAGTGGTCTTTCAGTAGCCCTAAATACCATTCTTTATTGTCATCTAATCGTTGACATTTCAGTGCTGATTTTATTTTATAAAAAAAAGGAAATGTAACCTAGAGCTATTTTATTAAAGAGGAACTCTGGGAAGATACAAAATGCAGTTGCTTACTAGTGTTTCCTATTTTTTCAGCACTCATGTGTAGGCAATATTACAAATTATTAGGCCGGTACCAAGAAATTAAAGTTGTCAATGACAAAAAAAATGAAAACAAGCTAGTGATGGCATATAATGCTGTTTAAGCTAACAGTAAACCTTCTCCAGGTTATCTGGAGGAAAATGGAGTGCTCAGCAGTGGCGACCCATTCATTAGGGGCGCCACCCCCCTAATCCATGCCCCTGGCCCCTAATCTACATGCAGGGCGCTGGACACATGAATTACAATGGGTTTTTTTTTTTTAACCACGTGATTAGAGCCTGAGGCTCTAATTGAGCCCACCCAGTTGTGTGACAAGAGCAAATTAATATTCTCTATTGTCTTCCTGATTCTCCTCCCGGCCAAACAGGAAGCTGATGGCCAGGGAGTCTTAGGATCCAATTCCTGTTCAGCCGGAAGGAGAAGCCCCAGCTCTTCCCTTGTCAAGCTCATCTCTTCATCTAGGCTCGACTCAGCTCAGAACCCATCTGCCTCCTTACAGAAAGGCCTTCGATCTCGGCCTCCCGACTGTCTCCCGCAAGTGGGGGATCGCCTACTCCCATCCATTTCCCACAGGGGGGGGTTGCATACTCCCGTCTGTCTCCCATTGGGGAGTGGGGGGTGGTGTTGGCGGCGGTGCGAGTGGGGGAGGGTTTGTTTGCCGTTTGGTCAGCTGGAGAATGGGCCTTGTTGGTGCATCATTCAGATGGCCTATCTACTGTTTCTTCTGCTGTGGATGCCTATGAAGTTCCTCCTGGGCTTTACTACTTATCAGGTCCTTCTTTTTCCTCTCATATTACAGCATATCCACTGGATCCTTCTGCAGACTTGATTCCCCTCCTGCACACCAGGATGGCACTGTCTTCTCATCAGTGGGGGGGGGACACATGTTATTGTATTTTACTCAGGACTAAAAATAAATGAAAACTATGTAAGTTATTTTACTGAAATTTGATTGCCTCATACATATATGACATACACAACGTTTGAAGAAAGTAAACAATCTCAACAAAAAAACTCACTCCTTTCATGCAAAAAGTAATAGTCACTCATTACAAAAATTAAATACAATCATCTTGTGCAAATTATACAAATCAATTTTAATTCTGCTCAAATCTACTACTACTATTACTACTAGAAAATAATAATTAGAACTTGCTATTATGGAGTGGCACATGATGGCGGTTGTGCAGAGAACATCTATACAAATTTAAATGGTTAATATGGGCCAACAGTCAAGAGATGCTTAGCGTTTGGTGCTATATGGTGCTAAACCCCTTCACGCAAAATCACATACAGTAAAACCTTGGATTGCGAGCATAATTTGTTCCGGAAACATGCTTGTAATCCAAAGCACCTGTATATCAAAGAAAATTTCCCCATAAGAAATAATGGAAACTCAGATGATTCGTTCCACGACCATTTATTCATAGGTCCTTCAGTTTAGAGTCCATATAAAAATATTATAGCAATGTGATGGCAGCCTCTACAAGGGGATTAGAAGCAAAATCCATCAGGAGCTACAGAGTATAAAAGAGACGAGAGGTGCCTCTAAGTGTAGCAATATGGTTACATTTAATGGAGGTACAACATTTAGCAACTCACATGGTTGATGATTAAAACAGGCCCATCTAAGTAAAGCTTGGCTCGAAGCGCTCATGGAGCGCAGTGTGGAAGGGATGACGTCGATGGTGGTGCGGAGGATGGTCTATGTGGACAGCTTTACCCTGGATGCCTGCATACTTCGATGTGCCCGTTTTAAACATCAACCATGTGAGTTGCTAAATGTTGTACCTTCAATAACTGCTTGCCGACCGCCGCACGCAGATATACGTCTGCAGCATGGAACGGGCAGGCAAAAGGACGTATACACAGTATATGTCCCCTTTAAGAAGCGGCATTGTGGACGCGCGTGGCACCGGCAGGCGCGCGCGCCTGTCGCGAGCTTCGTGACTCCAACCGTGGGTCCCGAGGACTCGATGTCAGCGGGCATACCTGCGATCATGTCACGGTGAGGAAGAACGGGGAAATGCTGATGTAAACAAGCATTTCCCCAGTCTTCCTAGTGACAGGACAGTGATTACAGCTTCCTGTAATCGGAAGCGGTGATCACTGTCGTGTCACACGGCCCATCCCCCCTACAGTTAGAAGCACTCCCTAGGGCACACTTAACCCCTTCAGCGCCACCTACTGGTTAGCCCTTCACTGCCAGTGTCATTTTCACAGTAATCAGTGCATTTTTTATAGCACTGATCGCTGTAAAAATGACAATGGTCCCAAAAATGTCTCAAAAGTGTCCGATGTGTCCGCCATAAAGTCGCAGTCACGATAAAAATCGCAGATCGCTGCCATTACTATTAAAAAAACAATTAATTATAAAAATGCCATAATTCTATCCCCTATTTTGTAGACACTATAACTTGTGTGCAAACCAATCAATATACGCTTATTGCGTTTTTTTTACCAAAATTATGTAGTAGAATACGTATCGGCCTAAACTGAGGAAAAAAACGTTTTTTTATATATTTTTGGGGATATGTATTATAGTAAAAAATATTGTTTTTTTTTTCAAAATTGTCGCTCTATTTTTGTTTATAGCGCAAAAAATAAAAACCGCAGAGGTGATCAAATACCACTAAAAGAAATCTCTATTTGTGGGGAAAAAAGGACGTCAATTTTGTTTGGGAGCCACGTCGTATGACCGCGCATATGGCTACACTTAGAAGCACCTTTCTTATCTTTTATACAAAGTTGTGACATGACGCTACTTGTATATCAAGACATCGCTTGTATATCAAGTCAAAATTTATTACAATTTTTTGCCTGTCTTGCAAAACGCTCTCAAACCAAGTTACTCTAAAACCAAGGTTTTACTGTACCTGTATGTCATTTGGTTAAAGTGGTTGTACTGGGGTGATGCCTGCAGATGCAGGCATCACCCCGGTACTGTTTTTTAGAGCTAGCAGCCGGCTCTCTCATGATAACAACTGATGCAGTAAATGAGCTGCTCGGTCGTTATCATAAGGAGCGGGAGGGGACATCACCCCCTCCCGCCGCCTTCCACTGCTCTGCCCGGGTCTCCCGTCCCACCGGGAGTCCGAAGCGACCATCCGCCGGCTGTGTGGCATCCCGAACGAAGCCGGAAATTACTTTGATTGGGTCTTCGATCAATGGCGCCGATTTAAAAAGAATGTCAGTATTCCAAAGCGCCGATTTTACTATTTTGAATACTTTGGAGTGCAAAGGAAGGATTTGTGGTCTCTTAGACCCCGATCCCTTCATAAAGAGTACCTGTCACTGCCCATTACTGTCACAAGTACAGCAATAAAAGTGATCAGGGACAGTGTTAAATAAAAATAAATAAATAAGAAAGAAAAATAAAAAATTTAAAGGCGAGCTCGCGCACCAAAGAAAACACATACGTATGTCGCGGCTGCAAATGTAAACGATGTTCAAATCACACATGTGAGGTATCGCCACAATCATTAATAATTCTAGTGTAACTCTAAACAGGCAACTGCTACTACTACTATTACTACTAGAAAATATAATTAGAACTTGCTATTATGGTGTGGCACATGATGGTGGTTGTGCAGAGAAGACTTATACAAATTAAATTATTAAACATGGGCCAACAGTCAAGAGATGCTTAACATTTGGTGCTATAAGCAGTATTGTTTTTGTTTTTATTTCTTTCAATGGAAAACCTCCAATTGGGACAATGGGGGCTGTATAGCGAATGTAAATGTTATTTTTTTATCTGACCTTCATGAACCCCCTTAAACCCATTCATGGACCACTTAAGTGTCCATGGACCCCAGGTTAAGAACCCCAGAGCTAATGAGCAAAGGAATAGACAAAAAAAACTTATGTATATAATCGAGTATAAGCCAAGTTTTTCAGCACATTTTTTTGTGCTGAAAATTCCCCCCTCGGCTTATACTCGAGTCTTCAAATTTGTGCGCCTGATCCTGGCCAGCCGTAGGTCCCCTGGACCCCAACCTTGGTACACAAGTAGCCCCACTCTTCCTCTACAAGTGTGCAAAGTTTGTTGTCCGGGGGACCTACGGCCGGGGAGCACCGATTTTTTAAATCTGGCCACCCCTCCCATAGACTCCCATGTTAAACGTCAGTCTAGTCACACAGCGCCGGAGATCAGGTAGGGAGATTGGGCACAGTGAGGCAAGGGCACAGTGAGGCATGAGCACAGTGAGGCATGGGCACAGTGAGACATGGGCACAGTGAGGCATGGACACAGTGAGGCATGCACATGGACACAGTGAGGCATGGGCACAGTGACAGTGAGGCATGGGCCCAGTGAGGCATGGACACAGTGAGGCATGCACATGGACACAGTGAGGCACAATGAGGCATGCAGATGGACACCCTAGGCTTATACTCGAGTCAATACGTTTTCCCAGTTTTTTTGTGGTAAAATTAGGTGCCTCGGCTTATATTCGGGTCGGCTTATACTCAAGTATTTACTATTCCTGTACAGGCAGTCCCTGATTTACAAACATCCGACTCAAATACGACTCATACTTACAATCGGAGGGAGACAACCGGAAGTGAGAAGAAATCTACCCCTAGGATGGGAAATTCACTCCTGTAAGGGTTATCATGGGAAAAAGGTGTCTCCACTGAAGCCTTATCACCAATCATTTCCACAAGAACCCAAAAAAATTTAAATCCAATTGCGTTGTACGTGATAATGTCAGAGGAGCAGTCGCAAAGGGGAAGGGGAAAGCCTGGGTGGGGATTTGTACTCTGTATCCTGTAGCCTCCAAACATAAACCAGTCATGGTATGTCTAATGAAAAAAAACAGGAGGGTACTTTGTGCGCGTGTGTAGACTTTCAAATGCTAGACGGCATATAAGATTTCATATGCTGGTACTTGGAATACAGTTTCTAAGGATGCAAAATACCTGTACGTTTATTTTCATGGAATAGGTTTTTTTTGCCTATTGTTTTGGGAGATGTGTGTTTCATTGCTTTGTGAGCCAGTCATGTTATTTTTTTAATAGCAACTTTCAGAAAAATGTGTGCAAGCACTTTATAGAATGCACAAAGTCGACATTATGTATGCATTCAAAATGCACAGGATACTGCGGGGTTGATTTACTTAAGGCAAATAGACTGTGCACTTTGCAAGTGCAGCTGTATTGTGCAAGGGCATTTGCTCCAGAGCTTAGTAAATGAGGGAAATCTCTGCTGACTTCCATCATCCAATCATGTACAAACATAATGCTGTTTTTTTTCTTACATGTGTAGCGGGTCTCTAAATTTAGGTGGGGTACACCTGGGTGGAAGTCCAGGTGTGTAAGTATGGGAGTAATGGACCATTTGTATTCGTGGAGGATTGGGCGGTGTAATAATCTCCTTGGCCTGTGGGTGGCGGGGTACCCGCAGGCTCAAGGTAGATTCACTGCCATAGTGCTGTCCTTTTTGTCCCTTCTCGGAGATGGTACGGCGAGGGCGGGGAACCTGCCGTGGCGTCATTGGAGGGGATAAAGGGGGGAGATGCCCTGGTCACAAGGTCTTGCTCTTCTGGAGGTCGATCATCACGCGCCCAGGCACCTTAGGCCTGGGTGCGGGCGGTTCTGGATTCCGGCTCAGGTGCCCTAGGCCTGACCGGAATGGAGTTGGAGTCCATCCCAGGCACCTTCAGCCTGGGGTGAGGTACTAAACCAGGAGGCCTGGGGCCCAGTGACTTCGACTGGGTCCCGCGAGGGTGGAGAAGTCCGAGGGTCCCTGAGGTGGATGGGGCCCATGTCTGAGGTGAGGAGGCCGGGGAGGTTACCCATTCGGAGAGTCTGGAGCAACATCAACCCAGTGACGGATGGGCCTCTGGTAACTCCTTTGGAGGGACATCTTCCCCTGATAGAGGCCACAACGCAGCGAAGGTACTCCTATCTATGTTCTCTTTAGTCGCTGGTAGAGACTCTCAAGTTCTAAGTCCTTTATAGCTAAGGCTATAGTAACCGCTGGCTAGATCGCAGTGGTTTAGCTGACAATCAGGACAGTGCCTCGACCTGCTCATCCCCTGTATCAAAATGTTATCAAGTCGCAACCAGTTGGCTACTGAAGCACTGTTTATTGTGAGAGATGCAATAAAACAAGTGTTGGACTGTGATCGGTGTGTGGTACTCTGGTTAATGGGAGCAGAGGGAAGTGTTGACACAGCAGGACTTAATCTTTCACAGAAGCACACAGGCCCGAGGAAATATCTGTACTGGCCTTCACCTCATCCATAATCATGGGGAGGACATGGGCCGTAGCGCATCTCACCCTATCGTGTGTGATACCCCTAGACAAAGAGAGAGATGGGGTGGGGTCGCTACATATGTGATTGGGTATTGTTTGCAAAGTGAGGCTTCACCTCATTTACTAAGCTCTGAAAAAATTTCCTTGCAGAGTACAACTGCACTTGCAAAGTGCACAGTCTATTTGTCTGTATTAAATCAACCCCTAAGGCTGCAGTGTATGCATCAGTTGCTAATTTACTAACTACTCTTTTTGTACCCTAGGCTATGACAGCTTGCTTGTGGCTTTTAAAGGTTAAGAGCAGTCCTTCTATAGTGATAGAGCATGAGGTTGCGCCCATACTATACACAGGCAATTCTGTTAGAAACATGTTAGAGAGATCAAGTTCTGTAGAGGGGTACATCCTGTTCTTGGTATTTCTACAAAGTTGCGCAACTACCGTATATACTCGAGTATAAGCCGACCCGAATATAAGCCGAGGCACCTAATTTTACCACAAAAAATGGGAAAGCTTATTGACTCGAGTATAAGCCTAGGGTGTCCATATGCATGCCTCACTGTGTCCGTGTCCATGCCTCACTGTGTCCATGCCTCACTGTGTCCATGACTAGACTGACGTTTAACATGGGAGTCTATAGAAGGGGTGCCCGTGTTTGAAAAATCGGTGCTCCCCGGCCGTAGGTCCCCCAGACAAAAAACTTTGCACACTTTATACATGTGTGCCAGTACCAGGTCCCCAAAATCACCGGAGAAATTACCGTTTAACATGGGAGTCTATTGAAGGGGTGCCCGGCTTTGAAAAAATCTGTGCTCCCCGGCCGTAGGTCCCCCGGACAACAAACTTTGCACACTTGTAGAGGAAGAGTGAGGCTACATGTGTGCCAAGTTTGGGGTCCAGGGGACGTATGGCCGGCCGGTACCGGGTCCCCAAATTCCTGGAGATCAGGTGCAAAAAGGTGACTCGAGTATAAGACGAGGGGGGCATTTTCAGCACAAAAAAATGTGTTAAAAAACTCGGCTTATACTGGAGTATATACGGCACTTAAATGGACAGATTTGTAAAAACAGTGAAACAAGCTGGGCTGTTGTAATAACCAATGAGGCTTTTATTGGTTGCCGTGGGCAACTCCACTTTTTCTGTGGTCTTCTTTCCACTAGTTTTCACAAATAAAATCCCTGATGGTTTCAATGTGCAAACAGCATTTTAAACCTGAATACCGAGAATCAGCAGAATCAAAAAGGAAACTCGGGCTGCAGCAGTTATTCCTAGATTAGTCAGATAAGCCCCAAGCCATCGTTGTGTCTGTCCTTCAGTGCTGGCTGAACTTCTAAAAGCACGCGGTGACACTTCTGACATCAGTGCCAAAAAAACTTGTATTCTCCTTCATGCCAATCTGAAAACTCTGTAACTGCAGCCAAAAGCATTCTGCTAGAAGAAAAAAAATTGCTTACAGACAAGCCATCCAAATAAAACCCCAAAGTACAGTTGTGTACATTAGCCCTCAAATCTACCCACCAGACGCACAAGCTGTATCCCCTAAGGCTGTGAATCTTTTAAATACAAGCTGAAGCACAATTTCCAAAGTCATAAATTGTAAAAAGCATGAAACTTTCCCGAAAGCTGCTGTGTTGCCGGCTCAATGTCCAGCACATCTTTTTTTCATTTGCTGGCTGGCTGTTGTGGTTAATAACAATTGGCGCTAGGTTCTGGACATTTGTAAGCATTTACAGATGTACCAAAATAGGCTCACTCCCCATCAAGTTGGGTTTAAGACTCGTGACCTTTCCTAAAATAGACAGTTCCACATCAGGTTCTCGTGCACGGAGGTGACTTGTGTTTTACTGTTCAGAAATGTTGGGATTATGAACACAGCTGGGCGAATTTTTCCCCTTCCTTAGCAGCAAAGAAAAGCAGTCTTTGTAGGCTAATTTAAATCATACAACCTCTAATGAAGGTAAAGTATTGCTAAGACTGGGATGAATTGGCTTTCCACCTTAATTATGTTTTGGATTTATGGTATAGACTCCCAATTGGAATTCACAAGCTGCATGTGCATGAGATGTCTATCAATAAAGTTTTGGATGAAATCATATAAAGAGGGTGGTATATTTGGCTTCCCATTTGCCTTATTTGCCTTGTAGTCATTCTGGTATATAGATCTTAATAAATCTGGGCAACGTTTATTACTCAAAATTTCTCCTCATAAATGAAGTTAAAGCTAAATTCTAATTATCTTATGTTTAGGTTCCATGCCTCTTTGAAATGACTCAGTAGAAGTATATAACAATTTAGCTTATAATGTCCATTTTCCACACAAGGAAGTGGATTGTCTAAACCCAAGAACAAAAATAGAATATTTTAAACCAGTTCCCGACCTATAGCCAAAAGACAGCTACAGTGCGACTCTCCAGTTCTGGGAGGAGGACGTGCATGGATGTCTTCCCACATGAGTGCCTCCCACATGCCCCCTGGGGTGTGCATCGGGCATGCTCTGTGATCGCTGTGTCCTTTGGACCCAGCTGATCACAGATCAGGGTAAAGGGTTTACATGTAACCAGCTTTGGACACAGCTGGTCACATGTAAACAGACTTGCCGGTTATAGGCATTCTTTTTCTCACACGCTGTCTCCGTGTGAGGAAAGGAGAGCCGATAACTGGCAAGTCTGACAGGGCACAGTGAGTACATTGTTTACACTAATAATCAGGGCGCTGATCATCAGTGCAGCCCCATTAGTGCCCATCTTTTCATTGCCCTTCAGTGCAGCTTATCAATGCCCATCAGTGCTGCTTATCAGTGGCCCCTCATCAGTGCAGCTTCGTCCGTGCCTCTTCTTCAGTGCCCATCAGTGCAGCTTATCATTGCAGCCTCACCAGTGCCCATCAGTGCACTTTAGCGCAGCTTATTCAGTGCAGCCTCACCGGCGCATATCAGCAAAGAAGGAAAATGACCTATTTGCAAAATTTTATGACAGAAACTGAGAAAAACAATGTTTGGTCTTTTTTCATTAAATAAAAAAAAACAGTGGTGATTAAATACCACCAAAAGAAAGCTCTTTCTGTCTCAAAAAATGATAAACATAGAATTTGGGTACAGTGTACATGACTGCGCAATTGTCATTCAAAGTGCAAAGCTGAAAAATGGCTTGGGCAGGAAGGGGAGTGGTTAAAGTATATCTAAAGTCAAAACGATTAGATTACAGACAGAAAAAAAATCCTGACAGTGGTCCTAACTCCTTACCACTATCCAAAACGTAAAAAAAAGTGTTGCCTTTAGTTATACAGTAAAGCTTCCTAGTCCTTATTTTCTTTTTTTCAGGCTTTATTTTTCTGTAGTTTTATTTGGTGATCCTCCCAATATCACACCTCCTATCCTTGGGAGATATGTTTACTGTTCTGATTCTGTGGAGGACTGGCCTTATTACCCAAGGACAGGAAATTAATGTAGTTCATAGAGAGAGTTGGGAATATGATAACTGATAAAAGACTGAGAGCATAGGAAGTTATCAACTCACAAGATTTCTGGCAGGATCAACATGTTGTATTTTGCACTCATCAAAATTATATATCAAAAAGCTTTTAATGGTATCTTTAACAAATCAAAAGGGAGAAAATTGTTGGGGTTAACATACAGTTCAATTTGTTGAACTTGTTGGCTGAAATCAGACCTGAAACGGTGAACGAGGACGCACAGCACCCCTGCTGTGAGCCGCATACGGCTTAGATGTGAACCCAGCCTCATGCCTCGTACACACGACCGAGTTTCTCGGCAAGAACCAGCAAGAAACTTGCTGGCAGAGATTTCTTGCCGAGAAATTCGTTCGTGTGTATGGTTTCTCGTCAAGAAAAGCGGCAAGAATCTCGACGAGAAAATAGAGAACCTGCTCTCTATTTTCTCGTCGAGATTCTCGTCAGCCTGTTTCTCGACGAGAAAATTGTGTGTGTGTACACTTACCTGTTCGCCGGGAAGCCCGCGCATGCTCAAAATGACTTTGACGCATGCGCGGTAGCTTCCTAGGCATAGGTAGGGTGAACCAAGATGGCGGCGACGGCATCGAATGTGACGAGCGCATGCTCGTCGTATTCAATGACGTCACCGCGTACGCTCCATTCAAAGAACCGCGGGTTCTTTGAAATGAGCGTGTGTACACTCCGCCGGGACAAGTTTCTTGTCCAAAGATCTCGTCGTAAAAAACGACATGTTTTTAACGACGAGATTCTCGGCCGTGTGTACGAGGCTTCAGAGACAGTACTGGACTTCCATCACTGGAGCACCAGAAAAGATGAATTTATTGGCCCTAACCTGTTTTAATAACTTATGTCAATAAGGTAAATTAGAAGAGGGTATTTCTGCTGATAATAGGAAAAAAAAAAACATGTAGCTCATAATACAGGAAAAAAGCTTTGCCTCTTCCACCTACAGGCCTTCTGAGTCTTATGCCGCGTACACACAACCGTTTTTAATGACGAGAAAAATTAAATTTTTTAAAACGGTCATTAAAAATGATCGTGTGTGGGCTTCAGAGCATTTTTCACGACGTGAAAAACAGCCATGAAAAAATTGGAACATGCTCTAATTTTTCATGTCATTTTTTACATGTCGTTTTTCTTGTCATGAAAAACGGGCATGTGTGGGCTTTAACGACGTGAAAAAAAATGCGCATGCTCAGAATCAAGTATGAGACGGGAGCGCTCGTTCTGGTAAAACTAGCGTTCGTAATGGAGATAGCACATTCGTCACGCTGTAACGGACTGAAAAGCACAAGGCTGAAAAGCGCGAATCGTCGCTCAACAAACTTTACTAACATGAAGGGTGGCGCCATCCGAATGGAACTTCCCCTTTATAGTGCCGTCGTACGTGTTGTAAGTCACCGCGCTTTACTCAAGCATTTTTTTCACGATAGTGTGTAGGCAAGGCAGGCTTGAGAAGAATCACGTCGAGAAAAATTACGTTTTTTTCAATGACATTAAAAACGGTCGTGTGTACGCGCCATTATAATGAATCCAGCCCTGATTAAAAAATGAGGTTGCTAAAAGCTGCCCATAGACACATAAGGGAAACATGATGACAAATGGACATGGCACAAAATAGGGATGAATTGCCCCCTGGCACTTATGCCTCTGCTGCCTCCTCTTTATATAATTTCAGCTGATTGTTTTTATGGTAGGACTGGCAGGAGTAAAGTGAGACTGGTAGAATCATACTTATTAGCACAAAGTATGTATGGAAAAGGAACATCTCTACCGTGCCCCAGATATGCAAAACATATAGCAATGTAAAATGATTGGTTAAACACACAAATACCATTTTTCACCAATACTCTGCACTTACATTGGTTTTCAAAATAACAGATGCAATAATTAAGAGGTTACGTAGCTGATAATGTTGGAAAAATAGACAGGTTCAACTTCTGTGTGTGAGTTTTCTGAGTTTGATCCAGAGAAATGCATACAACCATAGGCCAATTTGCTGTAAGCCCTGGTTCACACTGGTGCGATTTGACATGCGATTTGACATGTCAAATCGCATGTCAAATCGGCGATATTTGCCGCAAATTGCAGGCAATGGCACCGTCCTAATCGGTGCGACGCCGCATCTGCGGCGCTGCACCGATTTCAAAAAGTAGTTTCTGTACTACTTTTTGCGATTTCGGCCACGATTTACATTGACATCTGTGTCAGATTTCTTTGTAATCGCGGCTGAAATCGGGACTGCCAGCGAGAGTGAAATCGTGCGAGTTCAGCTTCACTCCCGCAGCCCCAGTGTGAACCTGGGCTAAAAGAGTGAAAAAAAATCCTTCCTGACCACTTACTGGAAATCGGATAAATCCCTGGAATTTAAGAATTCCCATAGCTCTGTGTATTATGCCGTATGAGGAAGATCTCTACCGTATTTATCGGCGTATAACACGCACAGGCGTATAACACGCACAGGCGTATAACACGCACCCTAACTTTAAGAGGGAATTTTCAGGAAGAAAACTTTCCACAGCCCCCTGCGTATAACACGCAGGCACAGTTTACCCTCTATTTTCAGGGTAAAAAAGTGAGTGTTATACGCCAATAAATACAGTATTTTTTTTTTACTTTATGAACAATTCCAGTTAAAGGCCACTTTCTAAGGAAGAGAGTGGCACATTTTCACTACTCTAACAGTAAAGCACCCCTTTCTCACTTAAAGAATAAACCTCCTTTCCTTTCGTCCAATCTTAAACTGTGGTTATGTGTGTTCTTTTGAGACCCTAACGTAAACATGATATTATACAGTTTATTATATATTTATACATTATGATCATATTCCCCTGAAGTGCCTCTGAATAAGTGAATAAATAAATAAGTGAATAAATGTCATCTTTCCTCATAACTGAGGTCCTCCAACCCTCTCTGAACTGTTTCTAGTTCAAGGACATCCTTTTGTTGAATTGTTGACCAAACCTGAACTGCATATTCGAGGTGAGGCCAAATCAGTTTTTCATAAAGGAGTAGAGTTTTAGGTTTATCTATTTACTAACGAGATAGAGGGGACAGAGGAATTTGGCCCAAAAGAGGGAGAGTAAAGAGATATGTATCTTATGCCGCGTACACACGATCGGAATTTCCGGCGGGAAAACCTTGGATGGATACCTGGGTTATGGCAGCTAGCCAACGGAATTCCGCCCAAGCTTGGCTTATATACACACGGTCACACAAAAGTTCTCTGAACTTTCGACCGTCAAGAATGCGGTAACGTACAACACTACGATGAGGCGAGAAAATTAGGTTCAATGCTTCCAAGCATGCGTCAAATTGTTTCCGAGCATGCATAGGAATTTTGCGCGTCGGAATTTCCGATAGGAACTTTTTCCGTCTGAAAAATAGAGAACCTGCTCTCAATCTTTTCTTGGCGGAAATTCCGACAGCAAAGGTTCGATGGAGCATACACACGGACGGAATTTCCGACAAAAAGCTCACATCGGACTTTTGCTGGTGGAATTTCTGATCGTGTGTACGTGGCATTAGAGGGAAAAATGGGATTGCAATGGGTGTTCTAATTTGCCCAATCACCTTTCCTCCCTGTTGTGGAGGGTAGCTGTGCATATGACTCACCCTATGGTCATGAGATTGTTGGGTGACCTGATCAAAATTGGCCAGAGCAGGTGACTTAATTTAATTTGTTTATGGCAGACTTTAGACCTGTGAATTATTAGTTGTATAGAATTTATAAATACTAATGAATCATTATATTACAAATAAAACTTAAAGTGGATGTAAACCCACTCTCATCCTTTCTAAACTACTGCCATAGTGCTGATCTATAAGGATATAGATGCCTCCTGCATGTATCCTTATCTGTCAAACGTCTCCCCTCTGTCTGTTATAAGAACTGAAAAACTGCAGATTCTGTGGGTGGATCTGTTGTCTGGAGCTCGGTGGGTGGAGTCGTGATGTCAGTAGCCTCCCCGCCCACCTCTACACTCCCCTTGTTAACATGCATTTTCTCCTGTGTATTCCTTCTGCTATGATCACTAACATCCAGTCAAAATCCAGAAAAGTAACCACATGACTTCAGAAAAGGAGTGGGGGTGGGAATTAAAAAATAAAAATAATGCCTGTCTAAAGCTAGTGCACGAGATATGTAAATAACCTGTCACTCAAAGCAAGGGGGCGGAACGGACAAAGATTTTTCTCTGTTTGTCCGTTTTATCTCACTGAACAATAAAAGAGGATTGCTCAGAGCTGGATTAACTCTTTGTGGCAAGACCTGGCACAAATGATAGGAAATCTGTTACTCTACATCAGGGGTCTCAAACTGGTGGCCCTCCAGCTGTTGCAAAACTACAAGTCCCATGAGGCATTGCAAGGCTGACAGTTACAATCATGAGTCCCACAGGCAGAGGCATGATGGGACTTGTAGTTTTGCAACAGCTGGAGGGCCACTAGTTTGAGGCCCCTGCTCTACATTGTGACAGCAAAAATAAAAAATTTAAATTTCGGGTTTACATCCACTTTAAGCCAGCCATAGAAGGTTCGAATCTCTGCTGGTTCAGCCAGGAGAACTCAATGGCTCCGCAAGAGGAATCCCCCATCTACGCTGACTGTGTTGATGGGGGAATCAGGCAATTTTCTTTCCTGCAAAGAAAAACCGCTCTGTCTAGGGCCGGCTTTAAGGATTCGTCAGGGTTTGTGTAGCAAATATTTGGTGGTAATATCTTGAGTGACTCCTCTGTTGATGGCTGCAGCCTCTTCCCTCTAAAGCTTATCTCTGTGTGTCCAGGGCTGACAGCTGACATGTTTCTACCTTTAAATCATTTTGAGGTTGGAAAGGATAACAAGTTTGCAAATAGCAACTGTCTTGTCTCCTTCCTTTATCACACGTCTGTGGTGAATGGAGCCAGGCCTTATCTTGTGAAGCAGCATGGGGTCACCACAACACCTTTTGTCTCAGGGTGTAACACTCTGCGTGACAGGAACACACAAGACAACTCCATTTGTAGGTCTTACCTCAACATTTTTTTATTTGTGCTCTCACTAAAAACATTCCACATTTTCATTTTCTGTAAATATTTACAAGCAAATTATTTAAAGCAGACCCATATACAGATATAAAAGACCCCGTTTAATCCAGTTATGGATTTTTACATACCTAACAATACCTTAGTTTCTGGGGGGGGGTTCAGCAGTTTTGTTCTTAGCTATTCAAGTGAAAAGTAAAACCAAGCTATTTACTTATTTTGAAGTCACACTGGTACCCAGTAGGACTGGTGGTGTTTATAGCTTCAACAGTCTGGTGAAGGGGGATCCACTGGAGAGTCTGTAATTATAAAAGTGTTGAGATCCTTTGCACTATAGGAGGGTCGGATCTGTAAATATGATCTGCTTACAGGTATCTCTGCCAGCCAGTATAGATTCAAACACAAGGGGTTGCAATCAATACAACCATTTTCCTGTCATCTGATGTCTATGGGAACCTTTAACCACTTCCGGACCGCCGCACGACTATATACATCGGCACTTTGAAGAGGGATATCTCTGTTATGGCAGCAGCTAGCTGCCATAACCCAGGTATCCATCTTTTCAGCCGGCGGTCCGGTTTCCGATAATGGTGGTCTCTGCAGCGGATTCACTACCAAATCACCATTATCGACGGCGGGAGAGGGGCCCCTCCCGCCGCTCTCCCGTGCCCTCCGCCGCTTACCGGAGCCGTCGGTAGGGGGCGGAGGCGATCGGGTCCTCTCTCATGCTGGGTATGGAGATGAGTGAAGGGAAGATGGCCCCCATCCATCTCCATACCATAGCATGGCGGAAGCTACGTCAAAACGCTCATAGCTCTTAACCACTTGAGATCCGCGCTATAGCCGAAAGACGGCTGCAGCGCGGCTCTCAAGTGCCGAGTGGACGTCCTTCTCTGTTTACATCCCGCCGCGCGCCCTCAGCGGCGCGCGGCGGGAACAGCTGTGCGCTCCGCATCACGTGATGCCGATGCGCGTGCCTGGCGGCCGCGATGTCCGCCAGGTACATGCGATCGGCTGTGACAGAGGCAGGACGTGGATCTCTGTGTTACACACAGAGATCCATGTCCTGTCAGGGAGAGAGGAGACCAATGCTGTGTCCCTTGTACATAGGGACACAGATCGGTCTCCTCCCCCAGTCAGTACCCTCCCCCCCACAGTAAGAAACACTAATAGGGAACATATTTAACCCTTTGATCGCCCCCTAGTGTTAACCCCTTCCCTGCCAGTCACATTTATACAGTAATCAATGCATTTTTATAGCACTGTTCGCTGTATAAATGTGAGTGGTCCCAAAATAGTGTCAAAAGTGTCCGATATGTCCGCCGCAATATCGCAGGCCTGACAAAAATCGCAGATCGCCGCCATTACTAGTAAAAAAAAAAATATAATAAAAATGTCATAATTCTATCCCCTATTTTGTAGGCGCTATAACTTTTGCGCAAACCAATCACTATACGCTTATTGCAAAAAAAAAATACCAAAAATAAATAGAAGAATACGTATCGGCCTAAACTGAGAAAAAAAAATATTTTTATTTTTAAAAATTGGGATACTATTATAACAAAAAGTAAAAAAATATTGTGTTTTTTTTCAAAATTTTCTTTTTTTTTTTGTTTATAGCGCAAAAAATAAAAACCGCATAGGTGATCAAATACCACCAAAAGAAAGCTCAATTTGTGGGAAAAAAATGACAAAAATTTCATTTGGGTACAGCGTTGTATGACCGCGCAATTGTCATTCAAAGTGTGTCAGCGCTGAAAGCTGGAAATTGGTCTGGGTACGAAGGGGGTTTAAGTGCCCAGTGAGGAAGTGGTTAAAGGGCTGTTTTTTTTTTGTCATTTTTTCAAATGAAAAAAATTGTATTTTGTTTTTTTATTGCATTTTAGTGTAAATATGAGATCTGAGGTCTTTTTGACCCCAGATCTCATATTTAAGAGGACCTGTCATGCTTTTTTTCTATTACAAGGGATGTTTCCTTGTAATAGGAATGAAAGTGACCCAATTTTTTTTTTTTAAAGCATTGTAAAAATAAATAAAATAAAGTAAAATTAATTAGAATTTTTTTTTTTTTGTTTTAAAGCGACCCGCCCCAACGGTTTCCTCCCACACTCCAAGACATGCTGATAGGTTAATTGGATCTTGTCCAAATTGGCCCAGTATATATGTATATATGTGTGTACGACTGTGTGTCCCAAGCGTGTCGAGATCCTACGGGGTAAATGAGCACACCAACCAAGCAGACAACGGCTGCAAAAAGCGCCTAGATGCGATTCAGTTCGCATGTGTAGCGCTATACAAGTCACTCATTCATTCATTCATTCATGGAGATTTTAAAGGGTAAAAGTTTGTCGCCATTCCACAAGCGGGTGCAATTTTGAAGTGTGACATGTTGGGTATCTATTTACTCTCCGTAACATTATCTTTTACAATATAAAAAAAATTAGGCTCGGTCCTTAAGTGGTTAAGCTGGCCATGGATAAAATTTAGGCCATTTCCCGCTGAAGTGGCTGAAATTCCATCTGTGGGTGGCCTTGCCAAGACCAACCTGCCAGTCAGGTTTCGGGTAGTGTGACAGCCATTGGCACTAGTGGTAAGAATACAATAACCAGCAGGGGAGATTCGTCCAACTTAGCATGGATGAAGGAATATGTTACATTTCTTTTGTTCAGCCTGCAGGCCAAGATTAGTCTCCTGTAATCAAATTTTGGCAAGTGATGTCAGAATAAAGACAGGACTTCTGATTTGCCTTCTTGTTCTAGGTCAGTGACTCAGAAACTATTGAAGCAAATGGTTAAACATTGAAGAGGTTACAAAACTAATAGGCTACTATCAGGGGCGTAACTAGAAATCACAGGGCCCCATAGCAAAATGTTGTATGGGCCCCCCCCCCCACAAAAAAATGGCGGACTTAAATTAAATAGTGGGCGTGGTTTAAAGGGCGTGTGTTTCGAGTCTGAGATGAAAGAGAGAAAGAAAGAAAGAACCCAGATCCTACACCACAATAGCAATATATGTATTCCAGAAAGCTTAATCAACAGATAAAGATACTCCAAACACCTGGTGTTAGCGCTTCAATAATCCTCACCTGTGCCCAAAGCAGCGTGGTCTGCCCATTCCCAATACTGCCTCACCTGTGCCCAATGCAGCGTGGCCTGTGCTCAATGCAGCGTGTCCAGTGCCCAATGCAGCCTCACCTGTGCCCAATGCAGCGTGTCCTGTGCCCAATGCAGCGTGTCCAGTGCCCAATGCAGCCTCACCTGTGCCCAATGCAGCGTAGCCTGCCCATGCCCAATACAGCCTCACCTGTGCCCAATGCAGCCTCACCTGTGCCTAATGCAGCGTGACCCGTGCCCAATGCAGCCTCACCCGTGCCCAATGCAGCCTCACCTGTGCCCAATGCAGCATGACCCGTGCCCAATGCAGCCTCACCTGTGCCCAATGCAGCGTGACCCGTGCCCAATGCAGCATGACCCATGCCCAATGCAGCATGACCCGTGCCCAATACAGCCTGACCCGTGCCCAATACAGCCTGACCCGTGCCCAATGCAGCCTCACCTGTGCCCAATGCAGCCTCACCTGTGCCCAATGCAGCGTGACCCGTGCCCAATGCAGCATGACCCATGCCCAATGCAGCATGACCCGTGCCCAATACAGCCTGACCCGTGCCCAATACAGCCTGACCCGTGCCCAATGCAGCCTCACCTGTGCCCAATGCAGCCTCACCTGTGCCCAATACAGCGTGACCCGTGCCCAATACAGCCTCACCTGTGCCCAATGCAGCATGACCCGTGCACAATGTAGCCTCACCTGTGCAGTGGAAGAGGCGAGCCAGTGGCGGAACTACCGGGGAGGATTAAGAATGCATACTGCAGCCCTCAAATGGCTATTGGCGAGCATGGGGCTGCCTCAGAGTGGGGGGGGCGAGCACCGCCCACACGGTCCCCCAGCCAGGGGAAGTGAGGAGAGGAAGAGGCACGCTATGCGTACAAGCAGAGAGCTGTAATAGCTTTCATTTGAATATCCTGCGTTCCTGGGGCTCACCGTCACATAGCCCCACCTCTTGGCCCGGCGCCTTTGATGACGTCACATGTCCCGCATTGGACTGGCGTTCTGTCTATCAAAGGCGCAGGGCCAAGAGGTGGGGCTATGTGACGGTGAGCCCCGGGAACGCAGGTAGGGTTGCCACCTTTTCCTCAAGCCAAACCCGAACACTTAAGCGGCGCATGGCAAATTTTTTGTGGTATACACTAAAGGATTTTAAAGACCTTGAGGAGAGCAATAATGTGTCACGGTTAGCGTGGATGGTAACTACTGGTACCATCCACTGCCCTACTGACACCGTCCACCTCCCTCCCCACCGACTCCCCTCCCTTATATCTGTCCCCCCTCGATTGGATCAGAGATCAACATCAGTGTCCCCTGCCCTGAAAGACCCCCATTAGACTGCCTTACCAAGAGCCGCTTCAAGCCAGGAAGTGTGGGAGCTGGAGTTTGGGGGTGGAGCTCCTCTACTGTAGTGCTGTTTTCCTTCCTTCCATTGGTGGGGAGCCTTGGGGAGAAGTGTCGGCAAGACACAGGATTCGGGACACATCCGAACTGGTGCGCTCACTCACAGGGCTGCTGTTTGCAATTATTGGGGCCCCATACAGCCATCCTCATTGGGCCCCCACCCCCTGAGGAGGGAAAGAGGTGGGGGGAGGGAGGTGAGAAAGGGGAAGGTGAGAGGAGGAGGTGAGAGAGAGGCGGCGGTGAGGGGGGGTGAGAGAGGAGGAGGTGAGGGGGTGAAAGGAAGGGGGAGGAGGCAGGAGAGAGAGGCGGCGGTGAGGGGGTGAGAGAGAGAGAGGGTGGGTGAGATGGTGGGGGTGAGAGGGGTGAGGATGAGAGAGAGTGGGGGTGAGCGAGGTGGGGATGAGAGAGTGGGGGTGAGAGAGGGGGGATTAGAGAAAGAGTGGTGGGTGCGAGAGAGGGGGTGAGCGAGAGGCTGAGAGAAAGAGAGTGAGAGAGAGAGACAGAGGGAAAGGGGGGCTTACACAGAGGAGGGGGGGTGACACAGAGGAGGGGGGCTGACACAGAGGAAAGGGGCTGACACAGGGGAGGGGGAGCTGACACAGGGGAAGGGGAGCTGACACAGGGGAGGGGGAGCTGACACAGGGGAGGGGGAGAGGAGGGGAGTGACACAGAGGAGGAGGGGGAGCTGACACAGAGGAGGGGGAACTGACGCAGAGGAGGGGGAACTGACGCAGAGGAGGGGGAACTGACGCAGAGGAGGGGGGTGACACAGAGGAGGATGGGGGGGTGACACAGAGGAGGAGGCGGAGCTGACACAGAGGAGGAGGCGGAGCTGACACAGAGGAGGAGGGGGAGCCGACACAGAGGAGGAGGGGGAGCCGACACAGAGGAGGGGGATCTGACGCAGAGGAGGGGGAACTGACGCAGAGGAGGGGGTGAGGAGGAGGGTGACACAGAGGAGGGGGGGTGACACAGAGGAGGGGGAGCTGACACAAAGGAGGGGGTGACACAGAGGAGGAGGGGGGTGACACAGAGGAGGATGGGGGGTGACACAGAGGAGGATGGGGGGGTGACACAGAGGAGGAGGGGGGTGACACAGAGGATGGGGGGGTGACACAGAGGAGGAGGGGGGTGACACAGAGGAGGAGGGGGGTGACACAGAGGAGGAGGGGGGTGACACAGAGTAGGAGGGGGGTGACACAGAGGAGGAGGGGGGGTGACACAGAGGAGGAGGGGGTGACACAGAGGAGGAGGGGGGGGTGACACAGAGGAGGAGGGGGGTGACACAGAGGAGGAGGGGGGTGACACAGAGGATAGGGGGTGACACAGAGGAGGGGGGTGACACAGAGGATGGGGGGGTGACACAGAGGATGGGGGGGTGACACAGAGTAGGAGGGGGTGACACAGAGGAGGAGGGGGGTGACACAGAGGAGGAGGGGGGTGACAGAGTAGGAGGGGGGTGACACAGAGGAGGAGGGGGGTGACACAGAGGAGGAGGGGGTGACACAGAGGAGGAGGGGGTGACACAGAGGAGGAGGGGGGTGACACAGAGGAGGAGGGGGGTGACACAGAGGATGGGGGGGTGACACAGAGGATGGGGGGTGACACAGAGGATGGGGGGGTGACACAGAGTAGGAGGGGGGTGACACAGAGGAGGAGGGGGGTGACAGAGTAGGAGGGGGGTGACACAGAGGAGGAGGGGGGGTGACACAGAGGATGGGGGGGTGACACAGAGGAGGGGGGGTGACACAGAGGAGGAGGGGGTGACACAGAGGAGGAGGGGGTGACACAGAGGAGGAGGGGGGGTGACACAGAGGATGGGGGGGTGACACAGAGGAGGAGGGGGTGACACAGAGGATGGGGTTAAGCTGACAGAGCAGATGAGACCTCAGGATAAACACATTGTGAAGCAGGACTCCGTTTCCGGGAGCAAGCAGGCGCGATTATCAAATCCACAGTCCAGCCCCGCCCCGCCTCCACGTGTGACCAGCACCAGCTCCGCAGGGCCATTCACAGACCCCCATGTCTGCCGCTCGGCCCGCCCCGCACATGGCCCGTTCAGCCAATTACAGGGCACCCGCTGGCTCAGACCGCACCGAAAGCAAATGAAAGCTATTACAGCTCTCTGCTTGTACACACAGTGCGCCTCTTCCTCTGATCATTCCTCTCCTCACTGCTCGCCCCCCGGCAGAATGCATTCTTCCTCCTCCCCACGGGCCCCTCTCGGTTGCGGGCCCCATAGCGGCCGCTTGTGTCGCTATGGCGGTAGTTCCGCCACTGGCTACTATTGAAGAGGTTACGAAACTTTTCTCAGATGCCCACCTAACCAATTGTCCCTTGGACCCTGTTCCCTCACAACTACTACGGTCACCCTCTTCTTCTATCCTATGCTCCCTCACTCACATCTTCAATCTCTCCCTCTCTAGTGGCACCTTTACCTCCCCTCTAAAACATGCACAGATCACTCCCATACTTAAAAAGCCCTCACTGGATCCCACCAACCTGAACAACTTAAGGCCCATCTCATTGCTCCCATTCACCTCTAAACTTCTAGAACGCCTAGTCTACAACCGTCTTTGCTCCTACCTCAGTGAAAATAACCTTCTTGACCCCTTACAGTCTGGCTTTCGCTCGCAGCACTCCACGGAAACTGCCTTACTAAAAATCACTAACGATTTACTAACTGCTAAAAGCAACAGCCAGTACTCCATACTCCTTCTACTTGACCTCCCTGCAGCCTTTGATACAGTTGACCACCCGCTCCTTCTCAATAAACTCCATTCCCTTGGCCTCCAAGATTCTGCTCTATCCTGGTTCTCTGCCTATCTATCACAGCGCTCCTTCAGTGTTACCTACAACTCTGTCTCCTCCTCTCCATTGCCCCTTTCTGTGGGAGTCCCCCAAGGCTCTGTTCTTGGACCACTTCTCTTCTCTATCTACACCTCCTCCCTTGGTCACTTGATAACTGCCCACAGCTTTCAATACCACCTATACGCCGATGACACCCAAATCTATCTGTCTACTCCTCACCTCACTCCTTCAGTCTCCTCTCGCATTACTAACTTACTAACTGACATCTCAGCATGGATGTCGCACCACTTCCTTAAACGAAATCTCTCTAAAACTGAGTTGCTAATATTCCCCCCCGCCCGTGCCCCCCTCCATGACTTTTCCAACAAAATCAACAATGCAACTATCAGTCCCTCCCCTCACGCCAGGGTACTAGGTGTAATCCTAGACTCTGACTTGTCATTTCAGCCTCAAGTCCAATCATTGTCAAAAGTTTGTAGAATTCACCTCCGTAACATCTCTAAAATTCACCCCTTTTTAACAAATGAAACCACCAAACTCCTCCTTCACTCCCTTGTTATCTCTCACCTTGACTATTGCAACTCCCTTCTTATTGGCCTGCCTCTACATGGGCTATCCCCTCTTCAGTCTATCATGAATGCTGCTGCCAGACTTATCCACCTTACCAACTGCTCAGTGTCTGCCAAACCTCTCCTCCAATCCCTACATTGGCTCCTGATCACCCAGCGAATTAAATTCAAAATACTAACCACAACCTACAAAGCCATCCACAACTCTGCCCCGAGCTACATCACCAATCTTGTCTCTAAACATATCCCAAACCGTCCTCTCCGCTCTTCTCAAGACCTCCTACTGTCAAGCTTGCTCGTCTCCGGGATTTCTCCAGAGCCTCTTCCATCCTCTGGAACTCACTACCTCAACCTGTCCGGCTATCCCCTACTCTTGCTACCTTCAGGCGATCCCTGAAAACTCACCTCTTCAGGGAAGCCTATCATGTCTCCAACTAATCTTTTACCACTTCCATCAGCTCATTCCCCACAGTTACCACCTTTTGTACAACCTGCCCCACCCTATTAGATTGTAACCTCTTCTGAGCAGGGCCCTCTTAATTCTCTTGTATTTTATTGTATTGTAACTGTATTGTCTCCCTTTTATATTGTAAAGCGCTGCGTAAACTGTTGGCGCTATATAAATCCTGTATAATAATAATAATAATAAACATGGCAGCCAGACAGTTTTTTTAATTTTTTTATTGTGAGCTTTGTTTTTTTATGAAGGGACATGAATTATATTATAAATATATACTATAAGAAAGAAAGCACTGTATTTGTTAGAACTCGTCCTCCTGTTGCGGATTGTATGCTGTAAACTCCCATTAATAAATACGTCTATAAAGCCAGTGTAGGTGGCGAAGTCTTGACAACAGCTGTTCTTTGTAAGGCTCACGTGATGGATTCCAGAGATGTCAAAGCCAGAGCAGTTGCTGAATAGTGACTTGAGACCACTACTTAGGGATGACTTACTGCTTCACTGGGTAACAATCAAGGGAAACATATTTAGGCTGCAAGCAAGGCTGAAAGGGCACTGCAGTCCATAAAATGTGCTGGGCACCCAGTCCTATATGATATTTTCTGATACTCCATAAAAAAATTTTTTTTCTTTTTATATTCCCTGTGTGATTAATTTAACATTCTGATATAATGTACACATTTTGTGTTTCATATTATTAATGGTCATAATTACATATGTGGAACTTCAGGCTACTAGAGGAAGCATCTTCACCAGACAGAAACTTTTAGTACAGTTAAGCCTCGTACACACAACGTTGTTTTTCTCGACGAGATTCTTGTCAAGCTTTCCTTGCATACACACTGTCAATTCCAAATCTCGTCGTTGTAAAGCGCGGTCACGTACAACACGTACGACGGCAGTATAAAGGGGAAGTTCCATTCCAATGGCGCCACCCCTTGGGCTGCTTTTACTGATCTCGTGTTACCGCGTGTTAGTAAAAGTTTAGTGAGAGACGATTCGCGCTTTTCAGTCTTCATGCTTTCAGTTCGTTTTAGCGTGACGAATGTGCTATCTCCATTACGAACGCTAGTTTTACCAGAAGGAGCGCTCCCGTCTTATACTTGATTCTGAGCATGCGTGATTTTTTAAGACTCGGAAAAGCATACACACGACCGGTTTTCTTGTCGGGAAACAGGCCGATGAGAAACCCCGATGAGAAAAACGAGAATCCTGATGAGAAAATAGAGAGCCGGTTCTCTATTTTTCTCGTCGAGATTCCCAGCAGTTTTCTCGACGAGAAACCATACACACGAACGGTTTTCTCGGCAAGAAAGCTCTCCCAACAGTTTTCTTGTTGTTTCTTCATGAGAAATCCGGTTGTGTGTACGAGGCTTGACCTTTAAAATAAAGTTCCCATCCTCAGCAAGTTCTCCACTTACCTGTCAATGATCCACAGGGAGCTGCACACCCTCCTCACAAAAAGTCTACTGGCCGCTCTGCACATGCGCATTCTTTCTTGCTGCAGTAAAATCCCACAGCAATATTGTTACCCTGTTGACAGAGTAATCTTGAGTTGGCCGTACACTGATTTTTTTTATCTTTTAGCAATCTATACAACACAGATAGATGTATCTCCAATGTCAGCTATTGTATTCTGACAGCCGGTGCACGTGACTGTCAGAATTCCCAAACAGCGGCTGCATCTGATTGGATGCAGATGATGTTCTGCCATCAATTTTCTGCTTAGCTTTTTTGATTCTTCAGTCAAAGGTCATTGGGTGGGAGGGTGCTGATATAGCCACCAATAATAAATCATCTGAAATCTGAAAACTGGGGGAGCTGGGCATAAAATTGTCAGCCAAACAGCATCTGTATTCAATATTATGGAGCCACTGTTCAGGTATTTTGACAGCTGCAGATGCCAACTGTCTGAACACACAGTAGCTGGCAGCGGAATTTCCTCCTCTCACTGTTTAGCGTGAATGGAGGATAAATAGATTTCTCTTCTTCAGCAAAAAGGGCTAGATTGAAAGAAATCTAATGCCCTGTACACACGACCGGTTTTCCAGTCGGAATAAACTCTTATGGTTTTTCCGACGGAATTCCGCTCAAGCTGTCTTGCATACACACGGTCACACCAAATTCCAACCGTCAAGAACGCGGTGATGTACAACACGTACAACGGCACTATAAAGTTCCATTCCAACTGCACCACCCTTTGGGCTGCTTTTGCTAATCTCGTAGTAGTAAAAGTTTGGTAAGAGACGATTTGCCCTTTTCAGTCTTCGTGCTCTTCAGTCCGTTACAGCGTGACAAATGTGCTATCTCCATTACGAACGCTAGTTTTACCAGACGGAGCGCTCCCGTCTCGTACTTGATTCTGAGCATGCGTGGTTTTTAGTGCGTCGGAATTGCATACAGACGAACGGATTTTCCGATAGGAATTTTTTTCCGTCAGAAAAATTGAGAACATGTTCTCTATCTAAGTCCGTCGGAATTTCGGACGGAAAAAAGTCCGATTGGGCATACATACGGTCGGAATATCCGATGAAAAGCTCCCTTGGAAATTCTGACTGTGTGTACAGGGCATTAGAGTGTATGGGCAGCTCTAACGCTCTGCATATGTCTTGCAATCTGATTGTAAAATCTCCCCTGGATCTACCAACAACTATTTAGTATGAGCTCTCACACAACTACATCCAAAAAGGAATTAATTTTTAGGTAGGGCTTCTGCAACATAGTTTTTGTAGATCTAAAGGGGATGGTATAGAACAGCCTTTCTCAATCAGGGTTCCACCTGAGGTTGCTTGTGGTTCCATGAGCAGTGAGCAAAGAAGAATTGATCTCCCACTTAAAGCTGAAGTATGGGCAAAAACTATTTTTGAATATTTGCACAGTAAAAATATTTTCCCTCCAAGTAAGTGTTCCCCATCACTGCCTGCTGTAGTGTTTGTTAAATCTTTTACTTTTATTCAGCCGGCAGTCCTTCCGGCACCAAGCATCTGATTCTGAGACTTGTAGTTCTGGGTGCAGTACACATCACAGAAAGTTGCTTGCTTTTCACCTCCTCAATTCAGAAAAAGCCTTGTACTCTTTTCACTGAATGCAAGGATTTGAGGGGGAAAATCATGACATTCATGCATGCTTCCTCAATTCACTGAATGATAGGGACAGTGTTTTTGACCACAGCTGATCATCTAGTTAGTATGCAACCATAACATAGAGTAAGGTGACCAGATTTTTTAAATGAAATCCGGGGACATATTTATTTTTTTACTAGTAATGGCGGCAATCAGCGACTCTCTGCCCATCACCGCCCGCCTCACAGCTTGTCAAGTCTTACTCTCCAGGCCCCGGCTACTACTGGGTGGGGAGCAGAGGAAGATCACTCCACTAGGGAAGACAAGGAGATAAGCAGGCAGGCGGCTGGCCAGGACTTGAGCCAAGGCAGAAGAACCTGCGAACGGAGCTGAATGGGCATGCACCCGAAACGGAAGAAATATTCTCTCCGCTCCGACCAGCACATGATCATCAGAAAGAGGCACAGATAATGGAAAAAAAATACACCCCCCTAAGCTAGTAGGAGCGGGGGGGGGGGGTGTAAGTCAGAATTTTTATTTTTTTATTCTGCACTGACTGTCTTTGAAATTGCCCCAGCCCCAGTTCAAATCCAATCCGGGGACAAAACCGGGGACAGACTTGGTCAGGGGACAGTGTCCTCAATCCGGGGACTGTCCCCTGAAAGCGGGGATGTCTGGTCACCCTAACATAGAGTGCTGCTGCCTACAGAGGTGGCACCTAGCCAGCCCCATCTTTATGAAACAGTTTATTTGCATTCTGGGGGGTAGAGCCAGGGAGGGTTGTAACCCCTGTCAGATTTTTTTTTTCACCTGTGTCCCATTGCAGAGATTTACCTTTACTTCCCACAGCCAAACAGGAAGTGAGAGGAAATCCCTGCAATTTAAGGGATTTTTTAGGGACTCCCCAGGTCACGGGAACTAGTATCCCCATTGGAAAAGTTCCCCTCTGATGCTTTTTTGGGGACAATCCAACATTTGGGGTTTTCCTTTACTTTCACTTTCAATGATAATGGTAAACATGGCAAATAGAAAGGGGGAATTTCCTTAATGGGGGTGCAGACAACAATAAAAACTGACAGATGTTCTAATCCCTCTCAACTCTTTCCAAAACAAAAAAGGTTATGCCTTTAGTTATACTTTAACCTCTTAAAGACCGCCTTACACAGATATACTGTGGTAGGTTGGCTCTATTGCGTGAAACAACGTACCTGTACGTAATTTCAGTGGGGGGGGGGGGGTGCGCAGGGATGCTAAGTTGGAACATTGATATCTGTCTTCATCCAGTCAGACCATTCCCCACACAGTTAGCAAGCACCTTCCAGGGACACACTTTAACCTTTGGATCGCCCCTGATGTTAACCAATTCCCTGCCAGTGTCATTAGTACAGTAACAGTGCATATTTTTAGCACTGATCACTGTAATAATGTCAATGGTTCCCAAAGAAAAGTATCAGTGAGGCCCGGTTCACACTTGTGCGATGCGAGAACCCTGCGAATCCACTGCGGGTTCCCACATCGCACAGACTCGCACTGCCGTTCACACTGCCATTTGCGAACTACTGCATTATATCTTAATGACACCCCCATTTCAGCCCGCGTATCGCACTGCGACTGACAGTTCGGACATGAATCGGATCGCATATGTGTGAACATACATGCGATCCGATTCTGGTCCGAACATAAAAAAAAGGGTCCTGTGTGTGTTTGAGCCGAATGCGGTGCGATATCAACCATACTATCTGTATGTCTGAAATCGCACCGCACAGACATCGCATGTAAGGTGAACAGCAGTGTGCTGCGAATTACATGCGATGTCTGGCATCGCACAAGTGTGAACCGGGCCTTAGGCCTCATGTACACTGCTGTTGATTAAACGGACGTTTAGGAGCAGCTGGGCATTTTTTTCAACTGCTCCTGAACTCTCCTCTATGTTATCTTATCAGTACATGTATACTGGTTCGTTTATAGTCGTTTCCAGACAGTTGAGTTTTGAGGCTTTTTCTGGCACCCAAAAAAATGCATTTAGAAGCTGTGTTTAGAGGCAATATAAGCGCTAAACACGGCTAAACGTGACTAATCGGTAACTCGCGTTTAGCAGCGTTTTGTTTACAGACGTTTTTCATTTTAACCCAAAAAATTATTATTTTTTCGAATGCTTTTCAAATCGCTGATCACTGCCATTACTAGTAAAAATAAATAAAGATACCATAAATTTATCCCATAGTTTGTAAACGCTATAACTTTTGCGCAAACCAATCAATATACGCTTAATGGGATTTCTTATACCAAAAATATGTAGCAGAATACATATTGGCCTAAATTGATAAAGAAATAAAGAAATTCGATTTTTTTTACATTTTTTAATGTAATGTAATGGATGTGTTTTATGGCAGAAAGTAAAAAATATTTTTTTTGTTTTTCAAAATTGTCGCTCTTTTTTCGTTTATAGCGCAAAAAATAAGAACCACAGTTGTGATCAAAAAAACAAAAGAAAGCTCTTTTTGTGGGGAAAAAAAAATAACATCAATTTTATTTGGGTACAGGATTGCATGACCACACAATTGTCAGTTCAAGTAAAGCAGTGCCGTATCGCAAAGAATGGTCTGGTCATTAAGGGGTTAAAACCTTCTGGTACTCAAGTGGTTAAAGATAATTGCTGGTCACACATTTAGGCTGCTTTCACACTGGGGTGTGGGCGGCGGCGGTATTTTTACCGGCACTTTACCGTAATTTTTGCAGAGGTATTCGGCCGCTTTTAACCCCCGCTAGCGGCCCAAAAAGGGTTAAAACCACCAGCAAAGCACCACTGCAGCGGCACTTTGCCGGTGGTTCAGCCGCGCTGCCCATTCATTTTCACCGCTCCAAAGATGCTGCTTGCAGGAGTTTTTTTACAGTCCTGCCAGCGCATCGCCTCAGTGTGAAAGCACTCGGGTTTTCACACTGACACTGCAGGGGAGCCGTTTTTCAGGCACTTTACAGGTGCTATTTTTAGCCCAAAAGCGCCTGAAAAACTCCCCAGTGTGAAAGGGGTCTTAGGGATTATGTTATCATCCTGGATTGCTTGCATACATTAGTCCAATGGTGAAATGCTCACTAGCATAGAAATTCTCTATATTCTGATAGTTTTTAATACTAAGTCTGGGATTAAAGAGGAAGTAAACCCTGATGGGTTTTACTTCCTCTATGTTTCCCTGCAAAGGTAAAGCATAATGGGCTACTATGCATCACATTATGTGACACTTACCTGCAAGAGAAGCCCGCAATGTCACCGTCTTCCACGCAGGCAACGAGCATCCATCTTCACCCCTCTTCTTCCGGGGGCCGCAAACTCCGGCTCTGTGACTGGCCGGAGTCGCGTGACGTCGCATGCGCGCAGGAGCCGCCTTTAACGGCATGACCCCAGCTTGAAACGGCATAGCGTGCCCTTTCAAGCCGGCACGTTGAAGTCGTCGCTTAGGGAAATTGCAAATATCTCGAGATATTGAAAGCACCTACAGGTAAGCCTTAAAGTGGTTGTAAACCCACTTTTCAAAAAAAAAAAAAATAACACCTGCAAGAAAAAGACATAATGAGCTAGTATGCTATGCATACTAGCTCATTATGTGGCACTTACCTCAGATCGAAGCCTCCGAAGCGCTCCTCGTGCCCCTCCGCCGCCGCCGCCATGTCCGCTCCGACCGTCTTCCTCTTATCGCCGTTATGGCGCTGTGATTGGCCGGAGCGGCGATGATGTCAGACGCATGTGCGCGGGGCCGTCATTCTCCATTGAGAAAACCGTCAGTCTCCATTAAGAAAACCGGCAACGCTCAGTGCGCCTGCGCCGTTGTCTACGGCGCGCATGCGCCGTAGACATCGGTGCAGGGTTTTCTGCAAATATCTCCTTAACTGTGTAGGTTAAGGAGATATTTCTTGCACCTACAGGTAAGCCTTAATCTAGGCTTACCTGTAGGTGCAAGTTGTGTGGTTGGGTTTACAACCACTTTAATCTAGGCTTACCTGTAGGTGTAACATGTCCCTGAGGGTTTGCAACCACTTTAAGAAGCTCTCTACCCTGTATTCAAGTAAACTGGGACATAGGCGTGCCCACGGGGTGTGCCGGGTGTGCCCAGGCACACCCTAATCATCCCTGCTGTGCCCTTCTTCTGCAATGACTGTGCCTGCAATGTACGTACTTGTGTGTACCAGTCACTCAGTCACTGCCCGGGTAATGTCCTGCCGCCGGCTGGCAAATACAGCTGTTTGCTGCGAGTGGGAGGAAGGAGCAGGGAGGGAACTAGCCGCGGAGTAACACCGCCAGGAGCCGCATAAGCCGATGCAGCTTCTATAGTTCCGGCTGCAGGTCCCGCCGGCGCCGGCGGAGTGATCTAATTCTGCACTCCGTCCCCCCTCCGGCCTTTCTCTCCTGACGCCATCAGAAGCAGCGGAGTAGCCTGGATAGCGGCAGCGGCAGACAAGTGGCTTTAGGCAGGCAGCCTGTTTAATCAAGGTGAGAGCGAGTGTGAGAGAGACAGCACTGTGGTCTGTGCACAAATTAACATTTTTTTTTTTTTTGCCAAAACAGCCAACCAATTGATAAACCTTACCTTACCCTGGCTTGTAATATATATATATATAAATATATATATATATTACATACTTTTTCGCTGACAAGACAATTGTATATGTGATATATATATATATATATATATATATATATATATATATATATATTTACACAATATATATATATATATATATATATATATATATTATAGATATATATTGTGTAAATATATATATATATATATATATATATATATATATATATATATATATATATATATAATCGCACATATACAATTGGCCTGTCAGCAAAAAAGTATGTAATATATATATATATATATATATATATATACTATATGTCTTTGGTATAAAAAAAATATATCCCAAGTGTATATTAACCACTTCCCATATGCCCACAGCCCCAATATATGGCGTACGGAAAGCAGTGCCAAATGTGGGTTAACGTACCTGTACGTCAGCCCACATTGGAGCAGTGGCAGCTGGTGCTCAAAATTTTTTTGGGGGGTGCAAACAAGCTGAACCCCCCCCCCCATCAATTGCAGCCACTGTGTCCATCAAACGCAGCTACTGTGCCCATAAATTGCCGCGACTGTGCCATCAAACGCAGCCACTGTGCCCATAAATTGCCGCCACTGTGCCATCAAACACAGCTACTGTACCCATCAATTGCTGCCAGTGTGCCCATCAATTGCTGCCACTGTGCCCATCAATTGCCGCCAGTGTATCCATCAATTGCCGCTACTGTGCCTATCAGTTGCTGCCAGTGTGCTTATTAATTGCTGCCAGTGTGCACATTAATTGCTGACACTGTGCCCATCAATTGCTGCCAGTGTGCCCATCAATTGCTGACACTGTGCCCATCAATTGCCGCTACTGTGCCTATCAAATGCTGCCAGTGTGCATTCCCCACCCGCCCGGCATTTACCTGTCTTGGTTGGGCAGCGGGTCACGGCGGCGGTGTCCTGCACGCTCCTCAATGTCTTCTCCCGTCCTCTCTTCCCTTCCTCTGCTATGATTGTACACCTGATAGGCATCCAATCAGAGCGCCTGCCGTTTCAGCCAATCAGGTGACAGGTAATAGACATGAGCACCAGATTGGCTGAGAGGCGGTTCAGTGTTAGGAAAGGGAATAATCATTCCCTTTCCTGACATAACGCTGAGTGAACTGCAAGCGCCCAGCATGGCGCCCTCAGTTCACCTTTTTGGACGCCTATTAGAGCCTACGCCTCTAATCAGGTGCTTCCAAAAACGCTACTGTAATTCAGGCTCCCAGCACCCGAAAAGGGGCCAGGCACCTGAATAGGGAGTGGCAGCAGCGATCATAGATAGATTCATGCAATGCATGAATCTATCTATGGTGATAGAGAGGTAGCAGGAGAGAGGGGGCGGCGCCCGTGCGCCCCTTATGGATGCACCGCCACTGCATTGGAGACTCCTGTGTGGCTCACAAAGAGTGCAACTGGGAGCCCTGCGATCAATGTGTGGCCTGGACACAGTGAATCACATTGCTGCTGGGCTTTTTTTCAGCAGGAATGCGGGAGAACACAGTTCCGGCACCTCAGCACTGAATGTATATGCCAAGTGGTGGTGGGATTTGCTGGAGTGTCTATTGATGTTGGCTGATGGGGTCTCTATTGTCACTGGGTGATCTATTGATGCTGGGGAAGTCTATTACTGCTGGTGAGATCTGTTGTTTCTGGGGGATCAATTGTTGATGGGAGAATACTACTGTTAAGGGAGGGGTCTTATGTTGTTGGCTGCTGGAGAGTATATTGATACTGGATGCTGGGAGGTCTATTATTACTGGGGGTGATCTATTGTTGTGGGGGAGATCTATTGTTAATGGGATGGATCTATTGTTGCTGGGGGTGTCTATTGTTGCTGAGAGGGATCTATTTTTGCTGTTGAAGCTATAGTTGCCATGAGGGATCTATTGTTGCTGGGGGGATGTCTTGTTCTTGGGGGATCTATTGTTGCTGAGGGAATCTATTGTTGCTGGGGGAATCTAACAAATTTATTTAAAGCAGTAAATACAATTCAGGATTTTAAAACATGACACTTATTAAAAAAAAATCCTACTTACCGTTAAGTTTTTAAAATTGCTTATTTGATTTAGAGATTTATTTAAAAGCTTTGTTTATGTTAAAAGATTATTTAATTAATACGTTTAAAAAAAATATGTTTGTTTACATTCATAAATGTTTTTTTAATTAAAAATGTTTTAATACATTTTAAAATGTGTGTATATATATATATATAGAGAGAGAGAGAGAGAGAGAGAGAGAACCTCTCTCTCTCTCTCTCTCTCTCTCTCTCTCTATATATATATATATATATATATATATATATATATATACTGTGAGGGGGTTAGCTCGGCAGCGGGTGTGTGTGACCCCCGGGATGGGCTCCCCACACAAAACAGGCCCAGCAAACGGAGGTTGTGGTTTTCAAAATCAAAAAGGTGCGGTTTATTTTCTATTTACAGTGACAAAACACAGCAAAGCAAAAGAAACATAACCAAAATAAATCCTGGTCAAGTTGACCTCTGACTAAACATACAGGTTTCCTAACTAACAACTGGGATCAGCCTAGTGCTGTCCTAGTCCCTAAGTCCCTGGTTTTAAATGTCCAAGCAAATAGCCACACAGGCTTGGTCTCACCGCACAGGGGTTCACTCTCCCTAGACAGTCCACACAGGTCTGGGTCCAGGCATGAGCTAACACCTAATGAATCTGGGAGTTCTTATAGAGGCCTAAATGAGCTGACAAGCTTTAGCTGGTCTCATCAACTCCCTGTCTGTACGACGCCCCACACTCTCCCTAGAGGTATGAGTCATCCATGAGCCCACTAGCCTTAGCTGGGCTTATACAACTCTCCACCTAGTTGTATAAGTCGGCGTAAAGCCTGAATCTGGGCGAAATATATCTACCCCCCTGGATGCAACCAGGTGACTTTACCTTCCTGCTGTCACATACCCCCCCCTCTTGTTTTAACCTCGGGGTTGGAACACCAGCAATCAGGCATTCATGTACTCGAGACAAAGCATCCACATTCCCCATTTGAACGCCAGGGCGATGCTTTACTGTGAAGTTGAATTCCTGGAGGGCCAGGAACCACCTATTCACTCTTCTATTTGTTTCCTTGTTTTGAGCCATCCACTTTAACGGAGCGTGATCCGTAACCATGTCAAAGTGCCTACCTAGCAGGTAGTACCGAAGGGAATCTAGAGCCCACTTCACCGCTAAACACTCCTTTTCAACGGTGGCGTAATTTACCTCATGGGACTTCAACTTCCTGCTGAGGTAAATGACTGGGTGCTCTTCCCCGTTCCAGACCTGGGACAATACTGCTCCTAACCCCACATCTGACGCATCACTTTGTACGACAAAGTCTTTAGAGAAGTCGGGTGAGTACAACACTGGCTGGCTACATAAGGCTTGTTTCAAGAATTGGAATGCTGCCTCAGCCTCGGGGGTCCATTTAATCATGACCGACCCTTTCCCCTTCGTCAGGTTGGTTAGGGGCACAGCCTTAGAAGCAAAGTGGGGAATGAATCGCCGATAATACCCAGCGATTCCCAGAAAGGCTCGTACCTGCTTCTTGCTGTTGGGACGTGGCCAACTCTGGATGGCCTCGACTTTGTTGAGTTGGGGTTTTATTACTCCCCTCCCAATGGTGTACCCAAGATATTTGGCCTCCTCCTGCCCAATGGTACACTTCTTGGGGTTAGCCGTAAACCCCGCTTTCCGAACAGAGTCCAGGACTGCTTGCACTTTTGGCAGATGTGAGGCCCAATCTGTGCTATGGACAATTACGTCATCCAGGTAAGCCGCAGCATACTTCCGATGGGGCCTCAGCATCTGGTTCATTTTCCGCTGGAATGTGGCCGGCGCATTCTGTAACCCGAACGGCATTCTTTTATATTGGAACGCCCCGTCTGGGGTTACAAATGCGGTTTTCTCTTTGGCCGACTTGGCCAGGGGGATTTGCCAATACCCTTTTGTGAGGTCAAGAGTCGTCATGTATCGGGCTGTTCCCAGCCGGTCGATCAACTCATCTATACGTGGCATGGGGTAGGTGTCAAATTTTGTAACTTTGTTCAACTGACGAAAATCGTTACAAAATCGCCAGCTCCCATCCGGTTTAGGCACCAACACGATGGGACTAGACCAATCACTTTGGGACTCCTCTATCACCCCTAAGTTCAGCATTTTCTGTACTTGCTCCCGTATTGCCTCCCGTCGAGCCTCTGGGATCCGATAGGGTTTTAACTTCACCCTTTCACCGGGCGGGGTAATGATGTCATGCTCTACCCCAGATGTTTGTCCCGGCAGCTCAGAGAATACCTCCTTGTTGCGAAGCACAAACTCCTTAACCTCCTGTTGTTGGGGTTGTGACAAGGTGGCTGCTATTCCAACCTCAGGAATCACGCAACCAGTTTGAGCTGGTGACCAAGTGTCTGCGACTAGGGACTCTCTATCCCTCCAGGCTTTCAACAGATTAACGTGATAGATCTGTTCGGGCTTTCGCCTTCCTGGTTGTCTGACCTTGTAATTCACTTCGCTCACTTTTTCCATTATCTCGTAGGGGCCTTGCCATTTGGCAAGGAATTTACTTTCAACCGTAGGGACAAGTACCAATATCCTATCCCCCGGGGAAAAGGTACGGGTCTTGGCTCCACGGTTGTACACTCTCTGCTGTGCCAACTGCGCTTGGGCCAAATGTTCCTTCACAATGGGCATTACCTGTGCAATTCGATCTTGCATCAGGGCGACATGCTCAATCACACTCCTGTGGGGAGAACTCTCACTTTCCCAAGTTTCCTTGGCAATATCCAACAGCCCTCTTGGGTGTCTCCCATACAGTAACTCAAAGGGGGAGAATCCCGTAGAGGATTGGGGCACCTCCCTAATAGAAAACATCAAATAAGGAAGTAAACAGTCCCAATCCTTTCCATCTCTATCCACCACTTTCTTCAACATTTGTTTTAGGGTTTTGTTGAATCTTTCAACCAGCCCATCGGTTTGGGGGTGATACACAGACGTACGCAATTGCGTCACTTTGAACAATTTACACAGCTCTTTCATAACCCGGGACATAAAGGGTGTACCTTGGTCCGTAAGCAGTTCTTTACAAATACCCACCCGGCTAAAAACAAGAGATAGCTCTTTGGCTATGGTTTTGGCCGAGGTATTTCGGAGAGGGATCGCTTCTGGATAACGGGTGGCATAGTCCATTATAACTAATATGTACTGGTGCCCCCTAGCGGACTTGATTATAGGACCTACCAAATCCATGGCGATCCTCTCAAACGGGACCTCAATGATGGGTAGAGGGACCAGCGGGCTACGGAAATGTGGCATCGGGGCCAACCTCTGACACACAGGGCAGGAGGAACAATAATTTTCTACGTCCTTCATCACCCCCGGCCAATAGAATCTCTGTAATACCCTCTCTCGGGTTTTCTCTGTCCCCAGATGACCTCCAAGAATGTGCCCATGGGCCAACTCCAACACCAACTTCCTGTAAGGTTTGGGCACCACAAGCTGCTCAACGGTTTCTTCTGCCCTTTTTGCCACCCGATACAGTAGGTCCTTCTCTACGCTGAAGTATGGGTAAGTGCAGGTATTATCTGGGTTCACTAACTCGCCATCTATTTTCACTACGTTTTCCCGTGCCTTTATTAGGGCGGGGTCTTTCAACTGTTCTGTGGCAAAGTTTTCCCTGTGAACCTCAAGATCAGAAAACTCCACAGACGGTAGGTTTTCGTCTGAGGAGGTGGGCTCCTCTCCAGTTTCTTGAGTCTCCCCTGCCAATACTGATAAGGGAAATTCCGGAGAGTCCTCACCACTCTCAGGGGAGTTCTGGCTATCACATTCCTGGTACATAGGGGCACCAGTGAGGGGCTCAGGATCATCCCACAGTTCCCAGAACTTCGGAAAATCCCTTCCCACAATGGCGTCATGCGGTAACTGAGATACTAAGCCCACTGGATGAGAGAGGGTACCTTTGGGGGTCTCGAAACACACTGTAGTCACTGGATACTCTCGGGTGTCCCCATGCACACAAATAACAGCTACCTTGCTATTCCCAGAGACCTCTGTTTTAACTAACTCAGCCTTTATCAGGGTCACAAGGCTACCTGAATCCAGCAATACCACAACATTTCTACCATTAACACACATTTTGCATAAATGTTTCTCAGTTCCTCGAATGGCAGTGCATGCGACTGTCGCACACAGCGACTGACGTCTGCCCGTCAGAAAGTCACACTGCATGGGTTCCTCCACAACCGGGCATTGGCTGCAATATGTCCCGCTTGTCGGCAGTGGTAGCAAACGATCCTTCTTGCCGCCTCTTGAGCCGCTGATTTCCCAGGCTGTTCTCGCCAAACTTGGGGTAGAGCTCCCACCCTCTCACTCTCTCCACCCTCACCCCTTGGAATCCTCTTATCCGCCCCTGGGGATGGTCTGGTCTTAGGGTGGAAAGTCCGAGTGTCTCTGGAAGAGGCCGTCAGGTTCTCTGTAGCCAAGTATTTCTCCACACGATCCACAAGACCATCGGCCGTCTCTGGGTCTCCATGGCTTACCCACTTTTGGATGGCAGTAGGAAGGGCTCTCAAAAACCGATCCATTACAACACGTTCCACAATCTTTGGTGCGGACAAAGTCTCTGGCTGTAGCCACTTTCTGCTCAGGTGAATGAGATCATACATTTGAGACCTGGGGGGTTTTCCAAGCTGGAAAGTCCAGTTATGCACACGCTGAGCCCGGACAGCCTGGGTGACACCCAGCCTTGCCAAAATTTCAGCTTTTAGCATCACATAGTCTTTTGCTTGGTTAGGCTCTAGGTCATAGTAAGCTTTCTGCGATTCACCAGTTAACAGAGGAGCCACCAGTCCAGCCCACTGCTCCTCAGGCCACTTTTCTCTTTCAGCGGTCCTTTCAAATGTGGTCAAAAATACCTCTGGATCATCCTCTCCAGTCATTTTTGTCAATAAACGACTCACCCCAAAGGACGCGGTATTAGTGGGACGGCTTTCCTCACTGGTCTGCGGACGTTGCTGCATTACTGCTTCCATTTGTTGTAGTCTCTGCTCTTGCTTCTGTAACAGGTCTATGAAGCGGGCCTCAGATTGCTGCTGGGCTTGTTGCTGAGCTTCCAGACTCTGTTGGTGAGCTTGCTGCTGGGCTGCAAGGCTCTGTTGATGAGCTTGCTGCTGGGCTGCAAGGCTCCTTTGCAAACCTGCATTTGTCTGCTGTTGATTGGCATTTGCTAGAGCCAGCTGTTTCAGTATCTCCTCCATGCTGGCTTAAAAAAAAACTGCCACTGGTTCTCCACCAACTGTGAGGGGGTTAGCTCGGCAGCGGGTGTGTGTGACCCCCGGGATGGGCTCCCCACACAAAACAGGCCCAGCAAACGGAGGTTGTGGTTTTCAAAATCAAAAAGGTGCGGTTTATTTTCTATTTACAGTGACAAAACACAGCAAAGCAAAAGAAACATAACCAAAATAAATCCTGGTCAAGTTGACCTCTGACTAAACATACAGGTTTCCTAACTAACAACTGGGATCAGCCTAGTGCTGTCCTAGTCCCTAAGTCCCTGGTTTTAAATGTCCAAGCAAATAGCCACACAGGCTTGGTCTCACCGCACAGGGGTTCACTCTCCCTAGACAGTCCACACAGGTCTGGGTCCAGGCATGAGCTAACACCTAATGAATCTGGGAGTTCTTATAGAGGCCTAAATGAGCTGACAAGCTTCAGCTGGTCTCATCAACTCCCTGTCTGTACGACGCCCCACACTCTCCCTAGAGGTATGAGTCATCCATGAGCCCACTAGCCTTAGCTGGGCTTATACAACTCTCCACCTAGTTGTATAAGTCGGCGTAAAGCCTGAATCTGGGCGAAATATATCTACCCCCCTGGATGCAACCAGGTGACTTTACCTTCCTGCTGTCACAATACACACACACAGATGCACGTGTTTTTGAGCTTTGGTTTGAGGTGCACACCCTAATGCAATAGGCTGCGCACGCCTATGAACTGGGACCATTTAGAGAGAAATGATTACCTCTGAAATTCTATTCTAAAGGAACCATTACAATGGGGGATAATCTTTGGGGGGAATGATTGGCAAGAGACTGCAGCCGACCAAGAGGCATTCAGAAAGCCTTGGTTGACTTGGCTGCAAAAGATCGTAAGACATTTTATGGAAAACTCCAGTTAAGATAAACAGGGCAGGTTTGCAGAGTTCCATGTATAATAATAGTAAGTAGCTATGATTACTATAGTATAGTATAGTAATATGATTATTATTGGTGCCTGGGATTGTACTTTAGCCTATATTGGTCACATGAATTATCTGTACACATTACCAACGTTTGAGTGATTACTGTACAATAAATACCTTATGAGTTTCATTTTGTTTTTCTTTATTTTAACCCCACAAGCTTTTTAGTTTCATTTAACACCAAAGTAACCTTTAGGACCTAGAATGACCTCTTGTTCCTGTTGTCAGGATATTTCATGCCTTGTCTGCCAGGAGTGACTGACAGCTGTCGGAAGCGCTGCAAGCCTTTGCTGCTGTAGACTTACAGCTGTTGTGATCAGTATGTACTGTAAGGAACAGGGCAGCTGCTTTGGAGTTAAAGTGTTTGTTAACCCATATATATAAATCACTGGCAGCTTCTCTATTATAGGCAGGCATAGCACACTGTACCTGTCTTTTATAAAAACGAGGCTTGTAAATACAGAAATACAGTTATAGAACAATCTTCAGGCCAGTCACATGACTCGTGGCCACTGTATTCCTCTGATACATGGATATTGCAGGAGGGGCCGAGATCTCCCTCTGACATCAGTCGAGAAGATCACATGGCCGCTCAGCCCCTCCTGCTGTAGCCCTGGAAACCGGCCGAGAGTCATGTGACAGCGACACAGACACAGAGCTGACAGGCAGGGAGGAGTGGGTGGGGGGAGAGGAGAGCTGAGAGCCGGGCTGCGGATGATGAAGGGATGTACACTGACCACGGTTGTCAGGGCTCAGCAGCCCTGATTATCGTGGTCAGAGCAGAGAGGGGATATAGGAAGTGGTAAGTTCGGGGAGATTTTTTACAGTTTAGGGAGGGGCAGAATACATAGCACAAGCCCTGTGCTGTTTAATCTGCTTTAAGGGGCCAGGATCTGTATTTTTTGGGGGTTAACAAACACTTTAAGGTATTCATTATTCTTTTATACTCGTCAAACTTATTAAAGTGGATCTCTGACTTAAAGAAAAAATTCCTGGACGGCCGCACTCTGCAAAAAGATGCTAGTTTATTACATAAAATCCACAAAGTACAGCAAAAACACCCAAAAGTGAACACAGGGATTGGCTATAAGATGCTTACCCAGCTATGAGTAAGCATCTTATAGCCAATCCCTGTGTTCACTTTTGGGTGTTTTTGCTGTACTTTGTGGATTTTATGTAATAAACCAGCATCTTTTTGCAGAGTGCGGCCGTCCAGGAATTTTTTCTTTATCACCTATATTGTGCAGAGCCAGCACCTGCGTGTGCTTAGAGTGGGGCGGAAGCATTACATGGATCCAGAGGCTTCAGAGCGGTGATCCCTTTTCATGGATCTCTGACTTCATGGGTCTGCACACTTGCAGTGGCCATTACGAGGGGCTTCCTCCTTGATGGAGTTTTTCCATATTTGTTTTTTAGGAAAATGGAACAAGAGGATAGGGAATACAGATATGGGCAGGAACATCCAAAATTCCTAGGTGGATAGGAACAGAGTTAGACATTATGACAGAGAGATCTTACTGTTAGAGTAAATTCCTGACTACTTCCCCAGAGTAGTAGAGTAGTATAGTGTTATGGTATGGTATGTGTTAGAAAAAAAACATTGTGAAATTTTTACATACTGCATTTTTCAGCACTTTTCTTCCTCCAAACACAGCAAGTTCCTCTCCTCAAGAAGGCACATGTACACTCATGCCAATGAACATCTAAATGATTCAGAGAAGGATTGGGCCAAAGTGCTGTGGTCAGATGAGACCAAAATTGAGCTCTTTGGCATTAACTAGACACGCCGTGTTTGGAGGAAGAAAAATGCTGACTATGACCCTAAGAACACCATCTCTACAGTCAAGCATGGAGGTGGAAACATGATGCTTTGGGGCTGTTTCTCTGCTAAAGGTACAGACCAACTTTGCCGCATTGTGGGGCCAATGGATGGGACCATGTATTGTAAAATCATGGGTAAGAACCTTCTTCCCTCAGCCAGAACACTGAAGATGGGTCATGGATGGGTCTTTTAACATAACAATGACCCAAAACTTACCACCAAAGCAACAAAGTAGTGGTTCAAGAAAAAACACATTAAGGCCATGGAGTGGTCTAGCCAGTCTCCAGACTTTAATCCTATAGAAAATTTATGGAGGGAGCAGAAACTTCGAGTTGCCAAGCAACAGCCAAGAAAACCTTAAGGATTTAGAGAAGATCTGTAAAGAAGAGTGGACCAAAATCCCTCCTGAGATGTGTGCAAACCTGATTACTAACTACAAGAAACGTGTTACCTCTATGCTTGCCAACAAGGGTTTGTCCACTAAGTACTACTTTAAGTCATGTTTTGCTTCAGGATCAAATACTTATATTACTCACTGAACTGCAACTTAATTTTTAGCATTTGACTCGCGTTTTTTTCTGGATTTTTGGTTGATATTCTGTCTCTTTTATTTAATATACATCCATGATAAAAATGATAGACCCTTCATTTCTTTGTAAGAGGCAAATGTACAAAATCTGCAGGGGATCAAATAATTATTTTCCCCACTGTGTATGCCATAGTTTGTGGACTGTATAACTTTCCTACAGACTAAATAATATACACTGATTTGGGTTTTTTCACTAAATTTATGAAGAAAGATGATCGTATAACAGAAACAAAGAAAAACATTTTTTTTTTAAATTGTTGTTTTTTTTATGCTTATTTAGCAAAAATTTAAAAACCCAGTGGTGATTAAATACCACCAAAATAAAGCTCTATTTGTGTGAAAAAAAATGATACAAATGTCTTATGGGTACAGTGTTGCATGACCGCGCATTTGTCATTCAAATTGAGACAGCGCTGAATCCTGAAAATTGGCCTGGGCAGGAAGGGCGTAAAAGTGCCTGGTATTGAAGTGGTTAAAGAGAAGGGTTTTCAGAGATCATCTAAAGATGGATAGATTAGGACAGTGTTTCTCAACTCCAGTCCTCAAGGCGCCCCAACAGGTGATGTTTTCAGGATTTCCATTATTTTGCACAGGTGATTTGATCAGTTTCACTGCCTTAGTAATTACCACAGCCGTTTCAACTGGGGGAAATCCTAAAAACATGACCTGTTGGGGCGCCTTGAGGACTGGAGTTGAGAAACACTGGATTAAGAGATAGTCAGACAGATTGGGGTAGGGTGTACCAAAGGATTGGAGAAGCTCGGGAGACCTGCTCCTCCAGCATTCCATCCCTCACTGGCTGAAATGTTGTGCAGTCTTCACTTCAAGTGAGATCACAGCTCCATAGGGGTATGATGGCATTCTTGCTGCTCTTTTAGCCACATGGTTGTTGAAGCCAGTGAGACAGGACACTAAAACAGGTAACAGTTTTAATTGTTTCTAACTGTATTTTGTGCTTGTAACGGGTCTTCTTTTTAACCGCTTCAATACTGGGCACTTTTACCCCCTTTCCTGCCCAGGCCACTTTTCAGCTTTCAGCGCTGTCACGATTTGAATGACATTTGCGCAGTCATGCAACGCTTTACTCAAATTAATTATAATGTTTTTCACACAAATAGAGATTTCTTTTGGTGGTATTTAGTCACACCTGGGTTTTACATTTTTTGCTAAAAAACAAAAAACTACCAAAAATTTTGAAAACTTTTTTGGACATACCGTAAGTTGTTTTTCTCCATCACTGATGTGCGCTGATAAGGCGTCACTGATGGGTACTGATAGGCTGCACTGAAGGGCACTGATGAGGAGGCACTAATATGCTGCACTGATGGGCACTGATAGGTGGCACTGATATGCGGTCCTGATGAGCACTGATAGGCGTCACTGATGGTCACTGATAGGAGACACTGATGAGCACTGTTATGGGCAATGATGGGCAGCACTGATGGGTGGCACTGATGAGAAGGCACTGATAAACACTCAAAGGCAGCACTGACTGGCATCACTGATGGGCATAGATTGGACACAGATTTGCATCACTGATGGGCATAGATTGGCATCACTGATGGGCACAGATTGGCATCACAGATGGGCACTGACTGGCATCACTGCTGGGCACTGTTGCGGCTGCACTGATAATTTAGGACACTGATAAGTGTCCTGATTACCTGCACAGGTCTCCCCTGCAAAGAAATGCAGCAGATCAGCTCTCCTCTCCTCACACGTTGTCAGTGTGAGGTGAGGAGAGCTGATTACTGGCACGTCCTTGTTTACATGTGATCAGCTGTGATTGGACACAGCTGATCACATGGGTAAAGAGCTACGTCATCGGCTCTTTGCCAAGATCGGGGTTGCGCTGTGTCCCAGGAACACAGGGGACCCGAGCAGTGAGACTGGGGTGACGTCATTATTATTGCGGTGTCCCAGAACGAGAGTGCATCCCGCTCGTCGTCATTTGACTATACCAAGGGTGAGAGGTGTTTAAAATCTCATGGATACATATGCACAAATGCAATATATATTATTATACATTTTACTTTTTTACTTTTATAATACAATATTATTACAATATTAAAAACAGCCTATATTTTTTTCTCATTCTGTTCTCATGATCAGTTTCTCAGAAGGCCTTTTTTAATTACCTCTACAGGGTCATAGAAAGCCCAAGCTGTTTGCTTCATTAAATCTTGGAGGCGTCTTAGGAGCAACTCCCTAAACACAGCACTGTCACAGTTGTATCAAAATTAGCATCTGACTGACCCTTTTTTAAATGGGTTTTAAGTCCCATCTGACAGGGATTGGCGAATGAAACTAATTGGCAAGGTCTGCCAGGGAACAATGGGCTCTGCTGCAGCAACAAAAGAAGAAATGTTTCTTTTAATATGCTCCCCAATTCACACAAGTACCTATTTTTAATGAGTACAGGTTATTGAGAAGTCTATTGTGCTCAGTGTGTGACCCTCACAAACAGGCCTATTAGGGTAATTGCTGATGGTCCAGACGAGGCACGCAGTCCACTACAGTACTGAGGTGCTGTTTCTGGGCTTATAGCACATTTTCTCACACAGGAGTGTGCCCAGTGGGGGGCGTACAGCGGGGAATCGTTTGACTTTAATCAAGAAAGACTGTGAGGATATAAGTTTGTCCTTCCCACAAGATGAAAGGCCTGCACATAAAAGAAATTGAGTTAGCTCTTTGACACATTATACCATTAAGTGAAAGTGACAGGTTTTTGAAGGGTTGGGTCTACTGATGTAACCGTTCATGTCCATGACCTACATGTGATCTATAGACTCTTTAGGTTGATGATTTATTTTGCACATTGAAGACTTATGCAATATAATGCTGACATTTCACATATAAAAAGCTTGTAAGATGGTGTTGATGGTACAAACCGATAGGTCCTAATTTCTACATTGAGCTTTCAGAGACTCAGCTTAAAGCAGAACTAAACCCTCCTATACTTTACAGCCAAGGAAGCTGCAATCTTAGTTTCTGTTTGATCTGCCATTGCTATGGTGTTGCACATGTGATCAGCTATGACACCACCATTTGATGTCTTGTCAGTTCAGTTGAGAGCTAACATGAGTACACTAGTAACTGTAGCAGTTATTACTAAAGTCATACCTTGAACATACCTTTTTGGAAAACGGTTACATCAGTGGATTTACCTCTGCTTTAAATATAATTTTAATTGAAAAAAAAGTGGTGCAGGAAATATTTACAGAAAAATTACTACAAATCAGACAAGTGATAGTAAAACAAAAGGGTTTAAGAGTGAAAAATACGTAGTGTTTGTAAAGCCACTTTTCTCCTACAATCCCCTGTGTTATATTACAGTGCATGTTATTTATAAAAAAAAAAAAATGCTGCTTCATACCTAATTTCAGGGCGCCCCTCGGCGCTCACATGACGGCCCACCACTGTCTTCCCTGATCCGACAGCTACAGCGGGCGGGGCGGACAATACCCGGCTGATGTCAACCGGGAGGAGAGGAGGAGAGCTGCGGGTGGTCACGTAAGCACCGGTCGGCGCTCTGAATTTAGGTATGAAGCCGCATATTTTTGATAAATAACATGCACTGGGTCACATAACAAAATATATCACTGGGGATTATAGCAAGAAAACAATATTTTTTGTAGAAGGAGAAAAGCGATCGGCCAATACACAGCTGACAGGCAGGGAGCGAGCAGGAGGGGGAGAGAGGGAACAAGGAGAGCTTCAGATGACGGAGGCACGTAAACTGACGACGGTGTCAGGGCTCAGCAGCCATGATAAACCGTGGTCAGTTTACAGGGGAGAGGGCAGAACCAGGCAGGATCAGCCAGATATTTTTAGAGGATGTCGCTGAGTTAACCTTCGCCCTATCAAAGGGTCTGAGGTGCATGTTGGAGGAGTGCTGAAGTGTTTTATAAAGCTGAGGTGGACACCCCCTAATTCTATCCTAAGTACATCTGTATTTCTATATAACAAGGTGTCACAGTCCCAAAACCACCAAACTGTTTACCAAAAGGAGTTTATGATTTGCTAGATAGCAAATATGGGATAAATCTAATGTATATTTCTTAGGAGATCTATTGTGTCTTAAGCAGGACTGTGGTTTTTCGAATGCATCTCCTTATCCGGCTGCCTAAACATTTGTCAAAAATTACTAACTTCACATTATACTTTTTACCTTCTTTTGAAAATGCTGTTTGCCTGGCCTCCAACCTCCCAGCATCCACTAAGTAAAATAAGAATAAAGTCAGAACATTTGATTTGTATACTTGGTCAGGGTCCAGTGACTCAAAAAGTATTGAAATCTTTGGCATAGCAAGACAGCTAGGCAACTAGCATTTTCAGTAGCAGAGGCCAGCAATGCCAGGTGTAATGCAGTTTGCATGGATTTGCTTGCGTTTTAAGCCCCTGGTAACAAACCTAAATAGTTTTTTATTGTCCAACATGAAAAACACATGATGCATGAAAACACATCAAAAGCTTGCATTAATGCATGTGCATGTTAAAAAACACATGAAAACGAAACTCAAAGGTGTGAGTCTATCCCAATATTTAAGGTTTTTTATTTTAGGGCTCTATAGGTTAGGTTATACATTAAGTTTTTTAGAAATTAGTATTCATGAAGGATGTCAACACAAAGAACAGTTTATTTAGGTTTCATTTGTATGGTGCTACGTTTATATAAACCTGTATCAGTTGTGAATATTTGAAGATATACTAGGAACGCTCTGTAAAACGTAATTTAGGCCTCATTAACATTTGTGCAGTCCGATGAGGTAAATGAAAACACAGTTTTGTGCGTTAACGTGTATTGCATTTAAGTGTTTGTTACCCTAAAAGGAAAAAAAACAGATCCTGTTCCCTTAAAGCATGAATAATAGCACAGTGCCTGTGATGTGTAATTTGGCCCCCTGTATCACCTAAAAACCCTGGCTGATCCTGCCTGGCTGATACCCTCCCCCCGGTAAACTGACCACGGTTTATCATGGCTGCTGAGCCCTGACACCGTGGTCAGTTTGCGTGCCTCCGTCATCTGGACAGCCCTGCTCTGTCCTTCTCTGTCCTCCCCCCCCCACCTGTCTACTCGTGTCAGTGCCTGCCCCCTCCCCTCCTGCTGCTAATATGACTACAATTAAAACATCCCATCCCCTCTGTAACATAACGTTATCTGCCCCTGTGTCTGTGTTATATACAAAGGTTGCCGATCTGTACCATATATCAGAGTGTCTCCCGGCGCTCACGTGACTCCTCGGCTCTCTCCTCTACTCCTAGGCTGACGTCAGCGGGAGTGCTCGGCCCCACCCGCTATAGCTGTCAGCCGGGCAGAGGAGAGAGCCGAGGAGTCACGTGAGCGCTGGGAGATGCTCTGACATAGGTACAGATCGGCAGCTTTTTTATATAAAACAGACACAGGGCCACATAACGTTATGTTACAGAGGGGATGGGAGGTTTTTATTGTGTTGGCTTAACAACCACTTTAAGTCAACCCATCCATTTGAATGGACTGTCAGTGCATCACAATGGACTTAAGAACTCACCTGCACAATTTTTGCCAACTCAATTCACCACAATGTATAGTAGCGCATTACCATGCTTTGTGGTATGTCGCAGCAGTTCGCAGTATGTGTTGCAGTACATTGGAGTGCAATTCAAAAATAAAATAAAAATCCTTTCACCCTGGTGTGCTTTTGCCAGGGCAACAAAAGCGCATGACAACTACTCCCCATTAAGTGGTTGCAAACCCTTACAAATACCCAATGAAATGACTGGCCTCAGGTGATAAAGATGAAACAAACCCTCCTACATAAGTTGCACCTGTTTATCTACAGTCGTCTCTTCTCTACATCCCTTCAAAGTCCAGAATTTATAAAGATTGTCTGAGCTTTCAGAAAACAGGGGGCGGTAGTGTCATAGACATTGTTTATGAATTTTCCTGTATATACTATGAATCTCTAGTGTGATTAGCAGAAGTTGTGTGCATTAGTGAAGGTGGTTTATTGTAATCCGACTAACAAAAAATATTGAAATATAATTGTTTGTGAAAGAAGTGCCAGCTCTCTACTGACAAATTTACCAAGTCTTGCAGTGAATGTTTCCAATTCAGTAAAGATTTGTCAGAATAAAATTGCACGTTTCCTAAAATAGTGAATTTTAACATAGAATTGCAACATATTTAATATTAGACTTGTCTCAGATTTAAAATGCTGCAGGTTCTCAGCAGTAGCGATCCCACCCTGTGAGCAGAAACACATAACTGACACTTAACTGGACACCTTATTATCCATTAATTGGATTCTGTTTATATTCTGCTCCTTACAAGTGTCACAATGACTAAACTTTATGCACGCTCATCCATAAAGCTTTTAAACAACCAGCAGATGTTATTAGAGGGATTAGTTCCATACAGAGGGGCAGAGTTAGACACGACTTACTTGTCAATTGACCGCACTCCCGTAGAGTGCACCACTTTAATCATCCCTGATGGTCCGGTGACTTTAGATTCCAGGTTTCTAGGGAACACTGCACTCAGAGAAAAGGCAAACTGCCATTAAATTATGCAACAGAATTTTGATTGGCTTTGACTTTATGGTGTGTTGTGCTTCATGTTTATTTTTTATCATTTAGAACCTTGTGTCTGACTCAGAATCAGATCTGTACCTTTCACAACCTATAAATATGTTCTTTAAAGAGCAAAAATTATCATGACACCGAATGTACCAATACCACAACATGGAGCTTCCGGAGGGCACCCAACACAGAGAAACTCATCTCACGAGCTACTATCATCAAAAACTATAATAGCCTTTACGGTAGACACTAAAGCTAGCCGTACACAGCTTGATTTTCTCTTGTTCAGCTGTAGATTGAATGAGAGAAAATCAATCAATTCCCTTTTCCATGCTAAACAGCATGGATGGAGAATTATCCACTGGCTGCTATTGTACTTAAGATGCCAGGACACTTGAATTCGGTCCGTCTATGGCCAGCCTTCTGCATACTGCGCTCAGGAGTGCTTCAGCACCAAGCCACTTAGACACTCAAAAGTACAGGCTCCTAATTATTCAGCTTTAACACAATTCCATGAATAAGTACATTGTTGTACCAACACCTGTCACTGTAATTGGAGCAAGCCCTATATTGAAGAGTAAATTTCATGAAGGATTTATTCACAGAAAACACCACCTCTTGTGCAGAGTACACCACTCCCTTCCCATTGTGGGCTGATAGCGGCCTCTGAGAATAGTGTTTGGCTTGCAGAGAATCTTTATTTTCCAGCTAAGGATGATATATTAAACCGATTACCAGCTGAGCTGGATATTCGAATTTCCTGGTTATTATGATGACCCTTTTGCATTAAAACTAAGCATCACAAAACTAGTATGCAGTTTAAGGACTTATTACATTTCTATTCTGCATACTTGTTCTACTTTTCTCTTTTACATACTTGTTTAAAGCCCAATTACAGACACACAGAAGAAAAAAATGGTCCTCGCAGTGTGGACTCTTCACACTACCAGGGTTAACTGCTTGTTAATTCTAGGGGTACAAAGATAAGGGTTAATACTTACTTCTTACTCCTGTAGGACCCTTCCTTCCATGGCATTAGTCTCCTAAAGCTCCCTTCACATACAATGCAGGGTTGATAGCCCTGCATTGTACATGGTGGCACAGAGACCGCCGATATCCTGGAGAGCCAGAAAGAAGAGGACAGTGCCAGAGCCTTTCAAAGCATTAATTAAGGAAGGTAATATCACCTCTTCCTTTACCCCTAGACTAAACAAGCAATTAATCCTTGCAATGTGGGGGGGGGGTCGTATTGCAAGGGTTTTTCTTTTCCCCAAATCAGAAATGGGCTTTAAGCACAGTGACTCATTAACTACAAAAGCCAGAAAATAACAGAACAACCAGGCAACTAGCATTTTTGGAGAAGGTCAGAAATGCCACCACAGATATTTCTCATAGGAAAAAAAGCTGATGGTTTTGTGCCAATAACAAAACAACTGGATCTGTGGTGCCGAAATATATATATATAGGTTGGTTCCAGAGTCAGATATGTATTTGGATAAAACTTTAATGATCCTTATTTATCAAACCGTGTAAAGCAAGATTTGGAGTGCTGGGAAAATGAAAGGGAGAATGTGATTGGTTGTTGTGAAAGAGCTCTTTTGTCTCACAACCAGCAAAGGAGATTGGTACTTGCTGTAACTGGCAGGTTTCCTAAACCAAGAAACTGCGTTCTACATAATGTAGACATTCCAAAAAGAGCAGCCTTTCCTTTTCAGAGGGTTGGTTTTGAAGACAATTACAGTTTTGAGTTTTGAGATATGCAGCCAGTGGTAACTATAGCTTCATACTCTGCTATAGAGAGACCTGCTGAAACAGCTCGTAACTTTCTTAAGTGTCACACAAAGTCCAGCATTTCTAAAATATGCTCATGCTCATATTACCGTGTGACTGGATTTCCTCTCGATATGTGTTATTTTTGCACTACAAAATGGGCAAGGGGCACATGAACGTAATAAAGGTAATTGAGCTTCCATGTTTCAGACATCTGAGAACTCTGTCAAGAAGCATTCAGGCAGCCAACAAAATATGTTTCAGGCGAATAGCCACAATTTTGGTAGAACATGTTGAAAACCCAAACTGCCAAATTGCATGCCTACGACTCCAATATCAACATTAGCATGAAATTGGCTTTTTTAGAAAACAAACCTTTGATTGCACTGTGTTTTGATTGAGTATGTGTTACATAGTCAAGAGTTAAATGGAGAGACTGTTTCTGCAGTTTAGTGTATGTGTTGGGTCATACACTTGCCCAAAATTGAAATTGAACACAATTATTGGACCTGCTTTGGGAGTGCTTGGACAGAGCGTCAAGTGAACTACTTGATAGAATGACCTTTAATAAAAATCTGTAGAAACTTCCAAGGAAGAGAAGTAATCTTAAATTGAAAACCATTATTTCAAGAGCAGATGGTGGTGGACTGATTTACCATATCTATCAAGGGTTCCAGCAGATCAATCCTCTGCCATTCTCCATGGAGAGCCACTATATTCTTCATAATGCAAAATAAATAAAAAGGTTAATGGGAAGATCCACTTTAACAGCTGCAGCAGTTGGGTGGACCTGGGAACTTTGTTTGTAGAGCCCTCTTTCCCTGACATTACATTTTGTAAAGTTAGTGGGTAAGTCACCGGCATTTATGAAAAATTTAAGTATCAGAAAAAAAAACCGGAGTGACCCTTTAAAAGTAAATGATTGTGTTTTGATTTTGTATAATAAAGCATTGGTCTTCAAAATACGGCCTGTGGGCCACATCCAGCCTGCTGCAAGATTTTACCTGGCCCACAGCTACAGTAGGGTGAGCGGCAAATCCTTCTGTGCACAGATTGAGGATTAAAGTGGTTGTAAAGTCAAATGTTTTTTTTATCTCAATGCATTCTATGCATTAAGATAAAAAACCTTCTGTGTGCAGTAGCCCCCCTCAGCCCCCCCCTAATACTTTACTGAGCTCATCTCAATCCAGCGATGTTGCAGGAGAGGCTCGGCTGCCTGGGTCTCTCCCTCCTGATTGGCTGACACAGAAGCGTGGCACCATTCGCTCCCGCTGCTGTCAATTGAAGTCAGTAAGCCAATGAGAAGTGAGAGAGGGTGGGGCCGACCGCGGCTTCGTGTCTGAATGGACACACAGAGCAGCGGCTCGGCTCAGGTGCCCCCATGGTAAGCTGCTTGCTGTGGGGGCACTGAACAGGGAGGGGCCGGGAGCACCGAAGAGGGACCCGAGAAGAGGAGGATCTGGGCTGCTCTGTGATAAAAACACCTGCACAGGGCAGGTAAATATAACATGTTTGTTATTTTTAAATAAAAAAACTGAGACTTACTTTAAGGTCATCAGAGGCTGCCTACGGTCTTCCCTTCATACCCGCCAACCTGCACCAGAACTTTGTAAGGGGGGACTGTAAAGGAAACCCTGATGTAAGGGGGAATTTTAATGGGGACTCTTGCAAATGGCGGGACTCTGACATGAAGGGGGCCGTGATGGGGATTTTTTTATTTTGCCTGCCAATTTCTGTAAACTACACAACATGGTCCTGGCACTGAAAAGTATGAAGACCCCTGTTCTACAGAGCTGATTTCAGACACTGAGTGGTGGGGGAGGCTTTAAATCTAATGCTTGCACAGTTTGCTATGAGGAAATGATAGGAAATGCTATGTAGATTTGTATGTGTGAATTATGTCTGTTACACACTGTAAAGGGAGCAAATGTTCTTTATCCGCACTTGTTGATTGTAGTGGGCAGATATAAGAGGTTTGGATCTGGAGTTCCTAACTGGAATTCTTGCCAATCAAGGCAATTAGTGAGTTTTTCTCACTTCTCTGACCGTTTGGGTATTTGTGTCTGCTGTCATGATATTTGCAACCTACTGAAAATTGATAATTGCTGTGTTCTGGAATGACCAGCTTAAACACAGGGCTTTTGTAGGTTGCAATATTTTGTAAATTGTAAATATTCCGACCACCATAGGAGGTCTGTTGTGCAGATCACAGGTCAGCGTTGTAAGCAGTTTTGACAAAGCAAAGCTGTCAGTCACTGGATCACTTCCTTATACCCACTTCAGTCAGAAATAGTTTGACTGACAGGTTTATTTCCTGGAAATGCCATAGAAGATGTGTTGCTACCAGGCAACAAGGTATGTGGTAAAAGTATTTTGATAGATGCACAGCTGGTGCTTGATTTTCTATTTTCCTTTTTCTCTCTCTTCTTTTTCTTTGCTACCCCCAGCCACATAAATCAGCAAGTAAACTGCTAATGCTATTCCGGAACAATTGTGGCAGCAAACAAGTTAATTCACTAAATTTACAGTACCTAAAAGTGATATTAAACTCTCCGTTTTTAAATGCTTTCGGCAGCTGATTAATTCACCTACTAAGTATGCAGATTCTTTATCTTTTAGCCCCCGGTCCCACCGGTGCGACTTGTCATGCGATGTGACAGTTTCAAATCACATGATAAGTCGCACCCTATTGTTCACATTGGAAGGATCCGCCGGAGTCACATCGATTTTGAAAGTAGTTCCTGCACTACTTTTTGCAAGTTCGGGTGAGACTTGCATAGCCATCTGTGCAGGAAGTCACAGATGTCTTCCAAGTAGCACCTGAAGTAGTACCTGAAGTAGTAGCAAAGTAGTACGATTTCAGTGTCACAATCGGTGTGACTGGGGGGCTTAATCCTTGCCTATGTTTCACTTTAAGCTGATGCCATAACCACTGCCAAGATTTCTGTTTGAGGGTGGCTCCTTTCTGTTGCAGTGTCCTTTGGAGCCATACTTGCATGCAGGGACTAGAGTTATGTCTCCCTACACATCAATAAAAACATACAGCCCTGTAGTCTAAGATGGCAAAGTACTCCCCTACATCTCCATCTGCCTCCTCCTCCCTTCTTCAAGCTAACAGAAGACTTCACTGTTAACTGACCTGTGATGACAGTTAATTCAGGGAAGCAGCGCTGAAAGAACAGAAGCCAGCAGCATTGAAAATTGTAAAATGCAAGTTCTAGGGTAAGAATTGTAAACAAATAGCTTATTGGAAATTTTTATTTTATTGTGCTCAATCAGGGGAATTAAGTAAGCTTGCCATTATGATGGAGCAAGAAACTAGAGGTGTGTGCCACAGTAACAGAGCAGATAGACCTGTTTCAGGTCTATCTACGCCTCTCACGCCAGTTTCAGTTTTAGAGTGAAATAGAAACTGGTGTGGGTTCTACACCTAATTTCAAAGGAATCATGACAGTTAAGGAACATGGAAAACTGTAGCAGATTCCTTCCGGGACAGATCTGGCATACGGTATCTGAGCTGTCTGCAGACAGGTCACATCCCTTTGTCTGCTCATGCAGTGATTACACAGCACGAGCTGAGCATGCAGAATATACAGCTCTCCTTTGCACACAGCTGAGCAAGGAGGGGGGCGAGAGTGGAGCAGGAAGAGGAATCTGGGGCATGCAGCTCCAGCTGAACTGTTCTGCCGTGTCTGTGGCAAACACAGCACAGAACAGGGAGTAGATTGTTCCTAATTAACAAATGGGTTTGTTCCATTTTTGGTAATCAGGAGCAAATTCTGCTCTATTTGCTCAGCTTAGAAGAGATTTCCTCAGCTCTTTGTTAACCACCTCGCGCCCGCCGTATGAGAATATACGGCCGCAAGGTGGTTGTCAAATGCCGGGAGGCCGTTAATATACGGCCTCCGCTATTTGGCCACTGGGGGCGCGCGAGCGCCGCCGGCGGCACGCGCGCGCGCCCGGCGCATCACTGAGATGCCGATGCGCGTGCCTGGCGGCCGCGATGTCCGCCAGGCACCCCCGATCGGCGGTTACAGAGACAAGGACATGGATCTGTGTGTGTAAACACACAGATCCATGTCCTGTCAGGGAGAGGAGACTGATGCTGTGTCCCTTGTACATAGGGACACAGATCGGTCACCTCCCCCAGTCAGTCCCCTCCCCCCACAGTAACAATCACACATAGGGAACACATTTAACCCCTTCCTCGCCCCCTAGTGTTAACCCCTTCCCTGCCAGTCACATTTATACAGTAATCAGTGCATATTTATAGCACTGTTCGCTGTATAAATGTGAATGCTCCCAAATTAGTGTCAAAAGTGTCCGATGTGTCCGCCATAATGTCGCAGTCACGAAAAAAATCACTGATCGCCGCCATTACTAATAAAAAAAATATATATATAAAAATGCCATAAAACTACCCCCTATTTTGTAAACGCTATAACTTTTGCGCAAACCAATCAATAAACGCTGATTGCGATTTTTTTTTAACCAAAAATATGTAGAAGAATACGTATCGGCCTAAACTGAGGAAAAAAATATATATATAAAAAAAATTGGGATATTTATTATAGCAAAAATCTAAAAATATTGCTTTTTTTTCAAAATTGTCGCTCTATTTTTGTTTATAGCGCAAAAAATAAAAACCGCCGAGGTGATCAAATAGCACCAAAAGAAAGCTCTATTTGTGCGAAAAAAAAGGACACCAATTTTGTTTGGGAGCCACGTCGCACGACCGCGCAATTGTCATTCAAAGCGTGACAGTGCTGAAAGCTGAAATTTTGCCTGGGCAGGAAGGGGGTTATGTGCCCAGTAAGGAAGGGGTTAATCCCCCTCCTTCCCATGTGTGAAGATAAAACTATTGATGATTTAATACTAAAGAGAAACTAGAAAAGTTTTGAGTTCATTTTATTTTAGTTTTTTTTTTTTCCAAATATAGATTTTTATTAGATATTTTTTCCAAAATAAACAGAATCAACGAATATAGCAACATTTACAAAGTATATGATTATTGCTTCTTCAAAGTAACAGGCAAAGGTATCTAACATAGATTAATCTAAACATATATCATAACATTTTGTCACACTACAACCTTCACCTATTTCTCCTACTTCATATCACCCTGTACCATAAAGCTCCACTACTCCATTTCGTATACTTTAACCTACAAAAAGAGAGAAAAAAAGAAACCCCAGTCCCCAAGAGAAGAAAAAAAAAGGGGGGGGGGAGAGGGAGAAGAAGTAGAGAGAGGGGGAGACCTCTCCTACAGAGAGATTCAGAAAGGGAGGAGGGCAGTATTCAGGGATGGCCCCCGAAAATATATCCTACTATCAAGCCTCGCCTCCATCACTTCTCCTGTCTTCAATTCATATGAATGCTTTATGACCCTAAGAGGGATTTACCCTCTTCCGAGTAAATAAAAAGATTCCAAGGAGTCCATATCTTTCTGTATATCTCCTGTCTATCAGTGGATGTCAAGATCAAATCTTCCATCCTTCTAATATCTTCCACCTTCCTCAGCCACATTGCTGTGGTTGGTGGAGTCTGTTGTTTCCACAGCAGAGGGATGCAAGATTTAGCTGCATTTAATAAATGGCATAGGATGGATTTTCTATAGTTTTTTATTGACATATTAGAGACATGCAATAAAAAGAACGCCGGATCATTCAGGATTTGAAACTTAGTAAATTTCTGAGAGATATTCCGAACCATCGTCCAAAAAGCAGTCAGTTTAGAGCATGTCCAAAATATATGTAGAATAGTCCCTCTATTTGCACCACATCGCCAACAGCATTCTGATGTCTCAGGGAATATGGTATGAAGTCGACTAGGTGTCATATACCATCTCGTCAATATCTTATAATTAGTCTCCTGTACCTTGGTGCAGATTGAGGATTTAAACGAGAGACTAATCATAGCTTGTATTTGTGCTTTAGTGAATGTACAATGCAGATCTAGACCCCATTTTAATATACAAGTAAGCTCTGGCTGTTCCTGTGGAGAATTAAGTAACGTATACGTTTTAGAAAGGACATGAAATAATGGTTCTATTCCAGAGCAATACTCCTCAAATAGGGTTAATTGCCTAGAATATGCCTGCGGGTCTGGTATAGTCTGAAGGAAATGGTATAGCTGAGCTGCATTCCAGAATATAAGTCTATAGGGACCTGCAGGATTCATCAACTCCTCTATAGTAGGCCATTTTTCTCCTATCACAAACTGTGATGCAGTGATTCGCTCAGTCTCACGTAAGGTCAAAAATTGTGTGGTTGGGAGCCCTGGAAGAAATTTAGGGTTCCCAATAATCGGAGTTAAAGGAGATGTCTTAGTCGTTTGCTCTGCCTGTATCATAACCTGTGAGCATTGTTTCAAGGTATTCCCTATCAGAGGATGTAATTTTAAATCTAACGGTATAAAATCCCAACACCATAGCGCCCTCCTCAATGGTATGGAGGATTGATGCTGTTCTATTTGCACCCATAACTTCAGATCATTATGACGTTGCCAATCTATTACTCTTCCAAGATGGACTGCTTGATAATATTTCCGAATGTCCGGCAATGCTAAGCCACCATAATGTTTTGGAAGAGTTAATAGGGTACGCGAAAGGCGTGGTTTCTTATTAGCCCAAACAAATCGTATGAACATTGCCTGTACTTGTTTAAAGTAAGAAGTCGGTACCCGTATCGGTAGAGCTTGAAATAAATATAAAATTTTGGTAGGATACACATTTTTATTAAATTAGACCTACCGAACCACGAATGGAAGTTTGTATGCCACTTCTCTAGTAATAATCTAACCTTTATTAACAAAGGGGGAAAATTTAATTCATACGTACGGGCTAGATTTGCTGGGATATTTGTTCCTAAATAATCTAATGCTGATATAGTCCACTTAAAGTGGAAACCACCTCGTATTTGTGCCAAGATTCGCGGTGGTAACACCACCCCCGTCGCCTCTGATTTTGAAAAAATTATTTTCAAATTAGATAGGGCACCATATAAATCAAGTTGTTTAATAAGATTAGGTAATGATACTGCTGGGTTGACTAATGAAAATAACATATCATCGGCGTACGCCGAGATCTTATGTTATGTGCTACCCACTATCACTCCCTGTATATCCGCTTGAAGCCTAATCGTACAAAGAAAAGGTTCCAAAGTAAGAGCATATAAAAGTGGGGACATAGGACACCCCTGCCTGGTTCCATTCTTAATTGAAAAGGATTCTGAGAGTACTCCATTTACCTTGACCTGTGCGGTCGGATTTGAATATATTCTGGCTATCCGACTTCTCATCACCTCCCCAAGTCCAATGTGTCTAAGTACGGAGAACATAAATGACCAGTTTACCCGATCAAATGCCTTCTCCGCATCGGTGTTTAACAATACACATGGAATTTTCCTGGATTGGGTCACATGTATCAGGTTCAGCACTTTGGAAGTGCTGTCCCTTGCTTCCCATGTAGGGATGAATCCTACTTGATCTAGATGAATTAATTTTTGTAAGTGGGTCGCTAGCCGGGTAGCCAGAACTTTAGTGTATAATTTAAGATCCACATTCAAGAGTGAGATTGGTCTATAACTGCCGCAAGAGGTAGGGTCCTTCCCTTCTTTGTATATTAAAGTAATATGGGCTCCCAAGGTATCCCTGGCAAATAAGGAACCAGAATCAATAGCATTAAATAGATTAATCAGGCGCGGGCCCAATATTCCAAATAGCATTTTGTAATATTGTACCGTAAACCCGTCGGGGCCAGGCGCTTTCCCTAATTTCATAGTTCCCAATGCTTGTTGGAGCTCCAGTAAAGAAATGGGGGTATCTAATTCCGCAACTATCTCAGAAGATAAAGAGGGCATTTGGGATGCCTGAATATACTCATCTATGGCCAATCTAGATGGTTTAGCTAATGATAAATCATATAAAGATGAATAAAACTCTTTAAATTCTCGAGTAATTTGTGCTGGTAAAGTTATCTTCTGTCCGTCGCCATTAACAACTTGGGGAATATATGTTGATAGCTTCTGTTCTCTAACCCTTCTTGCCAGCGCCTTCCCACATTTGTCGCCCGATTCATAACTCGCCTTGCGGCAGAACTGTAGCGCCGCTTTCGCTTTAAACTGTAACAAATCTGTAATCTGTTTTCTAATTGCCGCCAGTTCTATTTCTACCATCTGGTTAGGGGCATGTTTATGACTAGCCTCTACAACTGCTAGTTTATCTAATAATTCAGTAAGTTGTTTCGTTCGCTCACGTTTAATACGAGCTCCATGTTTGATAAGGACACCTCTCAGAACTGATTTATGTGCCTCCCATAGAACTCCTGGATCACAGTCCGGTAGATCATTCCTCTGGAAGTATAATGTCAACTCTTTAGTCACATCCTCCAAAACTTCCGGAGGCTGCAGCAGGCTTTCATTAAGTCGCCAAAAACGATGTGTAAGCGACTGTGTTCCTGTCAAATCATATGTCAGGAACACAAACGCGCATGATCTGACCATGTAATATTACCTATCGATGTAGTTCGAACCGCGTGCAAGAAATTATGAGGAACCAAAAAATAGTCAATCCTAGTATAAATTTTATGCGGAAAAGAAAAAAATGAATAGTCTCGTTCCCCCATATGTTGTAATCGCCAGACGTCAATCAATTGAGTTTTATGTAGCATTTTTGCAATACGTTTCAGTTGGCTCGGAGGGATGGTCGATGTGCCCGTGGAGGTGTCCACTGCTGGTATCAGCGGCACATTAAAATCTCCACCGAGTATCAACTGTCCCTCCATGAAGTTTAGGAGTTTCCCCAGTACCTCCTCCAAAAAAGAGGCCTGATTATCATTGGGAGTATATATTGTTGCCAATGTTATCTGTTTATTCCCCAAGAGTCCCTTAATATAGACATATCGGCCCGTAGGATCTATCAACGAGCTTTGATAGCGCCAGGGAATTTTGCTAGATATTATTATTGAAACACCTTTTGATTTGGCCATCGGGTTAATAGAATGATATGTCCATGGATAAAATTTATTTTGAAGATATTGAAGCCTATCTGTCTTGAAATGTGTTTCCTGAATAAACGCTATATCCGTACCGGAACGTTTTAAATTGTGAAATAACATGCGTCGCTTCTCAGATATATTAAGTCCTTTAGCATTCAGGGACATCACTACAATACTGTCCAACGTCATGTTGGGAATAGAAAGGGGCATATAAAGAAAGAAAAAGAAGGGAAAAATAAATACCTAAAGAAAAAATTTATATATATTATTTTAGTTTTTACTATGGTTGGTTTTATGCTTGTTTTTACTATATGTATACTTGTTTTTACAAATAAACATTTAATACACAACACAGTATTCCCATGACACTATGGGATAACTAAAGAGACAGCACAGTAGACGATGCTTGCTTTGCAGCTTCCATTGTCTGAACCATTGCACTGGGCCTGCTGATAAGGGATGGGTCACTGCTCTGATGACTTACTGAGTTAAAGTGGAACTTCAGTCATTTTTTAATCTTTCCATCTATTAAATCCTCCGCCCTTGTTGTTTTAACTTTGGATAGTAAAACATTTTTTTTTCTGCCAGTAAATACTTTATACAGCCCGCTTCCTGTTTCTTGTCTGGTAAAAAGCCTAGGCTTATGACATCATGCACAGCTCTCTCTCTCACTCGTATGAGAATTTGCCAGGAAGGGAGGAGGGATGAGTCATAAGAGGGCCAATGAGAGCTGCAGACCTGGAGGTGTGTGTCTGTGTAAATCCAGGAACTAAACAGGCAGCAGCTTCAGCTGCCCACAGTAAAATGTTTGTAGCCAGACTCAGTGGATGGAGATTTCTGCAGCATATTTGGCAAGTACAGAATCACAGTATATATAAAATAATATGCAAAGTGGTTGGAGGGAAGCTTCAGAATGGCAAAGATGTTTTTATTACAAATTATGCGAGCAGACTGCTGTTCCTCTTTAAGTAACCAACAGACTTCTTTCTGTATGTACCAGCAAAGATACAATGCTAAATGTGAAAAAAAATTGACTCTAGTGCCACATGCAAGCTTTTAAGTAGAACGCAGAATTTTAATATGTTATATTACCTATTTACCTGAATTAAAAAATAAATTCCATACCTTAAAAACTAAATAAGATATGTAGAAAATCACTGTGCAATCCCTTAATTCTGAGATATATACAGTGCCTTGAAAAAAGTATTCATGCCTCTTGGAATTTACCACATTTTGTCATGCTTTATGTGATAGACCAAAACAAAGTGGCACATAGTTGTGAAGTGGAAGGAAAATTATAAATGTTTTTCTTAACATTTTTTACAAATAAATAGGTAAAAAGTGTGGGGTGTATTTGTATTCAGTCCCCCTGAGTCAATACTTTGTAGAACCACCTTTTGCTGCAATTACAGCTACAAGTGTTTTTGGGGTTGTCTCTACCAGTTTTGCACATCTAGAGAGTGATATTTTTGCCCATTATTCTTTGCAAAATAGCTCAAGCTCTGTCAGATTGGATGGAAAGCGTCTGTGAACAGCAATTTTCAAGTCTTGCCACAGATTCTCAATTGGATTTAGGTCTGGACTTTGACTGGGCCATTATAACACATGAATATGCTTTGATATAAACCATTCCATTGTAGCTCTGGTTGTATGTTTAGGGTCCTGCTGGAAGGTGAACCTCCGCCTCAGTCTCAAGTCTTTTACAGACTCCAATGCCCCGTACACACGATCGGTTTTCCCGTTGGAAAAAGTCAGATGAGAGCTTTTGGTCGGGAATCCCCACTGTGTGTATGCTCCATCTGACTTTTTCCAACCGAGAAACTACCGGGAAAAGATAGAGAGTAGGTTCTCTATTTTTGCGTCGGGAAAAAATCCGATCGGAATTTCCGATCGTGTGTACAAATCCGACGCGCTAAATTCCGACACATTTTCGGAAACAAATCGACGCATGCTCGGAGGCATAGAACTTAATTTTCACGGCTCGTTGTAGTCTTTTACGTCACCGCGTTCTTGGCAGTCAAAAGTTCACAATGCAAGGCAGGCTTGAGCGGAATTCCGTCGGAAACACCATCCAATTTTTTTCCGACGGGAATTCCGCTAATGTGTACAAGGCATAACAGGTTTTCTTCTAAGATTGCCCTGTATTTGGCTCCATCCATCTTCCCATCAACTCTGACCAGCTTCCCTGTCCCTGCTGAAGAAAAGCATCCCCACAACATGATGCTGTCATCATCATGTAATATCTATATATGGAAATTGATAACTATAGTGAGTATCATGACAACTGCACAAAACAAATGCAAATATGTAAATTAGACTCAAAGTGCAACAAGTCCCTGCTCACTAGGTCGGTTTAAATGCAACATTTTAATGTTTGACGAAAGCCCTGTACACACGATCGGTTTTACCAATGAAAACAGTCTGATGGACTTTTTTCATCGGACAAAACCGATCGTGTATGGGACCCATCGGTCTTTCTTTTTTCCATTGGTTTTAAAAGATAGAACATGTTTTAAATTTTTCCGATGGATCAAAAACCGATAGCAAATTCCGATCGTCTATGGGCAAGTCCATCGGATAAAAAACCCAGGCATGCTCAGAATCAAGTCGACGCATGCTCAGAAGCATTGAACTTAATTTTTCTCGGCTCATCGGAGTGTTTTACGTCACCGCGTTTGGAACGGTCGGTTTTTTGACTGATGGTGTGTAGGCAAGACTGATGGAAGTCCGCTTCATCGGATTTCCGATGGACAAAACCATCGGATTAGAATCCATAGGATATCCGATCGTGTGTACGAGGCTTAAGTTTATCAATTCATTATTTACATGACCTTTTAGGACCATGCAAGTTTAGCGTACAGTTTAGCAGGCATTATTGCAGGTACAGACATTTAATTCTCTTCAGTGCCACTGTAAACCTCCTATATGGCAGCTCCTGGCTGCCATGGCAAAGCCTGTCTTCCCAGCACAAACAAATTTATCTGGCTGATGTAATGTCCCTCTGACTCTGTCAACAATCTCCATCCCTGCTTTCATTCCATGCTGTGCCATGGCAGAGGGAAACATTTACAGTGTTATTTTACCAATCTGTATAAAATGCCAATTTGTTGCCAAAGCCAATATTCTTGCTAACAGTTCATTAAAAGTTCACTACCTTGAAAAAAATAAAAAGTTTATCTAATTGCTTGTGCTTGTCAAAAAATGCTGCTCTGATCTACAGCAGCTGGTCTCATTATTATAGGTCTAGGCTTTTTATAAGACTATCTTACACTGATGTGCCTAGGCATCTGGTCAGGTGATCTCAGCTGAAGGAAGGGTTCTGAGTTCAGGAAAAGCTGTTGACTGGTTGGTTTTGCCTAAACCTTCTTCTCAGCTAAGACCACCTGATCAGATGCTTAGGCTCATCAGTGTGAGATGCATTAACCTATAGCATGTGATTGCCTATGCATCTTTTGTTTGTTTGTTTCTTTTGGTTGAACTCAATGGATATATGTATTTAGCTGACCTGACAATTTATGTAACTATCTTGTCATATGGTTCTCCTCCTACCTATATCAGAGCACGTTCAGTGTCACATACAGCTCCATCTCCTCTGCTCCTCTTCCTCTTTCTCCGCTTCGTCCTTGGGCCCCTCCTATTATCTCTCTATACCTCATCCCTGAGCCAGTTGATAACCTCCCGTGCCTTCCAATACCACCTCTATGCTGACGAAACCCAGATCTATCCTCCACTCCTCAACCTACCACCTCAATATGCTCACGTATCAAAAAAATACTGAGCAACATATCAGTGTGGATGTCACACCACTTCCTCAAACTTAATCTTTCTAAAACTGAACTTCTAATATTTCCTCCTCCCCCATCCCCTCCCCATTATTTTACAATGAAAATCAATGGTACAACCATTGGCCCCTCCATGCTAGGTGTAATCTTAGACTCTGACTTCTCCTTCAGCCCCCACATCCAATCACTGACTACATCTTGTTGCCTTAACCTCCGCAACATTACCAGAATTCGCCCCTTCCTGACTAACGACACCACAAAACAACTTATTCACTCCTTGGTTATGTCCCACCTCGACTACTGCAACTCTCTCCTCACTTGCCTACCATTACACAGGCTATCCCCCCTTCAGTCTATTATGAATGCTGCTGCTAGACTAATACTGATAATAACTATCCGATCTGTGACTGCTGCTCCTCTCTGCCAGTCCCTTCACTGGCTTCCACTACCCCACCATATACAATTCTAAATACTAACCACAACATACAAGGCCATCCACAACATCACCCCATCTACATCACCAACCTCATCTGCAGATATCGCCCAAACTGTCCTCTCTGCTCCACCCAAGACGACCTGCTCTCTAGCTCCCTTGTTACCTCCTCCCATGCTCGCCTTCAGGACTTCTCCAGAGCCTCTCCCATCTTCTGGAACTCCCTGCCCCAGTATGTCCGATCAGCCCCTACCCTGTCCGCCTTTAGTACCACCACCCTCTCCCTTTAGATTGTAAGCTCGACGAGCAGGGCCCTCCTGTCCCTTATGTATTGAACTGTATTAAATTGTACTGTCCCCCCTATACATTGTAAAGTGCTGCGCAAACTGTTGGCGCTATATAAATCCTGTATAATAATATGTAATATTTTATGGGGTCATTGTGATCAAGGAAAGGGATCATAATGTATGTTCACTGTAGATGTGTACATAATAACCTAAGATGTAAGAAGTTTATTTCAGTCACCGGGCAGTAGTATATATTTCAAAGACCTAGTCCTTTATAAGGAAATTAAGACAAATTAAGCTTTCTTTTAACCCAGGAAGGTATCCAAGGTGAACGTAAACTTTAAAGCATAGTTAAATGTTTAGCTCTTTTAAAAATGTATCTTCTCTCTGCTGTGGTATCATAAAACTCTTTAAATTAATCTCTGCATTCCCATCCAAATAGTAAATTGTCTGTGAATCACTGGGAAGGCACTAGATGCACATAACACATCTTTCACCCCAGACTTTGTGGGTTAGTAATTGGTAGACTTTCTTACCTCAATTATAGCAATTCCCTTGGATTAACTGAATGCTCTGCTGTGGTTTTGTAGAAGACAATGTAACTGTTAATGGAAATAGTACTCGCTTCAGGTTTCATTATTTATAGGCGTTCATGAACTTGTGTCCTAATGGCTATTCCAGCAGCATAATGCACTTTTTTGCTTTTTAACTTTTGTGTAGTTTGACATTGATCCATAAGTGGACTTTTTTTTGTTTTGCTGAGGGATCTTGCAGCTGTATGTTCAGCCAGTTAGACATTCTTTCCGTTTCTACTTTCTAGGCGTGTCATCTGGTAACATCCCAGCTGGATATTGTTTTATAGGTCACTAGTAGAGAGCCCTGTGGGTGTATATTAATATTTTATTTTTTTTGTATTTATACAGTAGAGCACTGTCAGATTGTGTATCCCTTTACATACTACACCTTTCCTCGCTGAAGAGAAAATTACTATACATGGTAATGTTCCTACACTCTGACACCTAAAATTCACTTTGAAAGAAATTACTGATGGTATTCAGTCTCACAAGTTTAGTTAACACACATAAGAACCAATTGTTGGCAGAATGTGGATAATTTACAGGTATGTTTTTGGCAGAAATCCAGACGAAGGAAAGAAGAACATAAATAAATTAAAGATGATCCTTTTCAGATTTGAACCTACACTGCTAACCATGGAGCCTCTAGTGCGGGGTTTCTCAACTAGGGCTCCTCCAGAGGTTGCTAGGGGTTCCTTGAGCAGTGAGCAATTTCTGCCTCTCAGATAAGTTCCCTTTGACACCATTGATCTTTTTGGCTATCTGTAAGGGGGTAATTCTTCCCAATTGCCACAAGTGTAAGGAGCAATCTTCCCACTGACCATCACACTAATGTATCTTGAATGGTAGATATAGACATTTTCAGCAGGGGTTCCCTGAGACCGGAAAGTTATTTCAAGGGTTCCTGTGTGTTGAAAAGGTTGAAAAAGACTGCTCTGGTGTGTGCCGCATATGCAGATTAAAGTTTGTTTTCATTCCAAAATATTAAACCAAAATAGCACGGTTTTGACTCACGTGAGCCTTTGTCAAGCTAGCTGGATTTCTTCGTAGCAGCAAGCTTGACAGATATTTGTGGCTGGAAATGTAATCAATGTACTGCAAAATAACAAAGAATTAAATGGAAAAAATACAGACAACCTTTATTAACAGCCTTTTTATATGCTTATTGGTCCAAAAACAGAAATCAGATTTACAATTATAAAGAAAGAATGAGGTCTGTTGTATGTGCAGAGATAATATTATACGGTACGGTTCACCAGAGGAAAAACTTGAAGAGAAAGGGAAGATGGTGGTAAGGCGTTAAAGTGTATGTATAACAAAAACTTTTTTTCTAGGGAATGGTTACAACTACAATTTTTTTTTCACTGCCTGTACCAAACATGCAACAAGGACTAAGAAATCTCTTCAAATTGTGCATACTAGAAAAGGTACCACCATTAGATGATTTACCCTCATCTCCTGTTCCGGTGACGACTGTAAAATTTGGATTATCTTATAAATCTGTCTTGATGATAATGGTCACCAGGATAAGCACACAGTTTAAAGCCTAGGCTGAATGTCAGGCGGCATCAGCCAGTTCAGTAGAAACCGGCACACATTTGCAGGTGTACTAGGCTTGGCCAGCTTCTGTCGAAGGGTCATGACCGAAAAAGGTCTGCCGACCGGCTCCTGATCAGCGCTCTCAGCCAATGACTGAAAGCATGAAAGCGGTGACCAGACTGTTCTTTCAGGGGGCCGTCCCCCTGTCAGAACACAATAGCACATCAGGGGAGATCGCTGTACAAACATTGAATAGTTAGCACAGTGACTCCTCCTGAGCTGTCAGTTTTTTTTCCGTTCAGCCTTGTTGGGTTGAAAAAAAAAAAATACTAGTGTGTACTAGGCTTAAATCTCTGTAGCATGATCCTTCAGGGAGATAGCTTCCCTGACGAGATGCTGTTAGCAAACATGACTCTCATTCCAAAACCGAATAAGGACCTCTCCTTGCCTCAGAATTTTAGGCCAATTTCGGTCATTAATAATGATTTAAAGATTTTTAGCAGAATTTTGGCTGATAGGCTCGGGAGGACGATTTCTTCCCTCATCTCCCCATACCAGTCGGGTTTTATCCCTCATCGTTTCATTACGGACAATATCCGTCTGGCCTCTAACATTATACAGGATGCAAACCTTTTCTCCAATAAACTGTTCATGCTTAGCCTAGATATGCATAAGGCCTTTGACAGTGTGTCTTGGAGCTATGTGTCTCTCCTATTGCAGCGTTATGGTATCCAGGGGGAATTCCTTTGGCCTTTCATGCTCTATACCAGAACCCCAGCACGCGTATTAAAATTCCGGGTTGCAGCTCAGACTTATTCCAGCTCGGTAGGGGAACTAGACAGGGGTGCCCATTGTCCCCACTTATTTTTGCCCTGGCTATTGAGCCCTTGGCTATAGCGATCCTTCGACACCCTGATATTTCTGGTTACAGAAAGGCTTCCGCAACCTATTAATTATGTATGTACGCTGATGACGTACTTCTTTTCCTCACCAACCCATTGATCTCCCTACCGAACCTTTTTAACACCCTGGCCACATTTGCAGAGGTCTCGGGCCTTTCAGTTGATGTGTCCAAATAAGTTGCTCTCCCGGTGGGCTTTTCCCCTTCTGAGCTGGAGAATCTGAAACAATCCTTTTCTTTCACCTGGTCCAATCTTTCTTATTTGGGGGTTAAGCTTACAGGGGATTTTGCTAGCTTATTCGAACCTCAACTTCCCTCCCTTGATTACCCACTTAAAACAACTCCTCAAAACCTGGTCCCCCTATAGGATCTCCTTTTTAGGAAAGATAACAACTATTAACCCCTTCCATACCGGGCCATTGTAAAATGACGCCGGCAGGAACCCTCTCTCCCTCCGGGTGGACGTCATATGACGTCCTGGGTTTGAGGGGGGATATCTGAATGATGCCTGCAGCTAAAGGCATCATTCAGATATCCTTTTGTTCAGCCGGCGATCCTGCGCACCATAAGAATGATCATAGTGGTGGTTCCACCGCTTGATTGTTCTTATAGGCGGCGGGAGGGGACATCCCCCCCTCCCGCCGCCATCCGGTGCTTCTCCGGGCTCTCCCATGCCAGAGGGGACCCGGAGAGAATCGTCGGCGCCGTTGGTGGGTCACGTGATGAGCATAGAGATGACTGGTGACCAGATGGTCACCAGTCATCTCTTTGATCGTCGGAGGCCCGGGCGCGATGTGATGACGTCACGCCCGGGTCCTCAAATGTAAACAAAGCCGCCATTGCGGCTATAAGTATGAGATCAGTGAAAAAAAAATCACAATCTCATGCTTTCCAGCCTGGAGGAGAGATGTGGGGTCTTATTGACCCTGCATTTCTCCATAAAGAGGACCTGTCACACACATTCCTATTACAAGGGATGTTTACATTCCTTGTAATAGGAATAAAAGTGATCAAGAAAAAAAAAAAGTGTAAAAAAATAAGTAAAAATAATTTTTTTTTTTTAAAACGCCCGTCCCCAATAGCTCGCGCTTAGAAGCGAACACACACGTAAGTCCCGCCCGCATATGTAAACGCCATTCAAACCACATATGTGAGGTATCGCCGCGTGCGTTAGAGCGCGTGCAACAATTCCTCCTCTGTAACTCTAACATGGTAACCTGTAAAAAATTTCAAAGCGTCGCCTATGGAGATTTTTAAGTACCGAAGTTTGGCGCCATTCCATGAGTGTGCGCAATTTTAAAGCGTGACATGTTAGGTATCTTTTTACTCGGCGTAACATAAGCTTTCATATTTTACAAAAAAATTGGGCTAGCTTTACTGTTTTGTTATTTTTTAATTCATGAAACCATTTTTTTCCCCAAAAAAAGGCGTTTGAAAAATTATTGCGCAAATACCGTGCAAGATAAAAAGTTGCAACGACCGTCATTTTATTCCCTAGGGTGTCTGCTAAAAAAAACATATATAATGTTTTGGGGTTCTGAGTAATTTTCTAGCAAAAGAATCATGATTTGTACATGTAGGAGAGAAGTGCCAGAATAGGCCCGGTATGGAAGTGGTATAAAAAGCCCTGTATGGAAGTGGTTAAAATGACTATCCTCCCAAAGTTCCTTTATTTATTTAGAGCCCTCCCACTTCAGATTTCTAAATCCTATCTTCTGAAACTACAGACATTCTTGAATAGATTTATTTGGAATGATAAGCCCCCACAGTTTTCTAGGAGGGTACTTTATCGATCATATGCGTCGAGGGGTTTGGGCATCCCACAAGTATGGTTATATTATCTGGCCAGCAGATTTTCACAGCAGGCCCAATGGAATATACAGAACTCTAAGGTCCCTTGGGTTAAATTTGAACAGGACTCTATAGCCCCCTTCCACCTGCCTGGTCTGGACTGTTATGGTCTTCTAGATCTTATGCCTCTGTCCTTATGGAGAAGAACATGATTGTGGCCCTCAGTTTGAAGCTGTGGGATCGCTGTAAAACCAAACTAGCACTCAAGTCTGCGATCCCTCCCGGGTCCTCCTTTCTGGGTGACCCTAGGCTTCCAGCGGCCTTTGCAGAACCTGGCCAATTTGGGTGGTGGAGCAGTAGTGGCCTGACTTCTCTGGGAGACTTTCTCCAGAGGGATAGGTTTGTCTCTTTTGCCCAATTACAAGCCCAGAGGAATATCCCTATAGGGGAGTTTTATAGATATTTATAGATATTTACAAATCTGCCACTTTTTTCAGACCCACTACGCAAGTATCCCTTCGGATTCTAATACCCTCTTCGAATCCCTGTGTCACTCTTCCCCCAGGCAGAAAGGTTTGATTTCCGCGGTTTACAAGTATATAGCGGGAGATACCGATGACTCAACACTTAAACACTTGTCCCAGTGGGAGCAGGAACTGAACCTAGAATATACTGATGGGGACTGGGATGCTAATTGGTGGAACCTAAGGAAGTGCACTATTTCTCTCATGGTTAGAGAGACAGCGATCAAATTATTTACTCGCTGGTATTATACACCTCAGAGGTTATGCAGGATATTCCCTCAGAGCTCCGCCATGTGTTTCCGTGGTTGCCCCCTTCCGGGCTCTTTTCTGCACCTGTTTTGGGAATGTGAGAAGTTGCAACCCACTTGGAAGGAGACCCTGGATCTAATGGATAAGCTGGCGGGGAGGCGCATGGCTCTGACACACACTCACTGTCTGTTGTTCGAGGGGGTTCCTGATACCCCTAAACCTTTAATTAAATTATTACACACTATTTGCATCGCACTGCATTGGACGGTGGCCCTCCATTGGAAGGCTCCTACGGTTCCCTTTGCCCAGGTCCTGGCAAGGATCGACCATATAATGCTATCAGAAAAAATATTCCACACTCTGAGGGATTCAATCCCTGTTTATGATGCTAAATGGAACCCTTGGTTTCTATTCCGTTTAAATGATTGACCTGAGCTTTATTTCTTATGTTTTTCCTTTTTCTTTGTTTTAATTTTTCTTTTCAAGTTCGCAGTATATATATACAGTGATGCAATATGCTCTGCTTCGTCTATTGTAAGTTCTTTGAATGTACTTTAACCTTAGGTCATTTGTTGATTGCTGCCTATATTATGATCAATGTTCACATGTTGCCTTTACTTTTTGTACTGCAACTTTTTCAAAAAAAATATTTCAATAAAAAACTTTAGGTATAAAAAAAAAAATCTCCTTAATCTCCTTAGCATGTAGCAACGGGTACTAAACATTTAATACTCTTTACAAAACTGAAAAAAGTTGTATCCTCCTCTTACCTAGCTGTCCTAGACAAAAGCCTACATATAACCCTTACAAGTCTTCAAGTTACCTTTGCATTTAGTAGAAAATCATGAGAATTCTGCAAAATTTATTTTCCATTTTGGCAAAATGTACCGTATATACTCGAGTATAAGCCGAGTTTTTAAGCACAATTTTTTGTGCTGAAATTGCCCCCCTCGGCTTATACTCGAGTCACCTTTTTGCGCCTGATCTCCCGGACTTTGGGGAGCCGGTACCGGCCGGCTGTAAGTCCCCTGGACCCCAAACTTGGCACACATGTAGCCCCACTCTTCCTCTATAAGTGTGCAAAGTTTCTTGTCCGGGAGACCTACGGCCGGGGAGCACCGATTTTTCAAAACCGGGCACCCCTTCCATAGACTCCCATGTTAAACGGTAATTTCTCTGGTGACTTTGGGGACCCGGTACTGGCCGGTCATAGGTTCTCTGAACCCCAAACTTGGCACACATGTAGCCCCACTCTTCATCTATAAGTGTGCAAAGTTTCTTGTCCAGAGGACCTACGGCCGGGGAGCACTGATTTTTCAAACCCGGGCACCCCTTCCATAGACTCCCATGTTAAACGTCAGTCTAGTCATGGACACAGTGAGGCATAGTGAGGCACACCCTAGGCTTATACTCGAGTCAATACGTTTTCCCAGTTTTTGTGGTAAAATTAGGTGCCTCAGCTTATATTCGGGTCGGCTTATACTCGAGTATATACGGTATGAGAGTCAACTGGGAAGGCACAATCGTAGTGGTTTTAGTGAGCTGTAAGGGTGTAATGGTCTTAGTTTAACTATCTTGGATTGTGGATGTGCCAAAAAACAATCCCTCATTTGCCACGTTTTTTTTCCTTTTTATTCACAAAAAGAAAAAAGTGAAATGGACAAATAACAATTTGAAACACAATTTTTTTAGAAAAAAGTACTAAAAGAACATTGAATGACATTAACTACACTACTCTAAATACACCCACTCCCAATAAAACATCATCCTCAAAATAAAGAAAAGAAAAAAATTACAATTTTCACACAAATTTCACTTAAATTGCTAGTTTCTGTTTCGATTGAATCATTTCAGTAAAATCAAATCAATAAGCAGATCATGTCTATCTATCCATATATCTATCTATCTATCTATCTATCTATCTATCTATCTATCTATCTATCTATCTATCTATCTATCTATCTATCTATCTATCTATCTATCTGTCTATATATCATCTCCAGGTCTAAACTGTATCCAAATCATCCTAATAATGCACAAAAAATTCCAGCCCGCTTTGCATCTACAGCAACTCACAGATTATGCAAATTTCTTTCCATCCACTATGAGTGGTTCGAAAGAAAATTGCTTCATTCCCCCATCAACGCAGTCAGTGTTGATGAGCGAATCCCTCCTACATTGCTATTCTGTTCTGCTGGCAGGGAGCCTTCCCTGCTGGCTGAATACAATGGTTAATGCTGGAGGCTATGGCTGCTGGCAGTGATTGCATGAATAAAATCAGACAGGCTGGTTGTACTGAAGTTGATAGACTTCAGTACAACCAGCCTACCCATAGATGGATTGAATTTCGGCCAGTCCTTGCTGAACCGACTGAGATTCGATCCTTCTATGGCCGGCTCTAGATTGTGTCCTGAAGTTTTCTGATGGGATTACCTGTACCTATACATAAAAATATATAAAAGACATTAAAATGAATTAGGGAAGGAACATGAAGTTTAAAAAGGGTAACATGTTTAGTTGTAATATTTTTAAACTTAAAGTATTTCCATTCCTGGGGACACGTTAGATCACATTTTAATGGCTTGGCATTTCTGCATGACTTTGTATGTATTTGGAACAGAAAACAGCACATGTGTTTAGCTTTTGAATAAATAACCCCTATTTCCCTTGCCTCTCCCCCTTGTTTTCACATCTGTACATATGTCTGCTTAAAAAGGGAAATTTGTGTGGAAGGAAATAGATTTTAACAGCCATGAAAACACAGATTTTTTTTTTCCTATTAGGCTTTAAACAAAATTTCATGGCATGTGCATTTATTTTAGTTTGATTATATACATACTGGGGCTTAAAAGGAATTCTTGGTGTCGGCTGGGCCGTAATGAGACAGGCAGCTGCCGGGCCTTGCCGAAAGACATGTTGAAAGTGCCCAATCAAAGTCTCTATTCACATGCAATAAAGCCGGCATCCAGGCCAGCGCAGAGAGATGTCAATGTGTTCTGTAGTCCTAATCAGAGAGCTGCTCCTCCAGATCTCTATCTTGTTCAATCATCCCATGCAGAAAATAATGGACCTAGTGCCAACTGTCATATAACAAACTGAAATTTGCCAGAATATATCTTGTCTTGCGTACAAGAAATGTGACTATTTTTTTTTTTGATCCTTCGGGAGATGGGAAACATTTTGTACAGGTTGCTGAAAATAACTGCATATTCTTCCCAGTTCTGTTTGATTATGTTATGTGTTTAGAGTATGTGACATAGCTAGAGAGATGGATAATTACTTCATTTCTTGTATCATAAATTGCCATTGTTTACATATGCTTTCCTCTGGATTATACAGTGTACAGGGTAGTACAGTCTACACGTTTGTACCTATACTGCTTTTAGTGGTAGACTTGAAGTCTTTAAAGCCCAACTGAAATTTCACTTTCAGAGTTCATGCACACTATGTGCATGTAGGTGGGTGCAGTGCAGCCTCCCTGAAAAAGTGGCGCTATTCATTCAGAGAGGGTGGAGGACAAGGGGGAAACAGGTCCCTCCGAGGCCTCTGTAGGTCTCTTCAGGAAAGCAGCTGTCTGATTTGACACTGCTACCCTGGTTGACCTGGTGGCCATCTTTGAAGTGGGCAGTGTTTATAAAAAGCATTCAGCTTAGTGGTTAGGTTAGGGCTAGATCTCCAGCTGGCTAGGGACAGTCGGAGTAGCATAGGGTCAGATTCCTGTGGAGTAGGGACAGAGCAGGGACTCATGTTGTGTACCATAAGTAGTCCTCCTGTGTCAGGCCCGGGTCTGCCTTCCAGCCGCCTCCCCTCCTGGATGCTGTCGGGTGTCTCCATTGTGCAACTTAATCTCTGTCTGGTTCATTGTAAGTGTCCAGTACAGTGTGGCCATGTCTGCCGAGTTCGCTGTGCCCTTTACACTAGACATTTGCAAATCGTTTCGTTCCGAATTCGTTTTTTTACGAATTTCGACAAATTCGTTCATTCGGAAATATCCGAATTAACGAAGACCCATTTAACACATTTTTCTATTTTTCTGAATATTCGTAAATTCGAATATTTGGAAAATGTATAAATGTATAAATTCGTAAATTCTAAAATGTGAAAATAATAATGAAAATTCAAAAGAATGAAAATCCAAAAATTCGAAAATCTGAAATAATAACTTAACCTCCCTGGCGGTATGATTCTGTCTGGAATTATGTACCAAAAGCGGTACAATTATTTTGCATGGAAATTTTATTGTTTTATATTGTAGGCCTGAAATTCTTAGTAATTACTTACTTAAACCTGACCAAACAAGAGTCTAGTAGACATCCCGGGTATGATAAAGTTTGAAACACAAAATCATAAATTATAATATAATAAATAACTATAAATAATTATAACAAATAGTAATGTAATTATAATAAAAATTATTCAATAATATAATCAAATCAAAAACACTGAAATTTGCTCAGTTGCAGAATTGTCACTGTCATTAGATTTAGTGTTTGATGACGAATTTCCCCACAAATCGCTATCGCTCAATTCTGCAAGTGATTCTAATTTATTATCGCTGTTTTCTAGCTGGTCTAAAACCACTTTTGACATAAAGGGACACTTTTTGGTTGCTATGGACAATCTCCAGTTTCCAGGCAGAAAGAACAGTTTCTATAATATAAAACTGCATGCAGGACACTGGACAGACCACTAGGGACAACGGGGATGTGTAATTATTACATACAGTACTGTAATCAGTAAGATTACAGTATACTGTATGTATACTATGTGTTTCACTTTTTGAATTTGGCGCCAAACTCTGTCCCCGTGCGCCGCAACGTCGCAGGGAACGGAGCTCGGCACTCGGCAGTGTAGATCGAGCGAGGAGACAGCTCGCACACACTGCGGGAGGACATGGGAACAAGGTAAGTAACTTCCCTGTATCCTGCAATGCAATTCCGAGTCTGGCTCGGGGTTACCGCTCTTAGCATAAAAAACTCACCCTGAGCCCTACTCGGGATTACCGCCAAGGAGGTTAACTACTACTATTAAATTATAGGTATTGGAATTTCCTTTCAAATTTGGCTGTTAGTGAACATAACAAATACGAATTAATCCGAAGTTACGAATTATCCAAAATAACGAATGCCGTATTTAAACGAATGGAATGTAACAAATTAATAATAATAAATAACAATAATAATATTAATAATAATAAAAACGTTTTATTATTTATTATTAATTTGTTCAATTCCATTAGTTTAGATGCGGCATTCGTTATGACGGATAATTCGTAACTTGGGATACGTTCATATTCGTTAAGCTGACTAACATCCAAATTTGAAATTAAATTCCAATACCTATAATTTCATAGTTAGTTAGTTGTTATTTCGGATTTTCGTTCTTTCGAATATTCTTACTTATTTTCGGATTTTCAAATTTTTGTATTTTCAAATTTATGAATTTTCGAATTTACGAATTTCGATCATAACGAATGACCCAAAAAACAAAAAAAACAAAAAGACGAATGAAACGAAAACTAGCAAATTTTTTGGCAGTGCACATGTCTACTTTACACATCATCACATTAATATACTTTTCTGCATCAACCAGTCTCCGTGTAAATTTCCTTCCCCTGCAGACTGGGCCACACCTACATGCAGTAACGTGTGTTTTTATTCACTAGATAGACGCAGGTCACGGCTAGGTCAAATAGAAAGCAATTGTTTTCTATGTGCCCTGTTTACACTGCAACGATGGTGTGATGTGTGGTGCAGAAAAATGCATTATGTCTGCATTTTTTCACACTGCACTATATGGTCTGAATATCACTACACACTGTGTAACATTCCAAATAAAAGTAAAAAAATAAAAACATAAAAAAATAAGCAGTGTAATGTGTAATAAGCAGACATGGGAGTAAGTCACACATGTGCAAGTCACAAGCAAGTCTCAAGTCTTAACCTTCAAGTCTCAAGCAAGTCCCAAGTTACTGTGACGAAAAGCAAGCAAGTCAAGTCGAGTCCCTGCTAGAAGTCAAGCAAGTCAAGTCAAGTCATTTATTTTGGTCAAGTCACAGATCAAGTCAAAATACTGATCTACCCCATACTGTATAAAAATAATGGGAGGGATAACAATAAATAATATTGGTTATGTGCCCATGCCTCACTGTGCCCATGCTTCACTGTGCCTCACTGTGCCCGTGTCTCACTGTGCCCATGCCTCACTGTTCCCATGCCTCACTGTTCCCATGCCTCACTGTGCCCATGCTTCACTGTGCCCATGCTTCACTGTGTCCATGCTTCACTGTGCCCATGTTTCACTGTGCCCATGTTTCACTGTGCCTGTGCTTCACTGTGCCCGTGCTTCACTGTGCCCTTGCCTCACTGTCCCCGTTCCTCACTGTGCCCGTGCCTCACTGTGCCTGTGCTTCACTGTGCCAAATGTGTATAGAAAGTAATTCCGCGCTACTATAATAAAAAAGATCATCTGCTGCAAAGCACTGAAAGGTATAATCCGTGTCCCTGAGTGTGAATAGATATAAAGAAATAGTGCTGAGCTGATGGGAATGATATGTGATGTTCTGTGTCAGTAATGCTGGTTCTCAAATATCCAATATAAAATTACTAAAACTGGCATCCATAAATACTTATTGAGATAGCATAAAATAATAAAACATAAATATTGTGCCTTAATATACTCCTATATTAGTAAGGTGCTTATATTACCAGCAAGTGCTGGAGCAATGATAAAGTGCAAAAGTGATGACGATACGCATAGGGACAACACAAGCATCAGAGGTGACGCGGACGAGCTCGGCGCTCGTATTTGATATACCTGTTTATACATTTTAAATGTGAGTACTTGCAAACCTTACTGTTTAAATAAACCTATTGCATAACAATACTACACTATCTTGGGATTCCTTCGCTCTTCCCCCCATTTATGTACATTACTTTGGAGTCTCCACGGCTAGAGGATTCGCCCCCCCCCCCCCCCCATACCAGGCAGCACAACTACCAAGGGACCATCCAGGCAGGAGGAGGTCGGACAAACAGAGGGTTTCTCTTATATGCTGTAACCTCACAGCAGTGAGGTAAGGGGCCATCCATATACCACAGGAGTCACAGTGTGGAAGGCACGAAGTTTAAACCACTCATCATCACCTAGCACCTTATCACAGCACCGCTTTCAGTCCATAAGGAATCCTTTTTTGGACTTTCTCGCAGCAACATAGTTTATGATAAAGCTTTTTCTCTCACAGATTTTAAAAAAAGGACAGTCATTTTATTGTATGAACGCAGCAATTGTTTACACAAGTATTTGTTACTGCTTAGTACAAATTTTTGTGTCACGGATTCATGCACCTTTGCACTTTACCTTACTGGTGGTACAGGTACTGCTTAGTACCATTTTTTCTCACCACGGATACATGCACCTTTTACTACTGTCTCAGTTATTTTATTTTTCCTGCGTCACGGATCATTTGCACTTTTGCACTTTATCATTGCTCCAGCACTTGCTGGTAATATAAGCACCTTACTAATACAGGAGTATATAAAGGCACAATATTTATGTTTTATTATTTTATGCTATCTCAATAAGTATTTATGGATGCCAGTTTTAGTAATTTTATATTGGATATTTGAGAACCAGCATTACTGACACAGAACATCACATATCATTCCCATCAGCTCAGCACTATCACTGTGCCCAATGCCTCACTGTGCCCGTGTCTCACTGTGCCCATGCTTCACTGTGCCCAATGCCTCACTGTGCCTGTGTCTCACTGTGCCCATGCTTCACTGTGCCCATGTCTGACTGTGCCCAATGCCTCACTGTGCCCGTGTCTCACTGTGCCCATGTCTCACTGTGCCCGTGTCTCACTGTGCCCATGCTTCACTGTGCCTATCAGCCGTGTACCCGATCGGCGGCATCCCGGTGGCTAATCCAGTATTCAAAATCCGCGCCTCCTCCTCGTCTGTGATAGGCGGAACACTCAATTTCCCAGCATTCAGTGTTCCGCCTATCACGGACATCCGCTCATCCCCATAACACAGACGAGGATAAGAGGATGTCCGTGATAGGCTGAACACTGCCTGCTGTGAAATTGAGTGTTCCGCCTATCACAGACAAGGAGGCGCGGCTTTTGAACACTGCAATGGCCACCGTCTGTCTGCATGACACGCTGATCAGGTAGGCAGACGGCGGCTTGCGGTTAGTGTTAGTGGTGCCAAGTCATTGCAAGTCATATAGCCCAAGTCAAAGTCAAGTCGCAAGTCATTAGTGACAAGTCAAAGTCAAGTCGAGTCATTTATTGAATTCTGTCAAGCAAGTCGCAAGTCCTCAAACAGGTGACTTAAGTCTGACTTAAGTCAAGTCATGTGACTCAAGTCCCCCACCTCTGGTAATAAGCATTCCAATCAGCAGGGAACATGAAGTTTGCTGATTGCAGAGTTGTAGGTCTGACTCAGCATGTGGGGTGTCAGAACTCCTCTCACACAACTAGGGATGAGCCGAACACCCCCAGTTCGGTTCGCAGCAGAACATGCGAACAGGCAAAATATTTGTTCAAACACGCGAACACCGTTAAAGTCTATGGGACACAAACGTGAAAATTCAAAAGTGCTAATTTTAAAGGTTAATATGCAAGTTATTGTCATAAAAAAGTGTTTAGGGACCTGGGTCCTGCCCCAGGGGACATGTATCAATGCAAATTTTTTTTTAAAACGTCAGTTTTTTCGGACGCAGTAATTTTAATAATGCTTAAAGTGAAACAATAAAAGTGAAATATTCCTTTAAATTTCGTACCTGGGGGGTGTCTATAGTATGCCTGTGAAGTGGCACATTTTTCCCGTGTTTATAACAGTCCCTGCACAAAATGACATTTCTAAAGGAAAAAAAGTAATTTAAAACTACTCGCGGCTATAATGAATTGTCGGGTCCCGGCAATACAGATAAAAGGCATTGAAAAAAACGGCATGGGTTCCCCCCCCCTCAGTCCATTACCAGGCCCTTTGGGTCTGGTATGAATATTAAGGGGAACCCCGAACCAAAATGTAAAAAAAAACTGCATGGGGGTCCCCCCCAAATTCCCATGTTGATGGGGATAAGGGCCTCATCCCCACAACCCTTGCCCGGTGAAAAAAATGTCATGGGGTCCTCCACCAGGTCTATACCAGGCCCCTCGGGTCTAGTATGGATTCGGAGGGGACCCCCACGCCATTTTTTTTTTAAATGGCGTGGGGTCTCCCCAAAATCCATACCAGACCCTTATCCGAGCATGCCACCTGAAAATTTCACTTTTATTGTTTCACTTTAAGCATTATTAAAATCACTGCTCCCGAAAAAACGGAATAGAATAGAAAGGAATAGAAGAGAATAAAAAAAATTGAATTAAATAAAAAGATTATAACCATCTTCTGAAATTCGAATAGAATAGAAAAGAATAGAATTATAAAAAGAATAGAATAGAAATAATATAACCATTTTCCAAAATTCAACTAGAATCTATTTTAATTTGAATAGAAAAGAATAGAGTAGAATAGAATAGAAAATAACACAATAGTATAGAAAAAAACAGAATAGATTAGAATGAATATAACCATCTTTCTATTCTAATCTATTCTTTTCCATTCTATTCAAATTCGAATTGATTCTATTAGAATTTTGGGAAATTATTATATTTTTTCTATTCTATTCTATTGTTTTTTTTTTATTATTTTTCTATTTGTGTATTCTATTCTTATCTATTCTATTATTTTATTTTCTATTCTATTCCTTTCTGTTCAAATTCAAATATATTCTATTCGAAATTCGAATTTATAACAGGGTGACCCTGCCCCTTGTGACATCATTGACCTGGCATGCACTGATCTATGTTTTCACAAGGGGTGGGGCCACCTGGTGTTGTTCCCGGGTGGCCCCGCCCCTTAGCTATTTAAGAATTGTCAGACGGCAGGAGCTGGCAGACGGCAGGAGCCAGCGACAGGTGCAGACTTCTTTTTTTTTTTTTTTTCGGGTGGGCGGTGAAATTCATTGTGATTGACACTGGATCTACACCTGGGAACATTGTTTTTGTTTTGTTTTTTGTAAATGAAGTGTCAAAAACTGAGTCTGTTCTTATTTTTTACACTCTTTTGGTGAATGAGTAGGGGTACAATGTATGTGGTGAAAAAAATACCATGCTAAATCAATACAACAATGTTCCCCATACTCATTCACATGGGGGGGGCAGGATCTGTGGGCTTCTAGATTCTGATAAACTCTTTGCCTGTAGACCCCGACAACCACTGGCCAGGGTTGTGGGGAAGAATCCCTTGTCCCTATCAACATAAGGGACAAGGTGCTTTGGGGGAGCAGAGCCTTCTTCCCCCAAAGCACCCCCCATGTTGAGGGCATGTGGCCTGGCATGGTTTGCGGGGGCACTCGCTCGTCCTACCCCTTTCCTGGCCTGCTAGGCTGCATGCTCGAATAAGGGTCTGGTATGGATGGTAAAAATGGACGGGAAATTCTCAAATTAAAACATAGTTGTCCAGCTGTCTTGCAATGACACTTACCTGGAGCAAGTTTTCAGATCACACTTGCTGTGTACTTGATCTAGCTCAGTGGCTACTAAAGTATTAAAGTTAAGACATCTGCATATTTAACAAACAACTGGTATTTTTTAGTTCATGGTCAGCAATAGCAGCCCTCATGTGTCTCTGAACACTAGTTTCTTCCTAGAGAACCAGAAGTCATATGGTACACAATGCTGTGCTGTTTACTCTAGCTAAGTACAATAACAGTGAGTCCGCATCAATGCTCAGTAGGAGAGTTGTAAAGTTCCAGCTGCGTGTTTGTAAATGAGGTCTGTTTGTGCTGTTCTTATGCTACTCCCGCTGGGGTGGAAATGCTGGATGCACTCAGTTCCGCAGGTTAGTCAAAAAAATAAAAAATAAAAAAGGGTTTACAACCACTTTAAGTTGGTCCTTGCAGAAACCTGTTTGCTTCATAAAATAATCTAGAGCTATGCCCCCTACTATTATACATGAAGATTCGTCTATCTATGCTGTTTATCATTGATGGGGGAATCTGTTAGAATTCTTTTGTCCAGCCTGCTGATTGAACAAAATTAATCTATAAGTGTACCGTACATAGCTCCCAACTGTCCCTGATTTGGAGGGACTGTCCCTGATTTGGAACAATGTCCCTCTGTCCCTCATTCCTCCTCATTTGTCCCTCAGTTTGGTCTGATCTATATAGTTGTATATAAAATGCACTTTTTATCTTTCAAAAAGTGTTTTACAGCGCTAAACCTTTCATCCAATTTTTAAATTGCTGCATTTGTAAATTTTAAAAGCCAATATAAAGGAATAGTAGTGGTAAAAAAAAGCACTTTTTAATTCATCTTTTTTGGGGTTAATTCTCCTTTAAGGGGGTGTGGCAGGAGGTGTGTCCTATGCCTACATACATTTGCTAGTAGGTGTCCCTCATTCCCATCTCAAAATGTTGGGAGGTATGAGTGTATGTTCAGAGTGTTCTATGGTGGGTGCAGGCGGGCATGCACACAGCGCAGGTTAATACTGTATCTACGAAGACACAACAACATACCCCTCAGTAGTCTGTCTCTACTGGACTGGTTAAATCCGTTCTTGTATAGCAAATCATGTACATACAAATAGTTTTTTCGTGTTTGGTCAGATGTGAATTAAATAAATTTCGAGCTAACTTGACATGGCTGTGGTTGTAAGGGATATTCTCCTCCAAGATCACAGACAACCTTCTCCCTCCCCCGCTATGTAATCTGCATGGAGTTATGCCATTTGCTGTGGATCAGCATTGATCCTTGGCGATCTCCATATTCGGTCTCTGTACAAGGCAAAGGCTAAGGTCGAGCCTCCAAAGTCTGGAAGTGACTGGGCTGATACCTTATACAAGGGGTTTAAGACATAGCAGCCAGCACCTGTTATCTCACAAGTCTAGCAAGCTAGTACTGCAGCTGTTCCTTGCCGCTACCATGTGCTCATGAGGTTAGTTGGAGCTTAGCAGCAAAGGTTTGGTTTCTAATTTCTTCCTGTGCAGAGTATAATATACAAAAGCTGTGCCATACTTTACTAATGTGTGCAAAAAATAGTCAAGATCAGAAACTGCAGTAGTGGGCTAGTCTTACATCAGCCAACATCAAATACACTTCCATGCTGGGAGTAGTAGTCTAAAAAAGGCTGAATCTCCATATTCTGCTCATATTGGTGCAAAAGTAATAAGCAAAATTCCCCCAATCATACCAACCTCTAGGATTTTTTTAGAGGTATGGATTTTATTGAATAGTTAGTTACCTTGGTCTAGCTCAGGGGTCTCCAAACTTTCTGAACAAAGACTCTAGGGGGGCCGGCCAGTGGGAATGAGTGAGCCCCTAGCGTTCATGCCGGGCTCCATGGGACGGTACAAAGTGCTGCAGCAATTCCTGCCTCTTCCACCCCCCTGTTTCTGGGTAGTTGGGTTGCTCCGGGTGATGGCAGGATTCAGAGCGGCATAGCAACGACCCCCAATTGGCTGATTCGGGCGGGATTGAGCCGGGCAGTGGTTTTAAAAGCCGGCGGCTTTCCCGCTCCATCTCTCAGCCTGAGGGGATGCCGCAGAAGCAGGAATTGTGCTGCTCCCACCCTCCCTCGCTTATGAATAAAATATTTTGTCCTGTCATGATGTTTGTTAGTGGGTTTTGTCATCCAGTTCAGTTCTGGATGGACTACGTGATATTAATAAATTTAAATAATTTATGGTTATGAAATTTTAAGATTATATATATTTATGTTATGGATGTTGATTGTTTATATTTGGGTAATCCCTTAATAAACGTTGTGGCCATTATTAGCCAAAATGAAGTTTGGTATGTTGTTTGTTTATTTATTTAGTATTAAGTACTTTGTGCTGTCCCATGGAAATTTTCCTGGTATCAGGGAAAAAAAATATCGTCACATTTGGTATTAGGGGGAGGAATCAAATTGTCCAGTTGTTGGTATCATTGGCAGGAATAGTGCCCTATTGTTGGTGTCAGTGGAAGAAATGATGCCCCATTGTTGGTGTCAGTTGGCAGAATAGTGTCTCCTATCAGTGGGGGGAATAGTGCCCTAAGGGCCAGATAAAGGCATGCAAAGGGCCGCATGTGGCCCCCGGGCCACAGTTTGGAGACCACTGGTCTAGCTTGCAAGCATACATATTCCATAAATGTGGGACCACTGTGGAAGCTAACAATAACTGTAGTAGTCGCTGCTGCTACAGAGATCGCTGCAGTTTTCTAGGTTCTGTATCAATCGGCTGGCCTCCATTTACAGATTGCCTTGTGTTTCAATTAATACAATGAATTCTGTGGATGGACAAGTTGGAGATCATGATATCTCCTCTCCACTTCCTGTGCAAACATTCCCCTTTGTTCAATTTGCAGCTGGGCCGCTGCTCGGCACAGAACCTGGAAGATTACAGCAACCACTTTAGTAGCAGCGACTCCTACAGCGATTCTCAGCTTCTACATCATTCCCAGAGGTATGGAATATGCATGCTTAAATTGTGCTAAGCTAGGCCAATGTAACTATGCAATAAAAACCATACCTGGAGTTCAGCTTTAAATAAGCATGAACACTTTGGGGTTGATTTACTAAAGGTAAATAGTCTGTGCACTGCAAGGAAAAAGAAAAAAAAACAGTATTTTTGCTTGCACATGATTGGATGATAGAAATCTGCAGATCTTCCCCTCATTTCAGAGCTTCCCTCAAATCTACAGCAACTGCCCTTCCAAGTGCACTTGCCGTGCGCAGTATATTTGCCTTTCGTAAATCAACCTCTTTGTGTTGCAGTGCAAGGTTGCCAATAGGGATGGGCCCGGTGCTCGATTCGAACCCATGTTCGAATCGAGCACCGGGCGTTCGCTCGCTCGTCGAGCCCAGAACTATTTGGGCCGTTCGCATCACATTCATGTGATGCGAGCGGCCCCGCAATGCATTGCGGCCGGCGCGGCCGGCGCAGTGCATTGCTGGCTGATGATTGGCCAAGCATGCACTGTGACCCCGCATGCTTGGCCAATCACAGCGCCCGAAACTCGGAGAGCAATAATTGGCTACAGGCAGGACGCCTGTAGCCAATTACAGCTCAGGGGCTTTAGTACATGCCCCACCATTTAAAAGGCCGCCACGCCATCGGCCCCGGTCACATGAGTTCCGGCTTTAGGAGAGATCAGTCTGCTGATTCTGTCTTTGCTTGATACTGAAAGATTTGCTCTTCTTTGCTAAACCATTGGCTATTTCTTTGCTAAACCATTGCTACCTAAGTCATTGATCGTTCATTGCTGCTGATTGCACAGTTAGCGTGTTATTAGCTGCTGCTGGGGATTAGTCTGGTGCGTGCTTACTGTTAGTACAGTATTGCAGTAGTACCAACCGCAGTGCTGTTAGCACAGCATTGCACCCCAACAGCACCCATAGGACTTCTAGTGTGTTAGTGGCAGCAAACAGAGCTCCTATATTTTCTTCTCAGCAGCACCCATAGGACTTCTAGTGTGTTAGTGGCAGCAAACAGAGCTCCTATATTTTCTTCTCAGCAGCACCCATAGGACTTCTAGTGTGTTAGTGGCATCACACAGAGCTCCTATATTTTCTTCTCAGCAGCACCCATAGGACTTCTAGTGTGTTAGTGGCATCACACAGAGCTCCTATATTTTCTTCTCAGCAGCACCCATAGGACTTCTAGTGTGTTAGTGGCATCACACAGAGCTCCTATATTTTCATCTCAGCAGCACCCATAGGACTTCTAGTGTGTTAGTGGCAGCAAACAGAGCTCCTATATTTTCTTCTCAGCAGCACCCATAGGACTTCTAGTGTGTTAGTGGCAGCAAACAGAGCTCCTATATTTTCTTCTCAGCAGCACCCATAGGACTTCTAGTGTGTTAGTGGCATCACACAGAGCTCCTATATTTTCTTCTCAGCAGCACCCATAGGACTTCTAGTGTGTTAGTGGCAGCAAACAGAGCTCCTATATTTTCTTCTCAGCAGCACCCATAGGACTTCTAATGTGTTAGTGGCATCACACAGAGTTCCTATATTTTCATCTCAGAAGCACCCATAGGACTTCTAGTGTGTTAGTGGCATCACACAGAGCTCCTATATTTTCTTCTCAGAAGCACCCATAGGACTTCTAGTGTGTTAGTGGCAGCAAACAGAGCTCCTATATTTTCTTCTTAGCAGCACCCATAGGACTTCTAATGTGTTAGTGGCATCACACAGAGTTCCTATATTTTCATCTCAGAAGCACCCATAGGACTTCTAGTGTGTTAGTGGCATCACACAGAGCTCCTATATTTTCTTCTCAGAAGCACCCATAGGACTTCTAGTGTGTTAGTGGCATCACACAGAGCTCCTATATTTTCTTCTCAGCAGCACCCATAGGACTTCTAGTGTGTTAGTGGCATCACACAGAGCTCCTATATTTTCTTCTCAGAAGCACCCATAGGACTTCTAGTGTGTTAGTGGTATCACACAGAGTTCCTATATTTTCATCTCAGAAGCACCCATAGGACTTCTAGTGTGTTAGTGGCATCACACAGAGCTCCTATATTTTCTTCTCAGCAGCACCCATAGGACTTCTAGTGTGTTAGTGGCAGCAAACAGAGCTCCTATATTTTCTTCTCAGCAGCACCCATAGGACTTCTAGTGTGTTAGTGGCATCACACAGAGCTCCTATATTTTCTTCTCAGAAGCACCCATAGGACTTCTAGTGTGTTAGTGGCAGCAAACAGAGCTCCTATATTTTCTTCTCAGCAGCACCCATAGGACTTCTAGTGTGTTAGTGGCATCACACAGAGTTCCTATATTTTCATCTCAGAAGCACCCATAGGACTTCTAGTGTGTTAGTGGCATCACACAGAGCTCCTATATTTTCTTCTCAGCAGCACCCATAGGACTTCTAGTGTGTTAGTGGCAGCAAACAGAGCTCCTATATTTTCTTCTCAGCAGCACCCATAGGACTTCTAGTGTGTTAGTGGCATCACACAGAGCTACTATATTTTCTTCTCAGAAGCACCCATAGGACTTCTAGTGTGTTAGTGGCAGCAAACAGAGCTCCTATATTTTCTTCTCAGCAGCACCCATAGGACTTCTAGTGTGTTAGTGGCATCACACAGAGCTCCTATATTTTCTTCTCAGCAGCACCCATAGGACTTCTAGTGTGTTAGTGGCAGCAAACAGAGCTCCTATATTTTCTTCTCAGCAGCACCCATAGGACTTCTAATGTGTTAGTGGCATCACACAGAGTTCCTATATTTTCATCTCAGAAGCACCCATAGGACTTCTAGTGTGTTAGTGGCATCACACAGAGCTCCTATATTTTCTTCTCAGAAGCACCCATAGGACTTCTAGTGTGTTAGTGGCAGCAAACAGAGCTCCTATATTTTCTTCTTAGCAGCACCCATAGGACTTCTAATGTGTTAGTGGCATCACACAGAGTTCCTATATTTTCATCTCAGAAGCACCCATAGGACTTCTAGTGTGTTAGTGGCATCACACAGAGCTCCTATATTTTCTTCTCAGAAGCACCCATAGGACTTCTAGTGTGTTAGTGGCATCACACAGAGCTCCTATATTTTCTTCTCAGCAGCACCCATAGGACTTCTAGTGTGTTAGTGGCATCACACAGAGCTCCTATATTTTCTTCTCAGAAGCACCCATAGGACTTCTAGTGTGTTAGTGGTATCACACAGAGTTCCTATATTTTCATCTCAGAAGCACCCATAGGACTTCTAGTGTGTTAGTGGCATCACACAGAGCTCCTATATTTTCTTCTCAGCAGCACCCATAGGACTTCTAGTGTGTTAGTGGCAGCAAACAGAGCTCCTATATTTTCTTCTCAGCAGCACCCATAGGACTTCTAGTGTGTTAGTGGCATCACACAGAGCTCCTATATTTTCTTCTCAGAAGCACCCATAGGACTTCTAGTGTGTTAGTGGCAGCAAACAGAGCTCCTATATTTTCTTCTCAGCAGCACCCATAGGACTTCTAGTGTGTTAGTGGCATCACACAGAGTTCCTATATTTTCATCTCAGAAGCACCCATAGGACTTCTAGTGTGTTAGTGGCATCACACAGAGCTCCTATATTTTCTTCTCAGCAGCACCCATAGGACTTCTAGTGTGTTAGTGGCATCACACAGAGCTCCTATATTTTCATCTCAGAAGCACCCATAGGACTTCTAGTGTGTTAGTGGCATCACACAGAGCTCCTATATTTTCTTCTCAGCAGCACCCATAGGACTTCTAGTGTGTTAGTGGCAGCAAACAGAGCTCCTATATTTTCTTCTCAGCAGCACCCATAGGACTTCTAGTGTGTTAGTGGCATCACACAGAGCTCCTATATTTTCATCTCAGAAGCACCCATAGGACTTCTAGTGTGTTAGTGGCATCACACATAGCTCCTATATTTTCTTCTCAGCAGCACCCATAGGACTTCTAGTGTGTTAGTGGCATCACACAGAGCTCCTATATTTTCATCTCAGAAGCACCCATAGGACTTCTAGTGTGTTAGTGGCATCACACAGAGCTCCTATATTTTCTTCTCAGCAGCACCCATAGGACTTCTAGTGTGTTAGTGGCATCACACAGAGCTCCTATATTTTCATCTCAGAAGCACCCATAGGACTTCTAGTGTGTTAGTGGCATCACACAGAGCTCCTATATTTTCTTCTCAGCAGCACCCATAGGACTTCTAGTGTGTTAGTGGCAGCAAACAGAGCTCCTATATTTTCTTCTCAGAAGCACCCATAGGACTTCTAGTGTGTTAGTGGTATCACACAGAGTTCCTATATTTTCATCTCAGAAGCACCCATAGGACTTCTAGTGTGTTAGTGGCATCACACAGAGCTCCTATATTTTCTTCTCAGCAGCACCCATAGGACTTCTAGTGTGTTAGTGGCATCACACAGAGCTCCTATATTTTCATCTCAGAAGCACCAATAGGACTTCTAGTGTGTTAGTGGCAGCAAACAGAGCTCCTATATTTTCTTGTCAGCAGCACACATAGTACCTATAGTGTGTTAGTGTCAGCACCCATAGGACCTACAGTGTGTTGTGAGCACACATAGGAGTTCTATTTTTTATACTATATACACTACCGACTACAATGGCTGGAAGACCGCCAAGGAGAGGCAGAGCGTGCCGAGGCAAGAACACAGGGCAGGCAGGCTCTGTTTCTAGAGACAACAGTGCTGGCCGTGGACGTGGTCGTGCATCATCATCAGCACGTGGCCATGGGACACGCTTGTCTTTGTTTTCGGCAGCTGGACATGTGGAGCCGCATCATGCCGAAGGCTTGGTAGAATGGATGACCAAGCCCTCCTCATCCTCCTCATCCTCTCTCACCCAGGCTCAGGGTACTGGCAGAGCAGCTGCCAACACGTACTCAATGGCATCATCAGCCACCCCTTCCCTAGACCCACCATGTCCTCCTGAGGAGTCCCCCGAACTGTTTGAGCACAGTGTTGGGTACATGCTCCAGGAGGATGCCCAACGATTCGAAGGCTCGGATGATGATACCCAGCTTGAGGAAGTCAGTAGTGTGCGCGCAGAGAGAGGGGATGCTGAAGGACAGCAATCTGGCAGTAGTGTTCCACCAGCTGCAGCTTACTGCCAGGTTTGCTCTAGTGGTGAAGAGGGAGGGGATGATGAGGTCACTGACTCCACGTGGGTGCCTGAAGGGAGAGAGGAGGAGGAGGAGGAGGATGCAGCGTCACATGTCCAACGAGGCAGGATGCCCCCTGGAGGCCAGCTAGAGGCCAGCACAGCAACTGTACCACACCGCAGAGCTCCGCCTGTGCAGGGCGCTGCCTCTGCACGTTATCACAAAAGTTCTTTGGTGTGGGCCTTTTTTGAGACGAGTGCATCAGATCGCACCACTGCTATTTGCAATATTTGTCTCAAGCGTATCTCGCGTGGCCAAAACATCAGCCGCTTGGGCACCACAAGCATGAGCAGACATATGTCGACCTGCCATGCAGCTCGTTGGCAAGCACACATAAAAGACCCACACCAAAGAACAAAGCGGACCTCTCCTTGCTCCTCATCAGCTGGGATCTCCATCCCCACTATATCTTCAGTCCTCTCTGAAAGCTGCTCTGAGAGGACTGAAGGTGTAGAATTAGGTGTGTCACAACCAAGTACTTGCAGTACACCGACGTCCGATTGTAGCAGGCAAATTTCCCTGCCCCAGCTGCTGGACCGTCGAAAGAAGTATACTCCCAGCCATCCACATGCCCAGCGGTTGAATGCTAGCTTGGCTAAATTGCTAGCACTTCAACTGCTGCCTTTTCAGTTGATAGACTCGGCCCCCTTCCGTGAGTTTGTTCAATGTGCGGTTCCTCAGTGGCAGGTTCCCAAACGCCACTTTTTCTCACGGAAGGCGATTCCGTCTCTCTACTGGCATGTGGAAGGCAATGTCCATGCCTCGCTGGACAGGGCGGTCAGCGGTAAGGTGCATATTACCGCTGACTCATGGTCCAGCAGGCATGGACAGGGACGTTATCTTTCTTTCACGGCCCATTGGGTCACTCTATTGGCAGCTGGGAGGGATGCAGGACAAGGTGCAGTAGTGTTGGAGGTTGTTCCGCCACCACGCCTCCAAAATGCTACTACTGGTTGTGACACACCTCTCTCCTCCACCCCCTCCTCTTCTTCTTCCTCCATGTCCTCTTCGAGTGCTCTGTCCTCGGAACCAGCGGTGCTCCGTAGGCGTACAAGGGGCTACGCGAGTACGCAGGCAAAAAGATGCCATGCCGTGCTTGCGCTGGTGTGTTTGGGGGACAGGAGCCACACTGGGCCAGAGGTTCTGGCAGCTCTGCAGGGGCAGGCCGAGAGGTGGTTGACGCCACGCCAGCTTAAGCCAGGAATGGTCGTTTCTGATAATGGCACCAACCTCCTCTCCGCCCTGCGACAGGGGCAGCTCACCCATGTGCCCTGTATGGCTCACGTCCTCAACCTGGTGGTGCAGCGGTTCTTGGGCAGGTTCCCAGGCTTACAGGATGTCCTGAGGCAGGCCAGGAAAGTCTGTGTGCATTTCCGCCGATCTTATAATGCCAGTGCTCGGCTGACTGAGCTGCAAAAGGAGCTGAACCTGCCCAAGAACCGCCTAATATGTGACATGCCCACCAGGTGGAACTCAACGTTGGCCATGCTGCAGCGACTGCACACGCAGCAGAGGGCCATCAATGAGTACCTTTGCGACTACGGCACCAGGACAGGGTCAGGGGAGCTTGGCTTTTTTTCCCCACGCCAGTGGAGCATGATCAGGGATGCATGCACTGTCCTCTCACCATTTGAGGAGGCCACGAGGATGGTGAGCAGTGACAGTGCATGCATCAGTGACACTGTACCTCTTGTCCACCTGTTGGAGCATACGCTGCGTGGGATAATGGACAGGGCACTTGAGGCAGAACAGAGGCAGGAAGAGGAGGACTTCCTTGTCTCTCAAGGCCCCCTTTATCCAGACAATGTTCCTTCTGTCCCACCCATCACACAGGAAGAGGAGGAGGAGGAGGATTGTGTGAGCATGGAGGTGGAGCCTGGCACTCAGCATCAGCAGCAGCAGTCTTTTAGGGATGATGTACAGTCCCAACAAACCAGTGGACTTGTACGTGGCTGGGAGGAGGTGGCTGGCGATCATGTCATCCTCAGTGACCCAGAAGACTCCGGACCGAATGCCTCAGCTAACCTACGCTGCATGGCCTCCCTGATCCTGCAAAGCCTGCGGAAGGATCCTCGTGTTCTTCGGATCAAGGAGAGTGACCATTACTGGCTGGCCACTCTCCTTGATCCACGGTACAAGGGTAAGGTTGCGGACCTTATCTTGCCGTCGCAGAGGGAGCAGAGGATGAGACATCTCAGGGAGGCCTTGCAGAAAGGTCTGTGCAACGCGTTCCCAGAAACTGGGAGGTTACAAACTCCTGGTCCTGGACGACGAGTTGCTGAGGCTTCGGTCAGTAGCAGAAGGAGCGGTGGGGAAGGTGGACGTCTGACCGATGCGTTCAGACAATTTTTTAGTCCGCAGCCCCAAGGTATGATCGGTTCCAGCAACCATCGCCAGCGTCTGATATACATGGTGCAGGAATACCTAGGGGCAAGGTCAGACTTGGACACCTTTCCCACCGAAAATCCTCTGGCTTACTGGGTCCTGAGGATGGATCACTGGCCAGAGCTTGCACAGTATGCAATTGAGCTACTGGCCTGTCCTGCATCCAGCGTTCTTTCCGAACGCACATTCAGTGCTGCTGGAGGATTTGTCACCGATCATAGGGTGCGCCTGTCCACCGACTCGGTTGATCGACTGACCTTCATAAAAATGAATCAGTCTTGGATCACCACCAGCTACCAGACACCTGAAGCGGATATAACGGAATAATTTATAATGTCACATCCCTTCAAGACTGCCTATGCTGATGCTGAGTGACTGTCCTGTTATGTTCACTGACTATCCTCTTCCTCCTCCTCAATGATCCATGCCACCACACCAGTGCCTAAGGCACAATTTTTCAGCCCCTGTATAACAGGGGCGTGTAATTACAATTTTTTAAAAAGATGCTTCGCAACAGGTCTGACTGCTGTGCTCAGAGTACAGTATCTGTGAGGGGTTGCAGTGTTGTGGCACCAGCACCAGTGCCTAAGGCACAATTTTTCAGCCCCTGTTGGGGCGTGTAATTACAATTTTTAGGCAATGCTTTGCAACAGGTCTCATTGCTGTGCTCAGAGTACAGTATCTGTGAGGGGTTGCAGTGTTGTGGCACCAGCACCAGTGCCTAAGGCACAATTTTTCAGCCCCTGTATAACAGGGGCGTGTAATTACAATTTTTTAAAAAGATGCTTCGCAACAGGTGTGACTGCTGTGCTCCAAGTACAGTATCTGTGAGGGGTTGCAGTGTTGTGGCACCAGCACCAATGCCTAAGGCACAATTTTTCAGCCCCTGTTTAACAGGGGCGTGTAATTACAAATCTTGATCTAATAGTTCACAGCAGGGCCCATTCCTGCGCCCACCAAGAGTAACTATGAGGGCCTACAGTCTTGTGGCAACACCGTCCACCACCACCACCACCACCAAAGGCCCAATTTTTCTGCCCTGTTCAACAGGTGCATGCAATTACAAATCTTGATCTAATAACTCACAGCAGGGCCCATTCCTGCACCCACCAAGAGTAACTGTGAGGGCTTACAGTCTTGTGGCAACACCGTCCACCACCACCACCACCACGACCAAAGGCCCAATTTTTCTGCCCGGTTCAACAGGTGCATGCAAGTGCAAATCTTGATCTATTAACTCACAGCAGGACCCATTCCTGTGCACACCAGTCTTGTGGCTACACCAACATCTAATAGGGCAAATTCCTGCAGAGTATATACGGCAGGCCCCTACTTTCAAACATCCAACTTACAAACGACTCCTACTTGCAAACGGCAAGAGAAAACAGGAAGTGAGAGGAAATCTACCCCTAGGAAGGAAAATTCTATCCTGTTAGATTTAATTTGGGAAAAAGGTATCTCCTCTCTACTGATGCTTTATCACCAATCCTTGTTTCAATTAAAACCCCACTTTTCCAAAAACATTTGTCATTGGGACGGAAAGTGAGGTGACATGTTCTGAACAGATGTGCAAAGACAGCAAATGTTACAGGGGTGATAACCCCTCCCTATGTTCTCCAAAAAGCTTAAAAATTGATTTTTTTGGGATGTAGCTACACTTCATAATGTACCTGTTCAGATTCTACTTAAGAACAAACCTACAGTCCATGTCTTGTTTGCACCACCTATATACTGCTGTTCAGAGTATATAGGGTTGTAGGTATAGGGTTTTATTTTGGGTTCGGGGTCCCCCTTAGTATCCATACAAGACCCAAAGGGGCTGGGGTGGGGGGGGGGGGGTGATGGGGTAGCCATGCCATTTTTCTCAAGGATTTTCAGCCATATGGCGGCCAGGACAAGACATGACATTAAAGCCGCAAGTGGTTTTAAATGGCTTCTTTTTTTCCTTTACAAATGTCATTTTGTGCAAGGACAGTTCTAAACACGGGAAACACATGCCACTTCACAGGCATACTTTAGACACCCCCCAGGTACCATATTTAAAGGAAAATTTCACTTTTTTTTTTTTCACTTTATGCATCATTAAAATGACTGCTCCCGAAAAAACTTTAGTTTTTAAAATTTCTTTTTGCATTGATATATGTCCCCTGGGGCAGGACCCGGGTCCCCAAACCTGTTTTATGACATTAACATGCATATTGGCCGTTGTAATTAGCAATTTTGATTTCGAACGTTCGCGTCCATTATAACGAATAGGGTTCGAAAATTCGCGCGAACTTTCGGTCCGTTCGAAGGTTCTGGTGCGAACCGAACCCGGGGGTGTTCGGCTCATCCCTAGTTGCCAATAGTATGAAATAATTCCAAGGGCTTGCATAGAGGAGATATTTTACATTGCTCACATACAGGAGATTTCTCTTCCCTTCCTTTTTCTGCCTGATACCCATCACTTGGACAGTAAATGTGTGCCCCCCCCCCCCCCTCAAAGGGACAGAATCTTTTATCATTACTACCTATGTGCACATTGGTGGGATTTCCTCTCACTTCCAGTTCTGTCTGATACCCATCAAATAGGCAGTACTGTGAAATTTCCCAAATGGGGAGAGAGCAATTAAAAGTTAAAGGGGTTGTAAAGGTTTGTTTTTTATTTTCTAAATAGGTTCCTTTAAGCTAGTGCATTGTTGGTTCACTTACTTTTTCCTTCGATTTCTCTTATAAATGTTTTTTTTTCTTTGTTTCCTTTGTCTGAATTTCTCACTTCCTGTTCCTCCTCAGTAAGCTGTTCTGGCTGACTCCACACCACTCGGATGATGGTGTGAAGTTTACTGAGGAGGAACAGGAAGTGAGAAATTCAGACAAAGAAAAAAAAACATTTAGAAGGGAAATCGAAGGAAAAGGTAAGTGAACCAACAATGCACTAGCTTAAAGGAACCTATTTAGAAAATAAAAAACAAACCTTTACAACCCCTTTAATACAAGTTTTAACCTTTTCAGACTGTATACAGGAAAAAAAACATTGCTGGAGTTTTGCTTTAAAATCAACGTGGCTTTACAGATTTCTATGGTCATACACAGCTTGAATTTCAGATGATTCCTGTGAATTGGCTGAAAATATGGCTGTAGCTGGCCCTGGCGACACCAATAAAGGAATCGAAGCAGCTGGGTGGAAATAAAGTTGACCAAACAGTGACTGTTGTCCAGGTATTCTGATAGCTGCAGGAGCCAGCTGTCAGAATACACTACCTAGCAGAGGGAGATTTGTCCATCCATTCTCTTGTATAGCTAGCCAGCTTCATGTGTATGACCAGCCTAAACCTGAAGTTTAGTATAAGGGCCAGTTCACACCAGATGCAATTCCGTTTTTTCTGCACCAATACAGTCAGTTCCGGTCAGTTTCTGCACCGGAATCTGACCAGAAAATGACTGGAACTGACTGCACTGGTGTGAACTAGAGCCAATGGAATACATGGAAAACACTGTGCATGCATTTTTAGTGCAGAAAAAAAGCACACGGAACTGAACGGAACTGCGTCTGGTGTGAACTAGCACTTAAGCCCTGTACACACGATCGGATATCCTATGGATTCTAATCCGATGGTTTTTTCCATCGGAAATCCAATGAAACTGTCTTCCATCAGTCTTGCCCACACACCATCAGTCAAAAAACCGACCGTTTCGAACGCCGTGACGTAAAACACTCCGATGAGCCGAGAAAAATGAAGTTCAATGCTTCTGAGCATGCGTCAACTTGATTCTGAGCATGCGTGGGTTTTTTATCCGATGGAGTTCCCCACAGACGATAGTAATTTGCTATCGGTTTTTTAACCATCGGATACATTTAAAACATGTTCTATTTTTAAACCCCGATGGAAAAAAGACCGATGGGGCCCATACACGAACGGTTTGTCCGATGAGAAAAGTCCATCGGACTGTTTTCACCGGTAAAACCGATCGTGTGTACACGGCTTAACAGTTTTTTGGGATACAGTGTGTATCCCATTACCTACAGGGGTCTGAATCTGCTGCAAATCTTCCCCCGGTGCCTCCTCAGAGACCCCGGATACTTTCCTTAGTGGCTGACTTCCGGTGCTGTAAAAGATAACTGCATCTTTGGCTACACAGAAAAGTTGTGCCACCTGTCCGCCCCCTTCTGCTCTTTCTTCCAATCATAGAACTCATTTTACTACAATCCCACAATGCAACACTTTCTGTGAATGGGCAGGGGAAATCTATCATTCAGCTGCTCCACCACTCATTCACAGATTGCAGTGCATTGTGGGATTGTAGAATTATGAGCTTTGTGAATGGCGAAGAGATTAGAAGAGGATGGGCAGGTGGTGCAACTTTTCCATGTAACAGCGGCCGCTGTTAACTTTCCCAGTGCCAAAAGACAGCCACTGAGGATGGTATCCTTGACACCTGCAGGTACTAGGATACATACCATTGCACATACCTAAAGTGTATAGTGCTGTATCCCAAAAAAAATCGAATTAACTTCAGCTTTAACCACTTCCCGCCCAGTCAATAGCATATTGACGTCCGGGAAGTGGTTCTGTTATCCACACTGGACGTCTATTGACGTCCTGCAGGATAACAGCCGCCGCGCGCTTGGGGGGGGGGCGCGCATTGCGGCGATCGGTGGAGTGGTGTGTCAGTCTGACACACCGCTACACTGATCTCGGTAAAGAGCCTCCGGCGGAGGCTTTTTACCACGTGATCAGCCGTGTCCAATCACGGCTGATCACGATGTAAACAGGAAGAGCCGTTGATCGGCTCTTCCTCACTCGCGTCTGACAGACGCGAGTAGAGGAGAGCTGATCGGCGGCTCTCCTGACAGGGGGGGTTCGCGCTGATTGTTTATCAGCGCAGCCCCCCCTCGGATACCCACACTAGACCACCAGGATGCCGCCCAGGACCACCAGGGTAGCCCCAAGCATGTGGATGGCCCCCATGGCCATCCACATGTAGTAAAACATAAAAAAATATGCCAATCAGTGCCCACAAATGGGCACTGACTGGCACCATCATGGCACGACCACAATGTGTGGTGGCTGGCATTGCTGGGCATCAGTGTCATCAGTGCCACCTACTAGTGTCCATCAGTGCCACCTATCAGTGCCCATAAGTGCCCACCTATCAGTGCCCATCCGTGCCACCTATCAGTGCCACCCATAAGTGCCCATCAGTGCCGCCTATAAGTGCCCATCAGTGCCGCCTATGAGTGCCCATCAGTGCCGCCTATGAGTGCCAATCAGTGCCGCCTATGAGTGCCAATCAGTGCCGCCTATGAGTGCCCATCAGTGCCGCATACCAGTGCCACATATCAGTGCCCATCAGTGCCGCCTATCAGTGCCCATCATCAGTGCCCATCAGTGTCACCTTATCAGTGCCCGTCAGTGCCGCCTTATCAGTGCCCCTCATTGAAGTAGAAAAGGTACTTATTTACACAAAAAAATAACAGAAACAAAGAAAAACTTAGTTTTTTTCAAAATTTTCGCTCTTTTTTTATTTGTTGTGCAAAAAATTTAAATCGCAGAGGCGATCAAATACCACCGAAAGAAAGCTCTATTTGTGGGAACAAAATGATAAAAAAATTGTTTGGGTACAGTGTAGCATGACCGCGCAATTGTCAATCAAATTGCGACAGCACTGAAAGCTCAAAATTGGCTTGGGCAGGAAGGTGTATAAGTGCATGGTATTGAAGTGGTTAAGGATCTTGCCGGGGATCACATGCAAAGGCTGCTTGTAATGTGACCTGCAGCTCTGTGAGACTTCTACAAGGGGAATCAAGCTAATTACAGGAGAAGGCATATGAGAATTCTGGGAGATCCTGACACACAAGCTTGATTGCAAGCAAGGTATAGCAAATATGTATTTTCTTCAGTTTGAAATGTTATTTTAAAGTAGAACTGCACTGCAGCTGAGCACCACAAACCAAACCGGCTATATAATTCATTTTTAATATTTAAAGCTGAATTCCACCCAAAAAGTGGAACTTCCGCTTATCTGATTCCTTCCCCCCTCCGGTGCCACAATTGGCACCTTTCGGGGGGAGGGGGAGCGGGGTACCTGTTTTTTACGTCAGCAGCTCGGCCCCCCTTCTCCTCCCTCCCCTTCTGCCGGGACAGTGAGAGAGCGCATGCGCAGTAGGGACCCAGCCGTGAAGCCGAAAGGCTACACTATTGGGTTCCCTCACCAGCAATGACGGCGGCAGCACCCGACCAGCCGATGTAAACATCATCTGCGGTGCTGACATCGTTTGACTCCAGAACAGGTAAGTGTCCTAATGTTAAAAGTCAGCAGCTACAGTATGTGTAGCTGCTAACTTAAAATTTTTAAAGGAGCGGGCGGAACTTCTCTTTAAAGCAAACCCCTTCATCCATCCATGTCTACATGCTTTATTTTGCAGAGAAATTATTTTAAAGAACACCCCCTGACATTTATGGCAGTGGCCATGTTGAGCAAGGGCAGATGATTCATGTAGCATTTACTTACTGGATTCCATCTGCCTTTAGCTCAGGCATGGTCTGAGCTGAGAACCTCCCCTCCCCCCATTAAGACTTCTGGGATGTATGGCATAATTTGCCTGGGCATGGAAACCTGTAAGTAACTGAAGAAATAAAAAAAAAAAAGTTTAAAACAAGTAAATATGATATACTTTCCTATGTGTTTACTAATGCTAGCAGCATAAGGATTAGACATAGTCAATGTTGATTGAGAGAGTGACGTTCCACTTTAAATAACATTGAACCACACAGTGGTATGGACTGTATATCAGTTATATATTCTATATGAATTTTAATGAATCTGGAGTTTTCTTTCCAACAGAATTTAATACTTTCTGGGGCAAATGCTGGACATAAAAATGTATATAATATATCCTGCATACCTATAAGCAACTCTTAAATATTGTACATTACACTTATGGCACTCAGCCTCTTCCCACTGATCATTGTGATGCATATTATCTATGAATGGCCTCCCTCCGGCTCCGTAAATTAGTAAGACTGAGAACAGCAAATGGAGAAATGGACAGCCACACTCCAAAAACCCTTTCGGTTGCTTTTATTGTAAAAATCGATGAACAAATGCACCACAGGTCACAGCAAGACAGGGATCAACTGACGCGTTTCACACTACAGGTATTAGTGCTTACTCATTTAGCTATGAGTAAGCACTAATACCTGTAGTGTGAAACGCGTCAGCTGATCCCTGTCTTGCTGTGACCTGTGGTGCATTTGTTCATCGATTTTTACAATAAAAGCAACCGAAAGGGTTTTTGGAGTGCGGCTGTCCATTTCTCCATTTGCTGTTCTTAGTCTGCCTTGTGCATTGCCACGGCTTCCTGATTGTTGAAGGATTAATAGAACTTACTCACCTGGAGCGGTAATCTCTTCTTCCCACTCCGTAAATTAGTAAATACGCTCCAGAACTGGTGCTTTTAAGGAGCTCCCACCCAGTTAAAGCGGAGGTTCACCCAATTTTTTTTTTTAAAAGCCAGCAGCTACAAATACTTACCTGTCCAGGTCGCCCGCGACGTCGGCAGCCGAAGCCGAGCTTCCGCTCAGCTCTCGGCTTCCCCCGCCGCCATCCTCGGTGAGGGAATCGGGAAGTGAAACACTGCGACTTCACTGCCCGGTTCCCTACGGTGCATGCGCGAGTCGCGCTGCGCCGTCCTCACTGGTCCCCGTTGTGTTCTGGGAGCCGAGTGTTTCCCAGGACACAACGGGGGGTGGGGGGGGTGACGCGAAGGGGCTGTACTCCCTCGGGAGTCTGCACCCGGATGTGGTGCAAATACCAAATGCCAAATGTGACACCGGAGGGGGGGGGTTCCGAAAAGCGGAGGTTCACCTCCTCTTTAATGTGTCATGTGTCCTATACATTTGGCATTAGAAAAACATGAAAGAATGTAGCGTGCAGGGCATTACATTCCAGTGCTGGCTGTCTGCCTAGCTCAGGGCTTCTGTCAATCAATATTCCTCCGGTCAGTGCAGTTTATTTTTCATAGTTGGTAAACAGGTGTTTCTTTTACATTTGGAAAGGTTTAAATGAGAATCTGGCCTTTCTGTCCAAAAATCACATAAAGACTGATGGAAAGCCCTGCATGTTTACTCATCTGTGATCGTACCGACAACAGTTGGTCCAGGCTGGACACGGGACAGGTGCCAGCTGAGCAGGTTACACTTCTGTCAGGGTGATGGCATCCCAGATATATGGAGCTGCCTCCTGCTCATGTCTGAAAGTTGCTTGGTGGGGATTTATGGTGTTTTTTCTAAATAAACTATATGATTTAAACCCACACTGCAAAATAGACACCTGGCGGAAAAGTGGATGAAGCAACCTATGCCATATATTCATGTCAACCTATGGCAGAACTTTTGTAAATCACACTTTTATAGCTACTGCGCATTTGTGAGATCAGGCACTGATGTTGGATGAGAAGGCCTGGCTCGCAGTCTCCACTCAAATTCATCCCAAAGGTGTTCTATCGGGTTGAGGTCAGGACTTTATGGATCTTGCTTTGTGCACTGGTCCAAATAATTTGGTGGAGGGGGGATTATGGTGTGAGGTTGTTTTTCAGGGGTAGGGTTTGGCCCCTTAGTTCCAGGGAAGGGAACTCTTAAGGTGTCAGCATACCAAGACATTTTGTGGGAACAGTTTGTGAATCGCCCCTTTCTGTTCCAACATGACTGCGCACCAATGCACAAAGCAAGGTCCATAAAGACATGGATGAGTGAGTTTGGGGTGGAGGAACTTGACTGGCCTGCACAGAGTCCTGACCTCAACCCGATAGAACACCTTTGGGATGTATTAGAGCAGAGACTGCGAGCCAAGCCTTCTCATCCAACATCAGTGCCTGACCTCACAAATGCGCTTCTGGAAGAATGGTCAAACATTCCCATAGACACACTCCTAAACCTTGTGGACAGCCTTCCCAGAAGAGTTGAAACTGTTATAGCTGCCAAGGGTGGGCCAACTCAATATTGAACCCTATGGACTAAGACTGGGATGTCATTAAAGTTCATGTGCGTGTAAAGGCAGGCGTCTCAATACTTTTGGTAAAATATTTTATGTTTTAACTAATGATCTTGAACAGGAGACATATAGAGAAATACTACTTTAAAGCAAGCTCTTGTCACAAACTCAAATCAAACGTGATCTAAAATACATAAACAGGTTACCTTCTAAAAGCGGTGTCGTTTTAACCAATAGATTCAGATAGTTCTCCTGTACTGCAGCTGGATTTGGCCTTATCTCAACCATCTCTTAAGCCATAGTTGATCAGAATCACGGCCGGTTCAGCGGGGGCCAGCAGAGATCAAACCCATCTATGGCCAGGCTGATTGTACCCAATTGATCCCATCGACCAGCATGCCGGATATTTACATATAGCCGCTAGCAATAATCAGTGTGTTCTCCTGACCAGGCCGGCTCCCTGTGCCCCCTTCCGGGAAAACACATCAGCTCTGCGGGAACGATTCCCCCATCAACATTGACCTCTGGTTGCAGAAAAGAAAATCATATCATGTATGGCCTCAGTTAGGCCCCTTTCACACTGGGGCGGTTTGCAGGCGCTATTTTGCTAAAAATAGCGCCTGCAAACCGAGCCTAAACAGCGGCTCCTTTCTCTCCAATGTGAAAGCCCCGAGGGCTTTCACACTGGAGCGGTGCGCTAACAGGACGTAAAAAAAAGTCCTGCTAGCCGCATCTTTGGAGCGGTGAGAGGAGCGGTGTGTTTACCGCTCCTCCACCGCTCCTTCCCATTGAAATGAATGGGATACCGCGGTAATACCGCCCGGTTTGCGGGTGGTATTAACCCTTTTTCGGCCGCTAGCAGGGGTTAAAACCGCACCGCTAGCGGCCGAATACCTCTGCAATACCGACGGTATAGCGCCGCTAAAAATAGCGGCGCTATACCGCCACCGCCCCCACCGCCCCAGTGTGAAACCAGCCTTAAGGCCATACACTCATCAAACTTTGGCCGGCTGAGACTGGCTGAATTTTCGATCAGTGTTTGGAGGGACATGTTGGAAAAATGTTCTTCATCAGCAGCTGCAGCCACTTGGGGCTCTAACCCATTTGGAGCATGGGAGCCAAAAACCCCAAACCAGCTCAGATGTAACCAGCATGTGGAGGCCCTGCACAGGGCAGGAAGCCAGAGAAGAGTAGACCTGCACCCAGGAGAGCCGGCTGTAGACTTCCTGACCCTTATGGAGGTGGGGGCTAGGATGCGTTGCAAAAGGACTTTTAGGCCAGGCTAAAATATCCCTGAGTGAGGCTATTCCCCTGGAGGGTCCCGGGAGAGGTGCAACTATGGAGGAGGTGTCTACAGAGAACCAGTTCTGTGAGCAATAATGACCCGTGGCGGAATGAGATACTGTTAGAGAACTTCTTAACTACTAGCTGACCAGTACGTCATCCTACACTTCCGCGTCTGGGGCATGCATGTGTGCCGGCGTCGACCTGCTTCCACTGTGATTGGACACAGCGGGAGCAAATCAGTGGCTCCGGCGGTCATTCAGGACACAGTAATGGAAACAAGGCAGATCAACATTCTGTGAGAAGGGAAGGTTGTGATCCTATGTTCCTACAAAGCAGGAACACAGATCTCTGCCTTCCCATAGTACAAGCACTTCCCACACCGTTAGTAAGCATTCCCTAGCCACACATTTAACTCTTTGATTGCCCCTGATGTTAACCCCTTCCCTGCCAGTGTCATTAGTACATTGACAGTGCATATTTTTAGCACTGATCACTGTATTAGTGTCACTGGTCCCCGAAAAGTGTCACTTAGTGTTCGATTTGTCCGCCGCAATGTCGCAGTCCCGCTATAAGTCAGTGATTGCCGCCATTACTAGTAACAAAAAAAAAATAATCCATAAATCTATCCCATAGTTTGTAGGTGCTAGAACTTTTGCATAATCCAATCAATATACGCTTATTGGGAAAAAAAATTACCAAAAATATGTAGCAGAATACATATTGGCCCAAAGAAATTACATTTTTTCCATTTTTTTATTGGATATGTTTTAAAGCAGAAAGTAAGAAATATTGTTTTTTTTCAAAACTGTCTGTCTTTTTTTGTTTATGGTGCAAAAAATAAAAAACGCAGAGGTGATCAAATACCATCAAAAGAAAGCTGTATTTTTGGGAAAAAAGTACTTGCATTTTATTCGGGTACAGCGTTGCACGACCGCGCAATTGTTAGTTAAATTAAGAGAGTGCTGTATAGCAAAAAATGGCCTGGTCATGAAGGGGGGTCTAGAGCTGAAGTGGTTAAAGTGCTGCTTATGATTTCACATGTGAGTACTAAATGTGACTGACTATGTAATGTCAAGTAACTCCAGAATGTACATCAATGTGATGTGACTGTTATGCCATTTCCTGAGTACAATCAGTAAAATGCAGCCACTGTATTCATGTGTGGACATTCCTTCATTGGGATATAAAGGTCAACAGCCAGGAATGTTGTGTACAGGAATGTACAGCATGGAGTGGAGCACAAGATGGCGGTAGATTTGCCCTCAACAGGTGGGATAGTGAAGTGAGCGTGCTGCCTGGAAACATGCTAGCACAGAATGGTGGCATTTAATGCGTGCGGCATACCCCGCAGGCTCCTCCCAGCGTCACGCAGTACAATCAAAGAGGAAAAGAAGCGTCACCCCAATGAGCTCCAGTCCAAACGTTGCCCACAGCGGCTGAAGACAATATATGTTGGACAAAAAACAAATAGAAAAGCGCCTCTGAATAAACTGTTATCTAATATAGTAGCATAAATATGTAGCCAACACTTACATAGGGGTAAATGTAGAGATGCTCATATGAAGTGGGATCAATGCCATGTCAGGTGTATAGTCCAGGGTCTATTATTGCGTCCAGAGAAGTCCCAAATCCCGGCTATGAGAGCCGCAAGGTACCGGAGAGGAAGCCGGCTGAATCCATGAATGGAGATGGCGACTGTGTGCTCGTGGAACAGCGTGTGACATCAGCTGGATCGAATGGATAGGAGAAACACAACGTGTTTCAGAGCATGCGCGGGTCTGGAATAGAACATGCGCGCTCCTTTGTCAAGTGTTCCACGAGCACACAGTCGCATCTCCATTCATGGATTCAGCCGGCTTCCTCTCCGGTACCTTGCTGCTCTCATAGCTGGGATTTGGGACTTCTCTGGATGCAATAATAGACCCTGGACTATACACCTGACATGACATTGATCCCACTTCATATGAGCATCTCTACATTTACCCCTATGTAAGTGTTGGCTACATATTTATGCTACTATATTAGATAACCGTCTACTCAGAGACGCTTTTCAATTTGTTTTTTCTCCATGGTTTCCTGAGCTGGCTTCACTCCTGAGAAGAGCTGCCCTGATTGTCTGTTCACTCCAATTAGACCTCTCATTTAGTATTTTCTTCCTTCAAGATTGATTATCATTGAACCATTCAACCATTTTACTTTATTTTATTGAACATCTGCCCTGCTACCTGGACTTGGTTCATAGACTTTAATTATTGCTTTTAAATAGAATTTGTGATTTACTATGCAGTCATCCTGAGCGATAACATTTCCTGTTTTTTCAATATATGTTGGACAGGATGGAAAACACACCGTCAGTGCTGGAACGTCACCTAGGACGTCACGCGCAGGACGTGGGGGGTGTGGCGCCGACGCACGGAGGGACCAGCCCACCCAATCCCCCGCACCTGCCGAAGTGGGTGGGCGCCCTCACGTGCCTCGCGGGTCCCGGGTATTAGACAGCAAGGACAGCCAAACAACCCCGGATCACACAAGATTGCCCAAACTCTTCCACATATAAGGGAATGGCAATTGCTAAGAAAATTATTATATAAATGTTGTATGTCAAAAAATAGGGGCAAATTACACAGGGCGATCTGCCCTGTAGATCAGGAATCCATACTCCTAGACTTCCCAATGGCTAACAATTGTGCTCTTGGTTCCAGTTCTAGCCTATTGCAAAGCCCCTTTTACAATGGATGGAATTAAACTCAACTTTTTCAGGTAAAGTTGAGATTTGCATGTAATTTCAGCTGTGTTGATCTCTGAATACTCAGATCAATTTGACACACAGTTTTCACTGAAGGTAGCTTGTAGTTATGATTTTTTTATCATATGTTCAGTGTGGATTGTGGCAAGTTTAAACTGCATAAGAACACTTGCCTGCTTTCCCCTGGCAATATGTCTTATAATGAATTTTCAGCAGCATAAATGTTGGTTACAACTTGGCGAATAATGCTTGTTAAGTGCTCACTTCCTCTCAAATCACAGAACAAAATGGCTGCCTGGGGACCGTTTCATAAAGTTATCAGCATGATATAACATCCTTTCCAACAAACCACTGGAGGATTCACTGAATAAACTGTAGCGGTCCACCAAGCTGTTTCATGTTTATCACTAGTAAATATATGTATATATATATATATATATATATATATATATATATATATATATATATCTACCTGCAATATTATAGAACAATTCATAGAATACTGCGTAGAAATGTGCCATATTCCATCTTAGCTCATTAACAGGCTGCTGAATGTTTAAAGCTGGAAAAAGTGGCATTCATGTAAAATGATTAACAGCCCAAACACATTTAATACAGCCCACGTTGCCCGTATTCGAGTTGGGGTAATGTTAGACATGGTCTGTTTTTATGAATGTCATTTTTCAGAGATCCCCCCTGAGTATCTTTAAGATAGGATCCCATTAACTGTTATTGCCAGGAGTTCAACATATCCGCTGAGTCGCAGGTGTATAAGGCTATTAAAAGTATAATAGAGGCTTTGAAGGAGGTTGAAAAAAGTTACACAAATAAACTCTTTCTGTGTGTGCCAAAACCTGTGTTCAGAGTTCCCTGGAGATCCCCCACGGCCTTTTGTGCTGCAGTTTGATAGGACCCAAGGAGGATAAAAGCCAGACGGTACAGAACTTAATATATAAAGCAGATTTCACATCAGGTAACATAAAGCCATCAATAGACGGTTAAGCAGTTTAACAGTTGATATTCTTGTGCTGTTTTCCAAAGCTGTGTTCTGAAAGGCAGTCAACCATCAGAAGGAACAGGAATTCCTCAGACACAGCATGGCTCAATGACTTTGTGCAGGACCAGAAAGCCTTACACCTAAGAAGACGCCTTTTGAATTCAAGGCCAGGTTGGAACAAGCGGCTGAAAGCCATCTTCACCTGTCAGGACTTTGACGGCACTTGTGAAATAAGTTGGTGGTCCCAATTTATAAAGATCGGCACAGTGCATTAATGTGCGTTGTTAAACGTGTGGGTGTTGCTGTCAGCTGACAAACTGATTAGATACGTGTTGGACAAGAAATAGCATACTTTACAGACCTGTACTTACTGCTGAAGGCAGCCTAACGTACGTGAGAACTGTAGAGAGAAAATCAGACTTTGGAGTATCTCTCTAAAGCTGCTTGCCAGGTTGCAAATAGACCAAATGTAATTTTCTATCTGTATGGATGTTTACAGTATCTCACAAAGGTAAGCACATACCTCACATTTTTATAAATATTTTATTATATCTTTTCAAGTGGAAGAGGACTCCAGTGGCAATCTGTGAAGCTCTGGTGAACTCCATGCCCAAGAGGGTTAAAGTTGATGCAAACCCAATTCATGAGCTGGGCACATATATCTGCAGTGTTTTGTTATCTCTCTTCAAAGAGCTAAGTCTGAAGCCTCGTACACACGGCCGAGAATCTCGTTGTCAAAAAACACGTTGTTTTTCTCGACAAGATTCTTGTCAAGCTTGACGAGCTTCTTGTCAAGCTTTCCTTGCATACACACTGTCAATTCCAAATGTCTTCGTTGTAAAGCGCGGTCACGTACAACACGTACGACGACAGTATAAAGGGGAAGTTCAATTCCAATGGTGCCACCCCTTGGGCTGCTTTTGTTGGTCTCGTGTTACAGCGTGTTAGTAAAAGTTTGTTGAGCGACGATTCGCGCTTTTCAGCCTCGTGCTTTTTATAGCGTGACGAATGTGCTATCTCCATTACGAACGCTAGTTTTACCAGAAGGAGCGCTCCCGTCTCATACTTGATTCTGAGCATGCGCGATTTTTTAAGACTCGGAAAAGCATACACACGACCGGTTTTCTCATCGGGATTCTCGTCGGCCTGTTTCCCGACGAGAAAATAGAGAGCAGGTTCTCTGTTTTTCTCGTCGAGATTCTCGTCAGTTTTCTCGACGAGAAACCATACACATGAACGGTTTTCGTTGTCAGGATTCTCGGCCTGTTTCCCGACGAGAAAACCGGTCGTGTGTATGCTTTTCCGAGTCTTAAAAAATCGCGCATGCTCAGAATCAAGTATGAGACGGGAGCGCTCCTTCTGGTAAAACTAGCGTTCGTAATGGAGATAGCACATTCGTCACGCTGTAACGGACTGAAAAGCACGAGGCTGAAAAGCGCGAATCGTCTCTTCCCAAACTTTTACTAACATGAGATCAGCAAAAGCAGCCCAAGGGGTGGCACCATTGGAATCGAACGTCCCCTTTATACTGCCGTCGTATGTGTTGTACGTCACCGCGCTTTACAGCAACGAGATTTGGAATTGACAGTGTGTATGCAAGGAAAGCTTGACAAGAATCTCGTCGAGAAAAACAACGTGTTTTTTGATGACGAGATTCTCGGCCGTGTGTACGAGACTTGATAGCTCTCTCCTGACCCCTTCCTCTGTTATCAGCCTGATAACTCCTGACAAATTCTCGGACACATCAGATAAAAGCAGCCTGATATTTCAAGTAGATTAGCAGGGAGCTGGCCCTGTTACAAAACTTCTCTGAGAGTCTCTGCCTATGATGAGAGGGGGTGTGTGTGCCTTTCCTCCAATCAGCAATGTTAGCTATCTTGGCTGTATGCCCAGACATCACACTCTGTGTTAAACAGGAAGAGAAAATTTCCTAACAGGATCTGAACTTTTTAAACAGTATATAAATGGGAAGACAGCAGATATGGATGTAAAACTTATGTAGGAAAATTTGTTTCATCTCAGTGTATCATCTGAGGCTGTTCACTTCACTGTGTGTATGGAGGGTTTACATCCACTTTAAGGCAGTGCTGGAAAATAATGGTGGCCACAAAAATATTGACACTTTGGGCCCAATTTGGACATTTTCACTTAGGGGTGTACTCACTTTTGTTGCCAGCAGTTTAGACATTAATGGCTGTGTTGAGTTATTTTTAGGGGACAGCAAATTTACACTGTTAAGCCCCGTACACACGATCGGTTTTACCAATGAAAACAGTCCGATAGACTTTTTTCATCGGACAAACCGATCGTGTATGGGCCCCATCGGTCTTTTTTCCATCGGTTTTAAAAAACAGAACATGTTTTAAATTTTTCCGATGGATCAAAAACCAATAGCAAATTCCGATCGTCTATGGGCAAGTCCATCGGATAAAAAACCCACGCATGCTCAGAATCAAGTCGACGCATGCTCAGAAGCATTAAACTTAATTTTTCTCGGCTCATCGGAGTGTTTTACATCACCGCGTTTGGAACGGTCGGTTTTTTGACTGATGGTGTGTAGGCAAGACTGATGGAAGTCAGCTTCATCGGATTTCCGATGGACAAAACCATCGGATTAGAATCCATAGTATATCCAATCGTGTGTACGAGGCTTTATACAAGCTGTACACTCTCTACTTTACATTGTAGCAAAGTGTCATTTCTTCAGTGTTGTCACATGAAAAGATATAATAAAATATTTACAAAAATGTAAGGGGTGTACTCACTTTTGTGAGATACTGTATATGCATTTGAGGTCAGGGATGTATAAGTGTGAAAAATACACCAAAAGATTTGTAGTAATCTGACCATCACACCAACTATAGTGCAGTGTTAAATTTGAGGTCAAATTTTGATTTTGTTTTAGTCATAGTCTTTTGACTAAAATGCCGTTTTAATTTTAGTCGTATTTTAGTCATCTGAATTGAAACTGAATTTTGTTTTCGTTTAGTTTTCATCACTGAAATTATGCAGCTGACAAAAACTATGATGAAAATATTTTCGTCTATAAAATTATCACTGCTATACGGCCTAAAGTATGTTTCACAGCAGACTTTGAGTGTTTTCAGTGAAGGTTATGTTAAAGTGGAACTATACTCACCTCTACTCCAGCGATGCGGTGTCCAGAAGCTGCCTGCCAGCCACTACCATCATCTTTCCGGGCTTCTTCTGGGTTCCAAACTTTAGGCATTTTAATTGGCTGGGCAGAGTTGATGTCACGGCCGATGTCGAAATTGTACACTGAGCTGCTCGTGCACGGCTCAGTGAGAAAATACAAAAATAAGAAAGAAAATTCTAAATAATAACTAACTAATAATAACTAACTATTAAATTATAGTTATTGGAATTTCCTTTCAAATTTGGCTGTTAGTAATCGTAATTAATACGTAATGAATACGAAGTTACGAATTATCTGAAATAACGAATGCCGCAACTAAACAAATGGAATGGAACGAATTAATAATAAATAATAATAATAAAACGTTCTTATTCTTATTGTTATTTATCATTTTTAATTTGTTACATTCCATTCTTTTAGATTCGTTATTGCGGATAAATTCGTATTCGTTACGTTCACTAAGAGCCAAATTTAAAAGGAACTTCCAATACCTATAATTTAATAGTTAGTTATTATTTCAGATTTTCTAATTTTTGGTTTTTCGGATTTCCGAATTTCAAATTTTCGAATTTGTGAATTTACGAATTTTGTGAATTTACGAATTTTCGAACATTCAAATTTACGAATGTTCGGAAAAATTTGAAAAATGGTTTTAGTTAATTCAGATGTTTCCGAATGAACAAATATGTTGAAATTCGTTAACTAATTCTGAACGAAAAAAAATGCACATGTCCAGTTACCATGTGCACAAAGCCAGCTCCATGAAGACATGGTTTGAAGAGTATGGTGTGAAGTGGCCTGCACACAATCCTGACCAGGGCCGTCGGAACAGGACAGACAAACCAAGCAACTGTTGGGGGCCCCGAGCTGGCCTGGGGCCCCAGCAGTCTCGCGATAGTGTGAATTTTCCCGCACAGCAGGAAGAGGAGGCCCCCCCTCCCGTGATCGCCCCCCCTCCCGCGATCAGTGTCAATGTCCTGCTGCCCCCCCTCCCCCTCAACAACAACAGGTAAATAAAAAAAATCAGTAGCACCCCCCACCCCCCCCCCCGCTCAACCACTTTCTCGTCAGGTGAAAAAACGAGCACCACCCTCTAGCACCACCCAGTGTGAATTTTCCCGCACAGCAGGAAGAGGAGGCCCCCCCTCCCGTGATCGGCCCCCCTCCCGCGATCGGCGCCCCCCCTCCCGCGATCAGTGTCAATGTCCTGCGGCCCCCCCTCCCCCTCAACAACAACAGGTAAAAAAAAATCAGTAGCACCCAACCCCCCGCTCAACAACTTTCTCGTCAGGTGGAAAAACGAGCACCACCCTCTAGCACCACCCAGTAGCACCACCCTCCCCCACCCCCCCGTCTCAACTTGTTTCAAATTTATTTGCACATTCTGCTTGGGGCCCCCAAATTTCTTCAAACGGCCCTGATCCTGACCACAATGCTGCTGAACACTTTTGGAGTAACTTGGAATGCAGATTGTGAGCCAGGTCTTCTCATCCAACTTCACAAGTACCTGACCTCACAAATTTTCTTTTGGCACAATGGGAACAAATTTCCACAGACATACCATACAATCTTGAAAAGCCTTGGTAGAAAGGTGGAGGCTGTTATTATCATAAAGAAAGTGGGAGGGGCATCTCCATATTAATGCCCATGGTTTTGGGATGGAATTGTAGACAAGCTCTTGTAGATGATGGTCAGGTGTCCACAAACCTTTGACCATATTTTGTAGATCTGGGTGCATCCATGACAAATTGCATGTGACACTAAGGCCCCTTTCACACTGGGGCGGGAGGTGTGGTGGCGCTAAAGCGCCGCTATTTTCAGCAGCACTTTACCATCGGAATTGCGGTGGTATTCAGCCGCTAGTGGTGTGGTTTTAACCCCCGCTAGCGGCCGAAAAAGGGTTAATACCGCCAGCAATGGTATGGTATAGCCGCGCTGTCCCATTGGTTTCAATGGGCAGGAGCGGTGGAGGAGCGGTAAACACACCGCTCCTTCACCGCTCCAAAGATGCTGCTAGCAGGACTTTTGGAGTGGTCCTGCTATTGCACCGCTCCAGTGTGAAAGCCCTCAGGGCTTTCACACTGGAGAAACAGCAGCCGCTGTTTAGGGTCGGTTTGCAGGCGCTATTTGTAGCGCAATAGCACCTGCAAACCGCCCCAGTGTGAAAGGGGCCTAAGCATTGTCACTGAAGTGGTTTTAATAACTGCAGTTTCCTTATTTTGAACACTGCACTGTATCTGTAGTTGGTATTCTGATGGAAGTATGTTTTTATTCAGCTTGTATTAAACTGTTTTTCATCAGTAACTAACACATTTGTTCTTTGTAAAATCACCCAACAAATCTGCTTTGTGTGGGCTCTGGCAGAGTTTGATCACCTGCTTCCATACTAAAGGCATTCTGGATCCTAGTGGGGAAATTCCTGTCCCATAAACACCCCGGATGGACCTCCCTCAGCTTTAGCCAAGCAGTTGTTTCATTCACACCGTGCTCAGTCTTCCATGTGTTCCTATGGGGAATCAGAGCAATGGCCTTCAAGACTTCTTTGGACAGAATAATCAGATGAAATGAGCTGATCTACAAATTACATTTTTTCAAATGTAATAAAAAGTTGTAGCCATTTCTGTATGTATAATGTTATCTATCCTAGATACAATGATAGCTTGTTACCATGTCTGAATGTATTTTAAGCTTAGGCTGGCCATACATGGGACAGCACAAAGTACTTATTACTAATTTAAATAAATACAACACACACCAAGCTTTATTTTGGCTAATAATTGGCCACAACGTTTATTAAGGGGTTACCCAAATATAAACAATCACCAGTAACATAAAATATAATCTTAAAATGTATAACCAATAAATTATTTAATTTATTAATAACACGTAGTCCATCCAGAACTGAACTGGATGACAAACCCCACCAGCTAAAAGCCGGTCAGCAACTGAGCGGCTGAAGCCCTCCAAACGCCGTGGCCTGCTCAATCATATTTTGTAGACCCAGGATGAAAATGTCTAAACCAACATCCAAAAGGTGTACAAAATCCACTCTATAAAAACCAGGAAGAAAACCTTCCAAATCTGAGTGGCGGTAAGCAAAACCACCTTGTGAAATCACTAAATTACGTATGGTTCTGTTTACCCGTTTCCTAATTTTATCTAAATAATGCAGATTACTGGACGCTGACCAAAGGAGTCTCGGTATCATCTCCGAGAAAACTATCACCGTAAAAGGAAACAATAACTTGAAAGAAGATAAATCTCTCTTCATTTCACAAAAAAGTTTTAACCCTGCCCAGGTCATTAGCCCCGGCATGAATGATAAGAACATCCGGCGAAGGCCATTGTCCTGTCAAGAAAATCAACTGCTCCTTTAAATTCCCCCATCTCAAACCTCTTACACCCCACCATAAAACCTGAAAACGTCCTTTATCCAAACCAAGATTGGTTTCGAAATTCTTGATAGAAGTTCTCCTTTTGGCCCAAAAAATAAAGGAATGTCCTATTATCCAAACGACATGCTTGGAAAGACCTAGAAAAATCAAATAATAATACAATCAGGGCGGACATACAACTTAAATCTATCACTATCCCAACGCCCCAATTGTTTAAGACCTTCAATAGAAAAACCAAGAAGACTGGCCTCAGTAGCCGCACCTATCCTAAAGGAATGCGAGGAAAAGTGAAAACCAGAAAGATTAAGTTTTTTAAGGCAAGAAGACAGGACAGATGAACACTGGAATCTTGTCAGAGGAGACAAATTATTGTGAACAAAAAACGAACCTGGATAAACGGGGCGAATGGAAAGATATTGCGAGACTCTGAAAACTGGACAAATGCTCTGAACAGGAGCTCTATGAAGGGTTATCCAGCGACCCTTCCCTAATTGGTCCATCTTAGATCTACGGGGAAAAATCTTAATCGAACCTTTGTTAACAGAAATATCCGAAAACTCTAAAAAAGATGATGAAAGCTTATTAGGTGCAGAAAGCTCACCCACTCTAAAAGCACCAAAGAATGCTATAACAAAAACCGCTTTGAACAAAGAAATCTCATATGGAGAAAAACACACTAATTCCAACGTGGACATCAGTTTAAGCAATAATTCAGAAGAAATGGGCCGTCTATTGTCAACAGCTGAAACCCTTCATTGCTTGCTTAACTGGAAAAAAGGAAGAGAGAGCAGGCAAACCAGACATTTTTAGAAAAAATGAAACACCGGCTAAAATCTTATGCACTGTAGCCGGGCTAAGATTATCCTTAATTAAGGAAGAAACAAAGCATAGAGCAGTATATGCATCCACCGAACCAACTGAACAATCAGCTTTTGTACAGAAGTTACACCACCTAGACCATGATTGAGAATATTCTTCCCAAGTCTTAGGGGCAACAGAATTCCTTATGTTCACCTCAATTAATTCCAGATCAGGTCCCAGAGAAAAACTGGGCATGACAATCCTTCTTGATCCGCATCTGGAGCGAGTAACCGAAACCTCTGGAACTGCGAACGAGATAAAGAATCGGCAATCTCATTAGTAAGACCAGGAATATGTTTTGCCTTTAGCCAGATATTAAAAATCATGCATTGCAACAACAAAAAACGAAGTAACTTTATAACTAATTCGGATTTTGATGAAAGGCAATTAATAGCAAAAAACACACCTTTATTATCCGTGTGAAGGATTACCCGCCTATTCTCCAAATGTTTATGCCAAATAGTAATAGCCACCACCACCGGGAATAATTCCAGCAAGACTAGGTTATGGATAATATCTGGCGACCTCCAGGATTCCGGCCATTTATCCGCGCACCAATGACCGTCCAAAAAAGCGCCAAAACCAACCGAACCTGATGCATCAGTAAACAAGCGGATATCTAGGTCTTCCACAAAATCACTCTGCCAAACCATACTACCATTAAAATGTAACAGAAATTGGTCCCAGACCTTCAAATCCTCCTTAATAGGACGTGTAATAGAAACATGTGAATAAGAGGATTTTTTAACTCTTTAGTGGCCAGAGCGAATCTGCGAGAAAAAACTCTGGCCACTGGGATTACCCTAGACGCAAAAGCGAAAAATCCCAGTAAAGACTGAACCTCGCGCAAAAGCACTTTTCTCCTAGTCAAAAAATTAGCAATGAGTACTCTCATTCTCAAAATTTTTGACATTGGAAGACGGAATTCCATAGCAACTGAATCAATTGTTATGCCCAGGAATTCAATCACTGTCACCGGACCCATTATTTTTTCATGGGCTATAGGGATCCCGAATGATCTGCAGATGTTGAAAAAACAAACCATCATTTCAGAACAAACTTGAACTCCAGGTGGGCCAATAAACAAAAAATCGTCCAAATAGTGGATGACTCCACCTTGAGGGGAATTTTGTGATAAAACCCACTGTATAAATGTTGAAAAAGCCTCAAAATAACTACATGACTTGGAAAACCCCATGGGCAAACACTTATCAAAATAAAAGTGATCTTCAAAATAAAAGCCCAGAGAGTTAAAACCTGTTGGATGGACCGGTAAAAGCCGAAATGCAGATTTTATGTCTGCCTTTGCCATAAGAGATGCTTTGCCAAATTGTTTTAACAAAGCTAAAGCTTCATCAAAAGATGAATAAGACACAGAAGACTCCAAATCTGATATTTCGTCGTTCAAGGAATTACCATGAGGAAAGGATAAATGGTGGATTAAACGAAAAGAGCCTAACGGAGATAAACGAAAATTCAAAAATGGGGGGGATGAAAAAGGACCGGCTATTCTATCTTCATGCAGCTCCTTCAAAATTTTTTCCCTCACTATATCTGGGTTTAACAGAACTGAACGAAGATTTCTAACCGGGGTGCAACCTTGACCTAAAAAGGAAGGGACCAAAAAAACTAATTTGAACCCTTCATATAGAAGGACCGCCATCTTGCGGTCTGGGTATTGATCTAGCCAAAACTGCATTTCTGACAGTCTCACTGGCGTCCATGCCCTTTGCATTAGTGTCCCTTGACTGGACTGCAGAAGCTGATTTTTTGAAACAACGAGATGCTGAGTGTGCACCCGCGCAGAATGAGCATTCATGCTTATACCTGCAATTGGATAAGAATCTACATTGGGAGTCATTAAATGCGAAACATACTCCTTTACGAAAATTAGCCTGAGAACTATTTGTAGTTTGAGGCCTCTGAGTGTATTGCTGCCTTTGTGGCAGCATCAAATTTAGCCACAAACCTACATCTTTGACCCCCCAACGGAGGGAAGGATGGACTGAAAGCTTCTGCCTGAAGCTCTCATCATAGCTGAACCAGGAGATGCCTCCAAAATGACGGTAAGCCTCCGCCACTATATCTAGATGTTGGAATAATCCTGAGCACTTGTCAGGGAAACGCTCACCAATTACTGAGGAAAAAATACAAAAGGCTTGAAGCCAATTCTGAAAAGTCCTAGGAATTGCCCTTCTCCTATCTTCCTCAGACCTATCATCTAATCTTTTCTCAGATTTCAATAAGAATTCTTTAGAGGAAGGAAGCAATGATAGTATATCTATAAAATCCCCCCGCCAAATTTTTTCCTTCACAGTCAAATGAAAACCCAGGGGGGACAGTTCACAAGGAAGGGCCTCTTTAAGGCATGTTTCAGACACTAAAGATTTTACAGGTAAAGAGTTCAGTGAAGAAGAAGAAGGCAAAGAAAAAACTATTAAAGTCATTCACAGGTAATTTCTCAATCATAGAGACCCTTGTATTCAAAGGGTTAACACTTACTGGAATTGCGGGGTTACCCTGTGAAAAAACAGTATTATCAGACATATGCACACCGCTAGAGCCACCGCTATTCCATACAGTACCAATATTGGATTCATTTATCTTAGCAAGTACATTGGCTAAAGAACCAACTACTTTACCTAATTCAGTTAAATTTAAATCATTTCTCTCACCATGGCTGCGGTCCACGCTGACAGGCTGCCCAGACACTGTCACCTCACTAGAACAGCCCGCACCTGCTGGCTGAGGTGATCCACTTCTGGCTCTGTTACAGGAGCGTGACCTTGCCTGCTTCACATTCACCTTTTCAGGAGAAGAGGGAGAATCTTCACTTCTCAACCTCTTTCCCCTGTTACCTTTCTGTCCATAATGGCAGGTAACTTCAGCAGCACGGTTCCTGCTTCTGCGGCGTCCCCTCAGGCTGTGACACAAAGCGGGAAAGCTGCCGGCTTTTAAAACCACTGCCCAGCTCAATCCCGCCCGAATCAGCCAATCAGGAGCCGTTGCTATGCCGCTCCGAATCCTGCCATCACCCGGAGCAACCCAATTCACCATAAACAGGGGGGGGGGAGCCCGGAAGACGGCAGGAACCACAGCAGCACTCTGTACTGTCCCATGTAGCCCCGCATGAACGCTAGGGGCTTGTTCATTATACAATTTTCTTGTACAATTTTCATTTACATTTATCAAAACCATGTAATATGAGGTCAAACCTAAACACGTTCAATTTAAATGTAATTAGGCAGGCCCTTGCACTACATGCAATAACAGAATTTCATGCGCTACCACAATAGATATGAAACAAATATCAAACATTAACCACTTCTGCCCCGGAAGAATTTACCCCCTTCCTGACCAGAGCACTTTTTGCGATTTGGCACTGCGTCGCTTTAACTGACAATTGCGTGGTCGTGCGACGTTGCACCCAAAAAAAATTGACGTCCTTATTTTCCCACAAATAGAGCTTTCTTTTAGTGGTATTTGTTCACCTCTGCGGTTTTTATTTTTTTGCGCTATAAAAAAAAAAGAGCGACAATTTTGAAAAAAAAAGCAATATTTTTTTTACGTTTTGCTATAATAAATATCCCCCAAAAATATATATAAAAAAAAAAATTCTTTCTCAGTTTAGGCCTATATGTATTCTTCTACATATTTTTGGTAAAAAAAAATATATATATATATATACTGTATATATAATTGCAGCAGCTGTTGTCATGTGTTCCCACACCAAAAAATAAATAAAAAATAAACTCCACGCAATCAGACAATGTACCACAATATATAAACATGTATAAACAATGTATCACCTAAACCATATACAACAATTAGAAAACGAATAAGTAACTTTTAGAAATATAAAAATATTATAAATATTTTACAGTGTCTTCCACCTCTAAATGTAAATTGCACAGTCCATGGCAGGTGTGAAAAATGCTGTAAATTTGGAATGCTTTCAGAAATAGTAGTGGACCTTCAGTAATTTTTTCAACTTTCCAACCATTAAATCTTCTGCCCTTGTTGTTTTAACTTTGGATAGTAAAACATTTTTTTTCCGCCAGTAAATACCTTATACAGCCCACTTCCTATTTCTTGTCTGGTAAAAAGCCTAGGCTTATGACATCATGCACAGATCTCTCTCTCTCTCTCTCGTGAGAGTTTGCCAGGAAGGAATAGGGGGGTGAGTCCTAAGAGGTCCAAAGAGAGCTGCAGAGCTGGATGTGTGCCTCTGTGTGTCTGTGTATATCCAGGAAGTGAACAGGCAGTAGCTTCAGCTGCCCACAGTTAAAATGGTAGCAGCCAGACTCAGTGGAAGGAGATTTCTGCAACATATTTGGCAAGTACAGAATCACAGTATATATAAAGTAATATGCAAAGTGGTTGGAGGGAAGCTTCAGAATGGCAAAGATGTTTTTATTACAAATTATTATTATTTTTATACAGGATTTATATAGTGCCAACAGTTTGCGCAGCGCTTTACAACATGAGGGCAGACAGTACAGATTATTTTTGATAGGATTAGATATTCTGTTATCTTTTTATTACCATGTGTGTTCCCAGATGGGAAATGTTCCCTCGCTTCCTGTCTGTTTGCTGTCAGACATAACAGGTATTGAGAGGAAATCTTTTTAACAGGGGCAGAGCAATAAAGAAGTTTTCTAGTAGAGTGTCAAAGATTGATAACCTTCTTCAAGATTGTATTGCTGTCCATGTCCCCAATAGAGACATTTCCCTCACTTCCTGTGCAGATGATGAGTGTTGGATGGAAGAGGAAGTGGAAGGAATTCTCCTTAGTGGGGTGCAAATAGCATTTAAAACCTACCGTATATAGTCAAGTATAAGCCGAGTTTTTCAGCACATTCTTTTGTCCTGAAAATGCCCCCCTCGGCTTATACTCGAGTCACCTTTTTGCGCCTAATCTCTCAGATTTTTGGGACCCGGTACCGGCCGGTCGTAGGTCCCCTGGACCCCAGACTTGGCACACATGTAGCTCTTCCTCTACAAGTGTGCAAAGTTTATTGTCCGGGGGACCTTTGGTCGGGGAGCACCGATTTTTCAAAACTGGGCACCCCTTCCATAGACTCCCATGTTAAACGGTCATTTATCCGGTAACTTTGGGGACCTGTTACTGGCCGGTTGTAGGTCCCCTGGACCCGAAACTTGGCACACATGTAGCCCCATTTCTCTTCTATAAGTGTGCAAAGTTTTTTGTCTGGGGGACCCACGGCCGGGGAGCACCGATTTTTCAAAGCCAGGCACCCCTTCTATAGACTCCCATGTTAAACGTCAGTCTAGTCATGGACACAGTGAGGCATGGACATGGACACAGTGAGGCACAATGAGGCACAGTGAGGCATGCAGATGGACACCCAAGGCTTATACTCGAGTCAATACGTTTTCCCAGTTTTTTGTGGTAAAATTAGGTGCCTCCGCTTATATTCGGGTCGGCTTATACTCGAGTATATACGGTACTTAGAGGACCTAAGACTTTATCACGCTACCCAAATTAAAAGGTTTTGAAGATTGGAGTTAAGCTTTAAGAAGGTTATAATGTGTTTATTTTTTTTACAAAACAAGGCAAACAGATAATTATTATTATGAATATTTCCCTCATAAAGCTTTGAATGTGCTAAAGGGCCACTAGCACTGTAAACGAAATAAATGAGATGTAATGTCATTTTACCTGAGACTTTGTACAGCATTAGAGGATTATTTGATCATTTTTTTAAAATAAATAATTTAGGAAGAATATCAGCGAATAAATTACAGGGTAGCGTATATGTTCATTGAAAAATACTTTTCATATTGCGTATGCAAGGTAAAGTAAGCTGTGTACAACTACAGGAAATATTCAGATGTTGAAAAAACATGTATTATTATTTTCTCCATGTTATGGGGGGTATGGAGTGAAATAAAAGTGTGAAGGTTCAGCAGTAGGGAAAAATATTCCCGGTGATCTAGGATGGTTTTCCAGGACACGTATGGGTGGATTGTTTATTTTCTATTAGTTAGGGAGTTAAACACAAGGACCCCTCTGAGATGTCAGCTGATAACGCAGCAATCTTCTTCCAGCCATCTTGTCACTTTGACAGCAGTTGAAGGATTTAGCACCCAACAACTGATGGATAAAAGTGTGAACACCTGCCCTTTGTCATGTGTCCTGAAGGAAACATTAGAGGCCTCACTCAGCCAAATATGACTCCGCTATTGAGCGCCCACTTGTACCCAAACTCTGTCATTCTGTTATGACTACAGAGTTGGCGGTTGCCATTTACATCATTCATGAAGTTTACTAACACACAATCAGGGCAGAACTCCTGCACATCAAGGTTACATTCCCACAAGAATTATGCGTTAACATACTTGGGAATTGCATAGAACATTGCAACTTGTTTTTTGCTGTGTTTAGGGGGCGTTTGTAAGGCAGGGGGAGGCAACTTTTTCTGCCTAGAGTGTTAAAAAATTGAAAAGTTATATTTAGTGAGTGATTACTCAAACATTGGTGTCAGTGACTGCAATAATAAACCCCCAGGACTGGTGTCAGTGCAGCAAAATACCCACAGAATTTGTGTCAGTGCAGTATAATACCGACAGGATTGATGTCAGTGAATCAAAAAAAGAAAAAAATAGAATTGGTGTCAGTACAGCAAACAAATCCAGGAATTTGCACCAGCGTAGTTTAACACCCCCAGGATTAGTGTCCGTGAAATAAAAAAAAACAATATTGGTGTCAGGACGACAATATACCCACCGGGTTGGTATTTAGTGCCGCAAAAAAAAAACAGGATTGGTGTCGTTGCATCAAAATACCCTCAAGATTGGTGTCAGCCGCTTTCCCAGAACTTTAAAGCCTCGTACACACGATCGGATTTTGCGACAACAAATGTGTGATGGCAGGGTTTTGTCGGAAAATCCGACCATTTGTATGCTCCATCGGACAATTGTTGTTGGATTTTGGATTTTCTGACAACAAATGTTGGATAGCATGCTTTCAAATACTTGAAATGCGTCTCATACTTGATTCTGAGCATGCACATTTTTTTTCACGTCGTTAAAGCCCACACACGCCGTTTTTCATGACGAGAAAAACGACGATGTAAAAAACGACGTGAAAAATTAGAGCATGTTCCAATTTTTTCATGGCCGTTTTTCATGCCCGTTTTTCACGTCGTGAAAAATGCTCTGAAGCCCACACACGATCATTTTTAATGACCATTTTAAAAAATGAAATTTTTCTCGTCATTAAAAATGGTCGTGTGTAAGCGGCATAAGGCCCCTTTCACACGGTCGGACTGCTCTGGTCCGCCTGTCAGTTTTTTTGGCGGACCTGAACGGCCGCTCCATACAGGTCTATGGAGCGTTGGATGTCAGCGGTGACATGTCCGCTGACATCCGATCTGCTAAAATCAGACGTATGGCGATACGTCGCCATCCGTCCATGGCGGATCGGATCAGGTGAGAGCTGATGAAAAAGGACATGCTGTCCGTTTTCGTCTGATCTCTCCATAGGAGACAGCGGCGCTCGACAAGCCCCTCCCCGCTCAGTGAGCAGAGAGGGACCTGTCATCCGCCGGCTCAGCGGAGATCAACGGAGAGATCTCCCGCTGAGCTGGCGGATCCGCCCCGTGTGGAAGGGGCCTAAGACATCTATAGCTTCCCAAGTGGATGGACTAACTACTGAACTGATGACCTGCTGAAGCAGAGAGGAAGATATATCATTCTCTCTTTCCCTAATATCCATTTCAGCCTCTCTTTTCCCCTTTCTCCACTTTTTTTTTATCCTCCCTTCCTCTTCTCCTTTTTTCCCCTGGGTCTCTAAGGTTTACTACAATAACATTTAAAATATATTTTTCTTTAGAAATGGTAGTTGTTTGCCTGTTGCCAGTGACCAAATTTACCTTGATCAGGCCATGTGATTCACATTATTGGTATGCACATCTTAGTCATTACCAGCCTCAGTGGCTTCCATGGTCCTACTACTATTGTATTGCATAAATACGTTTTACAAGTGGTACTTTCTGATGACTTGCATTTTTACTTTGTACCATTGGTTCTCCTATAAAGATTATAGGAATAAAAAACAGATGTAGATTTTGTTGGGAGATAAACAGCAAGCATTAAGATCGTTTCATCTTTCTAAGTCATCATAGAATAAAATGTAATCTAAGTGGTCACCTTGTAGAGATGTAAACACTCTTGCAACTCAGATGTGATGATTATACCAAAATCATAAAATGATCGATGCCTATGGCTTTTATATTGGCATTGTTACAGTTCTGTTTCTTTGTTTTCAGGCAGGAACGGTATTAAAGTCTGGATACTTCTGGCTTGGATTACTGCTGGTTCCTTCTGCTTGCCTGATACGGGATGTAGCATGGAGAGCGTAAGTTATATACCATTTAAATTATATTTTAGGGTGTCTCATGCTCTGTTACATAATAACAGCCACATTAGGTGTTTAAAAGGAGCAACTATACTTGTTGTCCTGAACAACTAACTAAATAAAACCTTGCTTTGTTCACTGGTCCAAATCCTTTGGTGGAGGGGGGATTATGGTGTGGGGTTGTTTTTCAGGGGTTGTGCTCAGCCCCTTAGTTCCAGTGATGGGAATTCTTAAGGCGTCAGCATACCAAGTCATTTAGAACTATTTAATGCTCCCAATTTTGTGAGAATAGTTTGGGGATGGCCCCTTCCTGTTCCAACATGACTGCACACCAGTGCACAAAGCAAGGTTCCATAAAGACACGGATGAGTGAGTTTGGGGTGAAGGAACGTGGCTGGCCTGCACAGAGTCCTGACGACCTCAACTCGATAGAACACCTTTGGGATGAATTAGAGCAGAGACTGCAATCCAGGCCTTCTTGTCCAACATCAGTGCCTGACCTCACAAATGCGTCTCTGGAAGAATGGTCAAACATTCACATAGACGCACTCCTAAACCTTGTGGACAGCCTTCCCTGAAGAGTTGAAGCTGGTATAGTTGCAAAGGGTGAGCCAACTCAATATTGAACCCTACGGACTAAGACTAGGATGTCATTAAAGTTCATGTGCAAGTAAAGGCAGGTGTCCCAATACTTTTGACAATATAGTGTAGGTTTAATGTGCATAACACTCCAGTAGGTGCTGCTTCCTGAGCTCTTTGCTTGAAGGTGATGTTTGATTAAGCTCACTCATTTAAACCTATATTTATTTGATAACTACCTCATGTTCTCCAAATTATAAAGCATTTCCTGATCCGTATATTTTTAAAGTGAGGGAAAAAAGTATTTGATCCCCTGTTGATTTTATATGTTTGCCCAATGACAAAGAAATGATCAGTCTATAATTTTATTGGGATGTTTATTTTAACAGTGAGAGACAGAATAACAACAAAAATATCCAGAAAAACGCATTTCAAAAAAGTAATAAATTGATTTTCATTTTCATGAGTGAAATAAATATTTGATCCCCTATTAATCAGCAAGATTTCTGCCTCCCAGGTGTCTTCTATACAGGTAATGAGCTGGGATTAGGAGCACTCTCTTAAACGGAGTGCTCCTAATCTCAGTTTGTTACCTGTATAAAAGACACCTGTCCACAGAAGCAATCAATCAGATTCCAATCTCTCCACCATGGCCAAGACCAAAGAGCTGTCCAAGGATGTCAGGGACAAGATTGTAGACCTACACAAGGCTGGAATGGGCTACAAGACCATCGCCAAGCAGCTTGGTGAGAGGGTGACAACAGTTGGTGCGATTATTCGCAAATGGAAGAAACACAAAATAACTGTCAATCTCCCTCGGTCTGGGGTTCCATGCAAGATCTCACCTCATGGAGTTTCAATGACCATGAGAACGGTGAGGAATCAGCCCAGAACTACACGGGAGAATCTTGTCAATGATCTCAAGGCAGCTGGGACCATAGTCACCAAGAAAACAATTGGTAACGCACTACACTGTGAAGGATTGAAATACTACAGCGCCCGCAAGGTCCCCCTGCTCAAGAAAGCACATGTACAGACCCGTCTGAAGTTTGAAAGAATCAGAGGAGAACTGGGTGAAAGTGTTCTGGTCAGATGAGAACAAAATCGAGCTCTTTGGCATCAACTCAACTCGCCGTGTTTGGAGGAGGAAGGATGCTACCTGTGACCCCAAAAAAAACATCCCCACCATCAAACATGGAGGTGAAAACATTATGCTTTGGGGTGTTTTTCTGCTAAGGAGACAGGACAACTTCATCGCATCAAAGGGACGATGGACTAGGCCATGTACCGTAAAATCTTGGGTGAGAACCTCCTTCAGCCAGGGCATTGAAAATGGGTCATGGATGGGTAATCCAGCATGACAATGACCCAAAACACACATTCAAGGCAACAAAGGAGTGGCTCAAGAGGAAGCACATTAAGGTCCTTGAGTGGTCTTTAGACCTTAATCCCATAAAAAATATGTGGATGGAACTGCAGGATGGAGTTACCAAATGTCAGCCTTGAAACCTTAATCACTTGGAGAGAATCTGCAAAGGAGAGTGGGACAAAATCTCTCCTGGCATTTGTTCAAAGCTGGTGGCCAACTAGTACTAAGTACTAAGTCATGTTTTGCCAAGGGGTCAAATACTTATTTAAAATGCAAATCAATTTATAACTTTTTTTAAATGCTTTTTTCTGGATATTTTTGTTGTTATTGTGTCTCTCACTGTTAAAATAAACCTAACATTAAAATTATAGACCGATCATTTCTTTGTCAGTGGGCAAACGTACAAAATCAGCAGGGGATCAAAAACTTTTTCCGTCACTGTATGTATGACACAGGTTGCTACCATCAGTTTAGACATTTGATAGGACTGCAACTGTCTAACCTAAGGAGTTCCATTATCTCTGACTCCAAGCTCCAAGAGTCATCCTCAGATAAAGTTAACAAAACGAAATAAGGATTTAAATGTCTTTTACAAGTATGCCAGTAGAAGAATTTAAGAATTATGTTCAGATTCTTGCCTATTTTCAATTCTGACTTATTCCTGTTTAGCGGCAATCCAAATCCAATTAAAGTCTCAAACTTTTTTTTCTTCTATGCCCCGTACACACGAGCGGTTTTCCCGTCGGAAAAAAAAACGATGGTTTTCCCAACGGAATTCCTCTCAAGCCTGCCTTGCATACACACGGTCACACAAAAGTCCGGTGAACTTTTGACTGCCAAGAATGCGGTGACGTCAAAGACTACGACGAGCCGACAAATGAAGTTCTATGCATCCGAGCATGCGTCTAATTGTTTCCGAGCATGCATGTTTTTTTTACAGTCGGAAAAGCATACAGACGAACGGTTTTACCCGCTAGGATTTTTTCCTGACGGGAAAAAAGAGATCCTGCTATCTTTTTTTTTTCAAGCAGTTTTCCTGTTGGAAAAAGTCTGATGGAGCATACACACGGTCGGGATTCCCGGCCAAAAGCTCTCATCAGACTTTTTACAACAGGAAAACCGGTCGTGTGTACGGGGCATAATAGTCGTATACTGGTTTGTGACCATAATTTTTGTAAACAGTTACTGTATATAAAGGTAATTCAGTTCGGCAATCCTTAAAAATACCTAAATGTCTTTTTAAAAAGTACCTCTATCTATCTTTATACTAGTCAACATAATCCTCTTCCCATCAGGTTGGGGGAGGGAAAAGGAAGAACTGTAAGCCAATCAGGGTTTACCACATTACACTGTGCTACGAATCTAATAAATGGAAATTTCTGATTGGAGGAGAGAGCTCAGAGATGACCCAGCTTGACCAAGTTATATTTCTTTGACTGCAGTGGAGAAGTCCGTGTAGGTTGTCTGGATTAGAAAACTGGCAAAATAGATATTTAAATTTTTTGGCATCTAATGCCCCGTACACACAATTGGTTTTACCGATGAAAACAGTCCGATGAACTTTTCTCATCGGACAAACCGATCTTGTATGGGCCCCATCGGTCTTTTTTCCATCGGTGAGAAAAAATAGAACATGTTTTAAATTTAGCCGATGGGAAAAAAACGATAGCAAATTCCGATCATCTGTGTGGAACTCCATCGGAGAAAAAACCCATGCATGCTCAGAATCAAGTAGACGCATGCTCAGAAGCATTGAACTTCATTTTTCTCGGCTTGTCGGAGTGTTTTACGTCACCGCACTTGGGGCGGTCGGATTTTTGACTGATGGTGTGTAGGCAAGACTGATGGAAGTCAGCTTCATCGGATTTCCGATGGAAAAATCCATCGGATTAGAATCCATAGGAAATCCGATCGTGTGTACAGGGCTTTAGGCAATTGACACATTTATCTTCACAGCTGAAAGATGGCAGTGCTGGTACTGTATATAAAGAAGTAAAATAGATATAATTCAAATGACAAATTCTTTTTTTAGAACAATTGTAGCTTTAGCATCCATACTTATATTGACCCAGCATGCATGTTTACATGCTGGGTGTTCATCTTTCACACCAGCCTTATTTTAGGAGTAGCAACCGACATGGAAGGTCTTGGAATACCATGGATTGGCATGGATTATTACCTCTAGATCATTTCCTAATTCATTTATATGATCATGTCATCTCATGTCATCTTTACTCCACACCAGAATTATAAATGATACCATTAGGTAAAGAAATATTTCCTGGAATTATGTGTAACCGATGTGACCAAAATACTGAGAAAGTACAGAATTCTTCTTATCATATGGCACCCAACTTTGATAGATTTATAAAAATCTGCTTATCAAACAGCTTGCTGAGCTGTCATTCTATGTCGCTATGTGAACCCTACATTGTTCTACAAACAGATTGCTTCCAGGCACAGCTAAAAGAGCAGCACAACTGTCAGCAAAGACTGGATGGTTGCATCTGTTCATACAAATATTTGCCTACTCAACAGTCTAACTGATCATTGAACAACAATCTCTATAGTTCTTGTTGTAAGAGAACAACAAGCACTTTATATTAATAATGCCAAATGCTTTTCACAAACACAGCAATGCCTTTGCTTTGATTTTTATATCACAGTAAGAAGCTTAGTGAGCTGAAATGATTTCCTGTTAACCAATTTTTACTTTTTTTGCTACTAATGTAATATATACTGTATGTGAGTGTTTATATAAAGGGTATCCAGTCAGGCAGACTCTTGCACTAAATTGTTGATGGTAAATCTAAGGCAGGCCATATATTATGCAATTTTCTTTCCTTCAATCAGGGGTTGAAGGAAAGAAAATTACTAGATTCTCCCATCAACACAGTCAGTGCTGATGGGGGAATGCCTTGCGTGGAGCCATTGTGTTCTGCCTGCAGGGAGCGCGAGGAGGCTTCCCAACCCGCAGAATACAATGATCACTGCTAGTGGCTATAGCCTCTGACAGTGATCGGCAAAGAAAAACTGACAGGCTGGTGGTACTGAAGTTGATCGATGGATCGACTTCAGTAAAACCAGTCTGCTCATAGACGGAACAAGATTTGGCCAGTTCAGCAGGAATTTTGATCCATTTATGGCCGGCTTAAAGGGGATTGTACAATCACATTGTCCCATAAACGGTGAGCTTAAGGGAATCTTATTAATGGAGACACAAACAGCAATGAAAAACCATGTCAGAGCTTACATATTGTAAGGTTAATGACCTATCACCCCCCCCCCCCAATCCTCCGACTCACATGAATATGTTGGGACCTTGTGTTTGGCAATTCGTGACCAAGTCCTGCAAATTTGCAAGGAAGGCTAGACATACTCAGAAACATTGGTTATTTCCGAGGGCCCTGATGGGTAACCAAAGTGGTGATGATGAAGATTAGTGGATGAAAGGTGAGCTAGCCTGAGAAAGTGACAGATTTTCTTTTAAGAGACCCAATGCCTAACTAGAGTAACTTACATAGCCATAACTCAGCTTCCTTTATTGTTTTGCTCCCCATGTTGTGCTTTCAATAGACCTTATATTTATAATAACCTCTGACACATGTAATAGTGTTGGAGGATCTGCACTCCAAAGAGAGGCAGCTGCTCCCTCTCCCTGGCCCTCATGTCAGCCAAGGTCCTGGCCAGGGAGGATTCGAACAATCTGCATTGACAGCCTTTGCAGATCACATGTGGTTTCCTGAGCCACTGCCAAGACCTTGATTGACATCAAGGCCCAGGAGAGGGAGCTGCAGTGTCTTTTTGGAAATCAGGTATGAGTATGCAAGTATCTTTACTTTTATGTTAGGCATGGATAGGTGACAAGGTCTGCCTTTACTGTCAGGGGTTTATTTTTAAACCAATTTTTTTCTTATTTCCTACCTGAAAAGAAATTGAAAAAAAAAACTTTAAATAAATCTTGAAGTACAAACTAAACCCATGAAGAAAGTTATCCAGCTGAGCCATATAAACATGACTTGTCATAGGCACTGTCAAAATAATTCAGTTTTGAGCAAGGTTTCTGTAACACTTCCCAACTAATTGATGTAACAAGCTTACTCAACCCATTAGACAACAAAGCCAATTGTGTTAGATTTAACCCATATCTCCTCATCCTTGGCTAGAGAGTGCTCTACAAATCACCAGTTGTTCACAGCAGGATTAGGAGGACGTCAGGGTAACAATAACACAGCTCAAGAAGGATATCCCTGGTCACTCACTCTTGGCTACTAGAGCTAGTGAGTTAGCGGCTGTGTGCTGTTATAGGCCACATTAGAGTAAATATCCAGCGCTGTGGGGGGCAGAGCGTGGCTCTTATCAACATACTGTGTTACTTTATGCCGTAAATGTAGAAACGTTTTAACAGCATGATTTATAAACTATCTTAGAGAAAACCTGGGATTGTGTATTCATACATAAATAAGGATTGAGAAGAAGCTTTCTGTTCCCAGCTTGCCTTATGGGATGATTTGTTGGATACTTGGAATGCTCGAAATTTGAACAGTTACAAAAAGATTTACTACTACTCTGCAAATTCTAAGTAGGACTAAAGGCATAACTTTTTTTTTTCATTTTGGATAGAGTGAGAGAGAGTTATAACCCCTGTACAGCTTATTTTTGTCATCTATGTCTTATTTGCGAGGTTTCTTATTACTTCCTGTTCAAAAGCCAAAACAGGAAGTTGAAGAAAAGCTCTGTAAAGTGAGAGAATTCCTGGTTGTCACCAGGGTCACCAGAACTAGTGTCCCCATTGGTAGATATCACCACTATTCCTGTTCTGGGGACAACCCAAAGTTTGGGATTTTCTTCTACTTTCACTTTTGGGGATAATAGGACCCAGGGGAGTAAGTCTCCCTAGCTGGGGCACAGACAACATCAAAAAACCTGATAGGTGTTAAACTCTCTCTCCACTGTATCCAAAACAAAAAAAAGGTGTTGCCTTTAGTTATACTTTAACTTATTATTTACATTGAATTCAGACACATACAGATTCCTCCATACAATCTTGTTTGTTAGAAGTGTTTGCAGAAGCGGATAGAAAGTCGGAATGTGCAAATAAGAACGGCAAGTTAAAAATCTTTTTTGGGGGGGCAGGGCCAAGCACGGCATGTGAGAAGAAACACTTCTCTTCGCTCCTGTGGCTTATCCTGTATTTGATACTCTTCCCAGTCTGCAACACCTGTTTTGAACTGCCAAGAGTGACTTGTGTGCTCCCTGGAGCCTGCTGACTCTGACGATATGCTCACTGACATCCTGCTCTGCTGCCATGACCAGAACGAAGAAGGAGGATAGAGTGGTCTCTGACCCCCAACATGGCACCACTTCTCTGCCACAGCGGACCCCACGTGGAACTGAGAAGCTTAGGGACATGGAGGCTGGAAGCTCTAAATCTAAAAGTACAGAGTCTCAAAGTAAGGACAACACCAGAGACATGTTACACTACCCCCTAAAGCTGCCGCTTCCCTGTGCACAGTCTAGTAGCCCTGAGAAGCTTGCAGCAGACATGCTGGATGTGGGGGGGGGGAGGAGGGTCACACACATGGGGCAGAGGCCATCTTTGCTGAGCAGGAGGATAAGTCTCAGGATGAAATAGATGAGAACCCCTCAAAGCAAGAACAACCTACACTCTGGGAAATCCTGAAAGTGGTTAATAAATGTGCTGCATCAGTCAATAAGCTGAAAACACATCTGGGCAGCCTGTCAGAGCCTTGATACGACAAGACCTCGAGAAAATTAGCAAGCGCACAATGTCTACGAAAGGCCGCATCAGTGACTTAGAGGACAAACTCCCACCACTCCTGCATGGCTCTCAAACAACTAAGCAATTGGCAAATATCAATAGCATGCGAAAGGAGGACCTGGAAAACCGCATGAGATGGAACAATGTCCGTATAGTGGGCCTTCTGGAGAAAGCAGAGGGCCAAGACCTTATGAACTTTGTTGAGCGTTGGCTTCTCGATATCTTTAGCAAAGATGCCTTCACGCCTCACTTCTCTGTGGAACGGGCCCACCAGACCCCTACCCGGCCCCTGCAAGCGGGCAATCTTCCTAGACCTATGCTGGTACAACTACTTTATTACCGAGACAGAGCGGCAGTGCTGCGGCTGACACGTGAACATTGTAATATTCACTACAATGGCGTCAGAGTCTCGTTCTACGCTGATTTTTTGGCTGAGGTCTAGAGAAGCAGAGCAAAATTCACAGAAGTCAGGAAACTACTGCAACGCCTCCAAGCCACATACGCCATGCTATACCAGGCGAGGATCCGTATAACATCTGGTGGCCAGGCTCACTTCTTTGAATCGGCTACTGAGGCTTCTGACTGCATCATTGCACATGAGGCGGATCTCCGCCGCCGTCCTAATGCAGCGAATACCGACTGATCCACAGTGTTTCTACAGTGAGGCTATTATTTCAGTGTGATTATAACTATGGGTGCCAAGTTCTTTTTCCAAAATTAAGCTCACCCCGAGTGGGGGGACTCTGGGGGTTCAGTTTCCCTTTTTCTTCAGACCATGCGAGGAATTCACCAATGAAAACTGCATGTTTCGGTTTTCGTTCCCCCAGGATCTTGTCAACTTGTTCTTCTTGGACAGTGAACATCTACTTCTGTGAGAGCTGTTTGGCAGTGGATATGCCTGTTGCAATCTATGCTGCCAGATCTTCATGTTGTTACCTATGCTCCGGGAAGAGACTACAGAGATTTTAGCGGTTTCCATGGGTGCTGTTGTGCCGCACATTTCACCACTGTTACTGTCTGTTGACATTCCAGGATAGTCCTCTCTACTATGTGTTGCAAAAATTGACCACTTTCAAATTGCACTACGTTACTCCAAGGACACCTCTTTGGCTCCATTCTACACTATACCTGGCTGATTATATCTTTAACTGAAGTCAAATGACGGGAGTACCCATTATCTTGTGGAATGTGCAGGGTATCCATGAACCCTTAAAGAGATCTGTGATTACCACCAGTATCCGTACATATCACCCAGGTATTTATGGCCTTCAAGAAACTCACCTCACTAAGGACACTATGGGGGTTATTTACTAAAGGCAAATCCACTTTGCACTACAAGTGCAAAATACAAGTGCAAAGTGCACTTGAAATTGCACTGAAAGTGCACTTGGAAGTGCAGTCCCTGTAGATCCGAGGGGGATATGCAATGAAAATAAAAAACAGCATTTTATCTTGCACATGATTGGATAATAAAATCAGCAGAGCTTCCCCTCATTTCAGATCTACCCCTCTGATTTACAGCGACTGCACTTCCAAGTGCACTTTTAGTGCAATTTTAAGTGCACTTTGCACTTGTAGTGCAAAGTGAATTACCCCCCACTGTCCTGCTTACAGTATGCTTGGATGGGCTGGTCCTATCAGTCCACCCACACTTCCTATTCCAGAGGGGTGAGTGTATTGATACACTGCTCCCTTGTGTTTCATTAAATTGATGCATTGGTGGATGTGGAGGGGAGGTAAGTATTTTTACACTGTCAGATATTTACTGTACAACGTGTTATAGCTGTGGTGTATATTCAACCTCCTTTTTCTAGGAAAGTGCTGCAATTGTTATTGGCTTACCTGCTGGACAAATCTGGTCTCCCTCTCCTACTGATGGGAGACTTTAATTGTTATCGCCACCCTTTCTCTAGACAAACGCTCTCCTCCTTTTTAGGAGCTAATGATAGTAGTACTGTCCTATACAGGTTCATGCAAGAGGTGGGCTGGATTAACTTCTGGTGTGCTCGACACCCTCACGAGAAACAATTCTCCTGTCCCACATGTCCCTGTCACGAATCTACGTCTGCCTGGGTACCCCCTCTTTGCTGCCTCTCCTTACTGATATAAGGTACACTCCTGGAGGAATATTGGGCCACTCTCCCTTGGTACTGCATTAGGAAATAAGGCCCACAACTACCCTTATGCGTACCCCTTGGAAGCTCAATGCTTTTTGGCTTAACCTCTTCCCTTCTCGTGTTAATATGAATAGGTCTATTGAGGACTTTATTGTGGTTCATGAAAATCACTCAAATATAATGCAGAGTTGGGAGACCTTTAGGACATTCCTATGAGGCATTTTCATTACCCAAATAAATAGAGTTAAGCGTAACACCAGTGGTCTGCATGTTGAGCTTGAACAGCAGGTACGCCAACTGGATCAACTTTACCTATAAATGTTAGTACCCAGTTATATTATGTATACCTAGGAAAGAATTCAGACCTTTTTAATGCAATCTACTGAGCTGTCCAGAACCACCTCTGGAGGGGGTCTATTCCACATTTTCGCAGCTCTTACTGTGAAGAAACCTTGTGTTGATAATACCAAGGACTCTTTCTACGAAGAGGGAGAACAAATGGGGAGATTATTGACCAGGATTGCATGGGCCCAGCAGTCTGGGGGCACTATCGGCACCTTGCAAACTGGGGACGGTAGGCTTCTTACTACTCCGGATTCCATAATTACGGAACTTGTCTCCTTTTATTCTTCTCTATTCCAATCCAACAAACATGCACACCTGAAGATATGTTGACCCCTTTGAACAGTATCCGCTTTCTGGAACTGTGCACGCCAACTTTGGAGGAATTATAGATGGCAACCGCTCCCTAACTGCAAGGCGCAGGGTGACGATGGCCTACCGTTAGGGGTCTATAAGCTATATGAGGAGAGGATATTACCATTCCTACTAAAGGTGTTTAATACTGAATACTGCTATAGAACGTGCTACTTTACCATATTCTATGACAGATCCATATTCTGTGACATAATCATCCTCCTGTGGAAACTGGGCAAGGAACCTATTGAACCAGTGTCTTATAGGCTGATCTCCCTACTCCAAAGTGACATCAAAATCTTGCCAAAAGTGTGTTGGCCCTACATTTCAATAAGGTTATTTCAACAATTATATACCCAGATCAATCTGTTTTTATGCTCCAAATGTCCACAGCTGTCAACTTCTGTAGGCCCCAGTTCCAGTTGCCCCTTCATTTAAATAACTGGGCATACAGATTATACATCAGCCGGTGTACTTTTGCTGTTTACATTTAAATCCCCTGCTAAACTGTTTTAGGCATAAAAACTTAAATTTGAAACAGGCTCTGGCTATCCTTGGCTGGCAAAGTAAACTTAGTCAAAATGATTGTTATGACCCAACTATTTTATTTCCTTCACAACATTCCTGTGGTTATGCCATTAAGTATTTTTTGTGATGTAAATTCCATCTTTATGCAGCTACTGTGACATAATAAGGTACCCAGAGTGAGGTTGAAACATCTACAGAGACCCAGGGATGCTTGTGTCTAAGCCATGCCAAACCTCTTGCTTTGCTACCTGGCTGTGTAGTTACAACACCTTTGCAAGGGGCTGACCTTCCCTTTCTTGCCCAAACCAGTCACCTCCTGTTTCCTCTATTTGCGTCCTATAGTATACAACCAAAGTAACAGAAATACCGACAGGGTTGGAGGCTGTGACCTTTAGAAAGTCTAATCGTCTCCTGCCTACATATGCCCTTATTCAGAAAATTTTGAATAAGGCTAAACAGCTGCCACAGGTTACTAGCTTCACCCGCCTCAGCCCCATATGGAATTATGATAATTACCCTGAGTTGACAAAAGTGCAACAAGCTCTGAGGTGGCGCAAGTTTGGTATAACCTATCTGCACCATATCTTTAAAGATGGATCTCTTGGTTACCCTATATACTGGATAAGGGTAATGAACACTCTGAATACTGTATTAAAGATCTCTGTCCCGCTTGGCCCTAAACCATGTTTTCTTGGCATTTTAGATGATTTCCAATTACAGGCTCCTACTAGAGAAGTGGTGGCAAGAGCCCCTTTTCAAGCCCAATAGTTATACTTAGGTATTGGAAGTCTGCTGATTCTCTTTCCCATAAGGAGTGGGTACAGTGTATGGGTGAAACTCTTAGTCTGGAAGTACATCCACCAGCATAGGGGATGCTCCTGTATATTTGATAATCTCTGTGGTCCCTGGCTGGATACCCCAGGCCTGTGTCCACTTGACCTGGTTATGGACTGACTGCTTATTGATTAAGTCATATCCCTTTAATTGTGGAATTAAACTGTGTATTTCAAAGCATGAGTCAGGGGTTGTGGATATAATGTATACTGTTTATCAATGGTATAGCTGTAATGATTATGTGCAGGAGAGGCATGTTATGTTTGTATCAACATGCAAATTAAACAAAGTTTGTGTTTTTCAATAATGTTTGATGTATCTGAGAGGCTATCTTGGAACTGCTGTATCAATATTGTTTATTTTTTGTTTCTTTTCAATAAGGCCCCTTTCATACTGGGGCGGGGGCGGCGTCAGCGGTAAAGCGCCGCTATTTTTAGCGGCGCTTTACCGTCAATTTCGTGGCTCTATTCGGCCGTTAGCGGGTCGGTTTATCCCCCGCTAGCGGCCGAGAAAGGGTTAAAAACCACAGCAAAGTGCCTCTGCAGAGGCGCTTTGCCGGCGGTATAGCCGCGTTACCCATTGATTTCAATAGGCAAGAGCGGTGGAGGAGCGGTAAACACATCGCTCCTTCACCGCTCCAAAGATGCTGCTAGCAAGACTTTTTTTACCGTCCTGCTAGCGCACCACTCCAGTGTGAAAGCCCTCGGGGCTTTCACATTGGAAAAACAGCAGCGGCTGTTTCAGGTCGCTTTGCAGGCTCTATTTTTAGTGTTATAGCGCCTGCAAAGCGACCCAGTGTGAAAGGGGTCTAAAAGTATTTGTTCAAAAAAAACAAAAAACTTTTTTGGCAGCATTGTGTAGGTGTGTAGTCAGAAGTGTGTAGGTGTGTAGGGCTTACAATTCATGATTCATCGTTTGAGAGAGTTAAATGTTTCAGTTTAGTGGATGTATCTTTTATCAGATTTTTAGTACTGCCTGAACCTAGATTTCCCAAAAGAATGGTAAACCCTGATGTTAATTTAAACGGTAGCAAAAGAAGCCAGAAGTAAATCCAGCCTTGAAACAGATGCTATAGGTTTCGCAGATCCTCAGGCAGATGCCTTCCAATAAAAAATTGGCTTACCACCAACCACCCTAGACTCACCTTTAAAGTACTCCCCTCTCTCTTCTGTGACTGCTGACATAAAATCTCCAATTCTTCTGAGTGTGGTGGTACACACCAATTACCAGGCCTGGAAACAGTCACATGAAGGATGCGGTAACGTCATCACATGTTATCAGACACCAGCCGACACTGAGCATTTTGTGGCAGGTGCCTGAGAGGGAGGAGCGCCGGGTAAGTGCTATGAAGGTGAATATAAAGTGGTAGGTATAAAGTGATGGGTGGGTAACTTTTAAACAAATTTGCCTTGAATGTGGAAGGTGTTGGGGGTCTCTTTTAATAGTTGATAGAAGTAATGAAGCAACAGCTATTCACGAAAGATGAAAACCTAATTTAAGAACAGTACATCCCTGTAGATGAGCACCAGGCAGACACTTGAGAACAGAGTGCCCTGTTTCATCCTCCTTTTCTTCTACTATATCATCATGCAGTTTCATACTAGTGACACTTTAAAAAATACATATTTTATTGCTTCTTTTTATTTGCTCATTCCTGTCATATTTATTCAAATGTAGCCTTTCTTGTGCTTGCTGCGTGCCCTTTCATGCTGACGTGACACTTTGTTGTTACAGTGTTGCGCATTCATACTTTTCATGCGGTAGCTCTCTGAAATGAGGCTTACTACTCTTCTTCCGGAACAGCGATCTGGAAGATGATTGCTTCTATTACCTGATTAGGTGTTTGTGTGATCTGACATCCCTGGAGCCTAGTTGAATAAACAAATCTGTGCTTTTTTGCTCTTCATTTCACATGTTATGACATCGCAGAGTGCCTTCCGAGGCAACATTACCCGTCTGCTACTGGCACGGCTCCTGTAGAATTCTTCACGGCGACTGTAAATAATTGAAGAGCGTGTCATTCCCTATAGATTCTCTTCCTTGTTTATGAAGTCGTATGTTTTCCATCCCTTGCTGGTGAAAGCATTTTTTTTCCTTATGTTTTTCATGTCGTCTTGACTTGTCAAAGGAGAGATGAATTCTGCTTTAATTATGACTTTGCGCTCTAGAGCTGTCAGTTTAACCTGCCATGTATTTCCTCAGGCACACATCCTGTGTACAAGTTCGAAATGGCCGTGCAAAACTTTTTCATTGGCAGATGACTGGGGTATTAGGAAGAAAACCGTTTTCTAAAATAAAAAGTATATATTTTAGTGATTCTAAAGTAGTTAGACTATTTACCGCCTAACTAATTTAGTTAGAATAGTTACCTCTAAATTGAGTAAAAACATTTTTTCTTAATTATGTAAGATTACCTCTAAGATGATTGAGTCAAATATGTCCGCTTCTATTACTTTCCCAGGGAAGACCAACGCAAGATGGACTTTGATTGATTGCTTTGGATATTGCATTTTCCACTTGGTGCTTTGTTCTTGGACTGTGTTATTGGATAAGGCCTCTTGTAGTGTTTTTTAAGAACTGTGACCTTCCTCTGTTTTTACCCCACAAGTTTATGGACTACTTTAGAACAGATGCTGTGGCAGGTACAGTCTTACAACAGGTCTGTCCTACTTTGGATTTGCTCTCTACTATAAACTGTACAAACAAATGGCCACTGCCCTCACCTATAGGAGTACTTTCACGCTGGGGCGGCAGGTCTATTGGTGGTAAAGTGTTGCTAGTTTTAGCAGTGCTTTATCGTTGTTTTAGCGGTGCTTTTTGGCCACTAGCGGGATGCTTTTAACCCCCGCTAGCGGCCGAAGAAAGGGTTAAAAGCGTCTGTGTTGCGACACTTCCAAATCACTTTTCAGTGGGCTGGGGCGCTCTACACTGCCCCAAAGATGCTTTTTTTCCTGTCCCGCAAGTGCACTGCCCCAGTGTGAAAGGACTTGGGCTTTCACACCGGGGAGGCATGAGAGGCGTTTTTTTTAGGCGCTATACAGTAGCTATTTTTAGCGCTAAAATGCCTGAAAACCACCTCAGTGTGAAAGGAGTCTAACTGGACTTTGCAGCAAGGAGTACATGGAAGGGCAACGCATGCAAAACAAAACCAAAGAAATTCCCAGCTCAACTTACCGACCAGGCTGCAACCAACCGAATTATCCTTTTTAAAAGTATGCATTAAAAACAGGGGTTTAGTGTGCACACATTTGCAAATACATGTGTAAGCTACAGAGCCCCTTCATGGCACCCCAGTAATTTCTGTAGTCCTAACTCTAAATGTTAGACAGGTTAATTTGGTTAGTTATAGGCTGGTTGGTAAGTTGAGCTTGTAATTTCTTTGGTTTTGTTGTCTACTATAAACTCCATAGCAATATATTGGGAAGAGCTGCAGCCAATGACAACAAACTGCTCAGCCTCTTAGCCTGGTGTCCTGCTATCCATTCTGGGGGCTCCCTGTCTGTCATTTGGATAGTAGGGAAGACTTGACAGAGTATTTAAAAATCAATTTTGAATGGAATTAATTTGACAGATTCAAAAATATGTAATCTTTTGTGTTACTTTGCAATAATAAAAGTAAGAAACAACTGCCGCATTTACCATATACCACACAATTCCTTTGGGATGATTTTATTAGTGTTTTATGAGTTTTTAGAGTACCATAGGCCAATAAACTCCATGGCATAAGAAAATCCTAGCTCCTTAAAGCAGAATTCCGCCTTCGACAAAAAAAAAATTAAAAGTCAGCAGCTACACAAAGTGGGCACAAGGTACCTGTCAAAAATAGGTACCTGCTCCCCCCTCCCCCCCCCCGAAAGGTGTCAAATGTGGCACCAGAGGGGGGGAGGAGACAGATAAGTGGAAGTTCCACTTTTGGGTGGAACTCCGCTTTAAATCGGAAAATTAACATGCTTGTTTTGCAAATACTATACCAGTAAACCTATACATATTTGGGGTCTGTATATTCAGGAATGATTCGGAGAAATATTGCAGTGAACATATTAGCAATAGTATTAGCTACTAAACACACTAACGTATGTTAACATGTCTATGTATAATCATAAACACACATATTGTATTTCATGTACCAAATTAAAGCTTTAAATATACTGAAATAAGAGTGTGAAATTTTAGTATGTAAAGCACTTATACATTTAAGAAATACTCTAAAATATAACAAATTACTGAAACCTTCTAAAGTTGTCTCCCTCCTTCGACAGCTTTTACTTTGCAGCCTCGAAAACCACTTTATCTCTATGGCGATAAAGTTCTAACATAAATTAGGTGAATACTACAATAAAGTTCACTTTCCCAAAGGCTTTCCTAAGAAGGAACTGGGAAAACAACATAGAAGCAAGGGCCAAGCCCCCTAAATTGCTTCCACTCAAGACTCGTGCCTCTGTTGCCTATCTGCAAACATAGATCTGACCTTCACATCTCAGGGCCCTGTATGATAATTCAGCATGTTGAAAACTGACTGTTATTTTTATTTTTATGCAGGGCCAAGCACACCTATGACAAAACTCTATTAGAGCAAGTCCAGGAGATAGAGACCCGCTCCAAGGAGATGAGCAAGGCTGCCATGCGTGATTCGAATGGAAAAAGGTAAAAAAAAAAGTTTTAAACACTTACTGTAGAAACTTTATAAACTTTCTGTATTATTTACTTCTAGACATTAGAAGAAATGCTTTGTTAGTTTTATATTTTAATGTTAAGTATTTTTGCAAATTAAATTAAGTGGATCAGCATCAAAGCATTTTAATTCTATGTCTTATGGCTTCATCCTCAAGGTAGAGGACTCAGTAGAGCACACCCCCCTTTCGCTACTTGCCCTGGTCCTACCGAGAGGCAAAAGGAGCTAGTTAACTAAAATAAAGAAACTAGTATATTTTTGAATGCTTGGTTTGGATTTTTTATGATATAGTTAAAGAAGAATCAATTGATAAGTATGTAAAAGCTTAAGATAAAACAAGAATCGCAGTTTTGTTGTAATAATCTACTACGTTTCCGGCATTGATTGTCACCTAAGCACTGCTGTGCTGAAAGACTAATTTTCTACTCATGTATATTTAAACTCTTTAGCTTGTTATGCTTGAAATAATGCCTCCCAGCTTTTCAAAATAAATGGTTATGTTGCATTACAGCCCGCTCCAAGTTCACTCAGGCTCCAGTTTGGCCATTTTTGGGCAAGTCACTCCCATTGTCAACAAGCCAGACCTAAGCTGGCTGAAGGTCTTGAAGAGTAAAACTTTTCAAGGAGGAACTACAATGTACCTACTAAAAAAACAAAAATCAATGAAATTATTAAATTGTATAGCTTTATCTACTCTCCATTCAATGAAGGAACACGTGTTCTGCCCTGTACCTGATATCCACAAATACTGTATCTGTGCCCAGTATATTGCAGCATTCGTACAGCAGAATAGAGGAGGTTTTAATTCCTATTAAAGTGATCCCTCACATATACCCAGTCACGTGACTGGTCTCAAATAATATGTAAGATACTAAACAAATCCTCTTACATAAGTTGTACCTGTTTATGTACAGCCATCTTTCCCCTACGTCCATTCCAAGTGCAGAATTTACACATGATCTCTCAGCTCTGAAAAGCAGGGGGCGGGGAACTGAAGTTACATCAGTGAAGAGAGCTGATTGGAGGGAAGGGAGAAACCCTCTTCACGCAGCACACAGGTACAGGGTTAAGGCTGTCAATCTCATGTCTTGTACACATGACCGGTTTTCCTGACAAGAAAACTGCCATTTTTTATATTGGTCATGAAAACCGGTCGTGTGTATGCTCCATAGCAGTTTTCTCAACGAAAAAACTGCCCGCAAAAAAATTAAAACCAGCTCTCTTTTTTTCTCGTTGTGTTTCCCGTCAGTCTTTTTCTCGTCACGAAAAACGGTCGTGTGCATGCTTTTCCGAGGGGAAAAAAACCGCGCATTCTCAGAATCAAGTATGAGACGGGAGCACTCGTTCTGGTAAAACTAGCGTTCGTAATGGAGATAGCACATTCATCACGCTGTAACAGACTGAAAAGCACGAGGCTGAAAAGCGCGAATAGGGTCTCACCAAACTTTTACTAACACAAGGATCAGAAAAATTAGCCCAAAGGGTGGCGCCATTTGAATGGAACTTCCCCTTTATAGTGCCGGTGTACGTGTTGTACGACACCGCGCTTTGGTCGAGCGTTTTTTTGCCTGAACGTGTGTATGCAAGGCAGGCTTGAGAGGAATCACGTCGGGAAAAAATTTGGTTTTTGGCATGTCAGGAAAACCGGTCGTGTGTACGAGGCAATAGACTAGAAGTACACACTATAGGGATGTGATTTGTTCATATTTCATGTCTGAGGTTTACATTTACTTTAAGACCTTCTCAGCTACATGAACTGACGGCTACAGGAAGAGCAGTGGACACACACAGGAACAAAAGTACAATCCACATCATGAGGGAATACCAGAAAAAGTAATCCTTCAGGATTTATTAAAACAAAAAGCCTCCTAGTTTTTTTTTCCATTAAAGGATAATGGGCATATATTATCTATTTGAAATGCAGATAGTGATTACTGGAGTCTTTACATAGCAGAAACGGGGTTAGCAACACAGACATACAGTTTTCTTTCAATGAACTGTGCAAGAAGATTAATGCAAAATTTAGTGACCAAAGCAGCCAATCAGACCTCAGTTTTATCATAACAGACCAATACAAGATGGGCTTTGATTATATGCTGCGAGTACTGCATTTGAAGCTTTTCTCTTTGTGGTATTGGATAAGGCCTCTGACCACTGTAACGTCCACTTCTGTTCATACTGAACAAGTTTATAGACTACTTTATCACAGACGCAGTTGAGGGTTCAGTCCTTTGACAGGTCTTTCCCACTTTGGCTCTACACTCTACCATATGTTCCATAGCAAAATAAATTAAGGAAAGCTTCAGCAGATAACAAGAAGGTGCTCAGCCTCTTAACCAGATTCACTACTTATCATGGTCATGTTGGAAAGCACAGAAAGCACAGAAACACAGCAGGGAAGACCTGGCATGGATTGAGCTTTCATCTAATCCATTCAAAGTGGAGAAATCCATTTTGGATGGATTTACCCTTTAACACAATAATGTAGGTAAAATATAATTTACAATGCAGTTATTGACATCAGGTGTTAAATGTAGAATCTCCACTACCGAAAGCATTAGTAAGGGAGCCCACTTGCAGTGTCTACCCAGTCCCCTTTTATGTTTATTTTTCCCTAATTTGTATTTTGATTTGGTGCTCTATTTTTTTCTGCTGTCATATGGATGGAATACAGCACTCCTTAAACAATGCAATCCAAACAGGCTTATGGGACAGGTCTAGGCGATAAGGTTTTGTGTAATAAATGAGTCTGAAATGGGTGTCTGGTAGAGCAACTGTGGAAGTCCCAATTACATATACAAAGCTAAAGGGAAAAGCGGTCTAGAATGCAGGCACATTAATTATACCGGATGATCTTCCTCCTTTGCATGTTTAAAAGAGATAATATTATGCATTTGTTGATTTAACGTAAGATATCAAATTTTTGGACAAAATACATGCTTTCAGAAGTTTCTCCTTTCTTTGGGCAAAGTAAAATTTCACTTCAAGTAGCTGGGGAAACTGATAGTTCATTGGGTTAATAGGGCTCATACGGTATTTTTTTTGGTTTATACGTTTTCACCCATTGTGTGTTTCAATTAAATTGGTTATATACATTAATTTGCATAATCACTTATTAAAAACGTTAAGCTGGTTAATTATTTGTTATATAATTAGTGTACATATGTGTGATAATGTTAATCATTGCAATAAAAGTTAACATTTTTACCTATTTATCTGCTTATACTTAAAAGCTGACACTCTCAGTCTGTGGTCCTTGCTGAGGCCACATCAGAGCCAAACAGACGCTGGCAAAGAGTACAGTATAATACCAGGTGACAGCATGACTAGAGCAGCAAGGAGCATGAAGCATTACTAGAAAAAGAATGACCACGCAGGGACTGAACAGAGGTGGTTAGGCAAGCAGGCCACAGTTCCCAGGACTGAGATGAGGATGGGGGTTATCAGATAAGGGAGAAAACACCATAGAAGAGAAAGATAGAGAGAAACCAAATGGACTAGTACAAGGGGGATGCATTGAGAGATGGGGTGCAGCAGGTAAACGACACAGTATACTGAAATGAGCAAGAGACATGCAAGACACCGCAATGTAGTACATAGGAAGGGTAGTGCAGAGGAAGAAACTGTACACAACATGCAGCTAACCCATGACTGAACCTAGCCTTCAGACTGATTTACATATGAAAAAATGGATTTGACTTCCACTAGCCACACCCGAAAAACTTAGAAAGGAAAAATGTGGACTGGATTATTCAAGCCCAACATATAGGACACTGGATTAAAAGCTTTTACTATATACAATTACATTTAATATGTTTTATCACTCATTGGTCGTCTCTCAAGCTGAGCCAGTAAAGTCCGGTGTTCTATATGTTGGGCTTGAGTAATCCAGTCCACATTTTTTCTTTCTGATTTTCATATGCATGCCAAAAGCAAATCAAAAGTTCACGCCTGTGCACACATTAACACATACAGTTTTGTGTATTGACCCACCCTGTGTTGAGGCAGCCCATTTACTTTGAATTGGCCCTTAATGATCCTCAACACATTAATGTACCTACATTACATTTGGGCAACACAGTGAAGTCCAGTGCATGTAGTATTCAAATGTATGCCTTGTAGTGTGTTGTAGCATATGCAATTGTTTGTGCTATATGTATTCAGAATGAATACACACAATGCATTTATGCTGTGCGTTAATGTACAAAATTAGGGTTTTAACCCATATTACCACCATTGCACTGATGAGAATCCATGCTAGGTCATCAGTTATTCTTGGACATGAAGCGGTAATGATGTCTCCTCCCCCAAGCACCTTCAATTGTATCTAATCCCAAGAACAAGAATGTGATATATTGCAAACTACCAGCTTTTAGACGTGGTGGCTGTATACGTTTTAGTTTCAGCAAGTACAGAAGGATACCTGTTCATCCTGATAGAAATCCAGTATCACTTCCTTTGCACTTAATTGAAATCCCAAACAATGTTAATTTGGGTTTCAAAGATATTTCCTGTGAACTACACAACCCTTCTTCCTGTGTAATGGAGATGAGAGTTGGAAAAGTTTGTAGTCCAAATCAGGGGCGCAGCGTAGGGTGACCAAGCTGCTTCTCCATAGATACAGTACAGTGAATAAGCGTTCTCACACAAGAACAGGAAGTGTGTTACTGGCAGGACCACCAGGTGAAAATAAAGAAAAAAGCCTTTGAAAGCCGAAATTTTGCATCAAACACATCTAATGACTGGAAAGCTGCAATATACAATTTTTCTGTTTTGGGTTGACTTGTCTTTTAAATTAGTAATATATTGGCTGCATAATAGGCCTATTCTCAGCTGTTGACTGCATATAAACATATAGACTTTGGACAGCTGGCCCCTTCACTGAAGACTGTAAAAGCCTACCTTTTGTCACCTGGTATTTTCTGCACGGCTACCAGTGTATTTATGTTAACTGTATACCCTGCGGTAATATGATGTTGCTTTATAAATTACAAATAATAATAACAGTGACCAATATTAATATAAGTCAGGGGCTGGAATACCCTTCCTGCACTACTAATGAATCTCCTTGAATGTCTATCATGTTTCACATGACAATATTGCACTTCATGTATCAAAAGTGACTTAAAGGAAAGTTGAAGTCTTCCTCTTAAAGATTGGAACTGAAAATGCCATTGTTATTGTGAGCTTCCACGCCGTCACTTTCGAAGTATGAATATGTCTGGCTTCTTTGCCCACTAACCTGTATAATAACGAGCAGTGTTTTGCATTAAATTGCATTCTCATGGCAATCTTCATTTATATCCCATGCAGCTCTCCCTCATATTCACAAGGCATGAATAGATATGATGTAAGCAATCCACCTCTCTTCTACCCCCACCCACCCCCCCATTCCCAAAACACCACCTCCTCCTCTTCTCTTCTAATTACTGCCAGATCCACTGGGTGGTCCAACTGTGAACTAGATAATGGTGGAGTGCTTAAATCTTCTGGAGTTTGCTGTGCGTGTCATGGTGTGGCCTCCTGAGTGTTCTTCAGAGCCGTGATCTCCCTTTCATCTGCCGTGTGTGCATGTTGGCCCTTTCACACCTGCTTCAATTGTGCATGTCTCTGGGGAGGGGGGCTTGCAGTCTGGAGGATTGAGTGCTGTAGTGGGTTTTTCTTCTAAGGCTTGTTTGTGTTTTAAATCTGCAACCCCACTGCTCTCATGGAGTGTGTTTATCTGTGTAATAACCCACTCGCTCTCCAGTCCTGCTGGGCACCTCCTGCCAGTTGCTGTGATAATTCTGTTTGCTTAGAAATGCCTTTACTCAAGTGAGTAACCAGAATCTCTTTGTTTCCAATAAAATCCTTCCACATTTATGAGAAACTTCCCTGGAGAGACAGGCTAATGCCAAGTAAAAGAATAACCGCTTCTTGTCAAATTTTATGACATGTCACACTGCTGTGGGTAAATAACCCTCTCCGAAAGAAAAAAGAACTTTTGGGTAGATCTTGTTTTATACTTGACAAGCCTGTAAGCGCCTGGTGCCTAGCATGAAACCCAAAGGCAGCGTGTGGCCCTTTATTACTTGGTGTGTGGCCCCGCTGTTAGCAATGGCATAAGGAGCATTGATATGGAAAAGCTATGGAATGGTGGTGATCTCTAACCGTATTATGTGCCATGTTCCTAGTCACTGATTGCATTTTCATGTGAGCAGTAGACATGTGCATTTGTTTTCGTCCAAATGCATTTTCGTCCGAATTTCTGGGATTTTCACATTCGTTTTAACAAACGATAGCGAACGCACAGAATCCAAAATCCGAAACGTTTCGTTGTGACAACAGTTCGATATACCGTATATACTCGAGTATAAGCCGACCCGAGTATAAGCCGAGGCACCTAATTTTACCACAAAAAACTGGGAAAACGTATTGACTCGAGTATAAGCCTAGGGTGAGATTGCAGCAGCTACTGTAAGCGTAAAAGAGGGTCAACAATGCCCATTTGCACGCTCCCTGTGGGCTAAAGAGGGAGAGAGGAGGACAAGGGAAGCTCGCAAATCACGGGGCTGGAGGGTCACCCCAAATCTCTAAATATCAAAAAGGTAGTTGCAAAGGTTGCAGGGGGTGCAGAGATTACAAAGTGCAGATACTCTGAAATTACAAATATTACATAGGTCACAGAGAGATAGTTGCAGGGATTGCCAGGATTGCAAGGGTGATTGCAGGGATGATCACACAGGCAGTTATAGCTTCACTTTCAAGATTTGCAGGAGCAATTGCAAGTTCATCCAGTGCAAACTCAGTGTAAAAGTAGGAAAGACAGGAAAAACTCACACGCTCCACCACATTATCAATCAGCCGCCGCTACCACCGAGGTTCAGCGTGGGGAAGATCTCTGCCGAGTCTGCCAGGTAAACCAAGTCTGTCAATGACACCGCTCACCAGCGGGGAGAGCTCCGATTCTCAGACTAGGAAGGCTCAGAGGGCGGGGGGTGGAAGAACACTCCCGCACTCCACCGCTTGTCAGCCTCTGCCGCCGTGTCCAGGCTACAGGTGAAGGAGATCACTACCGAGTCTGGCAAACTGTCGGTGTTGCCGCGATACAGCGGATATGGCTCCAGATCTCAGAGAGCCCAGAGGGAGTCAGATAGGGAAATGCTGCTTACTCTCGGCTTCTCATTCGGCTGCTTTCAGAGTAAAAACCGCTACAATTGTATAACGCCGGATATTTTAGGCTGGAACACGAGCTCCGCTAGTCACGTCCGGCCGTGACTGCGGTAGCCATGCCTCTGTGTTGGATGAGGAGGTATCTGAAGGTACACTGACTCGAGTATAAGCCGAGAGGGGTATTTTCAGCCCTAAAAAAAGGGCTGAAAAACTCGGCTTATACTCGAGTATATACGGTAGATAGAAGATTTAACATGACGGTGACAATAGCGATCTGTGTCTATCGAACCTGCGGTTGAATGTGCCTAACCTAACTCTATTAGTCCAACATTATTCGACATAGAGAGAAAAAATTCAACATGAAGATCCGACGAAGCAGTCGCCGCGAGCGGACATTTATGGTCAAATGCTCCGCTCATAGGCTATAGAAGAATTCTAATGTTGGTTGACTAGTAATAATAATTAATAAATATAATTATTACTAGTGTCATACAACATTAGAATTCTACTATAGCTTGTGGGCGGAGCATTCAACCAAAAATGTACAATTTCGGCGTCGTACAGTTTAGCTGCTTCGTCGAATCTTCTTAGAACATTCGACAGAATTAAGGGCAAATCTGTCAATTGAAGGCTTATGGTGTCTTGTCGAATGTTCTAAGAAGATTCGACGAAGCAGCTAAACTGTACGACGCCACGATCGAAACATTTCTAGTCGAATGCTCCACCTACAAGTTATAGTAGAATTCTAATGTTGGTTGACTAGTAATAATAATTAATAAATATAATTATTACTAGTCATACAACATTAGAATTCTACTATAGCTTGTGGGCGAAGCATTCGACCGAAAATGTACGATTGCGGCGTCGTACAGTTTAGCTGCTTCGTCGAATCTTCTTAGAACATTCGTCAGACACCGAAAGCCTTCAATTGACAGATTCGGCCTTAATTCATTCGGATTATCGGACTAATGCATTTTTTACCGAAACAAAATAAATAAAAACAAATTTCGGTAGTAACTAAATACATTTATTTTTTGGACGAAAACGAAATTCCGAAACGAAATATTTCAGTGTGCACATGTCTAGTGAGCAGTCTCTAACTATCTCCTGTAGTATGTATGCGGTCTTTGACAGTCTTCTATAGCAGTATATATTGTATACTAAAGAGTATGTACAGCTCCTCTGTGATGTCAGGGGGCCACCGTTAAGGCCCCCTCTACCTAGTAATTTGACCACCACTGATGTAATTGAATGCCACAAAAGTGTCTTCACTGGAGTACAAAGTACAGGTAGGTAGAATACATTTGGCCATAAATGGTTAGATGTCCATTTGAACATTCGTGCAGAAATCCTAAAAAAAATGTCAGCACATTTTGTCTTGCTACAAATTTGTCCAAGATCTGCTATATGAAAGCAAACCCAAATGTAATAATTTCATGTTCAATGTTTTATTACAATATATATGATTTTTCCTAAATGAAAACCACATTCATAGTTAGAATTTCATTTGTTGAAGAAAATGTTTACATTCTGCTTCTTCGAATTTTCATGTCACTACTGTTGAAAACAAATGTTGATTTGACCCTCACTAACTATTATAAAATTGAGATGCATTTACCTAACTTTGCCTGTTCATTCCCCTAAAAGCCATCTTCAGTGACCTGGTGCATCCTTCACCTCCTAGCAGTGTTGAGAGCTGCCCCCTTCCTGTCTGTTGCACATCCCTAGTGGCTTCATCATTATGATAAGCTGTAATGGCCAACAGTAAATTTTGGGAGGTGGCTAGCTCTGGGCACTGCTAGGAAGATTCAACAATTGGATAGAACAATGTCAAGGGATGCAGGACAACAAGTCACTGTGGGGTTGATTTACTAAAACTGGAGTGTGCAAAATCTGGTGCAGCTCTGCATAGAAACCAGCTTCCGGGTTTTATTGTCAAAGCTTAAAGTGGTTGTAAAGGCAGAAGTTTTTTTTTTATTATCTTAATGCATCCTACGCATTAAGATAATACGCCTTCTGTGTGCAGCAGCCCCCCTCAGCCCTCCTAATATTTGCCTGAGCTCTATAGATCCAGCAATGTTGCAGGAGCATCTTGGCTGTTCGGGACTCCCCTCCTCATTGGCTGAGACAGCAGCACAGCACCACTGGCTCCCGCTGCTGTCAATCATAGTCAGTCAGCCAATGAGGAGAGAAGGGGGTGGGGCCAGACCGCAGCTCAGTGTCTGAATGGACACAGGGAGGTGTGGATCGGCTTGGGTGCCCCATAGCAAGCTGCTTGCTGTTGGGGCACTTAACAGGAAGGAGGGGCCAGAAGCACTTAAGAGGGACCCGAGAAGAGGAGGATCTGGGCTGCTCTGTGCAAAACCACTGCACAGAGCAGGTAAGTATAACATGTTTGTTATTTTTAATTTAAAAAAAAGCGAAACTTTAGTATCACTTTAATTGAACAACCTGAAGCTAGAAGCTGATTGGCTACCATGCACAGCTTCACTCTCCAGCTTTAGTAAATCAACCCCTGTGTGTATATCTGAGCTACTTCTTAAGTGATTGCAAAGACTTTTTTTAATATATATATATATATATATATATATATATATATATATATATATATAAAAATAAACATGTCATACTTACCTGCTCTGTGTAATGGTTTTGCATAGGGCAGCCCAGATCTTCCACTTCTCTGGTCTCTCTTCGGCTCTACTGGCCCCTCCCTCCCGTTGAGTGCCCCCACAGCAAGCAGCTTGTTATGGGGGCACCCGAGCCGAGCCACAGCTCTCTGTGTCCATTCAGAAACGGAGCCTCGATTCGGCCCCGCACCATCTCTCTCCTGTTTGGCTAACTGACTCTGATTGGCAGCAGTGGGAGCCAATGGCGCCATTGATGTGTCTCAGCCAATCAGGAGGGAGAGTCCTAGACAGCCGGGGCACTCGTTGACATCGCTGGATAGAGAGGGGGCTCAGGTAAGTATTAGGGGGACTGAGGGGGGCTGCTGCAGACAGAAGTTTTTTTTATCTTAATGCATACCTTTACAACCCCTTTAAGCTGGCCATTGATGAGTCTTGTTTTTTTTTTTTCAACCAGTGGATTGTACAAAAAGAAATGACTCACCATCCACACATTCAAGGTGGATGAGGGAACTTCCCCACTGTCAGAATACACTGATTAGCGCTGGTGGCTATAGCTGGTGGGGCTGATCGAGCAGCAAAAAATCTGACAGGGCGGTCAATTGGTAGATCGTGTGTAGGGGTTGGGGTGTATGTGAAATAACATAAAGCTCCTACTGAGGCACCATCCCCTAAGAATATGCGACTATGTGTCAAGAAAAAGGTTGAGCGGGGTGGGACTTTGTGTGTGCCTCAGAGGAGTAAATAAATATAGAAATACCAAAATTATAGAAAAATAAACAACTTTTATTTTTCTGCCATATGGCAGTAATATCAAAAAATCAAAACATGAGATAAAATCAAGTTACAGTTCTGAGGATCAAGTTCAGGGTGTGCGATTCCCAAGCATGAAGAGTAAGAGGGCCTACGCGTTTCACGGATTTCCACTTCGCCAGGGCCTTTGAAAATGGCACAATGAGATATTGTATAAATTCTAAAAACAGAGAATGTTGATAGAAATATATATATATATATATATATATATATATATATATATATATATATTTCTATCTTATCCAATACATATAAGGGAGAAGAAGAGAGAAATTGAAATAAGTAAATGGAAAATAAAAAATAAATGAAGAATAACAGTAAACATACAAAGGCATACATATGATACTGTTTATACGTTCACTGAATATACATTTGTAATTTTCAATAAGCAATAAGCATTAATACAGACAGATTAGATGTTGTATTGTATTAAAAAACACTTTAAGCTATGTGCATGGTTGCATGCATGTGTAGCGGTATCCCATGTGTCAAAAGAGTATGTAAAAACAGGAACCCTATAGTACATATAATCTATGTGTATTAACGTTGTTACATATGTTGGGTGTGTATCTGTATCTGAGAAGAGACACACTTACCAAGAGACTGTATTCTTTATTTACTCCTCTGAGGCACACCCTGCCCATACATTGATCGAAATTCATCTGGAGCCTGCTGAACCAACTGAATTTCGATCCATGTATGGCTGGCTCACAGATTTTTTGGTCTTCAGTATCTGCTGGAGTCTAAAACACCCATAGATATCCTACTCATTATCTGATCCTGCCAAAAGTCTTCAGAACAGGGAACAATCATTTTACATCTGAAAGTACCTGTAGTGTATGCAGTAACACCTGTGTATGTATTTCCTGCGAACTGTCCATACACATGCAGAGAGAAGCAGGATGACAGGGAGACAATGCACTACAAAGAGCCACACAATACAGTATGGTGCAGACAAAACCTGCTAAAGTTATTCTAACTGTTCCCTCTGTGCTGGAGCATCCAATATCACTTTGTTAATTATGAAAACAACTACTAATATGCTTATTTCCAAAGAACACTTATGGGAACCACATTATACAAAAGGTGAGCAAATATTCAGAAACCAGCTTGTGATTACAAGTCCTACCCCATGTCCACAGATTACCTTCTACATTGAAAGCAGTCTTTGAAGTTGCCTTTCCTCAGTGGATTGCTGCTCAAATCAAGTGGAGGTGTGTTACAGGAGATGAAAGGGAACCTTCTATTCCCTTCTCCTTCCCTTGGATAATAGAATACAACCAGGAATAGCTTCATTATCATTCTGAGGCTAAGAAAACCCTCAAAGTCATCTTACATGTGTTCAAAAAAGAAATACAAAAAGATTCATACACCTGGCTTTTCTCAAATACATTTATTTCTACAGGTTCGTTTTCTGTGTTGTCTGGTAATAATTTTTTAGGTTGAAATTTTGTATTTCCAATGAAATTTACTTGTTTAGTGTTTTTTTGTGCAGATTTGTATATGGGTTTACTTAGGCATGATTGCATAATATAATTAAAAACAGATATGGACCTAACATGGGCGTCCGCAGAACTTTTTTCGGGGGGGGCATCATTTTAAGGTCACCCATGCAATATAAAAAGATGTACATTCTCTAGGCTATATTTATATGGGTATGGTACGCCTGGCCCGAGTAATTTCCAATACAAAGTGACGCTGAATTATCGCTTATATAACACATATATCTTTCCAGTGGAAAGATATATGTGTTATATAAGAGATAATTCAGCATCGTATTGGAAGTTACTCAGGCGGCTGCGTACCATGCCCATATAAATATAGCCTAGAGAATGTACATCTTTTTATATTGCAATGTATTGCAATACATCTGTTGTGCCCATATTTTGATCTTGATGAAAACAGCCTATACAAAGTGAAGAAGATGAATTATCTCTTAACATACACAGACATATCTTTCCAGTAATAGCTGTCCAACTTTCCAGCAATATATAAATCAAAATGCTCCTCCTAACTGCTGTTACCTGTGGTTCTTCTTCTGTTGCTTGTGTAGCGCACCAACCCCAGACTTTACCTGCTTTTCTTCTACTTGGCTTCTCCGTGGAAAAGACTGAAGCACACCGCACCACAAGCCCGTACCCTCCTGAATAGGGAGGTTGAGCGGTGATAGTTTCTCGGGCCTGCTTGCAGCCAGTGTTTAAAAACCTCCAGTGCTGACCTCGTTTCTGCGGTAGTCAGAAACAAGCCTTTAGTTCTCCCCAGTATGCAACTGTCCACACCAACTGAAAGGTCCAACTCTTATTTATTCTTTTTAGCACAATAAACAGTCTCTTTGAGAGCAGACAGGTTGGGACAAGACACAGGTCAGATAAGGTGGGAGGAGGTCCAGGCACAAACTTGAATTTGGGTTTCTCCTGCTCTGATCAGCACGAACAGGCTTGGCGCACGGTCTCTGCCACAGACAATGAGGTTGGTCACTGCCACTTACCTTGGGTTCGTAGTATCACTGCCACTGTGATTTAAAGAACACACACTTCCTTTCGTTAGTGAACTAGCCCTTTATAGGACAAGAACATCCCTCCGGAGAGTTACCAGAGGCCCCATCTGTCACCACGACTCTGCGCTTGGTCTTCAGAAAGGGTCACCTCCCTGGCCTCCTCGTCCTGGATACGGGTCCCCTCGCAAGGCAGATCCCTGGGAGTCTCGGTCCCCGGCGGATCCCAGCCGAAGGCTGCTGGGCTCCGGGCCTTTCTCCAAAGTACCTCACCCCAGACTGAATGTGTGTGAGATGGAACAGCAGCTCCGTCTCCGGGCCTAGGGCACCCAGAGACAACCCGACCAGGCCTCCAGGCCTAGGGCACCCGGAGGCGACACACACGCACCCAGGCCTAAGGTGCCTGAGCGCGGAACCAACGACGACCCCTCTGGAAGATGGCCGCCCCCTTTTATATCCTCTCCCGACAGGCACAGCAGGTTCCCCGCCCCGCCGTACTGCTGCCGAGAGGGGAAAAAAAGGACACAACCTTGTACTGCGGTTCAACCTGGGCCCATGGCAACAGCGCCACCCATAGGCCCCAGTGAACTTACACACCAGTACTATCTCCCAGGGATAGAAATGGTCCATGAGACCTAACAATTAGTGCATCTGAGCCTAGTTACCACTCAGATGCTTCCCCCTAAATGTAACCACCCGCTACACTTGCAACTGTATATGCCACTCACTTCAGGTCAGGATTTCCTGTGATGTGATGAGTAGGCACTGGCAGCGTATCACTCGGCAGCTCAGCCACTGACTGCACTGAGTAGTTGGCGCCGTCGCCAGCCGGATCTGCACAACATGCACACAGGCAGGCAGCCAATCACTGAAGAGGAGCAGCGGAACGGCCGAGCTGCCGAGCCATCTCATGCAATGATCGGGACAGGGGTGAGGGAGGGACATCAGATGTGTCAGGACAGAGAGCAGCCGGCTGACTTAGAAAAAAGAGGCTTCATACCACGTGATCAGCTGTGACCAATCACAGCTGATCATCACGTGAACCAGGAAGTACCGGTAAACGGCTCTGCTCGGTTCACGCTGACAGGGAGAGCAGATCGGCGTCTCTCCCTGTCAGAGGGGGGTCTGTACTGATAATCAGCACATTGATTATCAGCACAGCCCCCATAAAAAGGTGCCAATCAATGCCCTTCACATGCCAGCCTGTGCCCCTCTCTAAAGCCTGTCAGTGCCCATGAAAGTGCAGATCAGGGCCTACAACAGTGCCCAAAAAAGTGCCAATCAGTAATGCCTGTCAGTGCCCCATCAAAGTGCCAATCAGTGCCACTCAGTAAAGCCTGTCAGTAGGTCCTCATCAGTGCTGCCTATCAGTGCCGCCCATCAGTTTTTTTTTTCAAAATTATCGCTCTTTTTTCGTTTATAGCGCAAAACTTCAAAACCGCAGAGGTGATCAAATAGCACCAAAATAAAGCTCTATTTGCGGGAAGAAAATGATAAACATTTAGTTTGGGTACAGTGTTGCATGACCGTGCAATAGTCAATCAAAGTGCGACAGCGCTGAAAGATAAAAATTGTCATGGGCAGGAAGGGGAGAAAGTGCCTGGTATTGAAGTGGGTAAACAGGTATGTTTGGTTCAGCTGTACAATCCTGCTCAGTCAGGGGCTTAGACAGAGCCAGCAGGCAACACCAGCTGATCTAAAGCTGGTCATACATTATTACACATTTTTGTTCAGCCCAAGGGCTGAAGAAATAGAATTGAACTGATTCCTTCATTGACACTATACATCCCAAATGGACAAATCCCCCTGCTGGGCTATTGTATTCTGACAGCCTCCACCAGTGGCGATTGGATGCAGTCGCTGTTTGGATGACAATTGAAAGATGTCTGGTGGGAGGGGGTCAACAGGGCCTCCCACTAAGCGAAATTACACTAAGCAGTGTATGAACAACCTTACACTATATGGCCAAAAGATGACACCTGACCATCCCACCTACAGTACTACAATAGAGAATAAAGGTGTCCTGGATAGAATTTCTAACATCCTGGATCTGTTTGGTCAGAGTTCTTAAACAGGGCCTATCAACATCAGATTGTTGCCATTCTAGCCAAAAACAGCCAAATCTCCCTTGTAGGAGTAGTTAAAGTGGCTGTTTCTTTATGTCAGATGTAATCTGCAGTTCCAGCTGTAGTTGCTTTGTTCAGTACTATCTGTACTCTAGACACTGTGTCACCACCAGCCTACCATGTTGGCAGCCGTTTTCCAGGCTACAGCTTATCTATGGGACTGCCTGTTTAGAGCCTTTCAGTACCTTCACCACCCTTCTCAGAGGGCCCTTTTCCCCGATAAGGCTATTCTGTAAGGAATTTCTTACAATGCTCCAAGCCCGATCTCATCTCGTCATAGTCTATAGTTCTTTCATTTCTTGTGCTTACCACCAAAGATGTCAATGGATTAGGTGAAGCATGTTAGACAACGTTAGCTACAATGAAAAAAAAAAGAAAAACACTTTCAGTTACAGGGTATAAATCGTAAAATATAATTTTACAACATTGATATCCCTTGTGGTATCTGCTAGTGTATAGGAGTGACATAATTTTTTTCCAGGTGTAATCTATACTGCAGTGACATTCGTTAGCTCCAGGTTTAAAGCGGTAGTATACCCAAAACCAAAAAGGTAATGTATTATAACTTACCAATCATTAGATGTAGTGGCTGCATTTATTTTCTTTTTTAGTTTTTTTTCCCCTCTTTTTTCACATGGTCTTCTAACCAGTAACACACCTCCTGTATTAGAGTGCCTCCACTCTGGATGATGGTGCACAGGAGAGGGCACATGTGGACAGCAGCATTGTCAGTCTGGGGGGAGCGAAATGCTAGATGCACTAGCAGATTTAAAAACACTAGCAAATTACTAGCCAAAAGCCAAACTTCAGCTAACACTTTATAAGCAGTTACAGCAAAAAGTTTTTTCCTTTTGGGATAAAGGTTATACATAAATACATAAAAGCTGGTCGTTGTTAGCACCCCTGCCAGTGGTAAATAGTTTTTCTCATCTGTGTAACTGATTCATTTGCCAGAGAGCTTCTTTTTTTTTAAAACAACTGACTTATTGGCTGGATCACTAGATGAAAATAGGGGAAAGAAAGGAAACTAATACAGCCATCACATTTAAGAATTGGTAAGCTGCAATATAATAAATGTTTGCTGTGGGGTTTAATACTGCTTTAAAGTGTTTGTTACCCTAAAAAAAAAAAAAAAACCCTGTTCCCTTAAAGCATGTTATACAGCATAGTGCTTGTGCTATGTAATTTGGCCCCTTGTTTAACCTTAAAAACCTGGCTGATCCTGCCTGGTTCTGCCCTCCCCCCTGTAAACTGACCACGGTTTATGATGGCTGCTGAGCCCTGAATCCGTGGTCAGTTTACGTGCCTCCATCATCCACAGCTCTCCTCTGTCCTCTCCCCCCCTCCCTGCCTGTCAGCTCTGTCTACTCCCCAGCCCTCCCCTCCTGCTGCTATCATAACTGTGTGTTCTTTCTACAATGCCCTCTGTTATAGTAAATAATGTCTCCAGTGTATGTGTTTTTTTTAAAATAAGCCGCTGTATATTTTTTTCATGGCGGTGATCACGTGACCAGCTGCCTCTTCTCATCTCTCCTCCTCCTGGCTGACCTCAGTGGGTAATTCTCGGCCCCGCTTACTGTAGCTGTTAGATCGAGAGAGGCGGCCAGTTACATGGGCACTATAAAAGAAGGTATATAGCAGCTTTTTTTTTTTAGAAAACCACATACACTGGTGACAATATTTACTATAACAGAGGAGGTTGTAGAAAAAACACTAACTGGCTTAACAACCACTTTAAGTTAACTTTTACAGGAGTGACATCAGTTATTTCCAGGTATAAATTATATTATACATGAGTGACATCACTGATTTCCAGGTATAAGGTATTCTATACAGGAGTGACATCACTGATTTCCAGGTATAAGGTATATTATACATGAGTGACATCACTGATTTCCAGGTATAAGGTATATTATACATGAGTGACATCACTGATTTCCAGGTATAAGGTATATTATACATGAGTGACATCACTGATTTCCAGGTATAAGGTATATTATACAGGAGTGACATCACTGATTTCCAGGTATAAGGTATATTATACAGGAGTGACATCACTGATTTCCAGGTATAAGGTATATTATACAGGAGTGACATCACTGATTTCCATATATAAGGTATATTATACAGGAGTGACATCACTGATTTCCAGGTTTAAAGTATATTATACAGGAGTGACATCACTGATTTCCAGGTATAAGTTTTATTGTACAGGACAGGAGTAACATCATTTTTTTTAAGGTTTAAAGGGGTTGTAAACCCTTGTGTTTTTTCTTCTTAATGCATCCTATGCATTAAGGTGAAAAAACACCTGCCAGTGACCGGCCCCTAGCCCCCCCCCCCCCCGTTTTACTTACCTGAACCCCCGTATTTCCCTCGGCAGGGACGCGCTGTCCCTTTCTCCACAAGGTCCCGGCTCTTGATTGGATAGATCGATAGCAGCGGAGCCATGGGCTCCCGCTGCTGTCAATCAAATCCAATGACGCGGGCACCGGGGGGAGTGGGGCCGAGTCTGGCATTCGTGTCTATGGACGCCGAGTGTATGACACGGGAGCGCGCCCGCAAGGTAACCCTCTCGGGAGAGAGCTTCCCAGAGGGGGTTATCTATTGCGGGGAGGAGCCGAGACAGCCGCCGTGGGACCCCAGAACAGGAGGATCGGGCCACTTTGTGCAAAACGAGCTGCACAGTGAAGGTAAGTATGACATGTTTGTTATTAAAAACAAAAAACAAAACAAGCCTTTACAATCACTTTACGTTATATTGTACAGAAGTACCATCACTTTGTCTCAGGCTATGTTATATTGTACAGGAGTAGGGATGAGCTTCGTGTTCGAGTCGAACATACGTTCGACTCGAACATCGGCTGTTCGATCGTTCGACGAAGATCGAACGATTTGGGCCGTTCGCGCCAAATTCGAGTGACGCGAACGGCCCACAATGCACTACGCCATCGCAGTGTCATCCAGGCGCTGTGATTGGCCAAGCATGCACTGTGACCCCGCATGCTTGGCCAATCACAGCGCCGGCAGCGAGGAGAGCAATGATTGGCCACAGGCAGGATGCCTGTGGCCAATTATTGCTGAGGGGGTTTAGTACACGCCCCACACTATAAAAGGCCGCCAGCACGGCGGCCTAGTGTAGTGTGTTCCGGAGCAGGGATAGAGCAGCATAGGCAGGGACAGTGACTTTTATTTCTTTCTTGCTTAACCTGGATTCCTTTAGTTTAGGGAAAGAGAAGGATAGGTAGGGAGAGTGTCAGTGTGTTTTGTGCTTGTGCTATATTGTGCTTAAAAAAAACATTTTTTCTAGGGACAGAAAACTGTAGGTAGGGAGAGTGTGTCAGTTTCTTTCACTGTCAAAGTCCTTGTTTCCAGGGACCTGGAAGGACAGTGAGGTAATTCTCCTTGTGCTAAATTGTGCTTAAAAAAAACATTTTTTCTAGGGACAGAAAACTGTAGGTAGGGAGAGTGTGTCAGTTTCTTTCACTGTCAAAGTCCTTGTTTCCAGGGACCTGGAAGGACAGTGAGGTAATTCTCCTTGTGCTAAATTGTGCTTAAAAAAAACATTTTTTCTAGGGACAGAAAACTGTAGGTAGGGAGAGTGTGTCAGTTTCTTTCACTGTCAAAGTCCTTGTTTCCAGGGACCTGGAAGGACAGTGAGGTAATTCTCCTTGTGCTAAATTGTGCTTAAAAAAAACATTTTTTCTAGGGACAGAAAACTGTAGGTAGGGAGAGTGTGTCAGTTTCTTTCACTGTCAAAGTCCTTGTTTCCAGGGACCTGGAAGGACAGTGAGGTAATTCTCCTTGTCCTAAATTGTGCTTAAAAAAAACATTTTTTCTAGGGACAGAAAACTGTAGGTAGGGAGAGTGTGTCAGTTTCTTTCACTGTCAAAGTCCTTGTTTCCAGGGACCTGGAAGGACAATGAGGTAATTCTCCTTGTGCTAAATTGTGCTTAAAAAAAACATTTTTTCTAGGGACAGAAAACTGTAGGTAGGGAGAGTGTGTCAGTTTCTTTCACTGTCAAAGTCCTTGTTTCCAGGGACCTGGAAGGACAGTGAGGTAATTCTCCTTGTGCTAAATTGTGCTTAAAAAAAACATTTTTTCTAGGGACAGAAAACTGTAGGTAGGGAGAGTGTGTCAGTTTCTTTCACTGTCAAAGTCCTTGTTTCCAGGGACCTGGAAGGACAGTGAGGTAATTCTCCTTGTGCTAAATTGTGCTTAAAAAAAACATTTTTTCTAGGGACAGAAAACTGTAGGTAGGGAGAGTGTGTCAGTTTCTTTCACTGTCAAAGTCCTTGTTTCCAGGGACCTGGAAGGACAGTGAGGTAATTCTCCTTGTGCTAAATTGTGCTTAAAAAAAACATTTTTTCTAGGGACAGAAAACTGTAGGTAGGGAGAGTGTGTCAGTTTCTTTCACTGTCAAAGTCCTTGTTTCCAGGGACCTGAAAGGACAGTGAGTGAATTCTCCTTGTGCTAAATTGTGCTTAAAAAAAACATTTTTTCTAGGGACAGAAAACTGTAGGTAGGGAGAGTGTGTCAGTTTCTTTCACTGTCAAAGTCCTTGTTTCCAGGGACCTGGAAGGACAGTGAGGTAATTCTCCTTGTGCTAAATTGTGCTTAAAAAAAACATTTTTTCTAGGGACAGAAAACTGTAGGTAGGGAGAGTGTGTCAGTTTCTTTCACTGTGAAAGTCCTTGTTTCCAGGGACCTGGAAGGACAGTGAGGTAATTCTCCTTGTGCTAAATTGTGCTTAAAAAAAACATTTTTTCTAGGGACAGAAAACTGTAGGTAGGGAGAGTGTGTCAGTTTCTTTCACTGTCAAAGTCCTTGTTTCCAGGGACCTGGAAGGACAGTGAGGTAATTCTCCTTGTGCTAAATTGTGCTTAAAAAAAACATTTTTTCTAGGGACAGAAAACTGTAGGTAGGGAGAGTGTGTCAGTTTCTTTCACTGTCAAAGTCCTTGTTTCCAGGGACCTGGAAGGACAGTGAGGTAATTCTCCTTGTGCTAAATTGTGCTTAAAAAAAACATTTTTTTCTAGGGACAGAAAACTGTAGGTAGGGAGAGTGTGTCAGTTTCTTTCACTGTCAAAGTCCTTGTTTCCAGGGACCTGGAAGGACAGTGAGTGAATTCTCCTTGTGCTAAATTGTGCTTAAAAAAAACATTTTTTCTAGGGACAGAAAACTGTAGGTAGGGAGAGTGTGTCAGTTTCTTTCACTGTCAAAGTCCTTGTTTCCAGGGACCTGGAAGGACAGTGAGGTAATTCTCCTTGTGCTAAATTGTGCTTAAAAAAAACATTTTTTCTAGGGACAGAAAACTGTAGGTAGGGAGAGTGTGTCAGTTTCTTTCACTGTCAAAGTCCTTGTTTCCAGGGACCTGGAAGGACAGTGAGGTAATTCTCCTTGTGCTAAATTGTGCTTAAAAAAAACATTTTTTCTAGGGACAGAAAACTGTAGGTAGGGAGAGTGTGTCAGTTTCTTTCACTGTCAAAGTCCTTGTTTCCAGGGACCTGGAAGGACAGTGAGGTAATTCTCCTTGTGCTAAATTGTGCTTAAAAAAAACATTTTTTCTAGGGACAGAAAACTGTAGGTAGGGAGAGTGTGTCAGTTTCTTTCACTGTCAAAGTCCTTGTTTCCAGGGACCTGGAAGGACAGTGAGTGAATTCTCCTTGTGCTATATTGTGCTTAAAAAAAACATTTTTTCTAGGGACAGAAAACTGTAGGTAGGGAGAGTGTGTCAGTTTCTTTCACTGTCAAAGTCCTTGTTTCCAGGGACCTGGAAGGACAGTGAGGTAATTCTCCTTGTGCTAAATTGTGCTTAAAAAAAACATTTTTTCTAGGGACAGAAAACTGTAGGTAGGGAGAGTGTGTCAGTTTCTTTCACTGTCAAAGTCCTTGTTTCCAGGGACCTGGAAGGACAGTGAGGTAATTCTCCTTGTGCTAAATTGTGCTTAAAAAAAACATTTTTTCTAGGGACAGAAAACTGTAGGTAGGGAGAGTGTGTCAGTTTCTTTCACTGTCAAAGTCCTTGTTTCCAGGGACCTGGAAGGACAGTGAGGTAATTCTCCTTGTGCTAAATTGTGCTTAAAAAAAACATTTTTTCTAGGGACAGAAAACTGTAGGTAGGGAGAGTGTGTCAGTTTCTTTCACTGTCAAAGTCCTTGTTTCCAGGGACCTGGAAGGACAGTGAGGTAATTCTCCTTGTGCTAAATTGTGCTTAAAAAAAACATTTTTTCTAGGGACAGAAAACTGTAGGTAGGGAGAGTGTGTCAGTTTCTTTCACTGTCAAAGTCCTTGTTTCCAGGGACCTGGAAGGACAGTGAGGTAATTCTCCTTGTGCTAAATTGTGCTTAAAAAAAACATTTTTTCTAGGGACAGAAAACTGTAGGTAGGGAGAGTGTGTCAGTTTCTTTCACTGTCAAATTCCTTGTTTCCAGGGACCTGGAAGGACAGTGAGGTAATTCTCCTTGTGCTAAATTGTGCTTAAAAAAAACATTTTTTCTAGGGACAGAAAACTGTAGGTAGGGAGAGTGTGTCAGTTTCTTTCACTGTCAAAGTCCTTGTTTCCAGGGACCTGGAAGGACAGTGAGGTAATTCTCCTTGTGCTAAATTGTGCTTAAAAAAAACATTTTTTCTAGGGACAGAAAACTGTAGGTAGGGAGAGTGTGTCAGTTTCTTTCACTGTCAAAGTCCTTGTTTCCAGGGACCTGGAAGGACAGTGAGGTAATTCTCCTTGTGCTAAATTGTGCTTAAAAAAAACATTTTTTCTAGGGACAGAAAACTGTAGGTAGGGAGAGTGTGTCAGTTTCTTTCACTGTCAAAGTCCTTGTTTCCAGGGACCTGGAAGGACAGTGAGGTAATTCTCCTTGTGCTAAATTGTGCTTAAAAAAAACATTTTTTCTAGGGACAGAAAACTGTAGGTAGGGAGAGTGTGTCAGTTTCTTTCACTGTCAAAGTCCTTGTTTCCAGGGACCTGGAAGGACAGTGAGGTAATTCTCCTTGTGCTAAATTGTGCTTAAAAAAAACATTTTTTCTAGGGACAGAAAACTGTAGGTAGGGAGAGTGTGTCAGTTTCTTTCACTGTCAAAGTCCTTGTTTCCAGGGACCTGGAAGGACAGTGAGGTAATTCTCCTTGTGCTAAATTGTGCTTAAAAAAAACATTTTTTCTAGGGACAGAAAACTGTAGGTAGGGAGAGTGTGTCAGTTTCTTTCACTGTCAAAGTCCTTGTTTCCAGGGACCTGGAAGGACAGTGAGGTAATTCTCCTTGTGCTAAATTGTGCTTAAAAAAAACATTTTTTCTAGGGACAGAAAACTGTAGGTAGGGAGAGTGTGTCAGTTTCTTTCACTGTCAAAGTCCTTGTTTCCAGGGACCTGGAAGGACAGTGAGTGAATTCTCCTTGTGCTAAATTGTGCTTAAAAAAAACATTTTTTCTAGGGACAGAAAACTGTAGGTAGGGAGAGTGTGTCAGTTTCTTTCACTGTCAAAGTCCTTGTTTCCAGGGACCTGGAAGGACAGTGAGGTAATTCTCCTTGTGCTAAATTGTGCTTAAAAAAAACATTTTTTCTAGGGACAGAAAACTGTAGGTAGGGAGAGTGTGTCAGTTTCTTTCACTGTGAAAGTCCTTGTTTCCAGGGACCTGGAAGGACAGTGAGGTAATTCTCCTTGTGCTAAATTGTGCTTAAAAAAAACATTTTTTCTAGGGACAGAAAACTGTAGGTAGGGAGAGTGTGTCAGTTTCTTTCACTGTCAAAGTCCTTGTTTCCAGGGACCTGGAAGGACAGTGAGGTAATTCTCCTTGTGCTAAATTGTGCTTAAAAAAAACATTTTTTCTAGGGACAGAAAACTGTAGGTAGGGAGAGTGTGTCAGTTTCTTTCACTGTCAAAGTCCTTGTTTCCAGGGACCTGGAAGGACAGTGAGGTAATTCTCCTTGTGCTAAATTGTGCTTAAAAAAAACATTTTTTCTAGGGACAGAAAACTGTAGGTAGGGAGAGTGTGTCAGTTTCTTTCACTGTCAAAGTCCTTGTTTCAAGGGACAGAGAAGGACACCTGAAGGTAGCCCTTATTGCTTTTTTCCCATCTCCCTGCAGGCCATCTATTAGAATGTCTGGAAGGCAAACAAGGAGAGGCAGACAGTCAGGAGGCAATAAAAGAGGGCAAGCAGGCTCTGTGTCTGGGGGCAACAGTGCTGGTCGTGGACGCGGTGCATTGTCATCAGCACATGGCCATGGGACACGCTTGTCCTTCTTTTCGGCAGCTGGACATGTTGAGCCACATCATGCCGAAGACTTGGTAGAGTGGATGACCAAGCCCTCCTCCTCCTCCTCATCCTCTCTCACCCAGGCTCAGGGTACTGGAAAAGCAGCTGCCAAAGCGTCCTCTTCCCTGGTATCAATGTCAGACTCATCATCAGTCACTCCTTCCCTAGACCCACCATGTCCTCCTCCTGAGGAGTCCCCCGAACTGTTTCAGCACAGTGTTGGGTACATGCTCCAGGAGGATGCCCAGCGTTTCGAAGGGTCTGATGATGAAACCCAGCTAGAGGAAGGCAGTAGCGTGAGAGCAGACAGAGGGGATGCTCAAGAAGGACACCAATCTGGCAGTCATGTTCCAGCAGCTGCAGCATACTGCCAGATTGCCTCCAGTGATGAGGAGGGAGGTGATGATGAGGTCACTGACTCCACGTGGGTGCCTAATAGGAGAGAGGAGGAGGAGGAGGATGAGGAGGAGGCACATCTCCAACGAGGCAGGATGCCCTTTGGTGGCCAGCGTAAGGGCAGTACACCGACGGAATCACACCGCAGAGCTCCGCCTGTGCAGGGCGCTGCCTCTGCCCGTCATTCAAAAAGTTCTTTGGTGTGGGCCTTTTTTGAGGCTAGTGCATCAGATCGCACAGCTGCTGTTTGCAACATATGTCTCAAGCGTATATCGCGTGGCCAAAACATCAGCCGCTTGGGTACCACATGCCTGACCAGACATATGTTGACCTGCCATGCAGCTCGTTGGCAAGCCTACCTCAAAGACCCACACCAAAGAACAAAGCGGACCTCTCCTTGCACCGCATCAGCTGGGATCTCCAACCCCACTATAACTTCAGTCCTCTCTGAAACATGCACTGAGAGGAATGAAGGTGTAGAATTAGGTGTGTCACAGCCAAGTACTTGCGGCCACTCTGCTAGCAGTACACCGACGTCCGATTCTAGCAGGCAAATTTCCCTGCCCCAGCTGCTGGACCGTCGAAAGAAGTTCACTCCCAGCCATCCACATGCCCAGCGGTTGAATGCTAGCTTGGCTAAATTGCTAGCGCTTCAACTGCTGCCTTTTCAGTTGGTAGACTCGGCCCCCTTCCGTGAGTTTGTGCAATGTGCGGTTCCTCAGTGGCAGGTTCCCAAACGCCACTTTTTCTCACGGAAGGCTATTCCGGCTCTCTACCGGCATGTGGAAGGCAATGTCTTGGCCTCGCTGGACAGGGCGGTCAGCGGTAAGGTGCATATTACCGCTGACTCATGGTCCAGCAGGCATGGACAGGGACGTTACCTTTCTTTCACGGCCCATTGGGTCACTCTTTTGGCAGCTGGGAAGGATGCAGGACAAGGTGCAGTAGTGTTGGAGGTTGTCCCACCGCCACGCCTCCAAAATGCTACTACTGGTTGTGACACACCTCTCTCCTCCACCCCCTCCTCTTCTTCTTCCTCCATGGCCTCTTCCTGTGGTTTGTCCTATGAACCAGCGGTGCTCCGTAGCCGTTCACGGGGCTACGCAAGTACGCAGGCAAAAAGATGCCATGCCGTGCTTGCGCTGGTGTGTTTGGGGGACAGAAGCCACACTGGGGCAGAGGTCCTGTCTGCTCTGCAGGGCCAGGCCGAGAGGTGGTTGACGCCACGCCAGCTTAAGCCAGGAATGGTGGTTTGCGACAATGGCACCAACCTCCTCTCCGCCCTCCGACAGGGACAACTGACCCATGTGCCCTGTGTGGCTCACGTCCTTAACCTGGTGGTGCAGCGGTTCTTGGGCAGGTACCCGGGCTTACAGGATGTCCTGAGGCAGGCCAGGAAAGTCTGTGTGCATTTCCGCAGATCTTATAATGCCAGTGCTCGCCTGGCTGAGCTGCAAAAGGAGTTGAACCTGCCCAAGAACCGCCTTATATGTGACATGCCCACCAGGTGGAACTCAACGTTGGCCATGCTGCAGCGGCTGCACACGCAGCAGAGGGCCATCAATGAGTACCTGTGCGACTACGGCACCAGGACAGGGTCAGGGGAGCTTGGTTTTTTTTCTCCACGCCAGTGGGGCATGATCAGGGATGCATGCACTGTCCTGGCACCATTTGAGGAGGCCACGAGGATGGTGAGCAGTGACAGTGCATGCATCAGTGACACTGTACCTCTTGTCCACCTGTTGGAGCACACGCTGCGTGGAATAATGGACAGGGCACTTGAGGCAGAACAGAGGCAGGAAGAGGAGGACTTCCTTGCCTCTCAAGGCCCCCTTTACCCAGACAGTGTTCCTTCTGTCCCACCCATCGCACAGGAAGAGGAGGAGGAGGAGGAGGAGGAGGAGGAGGATTGTGTCAGCATGGAGGTGGAGGCTGGCACTCAGCATCATCAGCAGCAGTCTTTTAGGGATGATTTACAGTCCCAAGAAACCAGTGGACTTGTACGTGGCTGGGAGGAGGTGGCTGCGGATCATGTCGTCCTTAGTGACCCAGAGGACTCCGGAGCGAATGCCTCAGCAAACCTACGCTGCATGGCCTCCCTGATCCTGCAAAGTCTGCGGAAGGATCCTCGTATTCTTCGGATCAAGGAGAGGGACCATTACTGGCTGGCCACTCTCCTTGATCCACGGTACAAGGGTAAGGTTGCGGACCTTATGTTACCGTCGCAGAGGGAGCAGAGGATGAGACAACTCCGGGAGGCCTTGCAGAAAGGTCTGTGCAACGCGTTCCCAGAGACTGGGAGGTTACAAACTCCTGGTCCTGGACAACGAGTTGCTGAGGCTTCGGCCAGTCAAAGAAGGAGCGGTGGGGAAGGTGGCCGTCTGACCGATGCGTTCAGACAATTCTTTAGTCCGCAGCCCCAAAGTATGATCGGTTCCAGCAACCATCGCCAGCGTCTGATAAACATGGTGCAGGAATATCTAGGGGCAAGGTCAGACTTGGACACCTTCCCCACCGAAAATCCTCTGGCTTACTGGGTCTTGAGGATGGATCACTGGCCAGAGCTTGCACAGTATGCAATTGAGCTACTGGCCTGTCCTGCATCCAGCGTTCTTTCGGAACGCACATTCAGTGCTGCTGGAGGATTTGTCACGGATCACAGGGTGCGCCTGTCCACCGACTCGGTTGATCGACTGACTTTCATCAAGATGAACCAGTCTTGGATCACCACCAGCTACCACACACCTGATGCTGATATAACAGACTAATTGATTTTAACATGTCACATCCCTTCAAGACTGATGCTGATGCTGAGTGCCTGTGCTGTTATGTTGACTGGCTATCCTCCTCCTCCGAGTCCTCAATGATACGATTGATGATGATAGCTTGGAAGATCATTTTTGTTTATGGGTGCCGCCACCAGTGGCTAAGGCCCAATTTTTCAGCCCCTGTTTTACAGGGGCGTGTAATTACAATTTTTTTAGCAATAATTTGCCATAGGGCTCATTGCTGTGCTCCAAGTACAGTATCTGTGAGGGGTTGGAGTGTTGTGGCACCAGTGCCTAAGGCCCAATTTTTCAGCCCCTGTTTAACAGGGGCGTGTCATTACAATTTTTGAAGCAATACTTTGCAACAGGGCTCATTGCTGTGCTCCAAGTACAGTATCTGTGAGGGGTTGTAGTGTTGTGCCACCAGTGCCTAAGGCCCAATTTTTCAGCCCCTGTTCAACAGGGGCATGCAATTACAATTCTTGATCTAATAATTCACAGCAGGGTCCATTGCTGCACCCACCAAGAGTAACTCTGAGGGCTTACAGTCTTGTGGCAATGCCACCACCACCACCACCACGAAAGGCCCAATTTTTCAGCCCCTGTTCAAAAGGGGCATGTAATTACAATTCTTGATCTAATAATTCACAGCAGGGCCCATTGCTGCACCCACCAAGAGTAACTGTCAGGGCTTACAGTGTTGTGGCACCAGCACCACCATCAAAGCCCCAATTTTTACTACCACTGTTCAACAATTATATGTAATTAAAATTCCTGATATAATAGTTGACAGCAGGGCGTTCCAGCACCAACCAAGAGTAACTGAGTGCTTACAGTGTTGTGCCAACACCAACAACTAAGGGGCCTATTTCTGCAGAGTATATACGGCAGGTCCCTACTTTCAAACATCCAACTTACAAACGACTCCTACTTGCAAACGAAAGAAGACAACAGGAAGTGAGAGGAAATCTACCCCTAGAAAGGAAAATTCTCTCCTGTAAGAATAAATATGGGAGAAAGGGGTCTCATCTGTACTGATGCTTTATCAGCAATCCTTGTTTCAAGAAAAACACCACATTTCAAAAACAGTTGTCATTGGGACGGAAAGTGAGGTGAAATGTTCTGAACAGGGGCACAGACAGCAAAACAAATGTTACAGGGGTGATAACCCTTACCTATGTTTCCCAAAAAGTTTAAAAATAGATTTTTGGGCTGGAGCTACACTTCAACAATGTACCTGTTCAAAATTACAAACAGATTCTACATAAGAACAAACCTACAGTCCCTGTCTTGTATGCACCGCCTGTATACGGCTGTTCAGAGTATATAGGGCCTTTTTTATTTTATGTGCGGGGTTCCCCTTAATATCCATACAAGACCCAAAGGGGCTGGTAATGGGCTGGGGTAGGGGGGGGGGTCATGGGGTAGCTATGCCATTTTTCTTAAAGAATTTCATCCATATTACCGGGACCAGACATTACATTAAAGCCGCAAGCAGTTTTAAATGGCTTTTTTTTCCTTTAGAAGTGTCATTTTCTGCAGGGACAGTTCTAAACACGGGAAACACGTGGCACTTCACAGGCATACTTTAGACACCCCCCAGGTACGATATTTAAAGGAATATTTGACTTTTTTTTTTTCACTTTATGCATCATTAAAATGACTGCTCCCGAAAAACGACCGTTTTTAAAACTTCTTTTTGCATTGATACATGTCCCCTGGTGCACAACCCGGGTTCCCAAACCCTATTTATGACAATAACATGCATAATAGTTGTTATAATTAGCACTTTAGAATTCGAACGTTCGCATCCATTGTATTTAATAGGGTTCTAATGTTCGTTCGAACTTTCGGTCCGTTCGCGGGTTCTGGTGCGAACCGAACCCGGGGGTGTTCGGCTCATCACTATACAGGAGTGATGTTGCTCTTCGTTATAACTCACAATGTATGAAAATGACATTACTGATGTCACTACCCTCCAGATACAGGAATGACATCACTTTTATAGAGGTATAAACCGTTTTATATGTAGCGGGTGTTTGAATTTAAGGGAGGCATCTGGGTGGTAGTGTAACCCAGATGCACAAATTGCTAGGGGATCCGAGACCTTTTTCTGATTCTTGGAGGACTCTGGTGGTGTGAGGTTCCTTGCGGTCCACGGGTGGCGCTGTTGCCCTGGGCCAGAGCTGAACTCACACCGCAAGACTGTACCTTTTTGTCCTCCCCTGGAGCTGGTACAGCGGGGCAGGGAACTCGCTGTGACGCAAAGGGAGAGGGGATAAAAAGGGGGGACGCCCTTGCCACGGGGTTCAGAGTTGAGAGTTCGGAGTGGGAGTCGGAGGACTCGGCCGCACCCAGGCACCTTCAGCTTGGGTGCTGGCGTTCCAGTGCTCCAGGCCTAGGTGCCCTTGGCCTGGCCGGTAGCGGAGATGGAGTCCATCCCAGGCACCTTTAGCCTGGGGTGAGGTACTATGGCGGATGCCTGGGGCTCAGTACCTTCGACTGAGTTCCACGAGGGTGGAGGAATCCGAGGGGGCCCTAACTCCTTGGGTGCCCGTGTCTGAGTTTGTGAGATCTGGTGTGCGGAACTTCTCTGGAGAGTCCGGCGCAGCATTGCTGGTGACAGAGAGGCCTCCGGTTTCTCCCTTGGACGGATTTCCTTCCCCTGACAGGGGCCGTGCTAGCGAAGGTAATTCACGTTCTACCTCACATAGTCAGTGGCAGTGACTAATCGCCACTGGTGATATCACAGTGGTTAGCAGGAGAAGGGAAAGGATTGTGCCTCGATCTATTCCCCATTACTACTCAGTAGAAGAAACTGTTTGTTGTTTGCCAAGAAGAATAAAACTGAGTTGGACCTATTCACTGTGTGGAACTCTGGTTACTAGGAGCAAAGGAGTCAGGGACGAAGTACTGGACTTGACTCTAGGACACCTACACAAAACCCAATCTTCTGGCCTTCACCTCTTAGCTATGGAGGACATGGGCCGTGGTGTATCTCATCCCTCCCCCCAGCACTGAGCCCCCTAGACGAAGAAAGACAAGCCGAGTATGAGAAGGGGAGAGAGGGGTGAGGCCGCTACATATATAAGAGTAACGTGACTGCTCTCCAGGTATAAGTCAGTGTGTAGGAGTAAATATCACTTTCCTTTAGGTATAATGCTGGCCATACACTATACGAAAATCTGTAATTTGGACAGTTTGTTTGGTTTTCGTCCACTTATTGGGCACAAATTGAAAATCAGTTGTGACGTTTTTGAGCCAAAAAAAAACGAAGGAAAGGTTTCGCACACTTTTGCTGAACAGACGATAAATTGAAAGGTTAATGTGTTTCTCACCCATTAAAAATGTAATTTTTGGTACTGCACATATGTTACCCGGAAGCAATAAACAAACAAAAAAATTATAAATTATGTCCATTGAACGATTTATCGTTCGAAATTCGGTTACATGACGGCAATATTGTTTGCTCTTACAACCGTGTGTTCGTTTTTCGCAAAAGCATTTGAACGATTTTTTGTTTAGTGTATGGCCAGCATAAGACTGGATGCATACCTTTTCATGCATGTTTACATGTGCTAACAATCATGTGCTCATCTCCTGCCATTCTCATCATTAGGTTCTATAGCACACGCTGATAATGGCTTTGGACAGTCACATGGTGCTATTGCACTGAAGCTATCTATTCTTTCTCACACCCTTTCCATTTGAAGCTCAGTTAATTGGAGTCATTACATGTTCAGTTCCAGATCTAACCAAATTGATCTTGCAAAATTGATCTTGTCCATGTATTTTTATTTTTAAATGTGACTTAATGAAAAAAGTAATGTGAAGGTCCTGCTTACTATTTTAGCTGGTCATCTCCACCCACAGCCACCCCAACTTTTATCTTTTTCATAGAACAGTACATTGCACCTTTAACTTCCATTTCCCTTTGAAAAATTTGCGAACTGCCTTTTTTCAAGCGTCATACTGCTTTGAATATATTATTTTCTATGTAAAGATTTGTGCATGTGGCATATGTGTTACATCACCATTCGATACTGCTCAGTCAACAGTGGGGTTTATTTACTAAAGCTGGAGAGTGCAAAATCAGGCTCATTTCTGCAGAGAAACCAATCAGCTTCTAACTTGTAAAGCGCTGTGCAAACTGTTGGCGCTATATAAATCCTGTATAATAATAATAATAATAATAATAACCTCAGCTTGTTTAATTAAGCTTTGGCAATAAAATCTGGAAGCTGATTGGTTTTTATGCAGAAGTGAGCCTGATTTTGCACTCTCCAGCTTTAGTAAATAAACCCCATTGTGTGTATATCCTAAAAGTGGCAGTAAAGATGACGTGATGTGACGACATATTGTATTTTTTATCTTATATCTTGGACTACATTGCCAGTTCTGTAATGACCCTTGAGGGTATATCATTGAATGTGACATTCACCAAACATTCACTGCTGGTGCATCTTCCTGGTGCATGTTTTTTTTAAAATGACAATGATTTTTTCACCCGCAGTGAATGTTTGGTGAATGTCACATCCACTGTTTTATAAATAAACCCCTTGGTGTTCCTGGAAAAACACAAGCTTTCTCACACCCTTTCCATTTGAAGCTCAGTTAATTGGAGTCATTACATGTTCAGTTCCAGATCTAACCAAATTGATCTTGCAACAGATGTGTCTATTTACACATGTATACTTGGGAGAGAGCCGGGTGATTGATTGGAGCCATTTACAGATGGAGAAATAAGGATCTTTGTACCTGAAAAAGAAAGTTTATACTTCAGTTACATGCATGCAATGTACTATATTAACAAATCTCATAAAAAGTGAACAAATTAGTTTTTTTGCACAGTAAGGCCCCTTTCACACTGGGGCGTTTTTCATGCGGTTTAGCGCTAATAATAGCGCTGTTATACCGCATGAAAAAATCCTGCCCTGTGCCTTCAATGTGAAAGCCCGAAGGCTTTCACACTGAAGCGGTGCGCTAGCAGGACCGCTCCAAAAGTCCTGCTAGCCGCTTCTTTACAGCGGTAAAGGAGCGGTGTGTTCACCGCTCCTTTACCGCGGTCTCCCATTAAAATCAATGGAACAGCGCGGTAATACCGCCCGCAAACCGCGGCAATAGCCGCGGTTTGCGGGCGGTATTAACCCTTTTTCGGCCGCTAGCGGGGGTTAAATTAACCCCCCTAGCGACCGCATACCGCGGTAAGAACGACAGTATAGCAGCGCTGAAAATCGCGCTGCTATACCGCCACCGCACCTGCCCGCCCCAGTGTGAAAGGGGCCTAAGATTTTCTTGTAGTGTGGGTATCTGTACAAATTATATAATACCAAGATTTTAGGTGTATAGGGAAAATATTATTTATTTTCACTGAATACTTATATTTTATTAAATATTTACTACAAAGCAAGCTTTGTTGTGAATGTTGAAAATCATCACAAAGCACAGAATGTTTTCCAGCTTATTTTTTGACTAAAAGGGAATTTATTGTATATTTTCACTGAACAAAAACAAACCAACAAAGATTTTTCATGAATGGAAAGCTGGCCACACATGGATGGAAATACGACCGGATCAGCAGGGACCAGCTGAATTTCGCTAAATGTGTGGCCACTACACTTGAACTGAAGTCAATCTACTGAACAACTTCTGTTCAACCCCCCTGTCGGATAAAAGCCACGAGATCAGCATAAAAGAACACAAATGCCCTGTACACACGATCGGTTCTTCCGATGAAAAAAGTCTGATGGACTTTTTTCATCGGAAAAACCGATCGTGTGTGAGCCCCATCAGACTTTTTTCCATTGGTGTAAAAAAATAGAACATGTTTTAAATTTTTCCAATGGAAAAAAAAACGATAGGAAATTCCGATCGTCTGTGTGGAACTCCAACGGAGAAAAAACCCACGCATGCTCAGAATCAAGTCGACGCATGCTCAGAAGCATTGAACTTAATTTTTCTCGGCTCGTCGAAATGTTTTACGTCACGGCTTTTTGGACGGTCGGAATTTTGTCTAATGGTGTGTAGGCAAGACTGATGGAAGTCAACTTTATCGGAATTCCGACAAAAAATTCCATCGGATTTTATTCCATCAGAAATGCGATCGTGTGTACAGGGTAAAAGAGGTAGATTGCCCCATCTACCTCAAATGTGTAAATAGGGGAATTCATTCTGGTTTTTCTTCATTCAGCCTTTTGGCTGAATGGAAAAAAAATTATCAAGTGTGGCCCCTTTCACCCAAGAGGTCCAATCGGGTCCAGCGGTCCATTTTTCAGGTGGACCTGATCAGAAATGCAATTCTTCACTATGGGCAGTTGGATGTAAGCAGACTTGTGTCCATTTACACCTGGCTACCTTCCACCAGATCTGGCAAAAACAAAGAGAAGGGGATCTGTTCTCCTCCGTCTGGCCAGATTGAAACAGTGGGCAATCGGGTGTAAATGGTATCCTTGCCCACTCTGCATTAGTGGAGCGGACAGAGATCTGTCATCCGGCAGCTCCGCTCAGCTCATCAGGGGATCAGCAGACTGAACCACTGATGAGCAAAACCGGATCTGAAATTATTTTCTCCACCCTTCTATCCCCCTCCCCCTATCTTCTCTACTTAGACCCTATTAAACCTCCAAACCTTTCTGGTCAGAGCTTATACAGGGCTAAGGTTTCTTTACCTGTTATTTTCTTTAATAGTACTTGGGGTTGGCAAATATCCGCTGAGGATTTTATGTAAGGTTCTCTTTTCAGACTGTTCACAAACTAACCCAAGATATAAATTTGACAGAATGTGGTAGGTATTTAGGTAGCAGATAAAATGTAGATATGCATTATGTGGTGGGCATTAAGCAAAAGAGCTCTTGGTATAGAAATGTGCAAGATAATACAAAATTGACTGTAGCTAACGCAAGTTTGAATAATCTTCAACTTCGAGGCATAGAATAGCATTGATAGGTTTCAACACTGTAGTTTTCCACTGCTTATTACCCTTATCACCCATTATGCATTTAAGACTGCACACTGTACATTGTCTTAATTTTTTCCTCAACAATGTCATTCTGCTTTTTTTGTGTCTGGCGAACATTTTGTGGACAGACCACATATCTAGTGGTTGAGTTCAGTATGGGCAAGTGAAAAATTAAATAGTTTGTGGTGTATTACGTCTCAGCTGCATTCTAGTACTGGATCACTTAACAAAAATGACTTCACACAACAGGACCACTTCATTTCAGCAATACCTGCAGCGGAAAAGCTGTAACGTGTTTTTTTTTTCTAGTATAGAAAAGATGGCTGTTTGTTCCTTTTTGTTTCTTTGAAGGGGGTTGAATACCAGGCTTGGATTAAAGAGCCGTCACCACTCCTTTCCCTCTCTCTTCTTGTCCCTTTTAATAAGGGACACAATTACTTGTGAGATTCCCTTTCACTTAAGTGGTTTTGTGCTGAGCTTTAAAGCTGCTCCACAGCTTGATTAAGAGGGCCTGCATGACTAGCCAGGCCCTTGTACTGAGGTATGTTACTTATCTCCTCTTCCTTTCTACTTCACCAATGAATACAGATGCCTATCTAGTCATTTCAATAGCCATGACCCCAGCATTGGCCAGTCAGCTCCTATTATAGGCCTGATTTCTCAATGGCCCTCTTGAATCCACAGAGAGAGCACAGTAATGGAGAACTTGCTGCAAACAAACTAAGAAATTTAATGCTGCAGCCTTCCCACTTCCCAGAGTATTGTCTGAGGCCATTCTCCAGCATGCCTGAAATTCAGCGCTTCAGAGCTTGGAACATCCCTGCTTATGCTTAGATTTGAAATTGTGAAACCTCTGCAACAAATAATAAAATGACAAGTTATAATAGGAGCCTTATTAAAGACAAACAGGATAAACAGTAGAAAAACAGCTGTCCATGCCTCCCACGTTTATTAGATGGGAAAAGGGGTTGCCTAACAGCATTTGAAAATTCCAGCCAAACAGCTAAATACACAATTGGAGTACATTTATTTGAACTATTTTACCTGCCTAAGCATTTGTAACTTTGTGATGCCAGTTTGCTATTAACCCATCTCTATAACTCTCTATTAACCAAAGGTTGACTCTAGTACTTGTGGCTTGTGTTCTCCCTCTTCCAGCTTGTATGTTAGACAACGGCTAAAATTCTCCCTTTAAACCGCCCTTGCCCATCCCCCCCATTTCCCTCCCCCTCCCCTATCCCCCCCATTTCCCTCCCCCTCCCCTATCCCCCCATCTCCCTCCCCCTCCCCTATCCCCCCATCTCCCTCCCCTCCCCTATCCCCTCATCTCCCTGTAATCCTGCCTAAGCACCTCCCCTTCTAGCTCCAAGTGCCTAATTGCCCATTCCAAGGCAGCACTATGTAATGTAGTAGAGCCTGATGGGCTCACAATCATGGCACTCCCACTCCCATTGGTGTGGAGAGAAATTTGAGAAGTAAGCAATTTAAGAACTGAACATCATTTATAAATCAGCGGTACACAAGCAGTACTTTGCCGCCGTGCTGTTTTGCAATGGCGCTATTTTAAAGCGGCCACCCCTGTGTTTTTTTGCATTTGACTTGCTGGCTGTCAGTGACATCCAAAGTTACGTGAATCAAACAGCTCCTAGACTTCTGGTCTTACACACTGTGGTTAAAATGAAAGTCTAAACGAAACCTTTATTTTAGTATTGGGTGGAAAAGGGTTACTACCGCTGTCGGATTTTTACTGCTATTTCCAATAGAAAGATTTTCCCTCTCATACTGCTATTGTGACAACAGTTTCTCACATTCAGATCTCTAGCAAAGTAATACCTCTGTTTTTGCAGCTTAATTGCTGCTGCAGAGGGTGCTACTGAAATTACATGTACTACAGATTGCCTGTATGTGTTTAGTTGACAGAGTAGGATGTGTTGACAGGTAATACTAGCTGTATCAAACGATGCTTTCTATGGAGCTCAGTGTTTTCGTTTATAATTAGATTCATTCAAAGTACTGAACCGCAGGCACAAAGAGTATGTCCAGGTAAAGTAAAATAAAAACATATGCAATACATCTTCATTACATACACATTTCCCCTTTTTTTTTTTTCTTTGAGCCTGGGTTCACACTATTGCGAACACAGACATTGCATGTGATTCGCACCGCATAGCTGTGTCGATCACATGTGTGCAATGCGAATTCAGCCATAGAGTTTGTATGGCTGAACTCGCATTGGATGCGCACGAAAAAGGTGCAGGAACCTTTTTTTTCCCTCACTGGAATCGGATTGCATGAGTGTTCACACTCATGCGATCCGATTCCTGTCTGAATTTACAGTTCGCACTACAATTTGTGAATCGATCTGGGGGTGTCATTAACATTGTATTGACACCTGCAGCGGTTCGCAGAGGGCAGTGTGAACTGCCTGCGAAGAACCTGTAAATACAGAAAAATACCTGTTACTATGTGAGTAATGTACTCAGCTCCTAAGCCCTGTTGTAGGCTTACAACACACAGCACTTTTTTAAATTTTGTTGAGTGGTGTCCGCCATGCCCAGTGTCTTTTTCTAAGCTACTCAATCACTTCCTCTCTCAGATGTCTACCACATAAAGGCTGATAAATTCTGTAGTCCATGATAAGAACCAGTAGGGCTTCATTAGATAACACAGGATAGCAGAGGACACAGGACAGCTTCTGTCATGATCAATAGTTTTTTTTGTACTTATCAAACCAATATACCATGGCAGTAAGTCCCCTACATACAAATCTTTGAGTTGCGAAATTTTAAAGAAGCGAACCTGTGTTTGCACAGTTTCTTTTCATTCAACCCAGTGGCCTGAATGAAAAAAAACTGACAGATCGCTGTACCAACAGCAACACAACTAATGTTGGTGCAGCGATCTCCCCAGCTGTGCTATTGTGTTCTGACAGGGGGACTCCCCCACCAGAACACACTGATCAGTGCTTGCAACTTTTGTCTGCAAGCACTGATCTTTGTTGGACTTACAAACAAGTAGGACTTACGAACGAGTTCTGTTTTGAGAGCTCGTCATAAGTAGGGGACTTGCTGTAATTAACGGACCAAAGGGGAGTAAATAGTATACATTCATAGGCTGTACATACACTTTAGGTGCATGGTATTTGACACGCTAGGGAAAAGGAATTTTAGCAAAGAGAAAGCGTGTGAGCCTCAAGTCTTTTTAGATTTGTCTCACGGCTCCTAGAACTTTTGTTGCTCTGCCAATTTTGATTATTATAAACACAACCAAACCCTTGCTTGGCCACAAATAGCAACTTTTGACTTAGCATCTCATATTAAATTAATGGAGGGGGGCTGGATTTATTCTGGGGGGAGGGGGGCTGAGTAACGATTGAGATGGGTTTACACCAGGGCCATTGGGGAACAATCCACAGATATGAGATTGTTATCCAATTTAGTGAGAAACGAGTTGGTGACTGCAATCTGATATCTGTGAGTATTTTATGTGTCTGATACTATATGGTATGCAGTCCTGTAATGTGCCCTATCTTATAATACAATGCCCTATCTTATAAAACAGTTTTTAGAGATCCGTAACACCACACATACTTCTTATATCAGTGAACTTCAAATGCACAATCTTTACCTTGGAGTGTGTAACATTCCAGACTTTTCCAGAGATGGCAAACCACTTGACATTCTGTTGTAGGGGTGTTTTTTAGTGTGAGAAGGTAGAATGTAAGATGAAATGGTATCCATTTTCTGTTCAGTACTCCATGAATCTTCCATGAGCAATAGATGTATTGCCATTGTTGGGCAGATGATCACTTCACCCCCCTATTCTTAAAGTGAACCTATGCATTGGCAATGCAGGGCAAAGCAACATATTCCCTTTAACTAGCCCGACAGCATATAATTGCCTTCTCTTATCTCCACCAAAGCTCTATTCAGTTGCCAGGAACACAAGAAAAAACTTTGTAAGCTATGAGGTGCTGTAATCAAAGCTTACACTGGTCTATGGAGCTCCATGGCATTGGTTGGTCCAGAGATGGCAGATAAAGTTAGCCATGTGTTCTTCCATATGTGGAAATACTGGGTATTTCTTTGAGCTTGTGGCTGTGAATGGAGAGACAGAAAAGTCTGTCTCTCCAGTGTATGGGGGATCAAAGCAAACCTACTTCTTTGCCGCAAACTGGAAAAGCATATATTTGCTAAGTTGACCTCCAACTTATATTTACAGTAGATCTAAAACTAAATAGCTTGATTTATAATCAACCTATATGTGGATAGTACAATTACAGAAAAACAGGAAACCTAGCCATGTGTGGTGTAATGAGAATCACAACCGAGGATGTTGAGGGAGCCATGTAACATTTAAGGAGATATATCACTTCATGCATTATTTCCAATCTTAGTTGTTCACCAGGAAACACAGCACTGTGAAAAGCAACACATTTTCATTTTAAGCAGGACTGAAGGTATTCAGAGACATTACATTGCAGTTCCCTAAGTTAGCCAAACATCTAATGTCTATGAAGCATTGGCAGTCACCAACAAACAAGGCTCATTAAGGTGAATTGGAATTAAACAGGTTTGAAAAGCTTTTCTGATGTCTTTTGCTGTACCCATGTGATCCTTCCCCTTTCCTCCATAGTCCTAAATAAAGATGACTATTTTTACATGTTAACATTTATCCTTCTGTAGACTCTGCTATAAAAATCCTAGTTTGGCCACAGCAGGAAAATAAGCCATTCATGTGACTTAAAGGGGAGTTCCAGCCTTTTTAGGTTTATTAAAAGTCAGCAGCTACAAAAAGTGTAGCTGCTGACTTTTAATAAACAGACACTTACCTGCTCCACGGTCCAGCGATGCAGCCACCTGGAGCGTCGTTCCTCTCTCCGCCGGCGCCTCCATTCACATTGTGGGCACCCGGCTGTGACATCTTTCGGCTTCACGGCCGGGCACGCACTGCGCATGTGCGAGCGGCGCTGCACTCCCTGAGTGGACAAGCGATCTCCTGGGACCTGTCACGTGTCCCAGGAGATCGCCTAGAGGGAGGGGCCGCCTAAGGCGAGAGGAGGAGTCGCTGAGGCGGTCCCTGGGCAGAAGGAGGACGTGGGACAGGAAGTCCCACTCCTACCGAAGCCCCCACTCCCCCCTCCCAAAAAAATTACATGCCAAATGTGACATGTAAGGGGGTGAGGAGTGCTTAAAGCGGAAGTTCCACTTTTGGGTTGAACTCCGCTTTAAAGGAGTTGTAAAGGTTCGATTTTTATTTTCTAAATAGGTTCCTTTAAGCTAGTGCATTGTTGGTTCACTTACCTTTTCCTTCAATTTCACTTCTAAATGTTTTTTTTCTTTGTCTGAATTTCTCACTTCCTGTTCCTCCTCAGTAAGCTTGCCCCCATCATGCGAGCCATTCTGGCTGGGGGTTAGTCAGCGTGCTCCCTGTGAACACTAATTTAATGTTACAATGATGTTGCTAGTTACTAGTGAAACAACTAGCTCCATCCTTCAAATGGCATCAATGGCAGATACGTTTTAGTTATAACCAGAATTTTCCAGTACCCATTAGAGTTCATAAGTGCAAATGTAGTAGGTGGCACTAAAACCTGTTCCACTGTTTTGGAAAATTTTATGTATGGGGCTATAGCCTGCAGCGCTAATCGAGTGGGGAAAATCCATTGTATAGAATTCATTTAGTAGATCAATTCTGTACAACCTACCTGCCCATACATAGATCAAAATTCAACTGGTCCCTGCTGAACCAGACAAATGTTGGTCCATGTATGGCCAGCTTTATTGAGTGAGTCTCTGTGAAGACCTTGAAGAGCAGGTAACTAATCTCCTCTTAAACATACTCTCCTCCCATTGCTTTCTAATGCAATAGACATTACAGGTCAATTGATTGCTCCATATTATTAAATCATTAGTGTTAATTAGTGTTGTGTAAGATGAATGGTATTGAGTCTCATCTCCATTTGACAAAGTGAATAGCCGAGCCACAGGGAAGAAAAGGCACACTCCTGCTCTAATGTCATTCATTTACATGAGTATGGAAGCTTCAAAGCATGGAAGTGCCTGGGAGACAACACCATGTAGAAAAGAAAAAGATCAAAAAATTGGGATAGATGCTGAGCTTGAGAGACTATGAAAGGCACATCAGTCAAATGGCCTCAAAGCCCTGAAATCGTATCCTGTTTATTGTGTTTCATTCATTGCCAGAGAAATGACATGTCCATCATTCTGTATACTACAAGTGGTTCATGGGTGATCTTTTGGTATTAGAAACACAGCTAAATAAGAAGGGTACGGACTTCAGGTCATATATGTGGCTCAAACCATTCAATTCATGCGACATGGCCACAGCAGTTCCCCCTAGCAAAAAAGAGTGACACATTAATTGCAACTTCTTTTCAAAGACTCAAATGGTCAGCATCCTTTTAAAGCAATGCTCTGGATGTTTACCATGTCATAAGAGAAATAAGACCACCTTATAAAATCCTGCTTACCTAGCTGTCTCTTGTCTGATAAGCAGCACTAATAGGAGGCGCTAATGTGTACTGATAGGCAACAATGAGGAGGAGGCACTGATGTGCACTGACAGGTGGTGCTAATGGGCACTGATAGGCAGCAATGAGGAGGAGGCACTGATGTGCACTGATAGGTGGCACTGATTGGCACTGATAGGCAGCACTGATGGGCACTGATGGGGCTGCACTGATCATCAGCCCACTGATGATGAGTGTCCTGATTGTCAGTGTAAATGTGTGCTGTAAGAATTGCCAGTTACCGGCTCTCCTCTCAGTCTGCTTTTATTAGTAGCAGACTGTATATCTGTAACTTTCTTCTGAAAAGCCCCAGATCTTATGGGCCCAGCAAGCCCTGACAAATCTTTATGTACAGTCTCAAACTGTGCATACATTTGAATGAACCCCCTCCCCCCAATGATGGTTCATCCCTTAAATGTTCACATGATATAAAATATTCAGAATAATCATTGCTTTATATTACAAGGTATAAAAAATACTATTAGGTAAAAATAAACATGACCTTTGAGGTGGGGCTGCCCCGCAGTGCAAGGGTTAAGCTAGTTTTTGTCTACGAGGAACATAAAACGCATTATTAAAGAGAAGAAAAGGCGCCGCTCACCAATCCAGTGCATTAGTATGTAGGTGAATATGGCCTCAGCCAGTGCCACTCCAGCCACACCCCCTGATATGTTTCGCCCTGCTCATCGGTATTTCTGTGACAATGAGCAGGGCAAAACATGTCAGGGGGGTGTTGCAGGAGTGACGCTGGCTGAGGCCATATTCGTCTACATACTTATGCACTGGGTTGGTGAATGGTGCCTTTTCTGCTCTTTGGTGCACCTCTGAGTGGTGCACTGAGGCGTGGTCCCTTCATTGCAACTGGCAGGGAGATCTCTGTCTCACCTTAGAGCGGCACTGCAAGTTTCATTTAGATCACTGAACATAAAAGGCAGTTATACTTATCATAACCCTCCCCCACAGCCAGCACTCACTGTTCTCTGATGCTGCAGGTTGTTGTGGGCAGGCCTGCCACTTTCTCACATACAATGCAGGACTGCTAGTCCTGCTTTATATGTGAAGACATCAGAGTGCCTGCGACCCACGAAGCAGCAAAAAACAGCTGCTTTGAGGGACCAGTCGTACGTGTAGCTGAGAGAAAACCTGCAGGAGCAAGAGATAAGGTAAGCATAACTGCTTTTAATGTTCACACTAGACAAAAATAAGCATTTAACCCTAAGAGGAGCCCCATTGCAAGGGTAATTTCTTCCTCATAGTTCAGCTTTTTGGGTCCTCTTAGGGGTTCATGTTAGGGACAAATAAACAATTAGAAATCAAGTTGAATGAATACACCTTGATGGACTTGTACTCTTCCATGGCTGCAGCTTCTATGGTGGGTATGGAGGAGGAGTCTGGACTTATTGGTGATGGTAGGATGTCATCAACCTGTAAACTACATGGGGAATTCTCATTGGAGAGAACTGCAAAAATTCTGACCCCAAAGCATGACTTCACCTGTGACATGATCAGGTCTGTGCTATTACACAGTCAACCTTGATTGAAAAGGGATAGGATGTTATCCTTCTAGACTGTAAGCTCTAACGAGCAGGGCCCTCTGATCCCTCCTGTATTGAATTGTATTGTGACTGTACTGTCTTCCCTAATGTAAGGCGCTGCGCAAACTTTTGGCGCTATATAAATCCTGTATAATAATAATAATATCCTGCTCAGTTCTAGTCAGTAATTAGGAGAGTCTGTTCTCTTACACATGACACAGTTGACATAGTACCATCTCTCCAGGCCAGTCTCTGTATCTCTTTTTCTCTTTATCCAGGGCAATCTCACAGCCATTGCTCCAGGGCAGTCATACTTTGTATGTCCAAGGCAGTCTCTCTCTATGATATAACTGCATAGCTGTATCTCAGATTGTTGAGGGCAGTCTCATTCTCCAGAGAAATCTCATTCAGTAGGGTAGTCTCTTTTTTCAACTGGCATACTCTTTGTCAGGATCCCTGTGCAGTTTTTCATTATATTGCACTCCTCCTACTTGTCACCCTAAACAATCCTATCCAAGATGGGTGCATCACAAATTTTCTATAGGACCCAATGACTTCAAGTTATACCCTTGATCTTGGGGACACTATGACTAGTAACTAGCTTAGGTATAGTATGTCACTCATCAGCAAACCAACACTTGGTTTTATTTTAAAATATGAACAACGGGGTCAATGCAGATCTGGAATTTAAACAGTAAATCCTGAGCATCCAAAGGATCTGACTTGACTGCTGCGGGTTTTTCATAAATGTATGCAATTGTTTTGTGGGTAATGTAATACCAGGAAATGAAACACTTTAGACAATACATGACAAGCTGATCTAAAATCTGTCCACGATTGTGAATGATAATCATTCACAGCATGAAAAGCAATGTAATATTATGTGGAATCCTCTCAAATCAGCTCAAAGGTCCCTCTTCCGGATTCATTTTCCAGCCTGAAGTCACTTGTGCAGGTACAGAAATGTACTTGTTAAAAAAAAAAAGCGTATCAGTATCAGTTACATGTTATCACTCTATTAACTGCAGCCCCAGGTGACATATATACTGTATATAGTTACTGAAACATTTCTCTGAAAGGGAATTTACAGCCTTGAAGGATATTCTTACTCTTCTTCTGCATATATTATCAGTATGTGCTGCTTTAAGACCTTAAAGCACAGCTAAACCCAACAACAAACATTTAATGTAGTATATCAGTCCTTAGATGTGGCAGTTGCATTGCTTCTCTTTTTAAGGCTTTTTTTTTTTCTTGTTTTCTTCACCTGGCCGGATTACTAAGAAAAAATAAAGAAAAACAGCCTAAAAATACAGCCACCACATTTAAAGTGGTTCTAAAGGCTTAAAGCGGAGTTCCAGTCTCCTGTGAAAAAAAATAGAAAAACTGTAGCTGCTGACTTTTAAAAAATAGCCACTCACCTGTCCCATGATCCAGCGGTGTGCTCAACCCAGTCGGTCGCACCCACTATCTTCCTTCCTAGGCACTGGCATGTTTACTATGGGCACCTGGCTGTGACAGCTTGCAGCTTCACAGCCTGGTGCCCACTGTGCATGTGCGCATCGTGACTGGTCAATGCAGTCTTCTAGGACCTGTCAGTGTCCCAGAAGGCTGCAGGGGAGGGGGAGAGAGGGAGAACTTCCGTTTCCGACCTCTTAGGCATAACAGAAGTGGGAGCGAGTACCTGACAAAATCGGGTACTTGCAGCCTCCCCTCCCCCCCCCCACCCGGTACTCAAGAGTGCCAACACTTCAAGAGAAGTGGAGGACGAGTCCTTAAAGCGGAACATACCCTTTTGGGTGGAGCTCCGCTTTAAGGTTTTTTACCTTCTATGCATGAAGGTGAAAAACCTTCTCTGTGCAGCAGCCCCTCCTAATACTTACCTGAGCCCCATCACAATCCAGCTATGTGCACGAGAGCCCTGACTCTCTGGGGACTCTCCCTCTTCATTGGCTGAGACAGCAGCGGGAGCCATTGTCTCCTCCTTCTGTCAATCACAGACAGTAAACAAATGAGATGAGAGAGGGGGCGAGCTGAGCCATTGTGTGTGAATGGACACGCAGAGCAGTGGCTAATGAGCGAGTCTGCTTGGCTGCCCCCAGAGCAAGCTGCTTGTTCTGGGGGCAGGAGGGAGGGTCCAGGAGCGCCGGCGGGGGACCCGAGAAGAGGATGATCTGAGCTTCTCTGTGCAAAAGCAGGTAAGTATGACATGTTTGTTATTTATTTTATTTTTTGAATTGCCTTTAATACTTTTTAAGGATTGGTAAACTGCAATATATTAATTTTTGCGGGATTTATTACTACTTCAAGTTTCCTGCACAGAGCCCTGACCTAAATTCTACCAAACACCTTTGGAATTTATTGGAATGCCAGTTGCAAACCAGGTCTTCTCATTAAACATCAGGAACCTGACCTCACAAAGGCCCTTTTGGCTGAATCAACTTTCCACAAAATGCTTACAAACATTATGGAAAGCCTTTCCAAAAGAGTTGCGGCTTGCTCTTTTTTTGTAGCCATAGTTCTGGAATTCATACACATACAGTCCAATGAGAGCACCAAACAAATGCTCAGGAATAATATAATAAATAATAAATTGGCTAAGAAGGAATCCAATGCATTTTGGGGGCCAAATAAACTCCTCCTTCGTCAGGGCTTAGGAATTTAGGAATGCATAAATGTACTCAGGTAAGCAGATACCATAGATCTGTACTGTATTACATGGAACGGTTTCAGAAGGGCAGGTTAAGCCAGTGTTAATGAGCAGCAAAGAAGAGTTTTTGCAGTTGGCTGTCCAACAAGCTCATGTTGTCAGACACATGATGGTCAGATGTTTGCAAAATTTCGGAGTACATTTCCATCCAACTGAACATATCTATTTAAAAAAAAAAAACAGCGGTGGAAGTCACAGCAGTGTCTGGTTTGTGAAGATGCATTGGGCCTAAACAGCCACTCTTCTACAGTATTTATGGGCACCTAAGGGCCCCAACAAATATCAGAATTCCCCAACAAAAGAAAGTATGGAGACTACGAGTCCACCTGCAAAAGTTTAATATTATACACAATGAATTTCTGACAATAATCCTTTGATGATGTCATCTCATAGCCGCCCTTGTAAAATAGTCAGTATGCAACACTGTGCTATAATGTATCATGCATTGTATACATGCCTCTGTGTACCCTCATGTCCACAATCCAATAGACCTAACTATCCTTCTTAGGACTTTTTTCTTGTTTTAGCAGTAAGTGTGCTTGCTGGCTAGTCTCTGTTCCAGACTGTTGCAGCTTTTTTTAATCTTTTGTTATTTATTAGGGTCTTTCTTCTTTAATTTAACATTTCTTATTGGAAAGCCCAACGTTCTCTACAATCGTAGTATTATGGATGGATCCATAAAGATTGTATACAAGATATAAAAAAATACTGTTTCTAACCAACAACCATTAAAGTTATTTTTTTTTTTGCAGTACCTTTTCTTCTTTAACAACACTGATTTAGCACTAAAGAACCCTTTACTTTTTGCCTTTGTTAGGCTGCCTTTTGTAGTGTTATTCCTCTTTTATTCTTGCCGTTTTTGGCAAGTGAATTATTATATAGTCGGGTCAGAGGATAAATTCAAACTTTTGGTTTCTACTCAGCTGATAGGAAAAGGGCTTTGCTTGTATAGTGCCTCCTGCTTAACAAGTATCTGGCCCCCTGTCCCATAGAAAGAAGAGAAGGTTTCATGTATTAAGCAGCAGCTGTTTCCTGCCTGCTTGACATGCACAGAAGGTAATAATGTTTATTTGATCCCATTGCAGCTTGAATGAACGTGACCACTTGTTGAAGAGACTTGGCAGGAAGACCCCTCCGAGCCTGTTTCGTGCTAATTCTGTCCAGCAAGGTGTATCATGTAAGTATGTGAGCATAAATAATACAGCTGGCTGCTTCCTGCAGGTGGGGATTTGATTTAATTAAAGTGTACAGCGACATGTGGAGGTGATATGGGAGGAAGCTTCCAGCTAGGGGACTTCTATTTGAGCTGTGGCCCCCAGGCTAAAGGTAAGCTTTGAGAGGGTGACAACTGTTTTTGTGTGGTTTGATAAGAGATAAGTAGGATCCTTTTCCACTCTAGGTGGGCAAAGTTGGAAATGTTTAGCTGAGATTTTATATTAGTTTAATTATTAAGAGTTTTAAAGGGTACCTGTGATACTAATTTGCTAGACGAATCCATTCTGTTACATTCTGACTACAATTTTTAGGCTGCCTGTCTATATGCTTCTATCCATAAGTCATTTAGCCTAAGCACTTAACAAGCAACAAAAGAAAAAGGGCAAATGCTCTCTCAAAAGATTTTCAAACATGTTGGAAATTTACTGTGATTCAGGTAGAGAAGTTGTGATGGGTCCAAACATTCTGTGACTATAAAGATGTTCTGCAGATCTCCGTTTATCGCTTTATCACTGTTGAGGTTAACAACTGATCTGGCCGATTAAGAAGATGACTCCAAAAAAAATAGTTTTCTCTTTCGTCCATGGACGGACACAGCTCCTTTAGTCTGGACAAGTGGGTCAAGCGGGCAGTCCCTCTGGTCATAACCCCTCACCTTGCACTCAGCAGCTCAGTTTTTTTCTGCCTAGTGTAGGAGAAGGACCTGGCTCCCTAGGGGCCCATTGGTCCCAGAGAATTTTCAATTTTGGTCCCGAGATCTACTAACAACTGCCGGCTGGGTGACAGGCTGGATAATATAGATCCTTGTAGTTTCCCCAGTCCGGCCATCGAGAGTGAGCAGGCCTTTAGCTACGCGCTGGGTCGGCCACGACATACCCCGTTTGCTCCAGGGGTGGCCAGTGAGCTATATGCTCCGGGGCCCACATATGACCGGGCTACTGCTGTGCAGTCACAGTGGGCCATGGCCGACAGCCACTCTGTACTGCTCGGTGATGGGTCTGTCAGGAATGCATCCAGCAGTCCTCGCAGGGACGGGTAAGTAAGGTTCCTCCTGTCTTGGCAGGATGGAACAGCTGGGCATTCCTGGGGTGGTCGATTAAGGGGTCTCTAGTCCTCCCTTTCCTCTCTCCCCATCCATCCCTCCTCCCCATGCTTTGCTGGGCCTACTGTGTACCTCACCGGGGGGTCCCTGAGGGGGTCTCCGGGTCCTGGCTGGGGGCTGCACGGTGTCCGGGTCCGCTCTAGTGTAGGTGGTCCGCCTTATGGGGGGCCACCGCTCGGAGGCCCAGTGTTTTTTTTTTTTTTACCTCAGAAAGCCACGCTGTTCCTAATGCTAATACAGCTGGCGGCCATTTTCTTGTAGCCGTGTTGTTTCTATAGCTAATACAGCAGTCGGTTCTTTTTTCCTGAGGTAACCGGCAGCCATCTTTGTGGGGATTTTTACATTAGCTGGACTTCTAGCGCTGATTTGTCATTCTGAACGGCGCAAACGGCAGATCACCTCAGAGACACCTCAGGCACACACTGTGCAGGAGTTTAGAGCGGACAGCAGCGCTAAAGCAGTGCCTGGGTCAGGGCGGTGAGTCCTCTGGGACTACACCTCGGTCTGAGCAGATAGGAGGGTGGGCCTTTTCTTGTACCTTGACTTGTTCCCTGAGTGGCTGTCAAGTGTGTGGGTCAGCATGGCATCAGAAGCTGGCGTTTCTTTCCCAGACATTCCGGTGGTAGCAACCAGTGCCCCTGCACCTGCGGTACCTGTGGACGCTTTGTCGGTGGTCCTGGAATCATTTGTTGCCAGGATGGAAGCGGTGTGCGGGCGCAAGGGGGGTAAAAAAACGCCCCTACCCCCACCATCTTCTGGGGAAAGCTCTGACTCAGACTCGGGCCTGGCTGTGAAACAGGACCCCTGTTCTGAAGGGTCAGAGTATGCAGACCAGGACCATTCAGACAGTGAGGAAGACGCCGTGTCCGGGTCAGTGCAGGACAACGCGCTTGTTGGAGCACTTATCACCGCAGTGCGGGAAACCCTCAAACTGGAGGATGCGGCTGGGACATCTGCTGAGGTGTCAGTCCCTTTTGGGTCCCACACGCCGACCTGCACTACTAAGGTGTTTCCTTATGTAACTTATTTTGATAAGTTTATAAACAAGGAATGGGAATGACCGCAGAGGACCTTTTCGGTCCCAAAACACATGGCAATCTGTTACCCTTTTGAGGAAAGCCTTCTGAAAAAATTGGCATCTCCCCCGGTTGTGGACCCCCCGGTATCCCAGTTAAACAAAGTAACCACTATTCCAGTTGAGGGGACCCCTGCATTTAAGGACCCTGTGGATAGAAGGTCCGAGGCGGTGGCCCGGTCCATGTTTACCATGCTGGGATCTGCATTACAGACAGTTTTGGCTGCGGCTCTGGTGTCACAGACACCTACAGAATGGGCTAAAATTTTGTACCAGGAGTTGGAAAGACAACAGGTTTCTCCGGTCTGCGTAGAAATGGCTGACCAGTTGGTGCATGGCCTCAAATATGTCTGCGATGCAGCCCTGGACACAGATCCCCTGCTTTCTAGAGCCTCAGTATCTGCTGTGGTACTGTGTCACCTGATTTGGCTAAAATGCTGGTCCCAGGACCAGACTTCCAAGAAGGCTCTGGCTGATTTGCCTTTCTGGGGTGGAAGACTATTTGGAGCCTCGATGGATGACATTATTAAGGATGTCACTGGGGGTAAGAGCACACTGCTCCCACAATCCAAAAAAGGTAAGGAGCCACGCCGCAGGCCTGGGCCCTCCTTTTCCGCTCAGAAGCATTTTTTTCGTCAGTCCGGGCCCGCAGGTAAGCGTTCCCAGGCCGACAAGGGGCCAGCTGAGGGACAAAAGTCCCTGGGTTCGCAAGCCAAACAAGCCTGCAAACAAATCTGCTACTGCATGAAGGTTTGCCCCCGCCCGACTCTCGGGTGAGGGGTCGTCTTTGCGAGTTTGCAGCTCGGTGGACCTCCCTGCTTTCCGACCAGTGGGTTTGCGAAGTGGTACAAGATAGAATTTCTTGTCCACCAAACAGATTTTTTCCTTGAAACCTTCATCTTCCTCCAGCTCGTCGGAACGCCCTGTTTGGGGCAGTGCAAGACCTGCTGAAGCGCGGGGTGATAGTACCTGTGCCGCTGCCGGAAATGTTTCAGGGATTTTACGCCAATCTGTTTGTAGTCCCAAAGAAGGACGGGGTCCGTCCAATCCTGGATCTCAAGGCCCTCAACACCTTTGTAAAGGTGCGAAGGTTCAGGATGGAATCAGTTCGCTCTGTGGTCGCTGCACTCCATCCGGGGGATTTTCTAGCATCCTTGGACATCAAGGACGCATACTTGCATGTCCCCATATGCATCAGTCATCAGAGATTTCTGCGCTTTGCAGTCGGGGACGTTCACTACCAATTTGTAGCTCTCCTTTTTGGCCTGGCATCGACACCAAGGGTTTTCACCAAGGTGCTCACCCCGATTCTGGCCTTGCTGAGACAGCGAGGTATCGCTATCGTGGGCTACCTGGACGACCTCCTTCTGAGAGCTGCTTCAGACTCAGAATTAGAGGAGGATGTAGCGATTGCCAGTCAGACCCTTCAAGAATTTGGTTGGGTACTGAACCTCCAGAAGTCGGTGTTGGTGCCGACTCAGCGCCTGGAATACCTGGGCTTGATCCTGGACTCCTCGGAGGCGAAGATTTTTCTCCCTTTAGAAAAATTGCAGCCTCCTCAGCTGGCGGTGAAGCTGTTGGCATCCCGCAGGTGGTCGTCGCTGCGCTTTTGCATGCAAGTCCTGGGTCTCATGGTGGCCTCCTTCGAGGCAGTACCGTATGCTCAATTCCACACTCGAGTAGAGGATATCCTGTCCAAGTGGGACAAGTCTCCGTTGTCCCTGGATTGTCAAATCCGGGTGAGCCAACTAGTCAGGACTTCCCTGGTCTGGTGGCTGACATCTCCAGCCCTTCAGTCCGGAAAGTCTTTCCTTCCCTTTCACTGGACGTTGATCACGACGGACGCCAGCCTGACCGGTTGGGGGGTGTTTGGGGGGTCCAGTCGACACAAGGTCGCTGGACACCGGAAGAATCCCTCCTGCTGATCAATGTACTGGAACTTCGAGCGATCAGGCAGTGCCTCTCCACATGGTCACAGAGGCTACAGGGGCGTCCAATCAGGATCCAGTCGGACAACGCCACGGCGGTGGCTTATGTCAACCATCAAGGAGGAACAAGGAGCTTGGCTGCAGCATCGGAGGTCGCTCACATCCTGCAGTGGGCAGAAAGGAGCGTGCCGGCTGTATCGGCCGTATACATTCCGGGCGTAAAAAACTGGCAGGCGGACTATCTAAGTCGCCAGATGCTGGACCAAGGAGAATGGTCGCTACACCCGGACGTGTTTCAACTCCTTTGCCTAAAATGGGGCACGCAAGACGTGGATCTCCTGGCTTCTCGACTCAATCGGAAGGTATTGTGGTTTGTGGCCAGGTCAAAAGATCCCTGGGCGACTGCAATGGATGTGTTGGTGGCCCCGTGGGGACAGTATCAGCTGATCTATGCTTTTCCCCCACTGAAACTTCTTCTTCGTCTGCTCTGCAGAGTGGAGACCGAGGGGATTACGGTAATCCTAATTGCCCCGATTGGCCTCGGTGCCCCTGGTACGCCGACCTGGTGCGCCTGGTGGCTGATGCCCCTTGGCGACTGCCGATGCGGGAGGACCTTCTGTCGCAAGGTCCCATACTTCATCCTGCTTTACAGTCGCTGGCTTTAAAGGCATGGCTATTGAAAGCCAGGTACTAAGGGACCAAGGCCTGTCGGATTCAGTAATTTCCACTATGCTGAGGGCACGGAAGTCATCTTCTCAGAAGATCTATCATCGCACGTGGAAGGCATACATCTCTATGTGTGAGGAGATGGAGTGGCATCCACGGGCATATTCGGTTTCCAGGATCCTGCTGTTTCTACAGCGTGGAGTGAATCAGAAACTTTCCTTAACCCCTGGTGGCTCATTCACTGGTGAGTACGTTTGTGCAAGGGGTCCGACATGTGGCTCCTCCGGTTCGACCACCACTACCTCCGTGGGATTTGAATCTGGTGCTCTCGGTACTTCAGAAACCTCCCTTTGAGAACATCAGAGAGATTCCTCTTTTGCCACTCTCTCAGAAAGTTGCCTTTCTGGTGGCCATTACATCTGTCAGGAGGGTTTCTGTGTTGGCAGCCTTGTCTTGCAAGTCCCCCTACTTGATCCTCCATAAGGATAACGCGGTGCTACGCACGCAGCCTTCATTTCTTCCGAAGGTGGTTTCGGCTTTTCATCTGAATGAGGACGTTGTACTTCCATCCTTGTGTCCTCGGCTGTCGCATCCCAAAGAGGTTGCGTTACATTCCTTAGACGAGGCTGTGCGGGTGTATCTGTCTGCTACAGCTCCGTTTTGGAGGTCAGACTCACTGTTTGTGTCCGTGACTGGTCCAAAGAAAGGCCTGTCGGTCTCGTCGGCTACCATTTCTCGTGGATCAGACAGATTGTGATTCAGGCTTATGCCCTTAAAGGGCGGACGCCTCCCTTTCCTGTCACGGCGCATTCGACCAGGGCGATTGGTGCCTCCTGGGCTTTTCGACATCAAGCGTCTGTCTCACAGGTGTGTAAGGCGAGGACCTGGTCGTCCATTCACACCTTCACAAAATTTTACAAGGTTTACGTGCATGCATCTGCGGATGCTTGCTTCGGCCGCAAGGTTTTGCAGGCGGCTGTTTAAGGTTGCAACTCCTCCGTTGAGGAGCTCTGTTTGTTTGGGGTGAAGTTTGTTTGCTTGCTGTTCCCACCCCTCGTTTTTTTTACACTGCTTGGGGATGTCCCACTTGTCAAGACTAAAGGAGCTGTGTCCGTCCATGGACGAAAGAGAAAATAGGATTTTTGTACTCTCCGTAAAATCCCTTTCTCTGAAGTCCATGGACGGACACAGCACCCACCCCTCCTGTTTGAGTTTGTACTGCTTTTTGACGAACTGAGCTGCTGAGTGCAGGGTGAGGGGTTATGATCAGAGGGACCGCCCCCTGGGCAGGGCTGTTCAGGTTTGGTATAATTACATGTTTTTGTATATCTAACATGTCTGCCTAGTCCTCTCCTAATAGAGGGAACATAACCCACTTGTCAAGACTAAAGGAGCTGTGTCCGTCCAGAGAAAATGATTATACAGTGAGTACAAAAATCCTACTTTTTGTTGCCACTTCCTGATCTGTGCAGGTGCCTTCAGGACAACCAGTCTCAGTCAGATTAAAATTTCCCAGCTGATTAATACAGTGCCTGCCTGGCGTCAGTCATGCCTGCAGGGTATATGTAGTATAGTTCTTATGAATGATCATTTGGCAGACTGGTCTTGAAAGCCCAATCTCATGTCTACATGTACCTTAAAGCTTACCACAATTGTAACTTGCAAGAATTAAAAACCTCTGAAACTTGAGTTATTATGTGGAGCACCAGACTGTTAGCTGAAAAAAATTATATCAACCAGATAAAAACTGACTGCTGAGAAAGATCTTGATGCCATTTTTTCCATGGGATAAGGTGAGAATTTCATATTAGGCTTTGCAGGTTCAGGTAGTCCGGAGTCCTCTGGGTCACTAAGGGTGACATGATCCGCAGCCACCTCCTCCCAGCCACGTACAAGTCCATGGGTTTCTGGGGACTGTGAACGATCCCTTGAAGACTGCTGCTGATGCTGAGTGCTAAGCTCCACCTCCATGCTGACACAATCCTCCTCCTCCTCCTCTTCCTGTGTGAGCAACGGGCCCACAGGAATACTGTCTGGATAAAGGGGGCCTTGAGAGGTAAGGAAGTCTTCCTCTTCCTCCCTCTGTTCTGCCTCAAGTGCCCTGTCCATTATTCCACGCAGCGTGTGCTCCAACAGGAAGACAAGAGGGACAGTATCACTGATGCATGCACTGTCACTGCTCACCATCCTCGTGTCCTCCTCAAATGGTGACAGGACAGTGAATGCATCCTTGATCAGTAGCCACTGGCGTGGTGAAAAGAAGCCAAGCTCTCCTGACCCTGTCCTGGTGCCATACTTGCACAGGTACTCATTGATGGCCCTCTGCTGCATGTGCAGCCGCTGTAGCATTGCCAACGTTGAGTTCCACCTGGTGGGTATGTCACAGATGAGGCGGTTCTTGGGCAGGTTGCATTACTTTTGAAGGTCAGCCAGCCGAGCACTGGCATTAAATGACCGGCGGAAATGCCCACAGACTTTCCTGGCCTGCCTCAGGAGATCCTGTAAGCCCGGGTACCTGCACAAGAACCACTGCACCACCAAATTAAGGCCAAACAGGGAACATGGGTCAACTGTCCCTGTCGGAGGGCGGAGAGGAGGTTGGTGCCATTGTCGCAAACCACCATTCCTGGCTGAAGCTGGCATGGCGTCAACCACCTCTGAGCCTGCCCCTGCAGAACTGACAGAATCTCTGCCCCAGTGTGGCTCCTGTCCCCTAAGCAGACCAACTCAAGCACAGCATGGCATCCTTTTGCTTGCGTAGCCCCTAGAACATCTACGGAGCACCGCTGGTTCCGAGGACAAATCTGCACAGGAAGAGGCCATAGAGGAAGAGGAGGAGGGGGTGGAGGAGAGAGGTGTGGCAGAATCACCACTACCAGCATTTTGGAGGCGTGGTGGGGGGAACAAGCTCCAACAATACTGCACCCTGTCCTGCATCCTTCCCAGCTGCCAGAAGGGTTACCCAGTGCGCCGTGAAAGAAAGGTAACATCCCTGTCCATGCCTGCTGGACCATGAGTCAGCGGTAATATGCACCTTATTGCTGACCGCCCTGTCCAACGAGGCCAAGACATTGCCTTCCACATGTCGGTAGAGAGCCGGAATGGCCTTCCGAGAAAAAAAATGGCGTTATGGGAACCTGCCACTGAGGTACCTCACATTCCACAAATTCTTGAAAGGGGGCAGAGTCTACCAGCTGAAAAGGCAGCAGTTTGAGTGCTAGCAATTTAGCCAAACTAGCATTCAGCCGCTGAGCATGTGGATGACTGGGACCGAATTTCTTTCGCTGGTTTAGCAACTGGGGTAGGGAAATTTGCCTGCTACAATCGGCTGTTGGTGTACCGCTAGCAGATTGCCCGGAAGTGCTTGGGACACCTAATTCTACACCTTGATTCCTCTCAGTGCAGGTCTCTGAGAGGACTGAAGGTATAGTGGGGTTGGAGATCCCAGCTGATGAGGAGCAAGGAGAGGTCTGCCTTGTTCTTTGGTGTGGGTCTTTTAAGTACTGTTGCCAACGGACTGCATGGCAGGTCGACATACAGTGGGGCAAAAAAGGGTTTTTATTTGCAAATGATGGTGGAAAATAAGTATTTGGTCACCTACAAACAAGCAAGATTTCTGGCTCTCACAAACCTGTATCTTCTTCTTTAAGAGGCTCCTCTGTCCTCCACTCATTACCTGTATTAATGGCACCTGTTTGAACTTGTTATCAGTATAAAAGACACCTGTCCACAACCTCAAACAGTCACACTCCAAACTCCACTATGGTGAAGACCAAAGAGCTGTCGAAGGACACCAGAAACAAAATTGTAGACCTGCACCAGGCTGGGAAGACTGAATCTGCAATAGGCAAGCAGCTTGATGTGAAGAAATCAACTGTGGGAGCAATAATTAGAAAATGGAAGACATACAAGACCACTGATAATCTCCCTCGATCTGGGGCTCCATGCAAGATATCACCCCATGGGGTCAAAATGATCACAAGAACGGTGAGCAAAAATCCCAGAACCACACGGGGGGACCTAGTGAATGACCTGCAGAGAGCTGGGACCAACGTAACAAAGGCTACCATCAGTAACACACTACGCTGCCAGGGACTCAGATCCTGAAGTGCCAGACGTGTCCCCCTGCTTAAGCCAGTACATTTCCGGGCCCGTCTGAGGTTTGCTAGAGAGCATTTGGATGATCCAGAAGAGGATTGGGAGAATGTCATATGGTCAGATGAAACCAAAGTAGAACTGTTTGGTAGAAACACAACTCGTCGTGTTTGGAGGAGAGAGAATGCTGAGTTGCAACCAAAGAACACCATACCTACTGTGAAGCATGGGGGTGGCAACATCATGCTTTGGGGCTGTTTCTCTGCAAAGGGAACAGGGCGACTGATCCGTCTACATGAAAGTATTAATGGGGCCATGTATCGTGAGATTTTGAATGCAAACCTCCTCCCATCAGCAAGGGCATTGAAGATGAAACGTAGCTAGGTCTTTCAGCCTGACAATGATCCCAAACACACCGCCTGGCAACAAAGGAGTGGCTTCGTAAGAAGCATTTCAAGGTCCTTGAGTGGCCTAGCCAGTCTCCAGATCTCAACCCCATAGAAAAACTTTGGAGGGAGTTGAAAGTCTGTGTTGCCCAGCGACAGTCCCAAAACATCACTGCTCTAGAGGAGATCTGCATGGAGGAATGGGCCAACATACCAGCAACAGTGTGTGACAACCTTGTGAAGACTTACAGAAAACGTTTGACCTCTGTCATTGCCAACAAAGGATATTTAACAAAGTATTGAGATGAACTTTTGATATTGACCAAATACTTATTTTCCACCATAATTTGCAAATAAATTCTTTCCAAATCAGACAATGTGATTGACTGGATTTGTTTCCACATTTTGTCTCTCAAAGTTGAGGTATACCTAAAAAAGGCCAAGCGTGCCCCACGGCCATGTGCTGAGGATGCACCGTGTCCACGACCAGCACTGTTGGCTGTAGACAGAGCCTGCTTGCCCTCTTTTAGTGGCCTGTCAGCGTCTGCCTCTCCTTGGTGGCCTTCCAGACATACTGTGCAATTAGATTAGCAAAACAACGCCTGAAGTTTACTAAAGTCAGTACACCAGGAATGGCCTGCAGTCAGGTATAGGCCTGGCTGGACTAGAATGCAGTGGATATATATGTAGGAGACTGTATATATATTTTATGCACTGCAGATCACTGAATCACCTGCCTGCCTGCCTGAAAGTGTCTTTGAACACGCACTCCAGGAATGGCCTACAGTCAGGTATAGGCTTGGCTGGACTAGAATGCAGTAGATATATATTTAATGCATTGCAGCTCACTGAGTCACCTGCCTGCCTGCCTGAAAGTGTCTTTGAACGCGTACACTAGGAATAGCCTACAGTCAGGTATAGGCTTGGCTGGACTAGAATGCAGTGGATATATATTTTATGCACTGAAGCTCACTGAGTCACCTGCCTGCCTGAAAGTGTCTTTGAACACGCACTCCGGGAATGGCCGACAGTCAGGTATAAGCTTGGCTGGACTATATATACAGGTCCTTCTCAAAAAATTAGCATATTGTGATAAAGTTCATTATTTTCTGTAATGTACTGATAAACATTAGACTTTCATATATTTTAGATTCATTACACACAACTGAAGTAGTTCAAGCCTTTTCTTGTTTTAATATTGATGATTTTGGCATACAGCTCATGAAAACCCCAAAATCCTATCTCAAAAAATTAGCATATTTCATCCGACCAATAAAAGAAAAGTGTTTTTAATACAAAAAAAGTCAACCTTCAAATAATTATGTTCAGTTATGCACTCAATACTTGGTCGGGAATCCTTTTACAGAAATGACTGCTTCAATGCGGCGTGGCATGGAGGCAACCAGCCTGTGGCACTGCTGAGGTGTTATGGAGGCCCAGGATGCTTCGATAGCGGCCTTAAGCTCATCCAGAGTGTTGGGTCTTGCGTCTCTCAACTTTCTCTTCCCAATATCCCACAGATTCTCTATGGGGTTCAGGTCAGGAGAGTTGGCAGGCCAATTGAGCACAGTAATACCATGGTCAGTAAACCATTTACCAGTGGTTTTGGCACTGTGAGCAGGTGCCAGGTCGTGCTGAAAAATGAAATCTTCATCTCCATAAAGCTTTTCAGCAGATGGAAGCATGATGTGCTCCAAAATCTCCTGATAGCTAGCTGCATTGACCCTGCCCTTGATAAAACACAGTGGACCAACACCAGCAGCTGACATGGCACCCCAGACCATCACTGACTGTGGGTACTTGACACTGGACTTCAGGCATTTTGGCATTTCCCTTTCCCCAGTCTTCCTCCAGACTCTGGCACCTTGATTTCCGAATGACATGCAAAATTTGCTTTCATCCGAAAAAAGTACTTTGGACCACTGAGCAACAGTCCAGTGCTGCTTCTCTGTAGCCCAGGTCAGGCGCTTCTGCCGCTGTTTCTGGTTCAAAAGTGGCTTGACCTGGGGACCTGCGGCACCTGTAGCCCATTTCCTGCACACTAACACAGTCCAAAATTATGTATGCACACAGACAGTAAAAAACAGTCTTCTTCATAAAATTCAAAAGTAAACGTTCTGCTCTTCATTTAGATGTCAGTGTCCCCCACATGTGTCCCCACTCACCAGATCCTTTAACGCCTACAGGGGTAAACAGCTCAAAGGGATATCCGGATCACACGTCCACAGGGGAGATATCAGCTGGGCTAGTTCTTCCTATAATTTGTGAAGTTCCATGGAAGGGAGGATTCCCAATTACCTCATAGGTGCAGACAAAAAGAGAGAGAGGCTTCCATAGTGCAGATGAAAAAAACTTCCGGCTTTATTAAAAAAATATATTTAAAAACATACAATGCAGCAAAGTCTGCAATAGACAAGCTACACGCCAAAGGAACAAACAAAAATAAATATGAACAGCACAGCAGTCCTCAATTTGGTCAGTACCAGCTGGTAACGCTGCATGCGTTGCAAATGCGTTCCAGCAGTACTTCCGGATCAGCGTGGTATGCGTATGACGTAGCTCCGCCTTACGCGTTTCGTCATAGGACTTCGTCTAGACCGCCTCTAGACGAAGTCCTATGACGAAACGCGTAAGGCGGAGCTACGTCATACGCATACCACGCTGATCCGGAAGTACTGCTGGAACGCATTTGCAACGCATGCAGCGTTACCAGCTGGTACTGACCAAATTGAGGACTGCTGTGCTGTTCATATTTATATTTATTTTTGTTTGTTCCTTTGGCGTGTAGCTTGTCTATTGCAGACTTTGCTGCATTGTATGTTTTTAAATATATTTTTTTAATAAAGCCGGAAGTTTTTTTCATCTGCACTATGGAAGCCTCTCTCTCTTTTTGTCTGCACCTATGAGGTAATTGGGAATCCTCCCTTCCATGGAACTTCACAAATTATAGGAAGAACTAGCCCAGCTGATATCTCCCCTGTGGACGTGTGATCCGGATATCCCTTTGAGCTGTTTACCCCTGTAGGGGTTAAAGGATCTGGTGAGTGGGGACACATGTGGGGGACACTGACATCTAAATGAAGAGCAGAACGTTTACTTTTGAATTTTATGAAGAAGACTGTTTTTTACTGTCTGTGTGCATACATAATTTTGGACTGTGTTGCTATCTGGCAGAGATAGGTATCTGCAGCTGCAGATTGGAGCTTCTATCTGGAGCTAACGTGCACTTATCACATTTGGATCTTATCAATGTGTATAGATGTATTGCACTAAACTGTGGTCTTAATGATACAGTCTTGTATTTTTTGTATACTAACATATAATTAGTTTGACACTACACTTTGTTTCTGGGTGTCTCTATGTTCACCGTGGTGTATCTGATGGTGATGTTGGTTTCATGCATCTAGTGTCAACACCATTGTTGAAAGGTGGACTGATTATAATTGTTCACTTTTTGTAGTATATATTATTTACAATTTACTTTTGAGCATTTAGCAATCACTTAGGATTACTGACCCTTTCATTAGGGTTAGGGAGCAGCGCCATACCCCAATTAAATATACTTCTTTACTGTTAGGATCTTTTTTAAAGGTCCCATTAGGGGGGCTGCAGCTCTTCACATTTATTTATTTTGTTCACTGCGAGGTGTCACACCCTTGCACTACATCTTAAGCGCAGGTACACTATTTTTATTTCATTTCCTGCACACGCCTGTTCACGGTGGCTCTGGATGTTTCTACTCCAGACTCAGTCCACTGCTTCCGCAGGTCCTCCAAGGTCTGGAATCGGTCCTTCTCCACAATCTTCTTCAGGGTCCGGTCACCTCTTCTCGTTGTGCAGCGTTTTCTGACACACTTTTTCCTTCCCACAGACTTCCCACTGAGGTGCCTTGATACAGCACTCTGGGAACAGCCTATTCGTTCAGAAATTTCTTTCTGTGTCTTACCCTCTTGCTTGAGGGTGTCAATGATGGCCTTCTGGACAGCAGTCAGGTCGGCAGTCTTACCCATGATTGCGGTTTTGAGTAATGAACCAGGCTGGGAGTTTTTAAAAGCCTCAGGAATCTTTTGCAGGTGTTTAAAGTTAATTAGTTGATTCAGATGATTAGGTTAATAGCTCGTTTAGAGAACCTTTTCATGATATGCTAATTTTTTGAGATAGGAATTTTGGGTTGTCATGAGCTGTATGCCAAAATCATCAATATTAAAACAAGAAAAGGCTTGAACTACTTCAGTTGTGTGTAATGAATCTAAAATATATGAAAGTCTAATGTTTATCAGTACATTACAGAAAATAATGAACTTTATCACAATATGCTAATTTTTTGAGAAGGACCTGTATATATATATATATATATATATATATATATATATATATATATATACACAAGCCTGTATATATATATATATATATATATATATATATATATATATATATTAAATGCACTGCAGCTCACTGAGTCACCTGCCTGCCTGAAAGTGTCTTTGAACACGCACTCCAGGAATGGCCTACAGTCAGGTATAGGCTTGGCTGGACTAGAATGCAGTAGATATATATTTTATGCACTGCAGCTCACTGAGTCACCTGACTGCCTACCTGAAAGTGTCTTTGAACACGTACTCCAGGAATGGCCTACAGTCAGGTATAGGCTTAGCTAGACTATATATATACAAGCCTGTATATATATATATATATATATATATATATATATATATATATATATATTAAATGCACTGCAGCTAGCAGAATCAACTGCCTCCCTGAATTATATTAGAAACAGTACACCAGGAACAGTCTGCAGTGAGATGAAGCTAAACTGTATACAGTGTGTGTATATATATATATATATATATATATATATATAAATATATATATATATATATATATATATATTTATACAAAGCCGGGATGTATATATATATATACTAAATACACTGCAGCTAACTGTATCGCCTGCCTGCCTGAAGTATATTAGAAACAGTACACCAGGAACAGTCTGCAGTGAGATGAAGCTAAACTGTATACAGTGTGTATATATACAAAGCCGGAATGTATATATATACTAAATACACTGCAGCTAACTGTATCGCCTGCCTGCCTGAAGTATATTAGAAACAGTACACCTGGAACGGTCTGCAGTGAGAGTAAGCTAAACTGTATACAGTGTATATATATATATATATATATATATATATATATATATATATATATACAAAGCCTGGATGTGTATATATATATATATACTAATTACATTGCAGCTGACTGAATCGCCTGCCTGCTCAAACTAAATTAAATGAAATTACATATCTCTCTCTCAACAACGCCACCAACACACTACACACGGCCAACATGCAGGCGGCCTTATATAGTGTGTGGCGTGGACTTAACCCCCTAAACCATAATTGGCCAAAGGCACCCTCCCTTTGGCCAATTATGGCTCTCTTCGCTGATGGCGCTGTGATTGGCCAAAGCATACGGGTCATAGTGCATGCTTGGCCAATCATCAGCCAGCAATGCACTGCGATGACGCAGTGCATTATGGGCCGTGACGAGCCGCTCGAATTTGGCGCGAACGGCCCATAATCTTCGTCGAATGTTCGAGAAGAACTCATGTTCGACTCGAACAGATAGCTCATCCCTACTGATTAATATATTAGGCCCCCTCACCCATTATAAGTAGCAGCATTAAAGATAAAGGCTATATTTGGGGCTACTCTGCATTCCCGGGGATCTTGCCAGGAGAGGTGTGATGCAATTGGTGGAAGCCAGAGCAAAGATAAGTATATTGCATAATGTTTTCCCTATGTTTGTTTTAACTTTGGAGCGGCTGTTAAAGATGAGGTAGTGCCTTGTATTTTACATGCAAGGTCTACTTTAAAAGGGTACTGTACATTTTTAACTTGGGCATTAAGCTTGTTTTCAGTTGAAAGCTTCCACGTGATTACTGTTTATTTTTGGCTTACAACATTTGACACATTTCCTCATTCACCCACTACCAATGCCCCACCTCAAACATGTCTATATCTGTTTTAGAAGTCTGTTTCATTTGAGCCATTATACTAGTTTATGCCAAGCCTTGTCCTTTTCAGCTCTTAAAATAAACTAAGGAACAGTATGGAGTTTCCATCACAACCTGCTAGGCATGCTGAGTCCAGTTGGTGAGGAGCTACCAATGCCAGCAAACCAGTGGATAGCATGCTTGGTCTGGCAGCTTTTCTTCACCTGGACAGTTGAAGATTTCCCAGACCTACCTTAAAGCAGTTGAATCTTTGAAATAAGCACATGGTTGATGGTATGGTATAAAATGTACACCCTATAGGAAATAACCATTAACAACTTTGTGTAGTATGAAACAGGGCAGATGATACATCACTGCCATTTGTGAAGTTTCTGACACCTCTTCCCTCTCTCTCTCTCTTTCAGATGGTTTTGCATTTTCTCAAGAAGAAAATGGTGTTGTTTCTCAGTCTCAAATTGTCCGGTCCTATGACACAACAAAACAGAGGAGCGGGATAGAATAAAAAATGCCTCGGCAGCTGGTGGCAGCAGATAATAAGCTTTTGGACATTATGTCTACTGTTAACAGTTATTTGACTACGTTTGGCCACAGCAGCCAAATACTGGGAAACCTATTTCTGTGGCCTTCGCCAACAAATTCTTAACTTTTTATTTTCTTTTCCACCAGCAGGACCTGCATGAGATTACAATAAAACTATGCATTACAGGTCTGTCTGGGAGCTAAGAAGTTAATAGATACATATAGCAGGGGCACAGTGTGCCTGCAAATATTAGAAAAAAAGCATTGTTTTCCTTCCTTCTGCTGTATTCTGCTACTGACTGTTGGCGCATTACAGTTGTACTCTTGTGTTCATATTCTGCAATAAGGACTTTTCTTCCCTGTAAAGAGGTTACAGTCCATTGAGGGATTATGGTAAATGTCCACCCAGACCAGATTGAAATTCTTACAATACCTTCCTAAGATCTCAACATCACTCTCTCCAACACTGGTGGCCTTACTCCTGCCTATTGGCAGCAATTGCAGCACAGGCTGAATTCATTATTCCTATAGTCCAGCAGGAGGTAAACAACCACACTGCCCAACATAAAACTGGGATTGGCTAAAGTCAGGTTTGGAGGGTAGATATTCTTGGTGGGGCCTTCAAAGCATATAATAAATTGGTACGATATTGTGTTTTTAGTTTGGGAGAGCTAATCACTTACTGTAACAAGCTCTTTACTCTGTTGCTTTTTTTCTCTCCTAGTTCTAAACATTTCAAGCTTAATTTTTTATACTGTGATAGAGGTGTTTTGTTGCCTGAGGATGCACCTTAAGGGCCATATTCATCTTTTTTTTTTAATCCCCTTTCCTAGCTCCTTCAGTACACCTATGACACCCACCCACAGGTCCATACTTACCTCCTCCAATGGCTAGAGCTTCTCATGCTGTCTGAAACCTGGCCAGTAAATATCAAGTGCTGTATCTCCCACACCTGCACAGTAGCAACAGTTGCAGGAAACACAGGATGCCCCAGTGTCAGTGGAAGTAAGTACAGACCTGTACAGGGGAGTGGAACCGAGGGGTTGGAGTTTTTTTTTTTGAAAGGTAAGTCCTTTACAGCTGCTCCTTTGACACACTAGAATCTTAGGAACAGTTGAGCCCAATCTTAGAACAGAGCTTCTGAAATACAACAGCTCACATTTATACATTTAGACAATACAGAAGGAAACTAATGTAATAGGTTGTGGGTAATAAAACATGCACCATTACATTTGAAGTAAAGTCCATACTTAGGCAGATCTGATTGCACCTACATGGGGCCATATGGGATAAATGACCCAAAACCAATCTAAGCCAATCCTCCAGAGGAGATCACATCCATAGTAAAGTTGCAAGGGTGGCAGAAGTGTTCTTTCAGAAAGTGGAAAATCGCTTGAAAGAGAATCTGTCATGGTAAAAAATACCAAAGTACTAAGTGTGTAAAGTACAAGCACATCAAAGTACCTATCTATACAGTGCATGCATAAACCACCTGAACCATCCTGTTACATCTGAATGCTAGGCTGTTCGAACAGGCAAAACTCTGACATTTCCTAGTAGTGCCAGAGATTGTTTGCTAACCCTTCCCCCTACATATTCCTATTGGCAGATCATTATGATGGGCTGCCTCACTGGCCAATAGGAACATGCAGGAGACATGCAGGGTGCGCAAGAAGTGCAAACTGTAGAAAAGTTACACAAGAAGTGCCAGAGTTTTGCCTCTCAGAACTGCCTGACATCAACCATAACAGGAAGGTTCGGGAGACTGTTCCACCTATACCTGCAGGCTGCAGGAGTTCTGGTTTTCTTCCCGTGACACAGTCTCTTTAAGTTAAAATACCTCTTATAAAGAGCAGATTTCAGCAGAAGTTTTACATCCCTTTATGCAGTAGCTTTGCCCATATATTTTGTTGTTATACGTAAATACAATACTGAACTTTTGGCTGACTGCAAGCCCCAGGGTAGTGCATATGAACATATGCATGTTTTCACTTACATTAAGTTTATTCCTTTCTTCAAACAACTGGGATCTTATGGGGCTTCTAAACTTTGTGGAATATTGAAACAAGAAATGCACCATATAAGTTATGGAAAAGACCAATGCAAGACTAAGCTCATGGTGGATTCAAATGTTCATCCAGAACTTTTTATGAGTTTGTAGCTATTGGAGAGCTGCTGTAAAGGAACCTATACAAGTGAATGGGGATTGCAACATAAATTTGGACAGATTTTGTAATGCACTTTCATTTTAACACAGCAAAAAAGCAAAAGGGACCGCAATAGCTTGTTGGTTTTGAGCCAGTTTTCTTAATGCAGTTTTTATGCAATGTGTGGCAAGCAGAAGTTGATGTGCATCATGAACTTAGATGAGCACTTCCTTTTAGAACTTGTGTGTAAAAGGGCATTGGAAAAGGATCATGGGTTATTATAGGAGACCTTATATCTTAGATGCTTCTGTGCATATTTTCCATGTTCCTAATAAAATTTAATGACTCTTGAAGTGTTGCCCTTGAACAGGAGAAGGAAGTGAATGTGATGAAGCATTGAACAAATGCTTGTGAACTTAGCATCTTCAAAATAACAAAAACATATGTGGGGAAAGACTGAACAGGCAAATCATCCTGAAGAGATTTTAAAAGTTCATGGTTGATTCAGTTTGCCCCTCTCCACTCAAAACTGAAATATAAGTTTAGTGTACGCTTTGCCCTTAGTTGGAAACTGAAGTGAGAAACGATTCTCAGGAATTTCTGTGTTAGTTACCCAGAAGTCATTTTAAATGTGAGTTTCCCATTTTACTTGCTTTCTGTGTCATATTTTTTTCATGGCACGTCATAATCAAGGTAATAGGTTTGATAGAAAATAACACCCTTGCTGGACAACAGCTAAGATAAAATCATGATAAATCACACTGCTACTCATGAGGGAAAAGCAAAGGTGCTCGTTAGGATTTTAATGCACACAGCCATACAGTGTACAGCGTTTAGAGCCTGTATAATGAATAACACAAGAGTTGCAAATGTGCTGAACCTAGATCTTGGGCATTCAGGGTATACATTAGTTCCTGTGTGGGTGCTTTATGGAAACCCTGGTGCACGGTAGCGTACAGCCACCTCTTCTAATGCATCTCAATGTGGGGCTGTATGTATACAGGTTCTGCATTGCTGTACGACTGGGTGCATGAAGCCTTACAGTGAAAGTTAAAGTCCAAACTCTACGTTTGTTCCAGTGTCCATTGCTGCTTATTTCTTATATCAGTGCTATGAAAAGTATGTTGTTTTCACTCAGAATGAGCAAACCCATTTTTAAGACACTATCATGTAGCCCAGGGGTGCCAAACCTTTTGAAGAGCAAGGGTCACTTAAGCGACTTGGTAACCGGTGATGGGCCCCAATGCGTGGAGCAGGCGGGTGGCAGGTCCATGTCCACTCTGCATATGCTGAGCGGACACGGTCACAGCCCTCCGATCCTTTCCGCCCAGACGGAAGGGAATGGAACTCTTCTGTTTTTTATAGCGGATAGGATTTCCTGTGGGTTAGCTGCACTTTGCTATAGAATTCTTTTATATCCTGCAGGTGTGGTGCACTTTCTGAAAGCACACCAAAACTCCTGCATTCAGGAGTTTTGATGAGCTTTCAGAAAGCGCATTTAACCCGCAGGTAATAACAGAAGTCTATGGCTCAGTGCACCTGTGGATCAGTTTGAAAGCAGCCCAGTAACCACTACAGAAGAGAAATGCCCATATATACACTGTGATTTTTAAATACAAACTGACCTTTAATAATAATCTTCCATTCAAGAATCTCCCTTGCTACAGGTATTGTCGGTTGTTACTGTCACAGGCAGAGTGCAATTGGTATTGATATCACGCCACAGGCGGCGCAGTACAAGACACATCGGCTTATGCGGATCTACTTCCCTTCCACAGCCGTGCTTCCTCTAGCGCTGGCTCCACTTAGAACACTGATGCTCTGGGATGGTGGTTCGGGAACACCTAATCTGGGCTTGCTGACCCGCTATCCCAGAGCAGGAGGTCACAAGCCACATCAGTCGGCCAGTGGTTGGGCACCACTGATGTAGCCTATTCGAGGCACAGTGATAGCATCTGTGTAAAAACCCACTGATGCTCTGAATGGGCAAAGTGACACTGTCACTTTAAAGCACTTTCAACATGCTTTTGTTCGCAAAGATGATAAAACCAATCAAGGCAACCTTCCATTATCTCTGCCATATCAATTTAAAATACATAGCTTGTTGGTGGTAGGTGGCCTTGATTTGTGTGATCATTTTTGTAGTTGAAAGCTGGATGAAAGTCATTGAATTTGCTGGATAATTGCCCATGGCCTAGATAATTGCCCATGTACAGTCATAGAGCAATATTACTAAACAGAAAGGGACAGTATGTGCAACTAGTGTGTAAATATAACTGCCCCATGTACAGTATATAATTGCAGACTATAAATACAAAGTTTTTAAAATATTAACACGCAATATTAAGATGATTTATATTAAGCTGATCCCTTTAACGTTGGTTAGTATCTTGAGAGTTTATTCAGTTCTTTGCCATAGGATGTTAATATACGAGAGAGACCCGGGTGCTTGTGTATGGTTGCCCCTGTAGTAATGAACTGTTCAGTGACTGCAGGTCTCTTAGGACGTGTGATCTATGGGGTAACCATGACTATAATGAAAGGAGATTTTTCTTTAATATTGCGAATTAGGAAAGTAGAAATGACAAACAACAGTACACAATGATGGAACCACCTATATGTCTCACATTGTCAAGGCTGTTTGGCTATGCTTGGACTTGTAGTTTACCTACTACTGGAAGTCTGCGAATAGCTGCTGCACATCACCCCTATTCCCCCTACCTGACTTGGCTTAATGAATTGAGCATATTCTGTTACCGGCAGTCTTAAACTTACAACAATGCTAATTGTACATTCTCCTCTGTATTTATGAGACATGGTGTTTATTTATTTATTGACTATATTTTGATTCTTATTGGTTTTGCAAAAATGTATTTAGCACCATGAATAAAAAAACTGTTCTTATAGCCTGTCTGTTTAATGAACTTGTTATTTAATTACATAATGGAAGGAAAGCCAATTGTGAAAATAGTAAGGCCAATTGCACATGGGCCCCTGAGCTCATGAAACGCGAATTCTTGCGTATTTCCCACATCTAGAAAGCTCAGGTGGTGCATATAGCTGCCTACAGACATGACTGCGTACAGCTGTACTCAGGTACGTATATGCTGATGCTTGTGTTAACATAAGTATAGCATACAGGTGTATGCAAAAAATCAGTGTTTCAGCACTCGTACCCTGATGCAGTGGCGTAGCGTGGGTTGTCAGCACCCAGGGCAAGGCAAGAAATTTGCGCCCCCTAATTCGCGGACTTTTAGCACTCTACTGACCACTGCACTGACCTATCTGACCACTACATTAACCTACCTGATTCCTATACTGACCACTGCACTGAGCTATCTGACCACTACACTAACCTAGCTGATTCCTACACTGACCTGTACACTGACCTACGTGACTACTACACTGACCCACCTGATTCCTATACTGACCACTACACACATGATTATTGCTCACTGATTGGTTGCTAGACGATACTGCACATAATTACTGCTTACCCATTGGTTGCTAGAGGTTACTGCACTTCATTACTACTAACTGATTGGTTCCTAGAGGTTACTGCAAATTATTATTGCTCACTGATTGCTTGCTAGAGATTACAGCAGATCATTACTGTTCACTGATTGGTTGTTGAAGGTTACTGCACATCATTACCACTCACTGGTTGCTAGAGGTTACTGCACAATATTAATGCTCCCTAACTGGTTGCTAGAGGTTACAGCACATCATTATAGCTCACTAATTGGTTGCTAGAGGTTACAGCACATCATTAAAGCTCACTGATTGGTTGCTAGAGGTTACAGCACATCATTACAACCCACTGATTGGTTGCTTAAGGTTACAGCCCATCATCTCACTGCCTGCACACCACAGACTGTGGAGGTGAGGGAGTGCAGGGTTCAGAGGTGCATTGTGTACAGAGTGCAGGGTTAAGGGGGTGCGCTGTGTGCAGGGTTGAGGGGGTGCACTGTGTGTTTTGCCAAAGCTTAATTAAACAAGCTGAGGTTAGAAGCTGATTGGTTTCTCTACAGAAATGTGACTGAATTTGCACTCTATAGTTTTAGTAAATAACCCCCTATGACTGTAGCGTATGATTTCATTTTTCACAATGCATTTATAGTGTTCTTGTTTTTTTTCTTTAGGATGTATGAAACACAATATAAAACTGTTAAAGTGTTACTAAACCCAGAACCCTGCATTCACTATATCTGGTCTCCCACAGAACATGGAAATACAATTGTTTTAGTAAATATAAACTGCTAAATACCTTTTCTTATCAGCAGTTAGAGTAGTCTTGTGACTTCTATCAGTGTCTAGTTAAAATCGGAGGTCCACCCAGAAAAAAAAAATACATTAAAAATCCTAAAAAAAAAGAAAAAAATTAATAGAAAAAAAAAAAAAATGTTATACTTACCCGAAATGCCTGTTGCTATGCGGAAGTCCCCTAATCGGCCTTCTGCTGTGCCTCCTCCTTATCCTCGGATTGAGAACTTCCGTTTCCTCTTCTTGTGAATGGGGCGCCCTGCCTTCTGGGAACTGTGTGTATCCCAGGAGGCAAGCCGCCCATTCACAAAGTGCCGTGCGAGTGGCGCATGCGCAGTAGGAAACGGGCAGTGAAGCCATAAGGCTTCACAGCCTGTTTCCCTTAGTCAGGATGGAGGAGCCGGGAGCCTGGCAGCAGCGATCGATCGCCGTGGCAGGACCGACATCGCGGGCGAGTAGGACAGGTAAGTGTCCTTATTAAAAGTCAGCAGCTACACTGTTAGTAGCTGCTGACTTTAAAAAAAAAAAAAAAAAAAAAAGCTGCACCTCTGCTTTAAAGCTTGTACGAAGAGTTTTCATTCTCCCCTGATTGTCCTATGAGGCTGCAGGACCCCTGACCCTCTGTCTGGACAGTGTTGATTGGCCCTGTGCTAATCACATGCACCCTCCCAAGAAAAAAAAAAAAACTCGCAATACACTCCAAACTGGGCAGCTTGTCCCCAAGGCTCTGTACTATCAGGAGATATATTGGGGACTCTGGAAGAAGGGGAGGATCAGAGGAGACAGAATAAAACAGCCTTTTTACACAATGCAGAGGATTAACCCCTTAGATTTCATAAGTATAATAAGCATGCTTTACTGCATATACAGACTGATTTTACTGTTGTGGGTTCAGTAACACTTTAAGTTTGATCACATGTTACATGGAAAATGGTCTACATTGTATCTCAAAAACACTCAGCAAAACAAGGTGTTGAAAATACATGGGGTTTTATTAGGACTGCTATAGAGTAGATTACAGTGCTGTGCAGAAGTTTTAGGCAGATGTGAAGAAATGCTGTAAGAATGCCTTCAAAATTATATATTTTAATGTTTATTTTTATACATTTACAATTATCAACATGAGAAAACAAAAGAAAAATCCAAATCAAATCAATATTTGGTGTGACTACCCTTTGGCTTCAAATCAGCATCTATTCTTACACATGAACAAAGTCAGGTATTTTTTAGGATTAGAGTCAGGTGGATGAATAACCTGTGTAACCGGAAGGCCCGGGGAACTCAGAATCACTTAGAAAGTATGAGATACCCTTGCTTCAGCTCCCCCAATGCCTCTTATGTGTCAACCACCCTGTGTCTCTATTAGGGGCACAGGGTGAATGAAAACCCCAATATGGTCTATGATAGCCATATTCAATGCTGCACATACATTGTATCTAGATTGGATGTGTACTGTGAGGGGGGGGGGGGAGTTGTGTAATCATTGCTGTGAGGAGTTAAGGTGATTTGCATTCTATTGTCTATTATGAATTAAGTCTGCTACTGTGACGATGTGGATTGGAGCTGGTCGACCGTCTGGCTGCATATTATGGGATGTTGAAGTGTCTTCTGTGAGGAGGGGGGGAATCACCCCTCCTGCTAAGACTGTTTACTGAAGGAGAAGTTTGAACACACCTGACCTGTATCACCATTGTCATTGGACAGTTTAACCCGCCCTGTTCCCCAAGGATGGGAGGGAAGGGTTTTGAAGAGAAATATGTTACCATGTGTTTTGAAAATAAAGTAATTCCCTGTTTTGGAACTTGAATACAGAGCGTTGTCTCGTATCTGGGGGGAGAATCATTCGTATGGGGTCTTATTCGGCTGGTTGGAGTGCCTGGTGGCTGTCGTGTGGTTGGAAAGGGAATATCCTAACGGTGTTAACCCCTTTCATACTTGGGGTGCCGTTACAACCAGTTATACCAAGCAGGTGCTAATGATCGTCCAGTTCATTTGTTGGTTGAAACACAGTCATTAAAGTGGTTGTAAAGGCAGAAGGTTTTTTATTATCTTAATGCATTTCATGCATTAAGATAAAAAGCCTTCTGTGTGCAGCAGCCCCCCTCATACTTACCTAAGCCCCATTACTGTCCAGCGATGTCCACGAGTGTCTCAGCCGCCCGAAATTCTCCCTCCCGATTGGTGCCATTGGCTGCCGCTACTGTCAATCAAAGTCAGCTAGCCAATCAGGGGAGAAAGGGGGCAGGGCTGGGTCAGGGCTCCATGTCTAAATAGACACAGGGAGCTGTGACTCGCACTGAACAGGAGGGAGGGGCCAGAAGCACAGAAGAGGGATCCGAGGAGAGGAAGATCCAGGTTGCTCTGTGCAAATCCACTGCAACAGAGCAGGTGAGTTTGTTATTTTTATAGTAAAAAAATGAGACTTTATAATCACTTTAACTGAAACAGAAACAGCTGTGTAGGAGGCTTAAACTGGGTGAGGAACAGCCAAACTCTGCTATTAAGATGAGGTTGTGGAAGACAATTTCACGTCACAGCTCATACACCATGGCAAGACGTAGCACAGCAACAAGACACAAGGTAGTTATCCTGCATCAGCAATGTCTCTCGGAGAGGTGGGGGACTCGAGTCACATGACTTGACTCGAGTCAGACTCGAGTCACCTGTTTGAGGACTTGCGACTTGCTTGACAGAATTCAATAAATGATTCGACTTGACTTTGACTTGTCACTAATGACTTGCGACTTGACTTTGACTTGGGCTATATGACTTGCAATGACTTGGCACCACTAACACTAACCGCAAGCCGCCGTCTGCCTGATCAGCGTGTCATGCAGACAGACGGTGGCCATTGCAGTGTTCAAAAGCCGCGCCTCCTCATCTGTGATAGGCGGAACACTCAATTTCACAGCAGGCAGTGTTCAGCCTATCAAGGACATCCTCTCATCCTCGTCTGTGTTATGAGGATGAACGGATGTCCGTGATAGGCGGAACACTGAATGCTGGGAAATTGAGTGTTCCGCCTATCACAGACGAGGAGGAGGCGCGGCTTTTAAATACTGGAATGGCCGCCGGGATGCCGCCGATCAGGTACACGGCTGACGGGCACAGTGAAACATGGGCACAGTGAGACACGGGCACAGTGAGGCACTGGGCACAGTGAAGCATGGGCACAGTGAAGCACGGGCACAGTGAGACACGGGCACAGTGAGACACGGGCACAGTGAGGCATTGGGCACAGTGAAGCACGGGCACAGTGAGACATGGGCACAGTGAGGCATGGGCACAGTGAGGCACGGGCACAGTGAGGCATGGGCACACTGAGGCACGGACACAGTGAGGCATGGGCACAGTGAAGCATGGGCACAGTGAAGCATGGACACAGTGAGGCATGGGCACAGTGAAGCATGGGCACTGTGAGGCATGGTAACAGTGAAGCATGGGCACAGTGAGGCATGGGCACAGTGAAGCATGGACACAGTGAGGCATGGGCACAGTGAGGCATGGGCAGAGTGAGGCATGGGCACAGTGAAGCATGGACACAGTGAAGCATGGACACAGTGAGGCATGGGCACAGTGAAGCATGGGCACAGTGAGGCATGGGCACAGTGAAGCATGGACACAGTGAGGCATGGGCACAGTGAAGCATGGGCACAGTGAGGCATGGGCACAGTGAGGCACAGTGAGACATGGGCACATAACCAATATTATTTATTGTTATCCCTCCTATTATTTTTATACAGTATGGGGTAGATCAGTATTTTGACTTGATTTGTGACTTGACCAAAATAAATGACTTTTGTGACTTGACCAAACTTGACTTGACTTGCTTGACTTCTAGCAGGGACTCGACGTGACTTGCTTGCTTTTCGCCACAGTAACTTGGGACTTGCTTGAGACTTGAAGGTTAAGACTTGAGACTTGCTTGTGACTTGCACATGTGTGACTTACTCCCATGTCTGGTCTCTCCCAGAAAAAGATTTCACAGCAGATTTGGGTTTTTAGATGTGCTGTTCAAGCTCTTTTGAAGAAGCACAAAAAAGCGGCCAATGTTGAGGACCGTAGATGCAGTGGTTGGCCAAGGAAACTTAAAGCAGCACATGAAAGACACATCATGCTTACTTCCATTCGACATCAGAAGATGTTCAGCAATGCCATCAGAACAGAACTGGCGAAAACCAGTGGGACCCAGGTACACCCATCTACTGTCCAGTGAAGTCTGGACAGAAGTGGTCTTCATGAATAAAAGTCATACCTGGGATGGGGAAAAAGGGGCTAAGCAACTCAACTATGCACAAAAACATTGGAACTGGGGTGCAGAAAAATGGCAGCAGGTGCTCTGGACTGATGAGCCGAAGTTTGAAATGTTTGGCTGTAGCAGGAGGCAGTTTGTTCGGTGAAGGGCCAAAGAGCAGTACAATAATGAGCATCTGCAAGCAACAGTGAAGCATGGTGGAGATTTCTTGCAAGTTTGGGGCTGAATTTCTGCAAATGGACTTAGAAATTTGTCCAGGATCAATGGTGTCCTCAATGCTGAGAAATACAGGCAGATACTTATCCATCATGACATACCATCAGAGAGGCATGTGATTGGCCCCAAATGTACTCTGCAGCAGGACAGTGACCCCAAACATACAGCCAATGTCATTAAGAACTATCTTCAGTGTAAAGAAGAACAAGAAGTCTTGGATGTGATAATTTGGCCCCTACAGAGCCCTGATCTCAACATTGAGTCTCTCTGGGATTACATGGAGACAGGATATGAGGCAGCCTACATCCACAGAAGATCTGTGGTTAGTTCTCCAAGATGTTTAAAACAACCAACCTTCCTAATCTCTTAAAAAACTGTGTGCAAGTTTACCTAAAAGAATTGATGCTGTTTTGAAGGCAAAGGGTGGGCACAAAAAATATTGATTTGATTTGGATTTGTCTTCTGTTCTTTTATTTATTTTTTGCTCATTTTGTTACTTAATAAAAATAAACTATTAACACTTCTATTTCTAAAAACTTTATTAGTTTACAGCATTATTTTCACACCTGTCTAAAACATTTGCATAGTCAGGGCCGGATTCCAGACAAGGCCAGGCCTCGGGGCGGCAGTGGGTGCAGGGGCGGCGCTGTGCGCTGTGGCTGCAGCATAGCTCAAAGCTCAGTGTGACTGTGAAAGGTTCGGCCGCGCTGTGACAAAAGTCCTGCCCTCCTCCTAGACTAGCTCATGTGATAGACGCAGTGTTCTGTCTATCACACAAGCTGGTTTAGGAGGATTAAACGATTTAGTGATGGGCATGGTGAGGTGGCAATGCTGGACACGGTAAGGTGGCAATGATGAGCATGGTTAGGTGGCAATGCTGGACACAGTAAGGTGGCAGTGATGGGCATGGTCAGGCGGCAACGCTGGGCACGGTGAGGCGGCAGTGATGGGCACGGTGAGGCGGCAGTGATGAGCACGGTGAGGCAGCAATGTTTGGCAGGGTGAGGCGGCAGTGATGGGCATGGTGAGGCGGCAATGCTGGGAATGGTAAGGCGTCAGTGAGGGGCATGGTGAGGTGACAATGATAGGCATGGTGAGGCGGCAATGATGGGCACAGTGAGGCGGCAATGATGGGCACAGTAAGACAGCAATGATGGGCACAGTGAGGTGGCAATGATGGGCACAGTGTGGGGGCAATGATGGGCATGGTGAGGCGGCAATGATGGGCACGATGAGGCGCAATGATGGGCACGGTAAGGCTGCAATGATGGGCACGGTGAGGGGGCATTAATAGGCACGGTGAGTCGGCAATGTTGGGCATGGTGAGGCAGCAATGATGGGCACAGTAAGGCTGCAATGATGGGCACGGTGAGGCTGCAATGATGGGCACAGTGAGACTGCAATAATGGGCACAGTGAGGCTTTAATGATGAGCATAGTGAGGCTGCAATGATGGGTACATTGAGGCTGCATGGATATGTACAGTAAGGCTGCATTGATGGGCAAAGTGAGGCTGCATTGATGGGCACAGTGAGGCTGCATTTGATGGGCACTGGTGAGGCTGCATTGATCTCTTGTATCATGTCTGCAGTCTCTGACCATCTCCTGTATCATGTCTACATTCTCTTACCATCTTTAGTATCATGTCCTCAGTCTCTAATCATCTCCTGTACCATGCCCACAGCCTCTGACATCTTGACATCTCCTGTACCATGCCCACAGCCTCTGACATCTCCTGTACCATGCCCGCAGCCTCTGACCATCTCCTGTACTATGCCCATAAGAAAACTGGCGCCGGAGACGTCCCAGCCCTCTCCTTCTGACTGAGGACCTTCACATCCAGTCCAGTGTTCATCTGTCTCCACATCTTCCAGGCAGCTATGATTCTCCCATCACCACTGCTCTGCCTCTGGGCCCCCTCCAGGACGAGATTACAGTGCCAAGCAGAATATTTGACTCAAAGGTATTCAATTCCTTGCTGGGTATGCTGCATAATGCATATATTTACAGTTATTATTGTATAAAAACGGTGCACAAATACACTAGGTATGTCTTCAATAACACAATATGCAAATCACAAGTACTTTCAGGGTTTTTTTGGCGGGGGGGGGGATTTTTAATGTAATCACGGTAAAAAAAAAAAATTTTGTTTTTTTACCTAATTTTTATAACATAGGGGGGCTCAGAAGCCCCCTATGTGATGGTGTGTGTGTGGGGGGGGGGGTGGTATTGAAGGACCCGGCCTTGGGGCGGCAAAGGGAGTAAATCTGGGCCTGTGCATAGTGGTGTACCTCTAGTTTGCTGTAGAAAACTATAGCAGTGGTTTATTTCTCTGTATAATGTTTTGAAGTAGCCACATGTAATTTCTATCAGAAACCAGGGAGACAACGCAGACAGGAAAAAAGCATTGTCACCGTATCACACCAAAATCATCAAGGATTTTTTTATAAAAGCTGCAGGTAGTAATAAATGGAAAGATACTTTTGAAACCATATTAATATGTTAGAACGTATATGAGATTTAAGTGATTGGGTTTAATATATATTTTGAAGCACTGGAAATATGTTAATGTGTAATTTTTTACACAGTCCCTGGAATTTCGTAAAGAGTGCAACAAATGGTGCAACTTGTCACAGGTTCATACAACTGTTAGTAGGAGGTATATGAATCTGTTGCAGAATTGTCCGTGACATAATACTTACATGTACAACACAATATACTCCCAACGTGGATATCACTGATATGGTGGCATTTCTTTATGAATTTGTCACTGCCCTAGCATTGGAATGTACCTTAAAAAATAACTAAAACAAAAAAACAAAAATGGAATACGTTGCAGGTCACAGCCTTAGATGTGGTGGCTGCATTTGTTTTCTTTTTCTTTTCTTGTTTTCAAGCTAAGAGCTTTTTCAGAAAAAAATATATGATCTTTCCAGAAATGCAGGGTCCTTGTGACTTCCTGTGAGCTTCACCAAATATTATCTTCCTTCTTAGCTATTGGCTATGTGTGTTCTTTGCAGGATTACTAGAGGAAAATAAAGCAAAAGAAACTACAAAGAAAAACCTAGAAATGCAGCCACAATGCCAAGTACTTGTATTCTGCAATATATTACATTTTTTGTTTTGAGTTTAACTTCCATCTAACTGCAATAGCCTTGGCCATGTGGGCACTCGTCACTTTTCTTGGGAGCCTGCATCTCAACATTCGTCTGCAATATAAAGAAAAATGGTGGCCCTAATGTGCTAATTTAAATCTATAAATTTTCGCCAGCCCTTGCCATCAAGTTTGGGTAATTGCCTCAAAGTGTTCAAATAATTAATAGTTGAGGCACTAGCTGTGGACTAAGTGATATAGTAACATAAATATGTATATGTGCAAATATGCAATTCCGTGCAACCAATACTAACACAATTGTATCAAAATATTTCACAATAAGTGTTCCAATTATGTGTAGACCAAGAATACAATGAAAACATATAATATGACTAAAAAAAATTAAGATGTAAAATATAATAACAAAAATCTTCTATTCCAATTCTGATTTGATCACCATGTGTTTGATAGTGTCATTTGAATCCTTAATTAACAGATTAACAGATCAACGGATTGCTTTGGGCCACCAGGACCCTCTCCGCTTAAGATTACTCCTTAATTGATTATAGACTTGGCATCCATTTGTTAGGTTCTTAACTCCAATAGCACCACCAGATGTATCTCAGAACAAAAGAACAATAACGCCGTGATCGTGCAATAACGTTTATTAAAAAGCAAATAAAGTAAAATGTATATAAAATCCACTCACATTTTGGTGTGCCATGCAACGGCACGCACTTTGTAAAAGCCTGCTCAATACACAAACCTCGCTGCCACTCATCTTCCTGAGTCAGTGTGCGTTTCACCTGAGCCGGACATGGCCTCAGTGGAGGACTTGGAATTTCCGCCAGTAAACTGAGGCCTCACAGCGTTATTGTTGTTTCGCTCTGGTGGTGCTAGGTTCCTTTAAGCTAGTGCATTGTTAGTTCACTTACCTTTTCCTTTGATTTCCCTTCTAAATGTTTGTTTTCTTTGTCTGAATTTCTCACTTCCTGTTCCTCCTCAGTAAGCTTGCCCCCATCATCCGAGCCGTTCTGGCTGGGGGTTAGTCAGCGTGCTCGCCCCCTCCCTTGGGACTACATCCCTGCGGGGAGACGCTGTGAACGTCCAATGGATGTCCCAAAGCAATCTGGTGACATTAGGTGGTGGAGCACATTATTCAAGTGGAGCATTGTGAATTAAGGATTCAACTATCACTATCAAAAACGTGGTGATAAAGGAAGAAGTGGAATAGAAGATTTTTGTTCTTCTTCTTATTTACATCTTAGTTTTTTTTTTTTTTTGCTCATATTGTATTTTTGGTCTACACATAATTGGAACATTTATTGTGGAATATTTAAACTTTTTTTTTTATATAATTGTATTGTTGGTTGCACGGAATTGCATATTTGCACATATACATATTTATGTTACTATATCACTTAGTCCACAGCTAGCGCCTCAACTATTAATTATCTTAACATTCGTGCATCAGGATTTGCAGGAAATGGAAAGAAGATTTGGAAGAAGAAATTTTTGATATGGAAGATTTATAGCACCAGATACGGGGCAGAATATTGAGCCAGATTAACACTCATGATCCACAGATGTTGACATTCATCATAACAGTGCCAGAGTTTAAAACTTATGGTGATGTCTCAGGTTTTGCTTTTTTTAAAGGCATCCAAAGACAATTAAAAGACCAAACATATATTATTCAACTCTTTAGTCAAACAAGTGTTTGTCCAACTGTATGTTAGCTCAGTATTTCATTATTCCCACGCTATTCATTGCTAAATGGTAAATAATTGTTTATTTTTCATCTGTGGGCACCCTTAGGCCTGTTTTTTTGTTGTTTCCCCACTCTTAGACTATTTAGCACCACCTGGACCATATCAGATTCCCGCAGAGATTGTGACTTTTTAGGAGGGCCACTTGTCTCTGATTTGTGATTTACTGCCCCCCTTCATTCTGCCCCCTATTAATAGAGGTCAGTAACTGTCACAGTCTAACATCTCTGTCCACTGCACTAATCTCTAAGACACATGGTTAGCTAAGGCTGTCAATTAGAATCGCACATGGGCCTTGTCACCCGGTCATTCACAATGTGACATTGGCAAGGCCAGGTCACAGATTATCATCATTTTAGGACAGTAAAGTAAACTTGTATTAAGCCTGGATATCTCCTCAGGTCAGGACCCAGCATTCCTCTGACCAAACACAGCAAAGTCAGGGGCTTCCTGACCTCAGTCTGTTAGTCTTTGTAATTAGTTTTCATGCACAAACACACAGCGGGACCAGATATCTCCAATACTTCCCAGAAAATCATCTTAAATTGTAACGATTAGATTGATTTATACACACAATAGTACTAACTTACCGAGCTGCTAACAGCAGTCTAAAGCCAGGTACAAACGATCAGATTATCGGACGGATTTTCATCCGTTTTTTGTATGCTGCTAGTCTCATATCGAAAGCGAAGAGGTTACTAAACATACGATAATTCTCGTATGAGAGAATTCAACTTCAGAAGTGATGTAATGTGTTTAATTGTTTTGAATGTGTTCTTTAGTTTCGGAGCATGCGTAGTCTTGTTCTTACAAATTTTTTTGCGGACGAAAACTGTACTAATTGAACAAAAATAGGACGTTGTGTTAACATACGACAAAAATTTTAGAGCATGCACATCCGTTTTTTTGTCAGCCGAAATTTCAGAATCGGCTGTTGAAAGCACCGTACTAATGATCAGAAAATCGGCAGATCGTTCATTGAATGAAATTTTACTTCCGATTTTCTGATAGTGTGTACGGGCCTTAAAGTGATACTAAAGGTTCCTTTTTTATTTTTTTTAAATAACAAACATGTTATACTTGCCTCCATTATGCAGCTCGTTTTGCACAGTGACCCCAAACATCCTCTTCTAGGGTCCCTTCGGCGGCTCTCGCGGCTGCTCCTCGCATTGGATAACCCCCTTGGAGAAGCACTCTCCCGAGGGGGTTACCTTGCAGGCGCGCTCCTGAGTCATACACTCGGCATCCATAGATGCCGAGTGTATGACTCGCCCCTGCCGCCCGCGTTATTGGATTTGATTGACAGCAGCGGGAGCCAATGGCTGCGCTGCTATCAATCTATCCAATCAAAGCCGTGACTCTGTGGAGAGGAGAACGGCGGGGACGCCAAGGAGACAAACGGGCTCCGGTAAGTAAAACGGGGGGCTGCGGGGCCGGTGATTGCCAGGTGTTTTTTCACCTTCTATGTTTGTAAAATGAATTGCGCTAAATTATACCTGTGTTTATTTTACCACTACCAATCCTGTGAACTTATTAAAAAACATCAAATTATAATATAACATTAGTGTATCACTAATGATTAATCAAAGTGCTGCGTGCCAATGCTATCAGGTGCTACCTGTAACATATTTATGCTTAACGTGCAAAAAAACATGAAACGTGCAAAAGATGCCAATAAAGTATATCATATGAATCTTCCAACAATCATATATATAAAAAAACTATGGATAAACTGCAGTTCCAACCCACAAATTTAAATGTGTCCACCACAACAAAAAACGGGAAAAAAACTGAAGAAAAATAAAATAAAATATTTTCTTATATGTGCAAAAAAAGTTCTTTATGGGTGATTTCTTTCAATGATGACCAGCTGTGTTTCCACCTTCACCACTTAAGGTGCCTACACCGACACCAGATACAATGGCCACTCACCAGATGGACCAGATAATATGCCTTTGGTTCATATGGATAACCACTCCCTCTCTCAGGTTTGTCAGCAGTCACTCCCAATATTTTAGATGTAATCTCGCTCTATATCCGCTCATGTAACATATAGAAGACCATCATGGTATAGTATATCAAAGAATTTATATACTATACCATGCGAACGGACCGATAGTTCGCGCAAACTTTCGAACCCCGTTAAAGTGGTTGTAAACCCTGTTGAGTTTTTTTTTTTTTTTTAACTAACCTGCAAGACAAAGCTATAATGAGCTAGTATGACTAGCATACTAGCTCATTATGTACCACTTACCTTAGATCGTGGCCCCCGAAGTCATCCGTGTCCCTCCTCTAGCCGCATCCATCGCTGCGGCGATAGCCGGAATGTTACTTCCGGGTATCGCCGCTGCAGCCAATCACAGCGCCACTCCGGCGCTGTGATTGGCCGGAGCGACGAAGACGTGACTCTGCGCATGCGCGCGTGAGCCGTCGAATTCGGCTACGTCGTCGAATGTTGCGACCTAGCCGAATTTGTGAATAGGGTTAACCCCATGCGCATGCGCGTGACGTCAGCGTCGCCGCATTTAAATGCAAATATCTCCTTAACCGTGTAGGTTAAGGAGATATTTCATGCACCTACAGGTAATCTAGGCTTACCTGTAGGTCTTTGTTTATAAAGTGGGTTTACAACCACTTTAAAGTCTATGGAACTCGAACGTGAGAAATCAAAAGTGCAAATTTTAAAGGCTAATATGCAAGTTATTGTCCTAAAAAGGGTTTGGGGACCCGGGTCCTGCCACAGGGTACATGTATCAATGCAAAAAACTGTTTTAAAAACGGACGTTTTTTCAGGAGCAGTGATTTTAATGATGCTTAAAGTGAAAAAATAAAAGTGAAATATTCCTTTAAATATCATGCCTGGGGGGTGTCTATAGTATGCCTGTAAAGTGGCGCGTTTCCGGTGTTTATAACTGTCCCTACACAAAATGACATTTCTAAAGGAATAAAAGTAATTTAAAACTGCTTGCGGCTTTAATGTAATGTCTGGTCCCGGCAATATGGATGAAAATCATCGAGAAAATGGCATGGGTACCCCCCCCTCCCCCCAGCTCATTACCAGGCCCTTTGGGTCTTGTATGGATATTAAGGGGAACCCTGCACCCAAATTAAAAAAAGGAAAGGCGTGGGGCCTCCAGGCCCTATATACTCTGAACAGCAGTATACAGGCGGTGCAAACAAGACAGGGACTGTAGGTTTGTTCTTAAGTAGAATCTGTTTGTAATTTTGAACTGGTACATTTTTAAAGTGTAGCTCCAGCCAAAAAATCTATTTTTAAGCTTTTTGGAAAACATAGGGAAGGGTTATCCCCCCTGTAACATTTGCTTTGCTGTCTGTGCACCTGTTTAGAAGATTTCACCTCACTTTCTGTCCCAATGACAACTGGATTTTGAAAATGTGGGGTTTTTAGGGAAACAAGGATTGGTGATAAAGCATCAGTGTAGAGGAGACACGTTTTTCCCATATGTCTCTCTCCGTTTGTAAGTAGGAGTCATTTGAAAGTCGGACGTTTAAAAGTAGGGGCCTGCCCTATATACTCTGCAGAAATTTGGGCCTTAGGTGTTGGTGTTGCCACAACACTGTAAGCCCTCACAGTTACTCTTGGTGGGCGCAGGAACGGGCCCTGCTGTGAAATATTAGATAAAGAATTGTAATTACATGCCCCTGTTGAACAGGGTCAGAAAAATTGGGCCTTTGGTGGTGGATGGTGTGGTGGTGTTGCCACAACACTGTAAGGCCTCACAGTTACTCTTGGTGGGCGCAGGAACGGGCCCTGCTGTGAAATATTAGATCAAGAATTGTAATTACATGCCCCTGTTGAACAGGGTCAGAAAAATTGGGCCTTTGGTGATGGACGGTGTGGTGGTGTTGCCACAACACTGTAAGGCCTCACAGTTACTCTTGGTGGGAGCAGGAACGGGCCCTGCTGTGAAATATTAGATCAAGAATTGTAATTACATGCCCCTGTTGAACAGGGGCAGAAAAATTGGGCCTTAGGCACAGGTGCTGGTGCCACAACACTGTAACCCCTCACAGAAACTCTAGTTGGAGCGCATGAATGAGTCTTGAAGGGATCTCAAATTAAAAAAAAATTATTCGGTTACATTGGCATCAGGTGCTTGGTAGCTGGTGATCCAAGACTGATTCATTTTTATGAAGGTCAGCCGATCGACCGAGTCGGTGGACAGGCGCACCCTGTGATCGGTTACAAAGCTGGAGGCTGAATGTGCGTTCCGAAAGAATGCTGGATGTAGGCCAGTAGCTCAATTGCATACTGTGCAAGCTCTGGCCAGTGATCCATCCTCAAGACCCAGTAAGCCAGAGGATTTTCGGTGGGAAAGGTGTCCAAGTCTGAGCTTGCCCCTAGGTATTCCTGCACCATGTAAATCAGACGCTGGCAATGGTTGCTGGAACCGATCATACCTTGGGGCTGCGGACTAAAAAATTGTCTGAACGCATCGGTCAGACGGCCACCTTCTCCACCGCTCCTTCTGTGACTGACTGAAGCCTCAGCAACACGTTGTCCAGGACCAGGAATTTGTAACCTCCCAGGCTCTGGAAACCCGTTGCACAAACTTTTCTGCAAGGCCTTCTGAAGATGTTTCGTCATCTGCTCCCTTTGCGACGGCTGGATAAGGTCCGCAACCTTACCCTTGTAACGTGGATCAAGTAGGGTTGCCAGCCAGTAATGATCCCTCTCCTTGATACCACGAATACGAGGATCCTTTCGCAGGCTTTGCAGGATCAGGGAGGCCATGCAGCGTAGGTTTGCTGAGGCATTCGGTCCGGAGTCCTCTGGGTCACTAAGGACGATATGATCGGCAGCCATCACCTCCCAGCCACATACAAGTCCATGGGTTTCTTGGGACTGTAAATGATCCCTTGAAGACTGCTGCTGATGCTGAGTGCTAGTCTCCACCTCCATGCTGACACAATCCTCCTCCTCCTCCTCGTCCTCTTCCTGTGTGATCGGCGGGCCAGCGGGAACACTGTCTGGATAAAGGGGGCCTTGAGAGGTAAGGAAGTCCTCCTCTTCCTCCCTCTGTTCTGCCTCAAGTGCTCTGTCCATTATTCCACGCAGCGTGTGCTCCAACAGGTGGACAAGAGGGACAGTGTCACTGATGCATGCACTGTCACTGCTCACCATCCTCGTGGCCTCCTCAAATGGTGACAGGACAGTGCATGCATTCCTGATCATGACCCACTGGTGTGGCAAAAAAAAACAAGCTCCCCTGACCCTGTCCTGGTGCCATATTCACACAGATACTCATTGATGGCCCTCTGCTGCATGTGCAGCCGCTGCAGCATGGCCAACGTTGAGTTCCACCTGGTGGGCATGTCACAGATTAGGCGGTTCTTGGGCAGGTTGTATTCCTTTTGAAGGTCAGCCAGCCGAGCACTGGCATTATATGACCGGCGGAAATGCACACAGACTTTCCTGGCCTGCCTCAGGACATCCTGTAAGCCCGGGTACCTGCCCATGAACCACTGCACCACCAAGTTAAGGACGTGAGCCAAACAGGGCACATGGGTCAGGTGTCCCTGTTGGAGGGCGGAGAGGAGGTTGGTGCCATTGTCGCAAACCACCATTCCAGGCTTAAGCTGGCATGGCGTCAACCACCTCTGAGCCTGCCCCTGCAGAGCTGACAGAATCTCTGCCCCAGTGTGGCGCCTGTCCCCCAAGCACACCAGCTCAAGCGCCGCATGGCATCTTTTTGCCTGCGTACTGGCGTAGCCCCTTGAACGCCTACGGAGCACCGCTGGTTCCGAGGACAAATCAGCACAGGAAGAGGCCCTGGAGGAAGAAGAAGAGGAGGGGAAGAAGGAGAGAGGTGTGTCAGAATCACCACTAGTAGCATTTTGGAGGCGTGGTGGTGGGACAATCTCCAACACTACTGCACCCTGTCCTGCATCCTTCCCAGCTGCCAGCAGAGTCACCCAGTGCGACGTGAAAAATAGGTAACGTCCCTGTCCATGCCTGCTGGACCATGAGTCAGTGGTAATATGCACCTTACCACTGGCTACCCTGTCCAGCGTGGCCAAGACATTGCCTTCCACATGCCGGTAGAGAGCCGGAACCCCCTTCCGTGAAAAAAAGTGGCGTTTGGGAACCTGCCACTGAGGTACCACACATTCCACAAACTCACGGATGGGGGGGAAGAGTCTACCAACTGAAAAGGCAGCAGTTGAAGTGCTAGCAATTTAGCCAAGCTAGCATTCAACCGCTGGGCATGTGGATGGCTGGGAGTGAACTTCTTTTGGCGGTGCAGCAGCTGGGGCAGGGAAAATTGCCTGGTACAATCGGACGTTGGTGTACCGATAGCAGATTGCCCGCAAGTACTTGGCAGTGACACACCTAATTCTACACCTTCATTCCTCTCAGTGCAGGTTTCTGAGAGGACTGAAGGTATAGTGGGGTTGGAGATCCCAGCTGATGAGGAGCAAGGAGAGTTCCGCTTTGTTCTTTGGTGTGGGTCTTTTATGTACGCTTGCCAACGGACTGCATGGCAGGTCAACATATGTCTAGTCAAGCATGTGGTGCCCAAGCGGCTGATGTTTTGGCCACGCGAGATAAGCTTCAGACATATGTTGCAAATAGCAACGGTGCGATCTGCTGCATACGTCTCAAAAAAGGCCCACACCAAAGAACTTTTGAAATAACGCACAGAGACAGCAGCGCCCTGCACATGCGGAGCTCTGCGGTGTGATGCAGTCGGTTGGCTGCCCTTAAGATGGCCCCTGGAGGGCATCCTGCCTCATTGGAGATGGGCCTCCTCCTCTCTCCTATCAGGCACCCATGTAGAGTCAGTGACCTCATCATCCCCTCCCTCTTCGTCACTGGAGCAAACCTGGCAGTATGCTGCAGCTGGGGGAACATGACTGCCAGTTTTCTGTCCTTTTTTGGCACCCCCTCTCTCTGGGCTCATGTTACTGCCTTCCTCAAGCTGGGTACCATCATCGGAGCCTTCAAAACGCTGCACATTCTCCTGCAGCATGTACCCAACACTGTGGTCAAACAGTTCAGGGGACTCCTCAGGACATGGTGGGGCTAGGGAAGGAGTGACTGATGCCATTGAGCCGAGGGAAGAGGCCGCTTTGGCAGCTGCTTTGGCAGACAAAGTACCCTGAGCCTGGGTGAGAGAGGATGAGGACGGCTTGGTGATCCACTCTACCAACTCTTCGGCATGTTATGGCTCAATACTGCAGGTTAGCTCAATCAACTGCCTGTATTCTTAGTAATAGAAAAGGAATAGTCTTCAGTCAGCTTTACTTGCACACTGTGCCCAGTATACAGTACACTGACGTAATATACTCCAGGTTAGCTCAATCAACTGCCTGTATTATTAGGAATAGAAAAGGAATAGTCTGCAGTCAGCTTTACTTGCACACTGTGCCCAGTATACAGTACACTGACTAAATATCCTGCAGGTTAGCTCAATCAACTGCCTGTATTATTAGGAATAGAACAGGAATAGTCTGCAGTCAGCTTTACGTGCACACTGTGTCCAGTATACAGTACACTGACTTAATATACTGCAAGTTAGTACAATCAACTGCCTGCCTGTATTATTAGTAGGAATAGAATAACAGGAATGCTCTGCAATGAGATCTAGCTAAACTGTCTACAGTATATATATATATATATGTAGCGGGTATTTGAATTTTAGGGGAAGCATCTGGCTGCTAGTGTAGCCCAGATGCACTAATTGCTAGGGGATCCGGGACCTTTTTCTGGTTCTTGGAGGACTCTGGTGGTGTGAGGTTCCTTGTGGTCCACAGGTGGCGCTGTTGCCTGGGCCGGAGCTGAACTCACACTGCAAGACTGAACCTTTTTGTCCTCCCCTGGAGCTGGTACAGCGGGGCGGGGAACCCGCTGTGGCGCGAAGGGAGAGGGGATAAAAGGGGCGGACGCCCTTACCACAGGGTTCAGAGTTCAGAGTCCGGAGTGGGAGTGGGAGGACTCGGCCGCACCCAGGCACCTTCAGCTTGGGTGCTGGTGTTCCAGTGTTCCAGGCCTAGGTGCCCTCGACCTAGCCGGAGCGAGAGATGGAGACCATCTCAGGCACCTTTAGCCTGGGGTGAGGTACTATGGCGGAGGCCTGGGGCTCAGTACCTTCGACTGAGTTCCGCGAGGGTGGAGGAATCCGAGGGGGCCCTAACTCCTTGGGTGCCCGTGTCTGAGTTCGTGAGAGCTGGTGTGCGGAACTTCTCTGAAGAGTCCGGTGCAGCATTGCTGGTGACAGAGAGGCCTCCGGTTTCTCCCTTGGACGGATTTCCTTCCCCTGACAGGGGCCGTGCTAGCGAAGGTAATTCACATTCTACTCAATATAGTCAGTGGCAGTGACTACCCGCCACTGGTGATACCACAGTGGTTAGCAGGAGAAGGGAAGGGATTGTGCCTCGATCTATTCCCCATCACTACTCAGTAGAAGAAACTGTATGTTTGTACGCCAAGAAGAACAAAACTGAGTTGGACCTATTCACTGTGTGGAACTCTGGTTACTAGGAGCAAAGGAGTCAGGGACGAAGTACTGGACTTGACTCTAGGACACCTACACAAAACCCAATCTTCTGGCCTTCACCTCTCAGCTATGGAGGACATGGGCCGTGGTGTATCTCATCCCTCTCCCCAGCACTGAAACCCCTAGATGAAGAAAGACAAGCCGAGCATGAGAAAGGGAGTGAGGGGTGAGGCCGCTACATATATATACAATGCGTGCAATGCATATATATACTAAATATACTGGAATACTGGATCTAACTAGCTCAATCAACTGCCTGCTCATCTAGCTATTGCTAACTGAAGTAAAGCCACAATCTCTCTCTCTCTCTCTCTCTCTGTGTCTCTCTCTGAACACCGGAACACACTACACAAGGCCCACACGGAGGCGGCCTTATATAGTGTGGGGCGTGTATTAAGTCCCCCTGAGCAATGATTGGCCAAAGGCACCCTGGCTTTGGGCAATTATGGCTCTCTGTGCTGACGGCGCTGTGATTGGCCAAAGCATGTGGGTCATAGTGCATGGTTGGCCAATCATCAGCCAGCAATGCACTTCAATGACGCAGTGCATTATGGGCCGTGACACGCAACTCGAATTTGGCACGAACGGCCCATAATGTTCCATCTTTGTCGAACGAGCGAACCGCCGATGTTCGAGTCTAACATGAGTTCGACTCGAACTCGAAGCTCATCCCTATTCAGATGTATGCTGTATGGTTTCAAAAATACAGCATGTTTGTTCTTCTGTGCATTTTCCTGTACTGTGTTGCCCAGGAGAAGAATGAAAATGTGTTTGAATACACTAAAACGAGCATTAAAACACGCAGCAGAAAACGAAAGTGGACCTGAATAGAGGTGAACCTGGTCTAAATTATTTACTGAATAGTTTACATTTGAATACTCTTAAAAGATAATGATTATTATTATACAGGATTTATATAGCGCCAACAGTTTGCGCAGCACTTTACAACATGAGGGCAGACAGTACAGTTACATTACAATTCAATACGGGAGGAATCAGAGGGCGCTGCTCATTAGAGCTTACAGGCTTAGAACTGGTGAGTTAATGGCGACTCGCTATAGGAGTAGTGACAGTGAACTCCCTACAGAAATATGCTATGCTCTCCTCCCTCCAGCTCCAATCTCCTGTCAGAACAGCATTTGTCAATATAGGAATTGAAACAGAAAGGCTGTCAGATCGGGACTTTGATTACCCCCCCCCCATCTCCTCCATAGAATGCTTCTGTCCCAGCAGCTGAACATGTGGGTGGGAGGGGGGGGGGTGAGTAATCAAACCCTGTACAATCCTGATCTGACAGCATTCCTGTGTCAACTCCTGCAGGCCAACAGGAGGCAGGAGCTGGAGGGGGCAGAGCACAGCCTGCACCTCCTCCTGGGGGAGAGGATTTGTGCTAAGATTTATGGGATAGATTTATGCTGGGAGGGGGTATTTGAGAAAAAAAATTTGGGGGGGGAGAGGATTAGTGCTAGAAGGGGTTATTTTTTTGGGGAAGGATTTGTTTTGGGGGGGATTTTAAATGGTAGTGGGGATTTGGGGGGGGGAGATTTGTGCTGGGATGAGGTGATGTGTACTAGGAGGAGGGGCAATTTTTTATTTTTCATTTCAAGTCTACTTTAATTTTAGTTTTGTTTAATTCACACTTACCTAGGTGGATGCAGCATCGGTCCGATGCTGCATCTGTCCCCCAGCGCCTCTAACACTGTGAACCGAGCGATCAAACACCGCCGATTGCTCAGTTCTTACAGCTCCCCAAGCAGAGAGCTGGTGACTGTCAGTTAGCGTCTCTTTGCTCTGTCCCCCCCCCCCCACCACCACGTTTACTGGAGCGCTGGGCTGTGGTTGGGGCGGGAGAGGCTGAGAGGCTGAGCCGGGTGCCGGTCCAGGGATCTGAGTGGATCCTAACTCCATGGTCGGGATGACGCAGAGCCTGGACCGACTTCTTTGACGTCAGCAGAGAGCAGACTTCAGCCCGCTCTCTGCTTTAAATGTGTCACAAGAGTCCAAAACGAACTGCAGTACTGTGATCCATAGGAGAAGTACAGCCAAACGATCTTTGGCTGTATTTCTCTTTTAAGTATACCATAAAAATGATTTATATTTTGTATTGCAGCACTTGCTAATTGTATAATAATGTTTTCCAAGTAGTTCTTTATGTTTTACAATAAGATATGACACACAGCATATTCTATCTGTTGCTAAATTTATCCTAAAACCTCAAATTGCTGTTCTGAGTTTAGTTCATCATGTAGCACTAGTTTATTACAGTAAAGTGTGATGGATCGGTGTGAACAGACTCAGTATATAAATATGGAAGGCTCCTTCCCCAGAGAACCTTTTGACACTTGACTATGATATGTCATGTTGGGCCAATCACCTCCATGTAACATGATTCTAGTTTTGTAAGTCATATCTCATCTCAAAGCTCTTTAAGTCTTATCATGTTTAATAGACAAGCAAGAATTGCTGTTTTTATCTCATGTAGCAGAGTAGTTTTTTGGCCAGCAATGGGTGTTGGTAAAATCAGTATCATTGTCCTTCAGCATGCCACCAGTTCTCTCACTTAACAATAAACTCATATTGACATGTAATACGGCATGTCCATAGAAAACCAACCTGCATATACTCAGTCGTGTTCTGAATGCAAGATCATTCAGTATGTTGGCCCCCTTCCTTTCTCAGGGTTCTACACTACAATAGTCTATGCTATAGACACAAAAGCCTTGTACACACGACCGGTTTTCTCGTCAAGAAACTACAAGAAAACTGTTGGGAGAGCTTTCTTGCCGAGAAAACCGGTCGTGTGTATGGTTTCTCGTCGAGAAAACTGCAGAGAATCTCGACGAGAAAAATAGAGAACCTGCTCTCTATTTTTTCGTCAGGATTCTCGTTTTTCTTGTCAGGATTCTCATCGGCCTGTTTCCCGACGAGAAAAACGTTAGTGTGTATGCTTTTCCGAGTCTTAAAAAATCGCGCATGCTCAGAATCAAGTATAAGACGGGAGCGCTCCTTCTGGTAAAATTAGCGTTCGTAATGGAGATAGCAGATTCGGCACGCTAAAACGAACTGAAAGCACGAAGACTGAAAAGCGCGAATCGTCTCTCCCCAAACGTTTACTAACACGCGGTAACACAAGATCAACTAAAGCAGCCCAAGGGGTGGCACCATTGGAATCGAATTTCCCCTTTATACTGCCGTCGTACGTGTTGTACGTGACCGCGCTTTACAACGATGAGATTTGGAATTGACAGTGTGTATGCAAGGAAAGCTTGACAAGAATCTCGTCGAGAAAGACTACGGGTTTTTTTACGACGAGATTCTCGGTCGTGTGTACGAGGCCATACACCCTGGTCCCTTATGCATACAAAAAAGAGAGAAAAGACCAAGGTATTTCTAGGTCAAAAAGCTGCTACTTCTGCAACAGAGGGTCTTATGCCACGTACACACGACCGTTTTTCATGACGAGGAAAATGTCATTTTTTAACTTGGTCATTAAAAACGATCGTGTGTGGGCTCCAGAGCATTTTTCACGACGTGAAAAATGGGCATTAAAAATTTGGAACATGCTCTAATTTTTCTCGTCGTTTTTCACGTTGTCGTTTTTCTCGTCATGAAAAACGCCCGTGTGGGGGCTTTAACGACGTGAAAAAAAACGCTCAGAAGCAAGTGATGAGACGGGAGCGCTCGTTCTGGTAAAACTAGCGTTCGTAATGGAGATAGCACATTCGTCACGCTGTAACGGACTGAAGAGCACGAGGCTGAAAAGCGCAAATCGTCTCTCACCAAACTTTACTAACACAAGGATCAGCAAAAGCAGCCCAAAGGGTGGCGCCATCTGAATAGAACTTCCCCTTTATAGTGCCATCGTACATTTCGCGCTTTGCTCGAGCATTTTTTTTCATGATAGTGTGTAGGCAAGGCAGGCTTGAAAAGAATCACGTCGAGAAAAACATCGTTTTTTTCAATGACATTAAAAACAGTTGTGTGTACGCGGCATTAGACTAGACTATGATTCCAAGAATATACAAAAATGTATTAATTCCAAAGAAAGCGCACAATATAAAATTTCATGAAGCGACTATAAACGTTTAACTACTTCAGGCCCACAGGACGTCATATGACGTCCTCGGGCTTGTGGGGGTATATCTGAATGATGCCTGCAGCTACAGGCATCATTCAGATATTGCCGGTTTCAGCCAGCGATTCCCTACACCATGAGAATGATCATAGCGGCTGTACCGCCGCTTGATCGTTCTTACGGGCAGTGGAAGGGGACGCCCCCCCTCCCACCGCCCTCCGGTGCTTCTACCGACTCACCTGTTGGATCGGTGAGTCGGTGACAGGATCCGCCAGCCCCGGATGTAGATCACAGAGATTTCCGGCGGACCAGATGGTCGCCGGAGTCTCTATGATCGTCGGAGGCCGGGCGCGATGTTATGACGTCACGCCCGGCCTCTGCATTCAAAAAAACGGCGCCGCTTTGGCTTTGAAGTGGTGATCATTTTTTTTTTTTAGGCTTCCAAGCCTAGAGGTGAGATGTGGGGTCTTATTGACCCCATATCTCACTGTAAAGAGGTCCTGTAATGTCATATTCCTATTACAAGGGATGTTTACATTCCTTGTGATAGGAATAAAAGTGATCTTTTTTTATTATTTTTTTAAGTGTCAAAATAAAATAAAAAATAAGTAAAATTAACAATAAAAAAAATATTTTATTTTTTTACAGTGCCCCCGTCCCCGTGTGCTCGCATGCAGAAGCGAATGCATACGCAAGTCCCGCCCACATATGAAAACGGTGTTCAAACAACACATCTGAGGTGTCGCCGCGAACGTTAGAGCGAGAGCAATAATTCTAGCTCTAGACCTCCTCTGTAACTCAAAAATTGTAGCCAGTAAAAAAATTTAAAGCGTCGCCTATGGGGATTTTTAAGTACCAAAGTTTGGCACCATTCCACGAGCGTGTGCAAATTTAAAGCGTGACATGTTAGGTATCTCCTTACTCGGCATAACTTCATCTTTCGCATTATGCAAAAAATTGGGCTAACTTTACTGTTTTTCTTTTTTTTAAAGCATTAAACATTTTTTTTCCGCAAAAAAAACGAGTTTGAAAAATTGCTGCGCAAATACCGTGCGAGATAAAAAGTTGCAATGACCGCCATTGTATTCTCTAGGGTCTTTGCTAAAACAACATATATAGTGTTTGGGGTTTCTATGTAATTTTCTTGCAAAAAAATGATGATTTTTACATGTAGGAGCGAAGTGTCAGAATTGGCCCACGCCTGAAGTGGTTAAGACAGCTTCAATCATGGTACTTCGTTCTCTTCTAATAATGAATTTAGAATATCCAAAGCGGCTTGATCATCGGTATCCAATTGTGTATCAACTGGAGAGGATGAATCCCTGCTTGTATACAGAGATCTGAAGAATACCTTTCGCAAGAACAAGGCGACATCTTTATAGACCATAAATTCGTCCATGTTATTAACCGGCAAGAAGGACATTCCCTTTTGCAATAGTTCTACATGTCTTGGAGCTAAGGGGAATACTGAAAGGTTAATGACTTTAGTGTCGGCTTTCAGTAATTCATGGCCATCTGTCATTACCTCCTCTGGCTGCGTGTGCGCAAGTCCGTCTGTATTTTTGGAGCTTTCTCCTTGTTTTTGGTGTTTCATTTTGTATTTGGTACAGTCCTTTGAGAGAGGAGGTAGTCTTCTGAATCTACCACCCACTCTTTCTCTAAAAAAGTCACTACTTTGGGAGCTCCATCATCATCATAGTCAATGGGAACATTATCTCGTCTAAATCTTGACTGCAATCGCGGTCCCCTCCTATTGGATCTACTTCTTCCTCTTCTTATTGTGAGATCAAACACTTGATCTTTTTCAAAGTCCATCAGATCCCTTCTGAACTTGGATTATTTAGTGGTTTTTAAGTTAAGTTTTCCTCAATTTCCTTTTTAAGGAGATCATTTTGTTTAGTGAATTCCTCTAATTCTTTTAGGGAGTCTAGACCCTGTGCACTCTCCCCTATTTTTTCCTTTAGCTCCTCTAGCTGAATTCTCTCCTCCTCCACTATCAAGCCCATGACAGCAATCCCATGATTTATACAGAGCTCCTTCCACTTCGGAAGAAACCTTTCATTATGAAGGTGCTCAGCAGGGACTGTGTGATCCCTCAATCCACGTGGGACTATTTTGTGGTTAATCTATGTTTCCAGAAAAGAGACATCCCATTTCCTATTCAAATGTTTTATAAGTAATTTTTTATGTTCTTTGAATTTGTTCTTAATTTCATCATCTTGACTAGACAACTGGGATGAGTCCTTCTGGAAAGCAATCCTTATCTCCTGATCGATCTCCTCTCCCAAAACAAACGCCATGACAGTTATCACCAACTCCTATCGTGTATAAAAGCACTTGGTACTATGAAGCTGTAAATTCTTTAAAACAGAAACGCGTTTAAGAATGGATCTTGCAAGATCCAAATGGTAAGCATAAAGAAACAAAGAAAAGGAAACGAGTTCTGTGGAGTCAAACAATCCACGGGATTATGATTCGAGCCCTAATGCTACTTACCAAAGTGTGGTACTGTTGCTGTAGCCAATAACCATATGCATACAAAAAAGAGAGAAAAGACGAAGGTATTTCTACCAAGGTCAAAAAGCGGCTACTTCTGCAACAGAGGGTCTTAGACTAGATTATGATTCCAAAAAAGTACAAAAATGTAATAATTCCAAAGAAAGCGCACAATATAAAATTTCATGATGCGACTATAAACTGTGTTTTGTTTTTGATTGTGCACATGTATTTGTCTTGTGTGTCCTTGTGTGTTTCTTGTCTGTTTTTAAAGTACCATCTTTTGAGGTCCCCCCCTTCCTTGGATGGGGACCGTCAATAGTACCATCATTGAAGCTGTCTTAAACGTTTATAGTCGCATCATGAAATTTTATATTGTGCGCTTTCTTTGGAATTAACTAGTTGGAGCCCGGGCCATAGACGAATGACGGCCTCAAGGTGGCTCTAGATATCCGGGAGGACGTCAATAGACGTCCTCGGCTCCTCCGGCCACTGGGGGGCGCGTCACTGACATGCCGATGCGCGTGCCTGGCGGCCGCGATGTCCGCCAGGCACCCACGATCGGCCGGTACACAGACAAGGATGTGGATCTCTGTGTGTAAACACAGAGATCCACGTCCTGTCAGGAAGAGGAGACCAATGCTGTGTCCCTTGTACATAGGGACACAGATTGGTCACCTTCCCCAGTCAGTCCCCTCCCCCCACAGTAGTAATCACTCCCAGGGCACACATTTAACCCCTTCCTCGCCCCCTAGTGTTAACCCCTTCCCTGCCAGTGTCATTTTTACAGTAACCAGTGCATTTTTATAGCACTGATCGCTATAAAAATGACAATGGTCCCAAAATGGTGTCAAAAGTGTCCGATGTGTCCGCCATAATGTCGCAGTCACAATAAAAATTGCTGATCGCCGCCATTACTAGTAAAAAAAAAAATATTAATAAAAATGCTATAAAACTATGCCCTATTTTGTAGACACTATAACTTTTGCGCAAACTAATCAATAAACGCTTATTGCGATTTTTTTGACCAAAAATATGTAGAAGAATGCGTATCGATCTAAACTGAGAAAAAAAATATATATATTTTTTAGTAAATTGGGATATTTATTATAGCAAAAAGTAAAAAATATTGTGTTTTTTTCAAAATCGTCGCTCTTTTTTTGTTTATAGCGCAAAAAATAAAAACCGCAGAGATGATCAAATACCACCAAAAGAAATCTCTATTTGTGGAAAAAAAGGACGCCAATTTTGTTTGGGAGCCACGTCACATGACCGCGCAATTGTTATTCAAAGCGTGACAGCGCTGAAAGCTGAAAATTGGCCTGGGCAGGAAGGGGGTTTAAGTGCCCAGTAAGCAAGTGGTTAATACATTTTTGTACTTTTTTGGAATCATAATCTAGTCTAAGACCCTCTGTTGCAGAAGTAGCCACTTTTTGACCTTGGTAGAAATACCTTGGTCTTTTCTGTCTTTTTTGTATGCATATGGTTATTGGCTATAGCAACCTGTACCACTTTGGTAAGTGGCATTACGGCTCGAATCATCATCCCGTGGATTGTTTGACTCCACAGAACTCGTTTCCTTTTCTTTGTTTCTTTATGCTTAACCTGGTCCCTTAGCTGCATCCAGCATGTACAGTATGTGGTCGTAGCTGGCAACCCTGGAGTCCTCCTTAGTCAGAGGCGCTGATCACATGTAACCACTAATACATACCTTGTGAGATGGGAATGAGGGACTCCTATTAACAACTTAAAACCCGGCCCAATATGCAGCATAAGGACCAGGCCCCTTTTTGCCATTCGGCACTGCGTCGCTTTAACTGACAATTGTGCGGTCGTGCGACGTGGCTTCCAAACAAAATTGGCGTCCTCTTTTTCCCCACAAATAGAGCTTTCTTTTGGTGGTATTTGATCACCTCTGCGGTTTTAATTTTTTGCGCTATAAACAAAAATAGAGCGACAATTTTGAAAAAAACGCAATATTTTTTACTTTTTGCTATAATAACTAGGCAAGGGAGTATCCCAGTCTATGTTCTCAGTAGACAACTGTCTTAGTAAAATCTTACCTTGAATGGTAACTGGAGCAAGGAAACCCAGTGGGTCATAGATGCTATTCACCACGGACAGGACTCCTCTCTTAGTGAAGGGTTTGTCACAAGTTGACACTTGGAAGGTGAATTTGTCTTGCTTGATGTTCCACAACAAACCCAGACTTCGCTGTACAGGAGGCACATCTGTACCTAAGTCAAGGTTTTTTAGACTAGTGGCATAGTCCTCAGAGTGAAAGGCATTCAGAAGTTCCTGGCTGTTGGATATAATCTTGTGCAGTCTAAGGTTTGCTACAGACAGCATCTCCTTTGTTCTGGTGAGAAGATCAATTGCTTCTTTAGCAGTTGGAAAGGACTTAAGTGCGTCGTAAACGTAGAAGTTTCTTTCAACAAATTGACGGGCATCAGATCCATATTCAACTTCTCCAGTCTGAGCTGTTTTCCTTAGCCCATAAGTTGCCACTGCTGGGGAAGGACTGTTACCGAAGACATGTACCTTCATGCGATAATCTATAACTTCCTTGTTGAGGTCATTGTCCTTGTGCCATAGAAACCTGAGGTAGTTTCTGTTGTCTTCTCTGACGATGAAGCAGTGAAACATCTGTTGAATGTCAGCCATTACTGCTACAGGCTCTTGTCTGAAACGAATCAAGACTCCTATTAGACTGTTGTTCAAGTTGGGTCCAGTAAGGAGCATGTTGTTAAGAGAAACACCTTCGTGCTGAGCACTGGAATCAAAGACAACTCTGATTTGGTCTGGTTTGCGTGGGTGATACACGTCAAAGGATGGAAGGTACCAGCATTCTTCTCCCTCCTTTAGTGGGGGAGCAGGCTCTGCATGATCTCTGTCAAATACATTTTGCATAAAGTCCACAAAGTGCTTTTGCATCTCTGGTTTCCTGCTTAAGTTTCGCTTTAAGGAGGAGAATCTACTGATGGCCTGCTGTAAGTTGTTGGGCAATCTCTCTCTTGGGAGACGAAAGGGTAGGGGTGCTACCCAGTTATTGGAGTCATCTTGAAAGAACTCCTTGTCCATTACCTTGATGAATTCTTTGTCTTCCATTGAAGGAGCCAGTATGTCATCTTCACTGGTTGCATTAAACACTGTAGAGCCGAAGTCGCCATCATGGCAGGAGAAAGGGCTTGTGTTACCTGAGATACCATGTTGCCATTCGTGGCTGGCTATCTTCTCTTTCACCCAGTAGTGATGTGGGCATGGCTCAAAGTAAGTGTTTCGGCCATTTGGCAGAACATTTGTCTTGAATGACGAAATGTTGGTAGGTCTTTTCATTTTGCCTATGCAGACATTGCCTATGATGACCCAACCTAGATCCGTGCGCTGGGCAAAGGGGGCATCTGGGGGTCCACTGACTTGTCTGTGTACCTTGTGAACTCTTAGAATGTCTCTTCCTAACAGAAAAAGGATCTGAGCATCTTTGTCAAGCGGCGGTATCTCATTTGCTATTACCATGAGGTGAGGGTGATGGAAAGCAGCAGCTGGAGTAGGGATTTCTTCCCTGTTAGCAGGTATCTGATTGCACTCAACAAGTGTAGGTAAGGGTAATTGCAAGTTACCTTTGAGAGAAGATACCATGAGTTCATGAGCCCTTTTTCCAGAAACCTCTATAGTTCCACTACAGGTACCCAAGGTGTAAGGATGAGCTTCGCCTTTTATTTCAAATAGATTGAACAATTCCGATTTTGCAAGTGATCGATTGCTCTGATCGTCTAAGATAGCATATGCCTTTAGAGACTTTTCTGGTTGATCCTTGTGGTATATGTTCACCAAGCATATCTTAGCACAGGACTTACCACAGCGTTCTTCTCCAAAAACTTCAGTGCAGGATGAAGAAATGATGGTAGAATTAGGCACTTGGTCTGTATTCTCCCCGCCATGCGTTAACCTGGGAGGAGTGTTGGCAGGTTGTGCAGAGCTGGGCTCAAGAGGATGGAGGGCTTGCACATGTTCTTCAGAGCCACACTCTATGCACTTGATGGACACATTACAGTCCCTTGCAAAATGTTCTGTAGAAGCACAGCACCTGAAACATACCCTAAATGTCTTTAAAAGCTCCTTGCGCTCTTCCAGAGGCTTTTTCCTAAAGCCGATACATTTATTGAGGGGGTGTGGCTTCTTGTGTATGGGACACTCTCTGTTAGGGTTTTCAATCTTCCTACTCTGTTTGTTCGTGGCCAGAACTGTGATAGGAGTGGGAAGGATGTCAGTCTTTTTCACTGACACTGGGCCTCTATGGTTTCTATAGTTGCCCTGAAGACTGGTACTCTTAGGAAAGGGTGAGAAGAGGCTGTACTCACCATAGGAAAAACTTGGATCGTTCTTGGTCTCTGCAATTTCCCTGATGAATTTACAGAAGAAAGAGAATGGAGGGAAGGAAACCTTGTTCTCTCTTTTGTATGATGACCCTAGTGCAGTCCATTTCTCTTGCAAACCATACGGGAGCTTGGAGACAATTGGGTTTACCCCTCTTGGAGTGTCAAGGTAACTGAGTCCAGGTAGTTTTGGGTCTGTCTTGGCTAGCTGAAGCTCAAGGAGAAGGTCACTCAGTCTCTGGAACTCCTTGTTGTCCTTACCGGATATCTTTGGGAAAGTTTCCAGACGTATGAACAAAGCAATTTCTATAGCTTCTGGACTGCCATAACTTTGCTCTAGTCGCTCCCATGCAGCTGTGAGGCCTGCAGTAGGATTTCCATGAAAACCGATCTTAATGGCTTAACACGTGCAGCAGATAGAGGACCAAGCCATTTGATCAGCAGATTCAATTCTTGATCAGCTGTAATGCCAATATTGCTGATTGTAGTTCTGAAGGCACATTTCCAACTTCTGTAGTTCTCAGGTTGGTCATCAAAACTTGTAAGACCAGTCTTTGTGAGCTCTCTGCAAAGCATGTACCTCACAAACTCTTCTGTCTCAGTTGTCTCCGCCTTTATGTGAGATGCTGTTGGCTGTATGGTGCTGATTGCGTTATCTTTGAAATCAGTTGTTCCAATGGTACGTTGATTCAAGGCTGTACCGATGACTGGAGATTGATGACTTGCCTGAAGCTTGCGCTGATGCTCTGTGACGTATGAAGGCAGGCAAGGTAGGCAGGTAGGAAATGCAGTGGAGTGATTTTGAGTGCAGGAAGTTGCTGGAACCTCTTTAACTTGAAGCTGTGAATGAGTCTCTATGTAGCTGGGAGCATTGAAGATGATGGAGTGTGCACTGCAGTGGCTTAGGACATAGTCTTTAGTGCGTTTGAGGGGGTCTTCCATATCTGCTATGTTTAGGTTAATGCTGTCTTTCTCACTTGCACCTTCGTCTGCACTGATAGCTTGCTGTAGGACCCTTAGCTTTGCCATAGCTGCGTCATGTTTACACTGTTCATTTAAGATTTCCATTGTTGCTCTTTGTCGTGCTGACTGTGCTTCCAACTCTGCCCTTTGACGTGCTGACTGCGCTTTCAACTCTGCTCTTTTTTCTGCATATGCCACCTGCACTTTGCTGGCTTCCACTTCAGCGCGGGCATTAATAAGTCGCTCACTGAGTGTTGAGTATCTTGAACTATGGGATCTTGACGAGTTTTTAGAACGTCTGGTGGAAACAGATCTGTGAGATGCAGTGTCCTGTAACAGCTTTATTTTTGCTTCTGCCTTTAATCTGGTTTGCTGGATAAAACTGTCTCTTTCAATATTGAGAGCATTGACACGCTTTAATTGCGTCATCGCACTTTCTGTATTCATGTTTTGTAAGACATTAGTGAATTTGCTGCTGGTAAGCTGGTAAGCTGATAAAGCTCATATAAGGCAGAAAGTTGTTTAATGGCGCCCTCTAGTGTCAGTAGTTCACATTCAACAGACACTGTATTGGCTTCAGCAAGGATTTTCTCCCAGACTAATTCCAAGCTATTTGACAATTCAGTCCTTGAAGCTTCATAATTCTCCATTACTTTCCAAGTGGGTTTAACTGAGCGTTTGGGTAACTCAGTTTCTTCAGGAACTTGTGAGGAAGGAGATATAAGTTCACATGCAGAAGCTTGGTCACTCATGATAGCAGACTGACTGTGAAAGCAGGCAGGATCTGTGTGCTGAAATATGACACTGTGCAGATTGTCTCAGGCTATAAGGCTGCCATGTGCTGCTCTGTCCCTTCTGTCTTGCTATGAGGGCAGTAAATCTTGTCTGTTTCAGTACTGACATGCAGAAATCTTGTAATTAGGCTGTGAAACTCAGTTTTTCTACTGTTCTGTCTCAACTACAAAGCGATAAAGTTAATCTCCAGGTTTAAGTAGGCCTTACTCAAGCTGGTTTGATATTCATCCCTTGCATCGATACAGGCAGTTTAACTCAATGAATAAACTCACAGTTAGGACGACAGACGATGAATCCTTTCGAATGTTCCGTTTAATGATGGCTATTCATAGGTAGAAAAATGTTGCAGTTGTAAACCACATGTAAGATGTTTAGCATGGAAGATATACAGGAGTAATGACCAGAATCAGGAAGTGGAGGAGATATATAAAGAACTACGGTGAGAGAGAGAGTTCAGCTAGAAAGAAGGGGACAGATCTTAAAGACACAGAGCAAGAATAATCACATAGTGTAACACAACAAGTAATGGCGGCGATAAGTGATTTTTTTTCATGACTGCGACATTATGGCGGACACATCGGACACTTTTGACCCTATTTTGGGACCATTGTCATTTTTACAGCGACCAGTGCTATAAAAATGCACTGGTTACTGTAAAAATGACACTGGCAGTGAGGGGTTAACAAGGAGGGGGCGCTGTAGGGGTTAAGTGTGGCCTGATTTGTGTTTCTTACTGTGGGGGGCGTGGCTTAGCATGTGACGTCACTGATCGTCGTTTCTTATTACAGGGAACAGACAATCAGTGACGGCTCACTAGGTAGCACGGGGAGAGGTTTGTTTACACTTACCTCTCCCCGTTCTTCCTCTCTGTGACCTGATCGTGGGACAAAAGCGGCGATCGGGTCCGCTGTTCCCGCGGGGATGGTCACGGAGAAGAGGACCGGGTCGGGAGCGTGGCGCTGGCGGCGCGCTCACGACCCACGGCTGGGCTCTTAAAGGGGACGTACCTGTACGCCCATGTGCCCAGCCGTGCCATTCTGCTGACGTACATCGGTGTGCGGCGGTCCTCAAGCGGTTAACAAACGTATGTAGGCATAGGACGCATCCCCTGCCACGCCCCCCTTAAAGAAGAATTGTACAAAAAAAATGATTAGTTAAATCCACAAGTGCTTTTTTACCACTACTATTCCTTTATATTGGTTTTTAGAATTTACAAATGCAGCGATTTATAAATTGGATGAAAGGTACAGCACTTTTTCGATAGATAAGTAGTGCATTTTATTTACAATTATATAGATCAGACCAAAATGAGGGACAAATGAGGAGGAAAGAGGGACAGAGGGACTTTGCTCCAAATGAGAGACAGTCCCTTGAAATCAGGAACAGTTGGGAGCTATGCTTATATGAGCAGTTTTGTGTGATCAGCGCCAGTGGTGACCATTGATTTGCGCTCAATAAACAACTTTGACCCTCATCCCTTCAGACTGCATACTATTCCTTGGTTTAAAGTAGTTGTAAACAATTGTGTTTTTCCACCTTTGTGAAAAAACACAAGTGTCTGCTGAAACAAATGCTCAATAGTTTGCTGTTATTTCAGAATACTAGCTGAATCTTAACAAAGGCTCTGCAATGTGTTACATGTACAGTAATAGAATATGGATTTGCATTGTGTAGTGTATTTTAACACTTATGCAGTATGTATAATCAGAAACAAAATTAACATTTGATAATGATCCAAGAGGTTCAGGAGAAATTCCATGCCCAGGGCTCCTTTTCTTAAAGTCAAAAATAGTAATGGTCATTGGTACTGCTAGGATTGTGAGGAAAGTAATTCTGTGCTACGAATAAGGGGAATGGTTCATTTAGAACCCTAGCCTATTGCTTTATACACTACACTCACATGTTTCAGTCCTTGTACCCAAAAAAAAAAAGTAACCCCTTCCCACCCATCCCTGGCGTCCTTTTAACATAGGGCCTGGAAAGACCGGCCAATCATGTGACCACTGCGATTGGCTTTCAGATTTGAGAAACCCCACTTTGTGTTTGTTATGTGTTCCCATTCACACAGCATGTCTACATTTTTAAAAAATATTTCTTACCTTTTAGATGTTTCTTAGGAGGAGGTGTCATGGCTGACTGCAAGGTTTTTGAACAATGTTAGAGAGCCTGTCCTAAGTCTGTCCTCATTAACGTACAATACAAGAAGCCCAGCCTCAATCCTGTCCTCATTAATATACAATACAAGTAGCCCAGCCTCTACACATTTACCCTTAGGACAGGCCCTCTATTTCCTGAGGACACATGTGACATCATCAAGCACGATGATGGGAGACCCCGCTATGCGTACTGTTTGAGATATGCTGATATGATTCACGGCCTTTGGAGGTGCAATTGCTAATAAACTGAAGAGGTTTTTATATTTACTACACTATGAGATCCCTTCTTTGTGTTTACCCCATTTGCTGAGTGGATTGTCCAGGAATCTTTGCTGGAGTATATCTGCCAGATTGATTGATGCTGCGAGACAACAAGGCGCTGTGTGATCTCTTTGTGGGATCAGTTATTTTGGTAAGAAACGTATTTTAACACTGTGGTGAAGTGGTTTTGAAGCACTTTTGCCTTTCCTGCGGCACCCAGTTAATCTCAGTTGTCGCGTCAGCATAATATTGTCTGTTTTGAGACTCTATAAGTTAAAGGGATATTGCTTCACTAAGGATATTTTAAAGTGTAGGGTTGGGTACCATCATCCTATATTTAGACAATGAAGGGAAGGGAAGGGTTAACAGGGGCTACTCCAAAGTATTGCCCTATAACGCCAATAGTGTTTGAGAACTATCTCAGTACCCAGAAATTGAAACAGGTTAAGATAAAAGTTATACATTTATTAAGAAAAATACATAAAATACAAAAAAAACAAGACAATGGTAGAATTGTTGTTGTGTTGAATAAACACTTGAGAAACATGGAACCCAACTGGTGGATGGGAACACAAAGATGTTGGTACAGACGCAGTCCTCTACAAGTTTCGTGACCTGTGTCGCTTCTTCAGGTGGAGTCAGCCAATAACATCTAAAAAAAGATGCAATCTCAAAGTTATGATATTAAAAGACATTTAAGAAACATTGCTACCAATAAACCTATTATTCTGGAGTATTAGGAAAGCCAGAGCAACTCACCAATGGGGGCCCAAGTGGGCATCAGATGGCATTAGAGACACCCTAGACTGGTGTTCCCCCCCCCCCCCCCAGGGACAAACACGGAAGGCTATAGGTGGTGGACGGACTTTATATATTTTTCTTAATAAATGTATAACTTTTATCTTAACCTGTTTCAATTTCTGGGTACCGGGATAGTCCTCAAACACTATTGGCGTTATAGGGAAATACTTTGGAGTAGCCCCTGTTAACCCTTCCCTTCCCTTCTTTTGAGACTCCAACATTGGGACTTTCAGTATGTAACTTTATTGCTTCAATTAGTCACTATTGTTTGTCTTCATGCTATATAAATTATATATTGATCACTTTGTTGGGCTCTGTATTTATTTTAAAGGGGCAGCACACCTTTATTTTGTTGAGTTATTTTTAAGCGCGCTTTGTATCCAGATCGGTTTTTAGGTGCTGCAGTTGTTTGTTTTTTTTTTTGTTTTTTTTTTACATTACGTGCAAGGTCACTTTTGTGTTTTTTTAATATTTAACTCTTGCCCCTTGAATTTTGCATATTTTAACCAAGAGCACGGTTCTCAACATCTTTTCTCTAAAAGCTGATCTCCAGCCTCATCTTCCATCCCTCACAGTTGTACAGGCTCCTCTCCTTACTTTGATTTCACTGCACAATCTAAGTGTGTATTAGACGTCAGATAGAACATGCTTCATTATTTGGCTGGACGATGTCTAACATCTAGTGCTTTCCTCCACAGGCTTACTGTCCCTGGCCCGACACATTCCTTCATTGGGTTTTTAGTTCTATCAATCATGCATCGCATGTGGGCAGTAGCGCAGCTTCCTGTTTTCAGCAAGCTACAGTCATGGCCAAAAATATTGGCACCCCTGCATTTCTGTCAGATAATGCACAACTTTGCCCACAAAATTGTTGCAATTACAAATGTTTACTTTGTTTAATTGTATTGGTATGACACAAAAAAGTAGAGAAACAAAAAGCCAAATCTGACACATTTCATGCAAAACTCCAAAAATGGACTGGACAAAATTTGTGGTAGACATGTGTGATTAGTTTCGTGTGAATCGTAAATTCGTACGAATTTTTCGAAATTTGTACATTCGTAAGAATCCGAATTACAAATTTTTATTAATACGAATTCTGTACGAAATACGAAATTTCGTTTACGAATTTCGGCTCCAAATTATCCGAATCCAAACTACCAAATAACGAATTTCAACTACATCCATTCTCACTCCCAGACATTCTAATTTCACCAAAAGCACCAAACCACACAAAAATAACCACAAATCCAACAATACCACTCTCTGCTCTGCTCTCTGCTCTGCTCTCTGCTCCTCCCTCACCACACCACACTATACGGCCTCTCAAAATGACATACAGGGGCGGAGACTATAGCCAGTGCCACATGTCAAAAACGAAAGTAAAAAAATCGAGATTTCGAATAGTTACGATAACCGCAATGTATTAGAAAAGTACGATTCGTACGAAATTCGTATTTCGTACGAATCCGAATTAAATTCCGTACACGAATTACGAATTACTAATTTTTTAAAATACGAAACGGAACGGAACGAAACTAAACAAATTTTTTGACGGCTCCCATGTCTAATTTGTGGATCCTTCAATTTAATATTTGGTAACACACTCCTTGGAAAAAAATAAAATAAAAATAATAAATAAATCAATTGCTTCCTGTAACCATCAATGAGTTTCTTACACCTCTCTACTGGAATTTTGGACCACTCTTCTTTTGCCAACTGCTCCAGGTCTCTTAGATTGGAAAGGTACCTTTTCCCAACTGCTGTTTTGAGATCCCTCCACAGGTGCTCTATGGGATTTAGATCTGGACTCATTGCTGGCCAGTTCAGTATTTTCCAGTGCTTTGTCTTTAACCATTTCTGGGTGCTTTTTTTTACATGTGCTTTGGGTCATTGTCCTGCTGAAAGACCCATGAACTCTGAATGTGTCAGATTTGGCTTTTTGTTTCTCCACTTTTTTGTATTATACCGATACAAACATAAGAAATAAACATGAAAATGCCTAAACATTTGTAATTGAAAAAAAATTCTGAGCAAAGTGGTGCATTATCTGACAGAAATGCAGGGGTTCCAATATTTTTGGCCATGACTGTATGTACAGCAGCCTGCCAGTCCCTCCCACTGGCATAGTCTGCCTGCCTTGCATAGAGATGTACAAAGACCAAGTGATGGTGTCAGTGGGTCTAAAATAAGGTATGAAAACAGAAAGGTTTTATCAGTAATGTCATTAGCATGTCAATGAGGGGGGAAAGAATAAACCAGGGAAGGCAAAGTATAAACAGATTAAACTTCAGCTTTAAGAGTTCCCTTTACCTTTTTGAAATCCTAGCAATACTAAGGGAACAAGGTCCCCTAAAATATTATGAACACAGGATATCTAAACATCTCATTTAGTGATGGGACTTGCATGAGCAGACTATTAAGCTGAATAAGCAAAGCTGCGAGTGTCCCCAGATGTCCCCCAGAGCAGTGACTGAGGCAGACGCTACATAAGCTTCACTGTGAGAAAAATGCTCACAAAGTACCACCTGTGACTGACTGGAATGGAGAAGAGGAAACTCTGGGAAAGAAATTGCTTCAGATTTAGCAATAAATTCAATCTGCAAGCAATCCTGAAACATAAAATTGAATTATTTCTATGACATATTTTGCAACATAAGTTTTGTACTTGCCAAATCTGTCACTGTGGCCTTCGTCAGACAGTTCTATGTGGCCAAATTTAAAGGCATTATAAACCTTCCAACCTGCAGCTTGTGTTTCTGACCTGCATAAGATGTGCATTGATCATATAGTTTCATGGTGTCGTTTGTTGTCCTGTGCACACCATGCCTATAGTAGAGACGTTCGCATCCTGGTGTCAGATGTTTCTGTTTGTGTTCAAACATAAGGCACACAATATGGCACTGCAAAGGTTAACGCATGACTTCTGTCACCTATATCTGGGGTCTGAGAACTGACACTTCCTGTGATTTTTTTTTTTATATCCCACAATCTCTGGGTCTTTCAATCCAGTGTTCTGCAGGTGAGCGCTAAACAATAATTAGATCGGACACAGACAAAGAAAATAACAGAGAGCTTACCATGCAGTCCTTTATTATATTAGCACTCTAACACTTGTAATGTACACAAAAGAAAATGGTAAAGGCATGGATTGTGACCCAGAAAAAAAAGTTGCCTGTCCCTTTAGCAATTAGGTAAAAAGCTAGGGGAATGAATACATTAACATAGGGGAATTGATCAGCCATGACGCTGCAAACTGCAGCCACAACATGTGAGCCCATTATTACAAAGTAAGGCTCTGTTCACACTGGCATTATAAGCAGGATGTTTGGGGCACATTTTTAACTCTCCTCAAACTGCTAGTAAAGCCGTCTGCAATTAATACGATGGACAGCCCACAGTGCTGTTCACATTATCAAAACATGAAGAGTTTACATCATGTCGAGTTGCTGCACTTCAAAAATGAAGCTTCAAGTAGAGTTTGGATGGAGTTAAAGCTTCTCAACTCCTTCTATTGAAGTCTATCGTAATGCACAATAAACTCACTGGCATGTGTTTGCAGCAAGTTTGCGATGTGCTTGTGGGGAGTTTGCAGGGAGTTAGGCCCTGTTCACAGCAGCCAAGAAAAAACCTAGGCAGTCCCATACCTTTGCTGAATTCCTTTTTTTACTAAGGTGAATGCATACACACCAGTTTCATTTGGGAGGGAAGGACCCCACGGTTGGCCCTGTCTATATTACAGCTGCCCCTTAGCATGGGAGGCCTGTCTCTCCCTAATTCCCAGCTATATTACTGGGCAGCAGTGCCTGTCACTGTAAGGTGGTGATTTTCACAACCTAGAGACAGCCCTGCAGCTATCGTGAGCTCATACTCAACACTCAGTAATCTGATCTTTACAGGCCCTAGGTAACATCCTGAGATTACCACCTTAATGCATACTAACGTGTTGGTTTGGCATAGGGCTTGGGCCAAATACCGTGACCTGGAGTCCTTCTCCCCTCATATTCCTCTGTGGAGTAATCCGTCTCTCCCACATATGCAAAAAATCCTGGTATCTAGCGTGTGGGTCACTAGGGGTATAGTGGGTCTAAAACATATAGTTGCAAAGGGTCTTGTTTAGGTACCTGCAACTTAGGCATGCTTTTGGCCGACAGTTTCCCTCTCGGATTACATTAGAGAGGTGGTTGTTGTGCTGGATAAACCTCTATCCTCTCTCTACCTGCGTTTGTCCATGGCCTATGCGACTAAAGCGGGTCGGGTATATCAAAGATGGCAAGCTGACATTCTTACTTTGGAGGAGGATGATTGGGAGGACTGCCTGGGCTCTTATATCACTACCATGATCTCAGCTAGAGACAGGTTTGTCCAAATCAAGTTCCTGCATAGAGTTTATTGTACTCCTCAGTGCTTAGCGACCATCTATCTGTCTCTTCAGCTTATCCACGGTACCAGGCCCTGGAAGCCTTGTTTTTTCACATGGTGTGGTCTTGTCCATCTCTACAGTCATTCTGGACACAGGTGGTGTTTGATGTGAACTCAGTGGGTGGCTTGACTCTCGGATTGGATCCTAAGGTTTTACTTTTATTTATTTATTGTTTATATTCTTTATTTTACCGAAATTTATCATATACAGTACAAAGAAGTAAAAACATTTTCCCTACTCAGTAGGGACATACATTGACAAATTGTATTTCCAAACCTTTGTCTACCCTTACCCTCCCTCCTCCCCTGCCCCCCCCCCTCTACCCCATTCTTAGACCCTTCCTTCTCCTCTTCTCTTAGTAATTTTAATCTCACTATATGTCTTTGTTAATTTAAACTTTTTCTACTTTTCCCATCTCTTAATGAATCCCTTTCTAGTATCCTCGTGGCTATGTCTTAGATATTCCATGTTATATATCTCTTCTATTTTATCAAACCACTATCTACTTTTTGGCCTCTCTACTTCCTTCCATTTCCTCGGTATCAAGCTTTTTGCAGCGTTCATCATATGTACAATCATTGAGTTTCTATATTCTTTTGTTGGAATATCTACCCCATGAAATAGACATGTCCATGGTTCCTCAGATATATCTATGAAGCACACGGACCTTTTTCTCACCTGGCTCACTTGTAAGACAAGGCACACTGTGCTATATGCCCATACCCTCCTATTTGAAGAGGTTAAACGGTGTTCACAATTGTTGGGTTCCGCAGCGAGTTACATCCTCTAGGCTGGTTCCTTCCCCTAGAGTGTAGGGAAAAGTCTGTTGTTTGTGTATCAATAAGGCCAATGTCCAGACAAGGTTAAACCTCAATGGCTGAAGGTTTATTTTCTCTACGCTTGAAACCGGACAGGAAAGTTGAAGGTGAAGAATAGAATAACAGGAGGTGGGTTCAGGCACTCAATATCACCACTCAATCCCAAGTGGACTCTGCTCACCCGGATAGTTCCCTCTCACGGTCCTAGCAGCCGGAGTGATGCACGAACTTTACTTTACTGTCCTAGGGATACGATCGGAACCCATTTGCCTAGTTCCAAACTTCCCAGCAGTTGTAGCCTAAGGACCTAGGTGCAAGTTGAAGCACGCTACAATGCCTGTGGCGGACTTGTGGAATCCCTCTGTAGGTGACCAGGCCTCATACGAGGCGGTGACTTCCTTCACCGGTAACCCTGGCTCTCTCTCCAGAACGGGTCACCCTCGAGTGCCCTGGAATGCCTTTTTAGATGGTAGGCCAGCTAAAGGTGCTGGGCCTACATGAACAGTTGCAGCCCCAGGCTAAAGGTGCCTGAGACTGATCTTCCCCTGCGCACTCCCATGGCCTGGAGGGCCACGAGACGCAGGCAGTACTGCTACTTAGTACTCCTCCTTCTCCCTTCTAAGATGGCGTCTGCCCCTTATATATCCTCTCCCAGCATGCACAGCGGGCCGACCACAACCCCCCATACAGCTGCCTGGAGAGGACACCCAAAGTAATGTCACCAGTGGTTCAACCCTGACCTGTTATGGCAGCGCCACCCACAGGCCACAAGGGAACTGTACACCAGCAACACCACTTGGCAAAAGCAGAAGAACAAAACCTAACAATTGAAGCTATCTGGGTCTGGCTACCAAACCAGATCAACCCCTAAATGTAGGTACCTAGCTCCCCTAAAAGTAAAGGGGCGCTACATCTATATTAGTGATTTCCTTGATATAACTCATTAATCAGTATTTCCTTCCAGTACATTCTAATTTTGGGGCACCCCCACCATATATGGGCCATAGCTCCCGTTTGTTTACAGCTCCGTTGTTTGTCCTATTTGATATTTCCCTAGTGTTTCTGGAGTTCTATACCACCGGGTTACGCACTTATAGTTTATTTCCACCATCCCATTGTTTACTGATGATCCATGTACTAGTTTCAGGATTTTTTCTACTTCTTGGTTCCTTCCTCGTTTCCCCAATTCCCTCTCCCAATTTTTTATAAATGTCGGAACTTCCAGCTCTTCCACTTCTATCAAAGTTTTATATATCCTAGATATATTCCCACTTGTTTTTTTGATGGTACATAATTGCTCTATCAGTGTAAGTGCTTCTCCTCCTCTTATTGGATGAGGAAGTGCTGCTATGAAGTGTTTGAGCTGAAAATACCTCCATTCATTAATCTCCAGCACATCTTTTTTTTTTTTTTTATTCTTGCAAAGTGCAAATTTTTCCGCCTTGTATTATATCACGTAGTTGTGCGTTTTCTTTTTTAATCCAATTCCCCCCTAACAAGCTTTTCCCCAGTGCAAATAAATAATTTTCCTTTAGTGCTATCAATGGTGAATTATATTTCCATTTATTTTTTTGTGTAGTACATCCCAAATTTTCAATACTATCCGTGACAATGTGTGTGTATTTTCTCCCAATGTCCTATAATGTGGTGGTATCCATATATTCCTTCCTAGTTGTGTATTAGCCATTATGTGTTCTATATTAACCCACCTTTTCTCATTATTTGATTTAGCCCATTCCACCAGGCGTGTTAACAAAACCGCCTCATAATATTTTTGAAAGTCAGGTACATTTAATCCCCCTTGGCTTTTTACTTTCCTCAGAGTTGCCAGAGAAATTCTAGGTTTCTTATTATGCCATATTAATTTAGTGATTAAAATTCTTTTACTTTTAAATGTTTTTGATGACTCTTATATGAGAAGATATATTAAGCTCTTTATTTGCTACACTTTCTTTTATGCACGCAGGGAGATACTTTTATACTGGAAATCTCCCCAGCCTCCTACTGTTACTTCCTGGTGTTCTGCTGTGAATAAGGTTCTACCCTTGTATAAGCTTACCTATCTTAACCAGAAGTGCCCTAGGAAGTTTGACAAAATTTGGTCCGCTTGCATAGATTCTTAGGGAGCAGAGGCAGACTGATGGCCGTAGCCTGACTGTGCTTTTGCTGTTGGGAATTTATAATTCCTTAAGCCCCATACACACGGTAGGACTTTTTGACACCAAACTTCAAAATTAGCAAGTTTTTAAAAAAATCCTACCGTGTGTACGCTCCATCGGACAAACGTTTTCGGTTTTCATCGGACAAAAGTTCGCTCTGCAAACGGACAAACTTTTCGGCAACAAAAGTCCTACGGTGCAAAGTCCTATCGTGTGTACAGACATCCATCGGACTTTTGTCCAAGGTACAAACACGCATGCCCAGAACCAATGTTAAAATCAACCAACAATAGCAAAAGTTGACCAAAGGGTGGCGGTAAAGAGCAGAAAAGAGCAGAAAAACCATGTGATGTTGGGAAAGTTTTGGGAAAGTTTGCAGAAAAGTCCTGCCGTGTGTATGCTATGGGTGTTCCCGGCCAACTCCCTTTGGACAAAAATTCACGGAAAAGTTTGTTTGAAGTCCGACCGTGTGTACGAGGCTTAAGGTTAACCCACTTGTGTTTAGTGCTTGTCATTTTGCCCCTCCCCTCTTTGCCTCTTTGTTATTTTGGTTCCCCTCTTTGTCAAACAGCACAGGGAATATAACTACACAAATGCCTAGTTACAAAATATTGACAGTGTACTATGCTTTTAACCAACCAATTCAACTAGTGCCTGCCACAATCTTTATAAGGGAAGCTTTACTTTAGACCCTGTAGTGCAGGGTCACTTTAAGTAAAAAGTGTTAGCGCTGAGCCTTGGGCAGTGACATTTAGTGGCCAATCTATAAGTCTCTACATACACTGCCCTTTTAGGCATATTACATTTATGTTTATGTTTGATTGGAGTTCAGTTTTTGGCAATGGCACCAAGAGAGATAAAGTCAGCTGATGATAGGCAGTTACAGCTGGAGATACCTATTGTAAGCGGTTTAAAGTATCCTTTGTTTGTCTCCTTCACAGCATAACCTGACATATAATGTATATTATTGTACTAGCATAGCGTCTGCACAAAAATAGGATTTCAAAGCAAAACAAACAACAAGATAAATGACTGTTCAATGTATGTCCTCCATATAGATCAGGCACGGTAGGTTGAACATGTTCTGTTTATCCTGATTATCCTTTGACAGGAGATATCTGACCGGATTCCTGGAGAACATATGGCTAACACGTCATGAGTCTCGTTCAGTGTCTCCACATTACATTCTAGGAATGTCAGTCAAATGCCAGGTCATGGGATGAAAGCAGGACACCGGTTACTAAGATTTTTCCCAATTTATAATTCTGGTGGAACATAATCACCTAACCTCTGTTGCTTTCTTATCCCTGTTATATCAGACTTGTCAGAAAGTTAACTCATACTATGCCTGGATTAGCCAAATCAACAGGCGTATTTCAAAGCGGGTTCCAGAAGGACCCTTTACAGTCCTGAAATTTGCTCAGGGTTTACATAACCAAAATCCCCCCACCCCCTACACACACACATACGCATACGCACTCTCTAAACAAGGCTTGGACCCGCACAATGACCACTGATGCACTACAGGATGCACAGAGGAGTGGAAGTATGGAAGGGTTCTTGACCAGCCCCACTGGCAAATTATGGAAGTATGAATTCCTTGTGATGCCTGCTATTAGGTGAACCTGTTATTTTACTTTGTCCAAGATCAGGTTTTCCTTAAAGCCAAACTCAATCTTTTCTTTCACCCATATATCAGAGCGTTTCCCAGCACTCACGTGACTCCTCTGCTCTCTCTCCTCTCGCCTTCCCTCCTCCCCAGCTGACGTCAGCAGGAGTTCTTTGCCCCCCCCCGCTATAGCTGTCAGCTGGGGAGAGAAGAGAGACCCGAGGAGTCACGTGAGCATTGGGAGATGCTCTGATATAAGGTAAAATTGGCATTTTTTTTATATAACACAGGCACATAATGTTATTTTACAGAGGCGATGGTATGTTTATAGTGTAGTGGCTTGCCAACCACTTTAAGTACTTTGCATAAAAATCCAGAGGGGTTGGTTTTCTAATGGCAGATAGACCATTCACGTCGCATAGGAAGTTGCACTTTGCAGTGGAATTTTCATCAGAGCTTAGTGAATGTGGCGAAATGTCACTTCGCAAAGAATTCCCAATCACGTGCAAGGAAAATAAAAAAACAGCATTTTTAATTGCACATGAATGGATGATGGAAGTCAGCAGAGCTTCACCACATTCATTAAGCTCTAGGGAAAACTCCTTTGCAAAGTGCAACTTCCCTTGCACAGTGAACAGTCTGGTAGCTCTTAGTAAATCAACCCCATTGTGCAGAAAAGGATAGCTGCAGCTTAGATTTCAAACAAAGCTTAAACACCCTGTATAGCTAATTGCATACATCAAAGAGAGAGAAACAGTTTGAAATGCACCACAAGTGTCCTGAGCCTACCCTGTAGATATTTAAAAAGGTTATATAAATAATTAAAATTATGTAACGCATCAACTTATTTATGGCTATGCATACTTTTTAAATGCAATGTTTTAATTAATACATAAATAAAAAAAATAAAAAAAAGGAGTACAGGCAGACATTGCCGCTTTGAGGGGCCAATGGACGGGGCCATGTACTGTAAAATCTTGGATGAGAATCTTCTTCCCTCAGCCAGAACGCTAAAGATGGGTCGTGGATGGGTCTTTTAGCAAGACAATGACCCAAAACATACCACCAAGGCAACAAAGGAATGACCCAAGAAGAAGCACATTAAAGTGGTTGTAAAGTCTGTTCTACCACCTGTACCTACAGGCATGCCTATAGTAAGGCTTACCTGTAGGTACTGTGAATGTCTCCTAAACTCGCACAGTTTAAGAGATATTCAGAGTGCTTGCAGCCGGTGATGTTACCAGCGCATGCGCTCTGAAGGTCCGGCATACAGTCAGGGCCAGATTAAGAACATCATGGGCCTGGTGCTGAGGATTTTGGTGGGGCATTTTATAAATAATAAATAAATAAAAATGCAAACAATTTTTTGTTATAACAAATTAAAGAGAGAGAGAGAGAGACAGAAAGGGGATGAGAGAGGGGTGAGGGGTAAGGGAGGGAGGATGAGATGGAAAGGGGGGATGAGAGAGAGAGGATGCGAATGAGCATGCGTGGGAAGGACATCAATGCAGCCCGGCCAAGGCAAGTGACCGAAGGCACAGAACCCAGAAGGAAGACGGGTGAAGATGGAAGTGCCCCGGCCCTGCTGGATTGATCACAGCTCTGGAGGGCTCAGTCTGAAAATTTAAGTGTACCCTAATGACCTAATATGCTGTGCATACTTGTACATTGTGGCATAAGCTACCTCAGGGCTTCTAAAAAGTAGTAATGTTAGCAAAGTTTACTACCGCTTTAATATCACAGGATCCCAGGAGCCTCTCATGGGGACCCCTACTGACCCGGTGGCCCTTGGTCAGTGCCTAAGTACATAGTTGCCAACATTTCAAAAATATTTTCAGGGACACTTTTTTTTACAAGTGCTATATTTAGAGTAGCTGAGATCCCCTATGTTCCTCTATACATCACAGTAGTACTCACAAAATTAAATAAGTACTAATAATGGGCAGAACAAATATGAGGACTGAGAAGATTTCCTTTAGTTGAATTAACAAAAGTGTGCCCATTCTAGAGCTGGTAACATTGAGGATATTCAGTATAATTTTAAAGAACTGTTTTTGTGGGTAAGAGGCATAGGGGAGGAGTATGGACGGTATAAAAGTGGGAAGTATGTGCAGGTGAGGGAGAGGAATGTGGAGGGTCTAACAGTGGGCACTATGTACAGGAGAGGAGTGCGGAGGGTATGGCAAAAGGCACTATGTACAGGAGAGGAGTGTGGAGGGTATGACAGAGGGCAGTATGCATAGCAGAGGAGTGTGGAGGGTATGCCAGAGGGTAGTATGTACCGGAGAGGAGTGTGGAGGGTATGACAGTGGGCAGTATGTACAGGAGAGGAGTGTGGAGGGTATGATAGTGGGCAGTATGTACAGGAGAGGAGTGTGGAGAGTATGACAGTGGGCACTATGTATAGGAGAGGAGTGTGGAGGGTATGACAGTAGGCAGTGTGTATAGGAGAGGAGTGTGGAGGGTATGACAGTGGGCAGTATGTACAGTAGAGGAGTGTGGAGGGTATGACAGTGGGCAGTATGTACAGGAGAGGAGTGTGGAGGGTATGATGGGGGCAGTATGTACAGGAGAGGAGTGTGGAGGGTATGATGGGGCAGTATGTACAGGAGAGGAGTGTGGAGGGTATGACAGTGGGCAGTATGTACAGGAGAGGAGTGTGGAGGGTATGATGGGGCAGAATGTACAGGAGAGGAGTGTGGAGGGTATGACAGTGGGCAGTATGTACAGGAGAGGAGTGTGGAGGGTATGATGGGGGCAGTATGTACAGGAGAGGAGTGTGGAGGGTGAGGTGGGGGCAGTATGTACAGGAGAGGAGTGTGGAGGGTATGATGGGGGCAGTATGTACAGGAGAGGAGTGTGGAGGGTGTGGTGGGGGCAGTATGTACAGGAGAGGAGTGTGGAGGGTGTACAGGAGAGGGCCATACATGGATTGAAATTAAGCAAATTAAGCAGAGACCAGCCATAGTTGATCTATGTATGGGCTAGCTGGTTTTACACAAGTCAATCTAATAATTTACTTGAGTACAACCAGCCTGTCAGGTTTTTCCCGAAACAATCAGTGCTGCCAGCTATAGTTAGCAACACCGATCATTGTATTCACTGGCAGAACACAATAACACTGCAGGAGTTATTCCCCCATCCACAGGTCAGCAGGTGAGAAGGTGTGTGGGGACAGGCTGAGGAGAGATTCTAGTCAGTGGCTGGGTGGGCACTGGTAGTATCAGAGCCAGATACATACAGGTTACATACGCCACAATCGTTAGAGCGAGAGCAATAATTCTAGCACTAGACCTCCTCTGTAACTCTAAACATGTAACCTGTAAAAAAATGTAAAGCATTGCTTATTATACAAAAAAATCGTGCTAACTTTAGTGTTTTTTTTGTTTTGTTTTTTATGAATGAAACAGTTTCTTTCCCAAAAAAAACACGTTTGAAAAATTTGCTGCGCAAATACCATGTAACATAAAAAGTTGCAAAGACCACCATTTTATTCCATAGGGTGTCTGCTAAAACAATATATATAATGTTGAGGGTTCTGAGTAATTGTCTAGCAAATAATGATTTTTACATGTAGGAGAGAAGTGTCAGAATTGGCCTGGGTGGCAAGAAGTTAATTACCATAAGTAATATACAAATAATTATTATAAGCACTGTGAGCTCATCCTCTCAGTCTGCTTTAAACTGGCCGCTCTGTATGTAGCTTCTGACATGCTGCGTACGCAGCCCCCTATCTCCGGAACCATAAATGATAGGAGCCCCACCAGTTGTGGGGTAGGTCTTCAGCTACCTACCACCCCCCCCCCCAAATTTGGGGTCTCTGTGACCCCTGGTCGTCGAGCTACAACCCTCAAAGTCTGCCTTTTTTTTTTTTTTGGTGGGCAATTGGGCCTATCTTGAGGAGCTGCAGCTCCAATAGCCCCTATGTTAATCCGGCCCTGCATACAGTGCCTGACCTTCAGAGCCTGTGCCGTATACGGTGGCTCCCACGCACATGCACGGCGGCAGTGACATCATCATGCCTTCGGCCATGAATGTAGCTGGAGGACGTGGACCCAGAAGGAAGACCAGGGGAAGATGTCAGCCCTCTCAGCGGGGACATCGCGGCGCAGGAGGGCTTCGTTCTAAGGTAATTATGCATACTAGCATCCTATGACATTGCCTTGCAGGGGATTTTTTTTTCATCAACTGTGGTTTACTACCGCTTTAAGGTCATGGAGTGGCCTAGTCAGTCTCCAGACCTTAATCCTATAGAACATTTATGGAGGGAGCTGAAACTTTGAGTTGCCAAGCAACAGCCAAGAAACTTTAAGGATTTAGAGAAGATCTGTAAAGAAGAGTGGACCAAAATCCCTCCTAAATTGTGTGCAAACCTGGTAACCAACTACAAGAAATGTCTTACCTCTGTGCTTGCCAACAAGGGTTTCTCCACCAAGTACTAAGTCATGTTTTGCTTGGGGATTAAATAATTATTTTACTCACTGAACTGCAGGTCAATTTATAACATTTGTATCATGTTTTTTTGTGATTTTTGGTTGATATTCTGTCTCTATCATTTAAAATACACCTATGATAAAAATGATAGACCCTTCATTTCTTTGTAGGAGGGCAAACTTACACAATCTGCAGGGGATCAAATAATTATTTTCCCCATTTTACTAGAGAGTGGTTCACAGACTGGTCATCTACGCTTACGTAATGCAAAATTTCTTCCGTCAAGATCCCCTAACAATCCTGGGGTCTACGCAGGAACCCTAGAGGTGCTTTGTTCTCTTTTTCAGTGTTTTTTTTAATATATAGTGAAAGATGCTATGGAACTGTTGTCTTTTGTAATATGGACCTTCTATATCAGCAGGCTTTGTACTGTTTTCGGTATATAGAGTCTTCTTTCATACATAAAGAATATACAAATAAGTAGAAATATACACTATATTAAACACTATATTACCAAAAGTATTGGGACACCTGCCTTTACATGCACATGAACTTTTATGGCATCCCAGTCTTAGTCCGTAGGGTTCAATATTGCGTTGGCCCGCCCTTTGCAGCTATAACAGCTTCAATTATTTTGGGAAGGCTGTCCACAAGGTTTAGGAGTGTGTCTATGGGAATGTTTGACCATTCTTCCAGAAGAGCATTTGTGAGGTCAGGCACTGATGTTGGATAAGAAGGCCTGACCCGCAGTCTCTGCTCTAAATCCTACCAAAGGTGTTCTATCGGGTTGAGGCCAGTCAAGTTCCTCCACCCCAAACTCACTCATTTATGTCTTTATGGACTTTGCTTTGGGCACTGGTGTTCAGTCATGTTGGAACAGGAAGGGTTCACCCCCAAACTGTTCCCACAAAGTTGGGAGCATGAAATTGTCCAAAATGTGTTTGCCTGCTGACGCTTTAAAAGTTCCTTTTACTGGAACTAAGGGGCTAAGTCCAACCCCTGAAAAACAACCCCACACTATAATCCCCCCTCCATCAAATGATTTGACCCAGTGCACAAAGTTCCATAAAGACATGGATGAGCAAGTCTGGGAATGGAGGAACTTGACTGGCCTGCACAGAGTCATAGAGTCCCAACCTCAACCCGATAGAACACCTTTAGGATAATTTAGGTGACTGCAAGCCAGGCCATCTCATCCAACATCAGTGCCTGGCCTCACAAATGCACTTCTGGAAGAATGGTCAAACATTCCCATAGACACACTTCTAAACCTTGTGGACAGCCTTCCCAGAAGAGTTGAAGCTGCTATAGCTGCAAACGTGGGCAAACTCAATATTGAACCCTACGGTTTAAGACCGGGATGCCATTAAAGTTCATGTGAGCGTAAAGGCAGGCGTCCCAATAATTTTGGTAATATAGTGTATATACTAGGGAGTGCAGTGGTCTTCAGCCTTCAGAGACAGTAGTGCTAATGATTGGCTGGGATGAACCAGCAAAGCTGCAAAGCGTCCTTTTGAACATTTTTAGAATGTTAACAACAACAAAAAAATCTTTGAACATCGATAGCAGTCACAGATACATAAAACACATTATATTACAGATCTGGAATTGTATCATGAAAAAAATGTAATGCATTCAGCTCTGTCTAGACAGTATGGCAGGTCTTGCTGGAAATGTAATGCCCTCATGCCCTTTGGCCCTGGTTACAGTAGCTAGCATGGTATGTATTCTGTTCTGTGAATTGTTCACTACAAATGAACTAGCATATTAGGTTGAAACCTTTTCACCCCAGCAACAATTTGTCGCTTAACAAAACTTAACTTGTCTCTCCAGCAGCTAAGCGGTCATCTGGTCCTTATACAGAAGTTTGCAGCAAAAAGATTTAACAAATAACTGTTTACAGCATATATAAAATGTCTTTTCCTGTTATCCAACATGATCCCACTGATTTCTCATAACTACTTGGCACAGTTTCAAGCTATGACCTAAAATCATATAGCGTGACAATGCTTGGCCATATTGAAAAGAACAGTTTAAAGGGGCCCTGACTTTTTTATATATATAAAAGACAGAAAATGCATCCAACTACTGTATGTAATGGTACAGTACATTACAAATACTGGAATATAAAACATGGAATAAAAAAAATAAAAAATGCATGAATCTAATTGGGACACACGTGTTTTTTATTTCTTCACCCCAAATAAAAGTGATAGCTATCAATGTAAAGAGCTCTATGAATGGAGGAGGCAGAGTTTTCTTTTATTGGCCCATCCTTCATTCTTAGAGCCCTTTTCATTGACGGGAACTGTAGTACAGCTTCTATGAATGGAGGAGGGTGGCGGGAAGGGTGGACCTAGTCGGCACCCTATGATAGATCCAGCAACTGTAATAAATCCTGCAGCACTGGAAGATCTCTGCTGTAAGGGTGTGGTGAAGGGGGGGAATAGAAGGTGGAACATTTCAACCAGGAAAGCCGGCCACCATCACAGGGGACACTTCCCATTAGATATGTGCTGATTTTTTGGAAAGACATTTTTTAACCAAACTTAGGCTTAAATATAAACCTCCTTGGCTATGACATGCAAGTGGTCACACACCTGCTAATATTTTAAATTTTTTGATGCATATGACTGCTAGAGACCTCATTAACCTTTTCCCATCCACACTATTGTAAAATAATGGCTGGGCAGGAACACTGTTTTCTGGCAGCCGGCGTGATCTGTCACCCCCGCATGTCCTTTGGACACAGCCGATGACAGATAACTGTACCGGCCTGCTGGTGGTACCATGTGATCACTGTCACTGCCAATCACAGTAGATCACATGAGAGTTGAACACAATGAAAGGCTTTGTTATATGCCTTTCATTGTATACTATTGTGATTAACTCTGTAATTGGTCACAGTCATCACATGAAACAGACATCTGTACAACCCATCTGTACCATGTGAATAGCTGTGGCCAATCACAGCTAATCACAATAGAAAACACTGAATGAGTAGTTTTCATTTGAAAAAAAAATGGTTGATTACAACTATAAAATGCACAGTTATAAGCAATCATAGTGTGTAAAAGAAAAAATCCTGATCACCTCCCCAGAGTAGTACAGTGGTAACACTGTATTTCTCTGATAACTGTATGTAATTATAAATAAATAAAATGTAATAAAAAATAAAAGAATATTCAAACAAATTGAAAAAAAAAAAATTTTTTACACACTGTCACCAGTCAGTGTTCCTGATCACAGCCACTTGTGACCGTATGTAAAAAAGTGTGAAAACTTTTTTTTTATTATTTTCCAAAAAATTGTGACAAAAAATTACAACTTTAAAAAACTCGCCATGTCTCTTACTAATTACCTTGGTCTGTCTACTTTCCAAAAAGGGTCATTTGGGGGATATCTGTACTGTCCTAGCATTTTTTGTGCCTCAAGAAAGAAGATAGGCATTCAGTACATCAGGATTGATTTTCAAATATAAATACCATAGTTTGTGGATGGATTTCCTACAGACTAAATAATATACACCAATTTGGATCATTTTCACCAAAGAAATTTAGCAGTATACCATTTGGCCTAAATTTATCAAGAAGGACTTTTTGGTCTTTTTTCGTTTATTTTGCAAAAAAAATAAAATAAAACAGCAGTGTTAACCACTTAAGCCCCGGACCATTTCGCTGGCCAAAGACCAGAGCACTTTTTGCGATTCGACACTGCGTCGCTTTAACTGACAATTGTGCGGTCGTGCGACGTGGCTCCCAAACAAAATGGACGACCTTTTTTTCCCACAAATAGAGCTGTCTTTTGGTGGTATTTGATCACCTCTGCGGTTTTTATTTTTTGCGCTATAAACAAAAATAGAGCGCCAATTTTGAAAAAAATACAATATTTTTTATTTTTTGCTATAATAAATATCCCCCAAAAATCTCTAAAAAAACAAAATTTTTCCACAGTTTAGGCCGATACGTATTCTTCTACATATTTTTGGTAAAAAAATCGCAATAAGCGTATATTGATTGGTTTGCGCAAAAGTTATAGCATCTACAAAATAGGGGGTAGTTTTATGGCATTTTTATTATTATTATTTTTTTACTAGTAATGGCGGCGATCAGAGATTTTTATCGTGACTGCGAGTCCTAGGGAGTGCTTCTAACTGTAGGGGGGATGAGCTGTGTGTGACACGACACTGATCACCGCTTCCGATTACAGGAAGCTGGGATCAGTGTCCTGTCACTAGGAAGACTGGGGAAATGCTTCTTTACATCAGTGTAACGACAGGGGTTACTGCCGTTTAAGGATATTCCCTTTCCGAACACACAGCAGCTACCGACACTCCAGTGAGGCGAACCAGATCCATAAGAATAATTCTCCCTCAATAACGAGACAAACGCTCTGTCTTGAGGTTTCCAGCAGGTCTGACAATCTTTATTGAGAAAGCAGGCTCTTATATACACCAAAAGAATACTGCAGTCCAAATGAACAATGACCCAACTCCACCCACAACATCACACAATGGTTACATAACGAGCCCCCAATACACATTATTCTGACATCCCTTAGCAGACAACAGGTAAGTTCATTAACTAATCCCTTTATAGCTTAAATGACTAATATGCATGACCTTTACGTTTCCCCACACTGGCTGTCTGCTAACTTAGAATACACATTATCATAAGTACACCTTTGACCAGACCTAATTTACATGAGCTAATTACCTAATTCCTTTAGTAGCCGGGCTGTCTCCTGAACTTCAATACACATTATCATAGGAATCCTTTATACAATTACAGAGCTAATTATCACAATCCACAATGAAAAGATCTTTAGAAGTTAGCCTGGACTCAATTTACATTACACAGGCAGCCATGTGGTTGGAGGTGATGACATTAACATCTTTCAATTAACCTGTTGAGTTCAGAATCAACAACCAGTAAATAGTTATTTTACTTATATCCTGGGAGATATTGTGGATAAATATTACAGACCCATTTTAATGCAATCCAAGACATATTCTGAATGTCCATTATTTTCTGGCTCATACTTTCTAAGAACTTGTGGGTTCCACGGGCCCTCCCGTTACAATCAGCATGTCCCCGTTCTTCCTCATCGTGAGATGATCGCGGGTATCCTCGCGGACATCGAGTCCGCGGGACCCGCGGTCAGAGTTACGGAGCTTGCGGCGGGCGCGTCCGCAATGCCACTTCTTAAAGGGGATGTATGTATATATGTTCATCTGCCTGCCCGTGCCATTCTGCCGACGTATATCGTTGTGCAATGGTCGGCAAGCAGTTAACTACCATTTGGGTACAGCGTTTCATGAATGCGCAATTGTCATTCAAAATGCAACAGCGCTGAAAGCTGAAAATTGGACTGGGCAGGAAGGGAGTAAAAGTGCCCAGTAGGCAAGTGGTTAAAGCTTACCACACGTGTAACTTGTAAGCATGAAAAAAACTCTGGAACTTGAGTTATTGTGGGGAGCACTAGGCTGTTAGCTTAAAAGAATTACAGTATATCAACCGGCGCAATTGTAATTCAAAGTGTGACAGCGCTGAAACCTAAAAATTGGCCTGGGCAGGAAGGGGGTAAAAGTGTTGTTAGTTGTTTTTGGGATTGTAGATTTTTTTTTTATTATTATTACATTGGAATTATTTTATGTGCAGATAATGTGCCACAGAGTTTCCTTCTAACGTCTTTTATATTTTGCTTTAGCAACCTTTTGACTTTCAAATTTGATTTCAGAAAAAAAATGATATCTGGGATCTGATTAGTAACAATGGGCAGTGTTTTTGCTTTTCCTTTTCTGTACATTTTATACAAGAAATCATGAAAAGTTACCAGAAGCACAAGAAACTAAATAGGAAAATAAATTTTGTGAAATAACACTGAATCTGTTTTTTGGAAATGAACACCAGCAGGCTGACAGTGTGATACAGATCTGTGTTTGGAGAGGTCAAATATTCAGTTGTTTGATTGATGGGATGCTCTCAGGGGCCGCCTCATCAGCAAGCACATTCATGTGCCCAGTGCCTTGCTATCACTGCCTACATATTGTCTTAGACATGGACGTTTTAATCTGGATATGCAGAACAAGACATGCTGTGGGGAGATGTTTAATTGGCTCCCAGCAGAGCCCAGGCTGCTTCAATTGCTTGTTTTTTCCCCTCTTAAATTGGTGCCATTTTCACATCATGTTAATGCCCTCTGGTAGTTTAAATACAAAACTAGATTGCATTTTTTCCTCTCTCACAAAGTAATTAGGAACGAAGGTCACACTGTCCTATTTTAGTTAAAAATGGTTCATTTTCTAGCCTGATGTGCACAATCGATTGACATTTCTGGGTTTTAGCTTTTTTTTTTTTTTTTCTTACTGAGAACTTTTTTTGGTGGATTTGTCGGTCATGTGGATCAGTACTGTATAATAAAGCCACAGTGCCAGCCATAAAAGGTGATTATATAAATACAGAGGGACCTGGTCAATGAGGGATACCGTGGAATAAGGAATAATTTATAACTAGGGAAGCTTCCACTGAGACCAATCCATAAGCTATGGATATACTGTACCTGTATTTTGTTGCAGCAACTATAGGAATACTAATATTATTATTGTTATTATTATACACGATTTATATAGCGCCAACAGTTTACACAGCGCTTTACAATGTATAGGGGGGGGGGGCAACACAATTACTGTACAGTTCAATACAAAAGGTACAGGAGGGCCTGCTCGTAGAGCTTACATTCTAAAGGGAGGGGGTGGTGGTGCAAAAGGTAATAGCTGCAGGGAATGATTTGATGGGGGTGGCTCGGGGAAAGTTGTTAGGTGGGCGTGGGATAGGCTTCCCTGAATAATTGTGTTTTCGGGGATCTCTTAAAGATGGACAGAGTAGGGGCTGATCGGACATACCGGGGCAGGGAGTTCCAGAGGATGGGAGAGGCTCTGGAGAAGTCCTGGAGGCGAGCATGAGAGGGGGTAACAAGGTGGAATTTTACACGGTGGGGTAGGGGAAGCCAGTGAATTGATTGGCAGAGAGGAGCAGCAGTCATGGATCGGTTAGTGAGGTGTATTAGTCTAGCAACAGAATTCATAATAGACTGAAGGGGGGATAGCCTGCTTAAGGGTAGGCCATTAAGGATAGAGTTGCAATAGTCAAGGCGGTAAATAATCAAGGAGTGAATAAGTTGGTTTGTGGTGTCATTAGTCAGGAAGGGTCGAATTCTGGAGATGTTGCGGAGGTTAAGGCGGCAGGATTTAGCCAGTGATTGGATGTGGGGGCTATAGGAGAGGTCAGAGTCTAGGATTACACCCAGCACCCTGGCATGTGTTTTGAGGGACCAATGATTGTGTTGTTGATAATTAATGGTGTTGGTGAAGTCACAGGGGGAATCGTGAAGGAGGAAATATAACAAGCTCAGTTTTAGAAAGATTGAGTTTGAGGAAGTGGTGTGACATCCTGTAATGCTTTACGTCTATCTATTAAGTTCTTGTGGTAAAACCAAGGAAGCTTAAACTTCTGTAGTGTATCAATGCTTTACTGAACAAGGAAAAATCTGCACATACAACTGTAGGATGCACAATACAACACAACTTATAGCTTACAAAATATATGCCTACAAATATATAAGCATGTACAACATGTACACATTAAGTAAACAAAATAATTACTCAACTTAGAGGTCAAGATGTAATGTCCATAGTTCCTTGCTCAGTCCAACTCCTAAAAGCATCTCCAAAGTTATCCAGCTTCAGGCAGCCATGTCTCCTTCCTTTGTCCTCCCAAACACCAACTGTTGTTCAAACACATGTGTCTCCAAAAAACCCTTTCCAAGCCCCTCCCACCCATTTCCTGTTTCCTGATCAATGGAGGGGGAGGGAAGGGGGCTCTGTACACATATCCTGTTACTACCTAAACTCTATATTACAATAAAGTCACTATAGAAATTGCCATAGCAACACACATCCATACCGATATGTCATTCAGTAGGTTTGATATCCATGAGGAGATCGAGGGGGTGAGTTGAGGAGTGGAGAGATAGATCTGGGTGTCATCTGCATAGAGGTGGTATTGGAAGCCATGGGAGGTTATCAACTGGCCCAGGGAAGAGGTATAGAGTGAGAATAGGAGAGGCCCAAGGACAGAGCCTTGGGGTACCCCAACAGAAAGAGGAAGAGGAGCGGAGGAGATGGAGTTGTAAGTGACACTGAAAGTGCGCTGGAATAGGTAGGAGGAGAACCAGGATGTGTGTGAGCACAATGGAATCTTAAAAGTGGGATCAGGACAAAAATGAACAGAAAATAATTATAGGGCTGTATGGTTTTCCATTTAAGAGAAATCATAGACTTGTAAATGGACGGCTTCTCAAAACAGCCTCCCAAAACCAAGAGCTAATGGACACCCAGTATTAACATGCGGACATAACATGCATTTAAAGGACAACTTATTTTTTAGCTAGGTTATCATTTATAGCCCATCTGCTGGTAAAACATGTACCCCCTCCCACCCCTCTCAGCTATTCTGGTGTTTCCTTTCAATATGAACTTCCTTACACTTAAGTCTGCCATTTATTTACCTTACTGGCATCATTTCCAGGTGCTGGGGACCAGTAATTCAGCTCTGCAGATGTGCCCATGCCAGCCAGTCCATGCAGGTCCTCTCATGCTGTCATCATCAATACAGTCTATCTTCTTGATCCTGAGAGGACCTTGATGCTGGATGGCCAAAAGAAAGTTCCTTTGTGACGTGGAAACGGAATATCACATGGACACGGGCTTAGGTGGCTAGAAGGGTAATTTTTTATTATTATCTCTGCAAGAGTAGTAGGAAGAGAGGTGTGGGGGCAGCCTAGAGAGGAGCTTTCAACTTTCCCACAACTCGAGTGGCAGCCACCTAGAAAATACTTACAGTTAGCCCCAGTCCTACATTCTTCACTGAAGGACCCTGCACAGTGCTGCCCAGCCTTGGCAGAAACTAGGGATGAGCTTCGTGTTCGAGTCGAACATACGTTCGACTCGAACATCGGCTGTTCGATCGTTCGACGAAGATCGAACGATTTGGGCCGTTCGCGCCAAATTCGAGTGACGCGAACGGCCCACAATGCACTACGCCATCGCAGTGTCATCCAGGCGCTGTGATTGGCCAAGCATGCACTGTGACCCTGCATGCTTGGCCAATCACAGCGCCGGCAGCGAGGAGAGCAATGATTGGCCACAGGCAGGATGCCTGTGGCCAATTATTGCTGAGGGTGTTTAGTACACGCCCCACACTATAAAAGGCCGCCAGCACGGCGGCCTAGTGTAGTGTGTTCCGGAGCAGGGAAAGAGAAGCATAGGCAGGGACAGTGACATTTATTTCTTTCTTGCTTAACCTGGATTCCTTTAGTTTAGGGAAAGAGAAGGATAGGTAGGGAGAGTGTCAGTGTGTTTTACTGTGCGAATCCTTGTTTCTAGGGACAAAGAAGGAAAGTGAGGGGAATTCTCCTTGTGCTATAGTGTGCTTTAAAAAAACATTTTTTCTAGGGACAGAAAACTCTAGGTAGGGAGAGTGTCAGTTTCTTTCACTGTGCGAATCCTTGTTTCTAGGGACAGGGAAGGACAGTGAGTGAATTCTCCTTGTGCTATAGTGTGCTTTAAAAAAACATTTTTTCTAGGGACAGAAAACTCTAGGTAGGGAGAGTGTCAGTTTCTTTCACTGTGCGAATCCTTGTTTCTAGGGACAAAGAAGGAAAGTGAGGGGAATTCTCCTTGTGCTATAGTGTGCTTTAAAAAAACATTTTTTCTAGGGACAGAAAACTCTAGGTAGGGAGAGTGTCAGTTTCTTTCACTGTGCGAATCCTTGTTTCTAGGGACAGGGAAGGACAGTGAGTGAATTCTCCTTGTGCTATAGTGTGCTTTAAAAAAACATTTTTTCTAGGGACAGAAAACTCTAGGTAGGGAGAGTGTCAGTTTCTTTCACTGTGCGAATCCTTGTTTCTAGGGACAAAGAAGGAAAGTGAGGGGAATTCTCCTTGTGCTATAGTGTGCTTTAAAAAAACATTTTTTCTAGGGACAGAAAACTCTAGGTAGGGAGAGTGTCAGTTTCTTTCACTGTGCGAATCCTTGTTTCTAGGGACAGGGAAGGACAGTGAGTGAATTCTCCTTGTGCTATAGTGTGCTTTAAAAAAATTTTTTTCTAGGGACAGAAAACTCTAGGTAGGGAGAGTGTCAGTTTCTTTCACTGTGCGAATCCTTGTTTCTAGGGACAAAGAAGGAAAGTGAGGGGAATTCTCCTTGTGCTATAGTGTGCTTTAAAAAAACATTTTTTCTAGGGACAGAAAACTCTAGGTAGGGAGAGTGTCAGTTTCTTTCACTGTGCGAATCCTTGTTTCTAGGGACAGGGAAGGACAGTGAGTGAATTCTCCTTGTGCTATAGTGTGCTTTAAAAAACATTTTTTCTAGGGACAGAAAACTCTAGGTAGGGAGAGTGTCAGTGTCTTTTACTGTGCGAATCCTTGTTTCTAGGGACAAAGAAGGAAAGTGAGGGGAATTCTCCTTGTGCTATAGTGTGCTTTAAAAAACATTTTTTCTAGGGACAGAAAACTCTAGGTAGGGAGAGTGTCAGTTTCTTTCACTGTGCGAATCCTTGTTTCTAGGGACAGGGAAGGACAGTGAGTGAATTCTCCTTGTGCTATAGTGTGCTTTAAAAAAACATTTTTTCTAGGGACAGAAAACTCTAGGTAGGGAGAGTGTCAGTTTCTTTCACTGTGCGAATCCTTGTTTCTAGGGACAAAGAAGGAAAGTGAGGGGAATTCTCCTTGTGCTATAGTGTGCTTTAAAAAAACATTTTTTCTAGGGACAGAAAACTCTAGGTAGGGAGAGTGTCAGTTTCTTTCACTGTGCGAATCCTTGTTTCTAGGGACAGGGAAGGACAGTGAGTGAATTCTCCTTGTGCTATAGTGTGCTTTAAAAAAACATTTTTTCTAGGGACAGAAAACTCTAGGTAGGGAGAGTGTCAGTTTCTTTCACTGTGCGAATCCTTGTTTCTAGGGACAAAGAAGGAAAGTGAGGGGAATTCTCCTTGTGCTATAGTGTGCTTTAAAAAAACATTTATTCTAGGGACAGAAAACTCTAGGTAGGGAGAGTGTCAGTTTCTTTCACTGTGCGAATCCTTGTTTCTAGGGACAGGGAAGGACAGTGAGTGAATTCTCCTTGTGCTATAGTGTGCTTTAAAAAAACATTTTTTCTAGGGACAGAAAACTCTAGGTAGGGAGAGTGTCAGTGTCTTTTACTGTGCGAATCCTTGTTTCTAGGGACAAAGAAGGAAAGTGAGGGGAATTCTCCTTGTGCTATAGTGTGCTTTAAAAAAACATTTTTTCTAGGGACAGAAAACTCTAGGTAGGGAGAGTGTCAGTTTCTTTCACTGTGCGAATCCTTGTTTCTAGGGACAAAGAAGGAAAGTGAGGGGAATTCTCCTTGTGCTATAGTGTGCTTTAAAAAACATTTTTTCTAGGATACAGAAAACTCTAGGTAGGGAGAGTGTCAGTTTCTTTCACTGTGCGAATCCTTGTTTCTAGGGACAAAGAAGGAAAGTGAGGGGAATTCTCCTTGTGCTATAGTGTGCTTTAAAAAAACATTTTTTCTAGGGACAGAAAACTCTAGGTAGGGAGAGTGTCAGTTTCTTTCACTGTGCGAATCCTTGTTTCTAGGGACAGGGAAGGACAGTGAGTGAATTCTCGTTGTGCTATAGTGTGCTTTAAAAAAACATTTTTTCTAGGGACAGAAAACTCTAGGTAGGGAGAGTGTCAGTTTCTTTCACTGTGCGAATCCTTGTTTCTAGGGACAGGGAAGGACAGTGAGTGAATTCTCCTTGTGCTATAGTGTGCTTTAAAAAAACATTTTTTCTAGGGACAGAAAACTCTAGGTAGGGAGAGTGTCAGTTTCTTTCACTGTGCGAATCCTTGTTTCTAGGGACAAAGAAGGAAAGTGAGGGGAATTCTCCTTGTGCTATAGTGTGCTTTAAAAAAACATTTTTTCTAGGGACAGAAAACTCTAGGTAGGGAGAGTGTCAGTTTCTTTCACTGTGCGAATCCTTGTTTCTAGGGACAGGGAAGGACAGTGAGTGAATTCTCCTTGTGCTATAGTGTGCTTTAAAAAAACATTTTTTCTAGGGACAGAAAACTCTAGGTAGGGAGAGTGTCAGTTTATTTCACTGTGCGAATCCTTGTTTCTAGGGACAAAGAAGGAAAGTGAGGGGAATTCTCCTTGTGCTATAGTGTGCTTTAAAAAACATTTTTTCTAGGGACAGAAAACTCTAGGTAGGGAGAGTGTCAGTTTCTTTCACTGTGCGAATCCTTGTTTCTAGGGACAGGGAAGGACAGTGAGTGAATTCTCCTTGTGCTATAGTGTGCTTTAAAAAAACATTTTTTTTAGGGACAGAAAACTCTAGGTAGGGAGAGTGTCAGTTTCTTTCACTGTGCGAATCCTTGTTTCTAGGGACAGGGAAGGACAGTGAGTGAATTCTCCTTGTGCTATAGTGTGCTTTAAAAAAACATTTTTTCTAGGGACAGAAAACTCTAGGTAGGGAGAGTGTCAGTTTCTTTCACTGTGCGAATCCTTGTTTCTAGGGACAAAGAAGGAAAGTGAGGGGAATTCTCCTTGTGCTATAGTGTGCTTTAAAAAAACATTTTTTCTAGGGACAGAAAACTCTAGGTAGGGAGAGTGTCAGTTTCTTTCACTGTGCGAATCCTTGTTTCTAGGGACAGGGAAGGACAGTGAGTGAATTCTCCTTGTGCTATAGTGTGCTTTAAAAAAACATTTTTTCTAGGGACAGAAAACTCTAGGTAGGGAGAGTGTCAGTTTCTTTCACTGTGTGAATCCTTGTTTCTAGGGACAAAGAAGGAAAGTGAGGGGAATTCTCCTTGTGCTATAGTGTGCTTTAAAAAAACATTTTTTCTAGGGACAGAAAACTCTAGGTAGGGAGAGTGTCAGTTTCTTTCACTGTGCGAATCCTTGTTTCTAGGGACAGGGAAGGACAGTGAGTGAATTCTCCTTGTGCTATAGTGTGCTTTAAAAAAACATTTTTTCTAGGGACAGAAAACTCTAGGTAGGGAGAGTGTCAGTGTCTTTTACTGTGCGAATCCTTGTTTCTAGGGACAAAGAAGGAAAGTGAGGGGAATTCTCCTTGTGCTATAGTGTGCTTTAAAAAAACATTTTTTCTAGGGACAGAAAACTCTAGGTAGGGAGAGTGTCAGTTTCTTTCACTGTGCGAATCCTTGTTTCTAGGGACAAAGAAGGAAAGTGAGGGGAATTCTCCTTGTGCTATAGTGTGCTTTAAAAAACATTTTTTCTAGGATACAGAAAACTCTAGGTAGGGAGAGTGTCAGTTTCTTTCACTGTGCGAATCCTTGTTTCTAGGGACAAAGAAGGAAAGTGAGGGGAATTCTCCTTGTGCTATAGTGTGCTTTAAAAAAACATTTTTTCTAGGGACAGAAAACTCTAGGTAGGGAGAGTGTCAGTTTCTTTCACTGTGCGAATCCTTGTTTCTAGGGACAGGGAAGGACAGTGAGTGAATTCTCGTTGTGCTATAGTGTGCTTTAAAAAAACATTTTTTCTAGGGACAGAAAACTCTAGGTAGGGAGAGTGTCAGTTTCTTTCACTGTGCGAATCCTTGTTTCTAGGGACAGGGAAGGACAGTGAGTGAATTCTCCTTGTGCTATAGTGTGCTTTAAAAAAACATTTTTTCTAGGGACAGAAAACTCTAGGTAGGGAGAGTGTCAGTTTCTTTCACTGTGCGAATCCTTGTTTCTAGGGACAAAGAAGGAAAGTGAGGGGAATTCTCCTTGTGCTATAGTGTGCTTTAAAAAAACATTTTTTCTAGGGACAGAAAACTCTAGGTAGGGAGAGTGTCAGTTTCTTTCACTGTGCGAATCCTTGTTTCTAGGGACAGGGAAGGACAGTGAGTGAATTCTCCTTGTGCTATAGTGTGCTTTAAAAAAACATTTTTTCTAGGGACAGAAAACTCTAGGTAGGGAGAGTGTCAGTTTCTTTCACTGTGCGAATCCTTGTTTCTAGGGACAGGGAAGGACAGTGAGGGAAATTCTCCTTGTGCTATAGTGTGCTAAAGCATTCCTCATCAACCATCTTTGAAATCCTTGTTTTTTGGACAGTCAGGGAAATTGTCGTTGTGCTATTCTGTGCAAAAGCAATCATCCTCAACCATATTTAGAAATCCTTAAGTAAAGGGACAGAGAAGGACACCTGAAGGTAGCCCTTATTGCTTTTTTCCCATCTCCCTGCAGGCCATCTATTAGAATGTCTGGAAGGCAAACAAGGAGAGGCAGACAGTCAGGAGGCAATAAAAGAGGGCAAGCAGGCTCTGTGTCTGGGGGCAACAGTGCTGGTCGTGGACGCGGTGCATTGTCATCAGCACATGGCCATGGGACACGCTTGTCCTTCTTTTCGGCAGCTGGACATGTTGAGCCACATCATGCCGAAGACTTGGTAGAGTGGATGACCAAGCCCTCCTCCTCCTCCTCATCCTCTCTCACCCAGGCTCAGGGTATGGGCAAAGCAGCTGCCAAAGCGTCCTCTTCCCTGGTATCAATGTCAGACTCATCATCAGTCACTCCTTCCCTAGACCCACCATGTCCTCCTCCTGAGGAGTCCCCCGAACTGTTTGAGCACAGTGTTGGGTACATGCTCCAGGAGGATGCCCAGCGTTTCGAAGGGTCTGATGATGAAACCCAGCTACAGGAAGGCAGTAGCGTGAGAGCAGACAGAGGGGATGCTCAAGAAGGACACCAATCTGGCAGTCATGTTCCAGCAGCTGCAGCATACTGCCAGATTGGCTCCAGTGATGAGGAGGGAGGGGATGATGAGGTCACTGACTCCACGTGGGTGCCTAATAGTAGAGAGGAGGAGGAGGAGGATGAGGAGGAGGCACATCTCCAACGAGGCAGGATGCCCTTTGGTGGCCAGCGTAAGGGCAGTACATCGACGGAATCACACCGCAGAGCTCCGCCTGTGCAGGGCGCTGCCTCTGCCCGTCATTCAAAAAGTTCCTTGGTGTGGGCCTTTTTTGAGGCTAGTGCATCAGATCGCACAGCTGCTGTTTGCAACATATGTCTCAAGCGTATATCGCGTGGCCAAAACATCAGCCGCTTGGGTACCACATGCCTGACCAGACATATGTTGACCTGCCATGCAGCTCGTTGGCAAGCCTACCTCAAAGACCCACACCAAAGAACAAAGCGGACCTCTCCTTGCACCGCATCAGCTGGGATCTCCAACCCCACTATAACTTCAGTCCTCTCTGAAACATGCACTGAGAGGAATGAAGGTGTAGAATTAGGTGTGTCACAGCCAAGTACTTGCGGCCACTCTGCTAGCAGTACACCAACGTCCGATTCTAGCAGGCACATTTCCCTGCCCCAGCTGCTGGACCGTCGAAAGAAGTTCACTCCCAGCCATCCACATGCCCAGCGGTTGAATGCTAGCTTGGCTAAATTGCTAGCGCTTCAACTGCTGCCTTTTCAGTTGGTAGACTCGGCCCCCTTCCGTGAGTTTGTGCAATGTGCGGTTCCTCAGTGGCAGGTTCCCAAACGCCACTTTTTCTCACGGAAGGCTATTCCGGCTCTCTACCGGCATGTGGAAGGCAATGTCTTGGCCTCGCTGGACAGGGCGGTCAGCGGTAAGGTGCATATTACCGCTGACTCATGGTCCAGCAGGCATGGACAGGGACGTTACCTTTCTTTCACGGCCCATTGGGTCACTCTTTTGGCAGCTGGGAAGGATGCAGGACAAGGTGCAGTAGTGTTGGAGGTTGTTCCACTGCCACGCCTCCAAAATGCTACTACTGGTTGTGACACACCTCTCTCCTCCACCCCCTCCTCTTCTTCTTCCTCCATGGCCTCTTCCTGTGGTTTGTCCTATGAACCAGCGGTGCTCCGTAGCCGTTCACGGGGCTACGCAAGTACGCAGGCAAAAAGATGCCATGCCGTGCTTGCGCTGGTGTGTTTGGGGGACAGAAGCCACACTGGGGCAGAGGTCCTGTCTGCTCTGCAGGGCCAGGCCGAGAGGTGGTTGACGCCACGCCAGCTTAAGCCAGGAATGGTGGTTTGCGACAATGGCACCAACCTCCTCTCCGCCCTCCGACAGGGACAACTGACCCATGTGCCCTGTGTGGCTCACGTCCTTAACCTGGTGGTGCAGCGGTTCTTGGGCAGGTACCCGGGCTTACAGGATGTCCTGAGGCAGGCCAGGAAAGTCTGTGTGCATTTCCGCAGATCTTATAATGCCAGTGCTCGCCTGGCTGAGCTGCAAAAGGAGTTGAACCTGCCCAAGAACCGCCTTATATGTGACATGCCCACCAGGTGGAACTCAACGTTGGCCATGCTGCAGCGGCTGCACACGCAGCAGAGGGCCATCAATGAGTACCTGTGCGACTACGGCACCAGGACAGGGTCAGGGGACCTTGTTTTTTTTTCTCCACGCCAGTGGGGCATGATCAGGGATGCATGCACTGTCCTGGCACCATTTGAGGAGGCCACGAGGATGGTGAGCAGTGACAGTGCATGCATCAGTGACACTGTACCTCTTGTCCACCTGTTGGAGCACACGCTGCGTGGAATAATGGACAGGGCACTTGAGGCAGAACAGAGGCAGGAAGAGGAGGACTTCCTTGCCTCTCAAGGCCCCCTTTACCCAGACAGTGTTCCTTCTGTCCCACCCATCGCACAGGAAGAGGAGGAGGAGGAGGAGGAGGAGGAGGATTGTGTCAGCATGGAGGTGGAGGCTGGCACTCAGCATCATCAGCAGCAGTCTTTTAGGGATGATTTACAGTCCCAAGAAACCAGTGGACTTGTACGTGGCTGGGAGGAGGTGGCTGCGGATCATGTCGTCCTTAGTGACCCAGAGGACTCCGGAGCGAATGCCTCAGCAAACCTACGCTGCATGGCCTCCCTGATCCTGCAAAGTCTGCGGAAGGATCCTCGTATTCTTCGGATCAAGGAGAGGGACCATTACTGGCTGGCCACTCTCCTTGATCCACGGTACAAGGGTAAGGTTGCGGACCTTATGTTACCGTCGCAGAGGGAGCAGAGGATGAGACAACTCCGGGAGGCCTTGCAGAAAGGTCTGTGCAACGCGTTCCCAGAGACTGGGAGGTTACAAACTCCTGGTCCTGGACAACGAGTTGCTGAGGCTTCGGCCAGTCAAAGAAGGAGCGGTGGGGAAGGTGGCCGTCTGACCGATGCGTTCAGACAATTCTTTAGTCCGCAGCCCCAAAGTATGATCGGTTCCAGCAACCATCGCCAGCGTCTGATAAACATGGTGCAGGAATATCTAGGGGCAAGGTCAGACTTGGACACCTTCCCCACCGAAAATCCTCTGGCTTACTGGGTCTTGAGGATGGATCACTGGCCAGAGCTTGCACAGTATGCAATTGAGCTACTGGCCTGTCCTGCATCCAGCGTTCTTTCGGAACGCACATTCAGTGCTGCTGGAGGATTTGTCACGGATCACAGGGTGCGCCTGTCCACCGACTCGGTTGATCGACTGACTTTCATCAAGATGAACCAGTCTTGGATCACCACCAGCTACCACACACCTGATGCTGATATAACAGACTAATTGATTTTAACATGTCACATCCCTTCAAGACTGATGCTGATGCTGAGTGCCTGTGCTGTTATGTTGACTGGCTATCCTCCTCCTCCGAGTCCTCAATGATACGATTGATGATGATAGCTTGGAAGATCATTTTTGTTTATGGGTGCCGCCACCAGTGGCTAAGGCCCAATTTTTCAGCCCCTGTTTTACAGGGGCGTGTCATTACAATTTTTGAAGCAATACTTTGCAACAGGGCTCATTGCTGTGCTCCAAGTACAGTATCTGTGAGGGGTTGTAGTGTTGTGCCACCAGTGCCTAAGGCCCAATTTTTCAGCCCCTGTTCAACAGGGGCATGCAATTACAATTCTTGATCTAATAATTCACAGCAGGGCCCATTGCTGCACCCACCAAGAGTAACTCTGAGGGCTTACAGTGTTGTGTCAACGCCACCACCACCACCACCACGAAAGGCCCAATTTTTCAGCCCCTGTTCAAAAGGGGCATGTAATTACAATTCTTGATCTAATAATTCACAGCAGGGCCCATTCCTGCACCCACCAAGAGTAACTCTGAGGGCTTACAGTGTTGTGGCAACGCTACCACCACCACGAAAGGCCCAATTTTTCAGCCCCTGTTCAAAAGGGGCATGTAATTACAATTCTTGATCTAATAATTCACAGCAGGGCCCATTGCTGCACCCACCAAGAGTAACTCTGAGGGCTTACAGTGTTGTGGCAACGCCACCACCACCACCACCACGAAAGGCCCAATTTTTCAGCCCCTGTTCAAAAGGGGCATGTAATTACAATTCTTGATCTAATAATTCACAGCAGGGCCCATTGCTGCACCCACCAAGAGTAACTCTGAGGGCTTACAGTGTTGTGGCAACGCCACCACCACCACCACCACGAAAGGCCCAATTTTTCAGCCCCTGTTCAAAAGGGGCATGTAATTACAATTCTTGATCTAATAATTCACAGCAGGGCCCATTCCTGCACCCACCAAGAGTAACTCTGAGGGCTTACAGTGTTGTGGCAACGCCACCACCACCACGAAAGGCCCAATTTTTCAGCCCCTGTTCAAAAGGGGCATGTAATTACAATTCTTGATCTAATAATTCACAGAAGGGCCCATTGCTGCACCCACCAAGAGTAACTCTGAGGGCTTACAGTGTTGTGGCAACGCCACCACCACCACCACCACGAAAGGCCCAATTTTTCAGCCCCTGTTCAAAAGGGGCATGTAATTACAATTCTTGATCTAATAATTCACAGCAGGGCCCATTGCTGCACCCACCAAGAGTAACTCTGAGGGCTTACAGTGTTGTGGCAACGCCACCACCACCACCACCACGAAAGGCCCAATTTTTCAGCCCCTGTTCAAAAGGGGCATGTAATTACAATTCTTGATCTAATAATTCACAGCAGGGCCCATTGCTGCACCCACCAAGAGTAACTCTGAGGGCTTACAGTGTTGTGGCAACGCCACCACCACCACCACCACGAAAGGCCCAATTTTTCAGCCCCTGTTCAAAAGGGGCATGTAATTACAATTCTTGATCTAATAATTCACAGCAGGGCCCATTCCTGCACCCACCAAGAGTAACTCTGAGGGCTTACAGTGTTGTGGCAACACCACCACCACCACCACCACCACGAAAGGCCCAATTTTTCAGCCCCTGTTCAACAGGGGCATGCAATTACAATTCTTGATCTAATAATTCACAGCAGGGCCCATTGCTGCACCCACCAAGAGTAACTGTCAGGGCTTACAGTGTTGTGGCACCAGCACCACCATCAAAGGCCCAATTTTTACTACCACTGTTCAACAATTATATGTAATTAAAATTCCTGATATAATAGTTGACAGCAGGGCGTTCCAGCACCAACCAAGAGTAACTGTGAGTGCTTACAGTGTTGTGCCAACACCAACAACTAAGGGGCCTATTTCTGCAGAGTATATACGGCAGGTCCCTACTTTCAAACATCCAACTTACAAACGACTCCTACTTGCAAACGCAAGAAGACAACAGGAAGTGAGAGGAAATCTACCACTAGGAAGGAAAATTCTCTCCTGTAAGAATAAATATGGGAGAAAGGTGTCTCCTCTGTACTGATGCTTTATCAGCAATCCTTGTGTAGCGGCCTCACTCCCTCTTCGACTTTATCGGTTACACTCCAGCTCATGTCTAGGGGTTCCTGGGTTGCGAGAGTGAGATGCGCCACGGCCCATGTCCTCCCCATTGTAGTAGGGAGGTGAAGGCCACTTCCTGATGTTTCCTCGGGCCGGTGTGTTCTGTGAATGCACTGAGTCTGTAATTGCAAGCTCACCAGCCTCCCCTTTGCTTCCAGTAACTGGAGTTCGCACACCGAAGAAAGGTCCAACACTTGTTTATTTGACACTCCAATACGCAAAGCACAATAAACAGTTCTTTTGCAACAAACTGGTTGGGACCTATAACCTTGCCAACGGTGGGGCGAGCAGATCGAGGCACTTCCTAAAGTTTAAGTTCTATGCCACTGTACTATGACCAGCGGCGCCTAAGCCAATCCGGCTGTTACAGAACAGGAAGGATGGGGTCTCTTCCAGCAACCCCTATGAACAGCAATGGAGCCCTCTTCGATACGCTGTGGCCCCTATCAGGGGGATGTGTCCTCCCAAGAGAGTTCCCAGAGGCCCACTGTCACCGGGTTGGTGCTGCTCCGGGTCTCCAGTGGGTAACCTCCCCGGCCTCCTCACCTCAGGTACGAGTCCCTCCGCCCAGGGACCCTCGGACAGTCCACCCTAGCGGGACCCAGTCGAAGGTACTGGGCCCCAGGCCTCCTCGATAGTACCTCACCCCAGGCTAAAGGTGCCTGGGATGGACGCCAACATGACTCCGGACCAGGCCATGGGCACCTGGACCAGACTCCTGGATCTCCCGCACCCAGGCCTAAGGGCCCTGAGTGCGGACCGCAACCCTCCTCCTCCGAGGACCTCCTTCTCCGCAAGACCTCGTGGTAAGCGCGTCTCCCCCTTTTATCTCCTCCCATCAACGGCCCGGCGGGTTCCCCGCCCCAGCCATACCATCTCCAGGAAGGGACAAAACAGGGAGCACTGCGAAGATGATTCTACCTGAAGCCTGTGGGTACCTCGCCACCCACAGGCAAAGGAGAATATTACATCCTCCAATCCTCCACGAAACAAAAAGGGGTCTGAATCCTAACACAATTATACACCTGGGTCACACTATTGCCCAGGTGTATCCCATCAATTTGAGGACCCCGCTACACTTGTTTCAAGAAAAACACCACATTTCAAAAACAGTTGTCATTGGGACGGAAAGTGAGGTGAAATGTTCTGAACAGGGGCACAGACAGCAAAACAAATGTTACAGGGGTGATAACCCTTACCTATGTTTTCCAAAAAGTTTAAAAATAGATTTTTGGGCTGGAGCTACACTTCAACAATGTACCTGTTCAAAATTACAAACAGATTCTACATAAGAACAAACCTACAGTCCCTGTCTTGTATGCACCGCCTGTATACGGCTGTTCAGAGTATATAGGGCCTTTTTTATTTTATGTGCGGGGTTCCCCTTAATATCCATACAAGACCCAAAGGGGCTGGTAATGGGCTGGGGTAGGGGGGGGGGGGTCATGGGGTAGCTATGCCATTTTTCTTAAAGAATTTCATCCATATTACCGGGACCAGACATTACATTAAAGCCGCAAGCAGTTTTAAATGGCTTTTTTTTCCTTTAGAAGTGTCATTTTGTGCAGGGACAGTTCTAAACACGGGAAACACGTGGCACTTCAGAGGCATACTTTAGACACCCCCCAGGTACGATATTTAAAGGAATATTTGACTTTTTTTTTTTCACTTTATGCATCATTAAAATGACTGCTCCCGAAAAACTACCGTTTTTAAAACTTCTTTTTGCATTGATACATGTCCCCTGGTGCAGAACCCGGGTTCCCAAACCCTTTTTAGGACAATAACATGCATAATAGTTGTTATAATTAGCACTTTAGAATTCGAACGTTCGCATCCATTGTATTTAATAGGGTTCTATTGTTCGTACGAACTTTCGGTCCGTTCGCGGGTTCTGGTGCGAACCGAACCCGGGGGTGTTCGGCTCATCACTAGCAGAAACAAGTCTTTGTCATACCCAGCGTCTATGTCACGTGTGTGCCGCTCAGCCCTCTATGGCTATGGCTGGTCAGTACTGATCAAAACCCCCAGCTATCCAGAGAAGTATGGCTCCAACCATTGGAATAAATGGACTGAGCAGTGAACGTGCGCAGAGGAATGGTCAATTTTTTGCAGCAGTTGATGTTGGGTTTTTAACATTTACCTTTGTCGCTCTCTTGAGCTAAAGCCAACACTGGGAGAGTCTGTTCAGTATATCGTGATTATACACCTTAGGCTGATACAGGTTTGCTGGTCTAGAACAAGTCTGCCAAAGATCATATTTGGTGGATGGATGGTGCTCACATGCCATTGCTCATCATACTGCATAATCTCACAGATGCTGTTTGAGAAGCAGCAGAGTGGTCTAGTGGTTATCACTCCTGCCTTATAGCAGTGGGATCATTTATCCTGACCATGATACAACCTATCTGGTGGCACATCTGCCTTGCGGCATTAAGGTCATTGGGTCAAATCCCAACAAGGATAATTCCTGTATGGAGATTGCATGTTCCCCCCTGTGCTTGCATGGGTTTCTTCTTGGTACCCCCCTTTCCTCTTATACTCCCAAGACATGAAGATAGGTTTGAATGTAAGAGGGTTAGAAATAGTATGAATGTAAGATAGTGAGTTAGGTGCTGTCCTAAATGGGAGAGTAGGAGTTAATGCTTTCTTGGTTCTTTGTTCTTTTGGCAGGTTTTTATTTGGGACCGACCCACTAGTCCTGTGTAATGTAAAATGGACAGGGGTCCATACCAGAGAGAGCCCTGAACTAGAGAGCTGGAAGATTCACTCCACAGACATGCTGATAGGTTAATTGGCTTCTGTCTAAATTGGCCCTGGTATATGATTGTGAGTTAGGGACCTTAGATTGTAAGCTCCTTGAGGGTAGGGACCGATGTGAATGTACAATGTATATGTGAATCGCTGCGTAAATTGACGGTGCTATACAAGTACCTAAATAATAATAATAAGTCAAGGGGGTCCCAGAGCCCGTAATAGGCCTGACCGAAAGCCGAAAATGTGCTCCTAAGGGAGAGAGACGGAGAACAACACCTGAGAGGAGCAGAAGAATGACGCTCACTACTACCTGTATGTGAAATCATCACACTTGGGGTTTGGCCCTGAAGACACATGCTGCTGGCGAATGCCTCTGTTGGACACTGTGATTACATGGACACTGCTGCTGGAGTGCGAGGGTGACCACTGTGGTGTTTTATCAAGGCTTGAGGTAACTTGATCAACTACTTCTCCTGAGACTTACTACTGCCACCTGATTGCACTTTTAGCTGCACTATGTAGTATATTTAATTTGTATGGCGATGTCTGTATCAATGGAAGTTTTTCTGACTAACATTATTGGGTGCACATGGATTGAGTCTGCTGGTATTGTTTCCTTTGCTTTCTGGCCAGGAGCAACCTTTTTGGCCCTGCATGCTTTTTGATAGCTACTGTATGATTTAGGATACTACCATTTATTGTATCTATTACTGGCTGTATGGACACTCTATAAACTATAGCCAATACTTGATTGAATTTTTTGTATATGTATTTATACCATGGAGGCAATGCAATATATTATGTTAGATCACCTCTTTTTTTATTGCAGTGTTTGTTTTATGCTAATATCAGCCGATGGTTACCATAGCATGATTTGGCGCCCTTGCAGCGTTCCTTGTTAATATCATAATCTCATTAAGTAATATTTGAGGCTAGGTTAACCCTTAATTGGACATATTGTTTGCTTGTCCAATGGTTTGTGATATATTGGAAGCCAATATATGTATTGTATTCCCTTAGCTTGGTCCGCTTGTGTCCCCTGTGGTCGCACAGAGCTTCCCTTCCATAGATTTGAGGACTCACATTGTGGCTCTCTTTGGTGGTCTTTTCTGGGTACATTTTTAAAGGGTTTGGACAGAATAAATAACTAGTCCCTTACATTGACGGTTTGCTATACAGTACCTTTATGAATATTTCTTGACTATGTATATGATTTTGTTCTTATCAGAGTTCGGTGAAAAGTGGTGATCTGTAAATCCCCTGAAGAAGCCAATTCTGGCAAAACATGTTAGGATCCAAAACCACGCTCTGACCATCTATGTTTCTGGACACCAGTGATCAATTATATGATATGTATACTTCCTTAATGTATTTTTATTGAGCGTACTTTTTTAACTACCGAATATGTGAATAAACGTAATTTATTTTATAAAAAGTGGTTTTCTATGACTTGTGGCACCGCTATAATCCCACAAAATACCCTGTTGCTCCATATACATGGACACCACCTTTGCAGGTATGCTGGGGCAGCACATAGTCTGAGTTAGGGTTAGGGAATTAGGAAAGAATTATGTCTCTGAATGTTGGACTTTGTAATGCCTTTTACACATTTTCAAGTAAAGTTTTGGAAACCTTGTTCCCATCTGAAGTTATTCAACTTGGTTAATGCATGTAACCGGCACCATTGAATGGTACAGGTCACTGAGGTACTTGGGGTATGAAGACACTGGTATAGAAGTAGCTATACTGATGGATAGTTAGAATATCCATTTTAAACACAAACATCAGTTTGTTTTGCTTTTTAATGCAGATAAATCACAGACTTCTTTCCCATTGGTTGGATGTGCCTATCTTACATGGAGTTTTCTGCTTCCAACCTTACAAAGAACGATGTCAGTGATCAAAGTCACCTTTGTACTAGTGTGTATTTCTGGATGGCTTTCCCTTCCCATCCATAATATGTAATCTGTCTTTTCCCGAGTCCCTGTACAGCCTCAAAGTCCTTATCTCCTTGTTTAGTTGTTCTTTTGTCAGGCTGATCCAGGCCATTCTGTCTGCTCCTGTTATCTGGCTGGCTTTTCTATCTAATAGTTTGTTTTTCCTTTAATTCCCAAATCTTCCCAACCTCCATTTTTTTAATTGTTTTCTTATCCTGGTTTTATGAATGATTCAGTCTGGAAAAGGAAGTTACCTGAGGACAGGCGTCAAACAAAATTTACTTAGGCAACCTAATACAACAATGTGATGCTGAATAGGTAAATACAGAGAAATCAGAGAAGGGGCATGTGCTCGGGTTTGGTTTACATTTGATGACATTGTAAAAAAATCTTTTCAAGCAATTGTTATAGAACTGCCAGTCTTCTTTCTCTATTCAGCCAACTCTATGTCATGGCCTTCCCCATATAACATGACTGTTTTATCCTGACGTTTAAACTGACACTATACTGTGGTTTAAAAACAAAATTCTATTCATGTAATATCTTTAACTCAAAAAGGACCAACAATTGTTCTGAGTCTCCTCCAAGACAGATACGAATTACATCTTTTTTTCTGCATGCATCATACTGTACATTTACATACTTGCAATTTGCTCCCCCAATTTCTTGATCTATTGCTGGTCTGCTATAGCCGCCAGCAGGGATCTAACTAAAAAAAACAACAGGCTGGTTGTACTGAAGTCAATCGATAGATTAACTTCAGTACAATGTCATGTGAATGTACAATATATATGTAAAAAGCGCTGCGTAAATATGACGGCGCTATATAAGTACTTAAATAATAATAATAATAATCACTCTGCATCAGCCCCGTTCTCACTCCTGCTGTTTTACAGATGTAGCGGGTGTTAAATTTAGTGGGGTGTATCTGGGCAGTAGATGGCCCAGATACATAAATTTTAGGGATTTATGGACATTTTGGAGTGTGGGAGGTATGAATGGTGTCATGTTCCCTGCGGTCCCTGGGTGGCGCTGTCACCTGGGACCGGGGTTGAACTACCATTCTAGAGCCGTGCCCTTTTTGTCCTCTCTCGGCAGTAGTGCGGCAGGGCGGGGAACCCGCTGTGCCTACTGGGAGAGGATATAAAAGGGTGCGGACATCTTGCGCACAAAGCCAATTCCCCAGGCACCTTCGGCCTGGGGGCTGCTGTGGTTCATCTGTGCCCAGGCGCCCTTGGCCTGGGCACGTGGAGCCGAGTTCCATCCCAGGCACCTTCAGCCTGGGGTGAGGTACTACATCAGGAGGCCTGGGGCCCAGTACCTTCGACTGGGTCCCGCGAGGGCAAAGCATTCCTAAGGTGCCCCCGGTATTGGGTGCCTGAATCCTGGGCGTAAGGGACCGGAGACGTGACCTCCCCGTAGAGCCAGCGCAGCATTTGCTGGTGCCGGTGGAGGCCTCTGGTGACCGTCCGGATGGATGTCTTCCTCTGACAGGGGTCGTTTGTTCTAAAGGAGGTACTTCATGTTCTCATGGTCTGTGGCAGGGACCCATCTTTCTCAGGTCAGTGGCAGGCCTCATCCAAGGCCTATGGCAGGGGCCTCAACGTCCACCCAGGTCAGTGGCAGTGACCAAACTCACGGTCGGTGGCAGGGACTGTGCGCCAAGCCTGTTTGCACTGAACGGAACAGGAGAAACTTTATTCATCAGTTGTGCCTGGACCTACTCTTCCCTACACCTTGTCTGTTCTTTTAAAAGTCAACCAGTTCAAGTCAATAAAACAGTGTTGGACTTTTCTTGGTGTGGAACTCGTGTTACTGGAAGCTAAGTGTCCCTGTCAGTGACAGTAACAATCATCCTCCATAGGAGAAACTGAGGTTCCGGCCTAAAACGCAGACCCGAGTGTAATGGTTTAGCTCATATCTCTGCATCCTACATCAGAGAGCCGAGCTGGTGGTGTACATCTTTACCCCTTCTCCCAGATACCCCTAGACGAGTAAGACCAGCCGTGAACAGAGGGGAGAAGTTGGGGAAGGACCGCTACACAGGTATGTACTGTACTCGGTTCTCCTAAATGCCCCTTCCAGCGTTCTTTATACTGTACTGTTTAATGTCTTATGTGTTATACTGTACTGTTTTATGTCTTTATGTACAGTAATGTAATGTGTACTTGTACTGTGCAGGTATTGCCCACACCATGTAAAAAAAAAAAGCGTGCTTGCACCTGCAGAAAGTGCTCAGAAAAAAAGAAAAACTATAGATATGAAAATGAAGATCATTAAAGTGTTTGTTAACCCAATAAAAAAAAAAAAAAAAAGATTTCCCGGTCCCTTAAAGCAGATTAAACAGCACAGTGCTTGTGCGATGTAATCTGCCCCCATCTAAACTGTAAAAAAAAAACTCCCTGAACCTGCCACTTTCTGTATGCCCTCTCTGTACTGACCACGATAACCAGGGCTGCTGAGCCCTGACCATCGTAGTCAGAGTGCGTCCCTGGGTCATACGCAGCTGTGCTCTATGCTCTCCTCTCTCCCCCTCACCCCCTCCTTTCTGCCTGTCAGCTCGTGTCTGTGTGTCTCTGTCTCCACCTCCCCCACCGCTATTAGTAAAACTAAAAATGTTAAATGCTCACTGCCAGCCCCTCTATTATATTCTGGCATAGCACACTGCATTAGTCTTTTATAAAAATGAGCATTGTAAATAGCGATTTAGCGCGATCTTCAGGCCGGTCACCTGACTCTCGGTTGGTTTCCAGGGCTACTGCAGGAGAGGCTAAGCGGCCATGTGATCTCCCCGGCTGATGTTAGAGGGAGATCTCGGCCCCTCCTGCAGAAGCAATTCATCGGATGAATACAGTGGCCGCGAGTCATGTGACCGGCCTGAACATCGTTCTAAATCAGTATTTACAATGCTCGTTTTTATAAAAGACTATAGCAGTGTGCTATGCCAGGCTCTAATAGAGGGTCTGGCAGTGCTTTACATATTTGACTTAAAGTGGTTGTAAACCCACTTTTTAAACAAAGACCTACAGGTAAGCCTAGATTAAGGCTTACCTGTAGGTGCATGAAATATCTCCTTAACCTACACGGTTAAGGAGATATTTGTATGTAAATGCGGCGATGCTGACGTCACCCCATTCACAAAATTCGGCTAGGTCACAACATTCGACGACGTAGCCGAATTTGACAGCTCACGCGCGCATGCGCGGAGTCACGTCTTCGCCGCTCCGGCCAATCACAGCGCCGGAGCGGCGCTGTGATTGGCTGCAGCGGCGATACCCGGAAGTAACATTCCGGCTATCGACGCAGCGATGGATGCGGCTAGAGGAGGGACACGGACGACTTCGGGGGCCCCGATCGAAGGTAAGTGGTACATAATGAGCTAGTATGCTAGTCATACTAGCTCATTATAGCTTTGTCTTGCAGGTTAGAAAAAAAAAACACAAAAGGGTTTACAACCACTTTAACAAACACTATGAGGCTGGCAAGAAAGCTAAAGAAATTGCTAGTGAATTGGAACTTGCACATTCTACACATTTCAACAATCCTAAAGGATAAGGATAGAGTGAAAGAGGCAGTAAAAGCATCGGCAGGATATCAAGCCATAATAACTAGGCAGCGTCAAAGGCCTCATTCATGAAATGGAGAAATTGCTGGCGGTATGGATTGACGACCAAATAGAAAAAAGAATGCCAATGAGTCTTTTATTGATTCAAACCAAAGCATGCAGTATTTTTGAGAATTTGAAAGTGCAGAAAGGAGAAGAATCGACTGAAACATTTACAGCAAACCATAGATGGTTTCAAAGGTTTTGTGGGAGATTCAACCTCCATAATTGAAGTATCAGTGGGGAGGCTGCAAGTGCAGATGTGGAAGTAGCTGAAAAATTTGTGGTTGGACTTGATAAAATCACAGAAAAAGGTGGCTACTGTCCAGAGCAGATATTTAACGTAGATTCAAGGGGGTGTGACCTGTCCCAGCCTAAGTATACAATGACATGCCTCCATCCCTAATTGTGTAGCAGGAAGGATAGAAATAGAGGTGGGACTTTGAGTGAGGCATGTCAGAGGGTAAATAACGGGTTCTTGACCGAGAAATTAATTAAATGTAGAGTCACAGCAGCAAATCAGTGGTCCATGATGTAAAAATATATCAATATTCAATAATATATACTGAATAGCGCAATCACAAAGGATTTGCATAATACAAATTCATATAACAATATTTAATATAATTAATCACTGGACATGATGGTACAATCATTGCAGAATAAATCAAAGGATAAACATAATTGGTACAGTTGATACAAAGGTCAATACATGAGAAATATGAAAATTGTTTAAAAAGTTTTTTAGCATCCATAAGTTTGTAACTCAACGCGTTTCTTGGCTTTCAACCAATCATCAGGAGTCAGATGCACATATATACTGAAAAATTAAATATTAAACCATCTGTTAGTGTATAGTGCCCTCTGTGCAGGTAAAAGGTAAGTAAAGAGAAACAGCCAGTTTCAATAATACTCACAAAGAACCCACAGGTTGATCACAACTCCTATAGTGGGATTTGTCGGTGGTCTGGGTTATATAGTCTCACCCGGGGTTGAGGCAGAGAACATCCTCCAAAAAGATGAATTTCGGACCTTGGGAAGCAGTAGCCAATATTGCCGGAACACCCCAACATACCAACACATGGGGGTGGGCAGACATGCTGAAAAGTGCACCCGGTTCTAGGGGGAGGAAGTGAAATGATTAAGTGTAGATAGGGAAGGGAAGTGTAAAAAGATAATGATGAGTGAGGATGAGTGTTGTATGTCATAGATTTGACAAGGGGATGGGTAGGTGTACATATGTGTTGTATTAGCCCACGAGAAAACATGGACCAGGGATATATAAACAAAAATCTAATTATATGTGCCATAAGGGTATGTAGCAAATAAAAACCAAAAGGAAAGTGCATGGAAATAAGTATGGGTAAATTACCTAAGATGTGTGTGTGTATGGCGCAGGCTGATCATCTCCCAATGGTGATAGCGTGTGGAGTGAACCGGCAGCGGCCGCTGCTGAAATACCCAAGGTTTGGGGCGTGTTCACGTAGAAACGTCAGTATAGCAGTATAGGAGGGAAAGGACCTCCCCTTCGTGATACAACGGTCACATGGGTGCCCATCCGCCTATAGCTGCGACGTAAATGATGGAAGAGACACAGACTCCCACAGCGCTACGTCCATTTAACGTAGATGAAACTGGACTTTTTGGGAAAAAATGCCCGAAAGGTCCTACATACACAAAGAAGATAAAACAATGCCCGGTTTTAGGGCTTTTAAAGACAGGGTCACATTGTTGTTGGGAAGAAATGTTGCTGGGTTCAAGTTAAAGCCTCTCCTCATCTATCATTCACAGAACCCACATTCATTGAAGCAGGTTAGTTAGCACACACTGCCTGTTTATTATCGTGCAAATAAAAAAGTATGGATGACACAAACTTTATTTGATGACTGGTTCATCAATTGTTTCATACCCTCGGTCAAGTGTTATTGTCAGCAAAAGGGTGTTCCCTTTAAAATTATCCTTCTGCTTGATAATGCCCCAGGCCACCCCCAGCATCTTGATGACCTACATCAGGGCTGGCCCAAGACATTGTGCTGCCTGGGCCCAAGAATGAAATGCTGCCCCCCCCAAAAAAAATCCTATGCCCATCCAGCAAAAGAGACGTTTCCATAAAGCAAAGAGACAGCCCAATATATTCAGCAAGAGACATCCCATATATTCAGCAAAGAGACATGCCCCTTCTAGGGTGACCACGTGTCCCGGATTGCCCGGGACAGTCCCGCATTTTGCAGATCGGTCCCGGGCACCTTCATTCCAGGACAATAGAGTGTTCCAGGCCAATCTGATGCCCCCAAAAAAGGCCGCCACGTGACTGCTTTACTCACCAACAGTACTTGTCCTGGCCGGGAATGCCTGGAGGAGCACAATCCCCGCCCCCTGCTTGTGATTGGAGAAATCATAAATCCCGCCTCTTGTGTCCAATCACTGTGCTGTGATTCGTTACAGCACAAGCTGATTTTTGGGGAAAGAGGGTGTCCCTGAATGGTAGTTTGGAAATGTGGTCACCCTAGCCCCTTCCTGCAAAGAGTATTGTGTAGCACCACAAAAGCTCCCCCCTTTCTCTCCACTGCCACCGACCAGCTACGCTCTGATCCCAGCTCAGTGATGCAACATGCTGCAACAACAGCGCTGCAGTGGCGGCTAGGGTGACCACATTTCCAAACTGCCATTCAGAGATACCCCCCTTCCTTCCCAAAAAAAGATGAGGGGGGGGTGTAGTCTCGCTGACAGGGAATTTGGCAGCGGGTGATTTGTCGGGCAAATGGCTGGTGTTAGCACATAAATCATCCTAACATTATGATCGATATGGTGTCAGGATGATCAAATCACATTTATATTACTACATTGTAATATATAATGAAATAGTTTAACTCACCATAATGCAGAATCAGTGGAAGCCCTGAGCTTGTCATTTGCCACCATTGCTTGCCACCAGATGTAGCTTGTTGCTTGCCACCGTTGCCTGCCACAACATGCAAGTTGGTCAGGGTTGAGAGAAAAACCCGTGGTGATTGTGCCCCTGGAGTGGCAGTCCAGGGGTGCCATAACTTGCACAGTGTCGGAGGGCACTTACCGAGTGTTGGCACCTTGGTCACGTCACCACACACACTTTTTTCACACCTGCCTCCTGGGCCGGGCCTTTTGGCTAGGACCGGAGGAATTTTTTATTCCTGGCCGGAGGGCCTGGTCATTGTTTTGCACGATGACCACTTTTCACTCTCCCACCTTCCTTCTCCCCACTTTCTTTTTATTTACCCCTGTGTGCGTCACTTTTTTGTATTTTTTTGTTTGATGTATCACGTTTGTCACTGTGTTTAGTAGGGTGTAGGTCCTCGGGCCTGCCCTGAACGACTTGGGAGTAGGTGGACATGGTCTTCTGGCCTGGTTCGCCTGATCTCATGGGGGTCTCCCTTCGGGGGAGCCCCACCTAGTACTTGGATGGGTCTGTTTCGGCAGACTCACCGAAGAATGGGGTCTGTCTGGTTTCGGCCAGTCAGACCATGTAAGTACCTCAGTCCCCGTCTGGAGCCTAACGCCCCAGGGGATCAGGGTTTGGTCCTTCCTTGGGGAGGACAAGTGTTACACCCGTTGCACGTTTTGTGTTTCACTCTTTATGTGTGTGCACTTTTATGGCACCGGGTGGAGTTTTTGGGTGTGTTTCACACACCATGGGCTTTTCAAAAAAAAAAAAAAAAAAACATGCAGTGTGTCACATGTCAACATTGCCTGTCACCAGTCACCATTGCCTGTCACCAGATGCAGCCTGTCACTTGTCACCATTGCCTGTCACCTGATGCAGCCTGTCACTTGTCACCATTGCTTGTCACCAGATGCAGTCTGTCACTTGTCACCATTGACTGTCACCAGATGCAGCCTGTCACTTGTCACCATTGACTGTCACCAGATGCAGCCTGTCACTAGATGCAGCCTGTCACTTGTCACCATTGACTGTCACCAGATGCAGCCTGTCACCAGATGCAGCCTGTCACTTGTCACCATTGACTGTCACCAGATGCAGCCTGTCACTTGTCACCATTGACTGTCACCAGATGCAGCCTGTCACTAGATACAGCCTGTCACTTGTCACCATTGACTGTCACCAGATGCAGCCTGTCACCAGATGCAGCCTGTCACTTGTCACCATTGCCTGTCACCAGATGCAGCCTGTTACTTGTCACCAATGCCTGTCAATTGTCACCAATGCCTGTCACCAGATGCAGCCTGTCACTTGTCACCAATGCCTGTCACCAGATGCAGCCTGTCACTTGTCACTATTGCCTGTCACCAGATGCAGCCTGTCACTTGTCACCAATGCCTGTCACCAGATGCAGCCTGTCACTTGTCACCATTGCCTGTCACCAGATGCAGCCTGTCACTTGTCACCAATGCCTGTCACCAGATGCAGCCTGTCACTTGTCACCATTGCCTGTCACCAGATGCAGCCTGTCACTTGTCACCAATGCCTGTCACCAGATGCAGCCTGTCACTTGTCACCATTGCCTGTCACCAGATGCAGCCTGTCACTTGTCCCCATTGCCTGACACCAGATGCAGCCTGTCACTTGTCCCCATTGCCTGACACCAGATGCAGCCTGTCACTTGTCACCAATGCCTGTCACCAGATGCAGCCTGTCACTTGTCACAATTGCCTGTCACCAGATGCAGCCTGTCACTTGTCACCGATGCCTGTCACCAGACACAGCCTGTCACTTGTCACCGATGCCTGTCACCAGATGCAGCCTGTCACTTGTCGCCATTGCCTGTCACCAGATGCAGCCTGTCACTTGTCACCAATGCCTGTCACCAGATGCAGCCTGTCACTTGTCGCCATTGCCTGTCACCAGATGCAGCCTGTCACTTGTCACCGATGCCTGTCACCAGACGCAGCCTGTCACTTGTCACCATTGACTGTCACCAGACGCAGCCTGTCACTTGTCACCATTGACTGTCACCAGATGCAGCCTGTCACTCAGCCTGGCTCTTTCTCCCTCCCCTTCAGCTTGGCACGCTGGGGGCTGCAGTTTCCCCCCTAGAATTGCAATGGGCCAGCCAGTTATTTGCACTACATATCCCATAATCCTCTTTTCTCCTTTTTGTTTTTTTCCCTGGCCAATGGGAGAAAAAGGGGGAAAAAACATAGCGGTGGCTGTCCTGGGAACAGCAGCATGAGGAGGAGAAGGAGGGGGGGAGATGAGCCCGCAGCTGCTCTCTCTCTCTACACACACAGTCGCTCCGATCTCATGCTGTTCTGCTGCCTGCTAACAGAAGAGGGAATGGGCAGGAAACAGAGATAGTGGCACCTCGAGGGAAGAGGAGGCAGGCAGCACTGATTCTCGCACCGCTCGCCGCTCCTAACTTGCTGAGAGGAACACATACAGGGAGGAGGTGGGTGGAGCTAACGGAGGAGGAAGTTAAATCCTCCTCCGCAATGAATGGTGGGTCTCTCTCTCCTTCTCTCCTGACGTCACTGGTTGCTAGACACAAAGCGGGCCGTGGCTAGCAACCAGTTTGGGCAGGGAAGCAGGGGCCGCTGGTGAGACCCTTGAAGTGGGTCTTGCCACTGCGGCCAGTGACAGCGGCGCCGGTGATGCAGTACAAGTATGACACTGCACACTAGATGGAGGGAAACCCAGGTCCTCAGGCAGTGCGCCCCTGTTGTCGCCCCTCTTAAAGTGCCGCCTGGGACCATGGTCCCACCGGGTCCCATGGTAGGGCCGGCCCTGACCTACATCCAGACGTAAAGGTAGTGTATCGGCCTAAAAACACAACTGCTATCCTACAACCCATGGATCAGGGTGCAATAACAACATTCAAGGCCTACTATATGCACATCACCTTTTCCAAAGCTGTAGCAGCAACTGAAAATGATGAAGTCACCCTTCGTGAAAACATTGCATTAGCTTAGGAGGGAGTAACAGAAAAGTGTATGGAGGGTATATGGAAAAAATGCTTAAAGTGTTTTATGAACCATAGCGAAGGGTTTGATGAAACAGATGTTGAAGTTATAAATCAAAAAAGTGTGCAACTTGCTAACATGCTTGACTTAGATGTTGAAGTGACAGATATTAAAGAATTTGTGGAATTTGTTGAGGGAGAGCTAAGTAATGAAGATTTTTATAGAGTTGGAAGCACAGAAGCACTTAGAACAGGAAGAGGAAGAAAAGGAGGAAACAATGGAAGAAGTACAAAAGAAGTTTAGTCAGGGGGTTAGCTGGCGTGTTCTCAAAAGTTAATGCAGCTTTATTACAATTAGAGAGTATGGACCCAAATGTTAAAGTGGTTGTAAACCCACTTAGACAACTTGCACCTACAGGTAAGCCTAGATTAAGGCTTACCTGTAGGTGCAAGAAATATCTCCTTAACCTACACGGTTAAGGAAATATTTGCTGTAAACACAGTGCCGATGACGTCACACGCATGCGCACTAGCGGGCCAGCATCATTGCCGGTTTTCAGAATGGGATCTTGCCGGCCCGAGCGCGCATGCGTGTGACGTCATTGCCGCTCCGGCTAATCACAGTGCCGGAGCGGCGATACACTGACGGCAGTGACGGGACATCCAGGCAAGATGGCGGCGGCTGAGGGGAACGAGGAGCAGTTCGGGGGCTTCGATCTCAGGTAAGTCATTCATTATGAGCTAGTATGCTATGCATGCTATGCATACTAGCTCATTATGCCTTTATTTCTTAATGCTTATGTAGCGGGTGTTTGAATTTATATGAGGACTCTGGTGGTGTGGGGTTCCTTGGGGCCTACAGGTGGCGTTGTTGCCTTGGGCCGGAGCTGAACTCACACCGCAAACTGTGCCTTTTTGTCCTCCCCTGGAGCTGGTACAGCGGGGCGGGGAACCCGCTGTGACGCAAAGGGAGAGGTCATAAAAGGGGCGGACGCCCTGACCTTAGTGGGCAGAGAGTTGGAGGACGCGGCCGCACCCAGGCACCTTCAGCTTGGGGTGAGGTTCTATGGCGGATGCCTGGGGCTCATTACCTTCGACTGAGTTCCGGCGAGGGTGGAGGAATCCGAGGGGACCCTAACTCCTTGGGTACCCGTGTCTGAGTTCGTGAGGACTGGTGCGCAGTAACTTCTCCGAAGAGCACGGTGCGGCATCGCTGGTGACGGAGAGGCCTCCATTTCTCCCTTGGACAGATTTCTTCCTCTGACAGGGGCAAAGTGAGCGAAGGTAATTCACGTTTCTATATTACCTAGTCAGTGGCAGTGACTATTCACCAATGGTGACAGCACAGTGGGCAGCAGCAAGAAGGGAAAGGATTGTGCCTCGATCTGTCCCCCTCATTTTCCAAAGGAGAAAGATTGTTTTATTGCTTGGCAAGAAGAATAAAACTGAGTTGTACCTATTCACTGTGTGGAACTTGGGTTACTAAAGCAAAGGAGTCAGGGACGAAGGACTGGACTTGACTCTAGGACACCTACACAAAAGCCCAATCTTCTGGCCTTCACCTCTTAGTTACGGAGGACATGGGCTGTGGTGTGTCTTATCCCTCTCTCCCAGGTACCCCTAGACAACAGCCATATAACCGATAAAGCAAGGGAGAGGGGTGAGGCCGCTACACTTAAAATATTGATTACTTGTGGCTCCTTGTTTAACAACCAGTTTTGTTTAACGACCTGGTCGCTGGAATGGAACATGGTCTTTAAGTGAGGAGTACCTGTATTTTCATGAAAAATAGATTACAAAAAAAAAAATGGATTCTGTTGCTTTAAAGCATGAATAACAGCACAGTGCTTGTGCTGTATAATTTGGCCCTTTGTATCATCTAAAATGCCTGGCTGATCTTGCCTGGTGCTGCCTCCCTCCTGTAAACTGACCACAGTTTATCATGGCTGCTGAGCCCCTGACACCATGGTCATTTTACATGCCTCCGTCATCCGCTGTCTCTCCTCTGTCCTCTCTACCCCCCACCTTTCACCTAGTGTCAGTGCTGACCCTTACCTTCTGCTGCTAAAATTACTTGTCAATTTTCAAACACTCTCCTGTGTTCAATAATGCTTTGTGCACAATGTATGTGCTTTATAAAAAAAATGCAGTTTTATACCTTATTTCAGAGCGCCGCTCAGCACTCACATGACCGCCGCCTCTCTCCTCCTCTCCTCCCGGGTAATGTCAGTGGGGTCCGAGCAGTCGTTAAACAGGTAAGTCGTTAAACGAGGAGTATCTGTATAATGTGTTTTTCCAACTCATTTTAACGTCCTTTGTGAGCTCCTGGGCCTCTAACCAACCCCTCACAGACACGCTTACACTTTTATTTGTTTGGAACTAACAGTGCACATGTTCCTTGCACACTTATGCCACGTACACACGATCGGAAATTCCGACAAGAAAAGTCAGATGTGAGCTTTTGATCGGAAATTCCGACCGTGTGTAGGCTCCATCGGAATTTTTCTGTCGGAATTTCCGCCAAGAAAAATTTAAGAGCTGGTTCTCAAATTTTCCAACGGAAAAAGTTCCCATCGGAAATTAGGATTGTCTGTATGCAATTCCGTCGCGCAAAAAAACACGCATGCTCTGAATCAAGCAGAAGAGCTGAACTGTCTATTGAACTTCATTGATCTTGGCTCGTCGTACGTGTTGTACGTCACCGCGTTCTTGACGGTCGGATTTTCCGACAGGATTTGTGTGACCGTGTGTATGCAAGCCAAGTTTGAGCGAAATTCTGTCGGAAAAACCATCCATGTTTTTTCCAACGGAAATTCAATCGTGTGTACGCGGCAAAACAATCCATAAAGCTGGCCATACGTGGGTCAGTTTTTTTCAATCAATTAGCAATCCCCCCCCCCCCCCGCTGTGTCAATGTATTTTGACAGAGGGGACACTCCCCTACCATCAGAACACACAGATCAGCGCTACAATCTATTGCCTGCGGTGCTAAACAAGCGTAAATTTACAGAACTGTAGAACAGAAATCAATTGGTGGATTCGATGTCTGTTCAACCAGAGTGGCCACTAATGGATCGAAATGTGTCCAGTCCCTGCCCAGCTGGCAGAATTTTGATCCATGTATGGTAAACTTTAGTCAATAGTCCCTGGTCTGAGGAACGAGCAAGAGAGAGAACAAACGTAGCCACCTTCTAACGGGAAGTCGGATCACAGCAGCAAAAAAAAAGGAATCTGGGGATTTTGGAGGAGGTGGAGAGCAATTAACATATTTTTTTGGAGTTAAAGCGGAGGTGCAGCCAGAAAAAAAAAAAAAAGTCAGCAGCTACTAACAGTGTAGCTGCTGACTTTTAATAAGGACACTTACCTGTCCTACTCGCCCGCGATGTCGGTTCCACCACGGCGATCGATCGCTGCTGGCAGGTCCCGGCTCCTCCATCCTGAGTAAGATAAACAGGCAGTGAAGCCGTAAGGCTTCACTGCCCGTTTCCTACTGCGCATGCGCCACTCGCACGGCGCTTTGTGAATGGGCGGCTTGCCTCCTGAGATACACAAAGTTCCCAGAAGGCAGCGCGCCCCATTCACAAGAAGAGGAAGCGGAAGGAGACCCACAGCGGACGAGAAGAGGCACATTAGAGGCAGATTAGGGGACTTTCGCATAGCAACAGGCATTTAGGGTGAGTATAAAATTATTATTTTTTTCTATAAATTTTTTTACATTTTTTTTAGGATTTTTAATGTAAACATTTTTTCAGGGTGGACCTCCGCTTTTAGAATACAACTTAAATATATATTTTTTCTTTAAACTGGAGTTTAGTGTGGCTTTAACTATAGTCAAGAAGAACTATGGAAACATATAGTTTGTAAAAAGAGTGTATCACTATTTTATGGATGATATCTCTTTACAGATTTTTTCATAAACTTTCTTAAAAAATTCCACCGTCTTGAACATAAAGCAAAGAGATAGAACACGCGGCATTATCCTGGCCAAAACATCACTCACGCTAATACCACTCTTCTACATACATGCTGATATATGATAAAAGCTGGAACCTTTCCCAACCTTTATGGTTACTAAATGTATTTGCATGGTGACTCTCTGTCTTAGGAATCTCTGATGAAGCCTTTCTTGTCTGTCTGCTCTGAAATGCCCTCCTTTGATTATTAGGCTGAGCTCACAATGGACGACATAGATGCTTATATTGTGCAAAAGGCAAAACATTTTTAAAAGTACCCTGCGTTAATCAAGAAAAAAACCCTGTTAAGACTGTCTCTCATTTTCTCTACATACAGTTGTGTGCAAAAGTTTGCATACCCTGGCAGAAATTGTGAAATTTGGGCATTTATATTGAAAATATGACTAATCATGCCAAAAAACTGTCTTTTATTCAAGGATAGTAAATAAAAGCCATTTATCATCACATAGTTTTTTGTCTCCTTTTAAAATCATAATAATAACAGAAATGTTACATACCCTGGAATATTTGGCCTTACAGACACAGATATCTTTTTTATATCCTTTTCCATCTTTGTAAAGTTTCGTTACCTTGTTACGCAGGTCTTTTGACTGTTCTTTTCTGCTCCCCATGGCTTAGTATCTAGCCTGCGTAGTGCATTCATGTGAGAGCTAACAAACTCATTGACTATTTATACACAGACACTAATTGCGATTTAAAAAGCCACAAATGTGGGAAATTAATCTTTAATAGCCATTTTAACCTGTGTGTGCCACCTCCTGTGTCTGTACCAAGGTCAAACATTCCATCAGGGTCATTTGGGTGATTTCTGTTATCATTATGATTTTAAAAGGAGCTAAAAAACGATAGTGATAATAAATGGCTTCATGTGATCACTATCCTTGAATAAAAGACATTTTTTTGGCATGATCAGTCATATTTTCAATATAAATGCCAAAATGTCACAATTTCTGCCAGGGTATGCAAACTTTTGAGCACAACTGCACACTGAATATAGGTGAACTGTATGGACTATGCTGTACTCACCGTTGTGCAGTTATCTTCCAATGCCTACAAAAGTGCTCAAATAAAAACACCATTCAAAAAGGTTTATTTAAAGGCAGCACAAAATCTTTCATTCAAATATATTCCTCAATAGCCACAAAGAATATAAATTCAGGGCATCAAATGGATTTGCACACTCAGTTATTAGCCCAGAAGGCTCCACCCACTACAACCTGCCTGTCTGTAGAAAACTACAGGAGGAGGCGGAGACAAGACCAGTCCCCCAGCATAAAGAGGGAGAGCAGCAGTGACTGGTCCTTATTAGGCCCCTTTCACACTGAGGCGCTTTGCAGGCGCTATTGCGCTAAAAATAGCGCCTGCAATGCGCCCCAAAAAAAGCCGCTCCATTGTATCCAGTGTGAAAGCCCGAGGGCTTTCACACTGGAGCGTTGCGCTTGCAGGAGGGTAAAAAATCTCCTGCAAGCTGCATCTTTGAGGCGCGATAGGTGCGTTAAAAATACCGCTCCTATAGCGCCCCTGCCCATTGAAATCAATGGTGTAGCGCCTCCAAAACGCCCACAAAACGCTGCAAAGAGGCGTTATTGTGGGCGTTTTTTAACCCTTTTTCGGCCGCCAACGGGGGTTAAAATCCCCCCGCTAGCACCCGCAAATCGCGGGAAAAACGACGGTATAGCGGCGCTAAAAATAGCGCCGCTATCTCGCCAGCGCATCCAGCGCTTCAGTGTGAAAGTAGCCTTAGACAATATTTGATTATCCCAGAATTCAGCTTTAACATGTTAAAATTATTTTAAACGTTGTTTTGAATATTTTTAAATTTGTAGCTATTGTTCAAAAGAATGTCTGATGATCCTGCCATAATGGTCCTTGTTTAGGCACTTCCTGTTCCATTTGTGTTCCTGTGTTGTCATCCATCAAATCTGTTTCCTGATGGAGACTGCAAGCAGCTGTGCCAGCCTGGCATTGTTCCCCATTACAACTATGGAATCAAGCCTAGAATGATACTATGCAGCAGACACTACTGTATATGCATGTAGACAGGAAGTGACTGAAATAGGTTGCAGACGATTAGCAGCACTGAGTTGCAAAAAAAAAAAAAGCTTTATTTTATTTCATGGAAAACTTGTCAATGTCGCACAATACCCAGTATTTAGGATTTCTAAATGTCTATTTAACAATCTATTTTAAAGCAGACTTAGCATGAGATATACACTCACCGACCACTTTAGTATGTACATCTGTTCAATTGCTTGGTAACACAAATTGCTCATCAGCCAATCACATGGCAACCACTCAATGCATTTAGGCATCTAGACGTGGTGAAGACAACTTGTTGAAATTCAAACCGAGCATCAGAATGGGGAAGAAAGGGGATTTAAGTGACTTTGAATGTGCCATGGTTGTTGGTGCCAGAGGGGCTGGTCTGAGTATTTCAAAAACTGCTGATCTACTGGGATTTTCACACACAACCATCTCTAGGGTTTACAGAGAATGGTCCGAAAAAAAGAAAATATCCAGTAAACAGTAATTGTGTGGACAAAAAGGCCTTGTTGAGGTCAGAGGAGAATGGGCAGACTGGTTTGAGACGACAGAAAGACAACAGTAACTCAAATAACCACTTGTTACAACCAAGGTATGCAGAATACCATCTCTGAACGCACAACACATTGAATCTTGATACAGATGGGCTACAGTAGCAGAAGACCACACCGAGTGCCACTCCTGTCAGCTAAGAACAAGAAAATAAGGCTACAATTTAAACAGGCTCACCAAAATTGGACAATAGAAGATTGGAAAATCGTTACCTGTTCTGATGAGTCTCAATTTCGGCTGCAACATTCAGATGGTAAGGTCAGAATTTGGTGTAAACATGAAAACATGGATCCATCCTGCCTTGTATCAAAAATTCAGGATGGTGGTGTAATGGTGTGGGGGATATTTTCTTGGCACACTTTGGGCCCCTTAGTACCAATTGAGCATCGTTTAAACTCCATGACCTACCTGAGTATTGCTGCCGACCATGTCCATCCCTTTATGACTACAGTGTACCCATCTTCTGATGGCTCCTTCCAGCAGGATAATGCACCATGTCACAAAGCTCAAATCATCTCACCACTGGTTTCTTGAACATGACAATGAGGTCACTAGGCAGGTCGTATCTGTTTTACAGTGCGTTCTTGCCCGTTCGTTTCTGATTTTCAGTTCGTTATTCATAGGCCTTGCTGTTCTAAAGTGCGTTCTGTTCTGTACGTTCTGATAAGACGACCGTTTCTTAGCTATGTCGCCTGGACGTTCTCGTCGTCGAGTTCGTGCTGTGCGTGCGCTTGGTGTTGGTCTGTTGTTTTGGACCAAGACCAGTCCATGAATGGTGTGAGGAGGAGTTCATGGACCAAGAATTGGTTGCTCCAGCGGGACCAATTCTGCCATATGCCTCTGCTGCGGGAGATCGTCGAGAATAATCCTGAGGACTACAGGAATTTTCTGCGGATGTCTGACCCCATTTTTCAGGAACTGTTGGCTTTGGTGTCCCCCTATATTACCAGGAAGGACACCATTATGCAGGAAGCCATCAGTGCTGAGCAGAGGCTCATCGCCACGTTGCGTTACCTGGCGACAGGGAGAAGTCTTCAGGACTTGAAGTTCACGACAGGCATCTCCCCCAGGCTCTGGGCCTCATAATCCCAGACACCTGTTCTGCCATCATCCAAGTCCTGCAGGAGGACTATATTAGGGTAAGTTTTCTCCCTTAACATCACATTTTATGTATTACATGTATGCTAATGTATTGTATTTCTTTCATCCTTCCCTAATTACCATGATTGTAATATGCTGAGAATGTCCCCTTTGTCCCCATGCATGCTGGAAGCTTTAGATTGCCCCTTTTTTCTCCTCCATAAATATTTCCCTTCACTAACTTTTCCAGCAGGGGCGCATGTTGCTCCAAATGTTTGGGGGTTCAAACACCAATTTAGGAAATAAACTTCCTCCTTTTTTGCTCTGGTGCCTATTAAACGCCCCCAGTTGTCCCCTCTAATGCAGTCATTTTGTTCCCTCCAATGCAGCCATTTAGTCCCCTCTAATGCAGCCAGTTTCCCCCCAGCCCTGCACTTACCTTCTTGTGGTCAGCGCCATCCTTCTTCTGTCCTTGATGTGTTCTCCTTCCCTTGATGTTGCATCAGCCAATCATGTTACCATTAAACAGACTTGGTGAACATGATTGGCAGAGCAGCCTGCCAGTGTTTCCCCAAGGAATGCCCCCCCCCCCTGCGTCCCCTATTTTACTTTTAGGAAGCCAATTACATCCCTCAGGTTGTAATGTGCAAGACTATTTTACTACCTGTTTCTGCTATGCAATTTGAACCCCCTAAATGCAGCAATTATTCATATGTCGGTCGCTTTACAAGAGGCCATCCACCTGAATAGTGGGCGGCATAGACAATACATAGGTTAATGCAACGCATGAACCTATGTATTGTTCTGAGTGATGGGCACAGGAGAGAGGGGGCAGTGCTCCAGCGCCCACTCTGGACGCACCGCCACTGCAATGCTATCCTGTGGCCAAACACATCTACCCCCCCTCCCCATTATAATTTATTCATGGACCATCATAGGGGGTGATGAATATGATACATGAGCCTTCCATTATACTTATTTAAAACACCTTAATAAACGTATAATTTGATTGATGTTGGCCTCTAATGTTTTTTCAGAGAATTTCCTTGTAATGTATGACTTTTGTATTCTAATATTATTTCATCTTGTTTCACTCCACAGCTTCCTTCCACGCCACAGGAATGGCAGACTGTGGCATCGGAGTTTGCCACGCGGTGGGACTTCCCCAACTGCGGTGGTGCCATAGACGGGAAGCACGTCCGCATCGTGCAGCCACCCCGTTCTGGGTCCTACTACTACAATTACAAGGGGTTTCATAGCATTGTGCTGATGGCGGTGGTGTCAGCACGGTATGAATTCCTCTATGTTGATGTAGGGAAGAATGGCCGGATGTCCGATGGGGGATCCTTCATCCAGACGGAGTTTGCCCTCCGTCTCCAGAGTGACGACCTTGCATTGCCACCGGATGCAGGGAATATTGAAGGACTCCCCTTTGTTTTTTTTGGCTGATGAAGCCTTCGGACTCGGACGGCATCTTATGAGGCCATTTCCACAGAGGACCCTGACCCCAGACAAGAGGGTGTTCAATTACCGGCTGGCCAGGGGCCGAAGAGTTGTCGAAAATGCCTTTGGCATAATGGCCAGCCGGTTCCGCCTTTTTATGACTTCAATACACTTGGCGGACTACAAAATAAACTATGTCGTATTATGCTGCTGTGTGCTACACAACTTTCTGAGCCAAAAATCTAATTCCTATATGGCCTCAGTTTTGCCAGAGGCTGGACTTTCCCCTGCAAATCCCCTGCCGGGCCTGGAATCTGCCCGTCCTGGCTTGCCCTCCCAAAATGCCCGTGAGGTTCGGGACAAATACATGGAGTATTTCACGGGTAGGGGGGCAATTCCTATGCCAGCCTATGTCTAAGGATCCAAATAAAAAGCTTGTTTAAACCTTTAATTATTTGTTCTTTCCTGTCTCCTAGTTTGTCTTAGTGCATTTGTAGTGCCAAGTGTATTTTACTTTAGTAACTAACAACCATTTCACTATGTAACCTAACAAAATAACCAAATAAGCTTAGAGGGTATTATAAAAAGAAGCTACACGTTGTTTGTGGTCAAATATTTTACTCTGTGCACATTCTCACCATTTTTAGTTTTTTCTTGTTTTTTGGGTTGGCCTGGCCCCAACTCGGCAATTTTTTGCTTATGAAAATACAAAAATAACAGTTGCATTCCAAAAATTACAACATTGGATACCTCTGAGCAATCTGAGACATTCACTTACACAAACTATGTCTCTATGTGCCCATCCTAATATGGGGTCCTGCCACCCCTTGCCCAGCCAAAAATTGAATATGCACACATTTGGGATTTTTTTCATCTAGGAAGTTTACAATCCTGATCCCTATTGTCAACATGTGCTATCTGCCATCAGGGGTGATCAATGGACGTGTTTTGGGGGTGAAACCCCTTCCTCAGTTCACCGACTTTAGATACGAGGAAGGGGTTGCACCCCCAAAAGACGTACATGGATATCCCCTGATGGCAGATAGCACATGTTGACACACTGTGTGCAGATTCAATTTTTGGCTGGTTTGATTGTCAAAAATATTCGAAAAGGTGCAAAAACAAACATGTAAAAACAAATGTGTTTGGATGGCTTATTGAATTCTCCCCAAAACATCGAGAATGTCTTTAAATGTTTGTTCCATCACATGGATTTTTGTTTAATTAGGTCCAGTTCCGTGCTACATTCCATCACTTGCTGGATGAGGCGGAGGGCACTGTCAGCAGAGAACCGTGTACTATCCTTCACAACATTTATATCCCCTAAAAACAAAAAACAAAAGGTATTATAACTCTGCAGGCCTACATCTCTTACCTGAAGCTGTGGTGACAGATACTGACCTGTTGTGGTGACCAGATCCACAACGTCATCCACCTCTCCTTCCTGCACTTCTCCTTCCTCCACCTCAACTTCCTGCACATCTTTCGGTTGTGGGTCTTTGGGAGTTTGGGGTTGCTTGGAAGTTGTGGGGTGCATGTGCTCCCTGGAGTGTTCTCCTCCCAGTCTTCTCTCCCCTATGAGAATCAAACAAAAGGTCTATTTATCACACTGTAAATCTCAATGTTTAAATAAAAACAGGCTAAATTGCTTGGAAGTGTGGTACAAGTGTGTCTTTGGGCAGAATTTTAAGAAGAATGCATTATTTATGACCAAGAATATGTTTAGTATTCACCTTTGGATGTAATTTATTTGACATGGAGGCACCACAAAAATTCACTGATGCACCTGCGTGGGACACCCAAAAAAGGCGGGTCTGGTGGCCCACACTATAGTGCTCCAAAGTACAGATGTGGAAGCAGCTGCTGAGTGTCCTCTCCTTTACACTGATAAAAGTTTGCATTTCATTCTCTTTACAAACACATCATCTAGACTAAAAATTTCGCCACAATATTTGAGCAAAAATGGCAGATGTCTAATTACTTTTGTGGCTCTAAAATAAGCCAAAACCGCGGATAGTGGCCGAACGAAGTGTCGGTAACGTAACGAACGATTACTGTGCCCAACCAAGTTCAAAATATTACATTTTGGAAGGGAGTCCAATATGAGAAACCAAAATAAAGAGCAACATGTCAGTTTAGAAAAAGATTAATAGCAGAAAAGTCTACATTTTACTTACTTTTAGCGAGCATTCTCTTTATGCTCCTCAACTGCTCTGGCTCCCTCAGTTTGAGGTCTGACCACCTCTTTCTGAGCTGCTCATTTGAGCGTTTCACCCCGAAATTTGCCTTCAGACTCTTCACGACTTTAGTGAGGATTTTGGCCTTCCTTCTATTTGGTTTGCTATACGGCCCATGCTTTGCATCATAATCAGACTTGAGCAAGATGTCCACCATCTCCACCATCTCCGCAAAAGACATATTCGATGCCTTGAATCTCCTCCTTGATCGTGATGTTTCCTCGGTCTCCGGGCTTGTCTCCTCCTCGTTAGTTGCGGAATTATCAGACACCTGCTGTAACTCCGCCATATCTGTCTGCGCGCCGAAAGAGAAGGGGCGGGGAAAAGATGTTAGTTAGAACGTCATGGGCGGGCGACGTGTGCGGAGCGACGTGTTCGAAATTTGACGCATGCGTGGTGTGTATATAGCAAACACACATGTGACTATAGTATGTTCGGTGTGCGGAGAGAGGAGTTCAAGTGACGGACGTGCGAACAAAGGTATGTGATTTTGTGACTTGTACAAATTGTTGGCCTATACTGTCTTGAGAATGTTGGAGGATATATATGGTGACTAGGATGTTAAGGAGGTTAGACTGTTTGCCTCACATTAGTTATATATAATTTATTTAACTTGCAGATACAATATGAATGTCTTTATAAGCGACAAGGGTTTCCTGGCGGAATTTATTGACCGGGTAAGGGAGCTGCCGGCTCTGTGGGAGACGAAAAACCCCATCCACAAAAAAAGAGTGGTGAGAAAAGCAGCGCTGGAGAAGCTGCTCCCATTTGTGCATACCAAGGTGCCCACAGCCACAGCAAAACAAGTGGACACTAAAATTGGGAGCTTGAGAGGTACCTACAGGACTGAACGCTCTAAGGTGCTGGCTTCTCAGAGGTCAGGAGCAGCAGCAGGTGATGTTTATGTCCCGGTTTGTGGTACTACAACAGTAGTTGTACTCCTTCCTGGATGACCACATTGAGACAAGGCCATCACTCTCCACTCTTCCCCCCAGACTTCCCTGCAGCCAACCTGAGCCTTCTCTGGAGCAAGAGGAGGCAGCCATCCTGGATGATCCTGATTTGGCCATCTGGAGCCAGGTATAGTATTAAGTGAAAATGTATTGGGATAAACTTAATGTTTGACAAATATGTCAAGATGACAAACATAAAATATTTTGGATTCCACAAGTGAAATCAAGATCTGTAGACATTAGTCTGCACTTAATTGGGTGCTAAATAGTCAATCTGATGTAGTGGTAAATTTAAAGCAAGGATTTATGGATTTACATTCTAATTGCTTCAATCAGGATTACAAAGTTTGATGCAAAGATTAAACCAACATATTAAACTATGTCCCTTTTTCATACACAGGATGAAATCAGCCAGGAGGAGGGTCTGGAAACTGTCAGGCAGGAGGAGGAAGGGCCCAGTGGCAGCCAGGAGGTGGCAGGGCCCAGTGGCAGCCAGGAGGTGGCAGGGCCCAGTGGCAGACAGGAGGTGGCAGGGCAAAGGAGAAGCACCAGATCCCAGGTGCCTCCCATCCGGCTTCCCAAAAGAGGCAGGAGGGACAGGAGCACGAGTGAGGCAGCAATGGCCCTTATTCGTGAGGCCCATGCCACCCTCCAGGAGCCCACATCCCCTGAAGAGGCCATTGCCGGCCTAGTGGAGGCTAAGTTCAAGGTGATGAGCATGGAGCAACACCTCCTATGCGAGCCCCTGCTCATCACCTTGCTCAACAAGGGGGTGATGGAGAAAATTACCCCCAATACCGCCATATGTGAGGTGGCACAACTGACCCAACCTCAACCTCCACCTCCCCCTTCTTCTTCTGCCCCACCCCCTTCTGCTACACCTCCCCCTTCTTCTTCTGCCCCACCCCCTTCTGCTACACCTCCACCTTCTTCTTCTGCCCCACCCCCTTCTGCTACACCTCCACCTTCTTCTTCTGCCCCACCCCTTCTGCTACACCTCCACCTTCTTCTTCTGCCCCACCCCCTTCTGCTACACCTCCACCTTCTTCTTCTGCCCCACCCCCTTCTGCTACACCTCCACCTTCTTCTTCTGCCCCACCCCCTTCTGCTACACCTCCACCTTCTTCTTCTGCCCCACCCCCTTCTGCTACACCTCCACCTTCTTCTTCTGCCCCACCCCCTTCTGCTACTCCTCCACCTTCTTCTTCTGCCCCACCCCCTTCTGCTACATCTCCTCCTCCTCCTCCTGACAGGAGTACCCCTCCAGTGGCCCAGCCTCCAGCCAAACGAAGAAGGAAGGCTGCAGGGAAGGCTTCAGGGAAGGTTGCAGGGAAGGTTGCCAGGAAGAAGAGGAAGTGATGGCCTTGCTTCATTGTGGTCGGACAGAAGGCAGCCTGTTGTAGTACCACACACTTGGGACATATATATCACCTGCTGCTGTTCCTGACCTCTGGGAGGCCAGCATCAGATTGTGTTCAGAAATGTTGGCCTTCTCAAGCTCCCAATTTTAGTGTCCACACAGGGTTGCTGTGTGCTCTGGGGTCCCTGGGATGCACAAATGGCAGCAGGTTCTCCAGCGCTGCCTTCTCTTTATTTTATTTCGAAACATGAATAAATGTGATTTTTGTTTAAGTTCATACTTGACTATGTGTATTTGTAAAAATTAAAAATCTAGCTTTGGAGTAAGCAGATACATTTGACTGACAAAAAAAGGGACAGATATCACCCCCCCAAAAGAATAACTAAATCTGATTTGCAAAAAAACATGGGGGGAAATTTAACTAATATAGATTCCTAAATTAAATGGGAGATCACTATCAAAACATTGCGAAATTATAATTAACATCATTTTTAAAAATATAACCATTTAAATTATTCCTAAAAACTTGCACGATATAATACACATAAATCTTCTTAAGAGCAGCATGAAAAAGGTTAAAAAAAAAAGTCATAACTCTGTGTGAATATCAGCAGCAAAAGAAGGTCACTCGTTTTGATTAATGTAACATTCTAACGAAGATTTCAATGCAGAACATTTAAACGATGCAATATTTTTGAGCGTGACGAATGTGCTCTCTCCATTACGAAGGCTTGTTTTACCAGAAGATGCGCTCCCGTCTCATAGTTGCTTGTGAGCATGCGCGCTTTTGGAAGAGTCGTAAAAGCATACACACGAACCATTTTCTCGTCACAAAACAGCCCGACGAGAAACACGACGAGGAAATCTGGAATCCTGACGAGAAAATAGAGAGCAGGTTCTTTATTTTCTCGTTGAGATTCTCGGCAATTTTCTCATCGTAAAACCATACACACGAACGTTTTTCTCGACAAAAAAGCTCTCGCGGCACTTTTCTTGACGGTTTTGGACGAGAAAATCGGTCGTGTGTACGAGGCCTGAGTCTGAGGAGGTGTATTGGACCTGTGCAGAGATACCACTGGTTTCACCCAGAGAGCAAGGATCCTTCTCAACAACATGCTGGCAGGGGACAGCCTTTTCTGTTTAGGTTGTGACTGCTTTGTAAAGGGAAAGAACTGCAAGACTTTGTACACCTTTTGTTTGGATGCACATGGAATTTATTTCGCTGATTTAAAATGAAAGTTCAGTTGGGCTTTAATGATAAATGATCTTTTTTTTTCTTTTTTTTAAATGATATAGTTACTGTATATTATGCCATGTCAGAAATGTTAAATTCATGCAGAATGAACCACCTTTAAAGTGATACCAAAATCTTGTTTTTTTTTTTGTTTAAAAATAACAAACATATTATACTTACCTGCTCTGTGCAGTTACTTTTGCATAGAGCAGCCCAAATCCTCCTCTTCTTAGGTCCCTCAGCAGCACTCCTGGTCCCTAACTCCTGTTGAGTGCCCCCACAGCAAGCAGCTTGCTATGGGGGCACCTGAGCCGAGTCACTGCTCTGTGTCCATTCAGACACGCAGCCATGGCTCAGTCTTAGTCTCCTAATTGGCTCACTGACTTTGATTGACAGCAGCGGGAGCCAATGGCTTAGCCAATCAGGAGGGACAGTCCTGGACATCCGAGTCTCTCGTGCAACATCGCTGGATTGAGACGAGGCTCCGGTAAGTATTAGGGGGGCTGAAGGGGCTGCTGCACACAGAAGTTTTTTTTTATCTTAAAGGGGTTGCTCCGCCGGAAAAAAAAAAATTAAAAGCCAGCAGCTACAGCTACAGCAGCTGCTGGCTTTTAATATTTGGACACTTACCTGTCCTGGAGTCCAGCGACGTCCGCAGCAGAGGACGAGCGACCGCTCGTCGCTCTGCTGCTCCCTCCGCCATCCTCGCTGAGGGAACCAGGAAGTGAAGCCCTGCGGCTTCATGCCCGGTTCCCTACGGCGCATGCGCGAGTCGCGCTGCGCCATTCTGATTGGTGCTCCTGTGTTCTGGGAGCCGAGTGTCTCCCAGAACACCAAGGGAAGTCTGCGGGAAGTGACGTAACTCCCGCAGATTCCCGGAGACAGGACTCCCGGATGTGGGTGAAAATACCTGTCTTAGACAGGTATCTTCACCCCCCTCCCCCCTGAAAGGTGTCAATTGTGACACCGGAGGGGGGGAGGGTTCCAAATAGCAAAAGTTGCTATTTAGAGTGGAGCTCCACTTTAACTACCCTAGCAATAATCCTGAGTGGGGCTCGGGGTGAATTTTTATTACAAAAAGCGGTAACCTCGAGCTGCACTCGGGATTGCATTGCAGGATCCAGGCAAAGTTACTTACCTTGTCCACTGGATCCTGTGATGTCCCCCCCCCCCCCCGCTGTGTGTGCAGGCTGTGTCCTCCGCTCGATCTATTACAGTGCCGAGCTCTGTTCCTTGTGAGCGTTGTGACACACGGATACGGAGCACAGCGCCAAATTCAAAAAGTGCAAAAAGCATAATACATATGTAGCGACCTCACCCCATCTCTTTTGTCTAGGGGTATGTCACACGACAGGGTGAGATGCGCTACGGCCCATGTCCTCCCCATAGCTGTGGGTGAGGTGAAGGCCAGTACCAGATATTTCCTCGGGCCTGTGTGCTTTTGTCTAGAACTAAGTCCTGCTGCGCCAACACTTCCCTCTGCTCCCATTAACCAGAGTTCCACACACCGATCACAGTCCAACTCTTGTTTTATTGCATCTCTCACAATAAACAGTGCTTCAGTAGCCAACTGGTTGCGACTTGATAACATTTTGATACGGGGGATGAGCAGGTCGAGGCACTATCCTGGTTGTTAGCTAAACCACTGCGATCTCGCCAGCGGTTACTATAGCATTAGCTAGAAAGGACTTAGAACTTGAGAGTCTCTACCAGCGACTCAAGAGAACATAGATAGGAGTACCTTCGCTGCGCTGCGGCCCCTGTCAGGGGAAGATGTCCCTCCAAGGGAGTTATCAGAGGCCCATCCGTCACTGGGTTGATGCTGCTCCAGACTCTCCGAATGGGTAACCTCCCCGGCCTCCTCACCTCAGACACGGGCCCCATCCACTTCAGGAACCCTTGGACTTCTCCACCCTCGTGGGACCCAGTTGAAGTCACTGGGCCCCAGGCCTCCTGGTTTAGTACCTCACCCCAGGCTGAAGGTGCCTGGGATGGACTCCAACTCCATTCCGGTCAGGCCTAGGGCGCCTGGGCCGGAATCCGGAACCGCCCGCACCCAGGCCTAAGGTGCCTGGGCGCGTGAAGAAGATCCTCCAAAAGACCTCGTGGTTAGGGCGTCTCCCCCTTTTATCTCCTCCCATTGACACCACGGCAGGTTCCCCGTCCTCACCGTACCATCTCCGGAAAGGGACAAAAAGGGTAGCACTGTGACGGCCAATCTACCTTGAGCCTACGGGTACCCCGCCACCCAGAGGCCAAGGAGATTATTACACAGTCCAATCCTCCACGAACACAAATGGTCCACTATTCCCATACTTACACACCTGAGTGTCCTACCTAAATTTAGAGACCCCGCTACACATACAGTACACTGTAATCTTACAGATTACATTACTGTATGGAATCATTTCATCTCCCTTTTGTCCCTAATGCTTTGTCCAGTGTCCTGCATGCAGTTTTATATTATATATATTGTTCTTTCTGCCTGGAAACTGGAGATTGTCCATAGCAACCAAAAAGTGTCCCTTTATGTCAAAAGTGGTTTTAGTCCAGCTAGAAAACAGCGATAATAAATTAGAATCACTTGCAGAATTGAGCGATAGCGATTTGTAGGGAAATTCATCATCAAACACTGAAATAAATAACAGCAACAATTCTGCAACTGAGCAAATTTCAGTGTATTTGATTTAAATACATTATTAAATAAATGTTATTATTATTATTTGTTATAATTTGTCAAACTTTATCATACCCGGGATGTCTACTAGACTCTGGTTTGGACAGATTTAAGTAAGTTATTCCTAAGAATTACAGGCCTACAATATAAAACGCCAAATTTCCATGCGAAACAATGTACCGCTTTCAGCATCAAAAATCAGACAAAATCATACCGCCAGGGAGGTCAATGCATTTGGGATAACACCTTTTTTCAATGTATTTAATGTTCCCATTAACATAGTATAACTTTAAAAAATAGTTAAAATAGCTTTTTACCTTTTTTACGTGCCTTTTTCTTGCTTAAAAATCTTTACCTGCTTGCTTTGTAATGTTTAGGAGGGGGCTGTTGAGTAATGTTGACCATAATTAACCCAGTCTCTACTGTGTTTGCAATTCTTCATTATCAGCTGCAAACTATATTTATACACTGTCTGTCCTAAGGCTGGATTCACACCTATGCATTTTTTGTGCTTTTTGCAGATTTGCACTACAGTCCATTTGCCATGGTTTCCTATGGAACACGTTCTGTAGTCCAAATCTGCAAAATGCAAAAAGCACAAAAAATGCATAGGTGTGAACCCAGCCATTTTTAGTGCTTTTTGCAGATTTGCGCTACGGTCCATCTAACATGGTTTCCTATGGATCAGGTTCTGTAGTGCAAATCTGCAAAATGCATAGTGTGAATCCAGCCTTAGAAGGGATTAACCATTTAGAAACTGCCCTCCTGCATTGCATGTTAATGGAGGATAGATCAGTCTCTGTGGGGACAAAGACACTGGGGGTGGGGGTTGATTTACTAAAACTGTGGAGAGTACAAAATCTGGTGCAGCTCTGCATGGTAAGCTTCTATCTTCAACTTCAAATGAGCTTTGACAAAAAAAACCTGGAAGCTGATTGGATTCTATGCAAAGCTGCACAACATTTTGCACTCTCCAGTTTTAGTAAATCAACTCATGTGAGTCTGTCCAGAAATTCCTAGAATCAGCCATGACACCCTCTCCTTGGAAACATCTAAGCGGTAAGAAATATTAAAAAAAAAAACTTTTTTTTTTAGGTATGCTATGAATGAATGATAAATGTGAATGGGAACGCGTGTTTTTTTTTTTTGTTTTTATTTTTATTTGACTGCAAAAGTGGAAATATGCTTTAAGTAAAATACCTGACATGAAAAATATTAAACTGCACAAACCTGTATCCAACAATAAAGCAGAGTCCTGGTAACAAACACGACACTACCGAACGTGTCTCACACATATGGAGGGACAGTTAAGTACATCTCCCACACACAGACATATTCTGTTCAGATTAATGTACTTGCCCAGTTTTCTGTCTGCTGGAAGGGCAGCCAGAATAAACAGGCTTCCCGGTGAGCTCACTCGGATTGATGGGTTTATACTGAATATGTGTTCTCTCTTTTCCTCGGTGACACCGAGATTTATGGCCTTAAAGGTAGACGAGTCAACATTGATTTTCAGCAGACACTCCGAACATTGCTTATTTCTTCTCGCCTGGCTGCAGCTGCATGCTGAGAAATAAGCGGGTGGAAAAGAAGTGGAGGAAGTTATTGTATTATTGTTTATAGATATAATGAGCTCTACAGTGCCCAGGGGTAACACAAATAAGTGGCTGCGCAAAGGAGGAGAAAGAGTTTTTCAGTAAGGGCAATTTGAGCTCTAATGGTAAAGTTTTAAGTTTACCCAAAGCAATTCTAATTTATATTTTGAATTTTTACAGCCTTGGTGTTTGTTATGTTGATAACTACACCAATCAGCCATAATTTTATGATCACCCACTTAATATTGAGTAGGTCTCCCTTTTGCCGCCAAAACAGCCCTGACCCATCGAGGTATGGATATCACCAGACCTCTCAAGGTATGCTGTGCTATCTGGCATTAAGCCGTTATAGAAGATCCTTTAAGTCCAGTAAGTTGCGATGTGGAGTCTTCATGGATCAGACATGTTTTTCCAGCACATCCTACAGATGCTTGATTGAATTGAGATCTGGTGACTGTGGAGTTTGCTGTTACACATAGTTACATAGTAGGTGAGGTTGAAAAAAGACACAAGTCCATCAAGTCCAACCTATGTGTGTGATTATATGTCAGTATTACCTTGAATATCCCTGTATGTTGTGGTCGTTCAGGTGCTTATCTAAGCGTTGTTTTAAATTATCGATGCTCCCCGCTGAAACCACTGCCTGTGGAAGGGAATTCCACATCCTTACCGCTCTTACAGTAAAGAACCCACTACGCAGTTTAAGGTTAAACCGCTTCTCTTCTAATTTTAGTGAATGGTCGCTTGTCTTATTAAATTCCATTACGCGGAAAAGTTTTATCCCTATTGTGGGGTCACCAGTACGGTATTTGTACATTGATATGATTTCCCCTCTCAAACATCTCCTCTCCAAGGAGAACAAGTTCAGTGCTCGTAACCTTTACTCATAACTAAGGTCCTCCAGACCCTTTATTAGTTTTGTTGCCCTTCTCTGGACTCTCTTCAGTTCTAGTTCATCCTTCCTGAGGACAGGTGCCCAGAACTTTGTGTTCCTCAAATTATTCTTGAACCATTTTCTTGAACCATCATTGGTGCCAGTGGAAGGAATAGTGCCCCATTGTTGGTGTCGGTGGGAGAAATGGTGCCCCATCATTGGTATCATTGTATGGAATAGTGCCCTAATGCCCAGATAAATGCAAGCAAAGCTTGTATTCAGCCCTCAGACTGCAGTTTGAAGACTATTGCTTTAAGGTAATAATTAAAATATATGTAAACCCAATCACTAATATTTCTTATAGGCTTTAAATAAAAAAAATTATATTTTATAGTATAAATAAAGGCAACAAGTTCTTTTTTTTAAAGTTTTGGATAGAGTGGAGAGGCACTAGAACACCTATTAGGTTTTTATTACTTGACAATGTCTTTTTTAATGCTAATCATAACATATGAGAAGATGACTGCGACCATGGCTTTTTGTTACTATTCCTCCCACTGATATGAGGCACTGTTCATCCCATTGACATCAACAATGAGGCACTACATTTTCCACCGATACCAATGATGGAATACTATTCCTGCTACTAATAGGCCCACTACTCCTTCTCCTATTGACCACCACCAACCCTAAGGCCATATTTATTTTCACTGATGTGGGCATGCTGGGTGACATTTTCTTCCCCTGCTGGCCACAATTCATCCCTCCTGAAGTCTAAAGGACAATAAACTGGCCCCTTGTTTGAAAAGTTTGGAGACCCCTGTTCTATATCTTGTTACTTTTTAACAATCACAATATGTTTATTACTACAATTGCAAAACTGAAAAAACTAATAAAGACATATTTGAACTAACTAATGTGTAATCTTACAACTACACATACTGATGCCAGCTTGAATAAATATCAGTTCATCTCCCAGTAAAGTTTTAGGTTGTAAAAATCACATTTAGGTTGATAAAATCTATTCAAAAAGGAGGAGAACACAGAATTTCATGCAGAGAGTTCCACTGGTGGGAATTCAAACTAATGGTCAATGTGTGCCAAGCACAAAGAGCCAATACTTTAGCCATAGTGCTGTAAATATCTATTTAGGTCATCCTATAGGTTTGTTCCTTCCAACATCCATAAGGCAACCTAAGTCCCATGAATGTCCTAGAACCCCAGCTACAACTTTAATGCTCCTGTAGTAAACCAGGGGGATAGTGCAATTGGTCAAAGATATGCACCCACCTGTGACTTCACAATGATGCTTTTGTAGGCAATATCGAATGGCGCAGCCATGCCAGTACAGACAATGCAAGGTGGCTTCACTGTGTGTATGGCCATTCTTAGCAATGTGAAATGAAGAAATGGGAGGTCCAAAGCTGCTACCTTTGTTAGGGCTCTGATTCCAACTCCCCCTCACTGGTAGTTATGCCAACCAGTTCAATCTCTTGTTTGCTAGGTTTTTTTTTCATAGTAATACATATTATGAACCTAGCATGACCCGAATGATGCTTCCAAGCATAAAGTCAACCCAGCTGTGTCAAAGCCATGGCAGACCAAGGTCCCAAATGGAATATCTCTCTGCGAAGGTAAGTAAGTAAAGCAAAACTGAGAAGTCCCATTATCCCATTATTAAGACAAGCATTACAGAATCAATTAAAACTGGTTAGCCAGGATGTCTTATTGCAAAGAATGTATTCTTATAGACATTGACAATGGCTGGTATTGCTTTATAAACTTTGTTACCGCTGGAAACCAGAACTCTCATAAACTGCGCTGAGCTAAATATTCTTATTTTAAAACCCACATTATGGAACATTGCCACGTGTAGTTACTCAGCTGTCCAACTTGTCAATATTTGTACAAAATCTAAAGCATCCAACATAGTTCAGTCTCCCTCCCTCTGCGCTCACCGTCTGCCTGGATTTCTCATCAGAGAGATTCTTCTACAGTTAATGGGTGTGTAAAAAGATGGGTGCTGATTTAAAAGAATGTTCTATGGTATGGCATCATTCCTAAACTGCACGTAATGAGACATACAAAATTACACACATGCAAAGTGAATTTTAAACTCCCTATAGGTTTGATAAAAAAACAAAGAGCTAATGTGTAAAGTGCAGTAACTTTTATCAACCACGCAGAATTTATCTTTTAGTGTTCTGGTTTCAATTATTATTATTATTATTATTATTATATAGTTTGCGTAGCACTTTAAAAAATAGAGGCAGACAGTGCAATTACAATACAATTCAACACAGGAGGAATCAGAGGGGGGGGGGGGGGTCAAGTGATACAAAATGTAATAACTGTGGGAGATGAGCTGATAGAGAAAATAAAATTACTGTTAGGTGGGGACTGCATAGGCTTCTCTAAAGAGAAGGGTTTTCAGGGATCACCTGAAAGTGGACAGAGTAAAGCCCCGTACACACGATCAGTTTGACTGATGAAAACCGTCCGATGGATGGTTTTCATCAGACCAACCGATCGTGTATGGTACCCATCGGTCTTTTTTCCATCGGTTGTAAAAAATAGAACTTGTTTTAAAATTTTCCGATGGATAAAAAACCGATCGAAAACTCCGATCGTCTATGGGCAAGTCCATCGGATCAAAAACCCACACATGCTCAGAATCAAGTCGACGCATGCTCAGAAGCAATAAACTTAATTTTTCTCGGCTCATCGGAGTGTTTTACGTCACCGCGTTTGGAACGGTCGGTTTTTTGACTGATGGTGTGTGGGCAAGACTGATGGAAAACAGTTTCATCGGATATCCGATGGACAAATCCATCGGATTAAAATCCATAGGTTATCCGATCGTGTGTACGGGGCTTAAGAGATAGTCGGACAGATTGGGGTAAGGAATTCCAGAGAATGGGAAATGCTTGGGAGAAGTCCTGAAGGCAAGCATGGGAGGAGGTAACAAAGAAACTAGAGAGTAGGGATGAGCTCGGTGTTCGAGTCGAACATAAGTTCGACTCGAACATCGGCTGTTCGACCGTTCGGCGAACATCGAACGATTTGGGCCGTTCGCGCCAAATTCGAGTGACGCGAACGGCCCACAATACACTGCGCCATCGCAGTGCAATCCCGGCGCTGTGATTGGCCAAGCATGCACTGTGACCCCGCATGCTTGGCCAATCACAGCGCCGGCAGCTAGGAGAGCCATAATTGGCCACAGGCAGGTTGCCTGAGGCCAATTATAGCTCAGGGGGTTTAGCACACGCCCCACACTATAAAAGGCCGCCAGCGTGGCGGCCTTGTGTAGTGTGTTCCGGCGCAGGGAAAGAGTTACATAGGCAGGGACAGTGTCAGTGCTATTTGTACCTCAAACTTGTGTGTAGGGAGAGAGAAGGATAGGCAGGGAGAGTGAAGTTAGCCTGTATTGCTGCGTTTTCCTGGTGTGTTACACCAACAGGCATTTGCAGCACTTACAGCGGGCGGAGTGTGCCTCCTGATCATATTACACCTGAAGTTAGCCTGTATTGCTGCTTTTTCCTGGTGTGTTACACCAACAGGCATTTGCAGCACTTACAGCGGGCGGAGTGTGCCTCCTGATCATATTACACCTGAAGTTAGCCTGTATTGCTGCTTTTTCCTGGTGTGTTACACCAACAGGCATTTGCAGCACTTACAGCGGGTGGAGTGTGCCTCCTGATCATATTACACCTGAAGTTAGCCTGTATTGCTGCTTTTTCCTGGTGTGGTACACCAACAGGCATTTGCAGCACTTACAGCGGGTGGAGTGTGCCTCCTGATCATATTACACCTGAAGTTAGCCTGTATTGCTGCTTTTTCCTGGTGTGTTACACCAACAGGCATTTGCAGCACTTACAGCGGGCAGAGTGTGCCTCCTGATCATAGTACACCTGAAGTTAGCCTGTATTGCTGCATTTTCCTGGTGTGTTACACCAACAGGCATTTGCAGCACCTACAGCAGGCGTAGTGTGATTCCTGCAAAATATACTCCTGAAGCTAGGCCTTATTGCTGGTTTTCCCATTTCCCTGCAGGCCATTAGAATGTCTGGAAGGCAAACAAGGAGAGGCAGACAGTCAGGAGCCAATAAAAGAGGGCAAGCAGGCTCTGTGTCTAGAGACAACAGTGCTGGTCGTGGACGCGGTGCATCGCCATCAGCACGTGGCCATGGGACACGCTTGTCCTTCTTTTCGGCAGCTGGACGTGTTGAGCCGCATCATGCCGAAGACTTGGTAGAGTGGATGACCAAGCCCTCCTCATCCTCCCCATCCTCTCTCACCCAGGCTCAGGGTACTGGCAAAGCAGCTGCCAAAGCGTCCTCTTCCCTGGTATCAATGTCATCATCAGTCACTCTTTCCCTAGACCAACCATGTCCTCCTGAGGAGTCCCCCGAACTGTTTGAGCACAGTGTTGGGTACATGCTCCAGGAGGATGCCCAGCGTTTTGAAGGGTCTGATGATGATACCCAGCTAGAGGAAGGCAGTAGCGTGAGAGCAGAGAGCGGGGATGCTCAAGAAGGACACCAATCTGGCAGTCATGTTCCAGCAGCTGCAGCATACTGCCAGATTGGCTCCAGTGATGAGGAGGGAGGGGATTATGAGGTCACTGACTCCACGTGGGTGCCTAATAGGAGAGAGGAGGAGGAGGAGGAGGATGAGGAGGAGGCACATCTCCAACGAGGCAGGATGCCCTCGGGGGGCCAGCGTAAGGGCAGCACACCGACGGAATCACACCGCAGAGCTCCGCCTGTGCAGGGCGCTGCCTCTGCCCGTTATTCAAAAAGTTCTTTGGTGTGGGCCTTTTTTGAGTCGAGTGCATCAGATCGCACAACTGCTGTTTGCAACATATGTCTCAAGCGTATATCGCGTGGCCAAAACATCACCCGCTTGGGCACCACATGCTTGACCAGACATATGTTGACCTGCCATGCAGCTCGTTGGCAAGCCTACCTTAAAGACCCACACCAAAGAACAAAGCGGACCTCTCCTTGCACCGCATCAGCTGGGATCTCCAACCCAACTATACCTTCAGTCCTCTCTGAAACCTGCACTGAGAGGAATGAAGGTGTAGAATTAGGTGTGTCACAGCCAAGTACTTGCGGGCACTCTGCTAGCAGTACACCGACGTCCGATTCTAGCAGGCAAATTTCCCTGCCCCAGCTGCTGGACCGTCGAAAGAAGTTCACTCCCAGCCATCCACATGCCCAGCGGTTGAATGCTAGCTTGGCTAAATTGCTAGCGCTTCAACTGCTGCCTTTTCAGTTGGTAGACTCGGCCCCCTTCCGTGAGTTTGTGCAATGTGCGGTTCCTCAGTGGCAGGTTCCCAAACGCCACTTTTTCTCACGGAAGGCGATTTCGGCTCTCTACCGGCATGTGGAAGGCAATGTCTTGGCCTCGCTGGACAGGGCGGTCAGCGGTAAGGTTCATATTACCGCTGACTCATGGTCTAGCAGGCATGGACAGGGACGTTACCTTTCTTTCACGGCCCATTGGGTCACTCTTTTGGCAGCTGGGAAGGATGCAGGACAAGGTGCAGTAGTGTTGGAGGTTGTTCCACCGCCACGCCTCCAAAATGCTACTACTGGTTGTGACACACCTCTCTCCTCCACCCCCTCCTCTTCTTCTTCCTCCATGGCCTCTTCCTGTGCTTTGTCCTCGGAACCAGCGGTGCTCCGTAGGCGTTCAAGGGGCTACGCAAGTACGCAGGCAAAAAGATGCCATGCCGTGCTTGCGCTGGTGTGTTTGGGGGACAGGAGCCACACTGGGGCAGAGGTTCTGTCTGCTCTGCAGGGGCAGGCCGAGAGGTGGTTGACGCCACGCCAGCTTAAGCCAGGAATGGTAGTTTGCGACAATGGCACCAACCTCCTCTCCGCTCTCCGACAGGGACAAATGACCCATGTGCCCTGTGTGGCTCACGTCCTTAACCTGGTGGTGCAGCGGTTCTTGGACAGGTACCCGGGCTTACAGGATGTCCTGAGGCAGTCCAGGAAAGTCTGTGTGCATTTCCGCAGATCTTATAATGCCAGTGCTCGCCTGGCTGAGCTGCAAAAGGAGTTGAACCTGTCCAAGAACCGCCTTATATGTGACATGCCCACCAGGTGGAACTCAACGTTGGCCATGCTGCAGCGGCTGTACACGCAGCAGAGGGCCATCAATGAGTACCTGTGCGACTACGGCACCAGGACAGGGTCAGGGGAGCTCGGGTTTTTTTCACCACGCCAGTGGGGCATGATCAGGGATGCATGCACTGTCCTGGCACCATTTGAGGAGGCCACGAGGATGGTGAGCAGTGACAGTGCATGCATCAGTGACACTGTACCTCTTGTCCACCTGTTGGAACATACGCTGCGTGGAATAATGGACAGGGCACTTGAGGCAGAACAGAGGCAGGAAGAGGAGGACTTCCTTGCCTCTCAAGGCCCCCTTTACCCAGACAGTGTTCCTTCTGTCCCACCCATCGCACAGGAGGAGGAGGAGGATTGTGTCAGCATGGAGGTGGAGCCTGGCACTCAGCATCATCAGCAGCAGTCTTTTAGGGATGATTTACAGTCCCAAGAAACCAGTGGACTTGTACGTGGCTGGGAGGAGGTGGCTGCAGATCATGTCGTCCTTAGTGACCCAGAGGACTCCGGGCCGAATGCCTCAGCTAACCTACGCTGCATGGCCTCCCTGATCCTGCAAAGTCTGCGGAAGGATCCTCGTATTCTTCGGATCAAGGAGAGGGACCATTACTGGCTGGCCACTCTCCTTGATCCACAGTACAAGGGTAAGGTTGCGGACCTTATCTTACCGTCGCAGAGGGAGCAGAGGATGAGACAACTCCGGGAGGCCTTGCAGAAAGGTCTGTGTAACGCGTTCCCAGAGACTGGGAGGTTACAAACTCCTGGTCCTGGACAACGAGTTGCTGAGGCTTCGGTCAGTCAAAGAAGGAGCGGTGGGGAAGGTGGCCGTCTGACCGATGCATTCAGACAATTCTTTAGTCCGCAGCCCCAAGGTATAATCGGTTCCAGCAACCATCGCCAGCGTCTGATATACATGGTGCAGGAATACCTAGGGGCAAGGTCAGACTTGGACACCTTCCCCACCGAAAATCCTCTGGCTTACTGGGTCTTGAGGATGGATCACTGGCCAGAGCTTGCACAGTATGCAATTGAGCTACTGGCCTGTCCTGCATCCAGCGTTCTTTCAGAACGCACATTCAGTGCTGCTGGAGGATTTGTCACGGATCACAGGGTGCGCCTGTCCACCGACTCTGTTGATCGACTGACCTTCATAAAGATGAACCAGTCTTGGATCACCACCAGCTACCAAACACCTGAAGCTGATATAACAGACTAATTTATTTTCAAATGTCACATCCCTTCAAGACTGATGCTGATGCTGAGAGACTGTCCTGTTATGTTGACTGACTATCCTCCTCCTCCTCAATGATCCGATTGATGATGATAGCTTGGAAGAACATTTTTGTTTCTGGGTGCCGCCACCAGTGGCTAAGGCACAATTTTTCAGCCCCTGTTTAACAGGGGCATGTAATTACAATTTTTTATGCAATGCTTTGCAGCAGGGCTCATTCCTGCACTCCAACTAGAGTATCTGGGAGAGGTTGCAGTGTCGTGGCACCAGCACCAGTGGCTAAGGCCCAATTTTTCAGCCCCTGTTTAACAGGGGCGTGTAATTACAATTTTTGATGCAATACTTTGCAACAGGGCTCATTGCTGTGCTCCAAGTACAGTATCTGTGAGGGGTTGCAGTGTTGTGGCACCAGTGCCTAAGGCCCAATTTTTCTGCCCATGTTTAACAGGGGCATGTAATTACAATTATTGATCTAATAATTCACAGCAGGGCCCATTCCTGCGCCCACCAAGAGTAACTGTGAGGCCTTACAGTGTTGTGTCAACACCACCACCACCACCACCACCACCACCACCACCACCAAAGGCCCAATTTTTCAGCCCCTGTTCAACAGGGGCATGCAATTACAATTCTTGATCTAATAATTCACAGCAGGGCCCATTCCTGCGCCCACCAAGAGTAACTGTGAGGCCTTACCAGTGTTGCCAACCGTACGTTAATTTACGTACAGCACGTAAATTTAACCCCCTTTTTCGGGTGTACGTAAAGTCCGTTGTGGGCATCGGCTGCCCATAAAAAAGATGGCCGTGAGCCGACCATGCAACGGCGCATGCGCCGTTCCGAAGCCGGCCGGACTCGGGAAAGCTCGTATGCGCTCGGCCGAGCGGCGCATGCGCAGTAACATAATGGCGCCGCCCGGCGCCATTTTTGAATAGAGTTTCAGCCAGGACGGGACTCAGGAGTGCTCGCGGGGCTACAGTGTCTCACAGTCGCCGACGCTGTAGGAGGAGAGGACTCGGCCGAGCAGGGGTGAGGAGGAGGGGGGGATATAAAGTAAGAGGAGGAAATGGAATGCGCTGGGAGCGGGAGCCCGGAGGGTGAAGCGGCCATGGCATGCAGGGGAGGGACAGAGACTGATGTGCTCTCTCTGTCCACCATCATATAACTTCTCCTCTACATCATCAGTATGCTGTGTCCTCCTTCCGTGCCCTTTTCACCTCTCCACATGTCAGAGCTGCCCTGACCTGTGGAGAGGTGAAAGGGGCACAGAAGGAGGACACAGCATAGCATACTGATGATGTGGAGGAGAAGTTATATGATGGTGGACAGAGGAGGAGGCCACTGTGAGGGGGTAAGGAGGACCCTATCATGTTCGCAGCCTCTGTCCCCCTCCTGTGTCATGTCCGCAGCCTCTGTCACCCCTCCTGTGTCATGTCCGCAGCCTCTGTCCCCCTCCTATGTCATGTCCGCAGCCTCTGTCCCCCTCCTGTGTCATGTCCGCAGCCTCTGTCCCCCTCCTGTGTCATGTCCGCAGCCTCTGTCTCCCTCCTGTGTCATGTCCGCAGTCTCTGTCACCCCTCCTGTGTCATGTCCGCAGCCTCTGTCACCCCTCCTGTGTCATGTCCGCAGCTTCTGTCCCCCTCCTGTGTCATGTCCGCAGCCTCTGTCCCCCTCCTGTGTCATGTCCGCAGCCTCTGTCACCCCTCCTGTGTCATGTCCGCAGCCTCTGTCCCCCTCCTATGTCATGTCCGCAGCCTCTGTCCCCCTCCTATGTCATGTCCGCAGCCTCTGTCCCCCTCCTGTGTCATGTCCGCAGCCTCTGTCCCCCTCCTGTGTCATGTCCGCAGCCTCTGTCCCCCTCCTGTGTCATGTCCGCAGCCTCTGTCCCCCTCCTGTGTCATGTCCGCAGCCTCTGTCACCCCTCTTGTGTCATGTCCGCAGCCTCTGTCACCCCTCCTGTGTCATGTCCGCAGCCTCTGTCACCCCTCCTGTGTCATGTCCGCAGCCTCTGTCACCCCTCCTGTGTCATGTCCGCAGCCTCTGTCCCCCTCCTGTGTCATGTCCGCAGCCTCTGTCCCCCTCCTGTGTCATGTCCGCAGCCTCTGTCTCCCTCCTGTGTCATGTCCGCAGTCTCTGTCACCCCTCCTGTGTCATGTCCGCAGCCTCTGTCACCCCTCCTGTGTCATGTCCGCAGCTTCTGTCCCCCTCCTGTGTCATGTCCGCAGCCTCTGTCCCCCTCCTGTGTCATGTCCGCAGCCTCTGTCACCCCTCCTGTGTCATGTCCGCAGCCTCTGTCCCCCTCCTATGTCATGTCCGCAGCCTCTGTCCCCCTCCTATGTCATGTCCGCAGCCTCTGTCCCCCTCCTATGTCATGTCCGCAGCCTCTGTCCCCCTCCTGTGTCATGTCCGCAGCCTCTGTCCCCCTCCTGTGTCATGTCCGCAGCCTCTGTCTCCCTCCTGTGTCATGTCCGCAGTCTCTGTCACCCCTCCTGTGTCATGTCCGCAGCCTCTGTCACCCCTCCTGTGTCATGTCCGCAGCTTCTGTCCCCCTCCTGTGTCATGTCCGCAGCCTCTGTCCCCCTCCTGTGTCATGTCCGCAGCCTCTGTCACCCCTCCTGTGTCATGTCCGCAGCCTCTGTCCCCCTCCTATGTCATGTCCGCAGCCTCTGTCCCCCTCCTATGTCATGTCCACAGCCTCTGTCCCCCTCCTGTGTCATGTCCGCAGCCTCTGTCCCCCTCCTGTGTCATGTCCGCAGCCTCTGTCCCCCTCCTGTGTCATGTCCGCAGCCTCTGTCCCCCTCCTGTGTCATGTCCGCAGCCTCTGTCACCCCTCTTGTGTCATGTCCGCAGCCTCTGTCACCCCTCCTGTGTCATGTCCGCAGCCTCTGTCACCCCTCCTGTGTCATGTCCGCAGCCTCTGTCACCCCTCCTGTGTCATGTCCGCAGCCTCTGTCCCCCTCCTGTGTCATGTCCGCAGCCTCTGTCCCCCTCCTGTGTCATGTCCGCAGCCTCTGTCTCCCTCCTGTGTCATGTCCGCAGTCTCTGTCACCCCTCCTGTGTCATGTCCGCAGCCTCTGTCACCCCTCCTGTGTCATGTCCGCAGCTTCTGTCCCCCTCCTGTGTCATGTCCGCAGCCTCTGTCCCCCTCCTGTGTCATGTCCGCAGCCTCTGTCACCCCTCCTGTGTCATGTCCGCAGCCTCTGTCCCCCTCCTATGTCATGTCCGCAGCCTCTGTCCCCCTCCTATGTCATGTCCGCAGCCTCTGTCCCCCTCCTGTGTCATGTCCGCAGCCTCTGTCCCCCTCCTGTGTCATGTCCGCAGCCTCTGTCCCCCTCCTGTGTCATGTCCGCAGCCTCTGTCCCCCTCCTGTGTCATGTCCGCAGCCTCTGTCACCCCTCTTGTGTCATGTCCGCAGCCTCTGTCACCCCTCCTGTGTCATGTCCGCAGCCTCTGTCACCCCTCCTGTGTCATGTCCGCAGCCTCTGTCACCCCTCCTGTGTCATGTCCGCAGTCTCTGTCACCCCTCCTGTGTCATGTCCGCAGCCTCTGTCACCCCTCCTGTGTCATGTCCGCAGTCTCTGTCACCCCTCCTGTGTCATGTCCGCAGCCTCTGTCACCCCTCCTGTGTCATGTCCGCAGCCTCTGTCCCCCTCCTGTGTCATGTCCGCAGCCTCTGTCCCCCTCCTGTGTCATGTCCGCAGCCTCTGTCTCCCTCCTGTGTCATGTCCGCAGTCTCTGTCACCCCTCCTGTGTCATGTCCGCAGCCTCTGTCACCCCTCCTGTGTCATGTCCGCAGCTTCTGTCCCCCTCCTGTGTCATGTCCGCAGCCTCTGTCCCCCTCCTGTGTCATGTCCGCAGCCTCTGTCACCCCTCCTGTGTCATGTCCGCAGCCTCTGTCCCCCTCCTATGTCATGTCCGCAGCCTCTGTCCCCCTCCTATGTCATGTCCGCAGCCTCTGTCCCCCTCCTGTGTCATGTCCGCAGCCTCTGTCCCCCTCCTGTGTCATGTCCGCAGCCTCTGTCCCCCTCCTGTGTCATGTCCGCAGCCTCTGTCCCCCTCCTGTGTCATGTCCGCAGCCTCTGTCACCCCTCTTGTGTCATGTCCGCAGCCTCTGTCACCCCTCCTGTGTCATGTCCGCAGCCTCTGTCACCCCTCCTGTGTCATGTCCGCAGCCTCTGTCACCCCTCCTGTGTCATGTCCGCAGTCTCTGTCACCCCTCCTGTGTCATGTCCGCAGCCTCTGTCACCCCTCCTGTGTCATGTCCGCAGTCTCTGTCACCCCTCCTGTGTCATGTCCGCAGCCTCTGTCACCCCTCCTGTGTCATGTCCGCAGTCTTGTGAATTGAGAAATATGTTTTTTTACTTTTTTTTAACTGAAACACATTGATATTAGCATTAGTTGTGTGTTTATAGTTGAAATATTGATATTTGCACTGTTTAGCAGTAAAAACAGTCATTTTAGGTACTTTTTTGCAGCGCCAGTAAAAAATGCGACTCTGCCAGTAATTGTCATGATTTTTGCCAGTAAGAAATTGGTGCCGTACAGAAATTTTGGCATCCTTGCCAGTAAATTTCACTTCAGGGGGTTGGCAACACTGGGCCTTACAGTGTTGTGTCAACACCACCACCACCACCACCAAAGGCCCAATTTTTCAGCCCCTGTTCAACAGGGGCATGCAATTACAATTCTTGATCTAATAATTCACAGCAGGGCCCACTCATGCGCCCACCAAGAGTAACTGTGAGGGCTCACAGCGTTGTGGCAACACCAACATGTAAGGGGCAAATTTCAGCTGAGTATATACGGCAGGCCCCTACTTTCAAACATCCAACTTACAAACGACTCCTCCTTGCAAACGGAAGGATACAACAGGAAGTGAGAGGAAATCTACCCCTAGGAAGGCAAATTCTCTCCTGTAAGAGTTAATATGGGAAAAAAGTGTCTCCTCTCCACTGATGCTTTATCACCAATTCTTGTTTCAATAAAAAAAACTAATTTTCAAAAAACATTTGTCATTAGGACGGAAAGTGAGGTGAACTGTTCTGAACAGGTTCACAGACAGCAAAACAAATGTTACAGGGGTGATAACCCTTCCCTATGTTTTCCAAAAAGCTTAAAAATAGATTTCTTGGCTGGAGCTACACTTAAACAATGTACCTGTTCAAAATTACAAACAGATTCTACATAAGAACAAACCTACAGTCCCTGTCTTGTATGCACTGCCTGTATACGGCTGTTCAGAGTATATAGGGCCTTTTTTATTTTGTGTGCGGGGTTCCCCTTAATATCCATACAAGACCCAAAGGGGCTGGTAATGGGCTGGGGTAGGGGGTGTTGGGGCTGATGGGGTAGCCATGCCATTTTTCTCAAAGATTTTCTTACATATTACCGGGACCAGACATTACATTAAAGCCGCAAGCAGTTTTAAATGTTTTTTTTTTTCCTTTAGAAATGTAATTTTGTGCAGGGACAGTTCTAAACATGGGAAACACGTGGCACTTCACAGGCATACTTTAGACACCCCCCAGGTACGATATTTAAAGAAATTTTACTCTTTTTTTTCACTTTATGCATCATTAAAATGACTGCTCCCAAAAAACTGCCATTTTTAAAACTTATTTTTGCATTGATACATGTCCCCTGGTGCAGAACCCGGGTTCCCAAACCCTTTTTAGGACAATAACATGCATAATAGTCGTTATAATTAGCACTTTAGATTTCGAACGTTCGCATCCATTGTATTTAATAGGGTTCTAAAGTTCGAGCGAACTTTCGGTCCGTTCGCGGGTTCTGGTGCGAACCAAACCCGGGGGTGTTCGGCTCATCACTACTAGAGAGCAGGAGGTCTTGGGAGTAATGAAGAGAATGGTTTGGTTGGTATTTTGAGACAAGGTTAGTGATGCAGCTGAGGGCAGAGTTGTGGATGGCTTTGTAAGTTATTTTTTGTATTTTGAATTGTATTTCTTTGGGTGAGCAGAAGCCAATGGGTGGATTGGCAGAAAGGAGTAGCAGACACTGAATGGCTGGTAAGGTGAATGATTCTGGCAGCAGCATTCATGATGGACTGAATGGGAGATAGCTAATTTAAATGTAAGCCAATGAGTGGGGAGTTGTAGTAGTCAAGGTTAGAGATTTTGGAGATGTTGCAGAGGTTGAGGTGGCAAGATTAAGACAGTGATTGGATGTGAGGGTGAAAGAGTTCAGAGTCCAGGATACCGGACATGGACTGATAGTTGTGCCATCTTGACAGAGAAGTCAGGGGAGGGGGCACATATAGGATAAAATATTATGAGCTTGGTTTTAAATAAGTGGAGTTTGAAGAAGTGGTGTGACATCCAGACTGATATGCCTGTCAGTAAATTAATGATGCATGTGGAGACTGATGGAGTAATATGAGGAGTAGAAAGATAAATGGGGGTGTCAGCAGCATCAAAATGGTATTGAAAGCCATGGGAGTCTATCAGCTGAGCCAGGGAGGAGGTGTAAATCATGAATAGGAGCGGTCCAAGAACAGAACCTAGGGGGACCCCAATGGAGAAAGGAAGGGGAGAGGAGGAGGAAGAATTGCACGTGACACTGAAAGTGTGGTGGAAAAAGAAGGATGATAACCAATGAGGAGTACAGTCATAGAGCAGAAGGGTCAAAGAGTAAGAGTACAAACAAGTGACCATTAGTTTTAGTCGCTGGTAAATGTTTTGTGAGTTTTAGGGGTGCAATTTCTGTGGAAGGAGCGAAATCCAGACTAAAGGGGATCAAGAAGTTTATTCTCAGTGAGGTGGTAGACCAGGTGGTTATTAAATGTGGAGGTAAAGGGGAGAAATTAGATGGGTCATAGATTGTTAAGATTGGTGGGATCCAGCCTTTTAAGAATGGGGGTAACCAGTGCATGTTTTAGAGAGTCTTTGAGTGTAGAATAAAGCCAGTGGGCGACCATAGTATTTACAAGGTAACAGGGTCCAGGGGACAGGTGGATAGGTGAGCATTAGAAAAAAGTTTAGCGACCTCGTCTATAGTAGCAGGGATACATGAGGGAGATATTGACTGTACCTGTGGCAATGATGTGTTATGCCGTGTACACACGACCGTTTTAATGACGAGAAAAATGCAATTTTTTAAAATGGTCATTAAAAATGATCGTGTGTGGGCTTCAGAGCATTTTTCACGACGAAAAATGGCCATGAAAAAATTGGAACATGCTCTAATTTTTATCGTTTTTTTTCACCTCGTCGTTTTTCTCGTCATGAAAAACGGCCGTGTGTAGGCTTTAACGACGTGAAAAAAAATGCGCATGCTCAGAATCAAGTATGAGACGGGAGCACTCGTTCTGGTAAAACTAGCATTCGTAATGGATATAGCACATTCGTCACGCTGTAACGGACTGAAAAGCATGAGGCTGAAAAGCGCGAATCGTCTCTCAACAAACTTTACTAACTTAAAGGGTGGCGCCATCCGAATGGAACTTCCCCTTTATAGTGCCGCCGTACATGTTGTACGTCACCGCGCTTTTCTCAAGCATTTTTTTCAACGATAGTGTGTAGGCAAGGCAGGCTTGAGAAGAATCATGTCGAGAAAAACTTCTTTTTTTTCAATGACATTAAAAACGGTCGTGTGTACCGGGGGGAGATATCCGTACAGCGGAGATCTCATCATGAATTGTATCAATCTTATTTTTTAAGTGCTTGGCAATCTCCTAGGTAGTTAGTGAGTTTAGTGGGTGGAGACAGTGGAAAGTTATAGGTATATAAGTGTTGACAGGAACTAAATGAGAGGGTTTTATTGAGAGCTATAAAAACAAGGTCTGCTTGGTAATGTGGTGGCAGACATTTTATTTTTGGGGGGCCAATTTATATTGGCTGAAGTCATTCTTAAAGTTAGTCTTATGCCACAGACGCTCGAGAGCATAGCTATGTTTTTTGAGACTTCTGGTTTCGTCTTTTTGCCAAGGTTGTAGCAGTCAGGGCCTGATTCTGTGTGTGTGGCAATTCCATATCCCAAACACTGGATTCTAACATGAACCCTTCAGTAAACTGTAAATGTAGCAAGATATTTGGTAACGTGTGACCTTTTCAGACAATAGAATATTATAATTACATTAAAATATCTGGAATATTTTAGTTCCCAAGCTATAACGAAGTCAACAGTTATAATAGCTTGTAATTCCTTCCATTTTGCAAAATGTGGGATCTACCGTATATACTCGAGTATAAGCCGAGTTTTTAAGCACAATTTTTTGTGCTGAAAATGCCCCCCTCGGCTTATACTCGAGTCACCTTTTTGCGCCTGATCTCCCGGACTTTGGGGAGCCGGTACTGGCCGGCCGTAGGTCCCCTGGACCCCAAACTTGGCACACATGTAGCCCCACTCTTCCTCTACAAGTGTGCAAAGTTTCTTGTCCAGGGGACCTACGGCCGGGGAGCACCTATTTTTCAAATCCGGGCAACCCTTCCATAGACTCCCATGTTAAACGGTAATTTCTCTGGTAACTTTGGGGACCCGGTACTGGCCGGTCGTAGGTCCTCTGGACTCCAAACTTGGCACACATGTAGCCCCACTCTTCCCCTACAAGTTTGCAAAGTTTCTTTTCCGGGGGACCTATGGCCGGGGAGCACCGATTTTTCAAAGCCAGGCACCCCTTCCATAGACTCCCATGTTTAAACGTCAGTCTAGTCATGGACACAGTGAGGCATGGACATGGACACAGTGAGGCAAAGTGATGCACACCCTAGGCTTATACTCGAGTCAATAAGTTTTCCCAGTTTTTGTGGTAGAATTAGGTGCCTCGGCTTATATTCGGGTCGGCTTATACTCGAGTATATACGGTATATTGACTTGGAAGAAGTGTGTTTGCAAAAACGAAAAACCCAGAGATATAAGGGGATCAAAATGAAATATGTATATTTGTCCCATACCTTAAAGTGAACCTGTGCTTTTCTCATGCAGGGAAAAGCAGCAGGTTTAGTTTAAAGGGTAACTCCACTTTTGTGGGAAAAAATAGCAAATAAAAAGAAATATAATAGCATATACTGCATAATTGCAACACAGTCATGTAATTGAATGTTATTCAAAATTAAATTTCCTTTTCAAATCTGTAAAATGCCATGCAATATAGCAACCTGGAGGTGTTCTGTACACAGAAATATAATTTTCTGCTTGTGTGATTGGCTTACTGATTTTCCAAGAAGTTTACACTGAGACACAATCAAATTATTCCCCTGCAGGAAAAATTTCATTTTTGGTGAGATACTTCTTTTCTCATTACAGCCCTGCAAGTGCAAGTTTTTTGGAGTTACTCTTTAACTTCTTGTCGACCAGCCGCCGTCATTTTACGGTGGCAGATTGGCTCCCCTGTGCGAAACGTCGTAGCTGTACGGCGGACGCTTTAAGGGCTATAGGGGACGCACACCCCGAGCCGCAAAGCCGGAGCCGATGCGCGTGGCCGGTGGCTGCGATGTCCGCTGGTGACCCGCGATCGCTATTAAAAGAGCCAGAATGGGGATCTGTCAATGTAAACAGACAGATCCCCGTTTTGTCAGGGAAGTAGAGAGAGATCTGCTGTTCCTAGTGATCAGAAACAGTGATCTCTCTCTACTCCCAGTCAGTCCACTTCCCCCACAGTTAGAAACACCTCCCTAGGGAACACTTAACCCCTTGATCGCCCCCTAGTCTTAACCCCTTCCCTGCCAGTGACATTTATAAAGTAATCAGTGGCTATTTTTAGCTCTGATTGCTGTATAAATGTCAATGGTCCCAAAAAAGTGTCAAAAGTGTCCAATCTGTCACAGTCCCGCTAAAAATCGCAGATCACCGCCATTACTAGTAAAAAAATAAAATAATAAAAATGCCATAAATATATCCCCCATTTTGTAGACGCTATAACTTTTGCGCAACCCAATCAATATACACTTATTGCGATTTTTTTACCAAAAATATGTAGAAGAATACATATTGGCCTAAAATGATGATGAATTTTTCCTGACGGCTCCATGTCAGCACAGCTGGGTATAGGCTCCGCCCCCCCATGCCTCCAGGACTTAACTCAACTTAACTTTGACCCCACCTACAGCCTTGGCATTCTTCTTTTTTTCTCCTATGCGCAGGACCTAGGTGTGCTCCTCTACCTGGCTGGTCTAAAGGGCTGGCCATCCGTCCATGCGTGTGGATTAGGCTGGACACAGTCCCTGGTGTCTCGGCTAAATGACTCATAATCCAGGGAGCCCCGCTGCTGGTCCTCGGGGAGCGGCTTTTATCATGGCTAACAGCCGTGTCTGGGGTACGCCTGGTCCATATAAAGTGGGCAGCGGTGTTGGCAGAGTCTCCCCCATTGCACGTGCACCCATGCTGTGCCGGAGGATGGGTGAGCTAAATTTGAAAATGCTTTGTATCCAAATGAATGCTGCATTACTGGGTATTGTTGTGCCTTGCTCCCTGCGGCCACTTTGCATAGCCTGAGCTCCTCCACAGGGAGTACTCTGCATAACAGGTACACAAAGTAACATTGTCTGTTCACACATGGCAATAACCTGTTGATGGCTTCTCATGTTTGCGTTACTGTTGTGCCATTATGCCATTATGCCAACCCCCTCAAAAGACCAGCATTTCCAGAGAAGGTAGAGAAGTCACCTGTGGATGTCTACTGGAGCCAGCTATGGCCCGTTGAGATATGGGATATCCTTTTATATTTCTATGTGCTCCCCAGTTTTTCACCCAAAAAAGGGGGAGAAGCATGTTTATGATGTCTACAATTCCCTTGGGCTAAGGGCCAATGGTCTTTTTCAAGGGTCCAAGATGGTGTCCAACATCCAGGAGTTGAGAGAAGCATTTCAGGCTCTTAGCCTTCAGTCACCTCATCCGGGGTAAGCCTGTCCTTGTAAAGTTGGACAGTGCAATGACTGTGGCCTACATCTGGAAACAAGGCTCAGTCTCTCCCTTCTAAAGGAGGTTTCTCTAATTCTAGAATCCATCCAAGTCAATCTTCTGCAGCTATCTGCGGCCTATGTGCCTGGTCAGAAGAATCTTCAGGCAAACTACTTGTCCAGGACAAGTCTGGACGACAATGAATGGTCCAGACTACTGCAAGTCTTTCGAGAACTAACAGAGCTTGGTATTTTTCTTCCAGAGGTAGACCGCTTACATCCCCAGTCAACACTAAGTTGCTGAAGTTCCATTCCAGGGCCCAGAATCCACAAGCAATCGGGGTGGAGGTGCTGACTGCAGAGTGGATCTCCAAGACAGCTTATGCCTTTCTGTTGCTCCCTCTGATTCTCAGCTTCCAGCTGAGGCTGTGGTGAGGGAAGGTGACAGTTCTGTGGATGATCCCAGATTGGCCGAAGGGGCCTTGGTACCCTCTGCTCATCCTTATGAGTGTCAAGGAGTGACTCCCTCTGCCTGTAAGATCAAATCTTCTCCAAAGTCCCATTCATCCAGCACCTGCCAAGCTCAGGCTGATGGCCTGGGTCTGGAGAGGCAGAGGCTAATGGATTTCGAATGCTCTGTGAAGATTGTGAATATTATTTTATGAAAACAAGAAAGGACAGCGCTACCTGTGCCTATAGTAGAATATGGCATGAATTCCCAATATTATTGCTGATCAAGATTTTACGCTGGACTCTTCAGAAGCCTGTTCTGAAATGCCTGCAGGCGTGGCTTGATTTAGGTCTATGCGTAAGTATGCTATAGGCACGCATTTCGGCTATCTCTGCCTTCATCGGCATACAGTGGGCATCCAACGCTGAATTATACAAGTTTTCAAGATTCAATTTGGTTGAAACCTTGAATTGTTTCCGAAATGAGATCTGACAATGCCATTGGACGTTATTGCATCAGATGTCTTTAATCACCCTGTGGTACCTCTCACTGAAAACTGTTTTACTGGTGGCAATTACATCAGCCAGAAGAGAGTCAGCATTGGTGCCATTGGGGTTTAAAGAACCCATACTCGCATACTTCTCAGAGAAGGTGGTACTCATGCCAATGCTCAAATTTGTGCCTGAACTGACCTTCAGAGTCCATATCACACAAGAGGTTTTCCTCCTACATTCCTTTTGGGGAGTACTCAAGAAATTAGCCCATCGGATGTGGGCCAATCTTTAAAATGTTTAATCAAGACGACTTCTGCCATCAGGAAGTCGGAGCATCTGTTTGTCATTTCAGGTGGAACACATAATGATTTTAAGGCTTCCAGCAAGATTATTGCCTCTTGGTTGATAAAGCTCATCTCCTTGGCCTGCAAAATAGAAAGGGTTGGCTGTGCCAGGAGAATCACGATACTCTTCACTAGAAGGGTCTCGACCTTGAGAGTGGCAGCAGGCCGAGTGTCTGAAACTATCTGCAAGGCAGCTACGTGGGCACCAAAATATTCAAATTCATGGCTTAATGACAATTGAGTTTGGCAGAGGCATCCTGGCTTCTGCTTTTTTAGTCAGAATTGAGGAGTGGGTAGCATTATCACTCCCCTGTTTTGGCTAGTTAGTTCCCAGCTGTGCTGACATGGAGCCGTCAGGAAAATGGAAACATTTAATTCAAATACTTACCGTAATTTTCCTTTCCTGATGAGTTCCATGGCAGCACAGATCCCACCCAGCTTGGTAGGACTAGTTACAGAATGCTGAGGCGGTAGGTGGGCTCAAATTTATATGAGTTAAGTCCTGAAGGCATGGGGGGCGGAGCCTATACCCAGCTGGGCTGTGCCATGGAGCTCGTCAGGAAAGGAAAATTATGGTAAGTATTTGAATTCAATTTTCAAATTTTTTTTGGGGGGGGGGATATTTATTATAGCAAAAGGTAAAAAATATATATGTCACTTTTCTTTTGCTTATAGCGCAAAAAATAAAAGCCGCAGAGGTGATCAAATGCCACCAAAAGAAATCTCTATTTTTGGGAAAAAAAGGACATCAATTTTGTCTGAGTGCAGCGTCGCACGACCGGCAATTGTCAGTTAAAGCGACGTAGTGCCATGTTGCAAAAAATGGCCTGATCATTAAGGGGGCAAATCCTCCAGTCCTTGAGTGGTTAATGATAGCCGCAACAGTTATGCACAGACCTGAGGACTCTCTCCCCACCCCATGTGGAAGTGTTGGGTGTCTAAGCAGTCAATCACCACACTGCCATATGGGAGAAAGGGAATTTATTTTTGCTCCCATGGGCCTGTTCATAAAATGTTTGAGGGTATTTTTGAACAATTCATGAATAAGAAATAAAGAGTGTACATAATCAAAGTTTAGCTGCAGAGGGTAAATATTACCTATTTCCAAATCCACAAAAGAAGGACAACATAGAGAATAGGTTTGTTAGGGAAAAGAGAGGCTTCAAAAGTGAGTATAAACATCCTCGGCCAAGAAAGCCCCATTGAACATTGCAACATTTACATTTTTGGCATCCCAAAATATTTGATGAAGACTGTTTGTGCCAAAGAGCTGCATTACCAATGTAAAAATAGCAGAAGGGAAAATGGACACCCTGGCAAGTTCCATTATTTATCTGAACATCGTTACATAACTAGTTTAGTAGTTTAAATTGAGCTATGGGTAACATACAAGCTTTTACCTGCAGTACGGAGAGAACCAGATATACCAAATGAAAAACAAAAAATCCGCAAAGACATCAATGGCTCTTTTAATATTATATGTTGGAGGTAATGTGTATTCAAAACCCCACAACAAAAATGTAATGTATCGCAGGTTACCAGTCTTAAGATCTGGTGACTGCATTCATTTTCTTTTTCCAGGCTTTGTTTTCTTTATTTTAATCTGGTCATCCAGCCAGTAACATACTTCTTTTCCTAGTTTAATCTCACTTACTAACCTGTATAAAACGATAACGATGGGCCGCCACTGTGCCCATCAAACGCAGCCACTGTGCCATCAAACGCCGCCACTGTGTCATCAAACGCAGCCACTGTGTCATCAAACGCAGCCACTGTATCATCAAACACAGCCACTGTGTTATCAAACACAGCCACTGTGCCCATCAATTGCCGCCACTGTGCCCATCAAACGCTGCCACTGTGCCCATCAAACGCCATCACTGTGCCCATCAAACGCAGCCACTGTGCCCATCAATTGCCACCACTGTGCCCATCAAACACAGCCACTGTGCCCAAACGCAGCCACTGTGCCATCAAACGCAACCACTGTGCCATTAAACGCCGCCACTGTGCCCATCAAACACCGCCGCTGTGCCCATCAATTGCCGCCACTGTGCTCATCAATTGCCGCCACTGTGCCCATCAAATGCAGCCACTGTGTCATCAAACGTAGCCACTATACCATCAAACGCAGCCACTGTTTCATCAAACACAGCCACTGTGCCATCAAACACAGCCACTGTGCCATCAATTTACATGCTCCGATGTGATTGTGGGTGTTTCTATGTCGGGAAGACTAAATAAAAATTCTGGCATAGAGCATACCGTCACATCAGGAGTAGGGATGGGCCCGGTGCTCGATTCGAACCCATGTTCGAATCGAACATCGGGCGTTCGCTCGCTCGTCGAGCCCAGAACTATTTGGGCCGTTCGCATCACATTCGTGTGATGCGAGCGGCCCCGCAATGCATTGCGGCCGGCGCGGCCGGCGCAGTGCATTGCTGGCTGATGATTGGCCAAGCATGCACTGTGACCCCGCATGCTTGGCCAATCACAGCGCCCGAAACTCGGAGAGCAATAATTGGCTACAGGCAGGACGCCTGTAGCCAATTACAGCTCAGGGGCTTTAGTACACGCCCCACCATTTAAAAGGCCGCCACGCCATCGGCCCCGGTCACATGAGTTCCGGCTTTAGGAGAGATTAGTCTGCTGATTCAGTCTTTGCTTGATACTGAAAGATTTGCTCTTCTTTGCTAAACCATTGGCTATTTCTTTGCTAAACCATTGCTACCTAAGTCATTGATCGTTCATTGCTGCTGATTGCACAGTTAGTGTGTTATTAGCTGCTGCTGGGGATTAGTCTGGTGCGTGCTTACTGTTAGTACAGTATTGCAGTAGTACCAACCGCAGTGCTGTTAGCACAGCATTGCACCCCAACAGCACCCATAGGACTTCTAGTGTGTTAGTGGCAGCAAACAGAGCTCCTATATTTTCTTCTCAGCAGCACCCATAGGACTTCTAGTGTGTTAGTGGCATCACACAGAGCTCCTATATTTTCTTCTCAGCAGCACCCATAGGACTTCTAGTGTGTTAGTGGCAGCAAACAGAGCTCCTATATTTTCTTCTCAGCAGCACCCATAGGACTTCTAGTGTGTTAGTGGCAGCAAACAGAGCTCCTATATTTTCTTCTCAGCAGCACCCATAGGACTTCTAGTGTGTTAGTGGCAGCAAACAGAGCTCCTATATTTTCTTCTCAGCAGCACCCATAGGACTTCTAGTGTGTTAGTGGCATCACACAGAGCTCCTATATTTTCTTCTCAGCAGCACCCATAGGACTTCTAGTGTGTTAGTGGCAGCAAACAGAGCTCCTATATTTTCTTCTCAGCAGCACCCATAGGACTTCTAGTGTGTTAGTGGCAGCAAACAGAGCTCCTATATTTTCTTCTCAGCAGCACCCATAGGACTTCTAGTGTGTTAGTGGCATCACACAGAGCTCCTATATTTTCTTCTCAGCAGCACCCATAGGACTTCTAGTGTGTTAGTGGCAGCAAACAGAGCTCCTATATTTTCTTCTCAGCAGCACCCATAGGACTTCTAGTGTGTTAGTGGCATCACACAGAGCTCCTATATTTTCTTCTCAGCAGCACCCATAGGACTTCTAGTGTGTTAGTGGCAGCAAACAGAGCTCCTATATTTTCTTCTCAGCAGCACCCATAGGACTTCTAGTGTGTTAGTGGCAGCAAACAGAGCTCCTATATTTTCTTCTCAGCAGCACCCATAGGACTTCTAGTGTGTTAGTGGCAGCAAACAGAGCTCCTATATTTTCTTCTCAGCAGCACCCATAGGACTTCTAGTGTGTTAGTGGCAGCAAACAGAGCTCCTATATTTTCTTCTCAGCAGCACCCATAGGACTTCTAGTGTGTTAGTGGCAGCAAACAGAGCTCCTATATTTTCTTCTCAGCAGCACCCATAGGACTTCTAGTGTGTTAGTGGCATCACACAGAGCTCCTATATTTTCTTCTCAGCAGCACCCATAGGACTTCTAGTGTGTTAGTGGCAGCAAACAGAGCTCCTATATTTTCTTCTCAGCAGCACCCATAGGACTTCTAGTGTGTTAGTGGCATCACACAGAGCTCCTATATTTTCTTCTCAGCAGCACCCATAGGACTTCTAGTGTGTTAGTGGCAGCAAACAGAGCTCCTATATTTTCTTCTCAGCAGCACCCATAGGACTTCTAGTGTGTTAGTGGCAGCAAACAGAGCTCCTATATTTTCTTCTCAGCAGCACCCATAGGAATTCTAGTGTGTTAGTGGCATCACACAGAGCTCCTATATTTTCTTCTCAGCAGCACCCATAGGACTTCTAGTGTGTTAGTGGCAGCAAACAGAGCTCCTATATTTTCTTCTCAGCAGCACCCATAGGACTTCTAGTGTGTTAGTGGCAGCAAACAGAGCTCCTATATTTTCTTCTCAGCAGCACCCATAGGACTTCTAGTGTGTTAGTGGCATCACACAGAGCTCCTATATTTTCTTCTCAGCAGCACCCATAGGACTTCTAGTGTGTTAGTGGCAGCAAACAGAGCTCCTATATTTTCTTCTCAGCAGCACCCATAGGACTTCTAGTGTGTTAGTGGCAGCAAACAGAGCTCCTATATTTTCTTCTCAGCAGCACCCATAGGACTTCTAGTGTGTTAGTGGCAGCAAACAGAGCTCCTATATTTTCTTCTCAGCAGCACCCATAGGAATTCTAGTGTGTTAGTGGCATCACACAGAGCTCCTATATTTTCTTCTCAGCAGCACCCATAGGACTTCTAGTGTGTTAGTGGCAGCAAACAGAGCTCCTATATTTTCTTCTCAGCAGCACCCATAGGACTTCTAGTGTGTTAGTGGCAGCAAACAGAGCTCCTATATTTTCTTCTCAGCAGCACCCATAGGACTTCTAGTGTGTTAGTGGCATCACACAGAGCTCCTATATTTTCTTCTCAGCAGCACCCATAGGACTTCTAGTGTGTTAGTGGCAGCAAACAGAGCTCCTATATTTTCTTCTCAGCAGCACCCATAGGACTTCTAGTGTGTTAGTGGCAGCAAACAGAGCTCCTATATTTTCTTCTCAGCAGCACCCATAGGACTTCTAGTGTGTTAGTGGCAGCAAACAGAGCTCCTATATTTTCTTCTCAGCAGCACCCATAGGACTTCTAGTGTGTTAGTGGCAGCAAACAGAGCTCCTATATTTTCTTCTCAGCAGCACCCATAGGACTTCTAGTGTGTTAGTGGCAGCAAACAGAGCTCCTATATTTTCTTCTCAGCAGCACCCATAGGACTTCTAGTGTGTTAGTGGCAGCAAACAGAACTCCTATATTTTCTTCTCAGCAGCACCCATAGGACTTCTAGTGTGTTAGTGGCAGCAAACAGAGCTCCTATATTTTCTTCTCAGCAGCACCCATAGGACTTCTAGTGTGTTAGTGGCAGCAAACAGAGCTCCTATATTTTCTTGTCAGCAGCACACATAGTACCTATAGTGTGTTAGTGTCAGCACCCATAGGACCTACAGTGTGTTGTGAGCACACATAGGAGTTCTATTTTTTATACTATATACACTACCGACTACAATGGCTGGAAGACCGCCAAGGAGAGGCAGAGCGTGCCGAGGCAAGAACACAGGGCAGGCAGGCTCTGTTTCTAGAGACAACAGTGCTGGCCGTGGACGTGGTCGTGCATCATCATCAGCACGTGGCCATGGGACACGCTTGTCTTTGTTTTCGGCAGCTGGACATGTGGAGCCGCATCATGCCGAAGGCTTGGTAGAATGGATGACCAAGCCCTCCTCATCCTCCTCATCCTCTCTCACCCAGGCTCAGGGTACTGGCAGAGCAGCTGCCAACGCGTACTCAATGGCATCATCAGCCACCCCTTCCCTAGACCCACCATGTCCTCCTGAGGAGTCCCCCGAACTGTTTGAGCACAGTGTTGGGTACATGCTCCAGGAGGATGCCCAACGATTCGAAGGCTCGGATGATGATACCCAGCTTGAGGAAGTCAGTAGTGTGCGCGCAGAGAAAGGGGATGCTGAAGGACAGCAATCTGGCAGTAGTGTTCCACCAGCTGCAGCTTACTGCCAGGTTTGCTCTAGTGGTGAAGAGGGAGGGGATGATGAGGTCACTGACTCCACGTGGGTGCCTGAAGGGAGAGAGGAGGAGGAGGAGGAGGATGCAGCGTCACATGTCCAACGAGGCAGGATGCCCCCTGGAGGCCAGCTAGAGGCCAGCACAGCAACTGTACCACACCGCAGAGCTCCGCCTGTGCAGGGCGCTGCCTCTGCACGTTATCACAAAAGTTCTTTGGTGTGGGCCTTTTTTGAGACGAGTGCATCAGATCGCACCACTGCTATTTGCAATATTTGTCTCAAGCGTATCTCGCGTGGCCAAAACATCAGCCGCTTGGGCACCACAAGCATGAGCAGACATATGTCGACCTGCCATGCAGCTCGTTGGCAAGCACACATAAAAGACCCACACCAAAGAACAAAGCGGACCTCTCCTTGCTCCTCATCAGCTGGGATCTCCATCCCCACTATATCTTCAGTCCTCTCTGAAAGCTGCTCTGAGAGGACTGAAGGTGTAGAATTAGGTGTGTCACAACCAAGTACTTGCAGTACACCGACGTCCGATTGTAGCAGGCAAATTTCCCTGCCCCAGCTGCTGGACCGTCGAAAGAAGTATACTCCCAGCCATCCACATGCCCAGCGGTTGAATGCTAGCTTGGCTAAATTGCTAGCACTTCAACTGCTGCCTTTTCAGTTGATAGACTCGGCCCCCTTCCGTGAGTTTGTTCAATGTGCGGTTCCTCAGTGGCAGGTTCCCAAACGCCACTTTTTCTCACGGAAGGCAATTCCGTCTCTCTACTGGCATGTGGAAGGCAATGTCCATGCCTCGCTGGACAGGGCGTCAGCGGTAAGGTGCATATTACCGCTGACTCATGGTCCAGCAGGCATGGACAGGGACGTTATCTTTCTTTCACGGCCCATTGGGTCACTCTATTGGTAGCTGGGAGGGATGCAGGACAAGGTGCAGTAGTGTTGGAGGTTGTTCCGCCACCACGCCTCCAAAATGCTACTACTGGTTGTGACACACCTCTCTCCTCCACCCCCTCCTCTTCTTCTTCCTCCATGTCCTCTTCGAGTGCTCTGTCCTCGGAACCAGCGGTGCTCCGTAGGCGTACAAGGGGCTACGCGAGTACGCAGGCAAAAAGATGCCATGCCATGCTTGCGCTGGTGTGTTTGGGGGACAGGAGCCACACTGGGCCAGAGGTTCTGGCAGCTCTGCAGGGGCAGGCCGAGAGGTGGTTGACGCCACGCCAGCTTAAGCCAGGAATGGTCGTTTCTGATAATGGCACCAACCTCCTCTCCGCCCTGCGACAGGGGCAGCTCACCCATGTGCCCTGTATGGCTCACGTCCTCAACCTGGTGGTGCAGCGGTTCTTGGGCAGGTTCCCAGGCTTACAGGATGTCCTGAGGCAGGCCAGGAAAGTCTGTGTGCATTTCCGCCGATCTTATAATGCCAGTGCTCGGCTGACTGAGCTGCAAAAGGAGCTGAACCTGCCCAAGAACCGCCTAATATGTGACATGCCCACCAGGTGGAACTCAACGTTGGCCATGCTGCAGCGACTGCACACGCAGCAGAGGGCCATCAATGAGTACCTTTGCGACTACGGCACCAGGACAGGGTCAGGGGAGCTTGGCTTTTTTTCCCCACGCCAGTGGAGCATGATCAGGGATGCATGCACTGTCCTCTCACCATTTGAGGAGGCCACAAGGATGGTGAGCAGTGACAGTGCATGCATCAGTGACACTGTACCTCTTGTCCACCTGTTGGAGCATACGCTGCGTGGGATAATGGACAGGGCACTTGAGGCAGAACAGAGGCAGGAAGAGGAGGACTTCCTTGTCTCTCAAGGCCCCCTTTATCCAGACAATGTTCCTTCTGTCCCACCCATCACACAGGAAGAGGAGGAGGAGGAGGAAGAGGAGGAGGATTGTGTGAGCATGGAGGTGGAGCCTGGCACTCAGCATCAGCAGCAGCAGTCTTTTAGGGATGATGTACAGTCCCAACAAACCAGTGGACTTGTACGTGGCTGGGAGGAGGTGGCTGGCGATCATGTCATCCTCAGTGACCCAGAAGACTCCGGACCGAATGCCTCAGCTAACCTACGCTGCATGGCCTCCCTGATCCTGCAAAGCCTGCGGAAGGATCCTCGTGTTCTTCGGATCAAGGAGAGTGACCATTACTGGCTGGCCACTCTCCTTGATCCACGGTACAAGGGTAAGGTTGCGGACCTTATCTTGCCGTCGCAGAGGGAGCAGAGGATGAGACATCTCAGGGAGACCTTGCAGAAAGGTCTGTGCAACGCGTTCCCAGAAACTGGGAGGTTACAAACTCCTGGTCCTGGACGACGAGTTGCTGAGGCTTCGGTCAGTAGCAGAAGGAGCGGTGGGGAAGGTGGACGTCTGACCGATGCGTTCAGACAATTTTTTAGTCCGCAGCCCCAAGGTATGATCGGTTCCAGCAACCATCGCCAGCGTCTGATATACATGGTGCAGGAATACCTAGGGGCAAGGTCAGACTTGGACACCTTTCCCACCGAAAATCCTCTGGCTTACTGGGTCCTGAGGATGGATCACTGGCCAGAGCTTGCACAGTATGCAATTGAGCTACTGGCCTGTCCTGCATCCAGCATTCTTTCCGAACGCACATTCAGTGCTGCTGGAGGATTTGTCACCGATCATAGGGTGCGCCTGTCCACCGACTCGGTTGATCGACTGACCTTCATAAAAATGAATCAGTCTTGGATCACCACCAGCTACCAGACACCTGAAGCGGATATAACGGAATAATTTATAATGTCACATCCCTTCAAGACTGCCTATGCTGATGCTGAGTGACTGTCCTGTTATGTTCACTGACTATCCTCTTCCTCCTCCTCAATGATCCATGCCACCACACCAGTGCCTAAGGCACAATTTTTCAGCCCCTGTATAACAGGGGCGTGTAATTACAATTTTTTAAAAAGATGCTTCGCAACAGGTGTGACTGCTGTGCTCAGAGTACAGTATCTGTGAGGGGTTGCAGTGTTGTGGCACCAGCACCAGTGCCTAAGGCACAATTTTTCAGCCCCTGTTGGGGCGTGTAATTACAATTTTTAGGCAATGCTTTGCAACAGGTCTCATTGCTGTGCTCAGAGTACAGTATCTGTGAGGGGTTGCAGTGTTGTGGCACCAGCACCAGTGCCTAAGGCACAATTTTTCAGCCCCTGTATAACAGGGGCGTGTAATTACAATTTTTTAAAAAGATGCTTCGCAACAGGTGTGACTGCTGTGCTCAGAGTACAGTATCTGTGAGGGGTTGCAGTGTTGTGGCACCAGCACCAGTGCCTAAGGCACAATTTTTCAGCCCCTGTTGGGGCGTGTAATTACAATTTTTAGGCAATGCTTTGCAACAGGTCTCATTGCTGTGCTCAGAGTACAGTATCTGTGAGGGGTTGCAGTGTTGTGGCACCAGCACCAGTGCCTAAGGCACAATTTTTCAGGGCGTGTAATTACAATTTTTTAAAAAGATGCTTCGCAACAGGTGTGACTGCTGTGCTCCAAGTACAGTATCTGTGAGGGGTTGCAGTGTTGTGTCACCAGCACCAATGCCTAAGGCACAATTTTTCAGCCCCTGTTTAACAGGGGCGTGTAATTACAAATCTTGATCTAATAGTTCACAGCAGGGCCCATTCCTGCGCCCACCAAGAGTAACTATGAGGGCCTACAGTCTTGTGGCAACACCGTCCACCACCACCACCACCACCAAAGGCCCAATTTTTCTGCCCTGTTCAACAGGTGCATGCAATTACAAATCTTGATCTAATAACTCACAGCAGGGCCCATTCCTGCACCCACCAAGAGTAACTGTGAGGGCTTACAGTCTTGTGGCAACACCGTCCACCACCACCACCACCACCACCAAAGGCCCAATTTTTCTGCCCGGTTCAACAGGTGCATGCAAGTACAAATCTTGATCTATTAACTCACAGCAGGGCCCATTCCTGTGCCCACCAGTCTTGTGGCTACACCAATATCTAATAGGGCAAATTTCTGCAGAGTATATACGGCAGGCCCCTACTTTCAAACATCCAACTTACAAACGACTCCTACTTGCAAACGGCAAGAGAAAACAGGAAGTGAGAGGAAATCTACCCCTAGGAAGGAAAATTCTATCCTGTTAGATTTAATTTGGGAAAAAGGTATCTCCTCTCTACTGATGCTTTATCACCAATCCTTGTTTCAATTAAAACCCCACTTTTCCAAAAACATTTGTCATTGGGACGGAAAGTGAGGTGACATGTTCTGAACAGATGTGCAAAGACAGCAAATGTTACAGGGGTGATAACCCCTCCCTATGTTCTCCAAAAAGCTTAAAAATTGATTTTTTTGGGATGTAGCTACACTTCATAATGTACCTGTTCAGATTCTACTTAAGAACAAACCTACAGTCCATGTCTTGTTTGCACCACCTATATACTGCTGTTCAGAGTATATAGGGTTGTAGGTATAGGGTTTTATTTTGGGTGCGGGGTCCCCTAGGGTTTTATTTTGGGTGCGGGGTCCCCCTTAGTATCCATACAAGACCCAAAGGGGCTGGGGTGGGGGGGGGGGTGATGGGGTAGCCATGCCATTTTTCTCAAGGATTTTCAGCCATATGGCGGCCAGGACAAGACATGACATTAAAGCCGCAAGTGGTTTTAAATGGCTTCTTTTTTTCCTTTACAAATGTCATTTTGTGCAAGGACAGTTCTAAACACGGGAAACACGTGCCACTTCACAGGCATACTTTAGACACCCCCCAGGTACCGTATTTAAAGGAAAATTTCACTTTTTTTTTTTTCACTTTATGCATCATTAAAATGACTGCTCCCGAAAAAACTTTAGTTTTTAAAATTTCTTTTTGCATTGATATATGTCCCCTGGGGCAGGACCCGGGTCCCCAAACCTGTTTTATAACATTAACATGCATATTGGCCGTTGTAATTAGCAATTTTGATTTCGAACGTTCGCGTCCATTATAACGAATAGGGTTCGAAAATTCGCGCGAACTTTCGGTCCGTTCGAAGGTTCTGGTGCGAACCGAACCCGGGGGTGTTCGGCTCATCCCTAATCAGGAGCATGCAAACTTGTGATCCAGACCTGCCCTTAGGAAGACACACCACCTTGGTCCATCATGGAGTCTTTCCAAGGATCAAGTTTTTGATCTTGGATCGGATACATCTGAACCCGAGGGGAGGAGACTGGAATAAAAGTCTCCTTCAACTCGAATTACAGTGGATCTATAATTTAAAAGCTACCCAGCCCCAGGGCTCAAAGATGCAGTTTATTTCACACCATTTCTGGAGGGCTTTAGCTCAGGGGGTATGGAGAAATACGGGTATCTTTTTCATCTCCACAGTCCCCTCCATCTTGATCACTACTTAGACCACGATTTAATGTCTGTTTATTGTTCCATTCTTAGTATTGGAGTCTTCCTCTGACAGGGCATCTATTGTTGGCCCTTTCTCAAATAAACCCCTTCCTTTTCTTCTCTTCCTCTACAAACCCCTTCTTTTTTTTTCAACAACTTCTCAATTTATTTGCCAACAATGTATTGAACATGTTGTTTGCTCCAGACCTGCTTGTTATTGTAATTTTGTATGCCTGTACTGTGCGCCCCGGTACCATGCCCTCATGTGCCTCATTTGTGTTGAATAGACTTTTTTACCATTTCTGTTTCTCGACTTGCATTTTTTATGCAGCCAACGTATGATCTCCCCCCTTTCAAATTTAGTTTTTTTGGGGGGGCTTCCTTTTGATCAGCAGGGCTGCTGAATACATGTGTCTTTTTACTCAATGTGATATGTGAGGTTCCATTGGATATCTCCGCTCACCTGACCAATAGGCTACGCTGCTTGATGCACAACTTATGAATGTGCCCTGCACGGTGGATGGTATACCTCACAGTTGCCATTGGAGGAAGTTGCCATTTCCACACTAGCGCTCCCTCCCTTCTCTCACCCCTATTGGGCCAATCTCCATGATTGTCCCTGTTGGGTGTCTTGGTGCCGGTGGGAATCGATTGCGGAGCGTGACTCCGGGCGCATCAGTGTGACGTCACCGTGTCCGTGCGCGCTGACTTCACTGGCGCGCATGTGCGGGGCGGGATCACGGGGTGTGTGACGTGCGCGGCGCATGCGCGGTGAGGAGGCCAGCCGCATTCGGAACTCAGTTGGCCCACTTAGGAATCCTGATGGGGTTGATGCACATCAGCTGATTCCCAATTGGAAATCAGCAAGGACGGTATAAGTTGGGCTATATTAAGCCCAGCTCATTCCTTGAGAGGTATGGCAGGGATCAGGAAGGCCTGGTGATGAGTGTGCTGAATTTGTTGCAAAGTAAGTGATTTTGTGTTGACACTTTATCTACCTTTGACAGTGGATGCACTATTGTGGATCCACTTTGTCTTTCCAAAGAATTCGATTTTTGGACAAGTGCAAAACCATTGAAATGTTTCTTCTTTTACCTTTTTATCCCTTTTTTGCTTCTTACCTCCTGCACACTACTCCTGTGGGATCTTCCACCTGCCACTGTGATACTACAGTCATCTCCAATTGAGACGATTTTCAGTACCATTTAGATCACCCACCTCCTTCTACCTACCTGCCGGTATGTAACTATGCTAGGTAGGTATTACTAATTTTACATGGTACAATATTACCTCTCGTTGTCAGTCCTTTTATTGGTGTGCCTCTTCTCTTTAGGTTTTCCTTTCCTTGGACCCCAGCACATACATAGGTGCTGTATCTGATTCTAGGACACGGCAATTTGTGCACCATTGAGGGATATCATCCCCTGTCAGCATGTCCTTCTAACCATCTTGACATTCCTAGTCGACTGACCATTTGATGCACATGTGGGGCATGGCACATGGGTGCTCAGCTCTCAATTTTAATTTATGGATACTGACATGTCATGGTCAAAGAACACTATGTAAGTGAATATCATTTTTGGCCAGTTTCGATTAAAAATGGTTATATTTATATGAATTGTTAACCTTTGTGTATTTTTGTAACCTTTTAGATTAATTGTTCCGATAAAACCCTGATGAAGGAAAAGGTTTTTTGAAACGCGACGGTTCAGGACATTAACCACTTCCCGCCCAGTCAATAGTGAATTGACGTCCGGGAAGTGGTTGCAATATCGATACTGGACGTCATATGACGTCCTGCAGGATAATGCCTTGCGCACGCCCGCGGGGGCGCGCAGCGCGGTGATCGGGGACGGCATGTGTCCCTCGGACACAGCGCTTCCCCGATCACGGTAAACAGCCAATTTCATTGGCTGTTTACCATGTGATCGGCTGTGTCAAAGTCACAGCTGATCACCTGTCAAAACAAACTCGGCGGCGCGCTCCGTGCGCGCCGCCACAGGCTTGCAGAGCGGGGATCGGGAAGGCGAGTGTCCCTTGGACACAGCGCGTCCCCGATCAGAGTAAACAGCCAATGAATTGGCCGTTTACCACGTGACCGGCTGTGTCCAATCACAGCCGGTCACAAATGTAAACAGACTCCACAGGAGTTACTACCTGATCCCTGCTCTCTCCTCACACACCGATCTGTGAGGAGAGAGAAGAGATCAGTAAGTTAGCTCAGTGTAGTTTGTCTACATAAGTTTACAGTGCACAACACGCCCACCCCCCCATAAAGAGGACCTGTCACACAGCCCAGCACATCAATCAGCCCAGCCAATCAGCCCATCTGTCAATCAGCCCATCTGTCAATCAGCCCATCTGTCAATCAATCAGCCCATCTGTTAATCAATCAGCCCATCTGTCAATCAATCACCCCACCTGTCAATCAATCACCCCATCTGTCAATCAATCAACACATCTGTCAATTAATCAATCAGCCCATCTGTCAATCAATCAGCCCATCTGTCAATCATCTGTCACAGGCCCACCTCCCTCGGTACCGCCATTGGCACCGCCACACAGGCTACCAGTACTGCCATCGGTACCAGTACCACCACCAGTACCGCCACCAGGCCCAGCATCTATACTGCCACACAGGCCCGCTACCAGTATCACCACTAGTGCCGCCATCGGTACCACCACCAGTACCACCACCCGTACCACCGTCGGTAGTGCCACCACCACCTGCACCACCACCTGTACCGCCATCGGTACCATCACCACCCGTACTGCCATTGGTACCACCACCACCTGTACCGCCATCGGTACCACCACCACCTGTATCGCAATCGGTACCACCACCACCCATACCGCCATCGCTACCACCACCACCCATACCGCCACCTGTACCGCCATCGGTACCCGCCGCCACCACCACCACCCGTACCGCCATCGGTACCACCACCACCTGTACCGCCATTGGTACCACCACCACCCATACCGCCATCGGTACCACCACACAGGCCCACCACTAATACCTCCATCTGTACTACCACACAGACCGCCACCACTACCACCAGCAGTACCATTACACAGGCCCACCAATAAGCACTGCCATAATGTCCCAAAGGGTTTACACACCTGAGGAGGCATATGCCATTCTTGCCATGTCGGATGATGAGAGCAGCGGGGAGCTCCCATTATCCGATTCTGGTTCGGAATACGAGCCAGTGGAGGATAGTGGCTCAGAGTCCGAGTCCCCGGAGGAAACCGTCCCTCCCAAAAGAATGCGATCGGCACCAAGATCAGCACCAAGATCAGCACCAAGATCAGGAGAACTGCCCACCACCAGCAGCGCCATACCCCAGGAAGAGGAGCCCAGTACAAGCAATGGAAATGCACGCCCAACCCGAAGAATCCAGCCCCAATCCTACCTTCCCGATGCCCTGGCAAACCCCTTATGGTTGCCTGCCAACTCAGGATCCGCTATCATCCCCCCTTTCACCGCACAGCCAGGTGTGCAGCCCGACACTACAAATTTTTCTAAATTTGATTATTTTTGTTTATTTTTCCCACAAGATTTGCTGCAGAATATAGTGGATCAAACGAATCTGTATGCATCCCAATTTATTGCTGCCAACCCCGATTCTTCCTACGCCCGCATGTTCCAGTGGCGGCGTCTAACATTGGAGGAATTGAAATTATTTTTGGGCCTTATGTTCAATATGGGGCTTACAAAAAAGAACGAAGTCCATTCATATTGGTCCAAACGCCCCATCCAACACATGCCCATATATTCCGCTGTCATGTCCAGGAAAAGATACGACATGATTATGCGCTTTCTCCACTTCAATGACAATTCACAGTGCCCTCCCCGAGATCATCCCAACTACGACAAATTGTACAAGATACGCCCCCTAATCAATGCCTTTTCCCAGCGATTTGAAGAAGTTTTCATCCCAGACCAAAAAATTTGTGTGGACGAGTCCCTCGTACATTTCACCGGCCGACTGCAGTTCAAGCAGTACATACCAAGCAAGAGAGCCAGGTATGGGTTAAAATTAAATAAATTATGTGATCGAGCCACTGGATACGACTGCAAATTCAGGATCTACGAAGGCAAAGACTCCCAGCTCCAGCCCCGTGATTGCCCCACATATATTGGAACCAGTGGGAAAATTGTCTGGGAGTTGGCATACCCCCTGTTCGGAAAAGGTTACCATTTATATGTTGATAATTATTATACCAGCCTGCCCCTTTTTCGCCACCTTTACAGTAAACAAACCCCGGCCTGCGGTACCTTAAAAAAAAAACGGAAGGGATTCCCACAAAATTTATTGACAAAAAAATTGCGACCTGGAGAATCGGCATCCATGAGGAACGAGGAGGTGTTGGCCATGAAGTGGAGGGACAAGAAAGATGTCCACATCCTCTCTACGATCCACAATGACACCATGGTGGAGATCCCAAGAAGACGCGGCTCCATTGTAAACCCTGAATGTGTCCACGACTACAATTTGTACATGGGGGGGGGGTGGATTTAAACGACCAGATGCTACAGCCCTACTTATCAACCAGAAAGTCCCATTATTGGCACAAAAAAGTTGCGTTTCACCTGTTTCACATGGCCCTTTTTAATTTGTTTGTCTGCTACCAAAAAGCAACTCAAAATCACCGACTCCACTACCTCCAATATATCGAAGATATCATCGATGCCCTCATTTACCAACAAGATCCCGCCCCAGGAAGCATTCGCTCTGATAGTGTGAGTCGGCTTCACGAGCGACACTATCCCTTTAGCATCCCCCCCACAGAATCTGGAAGAAGACACCAAAAGAAATGCCGTGTATGCAGCAGAGGAGGAGTAAGAAGAGACACCAGCTATTATTGTCCCGATTGTCCCTCCCAACCTGGCCTGTGCATCGGAAATTGCTTCAAAAATTATCATACATCCATTAGTTCCCCTTATTATTAACAGACTGCCATTTCCCTATTTGCCTGCTACCATGTTACTAACTACCTTCCATGTTAATTAACTGACCCTGGCCTGTTTACCGACGATGCCTCTGCCTGCCGATTTAAACCACGTTTCTGACTTCCACGTGTACCGACCTTGGCCTGTTAATCGACCATGTTTTTGCCTGCCACTTGGACTGATCTTTTGGCCATCTACTTTTAGTACACAGGGGTCTCACATATGTGAGGGGCTTCAGAATAGCGTTCTGAGTAGAGAAAACCAGTTTTTCGTTTTCTGTGCTCCAAGAACAGGGTCTGGTTGCCCGGAGGCTTCAAAGCGATTTGGGTGGGAGAAGCCTCTACCCCTGTCCCCCTGGCCCTAAGCTTGATGGTCCTTCCTGCTGCCTGGACCAATAATTTGGCTGTGCTGACCATATTACTGCCTGTAATGACCCATGACATTATGGACCATGTTTCTTCCTGCTGCTTGGGCCAATACTTTGGCTGTGTTGACCATATATCTGCCTGCTGCCTCTACTGACTTTGGACAGCATTTCTGCCGGGACACCTCTGCCTGCTACCTGGACCTGTGCTTTGGCTGTGCTCTGGCTGTGCTGACAGTATCTCTGCCTGTGCGAACTATGGACAGTATTCCTGCCTGCTGCCTGGATGATTGCTTTTGCTGTCGCTGACCTCATCCCTGCCTGCTGCCTGGACCGATGCTCTCCTCTGTGGACCACTGCACTTCTAAAACCACAGGTAATCTTTTGTTATTTGGTATGTACCTGCTATGTGTTAGATATATGAAGGGCCTTCAAAAATGTGATCGGTAGTCAGAAAATGATATGTGCAATTAATGCTGCTAGAATGCCTGGAGGTGCTACTTGGATGTTGGGCCTCTGTATGTGGCCAGGCTGTGTAAAAGTCTCAAACATGTGGTATCGCCATACTCAGGAGGAGTAGCAGAATGCATTTTGGGGTGTAATTTTTGCTATGTACATATTATGTGTTAGAAATATCTTATAAATTGACAACTTTGTGTAAAAAAAATGCATTTTAATTTTTTCTCCACATTTTCCAAAACCTTCTGGAAAAAAATGAACCTTTCAAAAGACTCATAATGCCTCATAGATTATACGTTGGGGTGTGTGCTTTCAAAAATGGGGTCATTTTGTGGAAAATTCTATTGTCCTGGTGCTCCAGGGCCTTCAAAATTGTAATAGGTGGTTGAGAAAGTATATGTGCGATTTATGCTTGTAGAACGCCTGAAAGTGCTACTTCAATGTTGGGCCTCTGTATATGGCCAGGCTGTGTAAAAGTCTCACACATGTGGTATCGCTATACTCAGGAGGAGTAGCAGAATGCATTTTGGGGTGTTATTTTTGCTATGTATATGCTATGCGTTAGAAATATCTTATAAATGGACAACTTTGTGTAAAAAAAATGCATTTTCATTTTTTCTCCACATTTTCCAAAACCTTCTGGAAAAAAATGAACCGTTCAAAAGACTCATAATGCTTCATAGATTATACGTTGGGGTGTGTGCTTTCCAAAATGGGGTCATTTTGTGGAAAATTCTATTGTCCTGGTGCTCCAGGGCCTTCAAAATTGTAATAGGTGGTTGAGAAAGGATATGTGCGATTTATGCTTGTAGAACGCCTGAAAGTGCTACTTCAATGTTGGGCCTCTGTATATGGCCAGGCTGTGTAAAAGTCTCACACATGTGGTATCGCTATACTCAGGAGGAGTAGAAGAATGCATTTTGGGGTGTTATTTTTGCTATGTATATGCTATGCGTTAGAAATATCTTATAAATGAACAACTTTGTGTAAAAAAAATGCATTTTCATTTTTTCTCCACATTTTCCAAAACCTTCTGGAAAAAAATGAACCGTTCAAAAGACTCATAATGCTTCATAGATTATACATTGGGGTGTGTGCTTTCCAAAATGGGGTCATTTTGTGGAAAATTCTATTGTCCTGGTGCTCCAGGGCCTTCAAAATTGTAATAGGTGGTTGAGAAAGGATATGTGCGATTTATGCTTGTAGAATGCCTGAAAGTGCTACTTCAATGTTGGGCCTCTGTATATGGCCAGGCTGTGTAAAAGTCTCACACATGTGGTATCGCTATACTCAGGAGGAGTAGCAGAATGCATTTTGGGGTGTCATTTTTGCTATGTATATGCTATGCGTTAGAAATATCTTATAAATTGACAACTTTGTGTAAAAAAAATGCATTTTCATTTTTTCTCCACATTTTCCAAAACCTTCTGGAAAAAAATGAACCGTTCAAAAGACTCATAATGCTTCATAGATTATACGTTGGGGTGTGTGCTTTCCAAAATGGGGTCATTTTGTGGAAAATTCCATTGTCCTGGTGCTCCAGGGCCTTCAAAAGTATAATAGGTGGTTGAGAAAGGATATGTGCGATTTATGCTTGTAGAACGCCTGAAAGTGCTACTTCAATGTTGGGCCTCTGTATGTGGCCAGGCTGTGTAAAAGTCTCACACATGTGGTATCGCTACACTCAGGAGGAGTAGCAGAATGTATTTTGGGGTGTAGTTGCAATTATGCATATGCTGTGTGAGAGAAAAAAACTGTTAATATGACCAGTTTGTGTAAAAAAAAAAAAAAAAAAAAATTCCCAAGAATTGTGGGAAAAAAATACAACTTCAAAAAACTCACCACGCCTCTTAGTAAATACCTTGGACTGTCTACTTTCCAAAAAGGGGTAATTTTGGGGTATTTGTACTTTCCTCGCTTGTTAGTGTCTCAAGAAATGAGATATCCCTTCAGTACATCAGGCGTGATCAGATGTGATAAATTTTCAGTGATTGCCACCATAGTTTGTAGACTCTATAACTTTCACAAAGACCAAATAATATACACTAATTTGGGTTCATTTTACCAAAGATATGTAGCAGTATACATTTTGGCACAAATTTATGAAGAAAAATTACTTATTTGCAAAATTTTACAATAGAAACTAAAAAAATTGCTGTTTTTTTGCTTATATCGCAAAAAATAAAAAACCCAGTGGCGATTAAATACCACCAAAAGAAAGCTCTATTTGTGAGAAGAAAATGATAAAAATTTTGTTTGGATACAGTGTAGCATGACTAAGTAATTGAGAGTACTGAAAGCTGAAAATTGGTCTGGGCGGGAAGGTGCATAAGTGCATGGTATTGAAGTGGTTAATATATATTTCAATTACATTTTTATTGTATCCTATTTTGTATATGTTCTATTTATAGCTTGTTAATAAATTTTGTTATACTTTCTTACATTTTCCAACTCTGTTGGTAGTGCCTCTAAAGTCCCGCCCCCAGGAGTTCCCCCATTCTTGCTTCTATATCCATTGGGATGTGGCACACCCACATTAGTTCTCTCTACCAAATCCCTCCTTTCTAAAATAACTGACTCCTGACATAAAAAAGACAATATAATGAAAATGGGCATTGACTCAACTGAAAGGGAAGGTAGGGGGAAAGATAGAAAAGGACAATTCAGGAAAAAAAAAAAGGAGGGACAGTAGAAAAATAAATGGAGAATTCCATAGAGAATAGCTGTATGTGTGTACTTTTCTTGGGTATCTGCTTTCTGGGCTAAGAGTGACTTCATGTGTGTAATGTGATCTACTTCATTGGCCCATTCCAGTAAAGGAGGAGCCTGTGTTGACCACCAGTGATGTCGAATAATTGCCCAAAGAGGACAAATTGCTTTACGATAGGTAATGTGATAAAGAGAATCTGAGCACTTGCACCAACATGAAAGGATTTTGAGGGTGGTCGTGTAAGGCCTTCTGGCAATGGCACCTGCACTCAAGACAAGATCGTCCTCAGTATTGCGTGGCAATGACATTTGGTGAAGATTTTGGTAAATACTTTAATATAATTTACAGCTGATATTGACCTACAGTTTCTGGAATTAAAATTGTCTTTACAGGCTTCATCAGTACTAAAATATATACAGAAAAGTAGAGAAGGTCCCTCAATTAGACAAATGTCTAACATTCTGACACTGTGAAGTGAGCATTATTGTCCAGGTTGCTCAATGATGTCACAAGCATTCCTGTATCTTTGTGTACATGAAATTGCAGAATCCCCCATCCCCAACTCCTTGGCCTGGCTCTCACAGATGCCTTCTGGGTTCAGTTTCAGCTGGGTTTGGACCAAACCCAAGCTCATCCCTACTAGGAAGAAAACAAAATTAAAGCAGATTTAGTGGCATCTCAAATGTAAACCAGTTACCTCATTTACATTAATCCTTGAAGCCTGATTCCATTATTTTTTTTAATGCAAAAAATCATTGCCCAGGTAAGAAACACCACCACCACTCTGTGGTTTAAATGAACACCATAATAAACAAGGTAAATTGGCTTGTCTTTTCCTTAGGACTGCACAACACAAATGGTGTGAATCAGTGTTAATTTCGTCAACAAAAAAGTTTTCGTCATAATTTTCGTCAGAGGCTTTTTTACAGTGACGAAAACTAAACTAAAAGTACAGCACATTTTCGTCAACTGACGAAAACTATGACGAAAATAAAATCAGTTTTCGTTAAGGAACGAAAACGGAACGTTAATGGCAAGGAGGGACATTTACCCTCATGAATTTACTATATTTATCGGCGTATAACACAGTGTGTGCGTGTTATACGCCGATATTTGTTTTTTACCAATAGGGGGTGGGGATCGGGCGGTCCGCCCCTGGGTGCCACACATTGGGGGGGTGGTCAAGCCAGCCGCCCCGCCTCTCCTGGCCCTTGGACAGCACTGCCAGCAAAGTTTATCATTAGGAAAAAAATCATTGCCAGCCCCTTCCCCTATACAGCTCCTCCTCCTGTGTCATTGTAAAATGAAGCTTCTAACCTCAATAGCTTCGTTCTTGTTGGCCGCTCTCCTCCTCCTGCTCCTCCTCCTCCGAGTGTTGCTTTAGATTGGAGGAGGAGAGCGGTCACATGACCATCCATGAATCTTCAGAGGAGAGCAGCCATGTGACCTGGTCCATGCAAGAACAAAGCTATGGAGGTAAGTTTAGAGACTTTGATTTACAATGAGAGTGACAGGAGGAGCTGTGTATGAGAAAGGGCTGGCAGTGATTTATTCTTAACTTTAGAGTACACTGGCAGTGCTGTCCCAGGAGACTGGGGGTCTCCTGGGAATGCAGGGGGGCTTTGCTGTGTATTGTGTGGGGCTTTGTATTGTGCAGAGGGTGGGTGGCTGTGTACTGTGGGGGGCTTTGTATTGTGCAGAGGGTGGGGGCTGGGGATGTGCTGTGTACTGTGGGGGGCTTTGTATTGTGCAGAGGGTGGGGGCTGGGGCTGTGCTGTGTACTGTGGGGGGCTTTGTATTGTGTAGAGTGCTGTGTACTGTGGGGGTCTGTGTGCTGTGGGGGGCTGTGTATTGTGCACATTCAATTTTAGTTGACTAAAATGATTATATTAGACTAAAATACGATGACTAAAATGGGACTAAAACTAAAATGGCATTTTAGTCAAAGACTAAGACTAAAACTAAAACACTTTCAGAAGACTAAAATGGGACTAAAACTAAAATGCCATTTTAGTCCTAAGACTAATGCCGCGTACACACGATCACTTTTCTCGTCGGGAAAAATGTAATTTTTTCTCTTGGACGAGAAAAATGCAGAGAATCACAACGAGAAAAATTAGAACATGCTCTAATTTTTCTCGTCACGAATCACGGCATTTTTTTCATCGGCAGTTTTCCCATAGGGAAACACTACTAGGGAGCCTACACACGGCCGGTTTTCTCGACCAAGAGAAAACATGTCGTGAAAAACGGCCGTGTGTAGGGGACCAAGCCGGTCCTCGTTTTTCCCGTCGGGTTTCACGGCGGTGTTTTTACCGCCGTGAAACTCGATCGTGTGTACACGGCATAAGACTAAAACTAAATCAAAATTTTCTGCCAAAATTAACACTGGTGTGAATGGATTTTTAAAATGAAAAATACTTATGTGGAGTTTGTTTGGTCTTGGGTTCAGTGCATAGTTCAGATCAATTCCAAAGTAAGTTTAATGTAATGTTTGCAAGAGTCACTGGTCTTCAGTAACTTTCAGTATTTTTAATAGTTTGAATGTCAAATGAGAATTCTAACTGGCAATTACAGCCATCTTTTCTTATCCCTGGAGACTGTGTTTAAGGTTCTGAGAGGTGGGCTATAAGTGTTAAATAGTAATTTATAATGTTATAGGGGCCAAACCCTTACTGCCAACTATCCTGGACACAATTATATTCCATTTTTACAATAGAAGGACCAATATATTATTCACCAGAATGAAACTATGATTTTTTAGACACAAAATATGATATACTGTAAATCTTATGCATATTTCTCTTATGCCTTGTACACACGATCGGATTTCCGATGGAATAAAATCCGATGGACTTGTTTCATCGGAAATTCTGATCGTGTGTGGACCCCATCGGAATTTTTACCATCGGAGTAAAAAAATTAGGAATATGAGGGTGACATGTGTTTAATTGGACTTCCCATTCTCTCCACAAAGTTTGGGATTCATTAAATTTCACTATATTCACACTAGGTACCACAGTACACAGTACTTAATAATAATAATAACTATTATTATTTTGTTACCCTGTAAAGTAAAAACTCAACTATACTTGAGTGTATTTTTTTACATGACGATTTTATATATCTATATATCTATATATATCTATATATATATATATATATATATTCTAATATAATATATAACATAATAAAAATAATATTAGATTAATCTCTCAGTCACTGGTTAAGAAAAATGTAGTATATTTACATAAAAAAAATATCAAAATATATTTAAAATAATCAAAAATCAAAGTACATATATCACACCATATAACATTTATTAAAAAAAGAAACACTTTCTAAGTGCCCTTTTCAGAAGAATTATGGCAAAACATGTCTTTTTTTCCTTTTACATTATTATACAGTACACACTACAAATTTAATTGTTTTTAAAACGTATTTTCACCCAAAACATGGAAAATAACTTTTACAAATTTAATTTATGTTCATTTTTTACAGTATACAATATACAAATGATTGCGCTCTGAATTTGCCTTATCAGAGCCGATCCATAGCAGGTACATGCAGTGGGTGCGTTGTGTAACAATAAATGGAAAAAGGGGTGTTTCAAAATTTATCCCGGTTAACAAAAATAGGCAGAAATACACAAGTCTAAAATTCTAGTTTTTGATGTCAAAGTTGTAACATTGAGCTCTTGTATGCAAAAAGCAACGTGTGCAATGCTGTAACCCAAAGCAAAGCGATCAACAAGTATTTTTTATTATTTTGCCTGTGTGAGAGGCAAAGGTGATTTGACTGCTGCAAATCTTACACATCATCATTAGCCTGTGTGCTATCCTAATAAATAAATCTGAAAACATGGGCTATAAAACCTGGACCTATGAAAGGACAATGAAATCCACATGTCATATAGCTAAAGAGGCATGTAGGTAAAATGATATATTACACTTTATTCTGTATTTAAACTGCACCTTTAGTTATTAAAATGCTCAGCACAGAAAACACATACTAAGGATGAAAAATAATAGTTGAAGAGCTGCTAAACATCTGTGTTACCTAGGTGAGCGTTAACACCGCTGATGATGATTTGTTTCTCCCTAGTTCAGAGTAATACAGAATGTATGTGTTTCCTTAGGTCAGCTTCACCAAGTGGATCGAATAGAGGGGTCTGCTTGGTGAAATCACACACTAGACAATCCATGTTCCCAAGCAATAAATGGAACCCATTGTAAATGTTCCATGGTTGCACAAACATTTACACGAACAGTAATGATCACAAAGGGCCTGGATTCATCTTGATGCAATATCACAAAAGGAGTGCTAAAAAGTGCTAGAGGCATGCTAAAATGACATTCAATAATACTGCATGAAAGGCCACTTTAGCATGCCTTAAGGACATTTTAAGGTGCATTAAATAATGTTGCAGTGCGATGAATCGGGGCCAGATATGAGATATTACAGGTCGCTGCAATACTTTATGTTAAAGACTATGGACTGAGCTGCTTTTTTATCTCATTGCCCACCTGAGATGGCATCTGCAGTCCACATAGACATGCATTCTCATTGGATGCCTGTGTGCGTCTATGGGGCACTTAAGAAGAGGAGAGATATAATAGTGGCATTAGTAGACATCCAACCTCTGTCCGAAATCTATGAACAGAATAAACTGGGGTGTTCTATAAAAACTGGGAAAATGAAAAGCAGATATTAAAAATTCAACTGTCCCTGTGTTAAGCAGAAACTGGACAAGGGGACCTGGCTGGTTGTAGGGAACTGACAGAACATTTGCTTGCAGAATGGCCTCATCTGCACAGAATTCAGGGAATCACATTTTTCAGATTGCATGATTTTAATTTTTTTGTGAATAATTTGTGAATTGATTTGTCCATGTCTCATACATAGGACAATGATAATCTAAGGCCTTATTTACACGGCTGTAAAAATTTTACTGATGTTATTACACATGCGTTTTCTAGCAGAAAAGTCCCTGCGTAATGATCAGTAAAACACTTGCGTATAGATGCGTAAAGACACTTATGTGTACATAATTTGCTTTTATGTTATATTATTTACTCCTTGCTTAGACTTAATTTAGACTTAAATCATGCACTAAATTCATGCATACGTGAGTTTAGACACGTAAGCATATAAACCACATGTTCTTAGACAAAGATTTTTGTATTCTGTGTTATGGATGTGAAAGCAGCTCATGTTTTCGCACCTATGTGAATGGCTCTATTGTAAACAATGGAGCTACATTCAGATCCGTAATCAAAAAGCACCTGTGTATGCGTTATTTTTATGGCCGTGTCAATGAAGGCTAAAACCTTGTGTCGGGAGACATTGGCCAGTTAAAAAAAAAGAAACGTCTGACATTCAGCCCATGTGTATGGCACCCTGTTCGGTTGGCCGGCTTCTGTCAGACAAGCATGCTGGAAAACCATCAGCCGACCGACTCCCAATCAGCACTCTTAGGCAATGGCGGAGAACACTGATTGGAGTATTCTCGTGGGGGGGGGGGCATCAGGGCACAATAGCTCAGTGGGGGGAAATCGATGTACTAACTTTGGATAGTTAGTACAGCAAGCAGAGCTGACATTTTTTTTGTTCAACTCATGGTGTGTACCAGGCTCAACAGTTGGACAAGATGTTTTTAAATACTTCTATCGCATAAGCCTCTTCTTGGCAGTTTCTTTGGTTGCAATACTTTGGGATTGCTCTTCTACAATATAGGCTGTTCACTTAGATAGATTTAGTGAATGAGGTTAAGCTGTGCTGACCTTTATAATCAAAATGTGTGTAAGAAAGTACAAGTGAGTGGCCATGCTTTTGTAAACACGGATTGCTTCTGCATGCGTGTACAGCATATTTTCCCAATGGCACCAGTAGTTCCCCAGGTGGTGGAAAGCCCTGGGGATCTTAAACTTGGGAGTTTTCATCTAACAAATGTCCAAGGTGTTAACGTACCTGCATTATGTTGCTTGTAAATGTATAATATGTTAAGGAAGCACAAATGAATGCCAATGCACCACCCTGCCCAAAAACAGACAAATGTTATTTCTTCCAAGTGCATCAGTGCATTATCCGGTGTTATAATGAGCTTCTGAGGTGCATTGAGGTACCATTGAAAATGAATAGCACCACAACAAACTAACGTGTATATAGTGAGTTGCTGCACACTACTGCAGTGCAACCCACAGATGTGAGTGGGCCTATAGTATATCAAGCCCAGTAATTCAGGTGTGTAACTTGTCATGAACTGCTGAATGTGGAAACAAAAAATATCGAACAGGAGAAGAAGAAGAAAAAAATATAATTCCTGTATATGTGGGCCAACAAGCAGTTTTACTACTACTGTCACTGCATGGGTAATATAACATGTTGAATGCAAATGCTAAAGAGACAAGCTGTATGGAAATGAGGTAGTCATCAACAAGGGGTTAATCTGCTAAGAGCAGGGGAGAAATACATCAAGGTGAAGACCCAATCTGTTTTTATAATAACCAAACACGTCTGGAGGCATCAAGGTTGATGTCAGATCTACTACACAGTGCATAATATGTCTATACTTTACCATATCAACTCAGCAGGGGAATCAATGAGAATTTCCCCATTGCATGAGCAACATTTTTCCAAAATAATATAGTGTTTTTGGATTTGTATCTTGATGGGGGAAAGCTAGGTCTATTAATTTCTATGCCAAGAAGATGGTGAGTATGTACTAAAGCCTTATTTCAGACCAGAGGCAATACATAGTTACACAGTAGGTAAGGTTGAATAAAGACAATAGTCCATCCAGTTCAACCTGTGTAGGTGTGTCAGTGTCTATAATTATTTCCCATATCTCTACACGTTGTGCTCTTTAAGATGCACATCCAAGAGTCTTTTATAAATATCTATACTCCCCGCTGCCACCACCAATTTTGGAAGAGAGTTACACATCCTTATTGCCCTGACAGTGAAATATGTATGTTATTTACTTTGGTCGTATAATATATGTCCTGTTTTAATGACACTTTTTTTTTCAACTGTATTTACAATTTTACTATTTTATGAAATAAAAAGTTTTTTTCATTTTATTAGGTTTATTCAGTAATGATGGAGGATAGCTTGCTGCACTTGCACATTAAATTTTTAGTAAACCTGTACATTTTTGCCTATGTATTTTAAACTTTTTACTAATTTTGTAAAAAATTAGCATTTTACGTTTTTGTTATATGTGTTGGTATCACAACTGAGAGCTTTAATTAGTTATAAACTTAAAAAAAAAACAAAAAAAAAACGGTAGTATTAAAAAATATATATTTTACATAGTGGTGACAATGTGGCTGCTTTTCTGCACCAATCAACTATAAAACAATAATATTACAATGCACATATTTCACTCAGCTACATTCATCTTCTGTAGAAATCCTGAGGCTTTCAAGAGCACATGTCACTTACACATAGTAGCGACAAAAATTTTTTGTGCTAAACCAATGCTCATGAATAAACAGCATATCAATACATGGAGCCAGTGACACCTCTGAAGAACGAAAATGTGTATAACTAACAGAGCACCTCAGTTACGTGGCTGGTTACCAGTTTTGGATTTTTAGGCCTCATGCCCACGGACGTTTTCACAGGAGCGTTTTTGAGCGTTTTTTACAGCTTAAAAACGCCTGTCCATGTTAGTCTATATAGCTTCATGCCCACCTAGGCGTTTTTGAGCTGCAAATAGCATAGGCGTTTTTAAGCTGTAAAAAAAATCCAAGAACCAGTGCGTTCCTTGGCGTCGGCGTTAGGCATAAAAAAACGGGAAGCGTGCAAAAACGCCGCAATTGCGTTTTTGAGCTCCGGCGTTTTTTTTTTCCCCGAAAAAAATATGGTTGAAAAATGTATACAATAACATGGACAGGCGTTTTTAAGCTGTAAAAAATGCGGCTGTAAAAACGTCCGTGGGCATGAGGCCTTAAATTCACAGGTTTTATCCTTGTCTGCATACCCAATTTTTTAAATCAAGCTCCACCCGCCTCCACACAAAGCACACCCCGGTGTACCATTATTCCCCAGTTTAAGGTAAAGCCTCACCCTTGGTCCTAGGAACATAAGGCTCTCATTGGGTTTCATTGGCTGTTGGTCAATATGGGCACTTGTTCCAATGGAACACAAACCGTTTATACTGTGAATTATTCGTTTAGCCCATAAAATGAGTGTCTCCATTGTGCATAAATAACCATGAACTTTAAAGGAGAACTCCAGAGCCCCAAAAAATGCATGATAATGACAAATCCACCAGAATTCTCACTTATATTTAATTGCTTCAGCCCAAACACAATGCCCAGTGAAGGCATCACACTACCCTGATGGCGTACCCATCCAACAGAATGAATGGGGGGGTTTCAGCTGTAACTGAATGACACTTTTTGGTGTCAATTGAAAAAAACTATTAACTGACACTAATGCTGGCTATGTACGCATAGATTTTTTTCTCCTTCTGCACACGGACTGAACAAGAGAAATGTATTCTTCCATCCATGTGGTTGAATGAATCGTGGATACTGGCTATTGTATTCAAGCAGCCACGACACCCACGGCAGCTTGAACACCTGAACAGTGACTTCTCTGATTTTTCATTAAAAATTGACAAACCAACAGGGCCACCCACAGCTCATTGACAGGAACTGTCTGAAAGTAGTGCCATGTATGGTCAGCTTTAGTGAACTGTGTGATTTACAGAGTCTGATAAACAATTTTACTGATGTAGCAGAAGACATGCTCACAAAGCAGTTGACTGTAAATCAGCACAATGACTGTGAACCTTTAAATAAAATGAATCTATATTACATTAAAAAAAACTATCAAACATGGCTCAATTAACATATTCATTATTCTATATCAACGAAGCTGGGAAATGTTGGTCTTGACTGATTTTTTTCTGTTGTGAAAAAAAATACTATCACTACAGCTCACCTTTTTAATAAAGCTAGTTGCCTGGCTGTTATGGTGACCTCCTGGATCCAGTTACTCTGAGTCACCGACTGGAAGGCACATACAGATTAGGAAAGTCAGACTGAAGTTAAAACTCCTTATCTGCACACTTTTTACAGGTAAACAAGTCTTGTATACACAGGCCTAATGTTGGGCAACATCGGTTGGTTCAATAATTAATAAATTATTCGGCCCATGTGCATGGCAGCCAGTCCGACAGAAGCCGGACGTTCAGCCGGCTTCTCTCGAACGAGCATGCTGGAAAACCAGAGATCGCTGTACTAACATCAGATTGTTAGTATGGTGGCTCTGACAAGAGCTGAACTAGTGGTGTGTACCAGGCTAAAGGCGATGATTTACTAAATAAATAAATTGTGTGAAGATTAATTTCAATTAATCATTAAAAAAGCAAATCCATGTGTACTTATTTTATCTGCACATGATTGGATAATTAAAGTTAATATATTGTATGAACATTCTCAGCTTAGCCTCAAAGCATTAAAGCCAGGGGGGTCAGCAAAAAAGCCAGAGAATTGGCCTTGTCAAAAGGAATGGTCTACAATAGCAGCTTCTACTTTTCTTTTAAAGGGGTTGTAAAGGTTCGCTTTTTGTTTGCAGCGTCTCTCCGCAGGGATGTAGTCCCAAGGGAGGGGGCGAGCACGCTGACTAACCCCCAGCCAGAACGGCTTGGATGATGGGGGCAAGCTTACTGAGGAGAAACAGGAAGTAAGAAAATCAGACAAAGAAAAAAAAACATTTAGAAGGGAAATCGAAGGAAAAGGTAAGTGAACCAACAATGCACTAGCTTAAAGGAACTGATTTAGAAAATAAAAAACAAACCTTTACAACCCCTTTAAGTTCAATTGCGTGTCATTTTAAACCATCCTAATAGTACTGTATTGGTGTCTCATTTTTCTATTTTATTTGAATCCTTAAAATTAAAGTGTATATAACAAGGCAAAACATTTTTTTTTGCATTGGTACAAAGGATTGAAGAATTATATCCCATGTTAAAGCATATCTAAACCCAAAAACAAAAATGTAATTCAATGCAGTTTACCATTCCTTAGATGTGGTGGCTGCATTTATTTTCTTTTTTTCAAGCTTGTTTTTCTTGATTTGCACCTTGTGATTCTGCCAGTAACACGTGTCCTGTCCTAGAGGGACAACACTAAAGCCGTGTACACACGATCGGTTTTACCGATGAAAACAGTCCGATGGACTTTTTTCATCGGACAAACCGATCGTGTATGGGCCCCATCGGTCTTTTTTCCATCAGTGTTAAAAAATAGAACATGTTTTAAATTTATCCGATGGAAAAAAAACGATAGCAAATTACTATCGTCTGTGGGGAACTCCATCGGATAAAAAACCCACGCATGCTCAGAATCAAGTTGACGCATGCTCAGAAGCATAGAACTTCATTTTTCTTGGCTCGTCGGAGTGTTTTACATCACGGCGTTTGGGACGATCGGTTTTTTGACTGATGGTGTGTAGGCAAGACTGATGGAAGTCAGCTTCATCGGATTTCCGATGGAAAAATCCATTGGTTTAAAATCCATAGGAAATCCGATCGTGTGTACAGGGATTAACTCACCTATCTGTATAAGGACACCAGAAAGAGAATAGGACTAAATAAAGTTACTAATAAAGTTTACACTTTAAGTTTTTTCTGCATTTGTCCCCACTGCAAGATTTGTCCTGGTAGACATTTTCTTACAGACAGAACTTGATGGGAAATCCAAAATTTCACAGTTGATACCAGAACAAGACGTGAAGGTAAATGTTTTTGATGGCAACTGGAGAATTTTCTTTAGTTTGGTTGGATATACTCGCATTTCCTATTGTGTCCCCAGGGCAAAAATTGAAGGAAAACCTGAGAGTAGGACACAGACAGCAAAAAATAACCTTATAGAGGTTTTAACTCTTCCCTACTATATCCAAAACTAAAAAAAAAGTTTTGGCTATACATACACTTTAGGGATTTTCTTGTTAATTAGGCCTACATAAAGCTTTAAGTAAAGCTTGTGTGATTGCACTGTGTTTACGTCTGATTGTCTGCATGATTGTCTATGATAAATATACATTATTTGCACCATAATTAATACACAATAAAAAATACAACCTGCTATAGCAGAAAATACTAAGGGTGTGCTCAATAAAGGAGTAATTTTTACACTGGCCTATCGCTTCCAGTTAGCTTTGGAGGAAACTTTTTGGAAAGTACTATTGTCTTGATTTATTGGACTGGTTTGAACACCACAATCCTGTCTGCATGGGGTGTGTATTTTCTCCCCATGTTTGCATGGATTTCTGCTAGTGCTTTTGTCCCCACCCCACCCCAAAATATGTTCTTATATGTTTTTCTGTGCCTTATCAAACTACCGCTAGACTGCATGCATGTGATTTCACATATGCTGCTCAGGTGTTTCACTAGACCAGACCAAAAATTACTTCTTTGGTAAATCACATCCTAACCAGGTTTTTGCTGAACCTGGATTTCCAAATCCAGCAAAAAGTGGATTAAAGGGCGTCTTTTATAAAGAACAACACTTATATGGGAAGCCTGAGATGAAAGCCTTTTTTTTTAACTGCTGTATTCTATATTACTTCCAGGACTATATCTTCACTCACATTGAATAGGTCCAGATTCATTCCATGGGAGTTGGTGTATGTGAGAATTCTTTCATCAGGGGCTTTCCACACAGGTATCCTCATTTGTGACAGATTCCCTTTAATGGCTCAGGCATGTTAATTAAAAATATATTCCCACTCCAACCTGGAAAAAAAAGATCTATGCACATTCGTAAAAACTTTTTGTCGCTTTTTGTTTCACCATGCATTTTACAATAAAGCTATTTTAAGTCTCTTTTTATTCCAACAGTCTTTGTGTTACTGTAAAATGCACCATTTCCTGTAGTTCTCATTTAGCCTCCAAGCAGAGACCCTGATAAAGTCCTCATTTTAGTCCATTAAATAAGACTCAGCTTAAACAGTCACTGCGGGGTACATCATCTGTTCTGGATTGGTGTGAGGAGGGTAAGGTGACTGCATTGGTCTGTAGCCACCTTGGAGTCCGTCCATAAAAGTTGGAACAGATGTCATGGGGACAGAGTCATGAGGTACAGCGTAGCCAACAAACTGGGGGTGAAGATATTGGCCTTGGTGAGGGACAAGCTGTGTGGCTTGTTGACAGTTCAACACTGAGTAGTTGGTGGGCATATTTACATAGACGTTATTCATGGCTCCTTCTGGCAAGCAGCAGTTGGTTTGTGATCTAGTGGGAGGTGCCCTGGCACCAGAGTTGGCACTGGAGCTAGAACTGGTGGCTGTACTGGACTGGCGGGAGGAAGAGCCTCGTGAAGTGCTGGCACTGGAAATCATCGGGATTGTCTCCATGAGCCGATTCCCACCTGGCGCTCGGCTCTGCTGGGGCTCCTGCTTCGGCCGCAGACAGCGGCAACAACACACGGCTACTAGAGACCCCAGGATGATGAAGGCAACAAAGACGGATCCGACAATTAGAAATGGTACGTAGATTGGCACTGCAAGAATAAAAAAAATCCAGAGTTATTACTGGGAAATCATGTTGTTTAGCAAACAGATTTTTGAGTTTACCAGTTAATCATTGAAATGCTATAGATTACTGTGCACTGCCCTTTTATTAATCTATGTCCAACTTGACAAAAAAACACATACATATTCGTATCCACTTCCAAAATAAATAATGAATAGAACGGTTGAACAGCAGAGTAAAAAACACTTTTCCATATGTAGTACCGTGTGCTAAATATGTCACAATATAAGACTCGGTGTCAGATTTGGTACTAAATATTAAAGTGCAACACCAGGTTTATTAAAAAATAAATAAATAAATCAGTTGCTTAGCATGTTAAAAAAAAAAAAAGCTCTTGGCTACACCACTCAACCATGGCTTTCAATATCATCTCTACGCTGATGACACCCAAATCTATCTCTTCACCCCCCAGCTCTCTCCATCTGTCTCCTCACGCATCACCAACTTATTAGCAGACATATCAGCCTTGATGTCACATCACTTCCTCAAACTCAACCTATCCAAAACCCAAAACCGAGCTAATGATATTTCCTCCCTCAGGTGCCACTTCCCCTTAATTCTCTGTCAATATCAACGGCTCAACTATCAACTTGTCCCCCCACGCCAAGGTCCTAGGTATAATCCTGGACTCTGGACTAACCTTTCGGCCCCACATCCTATCTCTATCCAAAATTTGCCGCCTCAACCTCCGCAACATCTCCAAGATACGCCCCTTCCTAACTAATGCCACCACAAAGCTTCTAATCCACTCCCTGGTCATCTCCCACCTTAACTACTGCAACTCCCTCCTCATAGGCTTACCTCTAAATAGGCTATCCCCACTTCAGTCCATCATGAACGCTGCTGCCAGGCTCATCCACCTCACAAACCGCTCAGCGTCTGCTATACCCCTCTGCCAATCCCTCCATTGGCTGCCACTCAGCCAACAAATAAAATTCAAGATACTAACTATAACTTACAAAGCCATCCACAACCTGGCCCCCAGCTACATCACAAACCTAGTCTCAAAATACCAACCTAATCGTTTTCTTCGCTCCTCCCAAGACCTCCTCCTCTCAAACTCCCTTGTCACCTCATCCCATGCTCGCCTTTAGGACTTCTCCAGAGCCTCTCCCATCCTCTGGAATGCTCTACCCCAATCTGTCCGATTTTCTCCTACTTTATCCACTTTCCGACGATCCCTGAAAACTCATCTCTTCAGAGAAGCCTATCTGGCCCCCACCTAACAACTGTCCATTTATCTTCTTCATCAGCACATCCCCCACAGTTATTACCTCTTGTATCTCTTGACCTTCCCTCTAATGCCGCGTACACACGGTCGGAAGTTCCGCCAGCAAAAGTCCGATGTGAGCTTTTGGTCGGAGATTCCGACCGTGTGTATGCTCCATCGGACTTTTGCTGTCGGAGTTTCCACCAGCAAAAGATTGAGAGCAGGTTCTCAATTTTTCAGATGGGAGAAATTCCGATCGGAAATTTCCGATCGTCTGTAGCAATTCCGACGTGCAAAAGTAGGATTTTTAAAACAGCTTACCTGTAAAATCCTTTTCTTGGAGTACATCACGGGACACAGAGCAGCATAGTCATTACTATGTGGGTTATATAGATTACCTTCAGGTGCTGGCACTGGCAACTTCCAAAACAGGAAGTACCCTCCCCTATATAAGCCCCTCCCATCCGGGAGTACCTCAGTTTTGTAGCAAAGCAATACGTGTCCCCAAAAGAGGGGTGGGAGCTCTGTGTTCCGTGATGTACTCCAAGAAAAGGATTTTACAGGTAAGCTGTTTTAAAAATCCTACTTTCTTGTTCATACATCACGGGACACAGAGCAGCATAGTCATTACTATGTGGGACGTCCCAAAGCAATGCCACATGAGGGGGGGGATACACCATACATAAGCTGGGCGCCATCAGGCATGAGGATCTTTTGCGGCCTGCAACACACTGCGCCCAAAGGCGACATCCTCCTGACTTCTAACGTCCACCTGGTAGAACCTAGTAAACGTGTGTACTGAAGACCATGTTGCGGCCTTACAAATTTGCGCCAGGGAGGCCTGGTGATGCACTGCCCATGAAGTTCCAACTGCTCTCGTGGAGTGCGCCCTAACTTTTAACGGAGGCGGTCTACTTCTCAAGCCATAGGCTTGTATTATGACCTGTCGAATCCACTTGGCTAAAGTAGATTTTGATGCTGCCTGACCCTTTCTGGGGCCTTCCGGCAGAACAAACAAAGAATCCGTTCTACGAATCTGAGCAGTGGCTTCTAGATAAGCTTTAACTGCTCTTACTACATCCAAAGAATGCAATAACTTTTCCTCTACCGAGCTTGGTTTGGGGAAAAAAGAAGGAAGAACCACATCCTGGTTCAAGTGAAACCTCGATACCACCTTAGGAAGAAAGGCTGGGTGAGGACGTAATACTACTCTGTCCTTATGGATAACCAGATATGGCTCTTTACAGGACATGGCGGCTAATTCCGACACTCTTCTAGCCGAGCATATGGCTACTAAAAATATCAATTTCCTGGTGAGTAGAACCAAGGAAATGTGCCGCAAAGGTTCAAATGGCTGCTTCTGCAGAACCGACAGAACCAAATTTAGATCCCATGGGCATATGGGAGCCTTAATCGGTGGAATAATACGAGTCACACCTTGCATAAAGGATTTGACAAGTGAATGCATAGCCAGGGGCCTTTGAAATAGTATTGACAAGGCCGAAACCTGGCCCTTGATAGTACTTAAGGCAAACTTCCTGTCTACAGCCCACTGCAGGAAGTCCAGAATTCTGCCTATAACGTACTTACGTGGATGCCATTTTCTGGCCTCGCACCAAGTGATGTACGCCTTCCAAACTCTATAGTAGATCTGCCTGGATACAGGCTTCCTGGCATTGATTATAGTTGATACCACAGAGTTAGAGAGACCTCTCTTCTTTAGGATGTGGGATTCAATAGCCAGGCCGTTAAACTTAGAGTTAGTAAGGAAGGGTGGTATATCGGTCCTTGCGAAAGCAGGTCCGGACGACGTGGAAGGGTCCAAGGACTCCCCACAGACATTTTGATGATCTCCGCGTACCAGGCCCTTCGGGGCCACGCTGGAGCCACCAGGATCACCGGCTTCTTCTCCAACCTGACTCTGCGAAGGAGTCAAGGCAACAATTGTAGCGGAGGGAATGCATATATCAGTCTGAACTGATCCCAAGGGAACACCAGAGCATCCGAGCCGCAAGCGAGGGGATCCCTTGTCCGGGAGACAAATCTGTCCACCTTTGCGTTGAATCTGGATGCTAGCAGATCTACATCCGGTGTTCCCCACCGCTGACATATTGCTCGGAAGACCTCGGGATGAAGGGACCATTCCCCTGGGCATAACTGTTGGCGACTCAGAAAGTCCGCCTTCCAATTCTCCACCCCTGGAATGAAGACAGCTGATATACATGGGACATGCTTTTCTGCCCATTCCAGGATGTGACTTACTTCCCTCTGGGCTGCACGACTCCTGGTGCCTCCCTGATGATTGATATATGCCACTGCTGTGGCATTGTCTGATTGAATTCTGACAGGGGACCCTTGGAGTCTGGATGTCCAGGTTACTAGGGCGTACCGGGCTGCTCGTATCTCTAAGAGATTGATGGGCAGGGTTTTTACTACATTTGACCATCTGCCCTGGAGAGACCATTGCTCCAGTACTGCCCCCCAGCCTATAAGGCTGGCATCTGTAGTGACCACCTTCCAAGATATCGGGCTGAAGGGTTTTCCCTTCTGGAGATTCTGGGGGATCAACCACCAGCAGAGACTCTTCCGAACGGAAGGGGACAAAGCCATCGGGAAGTCTAGAGCCTGAACTTTTCCGTTCCAGGCTGACAATATGGCCCTTTGTAAATTCCTTGAGTGGAATTGGGCGTATGGTACAGCTTCGAATGATGCTACCATCTTTCCTAGCAGCCTCATGCACAGGCGTATGGACGGCTGTCTTTTTGCACAAAGCAGACGGACCAAGGCCCTCAAAGAGGATACCTTGTCTAGAGGTAAGAAAATCTTCCTCTGGTCTGAATCCAGCCGTAGCCCTAGATATACCAGGTTTTTCACTGGCTGTAGGGCTGACTTGTCCAGGTTGATGACCCAACCGTGAGACTCTAGATACTTGATTGTATCGACAATTACCACTTCTAGCTTGGCAACTGAGTGGTCCATCAACAACAGGTCGTCTAGGTATGCCATTATCGTTACACCCCGTGTTCTTAGATCGGCCAACAGTGGGGCCAGAATTTTTGTGAACACTCGTGGTGCTGTGGCCAGACCGAATGGTAAGGCTCTGAACTGAAAATGGCGCCCTTCTACTGCAAAGCGTAGGAATTTTTGATGACCTGGAAAGATGGGAACATGCAAGTAAGCATCTTTGATGTCGATCGAGGCTAACCATTCCTCCCCTTGTAGGGCAGCGGTGACCGATCGGATCGACTCCATCCGGAAAGACCGGACGTTTAGAAATTTGTTTAGACTCTTTAGGTCCAATATGGGTCTTATGTCCCCGTTTGGCTTCGGGACTGTGAAAAGGTTTGAGTAGAAACCCAACCCCCACTCTTCCATAGGAACCTCCATAATTACTCCTTGGAGCAATAGTTGTTCTAACGCCAATAGGAGAGACCCTCTTTTTAGAGGGTCTCTTGGCATGCCTGACCACATAAAATGGGACGGAGGAGACTCTTTTAACTCCAACTTGTATCCCAGAGTTACTGCGGAGAGCACCCATCTGTCTTTGATCGTCTCCCGCCAGGTCTCTGCGAACAACTGAAGTCTTCCCCCCACCCGTTTGAGTGGGGGCAGCCCTTCATAGGCTTGACTTGGAGGCTGGTTTAGTACCTCTTCGGATCCAGGGCTTTTTATTACCCTGTGGCTGTCCCTGATTTTTACCTCCTGAGTTTGACCGAGGAGGCCGTCGGAACTGCTTAGTAGCAGACGTCGCAGGGATAGGAGAGGTAGTCCTCTTAAAAGATGGACCCCTAGACCTCTTTTTACTCGGTAAGAGAGTACTTTTACCACTGGAAATCTTCTGGATATACTTATCCAGGTCTTCGCCAAAAAGGCGTTCCCCATGAAATGGGAAGCTAACTAAGAGCTTCTTACAGGGAGCTTCAGCAGACCAGTTTTTGAGCCACAGAAGCCTACGCATATGTACCAAAGACAGCGTGAGGCGGGAGGCCTGATGGATAGAATCCTTGATGGCGTCAACCGCAAAGCATAATGCTCTAGGCAGATCAGCCAGAGCCTGGGCCTGCTGGTCTGGCAAATCCCTCAGGACCATTTTCATTTGATCCTTTAAAGCTTGGCAGACCCCAATAGCTGCCACTGCTGGCTGTGTAACAGCCCCTGCTGTGGAAAAAGCAGATTTTAATAAAGATTCCAATTTTTTATCCACTGGATCTTTGAACATTTGAACATTATCTACTGGACATGTCAGTGATTTGTTCACAGAAGAGATGGCTGCATCCACCGTAGGAACATTCCATCTCTGGGTGAAATTTTCCTCCATGGGATAGATCACCGGAAACCTTTTAGGCGGAACAAATAGTTTATCAGGATGTTCCCAGTCCTGGTATATACGTCCTTCCAATAATGGATGTATTGGAAAGGAGCAATTAACCTGGGGAGCTTTTAGCGACCCCAATGAGGAGACAGCAGTAGTTGATGGTTCAACAAGAGGCATTTTAAATGCAGATCGAACCATGTCAGTTAGGGTCTGGACCCACAATCTTTCAGTCTGCGATGCTGAAAATGGTTCATCTACTGTCGATTCCTCAAAAACAGAGCTAACCTCCTCCTGATCCCCTTCAGGTAGGTCGGTCCCTTCCTGGGACTGTTGCTCTGCTAACAGGCACTCTAATGGAGGTGATGGAGATCTGGCGCGCTTTCTTTCCTGTAGAGAAGAAGCGATCAATGCTGCCAATCTCTGCTCCAATCCCTCCAGAGTTGAGGAAAAAAACCTCCTCTGTTATATATGCAGGAGCAGGTGGACTGAGGACAGCCGCAGTACCTGGCACTCCCGGGGGTTCCTTATGGGTATTAACCTCTGATTTCTCAGGGGAGGAGGGTGCAGATGACTGCTCCAGATCCTCAGAGCCCGATGGAGACCCCCTACACTTCCTGAGAGGTATATCTCGGAGTTTTTTAGGCGGCATATTCCTTAGTTCAAAGCTGAGGTATTCCAGCCGCAATACACCCCTTACTGAAATAGTCTAATGCAATTTGCTGCTATGTACATCAGTGGGTGTCTACTAATGCGTCTTTCTGGGGATGCCTGTATCAACCGCCCACTGTAAGCCCCTATACCATGCTACCAGCTCCTTTTCATGCTCTGTGTCCATAGCAAGCAGCGTGGACTGAGTCCTTTTATCTTGCTGGGACGCCCGCACATGCGCAGAAGCGCTGGGCGCACAGAGCGCGTCATCCGCCAGGCTCCGTCCCCTTTTTTTAAGCTAAACCTTATAAAAGGAAAGCATGTGTGCGCGCGCGCGCGCGTGCACGTGTGCGCTCTTGGCGCCATGTAGGGAGAGGAGCCAGGGTCCCTGTTTCACCAGGACTCGGGGATGGAAGGAAACTACTTGGCAGCATGACAGAGGAATGCAGCTTCCCTGATAGAGAGCTCACTCATCTGCCTGGACTTTCACCATGGAAGGAATAGTCCCAAGAAAAAAGACGTTCCACAGCGGCCTCTAGTGGACAAACACAGGTACCGCACCTTTGTCTTTTTTTTTTTTTTTTTTTAAACCTCCTTTATGAAAAAACATTTCCAGGTTTACAGTTTTTTTAAAACTTCCCTTATGAAAAAACATTTCTAGGATTTCTTAGGCATATACAGCTATTAGCGGGAATACCCTTTAGGTAACAGGCAGAAAGACATATTAGGCTTGGGGGTCCCCTCAATAGAACCAAGTTCCTGAGGGGCCCCCACTTACCTTTTCCCCGCCGCAGGACTTTGTTTGGTCCACAGAAGCCCAAACTTCACCTCTCACGGCAGGCATTGTACTAGACCTTCAGGGACCGGGTTCCCAAGGATTCTACTCCCCTGGACCTGTATAGCACCCTGCACAGATAGCCTCTTGGTTTTGGGTATGACCAGAGCTCTGGATCCCAGGGTCCAGCCCTCCTAAGAGAGGCATTACAGGCAAAACCCTGCTCTTCTCTGCAAGGCCCGGGTACCGACTGTTTAGCTATGAAGCTTTTTTGGTCGGATCCGGAATAGCTTGCTAAGGCCCAGAGAACCTGTACACAAGCCCAGATGAATACATGTTAACCTTGGCCAACACCTTAGACACTGGCAAAAAACTGAGGTACTCCCGGATGGGAGGGGCTTATATAGGGGAGGGTACTTCCTGTTTTGGAAGTTGCCAGTGCCAGCACCTGAAGGTAATCTATATAACCCACATAGTAATGACTATGCTGCTCTGTGTCCCGTGATGTATGAACAAGAAATTCCGACGCATGCTTGGAAACAATTTGACGCAGGCTCAGAAGCATTGAACCTAATTTTCTCTGCTCATCGTAGTGTTGTTGTACGTCACTTGACGGTCGAAAGTTCTTTTGTGTGACTTTTGTGTGACCGTGTGTTTGCAAGCCAAGCTTGAGCGGAATTCCGTTGGAAAAACCATCCAAGGTTTTTCCGACGGAAAATCCGATCATGTACATTAGGTTGTAAGCTCTAAGGAGCAGGGCCCTCTGATTCCTACTGTATTAAAGTGTATTGTATTTGTACTGTCTACCCTAAAGTTGTAAAGCCCTTCGTTGGCGCTATATAAATCCTGTATAATAATAATAATAAATATGTCACAATATAAGACTCTGTGTCAGATTTGGTACTAAACATTAAAGTGCAACACCAGGTTTATTAAAAAATCAATAAAAAATTCAGTTGTTTAGCATGTTAAAAAACAAAAAGCTCTTGGCTACACCACTCAACCCAATTCCAGTGCTGTCCGCTGAATACACAAGTCTCCCTGTTCCGGCATGACTTTGCCATCCAGCCGACTTCCTGTGAGCCCTGGGGGCGTGTCAACATACCTGGGATCACAGGACTCCGAAACAGCATAGTGGTCACATGTCATCACACGAGTGCCACGCAATCTAGGAGGACGGTCCGCCCACTATAATTGCTGGAGGGGAAAAGGAAGGCCCCTGTGATGTCAGCAAACTGGCCAGAAGACTGTACCAAGTTTGGGAGGTCGGCAATGGAAGCCTTCTTGTTTCTCTTGGTACAGGTTGGGCTAATCCAACCTGTGACTTAGGACATAATAGCACAATTACATTTCAGTAACATATGTGCATTGCTGCTCTGTGGTGCCATTTTTTTCTTTGCTGTAGACAAGCAGCCATAACCTCACTTGTGCTTAGCTAATTGAGAAAGCTCCAATTGCAAATCCCAAAATCAAAGCAACATGCCCAAACGCAGGCCGTAATTAAAAGAGGGGATTGTGCACGCTGGACAGGTGGAATCTCTACTTACTGAAGCAATTTTTTCATTAGTACACAGCAGTTCATGTGACACAGGAAAGGCAATGAATCAAATGACAGGAAAAGAATCTTAATGATAACAAGAATGTTTCCACTCCTATTTCAGCGTGTGAATGATAATTGTGAAGTCTGGGCAGCACGTAATGATGTGTCCCTATTGTACAGAGCAGGACTGGCTGTTTTTGAAGCTTAACCCTGACTGACAGCAATGGGATTTATCCAGGGAAATCAGACCTGAACGCCATATTGCATATGGAATACGACACCCCATACTGATATTTAATATCACATCCAATATCTGGAATCCCACTAATGCTCAATTTGGCTAGCATGTATAATACAAGGATTACATACACAGTATTCCATTCGTTTTGTTTCATAAGAATTACACATGCACTACAATGTATGTCTGGGTTAATATATTCTATGTATAATGACAGCTGGCTTCATGTGAAAGTCCATAAAAGAACTGTCTGTATTGCTTGTGTTAACTAATGAGATATTCCCTTTTCTCTCCTGTTCTACTAGAGGAAAATCTGACTGGCTCTAAACCCGCGTACACACGATCGGTTTTACCAATGAAAACAGTCTGATGGATTTTTTTTAATCGGACAAACCGATCGTGTATGGGCCCCATCGGTCTTTTTTCCATCGGTGTCAAAAAATAGAACATGTTTTACATTTTTCCAATGGATAAAAAACCGATAGCAAATTCCGATCGTCTATGGGCAAGTCCATCGGTTAAAAACCCACGCATGCTCAGAATCAAGTCGACGCATGCTCAGAAGCATTGAACTTCATTTTTCTCGGCTCATCAGAGTGTTTTACGTCACAGCGTTTGGACGGTCGGTTTTTTGACTGATGGTGTGTAGGCAAGACTGATGGAAGTCAGCTTCATCGGTTTTCCGATGGAAAAATCCATCAGTTTAAAAACCATAGGAAATCCGATCGTGTGTACAGGGCTTAACAGGTAACATAAGCATATCTTCTTTAGGATACTTTTATTAGCTTTCAAATTTTATTAAAGCGGAAGTAAACCCATCCATAAAACAAACAGTTCGATTTCCGGCACGTGCCGGAAATGTAACACTCCCATTGGTTGTGCCCTCAACCAAACTGTCAAACCATCCAATAGCTGGTGTCATAACTGATCACATGTGCAGCATCATGGCAGTTGTAGATTAAACAAAGGCAAAGATGGCAGCTTCCTTGGCTGAAATCTATAGGCGAGTTTACTTACACTTTAAGTTGTATTGAGGAAAATTTACTAAAATCTTGCAGCCTAAAGGCTTGGCAGTGGCTCACCTACTGAAAATTATTAAGTTTACTAAATATTTACCCAACTGAAGAGAAAAAAAAAAACTAAAAATTGAATTTACTTTCTGCATATATTTTGTACAATTTTATTATATATGCACTATATATACATGAAATTACAAATGACTGCCTTGTTTTCAGCCTGTATACATGTCCCTATTATGTCATAGTTACAGACAAGCAAAACATTAAACAAAGTAATTTTGTGAGCGGGTATGACACACAGGCTCCAACGCTATATATCTGTATATTAGATTGGTAATCTAATATACTAAGTACCTTTATGTAAAAAACAAAAAACAAAACAACCTATCATATACAGTATCTCACAAAAGTGAGTACACCCCTCACATTGTAAATTTGCTGTCCCCTCAAAATAACAAAACACACAGTCATTAATGTCTAATCCGTTGGCAACAAAAGTGAGTACACCCTTAAGCGAAAATGTCCAAATTGGGCCCAATTAACCATTTCCCTCCCGGTGTCATGTGACCCGTTAGTGTTACAAGGTATCAGGTGTGAATGGGGAGCAGGTGTGTTAAATTTAGTGTTATCGCTCTCACTCTCTCATACTGGTCCCTGGAAGTTCAACATGGCACCTCATGGCAAAGAACTCTGAGGATCTGAAGAAAATAAATATTGCTCTACATAAAGATGGCCTAGGCTATAAGAAGATTGCCAAGACCCTGAAACTGAGCTGCAGCACGGTGGCCAAGACCATACTGTGGTTTAACAGGACAGGTTCCACTCAGAACAGGCGTCGCCATGGTTGACCAAACAAGTTCAGTGCACATGCTCAGCATCATATCCAGAGGTTGTCTTTGGAAAATAGACGTATGAGTTTAGGCGTATGAGGTTGAAGGGGTTGTCAGCCTGTCAGTGCTCAGACCATATGCCGCACACTACATCAAATTAGTCTGCATGGCTGTCGTCCCAGAAGGAAGCCTCTTCTAAAGATGATGCACAAGAAAGTCCACAAACAGTTTGCTGAAGACAAGCAGACTAAGGATATGGATTATTGAAAGCATTTCCTGTGGTCTGATGAGACCAAGATAAACTTATTTGGTTCAGATGATGTCAAGCGTGTGTGGCGGCAACCAGGTGAGGAGTACAAAGACAAGTGTGTCTTGCCTACAGTCAAGCATGGTGGTGGGAGTGTCATGGTCTGGGGCTGTATAAGTGCTGCCGGCACTGGGGAGCTACAGTTCATTAAGGGAACCATGAATGCCAACATGTACTGTGACATACTGAAGCAGAGCATGATCCCCTCCCTTCAGAGACTGAGCCACAGGGCAGTATTCCAACATAATGACCCCAAACACACCTCCAAGACGACCACTGCCTTGCTAAAGAAGCTGAGGGTAAAGGTGATGGACTGGCCAAGCATGTCTCCAGACTTAAACCCTATTGAGCATCTGTGGGGCATACTCTAACGGAAGGTGGAGGAGTGCAAGGTCTCTAACATCCACCAGCTCCGTGATGTTGTCATGGAGGAGTGGAAGAGGATTCCAGTGGTAACCCGTGAAGCTCTGGTGAACTGCATGCCTAAGATGGTTAAAAGGCAGTGCTGAAAAAAAAAATGGTGGCCACACAAAATAGACACTTAGGGGTGTGCTCACCTTTGTTGCCAGCGGTTTAGACATTAATGACTGTGTGTTGAGTTATTTTGAGGGGACAGCAAATTTACACTGTTATACAAGCTGTACACTCACTACTTTACATTGTAGCAAAGTGTCATTTATTCAGTGTTGTCACATGAAAAAATATAATCAAATATTTACAAAAATGTGAGGGGTGTACTCAATTTTGTGAGATACTGTATTTTAATATTTCCAACATCATTCTTAAGCTCTGTACACACGGGCCAAATGTCGGATGGTATCGGCCGGTTCAATAGAAACTGGCCGACACTCGGCCCGTGTGTACTGCAGCTGGTCTGACAGAAGCTGGCCGCTAGGCATGACCTAAAAAGGTCTGCCGACTGGCTCCCTGCCAGGGCTCTCAGCCGATGGCTGAGAGCGCTGACCGAAGTGTTTTGGGGGGGGGGCGTCCCCCTGTCAGAACACAATAGAACAGCAGGGGAGATCGCTTCACTAACATCAGATTGTTAGTACAGCAGCTCCGGCCTGAGCGGTCAGTTTTTTTAGATCAGCCCGCTGGGTTAAACGAAAAAAAAAAATAGCAGTGTGTACTAGGCTTAACTGTCCAAACCAGGAACTGTAATATATTGCGTTCAGTTATCCATGCATTGAAAAATAAGTAAAGACATACAATGTTGATTTTATTTGGCCTCAAAGAAAATTGTCTTGATTGAAGCCAGAGGAAAAACCTGATTGTTGACTCAATCATCACTGCTCACTGAATCCTTCCAAGTTACATAGTGATCCAGCATGCAATACAGATAAAACACTCACATCCTCAGACCTGTCCTCACAAGGGCTGCCACTAGACAAACTAGATATATTCTTAAGAACCAAACCAGGGAGACATCAACCTGTTCTCAAATGTGCTACTAAAAAGTGTCAAAACCTGCCTCTATACACAACCAGCCCATACGTGGTTAATTAACCCTTCCCTCTTCTCTATAAAAAAAAAGTGAAGGATCTGGTGGCACAAAAGGTTTTCCAACAAGATCAAGAAAAGGTTTTCCAACAAGAAAGTGTATCGCCCACTAGAGAGATAAGAAATAATCCACCAATAGCAAGCATCAATAAATTCAGTTGTGATCATCAGGTCATTTATGAGCAACCTATAGGTGAAAGGATAGTCCAACAAAAACACTGCACCTCTGGGAGGAAATCCAGAAGGCATGAACTATTAAAAAGGCAGGAGGTCAGTCTAGAGACCCATCTGCAGAGCACATCTTCTGTCCTCAAAGACCAGCTAGCAGTTTCCCCCAAAAACTTGGAATGGGCACAGGTGGCCATATTTGTAATCTGTCTATATGGTCATCTTATCTGTGGATTTGTAAACAAAACTGCTGAATTTTTAGCAGTGCAGAGGTATGGAGGTGAGCAACAGTAGTCTAGATTGTATTTCACAAAATGTAACAGCCACTTCTGCCATTGTCCTGCCCAAGTATCACCTGCAATCTAACCGTAAAAACCATCAATGGCAATCATAGCCATGGCAGCCGTACCTAAGGGTACTTGTACATGAACATAAATCAAAACGTCAGCACACCATGGATCTTCAAAATAATGTCCAAAAATGTATAAAAGCAACCACATGACAGGATATAAGAGAAGTCCTGCATGGCTCCAAAACATCACAATTTGTTGCTGTGATGTGAACTCTTATATATTTTTGGGTGCCATTTTGAAAATCCATGGTGTGCTCGTGATATAGGTTTTGCCTTGTGTTGATACCAGTTTCGAGCGGGTAGTTGTTACAGCATCCACTTGCTTCAAGCCATTTTGGGAATATGTGTGATGGGAATATTCTATTTGGTTGTCCATGAACACAAACAACTGTTTTTAAATCCCTTAGCTGGAGAACTAAGGACACATTTTAGGCCCCTTTCACACTGGGGTGTTTTTCATGCGGTTTAGCGCTAATATTAGCGCTATTATACCGCATGAAAAATTCGAGCCTGTAGCCTTCAATGTGAAAGCCCGAAGGCTTTCACACTGAAGCGGTGCACTAGCAGGACCGCTCCAAAAGTCCTGCTAGCCGCTTCTTTACAGCGGTGAAGGAGCGGTGTTCACCGCTCCTTTACCGCGGCTGCCCATTGAAATCAATGGGACACCGCGGTAATACCGCCCGCAAACCGCTGCAATAGCCGCGGTTTGCAGGCGGTATTAACCCTTTTTCGGCCGCCAACGGGGGTTAAATTCACCCCCCTAGCGGCCGCATACCGCGGTAAGAACGACGGTATAGCAGCGTGAAAATCGCGCCGCTATACCGCCACCGCACCTGCCCGCCCAGTGTGAAAGGGGCCTAAAATACTCAGACAATAATTTCAGTGTTTGAACATAATGGAACAGTCTGCTGCCCTTTTATACAGATACCGTCATTAATGCCGCTTGAAACTATGTAAAGTTACATAGTTAGTCTGGTTGAAAAAAGACACAAGTCCATCTAGTTCAACCAATAAAAAGGGAAAAAAAAAAAAACATACAATCTTATATACACAATCCTTCACCCACAGCTGATCCAGAGGAAGGCGAAAAACCCCAGCAAACCATGATTTGCTCCAACAGGGAAAAAAAATCCTCCCTGATCCCACAAGAGGCAATCAGATATTCCCCGGATCAACTTTACCTTTAAAAGTTAATATCCAGTTATATTATGTACATTTAGGAAAGAATCCAGGCCTTTCCCTCATTACAGATCTATTTCTCTTTCATTTACATTCCCTGCATCAGAATAAACATCGCAAGGCTTCTTGCCTTGAAATCCTGCCAGTAACAGCACTTCCTTCTTCAGCTGGCCATTGGGTTGCTATCAGGTCTGTAGGAGGCATGTAAAGACCTGGCAGACAGTCCAACAGCTGACCTCAGAAGTACACATGGCAGGCTAACAATGCTAAGCTTCTGCCTTGCAATTAACAGCAGAGTTGTTAAGTCTTCCTTGGGTACTCCAGAAACGGCAGATAAATTGCCGTCACTGATAGGATATCCTGGCAGTCATAATTGATGCTGACGTACATCAGCAAACTGAATTCTGATTGACTATGCGCTTATAAATTAAGAACTCTGATTACGTAAACAAGTTTAAAAAGGCACTGTTCTCTTCCAAATGGCCTCTGCAAACAATAGGCAGGCATTTCCATAATTAACAACATAGCTGGTGATGGCACCTTAAATGTGAAATTGAAATTATTGTAGCTGCGCCTTTAGACAAGCGAAAAAATCACTCCTGCAAACACATGAACTATATAGGCACTTTCACACTGAGGCACGGGGGTCATCGGCGGTAAAGCGCTGCTAGTTTAAGCAGATCTTTACCCTCATTTTAGAGGTGATTTTCGGCCGCTAGCGGGGCGCTTTTAACCCTGCTAGCGACCGAATAAAGGGTTAAAAGCACTCGCAAAGTGCCGCTCCTGTTCATTGATTTTAATGGTCAGGGCGCTTTAGGAGCGGTGTATACACTGTTCCTAAAGCGTTGCAAAGATGCTGCTTGCAGGACTTTTTTTTAACGTCCCGCAAGTGCACCGCTCCAGTGTGAAAGCCCTCGGAGTGACAGGAGAGGCGCTTTGCAGGCTCTATTTTTAGCGCTATAGTGCCTGTAAAGCATCTCAGTGTAAAAAATAGCCTAAGTTAAAGGTGTTGGTGCTAACAATCATCAAATATAAAGTGAATCAAATATAATAGAATGTGCCATACATAATATACATGTAAGGCCTCATGTACACTGCTGCTGGTAAACGGACGTTTAGGAGCAGTTGGGCATTTTTTTCAGCTGCACCTGAACTCTCCTCTGTTATCTTATCAGTACATGTACACAGGGCCGTTTATAGTAATTTCTAGGCAGTTAAAGCCGCAAATTTTTTTTTTTTTACAGTCAGCAGCTACAAACACTGTAGAAACGCAAAATGCCTGTAACAGCTTGTAAACGCGTGTAAACACGGTAACTCGCGTTTAGCCGCATTTCGTTTAAAGGCATTTTACAGGCGTTTTTAATTTTTGACTATTTAAAAAAAAAAAAATTGCTTCTAAACGCGGCATAACGGACGTTTTTAAACGTCGGTTACTATCTGTCGAGTTAAATCGTTCAGGAGAGGTTGTAAATTGTCCCGTGTACATTAAGCCTAAAATGCAAACTGAGAAGTCCAATGTGACAAAACCCAACACCAAATACAAAACTTTTTAAAAACAGAATAAAGTGCTTCTAAATGGACGTGTCTTCAAAACCGCTTCATCACAAGTGCTCATGAGGTAGATGGCAACTCACCAAAGGTGTTTGACCTTTTTTTACAGTAGGTCAAAATTTACTTTTGGAAAAATCTGACGGATTCCTGGGTTTGCACCTCTTCACTCTAAAACTCCCTCCGGACAAGGCTGGGGATATGGGAACAGACTCCACCAGGGACAAAAAGAAGAGCTTCATGATGTAGTATGGTGAAATCAACATTTCCACCCCTAGTGCCTGAAAGATGCCCATAAGAATGATTGTGTTCTCAACCATTCCTTTATTTAGTCACCAAGCACTGTCATGTACCTTATACCATATACCTGTACAGAGACAAGAAGTGTGTCACCAGTCATCGGTACATGCTCTACATGCCTACTGCAGATACAAAACAATAGGGGATTTTCAGTATTGTCCGAAACTATTCTCCGAGTCCCTGTAGCCAGACCATTGATATAAACAAAAAAGTCAGTGCTACTACCCATACATTACATAAAAAGCAGAGCTCCCAGGTGCTCGATCCACAGTCGCTGGCTGAGTAGAAGTGAATGAAAAAAAGATGATCGGCACTCCGGTCGTTGCTCTTAAAAAATAGACGAATTTATAGACAAGCCACAGAGGACAAACGCAAATAGGAAAGGTTGACGCGTTTCAGTCTATAAGGCCTTAGTCATAACCACACTACAGACATGAAACTTGTGAAATAAATAGTAGCTCTAAGGATCAATGGCTCCACCCATTAATTGTCTAAATTGACTGCAGGCAATTATCCAAAGGCCAGACCATTGATTTCAGCATAAACTCTTCCTATAAGATATTTTCCTGTAAAAGATTCCTAGGTGTAGATATGCAAAAGCCCCAAGACTGCTGCTGGGGGCCATCATCTTAAATGTGATGTCAGCAACCCCCACAGACTTACAGCTGTCACTCAAGTAACAAGGTATAATATTCCCCTTTGCCCAGAGTAGCTATATACAATTTTATGTAAGGAGGAGATTCTATGGAAGGGGTAGAGGAGCTGGGCCAGCACAGAGAGTAATAAGACAATCCCAGGAGAGGAAAAGGCTATGATGTGCAAGGAGAGGGAAGGGGCTTTGGTAGGGATTCGACTCTTCCACTTTTTTGCAAGTCAAAAAGCACATTACAAGAGAATAAAAATAATCCATGGAAAAGTTAGGCATCTAAAATACTTGATTTTACAGTGCTTTACCTGTAAAATTGGTGACTGGTCTTTTTCTAATTTTGACACAACATATTCTCCAACCACAGCTGTATTACAATTATTACTCAAAGCCACTGTAACATAATGGTCACTATGTCTCATAATCAACTGTCTCTTGTTCAGTAGTGAGTGAAATAATCTGTTATAAAGGGTTTTTCATCTTCAAGTTGTTACAGTGGATCTTCATTTAAAAAAATAAAGTGGTCCAATTGCCTTGTGTCAGATTAACCCCTTCTGGTCCAACCCTGGCCTCCCTTTAGGGTCTTTACACCCATAGTTGGGGGTTGGACTGCCCAATCACATGACCACTGTGATTGGCTGTTACAGTGCTGGAGAGATGACAACTGTGATCCCTGTGCTGAAACCATATCCAAAGGTAGAAACAGTGCTGGAGGGAAGACCTGGTTCTGTGTCATCAGGGGGGCAGCTGCAAGAGAGAAAAAAGAAAAATGGCGGACCAGCCTAGAGTAATATCGTTTGGATAGCTTTTATTTAAAAGAAAGTATAACTACTCACAAGTGTAGCAGAAAAGTTCACAGTAAAAAAGTTAATTCCATAGGTGGCTGCAGCATGTAGAAACCAAAACCGCACTCTAAATGGTCATAGAGGAAATGATGAGGGCCACTGCTGGCTGACGCATTTCGAAGCACAGAGCTTGTTCCTCAGAGCCCAGCAGTGTGTCCGCCTCATGCAGTCCCTTTAAATAAGCATACATACATGTGCACCACAGATCAGGCAATGAAGGACCTCCCAGAGGTCATGGGGGCTCCTCCCACTTCAGTGGGCAGTCTAAAAAACAAAAAGTGACGCCCACTGGATTGGGCCAGATGAGGAAATCCAAAACAGCCATAACAAGTCACTAGCAGAAAAACGACACAAACTAGCACGGCGTGATCATGGTTGTACATGAGGCCGAGAGCATATAATATATAGTAGTATAGTATAAAGTGTCACTGAGAGTGGTAGTGATGGCATAGCTACATTAGTAATACAACTGTTGATGCCAGTAGTAGGTGTCTATCGGTAAACAGATCAGTACCAAGGGGCACGTATGTAGGAGAGTAAACAGCCATTGAGATGGACTAACAGTAACAATAGCACTATAGATGGTGATAGTGTACATGTACATGTGTATATAAGTATACAGAGAAGAGGGTGGAAGTCTCTCGCAGGATGTAGAGGTACAGTCCATAGATGAGGAGATCGCTGTACTTACATTAGGGTGGCCACTAGATGTGGCGCCCAATGGATTCTGTCCATGGCGGTGATAGCGCGCTTCCGCACAGGGGCCGCACTTGGAACGCAAGCCAGCTCATCTGCGATCCACGCGGCTGGAAGTGCGGGCCTTCCTGTGCGCCTGCCATCGCCTGCTAATGACAAGCAGGCTGAATTGGATGGCCGCCATTTTTGGGCAGCTGCAAGAACCAGGAAGAAACAGCCAGCTCCCGATGATGCAGAAACGACAATGGCAGTGAAAACTCAAGCGTGTGGTAGCAAGGTGGGGGAGTTTAGAGGAAGAATGGGAAAGGAGGGAACAGCTATTTGGGCCCGCCTTCATGGGCTTGCTGCAGCCCCGCCTCCTTTTTTTTCACAATTGGTCAAGCCTTAGCAAAAGAGCTATAATACATTCTCTTTAAGGCTTGACCATGAAGACTCTCCTCAGGAAGATTTTGGAGAGAGCGGAGAGCGGTGGGGGAGATGACTGGCGGCGGAGGTGCCAGGCGCTAGCAGAGGGAGAAGAAGACGGTCCCCTAGCCAAAGAGGAAGCGGAGCGGATGGAAGAGTTACCTGGGCGGGCGTCAGTGGAAGCCCCTGCTGAAGACAGCGCTGTCCTGTGCCCCAGATTGAAGAGTCGGCCGCCGGAGAGAAGAGCGGTGGCATCGGCGTGTCAAGGGGAGGTCCGGAGGAGCCCAGCTGAAAGCGCAGTGGTGAGACAGTAGGCGCGGCGTGCGGCGTGCCCAGAGGCCAGACCGGAGGCGGGACAAGAGGCGGCGCCTAAAGCAGGCTCTGGAAGACGCGCTAGAAAGAAGTGCAGAAGCTATTCCCCTCCGCCGACTAGCAGGGCGAATAGGAATTCCAGGCTGCGCCTACAAGAGGGGCGGGTCATACGTCGGGCTACTCCTGTGGCGGTTCCTAGGCACCCAGAGAACGCCACAGCTACAGGACGACCTGAGCTACTGTGCTGAGCGCTCACCACTGGAGGCAACAAAGGTCTCCCATCACCCCTGCATGAAAGCAGTGCTGTTCTGCCTACGGTACTATGTCACAGGCTGCTGAAGGCAATTATACTCCTGTAGTTGCAGGTGAGGCAGCTAATGTAAATATTTTGCATGAATTAATTGGTTCTTTAAATTCTTTAGTTCAAGTGTTTGCAAATAATTCACAGGCTTCTTCTAATATTTTAAGTTATTCTACTAAATATTGTGGATAATTCTTTATCACAGTTAGATGTTAATAATTCTGTTTGTAATTCAGGTTTTTCTGGAGTAATAGCAAATGTGCAATCAGTTAACCCAGCTGGCAATAAAAATACAGTTCCTGAGGCTCTTTTTAAAGAGGTTTTACCTTGTGAGATCTCTCCTCTAGGTTTTCACGTATCTAGTATTTTAAAGGAGAAAATCTGGAAAGGAGACTTTATTGATGTTATTTCTCTTCTCCCATCCGCAAAAGATTTTTCTTTTCGTCATGACAGAAAATCTGATGATAAGCAGGATGAGCGTAAATTTGTTCCTAGATCTTTCTTTAACTGGTTGCAAGGATACTGTATTTTTTCCAGTGTGTTAGCTGAAAAGAAGCCTGAATTATGTGGAGGTTTGTTTCAACATCTTGAACATGTCTAATGCCCTGTACACACGATCGGATTTCCAATGGAATTTTCCAACGGAATTCCGATGAAGCTGACTTCCATCAGTCTTGCATACACACTATCAGACAAAATTCCGACCGTCCAAAATGCACGGTGACGTAAAACACTCAGACGAGCCGAGAAAAATGAAGTTCAATGCTTCTGAGCATGTGTCGACTTGATTCCGAGCATGCGTGGGTTTTTTCTCCGTTGGAGTTCCACACAGACGATCGGAATTTCCTATTGTTTTTTTTTCCGATGGGGCCCACACATGATCGTTTTTCCTGATGAAAAAAGTCCATCGGACTTTTTTCATCGGAAAAACCGATCATGTGTACAGGGCATTAGAGGCTTACAGGAATTTTGGTGGCATGGGATGGTTCCAATACAATGAATCATTCCGGAAAACGTTGGCTATTCACCCCACACTTAAGTTAGGTATGAAAGATGTTGGGTTATGGCTCAATTTAATTATTCCACAGAAACCACCTGCTCCTAGACAGAATGTGTCAGCAGCTTATAAGAAGGGTTTCTGCTTTTCTTATAATGAATCTCAGTGCAAGTGGAACACTTCCTGCAGATACAAGCATGAGTGTTCCTTTTGTACAGGATCACATCCAGTTGTCAAATGTTATAAAAGGAACGTGGCCTTACAATCACACAGAGACCACGCTAACAAAAGCGCATACCCCAGTGAACCTGGGAAATATGCTCCAGTGGTTGGGCAAATACCCAAACGAGGAGAAAGCTAATTTTTTAATTCAAGGATTTTATTCAGGTTTTCCTTTGCCTTCCTTTCAGGGTGAAAGCTGTTTAATAGTAAAGAATTTAAAATCTGTCTATAAGGATCCTGATATAGTTTGGAAAAAATTGCATAATGAATTAACTAAGGGTAGGATTGCTGGCCCTTTTACTTCTCCTCCTTTTGAAAACTTTAGGATATCCCCATTAGGTTTAGTCCCCAAGAAGGAACCAAACGAATTTAGATTAATTCATCATTTATTGTTTCCCTTTGGAAAATCATTAAATGATGACATTGATGATTCCATATGTTCTGTATCGTATGCTTCTTTTGAAGATGCGATTGTAAAAATTAGGTCCGTTGGGCATGGGGCATTGTTGGCAAAAGCCGATATTAAATCAGCTTTCCGGCTTTTGCCAATAGCACCAGAGGCCTTTAACGCCTTAGGTTTTTTCTTTGAAGGGTTTTATTTCTTCGATAAATGCCTCCCAATGGGGTGTTCATTATACTGTGCTTATTTTGCGAAATTTTCCTCTTTCCTACATTGGGTTCTGTCTGTTTGGTCTGGTTGGGATGGAATTGTCCATTATCTGGACGATTTTTTTATTCATAGGTCCAAAAGATTCCAATATTTGCTTTAACCTGTAAAATTTCTTTAACCACTTGTCCCCCGCCCACTGTCAATTGACGGCGGGCGGAGGATACTCTCGTTCTGGGAGGACGTCATATGACGTCCTCCCTTTAAAACGAGCTAGGAGGCGCGCGCTTGCCGCCAGCGGCGCGCGCGCCCGGCGCGTTCACAAGGCCCCGGTGCGCGTGCCCGGCGGCCGCGATTGCCGGGGAAACGAGCAGGAAAGTGGATCTCTGTGTGTAAACACAGAGATCCACGTCCTGTGAGGGAGAGGGGACCGATGCTGTGTCCCTTGTACATAGGGACAACCATCGGTCACCTCCCCCAGTCAGTCACCTCCCCCCACAGTAAGAACACATTGAGGGAACATATTTAACCCCTTCCCGCCCCCTAGTGGTTAACCCCTTCCCTGCCAATCACATTTATACAGTAATCAATGCATTTTTATAGCAGGGATCGCTGTATAAACGTGAATGGTCACAAAAATGTGTCAAAAGTGTCCGATGTGTCCAAAGCAATATCGCAGTCACAATAAAAAAATCGCAGATTGCCGCCATTACTAATAAAAAACAAAAAAAAATAAAAATGCTATAAATCTATCCCCTATTTTGTAGACGCTATAACTTTTGCGCAAACCAATCAATACGCGCTTATTGCAATTTTTTTTTTTACCAAAAATATGTAGAAGAATACGTATCGGCCTAAACTGAGGAAAATTTTATTAAAAAAAAAATGGGTATTTATTATAGCAAAAAGTAAAAAATAGTGTACGCTCTTCTTTTGTTTATAGCGCAAAAAATAAAAACCGCAGAGGTGATCAAATACCACCAAAAGAAAGCTCTATTTGTGGGAAAAAAAGGACGCAAATTTCGTTTGGGAGCCACGTCGCACGACCGCGCAATTGTCATTCAAAGTGTGACAGCGCTGAAAGCTGAAAAATGGCTTGGGCAGGAAGGGGGTTTTCGTGCACAGTAGAGAAGTGGTTAAAGAAATTTCTAAAAATTTTGGAGTGCCCTTAGCTGTCGAAAAAACTGTTCTTCCATGCGCAGTTATTGAATTTCTAGGTATTATCATAAATACCTCTTTAATGGAATTTAGGCTCCCAATTCAGAAAACAGTTAAATTAAAAAAACAGATTTTTATCTTTTTGCAAAGAAAGAAAGTTCTCTTAAAAGAAATGCAATCTTTGTTGGGTTTGTTAGCATTCACGTCTAGGGTAATGCTTGTAGGCCGGATATTTTCCAGGCGTCTATACCTTTCTACTTCGGGTCTGAAATCCCCGTTTTCCCACATTCGTTTAACAGAATCTCTTAAAGAAGATCTAGTAGTATGGGAAATTGGGGTCAGTTTTTTGGGAACAAGCGTTCTTATTACAACTGATAATAAGGGTGTGCTTTTTGCAGTTAACTGTTTATCCTCCAAATCATTACATGTAATTAAATTATTGCGTCACTTAGTTTTCTTATGTCTGAAATGGAACATTTGGATAAAGGCGCAATTTACTCCGGGTATAGAGAACGTTTTAGCTGACTCACTCTCTCGATTTCAGATGAGTAGTTTCCGTCAGCTCCTACCCAATGCAGATTTATAGGGTCAGCCTTGCCCAGTGCATCTATGGGATTTGATATGAATCTGGTCACGGCAGCGATCAAGTCTTCAGTAGCCTCTCAGACTTGGAAAGAGTATTCAAGAGCCTGGGATAAATGGGAAAGATTCTGTTTTCTGAACGATCATTTATCCATGTTTCCATCTGAAAGGTGTATTTTATTATTTTTGGAATCCTTAATGAGTCGTAATTTTGCCCCTAGTCATTTAGTCAAACTTCTGGCTGTTTCTTTCTTTTGTCGTCTTCAACAGTGGCCTGCTTGCAATAGCTATTTTTCAGTTAGGCAGGCCTTAAAGGGTTACAGGAGAGAAAGTACATGCCAGATAATAGGAGACCGATATCTATGGATATTTTAGATAAGATCTGCAAGAGTACTGCTTCTATTTGTTTTTCTAATTTTGAAGCTTTACTTTTTAGATCTGCTTTTGTGCTTTCCTTGTTTGGAGCATTAAGGATTTCAGAACTTATCCCTCACAATAAAATGGGGTTATCCGGGTTATTGAGGGATCACATTGTTTTTGAAGATAATACACTTAGGATTTTCATAAATAGATCAAAAACAGATCAGTTAGGTAGCGGTCAATGGTTGGTTCTGTTTCCTTGTGTTAATGAAAGGATTTGTCCATTAACTACGCTGCGACAATATGCAGCTATACGCCCTCAGTTTGCTGGTCTATTTTTGTTGCATATGGATGGTAACCCACTTACTATTTTTCAGTTTAATGCTGTTTTAAAGAAATATCTTGGTGTCTTGGGTTTGGAGAATTTTACGTTTACTTCACATTCTTTTCGCATTGGAGCAGCTTCGGTGGCGGCGCAAGGTGGTATGTCCAATGAGGACATTAAAAAAATAGGTAGGTGGGGTTCCAATTGTTTTAAAACTTACATTCGTCCTAATTTGTTTATTTGATTTCTTTAGGGATCAGGAAATGTGTCTGGATCGTTGGACACTCCTACATTTATTGGGCAAGGAAAAGAGCTGCACAATGTATTTACACTGAAAATTTATCGATGCCTCAGGATGAATTTATTGTGTTGTGGAAAGGCATTAGAGGTCTTCGAATGTGTCATCTTTTTAATATATTAACTGGATTAGCGGATGTATGGCCTTTGCCCAATAATTTAATTATTCATGTAGGAGGAAATTATTTATGTAAGCTTAGAACACTAGATTTGATTTTCCTGATTAAGCAGGATCTGCAAAGATTTCAGTTGATTTCCCCTAATACAGTCATCATTTTTTTCTGAGATATTGCCGAGATTGTCCTGGTTTTCTTCAGGACATAGTAGAGTCATGGAAAAGATCAGAAAAAGAGTTAGGCCGCGTACACACGATCGGTTTTTCCTATGAAAAAAGACAGATGGACTTTTTTCATCGAACAAAACGATCGTGTGTGGGCCCCATTGGTCTTTCTTCCATCGGTGTAAAAAAATAGAACATGTTTTAAATTTTACAGATGGAAAAAAAAACGATAGCAAATTCCGATCGTCTGTGGGGAACTCCATCGGTGAAAAAAACCATGCATGCTCAGAATCAAGTCGACGCATGCTCAGAAGCATTGAACTTCATTTTTCTCGGCTCGTTGGAGTGTTTTATGTCACCGCGTTTTGGACGGTCAGAATTTTGTCTGATGGTGTGTAGGCAAGACTGATGAAAGTCAGCTTCATCGGAATTCCGACAGAAATATCCATCGGATTTTATTCCATCGGAAATCCGATCGTGTGTACAGGGCATTAATCAAACGATTTCTACGTTTTTACCTACCATTGGGGGTTTTGCTTATAGGCATTTAGATTTAGAAGGGGGCATTCTGGGGTTTTACCGACAAGATGGAATACATCTGTCAGATATTGGCATTGACCTTTTTAATCTTGGTTTGCAGAATTGCATAGAAATGGCAGTGGTTTTGGGTTAGGCCGGTTTTTTGCAAAAACAAAATTCCGGCTTGTGGGGACTTTAATGTTATTTTAATTTTTATGGCTCAAGTTCTTATAACTGAGCTTCTAGATAGATTTAATTTTACTTGAATATTTATGGTTGAATAAAAATAATTTTGAAATATTTTATGAATTTATTGCAAACCAATAAAGTGCCACGGCCCTTATTTATGCCAATGGGTTGTTCCGTGTGTTTTTTCTTATTTAGGCTGTATTTTTTGGGTAATTAAATTTATATATAACACGGTTTAATGTTTGGGGGTGTGGGCTACATGCAATCCCATGCTGGATTCGCAGGGTCGAATTCGTTTTTACTTTCTTTCAGTAAATTAGATCACTAGAAATATAAACCAGACCGCTAACAAGTCAAAAGACATGCTAAAGTCCAAAAAACAGCACTTCTTATGATGCTCTGAGAGGTGAGACGAATCTTAAATTTGTCTTTTGTACAACTATTTAGGTGTGAGAAGCATTCTTTCCCCTTCCAAGTGTTTGGCTAAAGTTTACTGTGAGCAGGTGTCCATCAAATCACTCACCAAGAGTTCACCGCAGAGAGCAGAAATGTTTGAACACTCGGCACAACTGCTGTAACTTCCTGAACATTTGTTAAAATGTGTGACACAATGGAAGTGAATGTGGGTGGTGGTGGTGGGGAGTTTACAACCTTTTTTAGGGCTGTTTCACATTAGGTGCACGGTCATATTTTGCTGCATTTTCCAGCATAGTCAAACTGAATGGAGCAAATTCACATCTGCACGCTCCACGAAGGAAAAAGAAAAATGTTTTCTGCAACAAAACATTTAGTGATAAATCTCTACAGCCTTTGGGATATAGATACTCCTTCCCTCTAATTAGAAAAATTACAAGGATCTTGTGACAACTGGACAGTCACTAAATCTTCACAACTCATTAAGGATAACCATGGACACTTCAGAGAAACCAATCGTTTACCTTATTAAACTTTTTGGCTAATGGACAACTTAATTTTCTATTTCTTCTACAGTAAAACTTTGGTTTGAGAGTAACTTGGTTTGAGAGCATTTTGCAAGACAAGCAAAATGTTTTAATAAATTTTGCCTTGATATACAAGCGATGTCTTGATATAAGAGTAGCGTCATGTCACAACTGAGTATAAAAAAGAAGAGAGGAGCCTCTAACGCCGTGTACACACGATTGGTTTTACCGATGAAAACAGTCCGATGGACTTTTCTCATCGGACAAACTGATTGTGTATGGGCCCCATCGGTCTTTTTTCCATCGGTGAGAAAAAATAGAACATGTTTTAAATTTATCCGATGGGAAAAAAAAACAATAGCAAATTCCGATCATCTGTGTGGAACTCCATTGGACAAAAAACCCACGCATGCTCAGAATCAAGTCGACGCATGCTCAGAAGCATTGAACTTCATTTTTCTCGGCTTGCTGCAGTGTTTTACGTCACGGCGTTTGGGACGGTCGGATTTTTGACTGATGGTGTGTAGGCAAGACTGATGGAAGTCAGCTTCATCAGATTACCGATGGAAAAATCCATCGGTTTAAAATCCATAGAAAATCCGATCGTGTGTACAGGGCTTTAGTTTAGCAATATGGTTACATTTAATGAAGGTACAACATTTAGCAACTTATTGCTACACTTAGAGGTGCCTCTCTTCTCTTTTATACCCTGTAAAAAAATGCTTTGATATACAACTGCTTTGGACTACAAGCATGTTTCTGGAACGAATTATGCTCGCAAACCAAGGTTTTACTGTATACAGAGTGTAAGCAAACTCCACAGTACTTTAAAGAACACATAAAGCCTTGACTGAAGTATTGCTGATGTGGTGGCTGCCATGACCTTACCTATATTAACCATATACCACCCATCTACCATATTAATGACACAACCACATAATTTGGATTTAAATGGTCATAGCAGCATTTTTATTAACAACCATAAATAACTTTTTAATTTCATTCCATATAAACAGAAACATTTTAAACCATAAATGTACCTGACTGACTGTTTTTCTGAGTCTTAGGTTAATGAAGGCACGTTTTCCTCTATCATATCAGCTGTATCAACCACCACATTTCTGTCCCGGCCCCCAGCCGCAGTTATACCAGCTCAGGGAAAATTATTACCAGTTTAAACACCCGATGCAGCACGATGACCGATAGCCCCTTATTGACGTCACTGAGTAGGGAAGGTGCACCCATACCTAGATGGGCCCAACCCATTACTCTCCACCTACTGATTTTGGGCATGCCTGCCTTTAAAAACCTAAGACTCCCTGCCTGCTGCTATGACACAATGCAAAACCAATCCCATGCAACAAACACCCTGAAAAACAACCCCTTACAGCACCCATTGCCCTCTTGGTGAAAGACACAACTGACAAATGACCTTTGCAAACAATTCAGAAAAGGTGAGGGGAGGGGGGTCAGTAAATTTTCTTCCTTGCTAACCTGACTCCCACTGACCCACTAGTAGTTCCACCCTTCTGCTAGACCAGTGGTTCCCTACCCTACCCCCCCGGTCATATAATAAGATCCCCCTTACCCTTTCTTTCCAACTCAACATCTCAAATTGCCTGACTGTAGCCTGCAAAGCAAACTCAGTCATGCAGGCCCTCCACTTAAAGCTCTGCATGCAGTTCCAGGCCTATATTTTCAATAAGTTCCAAATTAATCTTACAGTCTAGTGTCTCTCTACAACATCTATGCACACTACAAACTATTTTAGGTGGAATCCAGATAACCTATCAGTATGTTTTTGGTCATGGAAACGAGACCACCCTACAGCAGATATCTACAAACTCAATGCAGGTAGTGTCCCTGGGGGGTATTGATCTTGGAGCCATTGCAATGTAAAAGAGAAGTAAGAACCACGTTACCACCATGCTACTCCTGTGAAAACTTATGAAAATAATCCGAACATTTAGTTTTAAACTGGGGATGAGTGGAATGACTAAGGCTCCATTCACATCTTGGCGTTCTAAATCACGGGCGGAATCACCGTGATTCTGCCCATGATTCGAAATAGCGGCAAATCGTAGGTAGCCCATTCATTCGCTGTCACTTCCAATGGCACCCCAAATGTGGCGCAATTTTGCCACGATTCCTCTGGCGACAATTGCGGTAAAATCATGCAAACATAATCGCGGGACGCCTGCCACTCAAAAGAAGCTCTTGTACTTCTTTTGCGCGACAGACATCCCGTGCTTCAGACAAACAGGTAGCAACTATATGATTTCAGTTAATTCTTGCCCTGAGGTTCAGGCTCAAGTCTCAAAGAAACCATAAAAATCATACATTCCCACAGGATAGAAGTGTGTATGTTAATAACTGAACAAAAGTGACTTTTTGGAGCAGGAACGTTTTTTTAATGTTAGACACTCACTGTTCGAATTTTGGCCAATTTTTCCTGAATTGGACAAAATTCCAGCTACTAGTGGCCCTGTCGGCTTCAGCTTAAAAAGTTGAAGTAGCTAGGTGCAAAATTGTTGGCTGAAAGGTGACTTCATCCAGTTGGCAGGGGAGATTCCTCCGTCCATGATGTTTAGCAAGGATGGAGAAACAGTTTGATTTCTTTTGTTCAGCTTGGGGGGCTGAATGAGGGAAATCTATGTGTATATGGTGAGCCTTACACCTGACAGTTATACCCCATCTATGGCCAGCTGACCATACTGAATAGCTACTGGGTTTGCAGTTCTCAGTGTCCACCTTTTAACATGTTCACTGCTGTGCAGTTTACCTAGTTTTACAAGTTTTGCAGTGTAAAAATAGGTTATTTGAAGGTTTTACAGATAACTACCTATTAGTGTCCGTGTAAATTAGAAGAACGTCCTGTTTGAAACCAAGATTCTGAAGAGTCAGCAGGCGGCTGACTGCACACAAAAAGGCCACTCTCTCATTACTATGATAATCCCCTGTGCTTCTCCATGTCTGCATCCCCCTTCATCACCTCAGAGGTTAGACCAAAGAAAGAAACGCTCAAATTGCTGGCTGCCAGTCTGATAATTGGTGTGTGCCGCTGTGCTTTAAGGATAATGCTGTCAGGTTCCAAGCACTTCATCAAACATTCCTTAAATTCTCCAATTTGTAGTGTTGATTTTTCTAAAAACCCAGTACAGACAGGGCTGGTACACACATTGGGCCTCACTGGTGATTAACCTTTTCATTGTCATAGCTGGAAAAGTAACTACACCATATAACTCTAAGATCAGATTGAAGGACATCTTTAGCACAGGGTGTGTAAGCAAAGAACACAATTTTTTTTTTTATCCCTTTCATGACTAATGCCCCGTACACACGATCGTTTTTAATGTCATTTTTTAAACCGACGTTTTTCTCCTCGTTTTTTTTCATGTTTCCTCTCAAGCCTGCCTTGCGTACACACCATCATTTAAAAAAACGATCAAGCAAAGCGCAGTGACGTTCAACACGTACGACGGCACTATAAAGGGGAAGTTCCGTTCGAATGGCGCCACCCTTCATGTTAGTAAAGTTTTTTGGGCGACGATTCGCGCTTTTCAGTCCGTTACTGTGTAATGAATGTGCTATCTCCATTACGAACGCTAGTTTTAACAGAACGAGCGTTCCCGTCTCATACTTGATTCTGAGCATGCGCGTTTTTTTTCACGTCGTTAAAGCATACACACTATCGTTTTTCACGTCGTTAAAAAAAACGACATGAAAAACGACGTGAAAAAAGAGAGCATGTCCGGAATTTTTAATGGCCGTTTTTCACGTCGTTAAAAATGCTCTGGAGCATACACACAATCATTTTTCAGGGCCATTTTTTAAAATGGCAGTTTTAACGGCATGAAAAACGATCGTGTGTACGGGGCATAAGCCTATTTCTGACATTTGGTGTTTACAAGTTAAAATGCGTATTTTTTGAAAATTACTCAGAACCCCCAAACATATATATATATATATATATATATATATATATATATATATATATATATATATATATATTTAGATTTTTTTTATCAGAGAATCTAGAGAATAAAATGGCAATATTTTATGTCACACGGTATTTGTGCAGCTGTGTTTTAAACGCAACTTTTTGGGAAAAATTTACTTTCATGAATTAAAAAAAAATGAAAAAGTAAAGTTAGCCCAATTTTTTGGTATAATGTGAATGATGATGTTACGCTGAGTAAATAGATACCAAACATGTTATGCTTTATAATTGCATGCACTCGTGGAATGGAGACAAACTACGGTACCTAAAAATCTTCATAGGCGACGCTTTAAACTTTTTTTACGGTTACCAGGTTAGAGTTACAGAGGAGGTCTTGTGCTAGAATTATTGCTCTCGCTCAGACGTCCGGATGTGTGATTTGAACACCGTTTACATATGCGGTCGCGACTTCCGTTGGCGTTTTCTTTGCTGCGCGAGCTCGCGGGGAGGGGTGCGCTTTAAAAAACATATTTTTTTCTTATTTATTTTATTTATTTTTATAATATTAAATTGTGTTCTTAAAAAAAAAAAAATTTGATCACTTTTATTGCTGTCACAAGGAATGTAAACATCCCTTGTGACAGTAATAGGTGGTGACAGGTACTCTTTATGGAGGGATCGGGGGTCTAAAAGACGATGGCGGATCATAGATCGGGTCTCCCGGTGGGACGGGAGGCCTGGTCAGAGCGGCGGGAGGCGGTGGGAGGTAGGGATGTCCCCTCCCGCTCCTCCGGTATAACAACCGAGCGGCTTTTAGCCGCATCGGTTGTTATGCCTAGATAGTCAATCGCCGGCTCTAAACAACGATACCGGGATGATGCCTGCAGCTTCGGGCATCATCCCGGTATACCCCCCGAAATCTGAGGCCGCATATATGCATACGCTCGGTGGGAAAGGGTTATACTACTGTCCGAAAAAAAGCAATATGACAATTTAGAGCAGTGGTCTCCAAACTGTGCCCTCAGGGCCGAGTGCAGCCCTTTGCTTGCCTTTATCTGGCCGGCCCTTGAGGCAGCATTTCTCCTTCTGAAACCAACAATGGGCACATAATTCTTGCCACTGACACAAACAATGAAGCACTATTTCTCCCACTGATACTAATGATGGGCACCCTTCCACCCAACTGACACCAATGATGGGGCACTATTTCTCCCAACTGACACCAATGATGATACACCATTCCTCCCACCGATACCAATGATGAAGCACCATTTCTCCCGCGGATACCAATGATGGGGCACTATTTCTCCCACTCATACCAATGATGGACTCTATTCCCCCCATGTACACCAACAATGGGACATTAATACCCAACCAATAACAATGATGGGGGTATAGGGTCAGGTAATGACTAAGCGCTGATCTTTGCACAAAACGTGTCTACCTTCTGTCAATCACCTGTCATATGCAATAAAAGGATTTTTGGAAGTGCAGCCGTCCGGAATTATTTCTTCATGTCATACGGCATGCGAGCTGGGCTAGCACCTGACTAGTGTGTGTGGGGATTAACCAGAGACTCACTCACCTGGAGCAGCTTTTATTGTTTCATAAATGATGGGGGCACCCTTCTGCCCACTGACACTAAGTTACTTTTTAAGTTACTCCTATTAAAATAACTTTTATCACACAGTTCCCAATCAGGTTACAACTGTAAAATAACAGCAGAAATCTGATTAATGGCTTTGAGCAGTGGCGATCCATTCATTAGGGGTGCAGGGGCGCCGCTGCCCTAATCTGTGCGCCCGGCCCCTAATCTACATGCAGGGTGCCGGACGCATGAATTCCAATGTTTTTGTTTTTTTTTCGATTCATGCGATTAGAGCACTGCGCCCCGAGCCCACCCACTTGTGTGACAATAGCTAATTAATCCAAGAAAAATAAAGCTGCGCAAATGTGAGTGTCACTCGTATTGAGATCGAGTGGGAATATAACAAAAATAATTACAAGCTTAAAGGCAATGTGCCTGTAGATAAATCTAAATCAACACCGAACCAGTTCTTGATGAAAAATAATAATAATAAAGTCTTGCTGAAATATAAAGTGATAAATTATAAACAGTCATGCGTGTTGCCAAGATGCTCCTTGATGGCTATAAGTGACTTCACACTTCAAACACCCATAGAAAAGTGTTATGACTTTAATAGAATAGAATTCCTCCACCAATGATAGTCTCTGCCGCTTACCAGAACTACTGATCCCAACAGAGATCAGTACACACAGACGGCTGTTACCCCTGCCAGGGTCTCTGGATAAATCAATCTGCTAGTCTCCTGGATTAAAACGCCAAAACTTCCCAAACGTTGTCATATGGAAAGAAAAGCCACCATAGCGTAAATCCGATAAAGTTGATGTTTATTACAATTAAAAATGCACTTACAATTTGTAGCATATAAAGGGCATGTGGTATGTTATAGCCGGCCGGCTAAAGAAGCCTGTTCCTTCCGGGACTCGTGTGTATTGGTGACGTCAGCACGCCGCTCCTCCCTACGCCGTTTCGTCACAGATGACGTCGTATTTATTTGTGTGTGTCTCACTTTTAAGTTGTAGCAATCTTTAAGTGAATATACCTTGCCGCAAGGGAGGTTATTCACCTTACATATCACTAATTTTAGACAGCGCAGTATATCACCTTTACAAATAGCTAATTAATATTCACCCCTCTCCTGCTTGCCTGGAGGGGAAGAGCAGAGAGTAGTGACTGACAGATCAGTGGTCATGTGATCACTCAGTTCTCTGTCTTATGCCTCGTACACATGACCGTTTTTCTCAGCAGGAAAAAATGTTTTTCCCGACGGGATTCCTCTCAAGCCTGCCTTGCATACACACAATCAGGCCAAATACCACCCCTCCAAAGCGCAGTGACGTACAACACGTACAACGGGATAAAGGGGAAGTTCCATTCAAACGGCGCCACCCTTTGGATTGCTTTTGCTGATCCTCGTGTTAGTAAAAGTTTGGTGAGAGACAATTCGCGCTTTTCAGCCTTGTGCTTTTCAGTCCGTTACAGCGTGACGAATGTGCTATCTCCATTACGAACGCTAGTTTTACCAGAGCGAGCGCTCCCGTCTCATACTTGATTCTGAGCATGCGCGTTTTTTTTCCCCTCGGAAAAGCATACACACGACCGGTTTTCCCGATGGGAAAAAGTCCGCCGGGAATCCCGACGGGAAAAAAGAAAGCTGGTTCTCTTTTTTTTCTGCAGTTTTCTCGTTGGGGAAAACTGCGATGGAGCATACACACGGACGGTTTTCCCGGCCAAAAGCTCTCATGGCAGTTTTCCCGACAGGAAAACCAGTCGTGTGTACGAGGCATGAGAGCCTGCATGGGGACAGCTACAGTATCAGACCAATGCTGCAGCATGGAGGGGAGTATGTATGTTTTTTTGTTTTTTTTCCATTCCCATATTTCTTTAAATCGCATGAAAATTTATGGAGTCCTTTATACTGGATAAGTTACAATATCTGATGCCACAATTTACTGCTGTTACATTTCTATACTCTCTTAAGCTGGTCATACACTAGAAGAATTTCACTGGAAAACTGTCATTTTTGAATTGTGATGTCCAATTGACAATGGTTTTTGAGCACACTGAGAAAGAAATTTGAAGGAGCAGGATGGAAAACAATGAATGTGGTTTTCGAACAAGAAATTACATTCACTCCATAATTGAATGGTAAAATCAAACTAATTATTGAAGTACTTTCGATTGACATTGGTCAAATCATCATATGTTCCTGCTCTAGTTCCTGTTATAATATAGTGAGTGGTCTGTATGTGTTTTTTGGACACCTGAACTTGTTAATAAGGCAATTTACAATTACGACTACAGGACACAAAAAAAAGGCTATCTGTGCCTGGGCACCCTGGTTTAAAAAGGCTCCTCTAAGAGCTGGTTCACCCAGGGGCGACACGACTCTGGCCGAGGCGACCTGAACACGACCTGAGCGCGCACCACAGCGTGACCCCAGGCAACTTACAATGCGACTTCAAGACGCCTCCAGGACAGGAGGCTTTCCAGTGGCCAATCAAACAACAATCAGCTCTGTGGGAGGGAGGGGTTTTCCTGGAAAGCAATTTTCTCTTCCTGTATTGTTGCTTCAGTTAAGACAGAGAATCCGACTTGGAGGCGACTTCCATTGAAATCAATGTGTACAAGTTGCCTAGAAGTCGGATTGAAGTAGTACAGGAACCTTTTCTGAAGTCGGAGCGACTTCAGTAGTGTACATTAAGACGGCTCCATTCACTTACATTGACTTTCTCAACCGGGCGACTTGGGGCGACTTGAAGTCGGATCCCAAGTCGCCCCTGTGTGAATGGGCTCTTACAGATTAAATAAGTGACCAACTAGTAGAAAATACAAATTCAGCCTGTATTATATAAATATTGCTCTTGGAACTTGATTCAACTCAAGCAAAGGCTATTATAATTTTAACATGTTCTCCCTGTGTGGGTTTCCTCTGGGTACTCCGGTTTCCTCCCACACTCCAAAGACATGCTGGTAGGGTAATTGGCTCCTGTGAAAATTGGCCCTAGTATGTGTATGTATGAATGTGAGTTAGGAACCTTAGATTGTAAGCTCCTTGGAGGGTAGGGACTGATATGAATGTACAATATAAATGAAAAGTGCTGCGTAAATTGACGCTATATAAGTACTTGTTATAAATAAATAAATCCATAAACACCCTAATTTAGGGGACTTCTGGCACCGTATAGGCTGGGAATGGAAAACGAGCTGTACACAAGCAGTTCAATGTACATTCTGCAAAGGAAGGCAAACAGGCAGGGAGGATTATTTTATTACAGAAGAGAGACACTGCTATGGATCCCAATAGGGTTCTCTTATTTAATTGCCGAGTGGAGACATTCACAAAAGTGTGAATGCCCTCCAAGGCCCTGTTCACACTGGCATTAGAAACAGGCGTTTGAGGCACATTTATGCCACTTCTCAAACTCTAAAGCAGCCTGCAATGAACGATATGGACAGCAGACAAAGCTGTTCACACTTGAAAAACAAGTAGTATTTGCGTCGCTTTGCGTTGCTGTGCAGCAAAAATTAGGCTACACATCGAGTTTGGGAGGAGGTAAATCTTGACAGCTCCTTTTGTTCAAGTCTATGGTAACACGCCGTAAATGGGCCTGTAGCCCATGTTAATCAAATATCAGTGAGGTGGAAAAAAAAATCACTTGGAAAGAGTCTGAGGTACGTCTTTTTTAACGCATGATAAATGTGTAAAAAATGCACCTTAAAGCTACAGGCGTGAACTTGGTGATCTACAATGAGTGAATGGTCTTATCACAACAGCTCCAGTGGTCTCTATACTACCAATATTCAAAGTTTTACCATCTCACTGGGCTGTGCAAAGAACTTTGCAAACAAAGCTAAAGGGTAATCAGATGTGAAACCAATGTGTTAGAAATTGAAAGCCTACCCTTCTCTGTAAGCTGTTTTCCAAGAAATTACTAGAACAAGCTTGTCTTGCATGACCAGTACAAGTACAACGATAGGACACTCTACTCAGAAAATTTAGCCCTGTTCTACAACCTTATCACAGGATTAGGCATGTGCTATCTTTAGTTGATGGAATGTCTTACACAAATTGCAACGAGAGTCACAGAGGAATTGTAAATAACAGATCAAAGGCTATGGTGACCAGGCACAGATGCCCATTCAATCGGGCATTACTTGTCAATGACATGACAAATCTGCTGTCACCCACACACTACTACTTCTACTTCCCATTCCTCCCAGGGAGAAGCTTGCAATTGATATTGTGGCTTCACAGAGGCACATGAGGACTGCCGATTTGCTATAAAATTAAAGAGGAAGAAAAGCCTAATGCCGCGTACACACGATTGGATTTTCCGTCGGAAAAACCTTGGATGTCCATATTGGGCCCAAAGTGTCAATAGCTTGTGTGGCCACCATTATTTTCCAGCACTACCTTGACCCTCTTGGGCATGGAGTTCACCAGAGCTTCACAGGTTGCCACTTGAGTCTTCTTCCACTCCTCCATGACGACATCACGGAGCTGGTGCATGTTAGAGACCTTCCGTTTGAGGATGCCCCACGGATGCTCAATAGGGTTTGGGTCTGGAACATGCTTGGCCAGTCCATCACCTTTACCCTCAGCTTCTTTAGCAAGGCAGTGGTCATCTTGGAGGTGTGTTTGGGGTCGTTATGTTGGAATACTGCCCTGCGGGCCAGTCCCTGAATAGAGGGGATCATGCTCTGCTTCAGTATGTCACAGTACATGTTGGCATTCATGGTTCCCTCAATGAACTGTAGCTCCCCAGTGCCGGCAGTACTCATGCATCATGCAGCCCCAGACCATGACACTCCCACCACCATGCTTGACTGTAGGCAAGACACACTTGTCTTTGTACTCCTCACCTTGTTGCTGCCACACATGCTTGACACCATCTGAACCAAATACGTTTATCTTGGTCTCATCAGACCACAGGATATGGTTCCAGTAATCCATGTCCCTAGTCTGCTTGTCTTCAGCTAACTGTTTGCAGGCTTTCTTGTGCATCATCTTTAAAAGAGGTTTCCTTCTGGAATGACAGCCATGCAGACCAATTTGATGCAGTGTGCGGCGTATGGTCTGAGCACTGACAGGCTGACCCCCACCCCTTCAACCTCTGCAGCAATGCTGGCAGCACTCATACGTCTATTTCCCACAGACAACCTCACACTGAGCAAGTGCACTCAACTTCTTTGGTCGACCATGGCGAGGCCTGTTCTGAGTGGAACCTGTCCTGTTAAACCGCTGTATGGTCTTGGCCACCTTGCTGCAGCTCAGTTTCAGGGTCTTAGCAATCTTCTTATAGCCTAGGCCATCTTTATATAGAGCAACAATCCTTTTTTTTCAGATCCTCAGAGAGTTTTGCCATGAGGTGCCATGTTGAACTTCCAGTGACCAGTATGAGAGAGTGAGAGCGATAACACCAAATTTAACACACCTGCTCCCCATTCACACCTGAGACCTTGTAATACTAGCGAGTCACATGACACCAGGGAGAGAAAAATTGGGCCCAATTTGGACATTTTCACTTAGGGGTGTGCCCACTTTTGTTGCCAGCGGTTTAGACAATAATGACTGTGTGTTGGGTTATTTTGAGGGGACAGCAAATTTACACTGTTATACAAGCTGTACACTCACTACTTTACATTGTAGCAAAGTGTCATTTCTTTAGTGTTGTCACATGAAAAGATATAATAAAATATTTACAAAAATTGGAGGGGTGTACTCACTTTTGTGAGATACTGTATATATATATATATATATATATATATATATATATATATTTAGTCAAAAATACCTTCTATTACTCTCAAACTTTTTTTTTCTTTAGTGTCAGTTTAATGGAAGTAGCTAAAACTGTTTTAGTGATGTCATCAGATCAACTTACAGCCTACACATAAGATGCCTGAGACCATTTTAAACTTGTTGGCCACACCAACAATTTTGGTCAGCATTTCAAACCCAGTTAGAGGCACCAGCCCAGAAATAGAAGCCTCGATCTGAACGAATGACTGTCATTCTTATTTTCACAAAGGCTAAGAGGTCAGCAGACAGGGACAACACCCAGATTCCACCGCTCAAGTGCCATCTCAATACTTAGTTAGCATCCTGGACTTAGACAGAAAATACAAATTTACATGGCGAATGTTAGCTGTGTATCAATAAGGGTTGACACAATTTCCTCAGAAGAATGAAACAGCTTGAAATAATAAAGTGCGGAAAGGCATGGACACATGTAAGTGGTATCCTAGAACACTTTCCTCGTGTCTGTGCCACTGTATGGCTCCTATGTGGCAGATGTAGTTTAGTTGGACTCCCAATCCCAAATTTAATAGTGAGTGAGTGGCATTTATTTTATGTGTCAGGTGGATGCAAAGCTTCACTTGTGTTGTGACTGGAGGAACCATGAAGAAGACATTAATCAGCCCTCATTCCTGACCACACATTGGAGGAATGATAGTCCACGCCAGGGTTGCCAACTTTCAGTAAATTTACGAACAGTTTGTAAAATCCGTACTTTTTGCATCTGTCCTTGAATGTCTATTACGGACATGTAGGCTGCATGTCTGTAACTGACATTAATGGACAGATGCAAACATTTTGGATTTTACAAACTGTTTGTAAATTTACTGAAAGTTGGCAACCCTAGTCCACACAGGAACAGGAAGATGATCAGAGACAATCCCGACACCTTTTGTACCCATGCATTGTTAAATGGCGATATTTGGATTGGCTGAGCCTCTGTGTTTAGCCTGCACTGACTTATTAGAGGAAAATTGCAGCCTTCTGAAAAGTTATTGTAAACCGTTTGACTGATGAATCATGAGAGTTGTTGGTGTCATTGGGCACATTATAGAAATTGGATTGTCACCTGACTTAAGCTGGCCATGCACTGCTAGAAAATTCAGCTGGTTCAGCAGGGAGTGCTCGAATTTCGATCAGCGAGTGACTGTCCATTGATTGGCTTCTGTTGGTGGAAAATGTTGGAAATGTTTCCTTGATCAGAAGCTGCAGCCACAGATCAGTATATTCTGACATCTGCAGGCACCACTGTTAAAATACATTGTCCCAGTGGGGGAGATTCTTCTATCCACCTTGTCTGTGTGGATGGAGGAATCTGTAGGCTCCTTTCACACTGCAGCGCCGCTAAAACAGCGCTAAAGCAGCTGTCGTTTTTGCCATGCTTTAGCAGCTTTTTATCGGGCGCAAGCGGCCCGTTTTATTTAAGGTCACGTGAAAATGTGACCTTAAAAAAACACAAAAAAGACCAGTTTTGCTGCGTTTCCGAAGTGCTTTGGAAGTGCTGCCCATTCATTGCAATGGGAAGAGGCATTTTGGGAGCGCTATTTACAGCGCTCCCAACCCACTGCAAAGATGCTGCTTGCAGGACTTTTTGTAAGTCCTGTGTAAAAAGACCCATTGCAATGAATAGGAGGCGGTTTTCAGGAGCTTTTCAGAGGCTATTTCTAGCGCTAAAACGCCTGAAAACCACCTCAGTGTGAAATTAGTCTTAGTAAACTGCATATTGCCATCTCAAATCTATGGTTACCAGTAGTCATGTTGACTCATCGTAAAGCTGAACAAAAAATCCACCTGTACTGATAGCAGTATGTAGGTTGCCATTGCTGACCACCTTGTAAAAATGCTAGTTTTCCAGACAATCTCTATTTTTTAATACTTTATGAGACACTGACCAGAACAAGAACGCAGCCACTGAAGTAAGAGAAAAAAAGATATCCTACCTACCTGTTCCAGATCAGTAACTCAGTGGACTTCAGCACTAACAGCCTATGTATTTTCTCAGTATAGCTTTAATTTAACAGAAAAGTAAACTTAGGTATTCAAGACGTTATTAGGAGAAAAGTCATACGTTTTCTTTATCACTTTGGTTATTGATTCATTAGTTCAACACATTAGTTGCCAGGCTACCAAATAACTGCTTTTAGAGAAAATCCCACGATTACACCAAACTTCTGGCATGGTTCCAGAGAGTCTGCTGTCTAAGACTGATAAGAGACACCAATGTCTATTTTATTTTTCTGATAGCAACTAATGAGTTCTCTACCTTGATGTCCTCATGTTTTCCACTGATATGGCAAGACCAGTGCTGATGACATACCATACAGTTTATTGATGTTTCACTGACATCATATACTAGGGGTAGACGTAAGCCTAAGGCCCCTTTCACACTGAGGCGCTTTGCAGGCGCTATTGTGCTAAAAATAGCGCCTGCAAAGCGCCCTGAAAAAGCCGCTATTTTGTATCTAGTGTGAAAGCCTGAGGGTTTTCACACTGGAGCGTTGCGCTTGCAGGAGGGTAAAAAAACTACAGCTCCTATAGCACCCCTGCCCATTGAAATCAATGGGGTAGCGCCTCCAAAACGCCCACAAAACACTGCAAAGAGGCGTTATTGTGGGCATTTTTTTTAAAAAAAATCGGCCACTAGCGGGGTTTAAAATCACTACGCTAGCGCCCGCAAATCGCGGCAAAAACAACGGTATAGCGGCGCTAAAAATAGCGCCGCTATACCGCCAGCGCATCCAACGCTTCAGTGTGAAAGTAGCCTTAGGCAGGCCATAGACAGTGCAAATTTCTTTGCATCATTTCCCCATCAAACAGTCAGTGCCAGGGGAATTCCTCCTGCCAAGACATTGTGTTCTCCCAGCGGCGGGGGGGGTGTCTTCGTCTCTGCCAGGAGAAGACAGTGATTATTGCTAGTGGCTATAGCAGCTGCTAGTGATAATTGCAGGTAAATTCAACAAGCTGGTTGTACCTAAGTTGATTGATCGATCAACTTGGCACATTCAGCCTGCCCATACACAGTTCGAATCTCGGCCGGTTCCTGCACCTTGTCAATGGATGTGTGTTGAAGTACGCCACTACCATGTGTTGTATTACAACGCGTTACAAAAATAATATATGTACCTTTCCTGGTGCCTTTTTGGTGCATTAGGCAGCCTATCTGAAACAATGGGCTGTCTATATACAACACATGTTAACAAGTGCAGTTAAAGCGGTTGTAAAGTCATTTTTTTTACTTTTACCTACAGGCAAGCCTATAATAAGGCTTACCTGTAGGTAAAAAAAATATCTCCTAAACCTTTACGGTTTAGGAGATATTTCCTTCGCAATGCGCCGCTGACAGCAGCGGCGCATGCGCACAGGGGATTCTCGGGCTGAAGGCTCGGCAGACGCCGGACCTCGCCGGAACGAAGTCTCCCGCGCGCATGCGCGGGAGTGAGACATCGCGGCTCCAGCCACTCACAGCGCTGGAGCCGTGATACCTGGAAGACACGCCGAGGCAAGATGTCATCTGTAATCTGATGCTTATGTCAAAATATATTTTTTTTTCCTGTGACAGATTTAAAGCGTCTGCTTTCTACAAATATTCTTTTACCCATTCGGTATCTGTGTTATGGTAGCTTAGTGGCTAGCACTGTGGCCTTGCAGCTCCGGGGTTCATTTCCCAGCAGGGCTTTGTCCATGTTGGGATTTTCAGTGGATTTTCTCCCACAGCCCAAAAGCTAAATTTGATTTACAGTAAATAAGCTTTCCCAAAATGTGTTTGTCAGTGTTAGAAATACATGTAGAAAATTAACTGCACGACCTGCGAATATTAAGACAGTAAACACAGTAATGGTGTACAGCCATGGCCAAAAGTTTTGAGAATGACACAAATATTAATTTTCACAAAGTTTGCTGCCTCAGTTTTTATGATGCCAATTTGCATATACTCCAGAATGTTATGAAGATTGACGAGATGAATTACAAATTATTGGCAAAGTCCCTCTTTGCCATGAAAATGAGCTTAATCCCATAAAAAACATTTCCACTGCATTTGTGAAGAAGTCTTCAGGGCACCCAAGAAAGTCCAGCAAGCGCCAGGACTGTCTCCTACAGTTGATTCAGCTGCGGAATTGGCGCACCACCAGTGCAGAGCTTGCTCAGGAATGGCAGCAGGCAGGTGTGAGTACATCTGCACGCACAGTGAGGCGAAGACTTTTGGAGGATGGCCTGGTGTCAAGAAGGGCAGCAAAGAAGCCTCTTCTCTCCAGGAAAAACGTCAGGGACAGACTGATATTCTGTAAAAGGTACAGGGATTGGACTGCTGAGGACTGGGGTAAAGTCATTTTCTTTGATGAATCCCCTTTCCAATTGTTTGGGGCATTCAGAAAAAAACCTTGTCTGGAGAAGAAAAGGTGAGCGCTACCATCAGTCCTGTGTCATGCCAACAGTAAAGCACCCTGAGACCATTCATGTGTGAGGTTGCTTCTCAGCCAAGGGACTGGGCTCTAGACATGTGCACTGCCGAAAAATTAGTTTTTTTCGTTTTTTTGCTTTTTTCGTAAATTCGGGAAATTCAAAAAAATTTTTTTTTTCGGTTTTTTCGTTTTTTTTGCTTTTTTCGGAAATTCGGAATTCCGAATTTCCGAATTTCCCAAAAAACGAATAGAACGAAAACAATTATTTTTTTTGAATTTCCAAAAAAAGCAAAAAAAAACGAAAAAAAAAACCGAAGTTCCGATTTTCGGAAATTCTGAAATTCTAAATATTCGGAATTCGGAAATTCAACTTTCCAAATTTCCCATTTTCGAATTTTAGATTTTCGAATTTTAGATTTTCGAATTTTGCAATTTCCAATTTTCGAAATTTCCAATTTTCGAATTTTCAAAATTCCGAAATTCGAAATTCCGAATTTCCAAAATCCGAATTTCCGAAATTCGTAAATTCGAAATTTCGAAAATCCGTAAATTGAAAAATTCGGAAATCAGAAAATTCGTAAATTGAAAAATTCGGAAATTCTAAATTTTGGAAATCCAAAAATTCGGAAATTGAAAAATTCGGAAATTCGGAATTAACTTCTCTAAATTTGTGAAAAACGAATTAGAAACTAAACGAATTGCACATGTCTTCTGGGCTCACTCGCAATTTTGCCTAAGAACACAGCCATGAATAAAGAATGGTATAAAAATATCCTCAGAGCAACTTCTCCCACCCATCCAAGAACAGATTGGTGACCAACAATGCCTTTTTCCGGCATGATGCCATAAGGCAAAAGTGATCACTAAGTGGCTTGGGGAACAAAACATCAACATTTTGGGTCCATGGCCAGGAAAGTCCCTAGACATAAATCCCAATGAGAACTTGTGGTCAATCCTCAAGAGGTGGGTGAACAAAAAAAAAAAACACAAATTCTGACAAACTCCAAGCCTTGATTCTGCAAGTATGGGCTGTCATCAGTCAGGATGTGGCCCAGAAGTTGATTGACAGCATGCCAGGGCCAATTGCAGAGGTCTTGATTAGGAAGGGTCAATACTGCAAATATTGACTCTTTGCATAAACTTAATGTCATGGTCAATAAAAGCCATTGACACTTATGAAATGCTTGTAATTATCCTTCAGTATGCCATAGTAACATCTGACAAAAAGATCTAAAAACACTGAAGTAGCAGACTTTGTGAAAATTCATATTTGTGTCATTCTCAAAACTTTTGGCCACGGCTGTACAATGGTCAGAATCAATGTTAAAAATTATGGAGGATCCATTGCTAGGAACACTGACCTGCTCTTTACTTATATCCTATAACGCAGAGAATAAAACAAACAGAGCTCCTCCCCAAGGTAAAGAAACCAAAAGCAACCAATCACAACACAGTATGACGAGTTAGCATGGAGGCTGAGTTTACGCCATTGTGCAGCGGTAACATAATATTAGCACACAACAGAGGGAGGATTTGATGGTGGATCCCACCAAGGGCTGAATGGAAAAAATGAGCGGATTCCTCCAGCCATACATAAGGTGGATGGAGGAATCCCCCTGCAGGATCAGTGTATTCTGACAGCAGGACTCCGCAGAATACCCTGATGACCTCACACACTAGAGATGTAAAATTTCTGGAGATTTTGAAGCCATGGGAAGAAAGCAGTTTTTCCCCTGTTTTTTACCAGAGAAAAAAATGGAAATTTTCAGAGAAAAAAATTCAAAAAAATAGTGTGTACTTTTACAAATTTAAAGTAATTTTTTTACACTGGTATGGTGAAATGCATTGTATATAAAATTATTATGGTTGAAATAAAAGTACAGCTTATTCAGTAAATAAACTAAACTGGAACATTTCCCCTGCAGTGCCCCCTAGTGGCAAACATATTGCTCGTTTGAGAACTCGTTTGGAGAAGTACAGTGTATTCAAGGATTTGCTTGTTTGCAGCTGAGAGAACTTGCATTCATTTAAGACTTTACATAAAATTTCAGAAATCTTTCATTAAGGTCTTCTTGTTATGTAGTTTATATTCTATGCAAATTTTGTCTAGTTCCTGATGAACAGACTGCAATTTGTTACATAGGTCACCATCCTCCCACACAAAAACCTTTAATTGAAATTTCAAAGAAGCGGGGCAGAAAATCGCTGTCTGAACAGTGGCTGTAATCAAACAGATGTAGTCACTGTTTGGGTATTCTGACAGCTGCTGGTACTGGCTATCAGAATACTGCCTAGATTCCCTTATCTGCACTGTATATGTGAATGGGGGAATCTGTTAGACTGAATAAAAATAATCTGTGTGTGTACACCCCAGCATTTTTTTTTTTTTTTTTAAGTCAGCAGCTACAAATACTACAGCTGCTGACTTTTAAAATAAGGACACTTACCTGTCCTGGGCGCCCGCAATGTCGGCACCCAAAGCCGATTTGTCCGTCGGCTCTCGGGCGCTGTCGCCGCCATCTTCGGTAAGGGAATCAGGAAGCCTTGCAGCTTCACAGCCTGGTTCCCTACTGCGCATGCACGACTCGCGTTGCGCAATCCCACTGGTCCCTGCTGTCTTCTGGGACCTGTGTGTCTCCCAGAAGACAGCGGGGGGGGGACGAAGTAGGTGCCGAACGTGGCGTATATAGCCACGGGTGGCTCGGCTATCTATGCCCGGAAGTGGGAGCAAAATACCTGTATTAAGCCCCATACAAACGGTAGGATTTTTTGACAACAAACTTCAAAATGAGCAAGTTTTCAAAAAAATCAGACCGTGTGCACGCTCCATCGGACAAACTTTTTTGTTTTTCATCGGACAAAAGTTCGCTCTGCAGACGGACAAAATTTTCGGTTCTAACGTGCAAAGTCCTATCGTGTGTACAGAAATCCATCGGACTTTTGTCCGAAGTACAAATACGCATGCCCAGAACCAATGTTAAAATCAACCAACAATAGCAGAAGTGGTGGAGGTAAAGAGCAGAACAGAGCAGAAAAACCACGTGATGTTGGGAAAGTTTGCAGAAAAGTCCTGCCATGTGTATGCTATGGGTGTTTGTTGAAAAGTTTGTTTGAAGTCCAATCGTGTGTATGAGGCTTTAGACAGGTATCTGATCCCCCCTCCCCCTGAAAGGTGCCAAATGTGACACCGGAGGGGGGGAGGCTTCTGAAAAGCGGAAGTTCCATTTTTGGGTGGAACTCTGCTTTAACTGTTTGTCAAAACAGTTACGTGCAAGGCATGCTAGTGAATAATAACAATTGACTGTCAATTAGCTCAGTGGTCATCAACCCTGTCCTCGGGGCCCACTAACAGGCCAGGTTTTATGTATTACCTTGGGGAGATGCAGACTAGAATACTGCAATAACTGAGCAGCAAATGATATCGCCTGTGATGGATTTCAGTTATCTTGCAAACCTGGCCTGTTAGTGTGTCCTGAGGACAGGGTTGATGACCACTAAATTAGCTGGTGTCATAACTGATCACATGTGCACCACCATGCCAACTGCAGATCAGAGGCCAAGATGGCAGATCACTGTAAAGGATAGAAGGGTTTAGTTCCACTTTAAGTAATTTATTCTGGGACTTCATGGAACTTTCTTACGAGGCACAGACAGGATGGTGAATGACGTACCAAATAAAATGAAGTAAACAGACCCCGACAAACGATCAGAACTATAAATTGATTTTGGAAAGTGTATGGAAGGGTGATTACATCAATACAATGTGAGTTTTTCTTCAAAGGAGCATGCACATCTAATCCCCTTGGTCTGTACCCTAATAAAAGTTTAAAAGTCCAAGTCTTGCTCAGTGTTCAATATCCGATTCCCCCTGATTTCCACAGCATAGTATTTTGGCAGGTTTTCCATCTAATAACAGCACAAATCCTTCCTCCAGGCTCCTATAAGATCAATACGCAGGTTTACTCTCTAGATTGTGGTCACCTGGGTGCTCCTACATCTGGAAGGGAATGGGGTGAGCTGATGGAAACACTCCGTTATAGGGAGAAGGGAACGTTGGGTCCCGCTATGTCACTGGATGTGACTTGGCTGGAGTTGCAGACGGTCGTTCTGAACTATTTGCTTTGGGAAAGGTGTTAGGAGCATGTTGTTTTGGAACTTTTTCCTGGCTGGACGTCCTCAGCACAGAACACAACAGTTGGGGCGTCTGCTCTGGCAGTAAATAGGTGTGATTTCTTCCTACTGCAGGGGTATATGCCAAATATTTCCATTCATTGCTGGAATATCAGCAGCCAGTTCAGTCGGCTCCTTGGATGGTGGAATGAGCGGATCTCCTGCCTGCTGATTATCTGATTGTTATCTGTTAACCCTTCACACCCCGGGGTCATTGTACCGGAATATAGTGTAGTCACTACGGCGGCGTATGATAGTAAAGCAGCTGCGCGTAAAGTGTTGTGTGCTTATTGTTTATTTAAGATATTTGTCTTTTTAATGTTTGCAAACCTTGTGTGTGTAGAGGATGTCAATGCCAGCAGTGCAGCACATTATTGGCTCCATGTACACTGAAGCTGATAAACTGCAGTTTATTGGCGTTATGGCGTTTTTTTAAAAAGCCCATTAACTGCACTCTATGTTAGCCTATGTGTTCATGTACACATAGCGTTTTTTAGCGTTAATGAGCAGTGGAGTTAATGGGCTTTTTTCTGAACGCAAGAAATTCGCGTTCAAAGTGCCGTTTTTCGGCGGGAAAGAACGCTAAAAACGCAAAACGCTCAAAAACGCTCAAAAACACAGGTCGCCAGTATTTTTTAGCGTTTTTTGATCCATTGAGAAAAAAAAAAAAAAAAAAAAAGCTTAAAAACGCTAACACTGAAAAACGCTGATAAACGCTAGTAAAAAACGCTGATAAAAGCTATATTTTAAAGCAGCTTTTTCTACCAGAAATCTGGCGTTCAAAACGACCGTTTTTGAACTTCTGTGTACATGGAGACTTATGCCTCGTTTCCACTGAGCGGATCGGTTCGGTACGGTACGCTATTTTGGGTGTTTCCATTATGAAAGCATGCCATAAAACCGAACCGTACTGCACCATTCTGGGTCCTGCTTCAGATGTGGGGCCATAGAAAATGGAACGGTTCGGTTAGGGTGGAGCTACAATACTGATAGGCGGACACGCTAGGCATTTTTTCTAAACCCTGAATGGTCCCTGACGGTCCGACTTGCAGTGGAAACGCTCACCAGAATAGCCTGGACCATTCAAACCGTTCCAAACTGTACTGACCCGAACCGTTCCGTTCAGTGGAAACGAGGCATTAATGTCTTCCCTATTACCCTGTATGGCCGCTCAGTCATAGTGCATGTCCGTAGAGGCACATTATTTTTTACATTAGGTGCATTGAAATGCGCCAATGTGTGTTTTCTTTGTGCGTTGACACACACTTTGACATGTGTTGATGTAGGTTTCCAATGCATTTTTTAAGGTGTTTGTAAAGGATTTTTTTAAAATAAAGATATATATTTTTTTCAGTTAATTATTTTTTTTGTTCAGCTGGTGGTCTGAAAAAACAAACAAAAAAAATGCCCCCCCATCCATGTGTAGCGGGGTGTTCCCCTTTAATGCAGAGAGACTACATTACCCAGAACCCCATTCGGAGTGTTTCGCCGCAGAGACTCATGGGAGGGGTTATAAAAGGAGGAGGCGAGGCTGGGTTCGACCTCTTTGGGACACGAGACTTCAGGGACTGATCCTCCTGTGCGGATGTGTCGGAGTGCAAGGCCTGAAGCCTGAGACCTTGCGCAGCACCAAAGAGCCTTCCACCCCACTGCGAGCCTGGGTGGCATCTGACGTCGCTTGTCTACAGCCTTGACCGGATCGGGGACCCGATCGCTGGAGACACTGTGTGTGTGTGTGTGACACAGTCGGTGGAAGTTCCCCGGACTGGGACCGCGTCCGGATGGGTGAGAGGGCGTATGCCCAGACCATATACTGTTATTGCTAATGGGTCTATAGACTGCCGTGGCCCACAAGTTGTTTCTGATACTCTCATTAGAGAACCTCATCGGAGCTGAACTCAGAGTTTACATAGCAAAGTGTTTATTTCATCTCTACCTTCCCATTGGATTACAAATGGTATTCTGTTTATGTGCACCACCGTTAAAGACCTGCCGGTGAAGAAAACCATCATCCCCTATAGACTAAGTTGTAGATATCTGAGCCAGGCCTGGCCAGCTAGTTAGTTCATTTGGTTACTGCGTCACAGGACGCCTAGTTAACGGTCGCCCACGTGGCGCACTTTTACTGTTCATTCTATATGCGTAGTGTGTTATTGCTGCAGGGCTCTGCAATTTATTATCTGTGAACTGTTACCACTGTTAACCTTTCTTACCAAAAGCTTAAGTAAATCTTATACCTTTTTATCATTATTGTCTTGGTGTCTGGGATTACTCCTACAGTATAAGAATATTTCCTGACGCATCATGGCAGCACACACGCTGGGTTGTGACTCCGCCCCCACAACCTGATAGGACTGCTTAGCTATAAGTGTTTGAAGAGGAGCCCCCCGCCTCATTCTCTTTTTCTTCCTCATTGAACCAGGACTGACAGCAGCAGCGTAAGACCTCCTACCACTCTCACCCCAGCTAGGTTCAGCCTCTCCTAGTTTGGAAGTCCTGTTTGTACGGTCTCTAAATGAGCCATATTACAGGGACCCCACTCTGATGGTCTCAGGGGAAATGGACAAAGTACAAGCCTTAAATAGGTTTCATTTCTGGGCATGGCTACCATTCCTTTCATTTTAAAAAGTTTACCTTCCTTTCCTTTCTTTGTGTCTCATAGCAGCGCTTCCTCCCTGCTCCCATTTGCACATCACACTGATCGCCGCCGCGACCGGAAGTGACCTCACGACCTTTTTACTGTTTGCCAGTACTAAAAATGGCGGCGGCGCGCTCTAGCCGCTAGTGCGCATGCGCGATGACGCGTCATTTCCGCGGCGACGGCGGGATATTTAAAAACAAATGTAATTTTGCTGTCCGCTCACCTATACTCTGCAACATTCATCTGCTGCAAGCAAGAGAGGCTAGGAACAGCACCCACAAACTGGTAAGTGAACCTCCCAATCTTTTATACACTGACCATTGTTTTCCTATGCAAAAAAAATAAAATAAAAAAGAAAATAAAGGGGGAACTTTTTCTTTTACTTGCCTTACTCTGTCATTTTGGAAAGTTTCTGTTGCCTGAAAAAAACTACCTTTCATTCAGGTACACTCTTTCTATCCCCATGGAAGCCACTGCCCAAGTAGACCATCCACAGCCAGTAAGGTAAGAGGCAGCTAGGTTAAGTAAGTATTGAAGAGGAGAGTAAAAGAGTGCATGGCTTTTAATATCACCTTTCTGATAGCCCTGGCAGATCATCAAGGTCATCCCATTCTAGACGTAGGGAACGCTCTCCTTCAAGACATTCACACTCTAGGAGAAGCAGGTCAAGAACATCCTCCCACCATCACAAATCCTCTCCCCATAGGAAGGATAACCATCAAACCCGTCCTGCGGCTAATGCCTGCTGGGTATGCGGAGCACAGGCCCTCCCAAATAAACTAGCCTGCCAATCTTGTGCAGACGAAGCCACAAGAGACAGAGAATCAGGCACAGTAAAAGAATCAATATTAGAAGCTTCAGTCTCGGAACCAGTAAGGTTAACCCAGACAATATCACCCTCAACCCCGTACATCCTGCAGGGGTCAGATGATTCCGTGACGGAAGAAGAAACACCCTGTTCAGGTGGGTTTGATTTCTCCCTGATAGATCCTTTCACTAAATCAGTCAAAGGAGCTATTGGCTGGGATGAATCAAAAGAGACACCTCGCAAAATCAGAAAATATTTCCCCAGCCTGAAGAATGATCCGGAAACATTCCCCTTCATCGATGAACTGGAAGAACTAATAAGAGATGAGTGGGAAAAACCTGACAAAAAACCGAGCATCAATAATAGGATAGCAAAACTATATCCATTAAGGGAACCGGCAGTAAATCCCCTCATTTCTGCCCCCATAGTAGACTCATCTTTAATGAGATTAGCAAGACACGTAACACTTCCTATAGAAGACGCAGTAACATTCAGGGACGTCTTGGACAGGAAGATGGACCTTGAAATGAAAAAGGCCTACTCATCGGCCGGAGGCGCATGCAAGCGACGCAGAATCAACTTGCAGACGACCTAAGCAGGCGCCATGTTTCAAACAACGAGTGGTCACTGAACCATCAAGTATTCTCCCTTATAGCACAGAAATGGGGAATACCCGACATCGATCTGGCAGCAACACCATGGAACAACAAGTGCCAAAAATTCTTAACACGGACTCCCCATCCGACAGCGGAGGGGGTAGACTGCCTCCTACATCCCTGGAAATTCCACCTGGGATATATATTCCCTCCTGTTCCCCTAATAGCCAGATTCCCAGCCAGACTGAGGAACTCAACGTCTACAGTGATAGCGATAATCCCCTTCTGGCCGAGGAGGCCATGGTTTACGACCATTCTACAGCTGAGCATAGAAGACCCGCTAACACTTCCAGTAACTCCGGACCTACTCTCACAAGGCCAGTTTCTTCACCCAGCACCAGAGAAACTCCATCTGACGGCCTGGAAGTTGAGAGGGGGAGGCTATTAAACCAGGGATGCTCCCTAAGAGTAGTGGCCACATTACAACAGGCCAGGAAGAAATCAACTAACGGGGTGTATAGCAAGGTTTGGGAACAATTCACTGCACTAGCACGTCAGCAGTCATGGGATCCGATGTCTCCTACGGTAGCACAAATTCTCGAATTCCTCCAACTAGGCCTAGACAGGGGCCTAAGTTCAAGCACCTTAAAAGTCCAAACATCCGCTTTATCGGCCATGACGGGAACCAAATGGGCATTTAACCCTCTTGTAGTCCAGTTCCAAAGAGCATGCCTCAAGATAAGACCACCAAGAAAACCGTCATTCCCAACCTGGGACCTGTCTATAGTTCTAGACACCTTGTCAAAAAACCCCTTCTTTCCTCTAACGGAGATATCTTTGGGAGATTTAACACAAAAGGTAACATTCTTGATTGCGATGACCTCAGCAAAAAGGGTATCCGAACTACAAGCACTATCCATGAAGGAGTCTCACCTGACCTTCTACCCCGACAGGGTCATCTTAAGACCATTGGAACAATTCATACCAAAAGTAGCATCAGCATTTCATTTCAATCCAGAAATCAGCCTACCAGTTCTTCTCACTAACCAAGGAACTCCACATCCACTGGATATCAAGTCCAATATATCATCATACCTAGAAGCGACTAACCCATTCAGGAAGTCGGAGAACTTACTTATAATACCAAACGGACCTAAGAAAGGCCAAGCAGCTTCATCTAGAACAATAGCAAGTTGGCTAGTTAGAATCATCAAGAAGGCATACGCAATCCAACACCTTCCGATACCCGACGATCTGAAAGCTCACTCGACCAGGGCAGTGGCAACATCCTGGGCAGCATACTGCAGAGTGTCACCAGAGACGATATGTAAGGCGGCTACCTGGTCGTCCAGAACCACGTTCATGTCTCATTACAGAATAGACCCGGCATGTTTAACGACGACGGAATTTGGGAGAGCAGTGATTCAAACTAACTCTTCCATATCTTGTAAATAAAAAAAAAAAAAAAAAATATACATGCATTCAAAAAATACCCACCCTTGTTGCGAGTTATTTCCCAGCGTGTGTGCTGCCATGATGCGTCAGGAAAATGGAAAATTGTATACTTACCTTTCGGTAATTTTCCTTTCCTGACGCATCCAATGGCAGCACACAAATACCCACCCGTATGAGGTAATATATACCGAGAATGAGGCGGGGGGCTCCTCTTCAAACACTTATAGCTAAGCAGTCCTATCAGGTTGTGGGGGCGGAGTCACAACCCAGCGTGTGTGCTGCCATTGGATGCGTCAGGAAAGGAAAATTACCGAAAGGTAAGTATACAATTTTCCATTTTATTGCTGCCAATACTAACTGTGCCAGTAGGGGGTCGAGTACATTGCCGGGGGTTGGCGGAGCTGTTTTCAGGGCCCAAACTAAACTTGCGGCCTTCTTAAGTGGAGGTATCGCTACACATGTAAGCGAGGCAACTGGAGGAATCGCCTCTCACTGGGATGTTGTATTCTGGACAGCAGGGACTCTCTGCTGCCAGAATTCACTGATCAGCGTCTGCAGCTGTTCAATCGACAAAAGTTGCACATACACACAATACGAAAATCGGATGGAAAATTTTGTTTCGACAGCCAATTTTCCTTTTTCTTCAGACAAAAGCTGGATGTACAGACTATAAAATTGTTGTCGGATGTGAACTCCACGTCTGATTTTCGTTTCATTAGTACGGTTTTCGTATGAAAAACATCATTAAAGCAAGACTACGCATGCTCAGAAACAAAAGAACACATACAAAACTATTCAACACATTACGTCACTTTTGACGTTGTATTCTGTCGTACGAATATTTTCGGATTGTCTGTAACCTCTTCACTTTCGACATGAGACTAGCATGCCACAAAAAACAAACGTTCAGTCATCCGAAAATCTAAGCGTTTGTATGAGGCTTTACAATCGACTTCTGTCAAACAGGGAGGGCCACACACAGATCATAATTTGTCCGGTCTCTGCTGAACCAGCCAAATTTCAATCCATCTGTACCCACCTTTAAAACGCACAAAAAAGCTTGTATTTTTCAAATTGCTCAACAGTGCCGAGCTGGGAACAGACACTATTTTTATTACAGAGAACTTGGAAATGTGTTTTGCCATGTTGCAATGCATGCAATAAAACACAATAGTGTAAATGGACCCTCAGGGAGGGGTCTTTCATTAAACCCAATCACTAAAATGTCAAATAATCTTTAACATGGTAATGTAATTTTAAAAGTTATTTTTAATATTTGTAAATCTGCAGCTAAAATAATACTTGGGGATCCTGCCATGAAAGCCCTTGTGCAGGCACTTCCTGTTATTGGGTGACAATGCTCAAGTCCTGCTTCCCCATTGTGCTCCTACGTTGTCACGTTTATTTAGTTGTGAATGCCATCACAACGGTGCGTGTACTTTTAATGACGACGCTCGTTGTGATGGCAACCAGGAAGTGTTGACAGCGCTGCTCGCCGTCAACACTGCTCATGCGCGAGATACAGCGGTGAATGCCGGGAGACGCGCATTCACCGCTACCCGGAAGTCTGTGCTTGTGGGCTTCACGATGCCCACAAGCAAAATGGAAAAGCCCAGGAAACGTTTTTATACATGTTTATTTTTAACGAAAACGGACAGGGGATGATTTAAAGCGCAGGACGAGTGAGTACTAAATAGTCATCTGTAACCATATTGAATGGACTGAAAAAAAAAAAAAAACTATGGACCGCGGAACCTCCGCTTTAACCAGCTTGTGTTGTTTTTTTCACAACAGTTTTTTAACAAGTGTAGCACACTCTTCCCTGCCTTTGGCTCACTTGCAGGTCAGCTTTTGTTCGTTGTAAAAAAAAAAAAAAATGTCCCGCGGCATCCTCTCCCCCCCCCCCCTCAACAACGCTGGTTAAGGGAAGAAAACTTTCACTCAATGTCCCGTGGCAGGACTTTTAAAAGTTGGGAGGTATGGTATAGGGACAAGTCTCTATTTCTCCCCAGGAATGCCAATGTCCACACCACTTTAACTCCAACGCTGAGTTTATTTTATAAGCAAAGTTCAAGTTCAGCAGACAGGAAAGGTGGATGAGAGAAAGGACAGTAAGGTTTGGGAGATAGGTCCAGGCACAAACTGGTACAATAGTCGCCACTCGATCCCGAGTAGGTTTAGCTCGCCTGGATAGTCCCGTGTAAGAGCGGATCCTAGCGGCGGAGTGATGCTCGAATGTTCACTTTAGGTTTCCTAGAGATACAATCGGGAGATCCTCTGCCACAGAATCTTTAAGTCCCAAACTTCTCAGCATTTGCAACACAAGGACAGGTGCCAGTGATAGCACGTTGCAAGGCCTGTGACGGATCTTTGAATCCCTCCAGAAGGTAACCAGGCCTCTCTTTCACCGTGAACTCTCACCGGTCCATCAGAAATGTCCTCCCCCGGTCTCCTCTTCTTAGAGCGGGTCCACCCTTTCCTGGGCACCCTGGGATTCCTCTTTTGGAGGTAGGCCCCAGCTAAAGGTGCTGGGCCTACTAGTGGAGTTGCAGACCCAGGCTAAAGGTGCCTGAGACTGATACACGCGCGCACACCCCTGGCCTAGAGAGCCGGGTGGCGCGAACCGCTCACTCTCCAGTGCGCTGGTCTCTAGTCTCTCCATAAGATGGTGTCTTCCCCTTATGTATCCTCTCCCAGCATGCACAGCAGGCCAACCACGCCCACCGCACTACTGCCGAGAGGGGACACCCTAAGGCATAGCAATGTCACCCCCGGTTCAACCCTGACCTGATATGGCAGTGCCACCTACAGGCCACAGGGAACTGTACATCAGGTTACATCACATAGGCAGAAGCGAGTACTAACAATCAAAGTGGTCTGAGCCTGGCTACTAGCTCAGACCAGCCCCTAAATGTAAGTACATAGCACCCCTGAAAAGTAAAGGGCCGCTACACAAGCTTTTCAATATGCAATAAAAGAGAGATTAGACCAAAGGGTTAGTGCAATATAACACTTTTGGTTGTTAAATTGTAAAAAAAGGACAACTGTGGAGGAAAGACAGAGGGATTTGGTTCCAAACAGGGACAGTCTCTCTAAATAACAGACATGTTTGTAGTGACAGATTAAACACAACACAACACTGTGGAACAGTAGCGGCTTGTGCTCCATTTTTTGGAGGGGGCGGCAAAGAAACCACCCGACCCCCCCCCCCATCGCTCGGTCGATTGGCAAACAAAGCCCCCCCATCACTCGCTCACCCACCAGCACCACACTTACCCCATCCAGGTCATGGGCAGCTTCGCCGGCTTCCCCCTGCGCCTGCGGATTCCTCCCTGCTTCTGCTCCTGGTCAATACGGTTGCTTCTCCTCTTGGCCACTCAGATCTTAAGACCCGCTTCCTGATTGGCGGAGAAGAAGCAGGAAGACAATAGAGAATATTAATTCGCTTTGGTCACACAACTGGGTGGGCTCACCCAGGGTGAGCATGCCGAGTCGATGCCTTCTTCTTGAAGAAGGCACGACTGGGCATGTTCCAAAACATGTCCCGCCCACTCTGATGTGACTTCCGGTTGCCTGGATTCCATGCTGGTCCTGACAGCACGGCTCTCCATCTTGGATCAGAGACACAGTATTTACCACTGCTGGTTGGCTGGAACTTCTACCTGCAGCTGTCTTTACTCCCAGGAGGCATCCCGCTGGACATTATGGATTCATTGATATGCCTGTTTTTTACTTCTATCTTGTAAGTGTTTTTAACCCTTCTTTGTCATTATAGTGTTTTATTACTGCACTTAGAAGCGCCTTCTTCTCTGCTTTTCTTTTTCCTATAGAGTGTGCTTCCCTCTTCTATAGGGCTGCTGTGGTGCACAATTAAGAGCCAGTCATGTACTGTTTGTTAAAGTCTCCTTGTTATCCAGAGCACCCTATTCTCCACACTCATTGAAGCACCACTTTCTGACTAATAAGGCTGTGCAATTACTGGAAATGAAAGGACCACCATCACAAAAAATGTATTTTGAGAACTGTATGTGGTTAATACATCTGATAACAGTATTTAGTAAATGAATTCCTTTTTGGGATAAACTGCAACATTTTTAAGAATATGTAGTGGAGTAAAAGTTTTGTGATGAATGTGGGCGGAATAGCCTCCTCCTCCGGCATCTCCCCCTCACCCCCCCTGAATGCAGGAATTCCATCTCCCATACAAGAGGGGAGGGGGAAAATGGTTCCTGGATTTTTTTTTTGGTAAGGAGAAGGGAGGGAAGGGTCACCTCACACACTAAAGTAAGTAGACCAAAACACACACACACTAAATATAGTGATCGGACTGAAGGTCCGAACATATTATATTCACATATTATAAATGTGAGGTAAGGTGGGGGGGGAAGGGGGGGCCAAGGGTTTTTTTTTTTTTTTTTTTTCTCTTTTTGTAAGGTGAAGGAAGGGAAGGGTCACTCCATACACTAAAGTAAATAGATATAAATACACACAACTAATACAGTACGGAGAGTACAGTAACTAGATCGAGCGGTAGGAGCACATGATATTCACTTTTTTTTTTTTTTTGTTTCCCTCCCTTTTTTTTTTTTTTGCATCAGGTAAGAGGGAGGAGGAGAATAAATGGCGGAGGCAGAGACATTTCCCCCTCTTTGTGTTTTATGTGAGACTATGAATTGTAATATGTTTTGTTTAAATGTCATGAATATTATATGTAAATAAAATTTCAAATAAAATCTGTATTATAAAAAAATATATATTAATTCCTTTTTTTTAAGCTATAACACTGCCAGGGGCGCTTTCAAAGGTCACTTCTTTTTCTCATGTTTTAAATCTTCCTGCGTAAAAGAAAAAAAAAAAAAAAAAGAAGAAATAAAAACGGTTGCTATCATTGCTCAGGCCCCCTGGGAGGGTTAAAGTTGATCCTCACACCTGTCACTGTCACTTTTGCTGATCAGCTTGGTCTGCATGTATATATTGCTAAAAGTTTTGTAAAATGAAAAGGAGAATTGATATATTCAATACCATCATTGCACGGATTAACTGCATACGGTTATCAGAATACAATAATTTACATGGTAGTGGTCCTTTTCACAAAGCAGGCCTATGGGTGAGGTCCAGCATGATCAAAAACAACAAAATCTCTACCCGTCAGTGCTTAAAGTGAACCTGTCAGGGGAGATTTGGGCACTGTCATTCGTTTTAAAACTGCAGATTTGGGTGCTGCTAGACTTCACTATCAGAGCATACACCCTTAAAAACCCTGGGAATGGGAATTCCGATATTTCTACCCATGCCTTCACATCAGTTAGAGAGCACTGAATTAGGGAAGCATAGAAAACGCAGCAAACTGGAATCAGTGTAGCATGGAATGCAAAAGATGGTTTGCACAAACAAATGAGGGTGATAAGTACTTTGAACAGGGCAGAAGTGATAAGGCTTTAGTGCAGACAACACGGGGAGAACTACTGGAAAATATTTTGTGGCCATACATTATACAATTTTCTTATTCAATTTCCTTTAGATTTAGATTTAAGCCCCATACACACGGTCGGACTTCCATCGGACTTTTCCGTGGATTTTTGTCCGAACGGAGTTGGTCGGGAACACCCATAGCATACACACGCTCGGACTTTTCTGCAAACTTTCCCAAAACTTTTTCCAACATCACGTGGTTTTTCTGCTCTTTACCGCCACCCTTTGGTCAACTTCTGCTATTGTTGGTTGATTTTAACATTAGTTGTTTTGTCCATCGGACAAAAGTCCGATGGTTTTCTGTACACACGGTCGGACTTTGCTCCATCGGACTTTTGTTTGGCAAAAGTTTGTCCGTTTGCAGACCCAACTTTTGTCCGATGAAAACAAGAAAAAAGCAAAAAAAGTTTGTCCGATGGAGCGTACACACGGTCGAATTGTTGGTCCAACTTGCTCAAAATGAAGTTTGTTGGCCAAAAGTCCGACCGTGTGTACAGGGCTTTAGATTTAGACAACTATGTAGTGGAAGGGTCTACCTGATTGCATACAAATTGAAAGAGTTTAAGCCGGACCTCATATTATATGGTTTTGGTAAATCTAAAAGGAATATTGTACAAGAAAATTGTTTACTGTATGGCAAGCCCAATTGGCCATGCACACAGATTTCATCCATTTAGCCGACAAATCTAATAGATTCTTCCATCCATGCTAAATAGCCAGGATGGAGGAATCTCCACTGCCTGCTATTTAAAGTGGTTGTAAACCCACTTTTCGTTTTTTTATTTATTTTTTTCCCCCACCTGCAAGAGAAAGGCATAATGAGCTAGTATGACTAGCATATTAGCTCATTATGTACCACTTACCTTAGATCAGGGCCCCCGAAGCAGTCCGTGTCCCTCCATCTAGACGTATCCATCGCTGCGGCGATAGCCGGAATGTTAGTTCCGGGTATCGCCGCACCAGCCAATCACAGCGCTGCTCCGCGCTGTGATTGGCCGGAGCGGCGAAGACGTGACTCTGCGCATGTGCGCATGACCCGTCGAATTCGGCTACGTCGTCGAATACTGCGACCTAGCCGAATTTGTGAATGGGATTAACCCCATGCGCATGCGCGTGACGTCACCGTCGCCGCATTTAAATGCAAATATCTCCTTAACCGTGTAGGTTAAGGAGATATTTCATGCACCTACAGGTAAGCCTTAATCTAGGCTTACCTGTAGGTGTTTGTTTACAAAGTGGGTTTACAACCACTTTAAGGAGCTATGACACCCATGACTTGAGTATGTACCAAAACACAGACTGCATCTGATAGGAGGAGGTCACTTTTCAGCCAGGTGGTGCCGACAGATCCACCCACAGCTCAAATGTCAGCCTATTCAGCAGGAAACTGAGCAATGAATGGTCAGCTTAAGTCTCGTTTTTTTTTTTTTTTCTTTAACGACTTGCTTACTGGGCACATATACTCCCTTCCTGCCCAGGCAAAATTTCAGCTTTCAGCACTGTCCTGCTTTGAATGACAATTGCGCGGTCGTGCGACGTGGCTGCCAAACAAAATTGACGTCCTTTTTTTCCCACAAATAGAGCTTTCTTTTGGTGGTATTTGATCATCTCTGCGGTTTTTATTTTTTGCGCTATAAACAAAAAAAGAGCGACAATTTTGAAAAAAAAACACAATATTTTTTACTTTTTGCTATAATAAATATCGCAATTTTTAAATTTTTTTTTTTTTTTTTTTTTTTTTTTTTTTATCAGTTTAGGGTGATACGTATTCTTCTACATATTTTTGGTAAAATAAAATCACAATAAGCGTATAGTGATTAGTTTGCGCAAAAGTTAGCACCTACAAAATAGGGGATAGAATTATGACATTTTTTTAAATTATTTTTTTTTTTTATTAGTAATGACTGTAACCTGCGATTTTTGTCAGGACTGCGATATTACGGCAGACACATCGGACACTTTTGACACATTTTTGGGACCATTCACATTTATACAGTGAACAGTGCTATAAATATGCATTGATTACTATATAAATGTGACTGGCAGGGAAGGGGTTAACACTAGGGGGCAATCAAGGGGTTAATGTGTTCCCTAGGGAGTGATTCTTACTGTGGGGGGAGGGGACTGACTGGGGGAGCTGACCGATCTGTGTCCCTATGTACAAGGGACACACCATTGATCTCCTTTCCCTGACAGGAGGTGGATCTCTGTGTTTACACACAGAGATCCACGTCCCTGGCTCTGTAACTGCCGATCGTGGGTACCTGGTGGTCATCGCGGCTGCCAGGCACACGCATCGGCACCTGAGTGACGCGGTGGGCACGCGCGCACGAGCCCAGCGGCCTGGAAGGCCCGAGGACGTCATATGACGGCCTCCCGGCATTGTAGAGCCACCTTGTGGCCGTCATTCTACAATAGCCGGGATGCCAAGTGGTTAAAAATAACAAACATGCAATACTTACCTGCTCTGTGACATTGTTTTGCACAGAGCAGCCTGGATCTTCCTCTTCTTGGGTCCCTCACCGGCGCTCCTGTCCCCTCCCTCCTGTTGAGTGCCCCCACAGCAAGCAGCTTGCTTTGAGGGCCCCCGAGTTGCAGCTCCGTGTGTCTATTCAGACACAGAGCCGCCGTTCGGCCCCACTCCCTCTCTCTCCTGATTGGCTGACTGACTTTGAATGATTGCAGCGGTAGCCAATGGCACCACTGCTGTGTCTCAGCCAATCAGGAGGGAGAGTCATGGACGGCTGAGGCACTCGCGCACATTGCTGGATAGAGATGGAGCTCAGGTTAGCATTAGGGGGACTGAGGGGGGTTTCTACACACAGAAGTTTTTTTATCTAAAATGCATATAATGCATTAAGATAAACCTTCTGCCTTTACAACCACTTTAAGAGAAGAACTGTAAAAAAAGCTGCCATGAAAGATGTGTGGGAAGCGGCAATGATAATAAGTGCAATGCTGGGGTGCAGAGCATGTGTACGGATTAAGACACTACTATGGGAAGATGTGTGTTGGAGAAGTGAACATTGGTGAGGGCACAGTGTGTGGTGGAGAATTGAACATTGGTGAGGGCACAGTGTGCGGTAGAAAAGTAAACAATGGTGAGGGCACAATGTGTGGTGGAGAAGTGAACATTGGTGAGGGCACAATGTGTGGTGAAGTAAACAATGGTGAGTGCACAATGTGCAGTGGAGAAGTGAACATTGGTGAGGGCACAATGTGTGGTGGAGAAGTAAACATTGGTGAGGGCACAATGTGCAGTAGAGAAGTGAAAATTGGTGAGGGCACAATGTGCGGTGGAGAAGTGAACATTGGTGAGGGCACAATGTGCAGTGGAGAAGTGAACATTGGTGAGGGCACAATGTGCAGTGGAGAAGTGAACATTGGTGAGGGCACAATGTGTGGTGGAGAAGTAAACATTGGTGAGGGCACAATGTGTGGTGGAGAAGTAAACATTGGTGAGGGCACAATGTGTGGTGGAGAAGTAAACATTGGTGAGGGCACAATGTGTGGTGGAGAAGTAAACATTGGTGAGGGCACAATGTGTGGTGGAGAAGTAAACATTGGTGAGGGCACAATGTGTGGTGGAGAAGTAAACATTGGTGAGGGCACAATGTGTGGTGGAGAAGTAAACATTGGTGAGGGCACAATGTGTGGTGGAGAAGTGAACATCGGTGAGGGCACAATGTGTGGTGGAGAAGTAAACATTGGTGAGGGCACAATCTGTGGTAGAGAAGTGAACATTGGTGAGGGCACAATGTGCAGTGGAGAAGTGAACATTGGTGAGGGCACAATGTGTGGTGGAGAAGTAAACATTGGTGAGGGCACAATGTGTGGTGGAGAAGTAAACAATGGTGAGGGCACAATGTGCAGTGGAGAAGTGAACATTGGTGAGGGCACAATGTGTGGTGGAGAAGTAAACATTGGTGAGGGCACAATGTGTGGTGGAGAAGTAAACAATGGTGAGAGCACAATGTGCAGTGGAGAAGTGAACATTGGTGAGGGCACAATGTGTGGTGGAGAAGTAAACATTGGTGAGGGCACAATCTGTGGTGGAGAAGTGAACATTGGTGAGGGTACAATGTGTGGTGGAGAAGTAAACAATGGTGAGGGCACAATGTGCAGTGGATAAGTGAACATTGGTGAGGGCACAATGTGTGGTGGAGAAGTAATCATTGGTGAGGGCACAATGTGTGGTGGAGAAGTGAACATTGGTGAGGGCACAATGTGTGGTGGAGAAGTAAACATTGGTGAGGGCACAATGTGTGGTGGAGAAGTAAACATTGGTGAGGGCACAATCTGTGGTGGAGAAGTGAACATTGGTGAGGGCACAATGTGCAGTGGAGAAGTGAACATTGGTGAGGGCACAATGTGCAGTGGAGAAGTGAACATTGGTGAGGGCACAATGTGTGGTGGAGAAGTAAACATTGGTGAGGGCACAATCTGTGGTGGAGAAGTGAACATTGGTGAGGGTACAATGTGTGTTGGAGAAGTAAACAATGGTGAGGGCACAATGTGCAGTGGATAAGTGAACATTGGTGAGGGCACAATGTGTGGTGGAGAAGTAAACATTGGTGAGGGAACAATGTGTGGTGGAGAAGTAAACAATGGTGAAGGCACAATGTGTGGTGGAGAAGTAAACATTGGTGAGGGCACAATGTGTGGTGAAGTAAACAATGGTGAGGGCACAATCTGTGGTGGAGAAGTGAACATTGGTGAGGGCACAATGTGTGGTGGAGAAGTGAACATTGGTGAGGGTACAATGTGCAGTTGAGAGGTAAACAATGGTGAGGGCACCATATGTGGTGGAGAAGTGAACATTGGTGAGGGTACAATGTGTGGTGGAGAAGTAAACATTGGTGAGGGCACAATTTGTGGTGGAAACGTGAACTGGCAAGAGATGAATGTCTCTGCTCGGGGGCTGGGCACAGCAGACTGAACAATGTGTATCCTGGAACCCTGCAGTATAAATCTCTAGAAGTGGTCAGAACTGTGAGGTGATGCATGCACTTTTCTGCTACCCCTGGTGATAGAATGCTTTAGAAGTGGAACAGGAAGCTGCAGCTTTTCTTTATAATGCACAGGAAGGAATGAGAGTCACATGTACTTTGAGTACTTACAAGGAATAGGATGTAGCTTGGAGGGTAAATGCTATATTTGTAGACTGACAACCCAGCAAGTGGAGCAGAACTTAGGCTGTTTTCAAATAACTTCAACATTCCCAATTTTATTTTTATTTTTTTGCTTAGACCTTCCTTTTTAAGTCCAGCTTTGTCAAGCCCTGATGAAAGGGGTCCCTTGAAACCCTGAAAATGCATTGGCTGTTCTTCAACAATTACTGTGATGAATAATGATATCTTGACAGCTAACAAATATCTTGGCGCTCTCTTTTTATACAAACTTTGAGATATTTCAGTATAAAGATTGTGGTTTAAAAATAAATAATGCTTCAATTTGCTTTAGGATTTGACCATGGACTGCCTATTTTATAACTATATATTAACCATCATGTTTTATTACTGGGATATAAAATAGGATTATAAAAAGTTAAAAACATTACATTAGCTACTTCTAAATATAATCATAATAGTATGATACTAATCAAATACTCTCACACTGCTACATTGACAACACTAGTTATGGTAAAGACAAAAAATGGTAAAAAAAAAAATTTGCAAAAAATAAATATATGTAAAAGTCTTAAGCCTCGTAAAAAAGAATCCAACTTTATGGCCATATTTGTCTGACGGACGTGTTGTGTCGGATAATCCGACCGTGTGTATGCTCCATCAGACAATTATTGGTTGAATTAACAACAACAAAAGTTCATGCTCACCAATTGTTGGGCAATAAATCTGTTACATCTGTTTACCTGATCGTGTGTACGCAAGTCTGTCCAACTAAAATCCAAAGTACAAACACGCATGCTCAGAACCAATGTTAAACATCAGCCAACAATAGCAGAAGTGTCCCAAAGGGTGGCAGGAAAGAGCTGAAAAACCACCTGGTTTGGTGAATGTTGGCTGAAAATGTCGTGCCGTGTGTATGCAGAACAAGTTCACGGCCAACACCCTTCGGACCAAAACCAGAAGGGTTAAAAGTCACTAATCCACATGTAATATAAATCAGATAAAAAAGGCATAATTAGTATGATTGTCCCATTAGCAATGAAAAAAACCCAAAACAAACTAGGTAACTGTAACAAGAGACTCAGCATAGTGAATATTATAAACACATCAGGGTCTACGAAGGTGACATCACCCTAAAATAAACTTCTCACACACGGAAATACACATCTCATATATTGGAATACATTTACCCTGAAATTAACCTCTCATAACCTTGAATATATATATATATATATATATATATATATATATATATATCCCCAATTTCAAAAAAGTTGGGACACTGTAAAATCTACATAAAAACAGAATGCAATGATTTGCAAATCTCATAAACCTATATTTTATTCACAATAGAAAACAAAAAACATATCAAAGGTTGAAGGTGTACTATGGCGGAAACACCATATTGGATGCACATGATCCTCCGGCCCTCAGATGGCACTGCATTAAAAACAGGCATGATCTGTGATGGGCATTACTGCATGGGCTCAGGAATACTTCCAAAAACCACTGTCTGTAAACACAGTTGACTGTGCCATACAAAAATGCAAGATAAAGCTCTATCATGCAAAGAAGAAGCCGTATCTGAATATGATCCAGAAACACCGCCATCTTCCCTGGGCCAAAGCTCATTTAAAATGGTCTGTTTCTAAGTGGAAATATGTTCTGTGGTCAGACAAATCAAAATTCAACATTCTTTTTGGCAACTAAAAAGGAGAGGGACCTTCTGAGTTGTTATCAGCGCTCAGTTCAAAAGCCTGCATCCCGGATGGTATGGGGGTGCATTAGTGTGTATGAAATGGGCAGCTTGCTCATAAGGAAAGGCACCATGAATGCTAAAAGATATATCCAGGTTTTAAAGCAGCTTATGCTCAGCCAAGATTGGGACAATATTCCTATCCCAAAACTCAAGCAACTGGTCTCCTCAGTTCCCAGACATTTACAGAGTGTTGTTATAAGAAGAACAGATGCTACACCATGATAAACATGACCCTGTCCCAACTTTTTTGGAATCAGGGTTGTACTTTGCCAGCTTTTTGTTGCCCTTTCCTAACTTTGAGACATGTTACTGCCATCAATTTCAAATTGACCATATTTTTTTCTTAAAATGGCACGTTTTCTCGGTTTAAACATTTCTTATGTTTTCTATTTTCTATTGTGAACACAATATGGGTTTATGAGATTTACAAATCATTGCATTATGTTTTTACGTAGATTTTACACAGCATCCCAACTTTTTTGAAATTAGGGGTTGTACCCTGATATAAACTACACTAGAATAAGCATCTCATACACTGGAAAAAAAAATTCTCCTACCCTGGAATAAACTTCTTATATACTGAAATAAACATCCCATGCAGTACTCTAGATGGGGCCATCTGGGGAATGCAGACAGTAGTGGCGTGGTAATCTAATACTGATGCACTGCCAGTGTCTGGCAAGCAACTAGCTAGTCCCACGTGGAGGCAGGCCACGTACCCAGACAGGTTTTGCCAGCCTACTCTGGATTTCTCAAAGGGGTGAAAGGGGTGTTTGTCATATCTAATCATCAGACCCCCCTAAAGTAAATTCTGGGATCTGATGGTCCTTGTGGGTGTTACACCAATAATACAGAGTACGGTAAAGCTTTTCAGCCTATAGTATATGTCCTTCTCATAGACATTAGAAAAGATTTTGATAAGTTAAAGTAGATGATGATCTTCTTCAAAGGCATTTAAATCAGCAAAACATTTTTGAAGTTTTTGTGCTACTATTTGCTTCTATTTTAGCCATCGAATATCTTATAGATTACTTCCATTCACAATGTTTTTGAGCGGATTTTCCAATACATCTGCATCTTTAAATACAACAGGCACTGTTTTTCATGCTGATCAGTTTTTATATTAAACTTTTTTCTTGGTGACTGCAGCCATTTTTTATTATAATTATACAGGATTAATATCGCGCCAACGGTTTACGCAGCGCTTTACAACTTGAGCTCATTATTGAATTTTGCAAACCAGCAGATTACAGAGTGTGAGACTCCTAAGAGCCACCATCTGCAACTGTCCTCCAATCACAGGCACTCTGACTGTACAATATGTAAAGAGCACTGCGTAGGTTGTCAGCCTTATATAACTATAATAACTAAATAAATACATATTAACCAAAAGTCAGATTTGGAGCTCACTCAGTCCCTAACATGCATGACAATGATAATGTGATTTCCCATGCATTCTGACATTGTGCCACCATTCTGTAAGATACAATTCAATAACTGTGAGTGAGATCACTCACGGTATAGCACCAGAAATGCAGCAGCATATAAAAGTTGCAATACAGAAGAATAAGGCTATATATTTAAAAGGATTCGTCCCTTTTTTTTTTTTTTTTTTTACACGTTGAAGATTTGAAACCTCTGCTCTAAAAAAAAAAAAAAGTTTTGGCTTTACTTTAATGAGCATAGGCAATTCATTTTTACAATTTAACTGCGCGCTTGAGTTAAACTGATGTGCCCCAAGGTATATCTGTTCAATACTTCCCACTGCAAAGGGGTACATAATACACTATCATAAAACACTCATCTAGAGCTTTGTGGGCCAGGAGTGTGCACCTGGCTGTGAAATCAGACACTGCCCCAATAACAGAGGAGACAGGAAGACCTGATATCTTAACCACTTGACAACTGGGCACATAACCCCCTTCCTGCCCAGGCGAAATTTCAGGTTTCAGCGCCGTCACGCTTTGAATGACAATTGCGCGGTCGTGCGACGTGGCTCCCAAACAAAATTGACGTCCTTTTTTTCCCAGAAATAGAGCTTTCTTTTGGTGGTCTTTGATCATTTCTGCGGTTTTTATTTTTTGCACTATAAACAAAAATAGAGCGACAATTTTGAAAAAAACACAATATTTTTTAATTTTTGCTATAATTAATATCCCATTTTTTTTTAAAAAAAACTTTTTTTTTCCTCAGTTTAGGCCGATACGTATTCTACATATTTTAGGTAAAAAAAAAAAACGCAATAGGCGTATAGTGATTGGTTTGCGCAAAAGTTTTAGCGCCTACAAAATAGGGAATAGAATTATGATTTTTTTTTTATTATTTTTTAATTTATTTTTTTACTAGTAATGGCATCGATCTGCGATTTTTTTTTTCTGACTGTGACATTACGGCGGACACATCGGACACTTTTGACACATTTTTTGGACCATTCACATTTATACAGCGAACAGTGCTAAAAATATGCACTGATTACTGTATAAATGTGACTGGCAGGGAAGGGGTTAACCACTAGGGGCGATCAAGGGGTTAATATGTTCCCTGCTAGATGTTCTTACTGTGGGGGGAGGGGACTGACTGGGGGAGGTGACTGATGGTTATCCCTATGTACAAGGGACACACCATCCGTCTCCTCTCCCCGACAGGACGTGGATCTCTGTGTTTACACACAGAGATCCACGTCCCTGGCTCTGTGACAGCCGATCGCTCGTACCTGGCGGACATCGCGGCCGCCAGGCACGCGCATCGGCACTCGCCTGACACGGCGGGCACAGTTTTTCCCCGACGCGCGCCCGCGGTGGCGCGCATCGCGGAAGTAAACAAGAGGACATCCATGGACGTCCTATCAGCAATTGACGACCGCTTTGCGGACGTCTTTTGCTTATAGCCCGGCCGTGAAGTGGTTAATTTACAAGTGGTATTATATGCTGAGTGCTACAAGCATGGTGCTGGTGCTGGATTACTTTAAAGCAATCATGTGCTTAAAGAGGACCTCCATCCTAATTTTGCAAATTCCCTAACATTTTTCCCACTCTCCTTTTCTGAGCTCCCCCCTCTACTTCCATACTGAAATTGAAAAATGATGTCGCTAGTACCGACAAAATATCATATCATTTCTTAATAAAGGGGTTTGTTAAAACAAACCCCTTTTTAAGAAATTATATTTTGAAAAAGCTATGTAATTATTTTATAATTATCTGGTCAAGTGGTCATTTAACCCTAGAAGATACATGAAAAGTCCCAAACCATGTTGTATATTTGTCCTTTAAAGGGATGGTATCTTCTTAAGCCCCGTACACACGGTCGGACTTTTGCCAAACAAACTTTGTTTTAAGCAAGTTGGACCAACAATCCGACCGTGTGTACGCTCCATCGGACAAACTTTTTTTTTGCTTTTTTCTTGTTTTCATCGGACAAAAGTTGGGTCTGCAAACGGACAAACTTTTGGCCAACAAAAGTCCGATGGAGAAAAAGTCCGACCGTGTGTACAGAAAACCATCGGACTTTTGTCCGATGGACAAAACAACTAATGTTAAAATCAACCAACAATAGCAGAAGTTGACCAAAGGGTGGCGGTAAAGAGCAGAAAAGAGCAGAAAAACCATGTGATGTTGCAAAAAGTTTTGGGAAAGTTTGCAGAAAAGTCAGAGCGTGTGTATGCTATGGGTGTTCCCGACCAACTCCGTTCGGACAAAAAAACACGGAAAAGTCAGATGGAAGTCCGACCGTGTGTATGGGGCTTAAGGGTCTTAATCAATACACACTCTATCCCCACACATAAACACTTAGAGACGAATGTCATATATCCTGGAAGTCTTCATGCAGCTCTGAGAATGTGGAGTGCGCACGTGCCGTCAATCCTGCACATGCGCACCCAGGGCTCTATGGGCGAGATTATATTATTTTTACAGATACCATGGCAAGGTGTAAACAATATGACTCTCTGGCTAGAGCGCTGAGTGGGCACATGCCATCAATCCTGCACATGCGCACCCAGTGTTATATGGTCGAGATTAGATTATTATTGTAGATACCATGGCAAGGTATAAACAATATGGCTCTCTGGCTAGAGCGCTGAGTGTGCACGTGCCATCAATCCTGTGCACGTGCCATCAATCCTGCACATGTGCACCCAGCGCTCTATGAGCGAGATTATATTATTAATGCCGACACCATGGCAAGGTGTAAACAATATGACTCTCTGGCTAGAACGCTCAGTGGGCACATGCCATCAATCCGGTGCACGTGCCATCAATCCTGCACATGGGCACCCAGCGCTCTATGAGCGAGATTATATTATTAATTCCGACACCATGGCAAGGTGTAAAAAATATGACTCTCTGGCTAGAACACTCCCAGCGTTATTTGGGCAAGATTATTTTATTATTGCAGATACCATGACAAGGTGTAAACAACATGACTCTCTGGCAAGAGCGCTGAGTGTGCACGTGCCATCAATCCTGACCATGCGCACCCAGCACTATATGGGCGAGATTATATTATTATTGCAGATACCATGGCAAGGTGTAAACAATATGACACACTGGCTAGAGCGATGAGCGTGCACGTGCCATCGATCCTGCGCATGTGCCCATCAATCCTGCACATGCGCACCCAGCGCTCTATAGGCAAGGTTATATTATTACTGCAGATACCGTGGCAAGGTATAAAAACAATATGAGTCCCTGGCTAGTCCCTGGCTAGTCCCTGGCTAGAACCATCTTGGTGGAGCGGCAAAGAATTATTCGGTGAGTGCTGCCATTTAAAATAGGCGGGATTCCCATTTTGTTCTCTCTGTGTATATGGAGCGGCAAAGAATGCCAGAAAATAATTGGACAAATAATGCTATAATGCAAATGGCCACATTATATGACCAGGGAATATGAATGCTCATAAGTACCCACAATAACGGTAGACTGCAATACAGAGTGAAAATCCATTCTTACGTTGACATTTTTAATGGTACCTCGATTTTACTTTTTACAATTTGGATGAAGTTCCTCTTTTCTTACATTGCTGTCCTTTGTGACAGTTTTTTTTTTCTTTTTTAGTCTTACAAAATGTTTTATTAAAGAAAATCTGAATTAAAAAAGGGGGGGGGGGCTTGTAACTATGAAACATATCCAGAAATCACAAAAGAGATAAATAGTATGTGTGTGCCAGGGCTGTCAGTGTCCAGATGACTGTCATTAATAATATGGATTCAGCCTTCATGCAGCAATGGTGAATGATCATCGCTCACAGAGCTGTGCTGGGAGCAGAAGAAGAACTTTTGCAGCTTTCTATCAACATGTCAGAGATTAGAATGGAGGGGAATGATGATCTGCACTGCTGTTTACTTGGTGATGACAACATGAGTATAAAAGGAAAATAAAAATCCATTTCTGCCTTTTTCTGATCTACAAACACAGCGATCTTCTCAGGTGTAACAGATCATCCTTAAGCAGAATGGGGGTCATCCACCATCAGGTCCCATTAGGGGTTCACCCATACCCCCTCCCTGCCTTGTGTCTGGGAACCCTCTTCATGTACTTTGTATATAGTCTGGATTCCATATATCAAATGCTGAATGTACAGTAATGTGACTCTATATGTTCTATTTACTTGTATTTATTACATGCCCATCACTCAATAATGTGCTAGTCCTGAGCTTCTTTGGCTTAAAGATCTGCTAAACTTAACAGCTGATTATTCAAGAAGTGGGGGACTAGAGTTGTAAATATAAATATTGAAAATAAATATTGACCGCAAATGTTGCATTTATTTTAAATCCAGTCACAAAACATATACAAGATAAATTAATGGATTTCAATGAGCCCTATGTAGACCATTGCAGTGCTTCCATGTGCGATTTAAAAAAGTAACGACATTTTTTTTTTTTCACCGGATCACACTGCAAATGTATGCAACTCGGTACAAGAAAAATTATATATAAATAATGCAAGAAAAAAACACACCACATGCGCATTACCAACAAGTGTGTGGTGTGCTTTAGGTGCGTTGCCTTTTTCATACGTTTTAGTTGCTGAATGCTATACAACATGCGTTTTGATGAAAGTGCATCAAAAATGCAGTATACAGGAATTTTTGTTTTTACACACCACACCTAAGACCCCCATTCACACAGGGGCAACACGATTTCCAGCGCGACTTTGGGAGGCAACTTGGACACAACTTGAGTTTGAATCACAGCGCGACTTGGGGCGACTTCAGCACGACTTGGATGGGGCTTTAAACAAGCCCTCAGCCTAGGTGCACCCCTAGCATCACACATTTGTATGCATTTCTGTGCTACGCATATAGGGGGCAGCTCATCTGTTTCGACAGGCTGCCATGTGCGCAAAAAAACACACCAAAAAAGCTTGTGTACCTTTTTGGGTGTTGATGAGCTTCACACGTTTTCTTTTTAACAGTGAAAGAAAAAAGCGAGTCTGTGTGCTGCTTTTAGGGTGCCATTAATAATCTATTGCACTGCAAGCGCTTTGCGCATTTTTCGGGCATTCCGCAAATCTGTGTGAAAATGCGTATTTTTGATTGCGTTCACGGAACGTTTAGGTGTGAATGCAGCTTTGGGCACAGATCATGAGGACCTGCAGAAGAGTCTCCCAGACAGAAAATGATACATTGTAATTCTGCCTACTACACACAACGTCCCTGGAGATGAAGATACAGAGCTCCTGATCCATCATATCAGTGGAATGACACTCTGAGCTGACAATTATGGAATAAAATGTTTCAGAATATGACAATGAAGACTGATTCAAAAAGTAACCATAGCTCTTCTTTCATGTCTCCATCAAATGAAACGTGACATCTGATTGGTGGCTATTGGCAATAGCTGCAGTTGCTGCAGCTCGGACACCCATCCCAGTCTCCTGATACCCCTAGACTTGGCCCCCATTACCTCTAGATTTGCCCCCTGATACACCCAGATTTGCCCCTTAATATCCCTACACCTGGCCCCTGATACCCCCCAGACTTGTCACCTGATATCCCTAGAATATCCGTAGATTTTCCCCCTGGTAGCCCCCTGGACTTGTCTCCAAAAATCCCCTAGATTGCCCCCTAATAACCTCAGATTTGTCCCCAATAACCTCCAGACTTGACTTCTACCCCTAGATTGCCTCCTAATACCCCCAGGTTTGCCCCGATACCCTCCAGACCTGTCGCCTAATAGTCCTAGATCTGGCCCTTGATCCCTGCAGACTTGCCCCCAAATATCCCCTAGACTTGGCCCGATACCCCCTAATAACCCCAGACCAGGCTTGCCAACTGTCAGTAAATGTACGGACAATTCGTAAAAATCTGTGATTGTTCCAACTGTCTGTAAATATCAGGGGGTGATAATTTGTCACGCTGTGTTGACTTTTTAAGTGTAAACCAGGAAAATGACTTAATACAGGTATTGTCAGTGTTCACATATTGCGTTTAATATAAATTCTCCTAGTTTTAATAGGAGTTCTGTCATTATTCAGGGTGTCAGTAAAAAAGGTGCTCAGTCAGTCAATTTTCCAGGTTTTGTCAGTAAAAAACGCTGTGAGCTGTTGGCATCTCTGCCCCAGACTCAGACCTGGTCCCCCCTTTCCTTCCCATGTCAGTGCCCCCCATCCACCCTCCGGTCCCCCTGGCAGAGCGGTGCCTACCTGCAGCGGAGTCCGGGCTCTCCTTGTCGGACCTGCCGTTGTCTGGCGCCCCCTGCTGCCTGTCATTGTTACACACCCCCTGATCTAGCCGGGCTTCGGCGCTGGAGCAGCAGTAGCGCAGTACACAGGTCCCGCAGCAGATGGTGGCGTCCTCCCCATCGAACCTCTCCGGACATTGGTAGCCGTCCCTCCATACATCCTGAGCGTCCGTCCAACCGTGACAATACTCCCCATTCCCCCGGGCCGCCGCCAGCAGGAAGGAAGCTGCGACCAGCAGTGCCAGGGGGGAGCCGTCCATCCACATGACTGACCCCCCGAGACTCACTCCTAGGACTCTCCTAGAATCCCTCTGTGCCTATCCGGTGCCCACCATAGAGGAGATCAATGCTGGAGGGCTAAAGGGGCGCACATGGTCCGGGATGGAGAAGAGCTATGTCCCCCCCGCCAACATCTTCTTCATGGAGCTCCAGCCAGGGAGCGGAGCCGAGTGTCCGGGGAGCGGAGCGAAAAGTCCGGGGAGCGGAGCCGAGTGTCCGGGGAGCGGAGCGCAGAGTCCGGGGAGCAGAGCGCAGAGTCCAGAGAGCAGAGCGCAGAGTCCAGAGAGCAGAGCACAGAGTCCAGAGAGCACACTGACAGATAGAGAGCAAAGTGACCGGCTGGAGGGAGGAGGAGAGGAGTACAGAGATCCCTGTCACCCTCAGCACCTCCCTCCTCCTCCATCCATCCCTCCTCCTCCTCCTACATACTCCTCCGACACTACAACACCACAGCTACTAGGGGTGCTACTAGGGGTACCACAAGTCCCAGCACACACCTTGTGTCATCAGCTGCTCATTCACCCCTTGTATGCTGTGGGGGGTGATAATGTCCTTCCAGCAAAGGTCTGACTCTTTTGTTCAAACACAAAATCTACAATCCACATACATCAGGTGTCCCCATAAGAGTGCCCCCTTATATCTCGTGTCCCCATCAGAGACCCCCCTTACATAAGGTGTCCCCATCACAGAGCCCCCTTACATCTCAGGTGTCCCCATCAGACTGCCCCCTAACATCAAGGGGACCTCATCAGATACCCCTTTTGCATCAGGTGTCCCCATCACAGAGCCCCCTTACATCTCAGGTGTCCCCATCAGACTGGCCCCTTACATCAAGGGGACCTCATCAGATACCCCTTTTGCATCGGGTGTCCCCATCACAGAGCCCCCTTACATCTCAGGTGTCCCCATCAGACTGCCCCCTTACATCAAGGGGACCTCATCAGATACCCCTTTTGCATCGGGTGTCCCCATCACAGAGCCCCCTTACATCTCAGGTGTCCCCATCAGACTGCCCCCTTACATCAAGGGGACCCCATCAGATACCCCTTTTGCATCAGGTGTCCCCATCACAGAGCCCCCTTACATCTCAGGTGTCCCCATCAGACTGCCCCTTACATCAAGGGGACCTCATCAGATACCCCTTTTGCATCGGGTGTCCCCATCACAGCACCCCTTAGATCAGGTGCACCTGTCACAGATCCTCCTTACATCAAGTGTCCTCATCAGAGAGCCCCCTTACATCAGGTGTCCCCATCAGCGTGACCCTTATATAAGGTGCACAATCAGAGTGCCATCTTACACAAGGTGTACCCTTGCATCAGGTGACCCACATCACAGAGCCCCCTTACATCAGGTGTCCCCATCAGAGTGCCCCTTATATGAGGTGTCCAGAGTGCCATCCTACACCAGGTGTCCTCTTGTATTAAGTGATCCCATCAGATACCCCTTCTGCATCAGGTGTCCCCACCACAGAGCCCCCTTACATCAGGTTTCCCCATCACAGAGCCCCCTTACATCAGGTGTCCCTATCAAAGAGCCCCCTTACATCAGGTGTCCCCATCACAGAGTCCCCTTACATCAGGTGTCCCCATCACAGACCCCCTTACATCAGATGTCCCCATCACAGAACCCCCTTACATCAGGTGTCCCCATCAGAGAACCCCCTTATATCAGGTGTCCCCATCAGAGAAGCCCCTTACATGGAGGTGTCCCCATCACAGAATCCCCTTACATCAGGTGTCCCCATCAGAGAACCCCCTTATATCAGGTGTCCCCATCAGAGAACCCCCTTACATGGAGGTGTCCCCATCACATAATCCTCTTACAGCAGGTGTCCCCATCACAGATCCCTCTTACATCAGATGTCCTCATCACAGAGCCCCCTTACATCAGATGTCCTCATCACAGAGCCCCCTTACATCAGATGTCCTCATCACAGAGCCCCCTTACATCAGATGTCCTCATCACAGATCCCCCTTACATCAGATGTCCTCATCACAGATCCCCCTTACATCAGATGTCCTCATCACAGAGCCCCCTTACATCAGATGTCCTCATCACAGAGCCCCCTTACATCAGATGTCCTCATCACAGAGCCCCCTTACATGAAGTGTCATTGGTTGTTAGGACATGGACAGTCCTAACAACCAATCACTGCAAAGGAGGTGGGAGCCTGTACCAGGGAGATCTGTCTGGCAGTCCAAAAAGAACTGTCCCTTGGTCCAGGTGTGGACTTTGCTCCACTTATTAGTGGTGCCTGCTCTCAGCTTTATGCACACAGACCTCTTGTGTTTATCTTTTCTACACCCAGGAGAAGATCCCTGGGACATATAACTCTTCTTCTCCCAGATCACCTTTTTCCTACATTTACATGTTCCTGTTTGGCTTGGTTATACAGAAGCAATCGGGTGTGTTTTAAAGCCAATTACAGTAATCAATGTTTTCTAATCACCTTCATTCACACATTGCATTCCATACATTAAAGCAGCATGCATTTATACACACTGGAATGTGCAGAAACACAAGAGAACGCACAGAAATGCTGGAAACAAACAAAACAAAGTGTGTATCCTGCAAGCCATGTGCTGTGTTTGTTTTCCCCCATGGCAGCACCTTGTGAACAGGCATTATTCTGGGCTATTAGTAGTTTTAGCAAGTAATTACCATTAGCAGCTGCATGTGTGCTGGGGGTAATGCTGGGGGCAGAGGCTGGCTGCCCCTGGGGAGGAGTGTCACCAGGCTAGCACAGTGTAGTGTGTGGCTGATGGAGGATGTGCTATGAGATGGAATGCTGACGGCTATTCCTTGCTCAGGGGGCTTCTGCAGCAGATCACAATTTTTGTTTTTTAATCCCTCAAATATATTTGTGTTAACCTCTTGAGCTCTGGACCAATACATGCCATTATGACCAGGCTCCTTTTTGTGATTCGGCACTGCGTCGCTTTAACTGACAATTGCGCAGTCGTGCGACGTGGCTCCCAAACAAAATTGGCGTCCTTTTTTCCCACAAATAAAGCTTTCTTTTGGTGGTATTTTTTTTCCGCTATAAACAAAAATAGAGTGAAAATGTTGAAAATAATTACATATTTTTTACTTTTTGCTATAATAAATATCCCCCAAAAATATGTATAAAAAAAATTTTTTTTCCTCAGTTTAGGCCGATACGTATTCCTCTACATATTTTTGGTAAAAAAAAATCACAATCGGCGTTTATTGATTGGTTTGCGCAAAAATTATAGCGTTTACAAAATAGGGGGTAGTTTTAATGCATTTTTATTAATTTTTTATTTTTTTACTAGTAATGGTGGCGATCAGCGATTTTTTTCGTGACTGCGACATTATGGCGGACACATCGGACACTTTTGACACATTTTTGGGACCATTGTCATTTTCACAGCGATCAGTGCAATAAAAATGCACTGGTTACTGTGAAAATGACACTGGCAGTGAAGGGGTTAACCACTAGGGGCGCTGGAGGGGTTAAGTGTGCCTAGGTGAGTGTTTACTACTGTGTGGGGGCGTGGCTACGACTGACACGTCACCGATCTCCGCTCTGATTACACAGAGCGGAGATCGCTGACATTGTCAGTAGAGGAGCGGGGAGATGTTGTGTTTTACACACACATCTCCCCGCTCCGAGCCTCCGTGAAACGATCGCGGGGATCCCCGCTGCGATCGAGTCCGCGGGACCCGCGGTCCCACTCACAGGGAAGGCAGGGGGGTCGTGAGCGCGACCCCGTTGTCGGCAGTTAAAGGGTCACGTACAGGTACGTGATTGTGCCTGTACGAGCCATTCTGCCAATGTATATATACCGTGAGCGGTCAGCAAGTGGTTAACCTCTTGAGCTCCGGAAGGTTTACCATGACCGGGCCATTTTTTGTGATACGCCACTGCGTTACTTTAACTGACAATTGCGCGGTCGTGCGATGCTGTACCCAAATAAAATGTAAGTCCTTTTCTCCCACAATAGTGTCTTTTGGCGGTATTTGATCACTTTAAATTTTTTGGGCGCTATAAGGCCCCTTTCACACTGGGGCGTCGGCGGTAAAGCGCTGCTATTTTTAGTGGCGCTTTACTGTCGTATTTGCGGAGGTATTCGGCCGCTAGCGGGGCACTTTTAACCCCCGCTAGCGTCCAAAAAAAGTGTTAAAACCACCCGCAAAGCACCGCAAAGCAGCGCTTTGCCGGCGGTATAGCCGCGCTGCCCATTAATTTCAATGGGCAGGAGCGGTGGAGGAGCACACACCGCTCCAAAGATGCTGCTAGCAGGACTTTTTTTAGCGTCCTGCCAGCGCACCACGCTGTGAAAGAAGCGGCTCTTTCAGGGTGCTTTGCAGGCGCTATTTTTAGCGTTATAGTGCCTGCAAAGCGCCTCCATGTGAAAGGGGTCTAAACAAAAAAAGACCAACAATTTAAAAAAAAAAACATTATTTTTTACTTTCTGCTATAAAACACATCCAATAAAAAAATGTAAAAAAAAATCTAATTTCTTCTTCAATTTAGGCCAATAGGTATTCTGCTACATATTTTTGTTAAAAAAAACAAACAAACAATAAGCGTATATTGATTGGTTTGCGCAAAAGTTATAGCGTCTACTAACTATATGATATTTTTATGGAATTTTTACTTATTTATTTATTTTTACTAGTAATGGAGGTGACCAGAGACTTATAGTGGGACTGCGACATTGCGACGGACAAATTGGACACTAATGCCGCGTACACACAATCGAAATTTCCAATGGAAAAAGTCTGATGGGAGCTTTTCATCGGATATCCTGACCATGTGTATGCCCCATTGGACTTTTCCTGTCTGAATTTCCGACGGACTTAGATAGAGAGCAGGTTCTCTATTTTTACGTCGGAAATTCAGATGGAGGTTTGCCCGGTCAAAAATCAGACCGTGTGTATGTGGCATAAGTGACACTTTTCTCTGGACCAGTGACACTAATACAGTGATCAGTGATAAATAATATGCACTGTCACTGTACTAATGACTCTGGCAGGGAAGGGGTTAACATCAGGGGCAATTAAAGGGTTAAATGTGTTCCCTGGGGGTTCTTTCTAACTGGGGGGGTTGCTTGTACTGTAAGAAGACAGAGATCTGTGTTCCTGCTTAGCAGAAACACAAGATCTCTGTCTTCTCCTGTCACAGAACGGTGATCTACCTTGTTTACATCTGGTAAAAGAGTGGGCTCACGACACAGAACACTGCACCCCGAGCCCACCCACTTGTGTGACATTAGCAAATTAATATTCGCTAATGTCTTCCTGCTTCTCCTCCCGGCCAATCAGGACCCGCCTCCTGTTCGGCCAGGAGGAGAAGCAATGGCCCCCGGCAGCAACAGCCTCTTCCAGGAGCCCTACCCCAGATTCAGCAGTGTACCACTACCTCCTCCCCGCACCTCTACCACAGCATAAGGTAAGGCCATGGATGGGGCGGGCGGTGTAATGCGAGCGGGGTCTCCGCCTATCGAGCGTCGCTACTGCTTCTGTTCTTCTTATCTGTTTGTCTAGAGATACTTCTGTCTCTTCAGAGGTGCTGCATCTGGTGCATTGAGATCAGCGGAAAGTTACCCTGAATGCTCCAATTGAACTTTTTGCTGTTCTGCATAGACATTTAAGAACACACAACACTTATTGCGCCATATACCCCATTACTACTGTAAACGTTTAGAACCCTCCAGCTGGGCAGTAAGGTGGTTTGATGGTAAATGATCAGCACTGTGGCTTTATTGTGTCTACAGAACCTCCATTCCCATTGAGGTCTATGGCTACCTAGAGTTTGTGTGAGTTTTCTCTGGTGGTTTCAGTTTCCTCCCAAAATTATACCAATAGACTAACTGAAAGGCAATGTGTGAGATATCACACCTTTCCTGGGCTCTCACTGGTTTATTACCAAAACACCTCTTCACTGCCACAGTAACAAATCAGTCGGATGGTTCTGCTGGTTCTCATGAAGATGGGAACCGCTATCATTCTCCTCGATTTAACCACTTAAGCCCCGGACCATTTGGCTGGCCAAAGACCAGGCCACTTTTTGCGATTCGGCACTGCGTCGCTTTAACTGACAAAAGATTGTGCTTTTTCCCACAAATAGAGCTTTCTTTGGTGGTATTTGATCACCTCTGCGGTTTTTATTTTTTGCGCTATAAACAAAAATAGAGCGATAATTTTGAAAAAAAAAACAATATTTTGTACTTTTTGCTATAATAAATATCCCCATTTTTTTTTTTTAAAAAGCAATTTTTTTTCTCAGTTTAGGCCGATATGTCTTCTACATATTTTTGCTAAAAAAAAAATCGCAATAAACATATATTGATTGGTTTGCGCAGTCGTGTTGCCCCTGTGTGAATGGAGTCTTACTCCTCCTTTATTTCATAAAACCTTTGTGGTAAAAATAAAAGAGTTGTTTCTCTGTAGAGCATTCTTGCACTTGGTTGACACAGTTGTTGTCATACTCCTTTGACCTTTCACATTAGCAAGCAGTATTCTAGTAATCAGCTTTAGCAGTTCTAGGAAGGTTTTGTGTTTTTTATTGTATTTATCTTAGGCCGGCCATACATGTAGGTTCCCCCTCAGACAGTGTTGACAGGGGAATCCCTCCCACCGAGCCATTGTATTCTCCCTGCTGGGGGGGGGGGGGATTGTTGGGTGAAGCTGTCCCCACCAGGAGAAGCTGGCTGATTGTACCCAAGTTTAATGATCGATCAACTTGTAAAATTCAGCCTGCCCCTACATCAGTGGTGCCCAACCTTTTAAAGAGCGAGAGCCACTTAAACGACTTAGTAACCGGTCGCGGGCCACAATGAGCAGAGCGGGTGGATGAAAGGCTCGTGTCCACTCTGCATTTGGAAAGAGGACACAGCCACAGCCCACTCTACTCTATGGGCCCTCTGATCCAATCAGCCCAGATGGAAGGGACACAAGACCGTTTACATCTGCCGCTCCATAAGGATGAATGGAGGGTCAGACCAATTGTGTGAAAGGGGCCTAAGGCTGCTTTCACACTGATGCTCTATATTTTACCTGCACCGCATCTGTGGCTTTCCTGCGGGTAAGCTGCACTTTGCCGTAAAATTCTATTATATCCTGCCGGTGTGGTGCATTTTCTGAAACTGGACCAAACCCACAGGTAAAAAACAGAAGCCTATGACTCAATGCAGGTAACCCACAGGTGCACCACGCTGCACCTGCGGATTAGTTTGAAAGCAGCCCAGTAACCACTGCAGAACAGATATGCCCATATATACTCTGTGATTTTAGTAATAAACGTACCTATAATAAGTCTTCCATTCAGGTATAACCGGCTGTTGTGGCCCCAGGCAAAGTGCATTTGGCATTACTCCGCCTATGACAGGAGCCAGTGCTATACAGGAGGCATAATCATATGTGGCTCTCCTGCGCAGCCGCTTGCTTGCGTTACCACTGGCTTCATTCACAAAACTGATGCTCTGGGATGGCAGATCGGCAAACCGTGATCTGGGCTTGCCAACCCACCATCCCAGAGCAGGAGGTGGCGGGCCACATCAGATGGCTCCACGGGCCACATGTGGCCCCCGGGCCACTGGTTGGGCACCCCTGCCCTACATGATCTGAATTGCTTATGGCCAGCCTTAGTCTACCTCGAAATTGGTAACTGTTTTAGAACAATGATACCAGCAAAAATTTATTGTGTGTATTTTTTTGGTACAAAATTATAGTATAAGGGAATTTTTGTCACCCATTCATTTTTGGCAATGGGGTCAATTCACTAAGTGCTAAATACCACATCCATTTTTGAGTTAAAATATCTCAAAAGTAGTCAATTCGCTTTGTCATTTATCGAATGTGTTAAATATTGAGTTAAATATTGTTAAATATATGTTTTGCAATATCAGTTAAATTTAGCGTTATTTTTGGCATTGTTTTTTCTGATTTTTTTCGTTTTTTTAACCTACAGTAGAAAATAATTCTGTAAATGAATGCACACTGAAATATTATGAAACTGTGAAAACATTCTAGTGTGCATTCATTCACATAACCATCTCCCTCTGGTGAAATGTTACAATGTATTTTTATTCTTGAGCTCAGGGCAAAACATTTCCATACTGATACATTGTATACTTTTACCTTACTGGCCACTGCAGGGTTCCCCTTAGGTCCCTTTCATACTTATACGACTTGTCCCACGATTTGTGATGGAAAAGTAGCATGACAAGTTGTTTCCCATGATTTCCAATGACAACCATTCATATTAGTACAACTTCAAGTCGTTCCGACTTCAAAGTAGTCCCTTCACTACTTTGGTCCGATTTTGATGCCACTTACACAGGCATTTCCTAAAATCGCGGCCGCGGATCACAGCAAAATCGTGGCTGCGAAACCGCTGTAAAATCGCGCGACTTTGAAGTCGCAGTAGTGTGAAAGGGGCCTTATTGTTATTTTGTACATCGCTAAAATACTGACTACCTACTGCCAGGTGATAAATAACAAATGTGTGTGTTCCCTAGTGATTTTTTTGTGGCATATACACCACATTGAATATTTTTCTTTGATGAATTGACTCTTTTATTATCTCATGCAAAATTTCTGAAAAATTTATCTTGTGGCCTTCATATCGCACGCGGAATCCTTTAGGCTGGGGTCACACCTATGCAAATTGGATGCGGGTTCCCTCCATGAAAAATCTGACCTGCAATGATGAATGGAGACGCACCGGACCCCTGCTGGGAGCCATTGCGTGTTATAGTGTGAACCCAGCATGAGTGAATTCATCCCAATGACACTTATGGCACATGCAGCATTTTGAAAAACGAATACTTACCCCTAGCCTCAATCCAACATCTATCAATAAACAAGAACCTAACCTTTAGTGTCCTTTCACACAAAAGAACCGATCAGGTCCGTCTGTCCGTTTTTCAGGCAGACCCGATCGGTTGCTCCAAAGCGCTTTATGGAGCAGCAGGTGTTAGCAGACATGTGTCCACTGACACCTGCCTTCCTCTGATCCCATCCTGTCCACTAAAAACAGATTGGTGGGGAATCTGTTCTCCATCCGTTCAGTAGGGCGGATGGAAACAGACAAGCAGTCAGTTTCCATCTGACCACTCCATAGAAGTACCCTGCACCCAAGGGTACTTAGGGAACTCAGTCAATTGCCAGACCATTGTTCCTAATTTTTACTGACAGTCTACTGATTGGAATGGTACCAGCTGATTGGAGAAAAGCCAATGTAGCACCAATATTTTAAAAAGGGCCAAAATACATCCCTGGGAATTACAGACCAGTTAGCCTAACATCAATAGTATGTAAGCTCTTGGAGGGGATGATAAGGGACTATATACAAGATTTTAGCAATGAAAACTGTATCATTAGCAGTAATCAGCATGGATTCATGAAGAATCGTTCTTGCCAAACCAATCTATTAACCTTCTATGAGGAGGTGAGCTGCCATCTAGATAAAGGAAGGCCTGTAGATGTGGTGTATCTGGATTTTGCAAAAACATTTGACACAGTTCCCCATAAACGTTTACTATACAAAATAAGGTCCATTGGCATGTACCATAGGATGAGTACATGGATTGAAAACTGGCTACAAGGGCAAGTTCAGAGGGTGGTGATAAATGGGGAGTACTCAGAATGGTCAGGGGTGTGTAGTGGGGTCCCCTAGGGTTCTGTGCTGGGACCAATCCTATTTAATTTGTTCATAAACAACCTGGAGGATGGGGTAAACAGTTCAATCTTTGTATTTGTGGATGACACTACGCTAAGCAGGGCAATAACTTCTCCGCAGGATGTGGAAACCTTGCAAGAAGATCTGAACAAGTTAATGGGGTGGGCAACTACATGGAAAAAGATGTTTAATGTAGAAAAAATTTAAATAATACATTTGGGTGGCAAAAATATGAATGCAATCTACTCACTAGGGGGTTAACCTCTGGGGGAATCTAGGATGGAAAAGGACCTGGGGGTCCTAGTAGATGATAGGCTCAGCAATGTCAAGCTGCTGCTAACAAAGCAAACAGGATATTGGCATGCATTAAAAAAGGGATTAGCTCCAGAGATAAAACAATAATTCTCCCGCTCTACAAGACTCTGGTCCGGCCGCACCTAGAGTATGCTGTCCAGTTCTGGGTACCAGTCCTCAGGAAGGATGTACTGGAAATGGAGCGAGTAGAAAGAAGGGCAACAAAGCTAATAAAGAGTCTGGAGGATATTAGGTATTCCCATCAAAGTAAAGTCACAGGATGACTGTATACAAGGAGGGGAGAGGGGTGTCGAGCAGTCATCATGCAGCTAGACTTTCTATATTACAGTATACTTAACTAATAGGTGGTAGGTTTTGTACTACCAATATGTATGGCGATTATTAGCCAATTAAGACTTAAACAACAACCTAGTTTGTCTAAGGCTGTGTTCACATATATGCAAATTGGATGAGAGCTTTTGGGTCCGATTGAGGATTTGGATCAGATTGAGGTGCGAATTCTGGCCAAAATTCTGACCTGATTTACACCTAAACCAGTGACCAGGGACGGACCGCACACCAGGCACAAAACCGCGGCCGCATATGTGTGAACCTGGTCTAATGATCAGTCCCTATGGGGTTCATTTACGAAGACTGGAGAGTGAAAAATCTGGTTTAGCTCTGCATAGAAACCAATCAGCTTCCAGTTAATGGAATAAGCTAAAGTTAAAACCTGATTGGCTACCGTGAACAGCTGCACCAGATTTTGCATTCTCCAGTTTTAGTAAATGACCGATGTCACATGACTATTTGACCGACTCTACTTCTACACTCAATGTTGTATGATGATCTCAGCCCCAAAGACACTTACACTTCATTGTAGCAAAAGTAATATCCTATTCTGCTCCTTACCCACCAGTTCAATTTTCTTCTTCGAGAAGAGCACCAAAAGTTCACCACTTCTGTGACTAATATAAAAAACAACATGCATACTGGTGACTGACAGCATTCCCAATCACATCCCAGCTCATGCTTTTTGTGAAAGTTAGAACACATTCTAATTTAATCAGACATTAATGACCAGAGATGAGTGACACTGCATGCAAATACCTTTTTGTTCCTGGAAATATGTAGCACATATACAGTGGGTACGGAAAGTATTCAGACCCCCCTTAATTTTTCACTCTTTGTTATTTTGCAGCAATTTGCTAAAATCATTTAAGTTCATTTTTTCCTCATTAACCACTTAACGACCGCTCACTGTATATATACGTCGGCAGAATGGCACCGACAGGCACAATCACGTAGAGCATACGTGATTGCCTTTGTATAGTTGGGGGGTCCAATTGGACCCCCCTTCTGTACAGTGAGCGGTGGCTAAGTGTCCGGGAGCGTTCCGGGATGAGGGGGCAGCCATTAGTTTCTGGCCACCCCCTCGCGATCGCTGCCGGCGAATGGAAATGCCCCCTCTGTCTGTGTCAGACAGAGGGAGCAGGAGGAAGTGATGTCATCTCTGGTGCGGCGCTCACATATACCGAGCGCCGTACAAGAGAAGACATCAGGTCAGTGCACACAACACTACACTGACACCAGGACACATAGGGACATAAATCGCCCCCCAGGCCCCCCCAGACACCCCAGATCACCCCCCAGATCACCCCCCCAGCCCCCAGTCACAGTGTCACTGATTGCAGTGACCATTTATTTAGTGATCACTGCAATCAGTGACATTTGTGACTGTAAAAGTGTCACCAAAGTTTAGTCTTAGGTCCAGTGTAGCCCCCTAACCCCCCCTAATAAAGGTTTAACCCCCTGATCACCCCCCAGATAACCCTTTCACCGCCTATCACCACTGTCGCTTAGCGATCATTTTTCTGATCGCTGTCTTAGCGTCAGTGATGCCGATCGGCAGACAGTAATTTTTTTTAGGTTCGCCGCAGGTTTTTATAGTGTCAGGTACCCCAATATATTATCTAATAAAGGTTTAACCCCCTTGATCGCCCCCCAGGTAACCCTTTCACCCCCTATCACCACTGTCACTAAGCGATCGTTTTTCTAAACGCTGTCTTAGTGTCTGTGATGCAGATCGGTAGCCAGTAATTTTTTTTAGGTTCGCCGCAGGTTTTTATAGCGTCAGGTACCCCAATATATTATCTAATAAAGGTTTAACCCCCTTGATCGCCCCCCAGGTAACCCTTTCACCCCCTATCACCACTGTCGCTAAGCAATTGTTTTTCTAAACGCTGTCTTAGTGTCGGTGATGCAGATCGTAGCCAGTAATTTTTTTTAGGTTCGCCGCATGTTTTTATAGCGTCAGGTACCCCAATATATTATCTAATAAAGGTTTAACCCCCTTGATCGCCCCCCAGGTAACCCTTTCACCCCCTATCACCACTGTCACTAAGCGATCGTTTTTCTAAACGCTGTCTTAGTGTCTGTGATGCAGATCGGTAGCCGGTAATTTTTTTTAGGTTCGCCGCAGGTTTTTATAGCATCAGGTACCCCAATATATTATCTAATAAAGGTTTAACCCCCTTGATCGCCCCCCAGGTAACCCTTTCACCCCCTATCACCACTGTCGCTAAGCAATTGTTTTTCTAAACGCTGTCTTAGTGTCGGTGATGCAGATCGTAGCCAGTAATTTTTTTTAGGTTCACCGCATGTTTTTATAGCGTCAGGTACCCCAATATATTATCTAATAAAGGTTTAACCCCCTTGATCGCCCCCCCAGGTAACCCTTTCACCCCCATCACCACTGTCGCTAAGCAATCGTTTTTCTAAACGCTGTCTTAGTGTCGGTGATGCAGATCGGTAGCTGGTAATTTTTTTTAGGTTCGCCGCAGGTTTTTATAGCGTCAGGTACCCCCATATATTATCTAATAAAGGTTTTAACCCCCTGATTGCCCCTAGTTAACCCTTTCACCAGTGATCACCATATAAGTGTTACGGGTGACGCTGGTTAGTTAGTTTGCTTTTTATAGTGTCAGGGCACCCGCCGTGTATATAACCCAATAAAGGTTTAACCCCCTGATCGCCCGGCGGGTGATATCAATTAGGTTTTAGCGTCAGAGAGGGTCTGAGTCACCCCCCAGGCAGCGTCAGGTTAGTGCCAGTAACGCTAACACCCACGCGTGAAGCATACACCCCCCTTAGTGGTATAGTATCTGAACAGATCAATATCTGATCTGATCAGATCTATACTAGCGTCCCCAGCAGTTTAGGGTTCCCAAAAACGCAGTGTTAGCGGGATCAGCCCAGATACCTGCTGGCACCTGCGTTTTGCCCCTCCGTCCAGATCACTGTCACTTACAAAACAAAAACACACATAACTGCAGCGTTCGCAGAGACAGGCCTGATCCCTGCGACTCCAGTGCTGTAGGAGGTGATTTCACCACCACAGTTAAAAAAAAAAAAAAGCAAATATGCCGAAGCATTGGGGCAGCAGGGGCGGAGGAGCGATTTTGCTCCTAATGCCGCGTACATACGGTCAAAATTCCGACGGAGGCTTGCCCGTGGAAAAGTCCGACCATGTGTGTGCGGCATAACTTTTTTGCGGGAGGATGCCCCCATGCTTCGGCATATATAAATGGTGCGTGTATGCCCATCATTGGAAGTGGGTGGATGAAGGGCGGTATTCTAATGGTGGGCATACCCACCGATCAATCTCTTTTTTCGTTCAGCCAACTGGCTGCATGAAATAAAAAGATTACAATACATGTCCAACAAGGACCAGCAACGTACTGGTATGTTGCTGGACTTTGAATGTTTATACCAGAATGATGCCTGCGGGTTTAGGTATCATCTTGGTATCATTCTTTTCAGCCTGCGGCCGGCTTTCATGTAAAAGCAATCCTAGTGGCTAATTAGCCTCTGGACTTCTTTTACAAGCAGTGGGAGGGAATGGCCCCCCCCCCCGGATATAAAAAGCGCCATTGGGAAATTGGGAAAGCATTTTATCACACCGATCTTGGTGTGGTCAGATGCTTTGAGGGCAGAGGAAAAATCTAGGGTCTAGAAGACCCCAGTTTTTTCAAAAAAAGAGTACCTGTCACTACCTATTGCTATCATAGGGGATATTTACATTCCCTGAGATAACAATAAAAATGATAAAAAAAAAATACTTGGAAGGAACAATTTAAAAATAAAATAAAAAAGCAAAATCAATAATAAAAAAAAAAGAAAAAAAAAGCACCCCTGTCCTGCCCTGCTCTTGCCCAATGGCGAACGCAAGCGTCGGTCTGGCGTCATATGTAAACAGCAATTGCACCATGCATGTGAGGTATCACCGCGAAGGTCAGATCGAGGGCAATCATTTTAGCAGTAGACCTCCTCTGTAAATCTACTGGGGTAACCTGTAAAGGCTTTTAAAGGCTTTTAAAAATGTATGTAGTTTGTCGCCAATGCGCGTTTGTGCAAAATTTTAAAGCATGTCGTGTTTGGTATCTATGTACTCGGCCTAAGATCATCTTTTTTATTTCATCAAACATTTGGGCAATATAGTGTGTTTTAGTGCATTAAAATTAAAAAAAGTGTATTTTTTAACCCAAAAAATGCGTTTGAAAAATCGCTGCGCAAATACTGTGTAGAAAAAAAAAATGCAACACCCACCATTTTAATCTGTAGGGCCTTTGCTTTAAAAATATATATAATGTTTGGGGGTTCAACATAATTTTCTTGCAAAAAAATAATGTTTTCATGTAAACAAAAAGTGTCAAAAAGGGCTTTGTCTTCAAGTGGTTAGAAGAGTGGATGTAAGCTTCCTAATGTTGTGTATAAAATGCCAGAACAGTTCAAAACCCCCCCAAATGACCCCATTTTGGAAAGTAGACACCCCAAGCTATATACTGAGAGGCATGTCGAGTCCATGGAATATTTTATATGTTGACACAAGTTGCGGAAAAACGACAATTTTTTTTTTTTTTTTTGCACAAAGTTGTCACTAAATGATATATTGCTCAAACATGCCATGGGCATATGTGGAATTACACCCCAAAATACATTCTGTTGCTTCTCCTGAGTACGGGGATACCACATGTGTGAGACTTTTTGGGAGCCTAGCCACGTACGGGACCCCAAAAACCAAGCACCGCCTTCAGGCTTTCGAAGGGTGTAAATTTTTGATTTCACTTCTCACTGCCTATCACAGTTTCGGAGGCCATGGAATGCCCAGATAGCACAAAACCCCCCCCCAAATGACCCCATTTTGGAAAGTAGACACCCCAAGCTATTTGCTGAGAGGTATTGTGAGTATTTTGCAGATCTCGCTTTTTGTCACAAAGTTTTGAAAATTGAAAAAAAAAATATATATATATATATATATTTTTTCTTTCTTCATTTTCAAAAACAAATGAGAGCTGTAAAATACTCGCCATTCCTCTCAGCAAATAGCTTGGGGTGTCTATATTCCAAAATGGGGTCATTTGGGGGGGTTTTGTGCGATTTTGGCATTTTATGGCCTTCGAAACTGTGATAGGTAGTGAGGAGTGAAATCAAAAATTTGTGCCTAGAAATCCTGAAGGCGGTGCTTGGTTTTCGGGGTCCCGTACGCGGCTAGGCTCCTAAAAAGTCCCACACATGTGGTATCCCCGTACTCAGGAGAAGCAGAAAAATTTATTTTGGGGTGTAATTCCACATATAACCATGGCATGTGTGAGCAATATATCATTTAGTGACAACTTTTTGTGATTTTTTTTTTTTTTTTGTCATTATTCAATCACTTGGGACAAAAAAAAATATATTCAATGGGCTCAACAGGCCTCTCAGCAATTTCCTTGGGGTGTCTACTTTCTAAAATGGGGTCATTTGGGGGGGTTTTGTGCTATTTTGGCATTTTATGGCCTTCGAAACTGTGATAGGTAGTGAGGAGTGAAATCAAAAATTTGCGCCCTTAGAAATCCTGAAGGCGGTGCTTGGTTTCCGGGGTCCCGTACGCGGCTAGGCTCCCAAAAAGTCCCACACATGTGGTATCCCCGTACTCAGGAGAAGCAGCAAAATGTATTTTGGGGTGAAATTCCACATATAACCATGGCATGTGTGAGCAATATATCATTTAGTGACAACTTTTTGTAATTTTTTTTTTTTTTTAGTCATTATTCAATCACTTGGGACAAAAAAATAAAAAATTCAATGGGCTCAACATGCCTCTCAGCAATTTCCTTGGGGTGTCTACTTTCCAAAATGGGGTCATTTGGGGGGGTTTTGTACTGCCCTGTCATTTTAGCACCTCAAGAATTGAGATAGGCAGTCATAAATTTAAAGCTGTGTAAATTTCAGAAAATGTACCCTAGTTTGTAAACTCTATAACTTTTGCGCAAACCAATAAATATACGCTTATTGACATTTTTTTTACTAAAAACATGTGGCTGAATACATTTTGGCCTAAATGTATGACTACAATTGAGTTTATTCGATTTTTCTTATAACAAAAAGTAGAAAATATCATTTTTTTTCAAAATTTTCGGTCTTTTTCTGTTTATATCGCAAAAAAAATAAATCGCAGAGGCAATCAAATACCATTAAAAGAATACCATTAAAAGAAAGCTCTATTTGTGGGAAGAAAAGGGCGCAAATTTCGTTTGGGTACAACATTGCATGTCCGCACAATTTACAGTTAAAGCAGCGCAGTGCAAAATTCTGAATTCACCTCTGGTCCTTTAGCTACCAAATGGTCCGGGGCTTAAGTGGTTAATGTACACACAGCACCCCATATTGACAGAAAAACAGAATTGTTGACATTTTTACAGATTTATTAAAAAAGAAAAACTGAAATATCACATGGTCCTAAGTATTCAGACCCTTTGCTCAGTATTTAGTAGAAGCACCTTTTTGATCTAATACAGCCATGAGTCTTTTTGGGAAAGATACAACAAGTTTTTCACACCTGGATTTGGGGATCCTCTGCCATTCCTCCTTGCAGATCCTCTCCAGTTCTGTCAGGTTGGATGGTAAACGTTGGTGGACAGACATTTTTAGGTCTCTCCAGAGATGCTCAATGGGGTTTAAGACAGGGCTCTGTCTGTGCCATTCAAGAACAGTCACGGAGTTGTTGTGAGGCCACTCCTTTGTTATTTTAGCTGTGTGCTTAGGGTCATTGTCTTGTTGGAAGGTAAACCTTCGGCCCAGTCTGAGGTCCTGAGCACTCTGGAGAAGGTTTCCATCCAGGATATCCCTGTACTTGGCCGCATTCATCTTTCCCTCGATTGCAACCAGTCGTCCTGTCCCTGCAGCTGAAAACACCCCCACAGCATGATGCTGCCACCACCATGCTTCACTGTTGGGACTGTATTGGACAGGTGATGAGCAGTGCCTGGTTTTCTCCACACATACCGCTTAGAATTAAGGCAAAAAAGTTCTATCTTGGTCTCATCAGACCAGAGAATCTTATTTCTCACCATCTTGGAGTCCTTCGGGTGTTTTTTAGCAAACTCCATGTGGGCTTTCATGTGTTTTGCACTGAGGAGAGGCTTCCGTCGGGTCACTCTGCCATAAAGCCCCGACTGGTGGAGGGCTGCAGTCAGTGGCGGTGCGTCCATAGAGGGCGCCGGAGCGCCGCCCCCTCTCGCTCCTGCGCCGCCACTGAATGACAATACACAGATTCATGCATTGCATGAATCTATGTATTGTCACCGCTGCCGCGCTGCCCACTATTCATATGGCCGGCCTCCTGGTGAGCGCCGGCCATATGAATTAGAGCGGCGGCCGGCGGTGGGTGTGTTCTGGAAGTGTCTATCAGAGCCAGCGGCTCTGATAGGCTTTCCGAATACAGCTCTCACGCTGTATTCGGCTTCCAAAATCTCCTCCCAGGTACGCACGGGGGTGCGTTCCTGGAAGAAGACTGTGTGGAGGTTTCAGCCAATCAGGTTCACCGGATCTGGTTACCGGTAACCTGATTGGCTGAAGCGACATCGAGGGCGGGAGAACACATCGAGGACGGCGCGGACCGAGGAAGGTAAGTGCAGGGCTGGGGGGGGGGGGACAAGCTGCATTTGGGGGACAAACTGGCTGAATATGGGGCACAAACTGGCTGAATATGGGGGACAAACTGGCTGCATTTGGGGGGAACTGGCTGCATATGGGGGACAAACTGGCTGAATATGGGGGACAAACTGGCTGCATTTGGGGGGAACTGGCTGTATATGGGGGACACGCTGGATGCATTTTGGGGGAACTGGCTGTATATGGGGGACAAGCTGGCTGCATTTTGGGGAACTGGCTGTATATGGGGGACAAACTGGCTGCATTTGGGGGGAACTGGCTGTATATGGGGGGGAACTGGCTGCATTTGGGGGGAACTGGCTGTATATGGGGACAAACTGGCTGTATATGGGGGCACACTGGCTATAGATATGGGGACACACTGGCTGTATATGGGGGCACACTGGCTATATATATGGGGGCACACTGGCTATATATATGGGGGCACACTGGCTGTATATGGGGGCACACTGGCTGTATATATATGGGGGCACACTGGCTGTATATATATGGGGGCACACTGGCTGTATTTGAGGGGGCAAACTGGTGGCGTTTGGGCACAGTGGCTGCGTTTAATGGGCACAGTGGCGGCAATTGATTTTTATTTTTTTTTCAGTTTGTTTGCGCCCCCCCAAAAATTTGGAGCACCAGCCGCCACTGGCTGCAGTGATGGTTGACTTTCTACAATTTTCTCCCATCTCCCGACTGCATCTCTGGAGCTCAGCCACAGTGATCTTTGGGTTCTTCTTTACCTCTCTCACCAAGGCTCTTCTCCCCCGATAGCTCAGTTTGGCCGGACGGCCAGCTCTAGGAAGGGTTCTGGTCGTCCCAAACGTCTTCTATTTAAGGATTATGGAGGCCACTGTGCTCTTAGGAACCTTAAAGGGACACTAAAGGTACAAGTTTTTTAAGGTGAAAAAACACCCGTCAATACCGGCCCCCCGTTTTACTTACCTGAGCCCTGGAAAGTGCTGCGCTCACCCCCGACATCCTCTTCGCCGCTCAGTCTGGCCGTAGATTGGCTACAGTGGATGGATTGAAAGCAGCGCAGCCATTGGCTTGCGCTGCTGTCAATCACATCCAATGACGCGGCGCGGCGGGGGGTGGGGCCGAGTGATACAGTGAGCGGCTATGGCCGCCGGCTGTATCATGGGAGCGCGCCCGCAAGAACTCAACACCATGCAAGCCCGCTCACATGAAGGTGTTGAGTTCTTGCGGGGGGGAGCCGAGACAGCTGCCGAGGGACCCCAGAAGACCAGGTTCGGAGCCACTCTGTGCAAAACGAGCTGCACAGTGGAGGTAAGTATAACATGTTTGTTATTTAAAAAAAATAAAAATTGTCTTTAGTGATCCTTTAAGTGCAGCAGAATTTTTTTTGTAACCTTGGCCAGATCTGTGCCTTACCACAATTCTGTCTCTGAGCTCTTCGGGCAGTTCCTTTGACCTCATGATTCTCATTTGCTCTGACATGCACTGTGAGCTGTAAGGTCTTATACAGACAGGTGTTTGGCTTTCCTAATCAAGTCCAATCAGTATAATCAAACACAGCTGGACTCAAATGAAGGTGTAGAACCATCTCAAGGATGATCAGAAGAAATGGACAGCACCTGAGTTATATATATATGAGTGTCACAGCAAAGGGTCTGAATACTTAGGACCATGTGATATTTCAGTTTTTCTTTTTTAATAAATCTACAAAAATGTCAAAAATTCTGTGTTTTCCTGTCAATATGGGGTGCTGTGTGCACATTAATGAGGGAAAAAATGAACATAAATGATTTTAGCAAATGGCTGCAATATAACAAAGAGTGAAAAATATAAGGGGGTCTGAATACTTTCTATACCCACTGTATATCTTAGAAAGCACCGCATGGACTTTCACAGTCTTTATCCAGCAAGTGACAACAGCTGACAGCTTTACCTTGCATGGTATGTAAGAACACATTGACTGGGAGTCTACTGTGGGATCTTATTCCAGATGGGAAAGCACTCGCAACAAATGGCTCACACAAACCAGCCAGTGGGCGCGCTATTTCTGCACACAGGAAGTGATACAGTTGCAGACAGATAAATATAACTGCGAGAGGTAATACGACTAGACAAGATGACATATGGAAGCGACCACAGATTATACACCATCACATTATTAATCCAGTATTTGATATGTTCACTCTGCATTCAGGGCATTCCATTTCTAGGACAGAGACCACGATGATGTTTATGGTTTCAGAAAATCACATTTCAAGAAGCACTTTCTTCAGCCATACTGTGGCCAGAATATTTCCAGGTCTGCTGGGTTTATTCTTTGGTATAATTGCTAATGGTTCAGACAACCAAACACTATTTGGGTTTTGGGTAGGTGCTGGTTGATTCAATCCCATAGTGATAAGTACTCCACCTGGGAGTTCTTGGCTCCATTCAGCTAATGAGCCTCATTTCTCACGCAGAAGATAGGGGAACCCAAATACTAATAAAAATACAATTTTAGTGGAGAGAGTGGGTCAGCCATGGCGAGGGTGCAGCGTGTGGGTGGAGCTGGGAACACAGATGCAGGAATATCATTGCTGAAGGCCTTCAGAGATACGCTAGATTACCAAAAGTATTGGGACACCTGCCTTTACACGCACATGAACTTTATTGGCATTCCAGTCTTAGTCCGTAGAGTTCAATATTGAGTTGGCCCACCCTTTGCAGATATAACAGCTTCAACTCTTCTGGGAAGACTGTCCACAAGGTTTAGGAGGGTGTCTATGGGAATGTTGGACCATTCTTCCAGAAGTTCATTTGTGAGGTCAGGCACTGATGTTGAACGAGAAGGCCTGGTTTTGCAGTCTGCGCTCTAACTCATCCCAAAGGTGTTCTATCGGGTTGAGGTCAGGACTCTGTGCAGGCCAGTCAAGTTCCTCCACCCCAAACTCGCTAATCCATGTCTTTTTGGACCTTGCTTTGTGCACTGGTCCAAATCATTTGGTGGAGGGGGGGATTATGGTGTGGGGTTGTTTTTCAGGATTTGGGCTTGGCCCCTTAGTTCCAGTAAAGGGAAATCTTAAGGCGTCAGCATACCAAGACATTTTGGACAATTTAATTTCTTCCAACTTTTTGGGAACAGTTTGGGGATGGCCTCTTCCTGTTCCAACGTGACTGCGCACCAGTGCACAAAGCAAGGTCCATAAAAACATGGATGAGCAATTTTAGGGTGGAGGAACTTGACTGGCCTGCACAGAGTCCTGACCACAACCCGATAGAATAACTCTGGGATGAATTAGAGTGGAGACTGCGAGCCGGGCCTTCTCGTCCACATCAGTGCCTGACCTCACAAATGCGCTTCTGGAAGAATGGTCAAACATTCCCATAGACACACTCCTAAACCTTGTGGACAGCCTTCCCAGAAGAGTTGGAGCTGTTATAGCTGCAAAGGATGGGCCAGCTCAATATTGAACGGACTAATGCCGCGTACACACGACCGTTTTTAATGTCATTGAAAAAAACAACGTTTTTCTCGAAGTGATTCTTCTCAAGCCTGCCTTGCCTACACACTATCATGAAAAAAAATGCTAGAGCAAATCGCGGTGACGTACGAAATGTACAACGGCACTATAAAGGGGAAGTTCCATTTGGATGGCGCCACCCTTGGGCTGCTTTTGCTGATCCTCGTGTTAGTAAAGTTTGGTGAGAGACGATTCACGCTTTTCAGCCTCGCGCTCTTCAGTCTGTTACAGCGTGACGAATGTGCTATCTCCATTACGAACGCTAGTTTTACCAGAACGAGCGCTCCCGTCTCATCACTTGCTTCTGAGCATGCGTGTTTTTTTCACGTCGTTAAAGCCTACACACGACCGCTTTTCTCATCATGAAAAACGGTCGTGTGTACGCGGCATGAGAGTTTACAACCCCATTAAGGCAACAAATATATCCTAGGCAGAGGCGTATCTAGTGAAAAAGGTGCCTATGGCAAGCACTGAAACTGCGCCCCTGTCAAAACATTTGAAACCCATCTTTCAGATAACCTTAACAAAAAAAAGCACCAGAACCCATAAATGCAGTAACATCAGCACCCATAAAACGGCCTTACCAGAATCCATAAATGCAGTAACATCAGCACTCATAATTGCAGTAATATCAGCACCCATAAATGCTGCCTTACCAAAACCCATAAATTCAGTAATATCAGCACCCATAAATGCGGTAACAGCACCCATAAATGCAGTAATATCAGCACTCATAAAAGCGGCCTTACCAGCACTCATAAATGCAGTAACATCAGCACCCATAATTGCAGTAATATCAGCACCCATAAATGCGGCCTTACCAGCACCTATAAATGCAGCCTTACCAGCACCCATAAATGCGGCATTACCAGCACCTATAAAAATGCAGCCTTACCAGCACCTATAAAAATGAAGCCTTACGAGAACCCATAAATGCAGTAATATCAGCACCTATAAATGCGGAGGAATCGTGCAGTGTATGGGCACTTAGCAGGAGGGAGAGAGAGCGGCCTCCATGGGGGCGGATCATGCGGTGGACGGCAGAAAGGCAGAGTGGAACGGAACATCAGAAACAGTGACTGCGCGCAGTGGTACACAGACAGGTCACACTCACTGGCAGTGGCACGGTGATGATCAGGGACACGCAGCGGTACAGGGGATGTTTCCTCATAATGGATACAGTCCTCCGCCACTGATGCTCCAGCACCTCTGACACTGTACAGAGGGAGTAGGATCACCAGCGGCCCTGTTTGCTTAGCACACACGCACAATCGCACATGATGAGGACTTTAAGGCCTCTTTCACACTGGGGGGGGGGGTGGGGGCGTTGGCTTTACCGTAGTTTTCGCTGCGCTATTCAGCCGCTAGCGGGGCACTTTTAACCCCGGCTAGCAGCCGAGAAAGTGTTAAAAAACCACCTGCAAAGCGCCGCTTTGATTTCAATGGACAGGGGCACTTTAGGAGCCACTCCTACAGCGCCTCAAAGATGCTGCTTTTTTTCAGGGCGCTTTGCAGGCGCTATTTTTAGCGTTATAGTGCCTGCAAAGCGCCTCAGTGAGAAAGGGGTCTTAGGCTACTTTCACACTGAGGCACTTTGCAGGTGCTACAGCGCTACAAAATAGCGCCTGCAAAGCGACCTGAAAGAGCCTCTTTTCTCACTCCATTGTGAAAGCCCGAGGGCTTTCACACTGGAGCGGTGCGCTGGCAGGACGCTCAAAAAAGTCCTGCTAGCCGCATCTTTAAGTTACTGTAGGAGCGGTGTACACACTGCTTCTAAAGTGCCCCTGCCCATTGAAATCAATGGGCAGCGCAACCGAACCGCCAGCAAAGCACTGCTGCAGCGGCGCTTTGCGGGCGGTTTTAACCCTTTTTGGACTGCTAGTGGTGCGCTGGCAGGACGCTCAAAAAAGTCCTGCCAGCCGCATCTTTGAGGCGCCCCACTAGCGCCGCAAAAAACGTCAGTAAAGCGCCGCTAAAATATCGGCTCTTTACCGCCGACGGCGCAACGCCCCAGTGTGAAAGTAGCCTAAGTCATCATGTGCCAGGCACAGACCCAAACAGAAGCAAGCAAGCAGCCAATCAAATATAGTGCTCAATATGGATTAAATAAATTGAATTATTCATAGCCATAGATATCATAAATAAAGTGATTTGTGCAACAGCAGGTACTACTTGCACAAATCACTTTATTTATGATATCTATGGCTATGAATAATTCAATTTATTTAATCCATATTGAGCACTATATTTGGCAGTTGGCACACATCATCATATTGTACACATGATGATAACATAACACAGTACACGTGTGACTATAGAATATAGTACCTGCTGCAGTGCTGTGCTGCCTGCCTGGCTGGGGGTTCCAGAGACTAGTCTCCTCTCTGTCAGACTCCGACTAGCCAGTTCTTCTTCTCCTCAGTGACCTCACCAAGTGACGACGGCGACGTCACCGACCCGCTCGCGCTCGCCGTTTGGGGAGAAGGTGAAGCTGTGATGCGCAGAGGACTAGAGGGTAGGCGGAGCTTTAGGAGGAGCCTCCGCAAGTTAGCCGAATGTTAGTCTGGGCAGTGGGCGATCCCACTCATAGACAAGCATGGGGGCGCCCGCCACCCGCGCCTATCACCCTCCTACATGCCAGCCAGGAAAACATTACTTTTAAGTGAATTGCCATGCCGCCGCCGGCACCGGGACTATAGTGCAGGATGCGGCCGCAGGAGAACGGGTGGGAATTTTTTTTTCATGCAGGGAACGTTTTTTTGGCGCCCCCCCCCCCCTACGGCGCCCATGGTTCTTGCCCTGCCTGCCATACCTTGGATACGCCACTGATCCTAGGGTTATCATGTATGACAATGGATTCCCAGAGCACTATGGGAGACAGCACAGCAGAAATGGCCCCCTTTCTGTCTAGCCCATTCTAAATGTAAAAATTTGAACTGAGCAGTTCTGTGCTGGGATCCTAGTTTTGAATACAAATTATCTGGGTTTTTCAGTTGCTGGTGAGTGAGATTTTATATAACATGATAACTTTGAGGGAAAAGCCACTTATCAGCTTTCATTGCCGTTGTACTGGCCAATGTGGTAATTGCTCCTGTGCATGAATTATTCTAAATGAAAATTATGAAAACTATAACCACTGTTTTACAGAACTATGTTAAAATGTGCAGGTAATACCTGCACATATTAAAAGTATTCTGAAAGTAAGATAAATTAACCACTTCAGCTCCGGAAGGCTCACCCCCCTTCCTGACCATGCCATTTTTTTCGATACTGCACTGCGTTGCTTTAACTGACAATTGCGCATTCGTGCGACACTGTACCTAAATAAAATTGATTTATTTTTTTTACCCACAAATAGAACTTTCTTTTGGTGGTATTTGATTGCCTATGCGGTTTTTATTTTTTGCGTTATAAACAAAAAAAGGCCGACAATTTTGAAAAAAAATTATAAAAACTTTTTTACTTTCTGCTATAAAAGATATCCAATCAAAAAATGAAAAAAATCGAATTTCTTTATCAATTTAGACCAATATGTATCCTGCTACATGTTTTTAGTAAAAAAAAATCCCAATAAGTGTATATTGATTGGTTTGCGCAAAAGTTATAGTGTCTACAAACTATGGGATAGATTTATGAACTTTTTATTTATTTTTTTACTAGTAATGGCGGCTGACAAATCAGACACCTGACTGACACTTTTGACACTTTTTGGGGACCATTGACACCATCACCAATACAGTGATCAGTGCTAAAAAATATGCACTGTTACTGTATTAATGACACTGGCAGGGAAGGGGTTAACATCAATGGCGATCTAAGGGGTAAATGTGTTCCTTGGGAGTGCTTTCTAACTGTGTGGGGGATGGTTTGACTGTATGAAGACAGAGATCCCTGTCCCTGCTTAGCAGAAACACAAGATCTCTGTCTTCCTTACTAGCAGAACAGCGATCTGCCTTGTTTACATAGGAAGACTGCCGTTCTGCCTCTGTCGGAACGATCTCCGGGTTTGGCTCCCACTGTGTCCAATCACAGCGGGAGCAGGGCTCCGGTGGCGCGCGCCCCAGAGCCGAAGAAAAAAAATCACATACCGGTACTTGATTTTTCAATTAAGGACCACCCTGCCACAGTATGTTGGGCGGTCCTTAAGCGGTTAAACTACACTTCTAAAGTTAGCCATAATCCCCATACACACGGTAGGACTTTTTGACAACAAACTTCAAAATGAGCAAGTTTTCAAAAAAATCCGACTGTGTGTACGCTCCATCGGACAAACTTTTTCGGTTTTCATCGGACAATTGTTCGCTCTGCAAACGGACAAACTTTTCGGCAACAAAAGTCCTACGGTGCAAAGTCCTGCCGTGTGTACAGAAATCCATTGGACTTTAGTCCAAAGTACAAACACGCATGCTCAGAACCAATGTTAAAATCAACCAACAATAGCAGAAGTTGACCAACGGGTGGCGGTAAAGAGCAGAAAAGAGCAGAAAAACCACGTGATTTTGGGAAATTTCGCTGAAAAGTCCTGCCGTGTGTATGCATATCAAGTTTACGGCCAACGCCCTTCAAACAAAAATCCACGGAAAAGTTTGTTTAAAGTCCGACCGTGTGTATGAGGCTTTAGACTCTAGCCCAGTGCATCTCAACCTTTATTCAATCAAGGCACCCTTTAAAATTCTGCACAATCTTGAGGCACCCCGTTATAAAATTTAAAAAACTGAACCAATAGTTTTACATTTCGCAGGAACATACACACATGTAGAACACCCAACATTAGAGGTGATTTATTTTTATAAAGCAAACACACCTTTGCACATTGGTACTGACTAGTATTCCAATGTTTCTCTTCTCCATCAGTTTATCATGCCGCGTACACACGACCGTTATTCATGTCATGCAAAAAAACGAAGTTTTTCTCATCGTGATTCCTCTCAAGCCTGCCTTGCATACACACGTTCATGAAAAAAAGACGCTCAAGCAAAGCGCGGTGACGTACAACACGTACGACGGCACTATAAAGAGGAAGTTCCATTCGAATGGCGCCACCCTTTGGGCTGCATTTGCTGATCCTCCTGTTAATAAAGTTTGGTGAGAGACGATTCGCACTTTTCAGTCTTCGTGCTTTTCAGTCCGTTACAGCGTGACGAATGTGCTATCTCCATTACGAACGCTAGTTTTACCAGAACGAGCGCTCCCGTCTCATACTTGATTCTGAGCATGCGCGTTTTTTTTCCCCTCGTAAAAGCATACACACGACCGTTTTTCACGACGTTAAAAAAAACGATGAGAAAAAATAGAGCAGGTTCTAATTTTTTTTCGGGCAGTTTTCTCATCAAGAAAACTGCTATGGAGCATACACACGACCGGTTTTCACGACCAATCTAAAAAATGGCAGTTTTCTCGTCATGAAAAACAGTTGTGTGTACGCGGCATCATTAATCTAATGTGAACCCAGTGCTGACGGAGAGGAGCAAACAAAAGGATGCTTTGTACAGGCACTTAACGTTCTCCATATCAATCGGTGATGTCATTGGTTGTTAGGACACTGGTGGTTATAAGGTCGTAATGGTGCACAATGGAAACCTGTGGCTTTGCGTAACTAAAACGCAGGCTTAATTCACCTGCTGGCTTTTATAAAAATTTTGGGCAATTGCTAACCAAGGCACCCCCGAAAAAAACCTGAAGGTACCCTGTTGAAAAAGGGCGCTCCAGACAATTTCTCCTAAAGCCTTCCTAGAGGGAGCTGGTATTGTTTACCTCAACATAACCACAGATAGTCTGTACTGCTGAGCAAACTTTCTAGTAAATTAAATATTCTAACTGTGTATTATTTATTAAATGTGAATTATAGATTTGTGTCTTGATGACAAAAGAATAAAACTCTTTTTTTCCAGGTGATACGTACAGTGTCATCTTAAGAGCATTATAGGCCCCCGGGCAATACACTGCACTGGGGCCCTGTCTACACAATCACGCACGAGAATTTTTTACTGACAAAAATCATGACATTTACTGGAAGAACCACATTTTTTACTGACACTGTAAAAAGGTACCTAAAATTACAGTTTTCAGTGCCAAGCAGTGCAAATGTCAGTATTTCAACTATAAACATATAGATCGTGCTATTAGCAATGTGTTTAAGTTAAACAAAAGTTAAAAAAAAAACATTTCTTCATTGACATGAAGGTTAGGTTACTATAACCCAGCCAGCACAGAGTTTCCTCTTACATCAGAGTCTGCAGGATTCCCCCTTACAGTGAAAGGGAACTCTTATGTAAAGGGGAACGCTGCAGATCATGATGTAAAGGGAAACGCTGATGTAAGGGGGGCTCCGGTGACCAGAGACCACCTTATATCAGAGTCCACTGCTTTCTCTTTACATCAGAGTTCCCACTTACATCAGAGCAACAGACCACCCCCCGATCTCTTTGTACAAGCTGCACAGTCAGCCAGACAGCCACTCACCGTACGACACCGACCAGGGCACTCCGTGTCTGTACTGGCTGGTGGCTGGGCAGGTTATAGGCTCACGAAAACTGGCACTGCCGACAGGGGTCCGACTCCGCCACACTCTGCTTCAAGCCTGCTGTGCTGTCTGCTCTGACCACTCTACTCTGTCCATTCACCCTCAGCTCCTCCTGCTTTTTTTTTTTAAGTCTGGCGGGTGTGGCTAACGTCATCATCGGCGGACAGACAGAGGCAGCACTCGTGGAGGATCGGATCTTCTCGGCAATATTCGCAAACTGCGCATGCACAGTTCTGACCCGTCGCTTCCCACCATTTTTTTATTGGGGTCGCTGGGCAGCCGGTGGGGCCCCCCAGGCAAGTGTGGCCCCCGGGCAACTGCCCAGCGTGCCCAATGGAAAAGATGGCCCTGGATACGTATCAACAATGACATTAGGTGAGAAATTAGGTGAGAAATCTGATGGTCCTCACCAACATCAATACACTGCCAGATAATCATGCTTGAGGATGCACCACTTACAGAAAGCATTACTGACATTGGCAGCCCTCAGGCATTAGCTTTTGCTTGCATGAGATTTTTTCACTTAAAGGCGATGAAAGAAAATTTTTCTAAACAGAAGCACACTGAGTTAGCAATATAATCTAAACACCTAAGGATTTATACTTTCAGACGTTATGGATCCTGTGGGTGCCATTAATTCTTAAAAGAGAAGTATGTTTTTTTTTTCTTTGCAGAATCATACTTACCTAGGTGAATGCAGCATCGGTCCTATGCTGCAGATGTTCCCTGGTGTCTCTGCACTGAGAACCAAGCTCACTGGAGCGAATGGGCTGTGGAGGCGGCAGGTGCGGCCAGCTCAGGCTCTCTGGGGCTCACTGAGAAGCTGAGCCAGGTGCCAGGCATCCCGACTTCATTGTAGCGATCTTGCCAGAGCCTGGACCGGTTCTGTGACTTTAGCCCGCTGTCAGCTGAAAACTGGTCACAGGAGTTCAGATTGAAAAGCACTCCTGTGATCCATAGGAGAAGTACAGCCCACACATTGGAAGATAGGGCACATTTTCGCGTGCGCAAAACTGTATGGTATTACAGCACCATGCGGTTCCGTGTGGCAGTGTTTTTTAAAAAAGGGTTGAGGACTTTTTCCTTGCATTTCCCCACCGAAACCACCATAGAAATATGCATATACCAAAAAATGCAATTGTGCAATTATCAAAAAGGATGAATGATCAAAAAACCATCAAATAGGTGGGATAATTAAATATATACAACCAATGACTAACCCCATAAATGGCAATATATATGTAGCGGGTATGTACTATTTAGGGGCAGCAATTGGGTGGTAGTATGACCCAGATGCACTATTGGTAGAACAGGGCTATGTTTTATTCGTGTGAGGACATCAGTGGTGTTAAGTTCCCTGCAGCTCAGTAGGTGGCGCTGTCACTTTGAGCCGGGGTTGAACCACTACTGCAGTGCCGTACCCTTTGTGACCTCTCGCAGCAACTGTACTACGGGGTGGGGAACCCGCTGTGCTTGCTGGGAGAGGGTATAAAGGGGGTGGACATCTTCACCACGAGGTCAGAGTCCCAGGCACCTTTAGCCTGAGGGCTGCTGTCCGTGATCAGTGTCCAGGCGCCCTTGGCCTGTACACGTGGAGTTCGTGTTCCATCCCTGACACCTTCAGTCTGGGGTGAGGTACTCAGCCGGAGGCCTGAGGCCCAGTACCTTCCACTGGGTCCCGCGAGGGAAGGATTGTCCTAAGGTGCCCCAGGTGTCGGGCACCTGAATCCAGGGGCGTAAGGGACCAGAGGAGGGATTCAGCCAAAGATCTGGTGCAGCATATTGCCAGTGCCGGGTGAACCTCTGGAGACCGTCCGGATGGATATCTTTCCCGAACAAGGGCCAATTCAAGAGGGAAGGTGGTTCATGTTCTATGACCGGTGGCAGCGGTTCATCTAGTCAACTCAGGTCGGTGGCAGAGACCTGCTATTAGGCCTGTGGCAGAGGCCTCAACAGTTCACCCGGTCGGTGGCAGCGACCAATCTTACGGTCGGTGGCAGAGGCCGTGCGTCAGGCCTATTTGCAACAAAAGGAATAGGAGAGTTCACTGTGCCTGGACCTACTCGTATTCACACCCTGTCTGTTCATTTAAAAGTTCAACTGATGCTGTTCACTTGTTGAGAAGAATAAAGAAGTGTTGGACTTTTTATGGTGTGGGGCTCTATTACTGACAGTTAAACTTCCGCAGGAGAAGCAGAGGCTCCATCCAGAACACAGGCCCGAAGGTAAAGTGTTGGCTTTCACCTCTACACATTAGAGGACATGGGCCGTAGCGAACCTCATCCTCCTCCCGCATACCCCTAGACAAGCCAGCCGTTTTATTTACAAGGGGACGGGGGTGAGGCCGCTACACGTGGGGGCTCGTCCGGGATTGTGTTATGGAGCCGAAGCTAAAGGAGTTTGAGCGTGTCGGCCCAATGGAGTTCCGAGTAGGTCGGCCATATTGGCCAAATCGCCACGAGGCACAACCTCCTTGCACAGTTCGTGGGCGTGACTCGGAGAAAGCCCGCGAGCTGAAGCGTCAGAGGGGAGGAGTCCGGCCATGTGAGGAGGATCACAAGGGGACTGTGGCGCGAACTACGCAGTGCGCGATGGAGCAACAAGCCGTGACCATGTTTGAAAATGCCTCGTGGTTTCCAGTTTCCAACACCACGAGGATGGCTTTGACTAATGCTCCGGTTACGCATACGGGGATCCGGCTCAAGCCCCGGGGAAGATTCGCCCTGTATTCCTGCAGAGACGTTGAGGCCCTGGGTATGATTTGTCCCAGCTGTTCGGGACTAGTGGTGCAGTTGAAGCCATTCGGGCGCTGCGAAGCCTGCGGAGAGTTCTCATTCGAGGTGGAACCGTCCTTTGAGAAGCCAAGAGCTATCTACCTCGACCGCACAGGCGCCACTACTCAAGGAGGAGGAATCACCGCTTGGACAGCCGTCCCTACGTGCACTGCCGGGACCCTGGAGGAAGTCTCAATCAAAGAAGAGAAATCAGAGGATGCTGCCTCGGTCACCACAGGGCCCTTGCTCCCACCGTCGAAACGGAAGGTCGGCCTGGTCAAGGCTTCCTGTGGCCGTGGAGGAGCTTTGCCCCGCTGCTTGCCTGGCCTGGATGGATCCGGAGGGAAGAGCCCTGGACATTGTGACACTACTACAGGCCCAGGTGAGCCAGGGGTTGGGACTGTTGGTGTGGTTGGAGGTGTCGGGAGTCCGCAGTTGGTGGAGCCCGCTGAGGGGGGTGACTCCGAGTCTACAAGGGGTTACCTGCCTGCTGAAATGTATGACACCTCTGACCTGGAGTCGCTCTCCGACATGGGAGACGATGCAGAGATTGATAAGATTTTCTGCCAGAAGGGCTAGGACAAGATACCTCTGTCCTCGTCCCATGCCAAAAGGGACTCACCTATGTCCGTAGGGGATAGTACAACCCGGGTGGAGGCACCAGCGCCTGAGGATGGGTCCCGTCCTCAGTCTGCCCTTCGATCTCCGGTGCCACCTGCATCTAACACCAGGGGTCAGAGACTGTCGCTGCAGGCGCCTATGCCCAATTTGGAAGTGATCAAGGCACCTCGCCATCCGGATTGTATTGTCTTACCGGGTGTGGGGAACAAAGCTACTATGCCTCCCTTGGCCAGGCTTCAACGCTTATTTGGCCAGAAGGTTGCTCACGAGTATGGGTGGGAGTACCCATACTTGCCAAAAGAACTGTTGTATGAGGTCGAAGTCTATCGGGAGCGTTGGTACAACGACTTTGTATGGACACATATTAACGTGCCACATGCACGCAGGTACCTCGCCTGCTCTCCCGGGGCATCACAACGATTCAAGGACTGCAAGACAGAATGGATGCTGGGTCGGCACATCCACGCGGATAAGGTGCTGATACGCCAGAAAGATAAGGAAGATGCTGAGTATCAGATTGAGACCATGGATCAACACTTGAAACCCCTTGTCCTGCCGCATCCCAGGTTCTATCTGTAGGAGAAAAAGACTCCTTTCCTCTGTCCTCCTTCCCAAGTGACAAAACTTTCCGGAGTTTGTGTTTTCTCTCTTCCGGGAAAATCAGTGACTGTGCCCTAGTCAAAGGGGTGTTTGTGCTCTTCGGAGGAATGGAGACTGTTTCAGTTGTTTGTTCTCCTTTCTTCCATCCAACAAAGTAATCATGGACTTTGGGATAGTTAGAGCCAAGACACAGAGGAGTTTCGTTTCAGGATTCGACAAGTGCTATGACCGCGGCACTGTCACCAGGTGGCAGTGTTGCGCAACGATATACACTTTTCACACACACTTCTGTAAGGAAAGGATTTCTCTTAGGAGAAGTTTTTTCGTTCCCACATGAACATATGTGTCAGGGATTTGTGTGCTTGACTGTTTTTGTTTCCCTTCTGCAGGAGAACATCCATCAAGACTGCTGAGAATGGGGCGGGTCTTAGATAGTGATGGGAAAAGAAAAATGGTGTTAATAATGTGGATGTGTTAATAATTTGTTATGTATTTGTTTTCTTTCCCTTCCATGTCAGGTTCAGGCACAGTGTAAAAAGGTTTTTTTTCCTCTTTAAAAAAAATTCTTGCTGTTTTTGAATTTCACATAGCTAGTCTCTGGATTGAGCTATGTTACCTCCCGTTGGAGAAATGGCTTGTTCCAGACACTGGGGACCAGTGTCAAATCACTGGGGGGAGAGTGTAGCGGGTATGTACTATTTAGGGGCAGCAATTGGGTGGTAGTATGACCCAGATGCACTATTGGTAGAACAGGGCTATGTTTTATTCGTGTGAGGACATCAGTGGTGTTAAGTTCCCTGCGGCTCAGTAGGTGGCGCTGTCACTTTGAGCCGGGGTTGAACCACTACTGCAGTGCCGTACCCTTTGTGACCTCTCGCAGCAACTATACTGCGGGGCGGGGAACCCGCTGTGCTTGCTGGGAGAGGGTATAAAGGGGGCGGACATCTTCACCACGAGGTCTGAGTCCCAGGCACCTTTAGCCTGAGGGCTGCTGTCCGTGATCGGTGTCCAGGCGCCCTTGGCCTGTACACGTGGAGTTCGTGTTCCATCCCAGACACCTTCAGTCTGGGGTGAGGTACTCAGCCGGAGGCCTGGGGCCCAGTACCTTCCACTGGGTCCTGCGAGGGAAGGATTGTCCTAAGGTGCCCCGGGTGTCGGGCACCTGAATCCAGGGAGGTAAGGGACCAGAGGAGGGATTCAGCCGAAGATCTGGTGCAGCATATTGCCAGTGCCAGGTGAACCTCTGGAGACCGTCCGGATGGATATCTTTCCCGAACAAGGGCCAATTCAAGAGGAAAGGTGGTTCATGTTCCATGACCGGTGGCAGCGGTTCATCTAGTCAACTCAGGTCGGTGGCAGAGACCTTCTATTAGGCCTGTGGCAGGGGCCTCAACAGTTCACCTGGTCGGTGGCAGCGACCAATCTCACGGTCGGTGGCAGAGGCCGTGTGTCAGGCCTATTTGCAACAAAAAGGAATAGGAGAGTTCACTGTGCCTGGACCTACTCGTATCCACACCCTGTCTGTTCATTTAAAAGTTCTGCTGTTCACTTGTTGAGAAGAATAAAGAAGTGTTGGACTTTTTATGGTGTGGGGCTCTATTACTGACAGTTAAACTTCCGCAGGAGAAGCAGAGGCTCCATCCAGAACACAGGCCCGAAGGTAAAGTGTTGGCTTTCACCTCTACACATTAGAGGACATGGGCCGTAGCGAATCTCATCCTCCTCCTGCATACCCCTAGACAAGCCAGCCATTTTATTTACAAGGGGATGGGGGGTGAGGCCGCTACATATAGAAAAAAGAAAAAAGGGGGGATATACATTGCACATATGACATATCACCTTTTTGCACCTCAGTGTATACCCCCCTATATGTAGCGGTCCTCCCCCAGCGTCTCCCCTCTCTTCACGGCTGGTTCTACTCGTCTAGGGGTATCTGGGAGAAGGGGGAAAGATGCACACCACCAACTCAGCTCTCTGATGTAGGATGCAGAGATATGAGCTAAACCATTACACTCGGGTCTGCGTTTTAGGCCGGAGCCTCAGCTTCTCCTATGGAGGATGATTGTCACTGACACTGACAGGGACACTTAGTTTCCAGTAACACGAGTTCCACACCAAGAAAAGTCCAACACTGTTTTATTGACTTGAAACTGGTTGACTTTTAAAAGAACAGACAAGGTGTAGTGAAGAGTAGGTCCAGGCACAACTAATGAATAAAGTTCCTCCTGTTCCGTTTAGTGCAAACAGGCTTGGCGCACTGTCGCTGCCAACGACTGTGAATTTAGTCACTGCCACTGACCTGGGTGAACGTTGAGGCCCCTGCCACAGGCCTTGGATGAGGCCTGCCACTGACCTGAGAAGGTTGGGTCCCTGCCACAGACCATAAGAACATGAAGTACCTCCTTTAGAACAAACGACCCCTGTCAGAGGAAGACATCCATCCGGATGGTCACCAGAGGCCTCCACCGGCACCAGCAAATGCTGCGCTGGCTCTACGGGAGGTCACGTCTCCGGTCCCTTATGCCCAGGATTCAGGCACCCAATACCGGGGGCACCTTAGGAATGCTTCGCCCTTGCGGGACCCAGTCGAAAGTACTGGGCCCCAGGCCTCCTGGTGTAGTACCTCACCCCAGGCTGAAGGTGCCTGGGATGGAACTCGACTCCACACACCCAGGCCAAGGGCACCTGGGCACAGACGAACCGCAGCAGCCCCCAGGCTGAAGGTGCCTAGGGAATGGACCTCGTGCGCAAGATGTCCGCCCCTTTTATATCCTCTCCCAGCAGGCACAGTGGGTTCCCCGCCCCGCCGTACTACTGCCGCGAGAGGACAAAAAGGGCACGGCTCTGGAATGTTAGTTCAACCCCGGTCCCAGGTGACAGCGCCACCCAGGGACCACAGGGAACATGACACCATTCATACCTCCCACACTCCAAAAAGGTCCATAAATCCCTGAAATCAATGTATCTGGGCCATCTATGGCCCAGATACACCCCACTAAATTTAACACCCGCTACATATATATTTAATTATACCACTTATTTGATGGTTTTTTGATCATTCATCCTTTTTGATAATTGCGCATCTTTCTTGGTATATGCATATTGTTTTTGGATTAAGTATTTAATTCTTTAAGTTTGCTGCATTTATTAATCTTTTTATATATCTATATATATTTTTTATCACCATTTATCACAATTTCAACTACTATTAGGGCGAGCGCAGAATTTTCTCACTTTTACACACACCATAGAAATATGCTGATCTGGGAGGTGTATGGCACTGGACAGATATGTGAATGAGGCCAAATTCTAAATGATCTCAAAAGTATCTTAAACTGATTCCATCAATGAAAAACCATTAACACCATTCCTTATCATGGTTTTTTCTTTTTTTTCCTGTATTACCAGGCTACCGGCCAGGGGCGAATCCAGAGTCTAGTCTCGGGAGGGGCACTTCCAGAAAATAATTTTTTTTGGGGGCAATTTATCGGGGCAATGGCTGGTGTTGGCGCTTCAATGATCACGGCACCATGGTTGTTATGGTGTAAGGATGATTGAAGCGCATTATTTATATTATTACATTGTTATATAAAATGAAATGGTTCAACTCACCATAATGCTGAATCAGTGGGTTCCCCCGAGTGTGTCACTTGCCACGTCACCTGCCACCAGATGCAGCTTGTCACTTGCCACGTCACCTGCCACACGTTGCGGATTGTCACTTGCCACGTCGACTGCCACACGTTGCGGATTGTCACTTGCCACACGTCGCGGATTGTCACTTGCCACGCGTTGCAGATTGTCACTTGCCACATCACCTGCCACATGTTGCGGAATGTCACTTGCCTGCCACCAGATGCAGATTGTCACTTGCCACGTCACCTGCCACATGTTGCGTATTGTCACTTGCCACGTCACCTGCCACCAGTTGCAGATTGTCACTTGCCACATGATGCGGATTGTCACTTGTCACAAGTTGCGGAATGTCACTTGCCTGCCACCAGATGCAGATTGTCACTTGCCACCTCGCCTGCCACCCCTTGCGGATTGTCACTTGCTAAGGTGGTGTTTTGCTTGTCAGAGTCAGGCAGTAGAGAGATGATGTAATCTCTCTGCTGCCTGCACAGTGAGGGCGGAAGTTACTGCAGGGATGCACATGGCGGGCACGGGCGGTGAGAGATGCTCCCCCGGCTTGTTGATTGGCCAGCCGCCTGCTCACCTACGGAGCCGACCAGCTGACGTGCCCACTCTCTGACTCTCACTCGCCGCCCGCACCCGGCAGCCCACGCTGTCACCTGACCGTGGAGCCGCCCGCTCAGACTCTCAGGCACCCGCAAGTTCCGCAACTACCGCCCGCTCAGACTCTCATGTGCCCGCAAGTTCCGCAACTAAAACTAATTTCTCAGTCGGTGGCAATTGCCCCGTTGCCCCCCCCCCCCCGGATCAGCCCCTGCTACCTGCAAAAGGGACTGGGGTGGACTAGTACACCACAGCAATACCTGAATAAAGGACCTCCTCCAGACCAGGAGATATCTGTCTGCACACCAAGCACCAATTAATTCATCAGTGTGAGGGAGTTGACCAGGGCTGAGCAGTGTGAACAACCTTGGAGCATCAAAAAACTGTGTGTCCCCATCCCCCTGTGTTACCTCCTATAGACCACGGTTTAGGGAATCCATGGGTTTTCTGTCAACTAAATTGAATGGATGTACATTCTGTTCTAAAATTTGAATTATATCCACTTACCTATGGAATCTTTTTATATTTAGTTATATGTAGCGGGTGTTTGATTTTTGGGAAGGCATCTGGGTGGTAGTGTAACCCGGATGCATTGAGGACTCTGGTGGTGTGAGGTTCCCTGCGGCCTGCAGGTGGCGCTGTCACCCTGGCCGGGGTTGAACACTCACTGCAAGACTGCTTCCCTTTTTGTCCTTTCCTGGCGCTGGTACAGCAGGGCGGGGAACCCGCTGTGACGCAAAGGGAGAGGAGATAAAAGGGGCGGACGCCCTGACCTTGGGGTTCAGAGTCGGAGGACGCAGCCGCACCCAGGCACCTTCAGCTTGGGTGCTGGCGTTCCGGAGATCCGGGCTCAGGGGCCCTTGACCTGGCCGGAGCGGGAGATGGAGTCCATCTCAGGCACCTTTAGCCTAGGGTGAGGTACTATGGCGGAAGCCTGGAGCTCAGTACCTTCGACTGAGTTCCGCGAGGGTGGAGGAATCCGAGGGGGCCCTAACTCCTTGGGTGCCCGTGTCTGAGACGAGGAGGCCGGTGAGCGGAACTTCTCCGGAGAGTCCAGCGCAGTATTGCTGGTGACGGAGAGGCCTCTGGTAACTGTCTTGGACGGATGTCCTTCCCCTGATAGGGGCTACGATAGCGAAGGTAATTCATGTTCTGTTCAATATAGTCAGTGGCAATGACTATTCACCACTGGTGATACTACAGTGGTTAGCTTTATTTAGAAGAATTGTGCCTTGGCCTACTCCCCACAAATACTGAAGTGGTATATGGGTCTCAACCTGTCTGTGCTGTATGACTATTTATTGAGAAGAATAAATACGAGTTGGACCTATTCATTGTGTGGAACTCTGGTTACTAGGAGCAAAGGGGAGTCAATCCGAGGAGAGGATTTGACTCTGGGACCAAATACACAAAACCGGATAGTTCTGGCTTTCACCTCCACCCATTAAAGGACATGGGCCGTGGTGTATCTCATCCCTCCCCCCAGTGTTAACCCCTAGACGAGACAGACAAGCCGTGAATGAGAAGGGGTGAGAGGGGTGAGGTCGCTACATATATATTTAGAGAGGTAGAAGTAGTATGTTTCATGCAATAGTCATAATTGACAATTTAGTGAGTATGATGAAAGGTAGAGCTCACATCCATTGTGTATTGGCTTTCTTTTGCACTGAATAAAGAGCTGCACAGAGCTTCCTGTATGCATTTGAGGACTTAAAGTGTATTTCAATTTTTACAGGCAAATTGGGATACCACCTACTTTACATTTGTTACATGTCTACATTCACATGCCATAAATTTTAAAATTGCAGCTTACCCTTTTTAGATGCTCTATTCTGGACCTTGCAGCAAGGAAAATCCTAGGTAGTTTTCTGTGTTTATGAGGGGGCTGTGCAGCTGTGTTTGCCATAGTTAAAGTGGTTCTAAAGGCAGAAGTTTTTTTTACCTCAATGCATTCTATGCATTAAAGTAGAACTATAGGCAAAACTTTTTATTTTTATTTTGGATAGAGTAAGGAGGGTTATAACCCCTGCTGGATCTTTCACCATCTGTGCCCCAGTGGGGAGATTTCCCTTCACTTCCTGTCCCATAGCCAAACAGGAAGTGAAAGGAAATCCCTGTAAATCAAGTAAATTCCTTGGGTACCCCCAAGTCACCAGAACTAGTGTACCCATTGGAAGATTTCCTCCCTATTACTTTTCGGGGGACAATCCAAAATTTGGGTAATTTCTTTTACTTTCACTTTCAATTATAATGGTAAACAGGACAAATAAAGCCCTCTGATTCCTCCTGTATTCAATTGTATTGTAACTGTTGTAAAGTGCTGCGCAATCTACTGGCGCTATATAAATCCTGTATAATAATATTAAAGAGAGTGAATCTCCTTAATGGCAATATAAAATGACAGGTGTTCTAATCCCCCTCCACTCTATCCAAAACCCCAAAAAAGTTTTGCCTTTAGTTATACTTTACCTGAGCCCCATCACAATCCAGCGATAAACACGAGAGCCTCGGCTCTCCGGGACTCTCCCTCCTTATTGACTGAGACAGCAGCGAGAGCCATGGGCTCCCACTGCGCTCAGTCACAGCCAGTGAGCCAATGAAGAGAGAGAGGGGGCGAGGCTGAGCTGTGGCTCTGTGTGTGAATGGACAGAGCAGCAGCTCAGGAGCAAACCTGCTTGTGTGCCCTCATAGCAAGCTGCTTGCTCTGGGGGCACTCGGCAGGAAGGAGGGGCCAGGAGCCCTGGATGGAGACCCGAGAAGAGGAGGATTGGGGCTGCTCTGTGCACAGAGCAGGTAAATATAACAGGTTTGTTATTTAAAAAAAAGAAAATTGCCTTTATTATTACTTTAACCCTTTCTGTACTGTGCAGACAGATTTTCAGGATTTATTAAAACTAGATTTGAATTCTGTCTGTCCTAACAAATGGTTTAAGGGTTAGAGGTTTAGGGGTTTCATTGTATGTTATTCAGGTCAGATTTAAAGTGGAAGTAAACCCTCCTATCATTTTCAGTCAAGGAAGCTGCCATCTTGGCCTCTGTTTAATCTTCAACTGCCATGATGCTGCACATGTGATCAGTTATGACACCAGCCATTGGCTGGTTTGACAGTTTGGTTGAGAGCACAACCAATGTGACAGTCGGCATTCCCGGCATGCTGGGAATGTAACTGCTTTTTGAAACTGTTAAATCGTTGGGTTTACTTCCGCTTTAAGCCTTGACACACAAACAGCCGGCTTCTGTCATACAGGGTCCCATACACACGAGCTTAATGTCGGATGTTTTTTATTGAAACGGCCGATGTTGCCTGACATTCAGTCCGTGTGTACGGGACTTAAGAACAGACTCACTCTAAAGCCTTGTACACACGATCGGTTTTACCGATGAAAACAGTCCGATGGACTTTTTTCGTCGAACGAACCGATCATGTGTGGGCCCCATCTGACTTTTTTCCATGGGTGAAAAAAAATAGAACATGTTTTAAATTTTTCCGATGGAAAAAAAAACGATAGGAAATTCCGATCGTCTGTGTGGAACTCCAATGGAGAAAAAACCCACGCATGCTCAGAATCAAGTCGACGCATGCTCAGAGGCATTGAACTTCATTTTTCTCGGCTCGTCTGAGTGTTTTACGTCACCGCGTTTTGGACGGTCGGAATTTTGTCTGATGGTGTGTAGACTGATGGAAGTCAGCTTCATTGGAATTCCGATGGAAAAAGCCATCGCATTGGATTCCATCGGAAATCCAATCGTGTGTACAGGCCATAACATTATTCAAAAAACCTTGCAGTCAGCCATGACACCTCCTGAGAAACATCTAAAAGGGTAAGAAATATATATAAAAAATAAATAAAAAATAGACATGCTGTGTGAATGGAAACATAACAAATATATTGTGAGGTGTTCTCAAATTTGACTGTAAAAGTGGAAATATGCTTTAAACTGCATTTAAACCAAATAAAACCCTAAAATATTGCAGCTTATCAGTCCTAGATTGGTTTCCACTTTCCAGTAAATAATAATAATAAAATACTGAAAAGAAATAAGGGAAAAGATTAAACAAAGGAAGTGCAGCTACAACCCAGAACAGGAATTCTTACAGATACCACATTCTTTACATCACATCTGTTTTAATAGTATATTAGAAGTGTGCTGAAGACAATAATGGGTTGACAGTCAGAGAATGTCAAGACTATAACCAACAAGGGATGAATGTTTTCCTTCTTCATGGCTCTTTTGCAGGTTTCCATGAAAACCTCTTTTGTACGGCAATTATTTAAATAGAATGGTGCAGACAAGAATGAAGTTATGATCTATATCCAGTTTTATTCATGCATGTGTTAAGAATCTTTAAGGAAGGCAAAGAGGTCAGCTTGCAGCTGTTGTTGTGTGCCAGTAGAAGCTTGCTCTCAATTAACAGCCGGGGAGGGCGCAGCAAACGGCAAGGACAGTGTACAGGATAAATTACAGCAATTGCCATTCAAGTAGAGAGTATTTACATACCTCTGCAGCCTTACAAATACATGACTTATTTTTCTAACCTGGAGGAGAATTTTAGGTCATGATCAACACTGCCAATTAAAGCCTAGTACACACGTTAAGTTATTTTTCGTTGAACCCAGCAGGCTGAACAAAAACAAACTGAGAGGTCGCTGTACTAACTATGTAATGTTAGTATAACATAAAAAATGTGATTCACCAAACATGGTGCATGCATTGCAGTGCCGTTTATGTTGAATAGCATCCCATACAGTATGCTATGCAAGGTGCATGCATTTCAGCTCACCACATCGCATACAATAGATGTGTTGTGGTGCATTGTGGTGAAAAATTGATGCTAGTGTGTTCAGATGTGTGGGCAGCCTATTAATTTTGAAAGGGCTGCCTTACCACAGTGCCTGGTAAATCAAGACAGCAGATAGGTCAAATATGACCTTAAAGTTAGCCTGTGCCCAGACTATGCACACTAAACTCTCCCCTAGAATCAATGAGCAGTTACAGTAATCCTTGCAGTGTGGGCACTGCCCTACTTCAAGGGATACTTTTTAATTTTCCCAGAGTCAGACTTTATTGTTTTTTATTGATGTCTGAATCCCTTTTCAAGAGATTGCCCTACACATGTTGTCCTGGTGGCATCATACACTAAGAAAAGAAGTGAGGGGAAACCACCCGAAAGAGCACACAAATAGTAATAGAAAACTGACATGGATTCTAAAACATCCCCATTAAAAGTATTTTTATTGTTGTTTCTGCTGCCATTGGAGAGATTTCTGTTCACTTCCTGTCTTGGTTGTGAACAAGAAATCTCCCCAGTAATTACAAGAAAGCACATTAGCAGAAAAAAAAATGCTTCTGGTCCTTTTTGTCTTGGCAAGCATGATATCACTGCTGTCAGGGCCGGTGTCCAACGCTGTATCCTGGCCTAGGCCAACAAGGCCCAGCCCTAGGGCAGCACTTTGCAGGGGGGCAGCACGGAAAGAGTCCCCGCCGGCTTGCGCTATACTGTTAGTGTAGCGCCAGTCTTATGGGGCGGACTGGGCTGAGAGGCAAATTAGTCTAGCGTCCCCATAAAGCGGCCGCACTGCTTCCGGTATGCGGACAGACAGAATTCCACAACTGTGGGGGGGGGGCGCTGCTTCTAATTTTAACTGTCCTATCATCCTGGACCACAAACCTTCCTCACTGTGCTATATGTTTTCTGCTGCACCATTGGCATGGTTATATCTTCTTAGTCCTCTCCATAAAATTATCAGAAATTTGTGCTTAAAGTAGAACTATAGGCAACACTTTTTTTTTTTTCATTTTGGATAGAGTAAGGGAGGGTTATAGCCCCTGTCAGTTTATTTTTTTTACCATCCCTGTCCCATTGAAGAGATTTCCCCACACTTCCTGCCCCATAGCCAAACAGGAAGTGAGAGGAAATCTATGCAAATTAAGGGAATCCATTGCCCCCCCCAGGCCCTCAGAACTAGTGTCCCCACTTGAAAATTTCAGGGCGGGTCTTAAACAGAAAGGGGTGTGGCCTTGATAGGAAGGGGTGGGTGATATTTAAATTAGGGGGTGCATGAGTCTAGTCAGCCCTAGGGCAGCACAAAACCTAAATACACTACTGACGCTGTCTAGGGGTGCCCGGCCACTGGTGTTCCTACTCTCTTCTCTCAGCATCAGCAGGCTGTGCCGCTCCGTTTGCACATAGTGTCAGAGGCGCAGGGCGGCAGAGGACTATTTCTGTGTCCCGACTCCCGAATGAATGGAAGCAAGCAAACATTCATTGATGGGCACTGGTAGGATGCATGGATGGGCGCTGGTGAGGCTGCATTGATGGGCGCTGGTGAGGCTGCATTTGATGAGCGCTTCATTAAAAAGGTGGGTTATACATGGTAAGAACAACAGGGGTGGAGTCAGGGGTGGAGCCAAGGGGGGTGCGGAAAAATAAGGGTTTTGCCTAGGGTGTCAAAAATCATTGCACCAGCCCTGACTGCTGTAGATCTTTTTGTGGGGTCCTGGGAAAGCCAGGGATCACAAAATTTAAAATCGAAGGATAAGGGTCATTAAACTGGCTTCACACTGGTAGATTTTTGTACAAATGTTCTTAAGTGCTTCATTTGCTTTTAACTTTTTCGACATTTGAATTAATGTAATTTCCTGAATGAATACGGCATACATTGTTAGGAATTTTATTTGTCTGAATTTTTGTCTGAATTTTCTCATCACTGCGGTTGAATACGGTTATAAATTTGTCCCCACTAGCCATTAAAAAATCAAACGAACATTCAGAAAATACAAATTTATTACTAAAATTCTTCTTGTGTTTGGCCAGCTTTCGTTTTTCTAGGATGCTACAAAAAGGTTGCGTGATACCTAGGCGAGTGCGCCAAAAACAAGGGTATATTTTTTAATAGAAGGTCTGCTTTAATAAAAATTGTAGACACGGCAATACAGTGGGGAAAATAATTATTTGATCCCCTGCAGATTTTTTAAATTTGCCCACTTACAAAGAAATGAAGGGTCTTAAAATTTTATGATAGGTGTATTTTAAATGATAGAGACAGAGTATCAATCCAAAAAACGGAAAAAACATGATACAAATGTTATAAATTGAGTTACATAGTTACATAGTAGGTGAGGTTAAAAAAAAGACACAAGTCCATCAAGTCCAACCTATGTGTGTGATTATGTGTCAGTATTACATTGCATATCCCTCTATGTTGTGGTCGTTCAGGTGCTTATCTAACAGTTTTTTGAAACTATCGATGCTCCCCGCTGAGACCACCGCCTGTGGAAGGGAATTCCACATCCTTGGCGCTCTTACAGTAAAGAACCCTCTATGTAGTTTAAGGTTAAACCTCTTTTCTTCTAATTTTAATGAGTGGCCACGTGTCTTGTTAAACTCCCTTCCACTAAAAAGTTTTATCCCTATTGTGGGGTCACCAGTATGGTATTTGTAAATTGAAATCATATCCCCTCTCAAGCGTCTCTTCTCCAGAGAGAATAAGTTCAGTGCTCTCAACCTTTCCTCATAACTAATATCCTCCAGACCCTTTATTAGCTTTGTTGCCCTTCTTTGTACTCGCTCCATTTCTTGTGCCTTCTTGAGGAGGGGGACTCGCCGTGTTTGGAGGAAGAAAAATGCTGACTATGACCCTAAAAACACCATCCCTACAGTCAAGCATGGAGGTGGAATCATGATGCTTTAGAACTGTTTCTCTGCTAAATGTACAGACCGACTTTGCCGCATTGAGGGGCCAATGGCTGGGGCCATGTATTGAAATATCTTGGATAAGAACCTTCTTCTATCAGCCAGAACACTGAAGATGGGTCATGGATGGGTCCTCCAGCATGAAAATGACCCAAAAAAATACCGCCAATGCAACAAAGGAGTGGCTCAAGAAGAAGCACATTAAGGCCATGCAGTGGTCTAGCCAGTCTTAAGAGCTTAATTCTATAGAAAATTTATGAAGGGAGCTGAAACTTCGAGTTGCCAAGCAACAGCCAAGAAACCTTAAGGATTTAGAGAAGATCTGTAAAGAAGAGTGGACCAAAATCCCTCCTGAGATGTGTGCAAACCTGATTACTAACTACAAGAAACGTCTTACCTCTGTGATTGCCAACAAGGGTTTCTCCACCAAGTACTAAGTCATGTTTTGCTTGGGGATCAAATACTTATTTTACTCACTGAACTGCAACTCAATTTATAACATTTGTACCTATGATGTGTTTTTTTTTTTTTTTTCTGGATTTTTGGTTGATATTCTGTCTCTATTATTTAAAATACACCTATGATAAAAATGATAGACTCTTCATTTCTTTGAAGGTGGACAAATTTACAAAATCAGCAGTGGATTAAATACTTATTTTTCCAACTGTATATAAATACAAATTAATTTGGGCACACCAAGGGTCAATGTGAAGCACATGTTGTAAGTCTCCTATTCTATAATCTACCCCCTCCACAGCATAATCCGAAAACCTGTAAGAACCAGCAAATCTTAGATTTTTGTCTAACGAGAAAATCAATGGATGGTCCTCAGCCAACGAGCAGTATAGCGTGCTCAGAGGAGGTGAGCTCAGTGTTTGCTGACTCCTATGTGACAAGCACCTGCCTGCAGTTAAAATTACCACCTGACCACCTGACTCTTAGTCATAAATAGTCCACTGACATGGCGTTTACTTATCTAGTTGCAAGCAGCAAATCGCGGGCTGGCAGGAGGTATAACCAATCATTGCTCAGCTGTTTCCCTGGAGGTATCATAAATCATTATCAGATATACATTAGACAGTGATGTTTTTTAGGTCACGTTTATTTCTATCATCATTTCATGGAGTCATGGGTAGTAAAAACATTAAAGCACTCTCGGTAAAAAAGAAAAAAAGAAATACACCAGCACTCTCCCTAGCCCTGCTAACTCAAGCTGGCCAAAAACGAATAGGTTTTTGGTTCGTACAAAAATTCTCAGTACATTTGATGACTTGACAACTTTCATTTGAAAGTACTTCAAAATTTCATTTTCTTTTAACATTCAATTTTGGAATGAATGGACTGTCCCAAATGAACACCACATACACCGTTAGAAATTATTATTAATATACAGGATTTATATAGCGCCAACATTTTACGCAGCACAACATAAGGGCAAATTAGATTGTTTCATCCTGTTCTATCCTGCTCCTTTGAAACTCCTCATTGCTATGGTCGAAAATAAATGTCAATTTCAATTAGAAAATCGAACAAACATTCTTAAAATTAAAAAAACTTCTAACAAAATTCTTCTAGTGTATGCCTAACTTTAATGTGGACCTTTCAATAAGTTTACAAGTTTGTGTGAATTGATGTGTGGCATGACACAATATTATACACAAACAGTGGGGTAAATTTAATAAAGCTGGAGGACTCAAGTCTCGTACACACGACCGAGAATCTCGACGTAAAAAAAACAGTTTTTTTTCTCGACGAGATTCTTGTCAAGCTTTCCTTGCATACACACTGTCAATTCCAAATCTCGTTGTTGTAAAGCGCGGTCACGTACAACATGTACGATGGCAGTATAAAGGGGAAGTTCGATTTCAATGGCGCCACCCCTTGGGCTGCTTTTGCTGATCTCGTGTTACCGCGTGTTAGCAAAAGTTTGGGGAGAGACGATTCGCATTTTTCAGTCTTCGTGCTTTCAGTTCGTTTTAGCGTGACGAATGTGCTATCTCCATTACGAATGCTAGTTTTACCAGAAGGAGCACTCCCGCCTTATACTTGATTCTGAGCATGCGCGATTTTTTAAGACTCAGAAAAGCATACACACGACCGGTTTTCTCGTCGGGTAAACAGGCCAACGAGAATCTCGACGAGAAAAACGAGAATCCTGATGAGAAAATAGAGAGCAGGTTCTCTATTTTTCTCGTCGAGATTCCCGGCAGTTTTCTCGACGAGAAACCATACACACGAACGGTTTTCTCGGCAAGAAAGCTCTCCCAACAGTTTTCTTGTCGTTTCTTGACGAGAAAACCGGTTGTGTGTACGAGGCTTTCGAATCTGGTGCAGCCATGCATGATCGCCAATCAGCTTCTAACTTCAGCTTGTTTAATTAAGCTTTGGCAATAAAACCTGGAAGCTGATTGGTTTCTATGCAGAGCTGCACCAAATTTTGCACTCTTCGGTTGTAGTAAGTAACCCCCAGTATCATTTGACAAAAAAGCTGTATCTATCATTAAAAAGTAGACCTTGAGCTCCAGCTAGGTGGCTTTGCCTAGGATATGAGTATCATATCAATATATTATTATGTGTAAAGAAAAATTGTTGTTGGGACTTTGTATGAGGCCATGACTATCCAGTACACAGGTCTCCATCCCTATTAGGTGAGAAAGAGGGGAATTGGGGAAAAAAGGGGATATTGGGACTATGTATGAAACACAACACTTGGGTGGAATGAATCAATCAATAAGGTATATTAATATGTTATTATGTTATGAATATCGAATATACCTTATTGATTGATTCATTCCATCCAAGTGTTGTGTTTCATACATAGTCCCAATATCCCCTTTTTTCCCCCAATTCCCCTCTTTCTCAATATATTATTATGGTAACCGCACACAGTACACACTGTTTATAACATCCTCTGGTTAGCAGTGTAAAGAGGAGTTTGTTCATCAAAATAGCCATGTTCTATAGGCCATACTATAATTCACCAATGTCTGAAAGTATAATCAATTCACTCACGCCATAGGAGCTTCACAAAATTCATATATTAAATCAAATGAATTGGTTGTATTATCACAACACATGTTAACAGATATACACTATATTACCACATACACATATTGGGACACCTGCCTTTACACACACACATGAACTTTAATGGGATTCCAGTCTTAGTCCATAGGGTTCAATATTGAGTTGGCCCACCCTTTGCAGCTATAACAGCTTTATCTCTTCTGGGAAGGCTGTCCACAAGGTTTAGGAGTGTGTCTATGGGAATGTTTGACCATTCTTCCAGAAGCGCATTTGTGAGGTCAGTCACTGATGTGGATGAGAAGGCCTGGCTCGCATTCTCTGCTCTAATTCTTCCCAAAGGTGTTCTATCGGGTTGGGGGTCAGGACAGTCAAGTTCCTCAGCCCCAAATTCGCTCATTAATGTCTTTGCGTACCTGTTGATCGTCTCCCATTGTGTCTGATTGTAGCGGGATAAAGCCAACGGTGACAAACATGCGTGCCCCCTACCCGGAAGAGCCAGATCACGTATATATACACCTGATCTAGTGCAGAGGTGCTGCCCTGTAGCAGTAAAACTGCTAGAGGGTGGCTCTTAAATGGTTAATATGCATTAATGCTCTCCAGCCTTTAGTGATTAAAGGGGGTGAAAAACCATGCAAGTAGTACACATGACACAGAGGGGTGAGATGGGTCTTGCTACAGTGAGGGAAAAAAGTATTTGAGCCCCTGCTGATTTTGTACATTTACCCACTGACAAAGAAATGATCAGTCTATAATTTTAATGGTAGGTTTATTTTAACAGTGAGAGACAGAATAACAACAAAAATATCCAGAAAATGCATTTCAAAAAAGTTATAAATGACTTAGTACTTGGTGGCAAAACCCTTGTTGGCAATCACAGAGGGCAGACGTTTCTTGTCGTTGGTCACCAGGTTTGCACACATCTCAGGGGGGATTTCGTCCCACTCCTCTTTGCAGATCCTCTGCAAGTCATTAAGGTTTCAAGGCTTACGTTTAGTAACTCGAACCTTCAGCTCCCTCCACACATTTTCTATGGGATTAAGGTCTGGAGACTGGCTAGGCCACTCCAGGACCTTAATTTGCTTCTTCTTGAGCCACTCCTTTGGTGCCTTGACCATGTGTTTTGGGTCATTGTCATGCTGGAATACCCATCAATGACCCAATTTCAATGCTCTGACTGA